>OY979675.1:21988685-23242021 GCA_963855955.1 Luperina nickerlii | reverse complement strand
TGCGCGACCCCGGCCGTCGCCAGTATGGCCGCCTGCCGGTACGTCTTCCCACGGGCTGTTACGAGCGTGTCGTCGGCGTAGCATGTCACGCCGACTCCGTGGAGAAGAGCACCGCGCAGAGCCCAGTCGTACCCTATGTTCCACAGGGGTGGCCCCAATACCGACCCCTGCGGAACACCGCACGACATCTCTCGCTGACCCCATCCTTCACGACCCGGGTAAACAACCGATCTTTCGGATAAATAGGCCCCAATAATGCGGCGGAGGTAACCTGGCACCCCGTGATACCGGAGTGCCTCTCTGATAGTATTCCAGGGCAAGGTGTTGAATGCGTTGGCGATGTCGAGCGACACCGCCAAGACCACCTCGCCCCGGGCGACTGCCTCCTCCGCCAGGACCCTCACGCGCATGATTGCGTCCACTGTGGAGCGCCCCTGACGGAAACCAAATTGGTTGTCCGCCAGGTCCGGCCCCTCGTTGGTCATGTGCTGGACGAGGCGGTCGGCGATGATTCGCTCAAAGATCTTACACACCTCGTCCAGAAGCACAATGGGCCGGTAGGCAGACGGTGAGTCTGCCGGGCGCCCCTCCTTCTTTAGCAGGACCAGCTTTCCGGTCTTCCACCGGCGTGGAAGCTGGCCCCGCTCCAAACATGCGCTTAAGAGTCCTTCTAGTCGGGGCCCGAGAGCCCTCAAGGCCAGGACCCATGCACGGCCTGGAATGCCGTCGGGCCCTGGGGCGGTGTTTTTAATGCGAGAAACCGCCACTCTCAACTCTACCCGGGTCACTTCGGGCACGTCGTCGTCGTCGTCTTCCGCGTCGGGCACATTCCAAGGCGGAACCATAGCCGGTGGCGTATGCTCTGGTCGTGAGGGAAACAAAGCATTGACCACGTCCTCCAATAACTGTGGCTGAAGACTCTGGGACAGTGGGGGGGCCCACTGGCGCATCTTGCCCCTCACCATACGGTAGGGGCGTCCCCACGGATCTCGGTCCAGAGTCTCCAGCAGTTCTTCGCGGGCCAATGACTTTGCCCTCACGATAGCTAACTGGAGAGCGCTCTTCGCCTCCCTATAGCTCTGGTATAGTTCCGCCTCGGTGGCCACCGCTGACGGGGAGCGGCGGCGTCTTCTTCGGCACCTGGCATACTGGCGTCTCCTCTCAACGCAGACGATGCGCAAGTGCGCAATTTGCTGCGACCACCAGTACACCTGGCGCCTGGATGGTACCGGCCGGACTCGGGGCATCGCAGCGTCGCAGATGTGCGACATGCTCTCCCGGAACCACTCCGCCTCCTCCTCAATGTCGACAGGCCTGTCGGGAGCATCCAACCAGGCCTGCACGATAGAGGCCTCCAGGAGAGCCTCCCTGTCCAGCCGCTTCGTTGCCCAACGCGGACCGTCTCCAACGCCCACCGGGGCTGCTTGGACCGGCACGACCGAGGTGTGGGTGGAGACACTGAATCGGATGTATCTGTGATCCGACAGCGTCTCCACGTCCTCCACTACGTGCCAGCCATGGACACGGCGCGCGAGAGCGGGGCTAGCGAACGTGAGGTCCACTATTGACCCGCCCCACTGTCGCACGCATGTCTGCACGCAACCCCGGTTCAGAAGAAGCAGGCCCTGCTCGACCGCCCACTCCTCCACCAACTCGCCCCGCATATCAGTTGTCGGGGAACCCCATGCCGCAGACTTGGCATTGAAGTCCCCCAAAACGAGAACGGGACGAGGACGACTACGACTGACGACCGTGCCCAAATCTGAGATGACCACCTCGAGGTCAGCGAGAGATAGGCTGGGGGCGAAATACACCCCCGCGACCATAATATCGCCCCAAACTGCCGCAACATAGCCCCGCCCCCGGGTGACGGCTTCAAAGAGCGGGGTGTCCACGGCAGATCTCCTTACAATCGCCACCGAGCCGCTAGTATCGCACACCCAGTCATCCCTGGGCGGCACAAAATACGGCTCGGCGACGACTGCCACATCGATGGACCACTGCGCCATGCTCTGGAGCAAGAGATCCTGAGCTCTGGCGCAGTGGTTTATGTTGCTTTGGAGGAGACATAGATGACCTGGGGCCATTATTGGGTATCCATTGTTGTCTCCTCCTCCCCAGTCCCCGGCGGATCTGCTGCCGCAACCGGTGGGTGAGCCGGTTGCGAGGAACCGGTTGCCTCCATCGATGTGTCCGTAGAAGCCGACGGATGAATCGGCTGTGTCTTGGCCCCGGAGCTCTTCTTTGTGGGCCTGGCGCAGGCCTTAGTCCCGGTCCGGTGATCGGCTGGCTTGCCGGATGCCGCACAGAGTACGCAGTGCGGCGCGGCTGTGCAAGAGCCAGCTTTATGATCCGGTTGACCGCAGCGGAAGCACAGTCGGCTGCGGTCGACCCCCGCGGTGCACCGTACACCCACGTGTCCCGGCTCGAGACAACGATAGCACCGCAAGGGCTTGGGCGTCAGGAGCGTCACCTGCGCCGAGACCCATCCTACCAGCAGCCTTCTGCCCTCCTTAAGTTTATTGGCCGCCGCTACGGGACAACTCACTTGCACTGTCCCGAGGCCAGAGACACCCCTACGGATTGTGCCCGCCTTGACTTGTTCTGCCGGGCAGTTGCCGGCCTTCGAAATGGCAGCGGCGACTTCATCTGAGGTGACAGAGTCGTCCAGGCCCGAGATTCGTAAATCTGCACACTTAGTGGGCCTGGATACTCTGACGTCGTCAGTTCCGAGAGACGCCCTTAGCCTTTCGGCAAGGGCGTCTGCCTTGGGGGCACTTGTAGCCCCCGAAATCTCCAGAAGCCGGGCTCCGGTAGCCGTAGGCTTGCACCGGAGGCCCGTTATGCCGAGATCACTCAATGATATTTCGGCTTTTGCCTTTGCGAGGATCCCGGCATATGTCTGTCCGCGCTCCTCCGCACCCGGCTGCAGCGTCAGAACCACAGCCGTTGATCGTGGGGCACGGAGTCTCTCAGCCTGTGCTTGGGCCGCCGTCTTCGCCTTTTGGGCATGTCGCCTGGCCTTGCGGCGCGCCTTTTTATTGTCTTGTTTGGCGCCCGCAGTTGTCCATTCCGTCTCCTTCTGAGAAGAGGCGGATTTAGGGTCGCCCTGGTTTATTGATTGTGTTGGCGGCTTTGTAGAGTTAGCCGCTACACCCGACTGGTTGTTTTTCTTCTTCTTCTTCTTTTTCTTTTTTTCCCCCTTCGCCCCGTCTTGAGACGAGCCTATGGGGGGTGTCTTGTCCGTTATAGCCGCAGCAGCCGCTTGTGCCTGTTGCTGTTGCTGTTGGGCACGAGGCGCTGCGGCTTTGGCCGCATAAGACGGCGCCGGTGCGCTGCGTTGGTCTGCAGCTAGGGGAGGGCGTAAGATCCTCCCCTCTAGCACCGAGAATCGGGCGCTTAGGCTCGCCAGCTCCTGACGGACCAGGCGAACCAACTCCGACTCTGGTGGCGGCTGCTGCTGTGTCGGCTGCTGTGTCGGCTGCTGCTGTGGCTGCTGCTGCGGCTGTGGCGAGCCCAACTCCTTCCGGAGGTGCTCGCGGCGGAAGGACGCCATCTCCGCCTTGAGCTCCTCGTACTCCTTGCGGAGTTCCGCCATTTGGGCCGCCAACTTAACATTTTGGGCCGTTAATAAAGCCGCCTCTTCGCTGGAGGTGCGGCTGAGTAGCACCTCGGCACTCTCCAGTATCGAGGCCGTAGCCTCTTTGAGTGCCTTCTGGCTTACGCCACTGAGGCCCTTCGATACCTTTTGGACCCTCTTGATGGCAGCCACGGCATCAACCAATCTTTGGTTGAGGTCGGAAGCAGGTAGGTCTTCCGCCTCGACGACCATGTCAGAGGCAACAGAAGACGACTCCGACAGGCGGGTGACCCTCCCTTCCGTCACCCTTTTTGTCAGAGCCGCAATCTGCCGCTCATCCTCCGCTTGTTTGTCGGCGTCGGCTGCAGCCTTCTTGGCAGCCGCAACCTCACGCCTGGACAAGCCGATGCCAACGTACTTGCCCGTCGACACCGGCCTACCTCTCCCGCCTTTTTTGACACCGACCTTGGCAGCCGGTACCGAAGCATCACTCAGGGCCGAATCCGACCCCGAGTCCGTACCACTACGAGGGCGCTTGCTCGGGCGCTTTGAGTTGGAACTCGCAGCGCTTGCGACTGTCATCAGACTCGACGCAGAGTCCGAGTCCGAGAGCACACCTCCAATCCTCTCAACAAGTACACAAGGCACTTTCTCTCCTTCAACGTCTTTCGTTTTTGTTGTTTTTAAATTTATTTTATCCATATGAGTCCCACGAGAATGGAAGCAATTATTGGGGTCCTTCGCGGGCAGTGGCTCCATACCCTTAAACGTAGCCCTATATACTGTTGGGGGCGGGAGGTACCAACAGGTGGGAGCGCTAACAACCGTTCTCCCAACGGCCATTCATCCCCTCGCCGCGCTCCCAAAACTTGGGATTGGGTGGTTTTTTATCTTAGAGGTGTCCTTCCTCTGGGCCAGGCGGTTAAGCCAAGCCCCCGGCGGCGGCATTAAACATGCCTCCGTCCGCTGTCCGGCCAACCCGACTCAGCGGACCCGCCGAAAGGTTTGCTCCTCGATGAACGAGGAGACAAACGAACGCCGCTTCGGTGCGCCTGCACCTCAGCGGCGGCGGCCGCGTTCTTGCCTGGTCGACGAGCGTCGACGGAGCAGGAGCGAACCCTCCCTGTGTCCCTCTTGGTAATGCCCCTCACCTGAACCTCAAAGCGAGATCCAGGATCGGGACACGCAAGCCCCACCACGACGACAACGTGGGGATCACTTCGGTGGGGAACCTAACCTAACCTAACCTAACCTAACCTAACCTAACCTAACCTAACCTAACCTAACCTAACCTAACCTAACCTAACCTTTTTTTTTTTTTTTTTTTTTTTTTTTTTGTTCCCGGGGTGGAAAATCCTCATGGATGTCCGCCGCCCTGGGGCGGGCGGCGGGGTCTGTCAGACTCTTACTGACTAAAAACCACCCCGGTGTTCCATCTCACACCTACGCCGGGGGTCGCGGGAACGTACGATCCTTCCGCAACCCCCGGCTGGTGCCGGCCCGCCTCAGCGGGCCCCGTCTGGTCGGGGGGGGGAGTGAGGTGTTTGACTCCCCCCGCGACGTCTAAGAGGGGCGCGCGTGGAACACATCGCGCGCCGCCACCTCGGGTCCTGATGTGTGGGGGGCGACGGACGTCCTCGAGTCCGTCGCCCCTGGACCCGTTTAGGGGGGCCGGAAGAGGGCGTTGTCCGCCCTCCGCCGACGCCCGGTGCGCCTGCTGCGGGCAGGGTGAGTGGACGAGATCTCCCTCTCCCTTTCCGCAGCCTCCTTCTGCGAGACGACCGTTTCGCAGAAGGAAACCACCGCGTCCCAGGACTCCTCGCTGTCGACCATGGACTCGACCACGGCCGGCAGCGAGAGGTCACTGCCTACTTCTGAAATGAGGGCACGGCGCGGCTCTTCCCAAGCGGCACACTCTGCCAGCGTATGCCACGCCGTGTCCTCCCGGCAGTCGACGCAGTGGTGACACCGGGCGTCCGGCTCCCTGTTAATGCGACACAGGTACTTCCCGAAGCAACCATGCCCCGAGAGCACCTGCGTCACTCGAAACGACAGGGAGCCGTGCCTCCTCCCGAGCCAGCGCTCGAGTACTGGCCGGACCGCCTCGATGGTACCGAGGCCGGCGGTAGGGCGCGAAAGCCTGTCCCGCCATTCCGCCACCAGGACCTCGCGAAGCTGAGACCGGCGCAGCTCCATATGGCGCTGCGTCAGCCCCTCGCCACGCGCCCGCGCTTCCTCGCGCCACCGGTACAGTGACGCGAGTACTTTCGCCTCCAGGTCCCAGGGCGGGGATCCAGCCAGTACACAAGCCGCCTCGTAGGAGATCGTGCGATACCCCCGGACGACCCTGACGGCCATCGCCCTCTGCGGCCTCCGCAGGACTGCGATGCTACCGGCCGTCAGGTCAGTCGCCCAGATCGGGGCCCCATACAGGGCCATGGATCGCACGATCCCCACGTAGAGCCGCCTACAGGCGGCGCTCGGGCCCCCCAGATTGGGAAGCAACGTTGACAGCGCCCCAGCAGCGCCCAACAACTTGGGCGCCAGCCGCCGGAAGTGGGGGCCGAAATCCCACCGGCTGTCGAGCACCAATCCCAGGTACTTCATGGTGGACTCGACAGCGATCCGAGCCCCCCCGACCACGATGTGTGATCCGGGCGGCGGCGCCCGCCGGGGGCCATGAAACACCATGGCCTCCGACTTGTTGAGGGCCACCTCCAGGCCCAGGCGACGTATGCGGCTCACCACCTGTGACACCGCAGCCGTCGCCAGCAACGTTGCCTCCCTGTGCGAGCTCCCCCGGGCAGTGACCAGCGTGTCGTCAGCATAACACGTAAGGTCCACGCCCGGTTGGAGCTCGCCCCTCAACACCCAGTCGTACCCGATGTTCCACAGGAGCGGGCCCAAGACCGAGCCCTGTGGAACACCGCACGACATGCGGTGCTGGTATCCGCCATCACGTCCCACGTAGGTGACACACCTCTCCGACAGATAAGCCCCAACGATGTGGCGGAGGTAGGGAGGCACTCGATGGTACCGCAGTGCCTCCCGAATACAACTCCAGGGCAGGGTGTTGAAGGCGTTGGATATGTCCAAGGACACCGCCAACATCACCCCGCCCCGGGCCACTGCTTCCTCCGCCAGGACTCTCACTCGCGACACAGCGTGAATGGTAGAGCGCCCGTGCCGAAAGCCGAACTGGCTGCCGTCCAGATCCGGCCCCTCTCCGCACAAGTGGCCGACGAGGCGGGCAGCGATTATCCGCTCGAACAGCTTACCCACCTCGTCTAGCAGCACTATGGGCCGGTACGCGGACGGCGAGTCCGCAGGGCGCCCCGCCTTCCTGAGCAGGACCAGACGACCAGATTTCCACAAAGTGGGAAACTGGCCCCGCTCAAGGCACGCTGTGTAGAGTCCTCTCAGTTGGGGCTCAAGCTCCTTCAGAGCGAGGGCTAACACGCAGCCGTGGATCCCGTCGGGCCCCGGAGCCACGTTCTTGGCCCGGAGCCTCATCACGGCTGCCCCCATCTCTGCCTGTGTCACCTCTGGGACGCTGATGGCGTTCTCTTCGGTGGACTCTGCGGCCGTGGGCAATGCCATCGGCGGCGGAGTGTGCTCCGCTCTCGCCGGGAAGAGGGCTGCGACCACCTGTTCCAGCAGCTCGGGTTGGAGACTCTCCGTAAGCGGGGGCGCCGCGGCTCGAAGTTTCCCTCGAACCGCGCGATAAGGGCGCCCCCACGGATCCCCCTCTAGAGTCTCCAACATCTCCTCCCTGGCTCGCGACTTCGCCTCGCCGATGGCCAGCCACAGAGTCCTCTTCGCCGCGCGGTACACCTCATACAACGCGGCTTCTTCGTCAGGGACCCGAAGACGTCTCCTCCGGTATCGGGTGTACTGGCGCCTGACCGCCACGCACGCGACGCGCAACTGCGCGATCTCGGCGGTCCACCAGTACACCTGGCGCCTTGCTGACTGTGTGTGGACCCGGGGCATGGACGCGTCGCTGATTTGCGTCATCGCCCCGCGGAACCACAGCGCCTCCTGCTCGACGTCAACGGGTCCGTTCGTCGCCGACTCCCGGAACCAGGCCTGGACAATAGCGGCCTCCTCGAGAAGCTCCCTGTCGATGCGCTTACGCGCCCAGCGCGGACCGTCCGCACGCGGGGCCGGTAAACCGCGGCCGCCTGCGGTCTGGGCGGAGACGTCGAAACGGATGTATCGATGATCCGACAACGTCTCCACCTCCGCGGCGACACGCCAGTCGCGGACACGGCTCGCGACAACGGGGCTAGCGAACGAGACGTCCACTATTGAACCGCCCCGCTGCCGCACGCACGTGTGCTCCGTGCCCCGATTTAGGACGGTCAAGCCAGTCGTGACCGCCCACTCCTCCAGTACCTCGCCCCTAGCATCGGTCACTGGAGATCCCCACGCCGCAGATTTGGCGTTGAGATCCCCCAGCAACAGCACCGGGCGAGGGTGGAGTCGGCCCACGACGGCACCCAACTCGACAAGAAACCTCTCGAAGTCGGCGAGACTCTTGTTGGGCGAAAAATACGCCCCAACCGTGCCAATGCCGTCCACGAGGGCGGCCACCCAGCCGTGACCTCGGGACGGGTTGGCAAGAGCCCCGCCAATGATGGCCACCAAACCGTCCAGGTCTCCCACCCAGTTATCCCTGGGGGGGACAAAGTACGGTTCGGCGACCACAGCCACGTGGATCGACCACTCTGCCATGCTCTGGAGCAAGAGATCCTGAGCTCTGGCAGAGTGGTTGATGTTGCCCTGGAGGAAATGGTACAGCGCCATTAGGCACAGTCCATTCCCTCCGCACCATTCCTAGGCCGGGAGTCGGCCGAAGGGAGGCCAGGCTGAGGGGGGGGTAAAGAGCCCCCGGCAGCCTTGGCACCCCTTCTCTTCCCCTTTTGGGCAGGCCCGCCACAAGCCTTTCCGCCCGCTCTGTGCCCAGCGGGCCTCCCTGCAGCTGTACAGAGGCTGCAGTTTGGCGCCGCGGAGCACTGGGCCGCCTTGTGGCCGGCCTGACCGCAGCGATAGCACAGCTCGCTGCGGTCTACGCACGAGGTGCACCGTGCCCTGACATGCCCAATGTCAAGGCAACGGTAGCACCGCAGTGCCCTGGGTTGCAGCTGCCTCACCCTCGCTGCAACCCACCCCACCAACAGACGCCCAGCGTCGGCGACTTTGTTAGCCGCCGCCACCGGGCACCGCACCCAGATCGCGCCGAGCCCGGAGGCGTCGGCGCGAATCTCGCCCGTCCGCACGTCCCCGGGCGGACATCCACCGGCTTTGGCGACGGCCGCCGCGACCTCAGCCGGAGTCGTCGAGTCGTCCAGGCCGTCGACGCGCAGTTCAGCGGTCTTCATCGGCCTGGACACCCGAACGTCCTCCGGGTTCAGGACCTCCCGCAGCTTGGCGGCCAGGACGTCCGCCTTTTCGCCGCTAGAGGCACCCGACACCTCCAGCAGTCGCGCCCCCGTAATCGCCGGCCTCATTTTAAGGCCGGACGGTATGCCAAGGTCGGGGAACGCGACTTTAGCTTTCGCCTCCGTAAGGACCGCCTTATAGGAGACGCCCCTTTCGATGGCTCCGGGCTGCAGCGTAATCACTACAGCCGCGGAGCGTGGGGCTCTGATCCTAGGCGGTCCCTTCGCCTTGTTGGGTGCCGGTGCTCCAGCGGGTTCCGGTGGTGGCGGCGCCGTCGTCTTCTTCCTACGGCGGCCCCTCTTGACGACCGTCGTCCAGGTCTCCGTAGTGGACCCGGGTGCGGTCGCTGAGGGTGTCGCCGGGGGTGCGGTCCGCGGGGGTGCGGTCGGCGGGGGCGCGGTTGGTGGGGTCCCGGTCGCCCGGGGTGCGGCCGTCCGGGAGGTGGGCGCGGACTTTTTGGTCTCCTTCCCGGCCTGATTCGACCCAGCCGCGGCGGCTTTTGACCCCGATTTTGGTGGCCCCTCTTCCCTCCGTCTGTCCGCAGCGAGCGGTGGGCGAAGGTTTTCGGCCGGGAGTCTCGCCTCTATGGCCTCCAACCGGGCACCCACCATACTCCCGCACTGCATCATGCAGATGCGCGCGATCCTCTCGACCTCCGCATCCGCAAGTGCAGGGGCCGACAACGGAGCCGAAAACGGGGCCAGCGCCGGGGCCGCGCCGGGAGAGGTGCCAGCGGCCAGGGGAGTTGCGCTCTGGGCGGCAAACTGGCGTTTGAGGTCCTCCAGCTCGGCTCGGAGACGGCTGTTCTCCTCCCACAACTTCGCCGTCTCCTCCGTGCTTGTGCGACTAAGGAGGACCTCAACCGCCTCCTTGATCCCGTCAGCCGCCTCCTTTAGGGCGCGCGTGAACGTGCCCTTCAGGTTGCCCGATTTGGTGGCAACCTTCAGGACGACATCCACGCTGTCCATAACTTGGCGGCTGAGCGCCACCGCCGATACGCTGCCCCCGGCAGCCATCCGAGCGGATCGCCGCTCTCGGGCCTGTCGGGCCAACTCGCTGACTTCGTCAGCCGCGACAGCCTTCTTTTGCGCCCGCTTGGCAGCATTCGCCTCCGCCCTATTGGAACCCAGCGAGGTCAGCGAGGAGTCCTCGCTCAGGTCCACTATTGAGGGCCCGGGGTCACTCTCCACGCCCTCCGCCGCACGCTCTACGGGAGCCGGTGTTGCGGGCCGAGAGATCGGCACAAAGCGACCCACTCGGTCACGGCTCGGCAACCGAGCGGAGGCTCCGCTCGCCCGACCCCGCCCTCTCTGTGCCGTTGGCACCTTGGGTGCCGACAGATTCTCCTCACTGGAGGAGAGGCCCATCGACCCCGAGTCCCTGCTTAGTGGGCGCTTCCTCCGAGATTTGGAGGTGCACCCCTGCAAGTCTTGGTCCTTTTCAGGACCTGAGCCTCCTCGGCTCTTGTTGCTGTCCACGACGGCAAGCGGTTCGCTTGCGTCGCACAGGCGCTCCAGGCTAACCCGGAGCGCCTTTTCTTGCGAGGCAAGCGCAGGTTGACGCAGGTCGGCAGTGGTCTGCCGGCCCACGAGACTAATGTTGCCCCCCCCAGATACGAAGGGGCTGCCTTCCGAGGAAGGGCGGGATTCTCCCTCCTTGGGTAGGAGGGTACCCGCCTGGGGAATTGTTTTGGCACCAGTCTTTTTCATTTTTTGTTCCTTTTTAAGGGTGAGGTCCCTTGTTAGCGCTAGCTTACCGGATGCCCTCCGGCCATACATCCCCTCGGCACGCTAGACCTTAGGATTGGGGTAATTTTTTATAGAGGTTGTCTTCCTCGTGGCCCGAGCCTCAGTGGCCCGGACCCCCGGTCCTGAAAACTCAGGATTACGGGGTGGCCGACGATTGGGCAGAACCAACCGCCGCCCCGGCGCGGGCGTCCCCACGCTGCCGCCGGATGCCGAACAGACGCAGCGTGGTCAATGGACACCCTCACCACCCACGCCCTCGTGGGTACTGCGGCGCGAACCGCCCCTTCCCAGTCTACGCCCACTCACATCCCTCTGTAAGCAGAGGAGGAGTGGACGTACGACCGCCCATCTGTAGCCCGGTTCCCTTCACCGACAATCAAAGATGATCGGTGATTGGAACCATGACCTTCCCCCGTGTGTTGAAAATTAGCCGCCGGCCCCAATTGTCCACCAAAACCTGGTGGGCAATTGGAGCCGTCGTTGCCCAGGGTGCGCCACGAGGAGGCTTTTCAACGTGCACCCCAACCTAACCTAACCTAACCTAACCTAACCTAACCTTTTTTTTTTTTTTTTTTTTTTTTTTTTTTTTTTTTTTTTTTTTTTTTTTTTTTTTTTTTTTTTTTTTTTTTTTTTTTTTAACGTGGAGAAATGCTCATGCATACTGCACTACCACGGGGAGATAGTGCAGTTATGTGGGACTCTAACCCACTAAAACTCCACGGTGTCCTCCTCTGCCGCTTACGGCGGGAACACGGGCACGCGTTAGCACTCATCCGTGAACCCGCCGCGGCCGTCCGTTACCGGACCCTCCTCTGGGGAGTACTCCCCATCACCGGCGCACCAGAACACCTAGCACGCCGCCGTGACCACCCCAGGGACCAAACCAGCACATGGGCGCCAAACGACCCCGTGTCTGGGCACCCTTGATCCCCCCTGCGACGGGTCAGGACATTGGCCCCGCCGCCTGCCAATTTTCGGCTGCAGAGGATAGGGAGAGCGGCCAACGTAATACCGACACTCCTCTTCCCCTGCAGCCCCACCGCGTCCGCCATCGTACGGTGGCGACCCCGTCAAGGCCGCGGAAGGTAGGGAGAGCGGCGCACCGTAATACCGGCACTCCTCTCCCGCCGCGGCCTCCAACCCTCAACCGCGATGCCTCCGGTACGTACGACATCGCGGCCCGCCTCAGTTGCGATGTCGCCCAAGCGACACCGCAACCTACCTTTGGCCGCTACGTCGTCGGCTTGTCAGCAGAAGCCCTGACGAGCGGCCCCTCCTCGGGTTCCTCTTAGCTTCACCGTGGGTGTCCAAGCCACGGCTACTGAGCCCCCCCGCCTCGACAATGCGGGAACCCACCGGGGGGGAACCTAACCTAACCTAACCTAACCTAACCTTTTTTTTTTTTTTTTTTTTTTTTTTTTTTTTTTTTTTTTTTTTTTTTTTTTTTGTTCTCGGGGGGAAAATCCTCATGGACATCCTCCGCCCTGGGGAAGGCGGAGGGGCGTGCCGGACTCTTACCGGCTAAAAACCACCCCGGTGTTCCCTTCCTGTACCTATTGTCGGGGGTACGGGTATCGCTTGCGCATTCGTCCGCGCCCCCGGCAGGTATTGGCCCGCCAGATGTTCGTAGGCGGGCCCCGTCACCCTCTGCGGATGCCACCCAGTGGCCGCAGGAACTCCCACTAAGAGGCGCGCGCGGAACACTACGCCGCCGCCTCGAGGCCTGTTTCTGATCGGGCAACAGACGCCCCTAGTCTGTCGCCCGCAGGCCGCGCCCTACGGTGGCCGGAGATCATCCGCCACCCTGCGACGCCCGGTGCGCCTGCTGCGGGCCGGGAGAGAGGTAACAGCTTCTCTCTCCCTTTCCGCCGCCTCCTTTAGCGACATTACGTCCTCACAAAAGGAGGCGACGGCCGTCCAGCCGCTCTCACTCCCGACCATGTATGAAATAACGGCCGGAAGCGAGAGGTCGCCCGCAGCATCGACTGCCGCGACCAGGTCACGGCGCTGTACTGCCCAAGCTGGGCACTCCTCCAACGTGTGCAGCGCCGTGTCCTCGCGGCAGCTGTCACAATGGTGACATTCGGGCGTCGGCTCCCGGCCTATCCGACACAGGTACTTCCCGAAACACCCATGTCCGGTAAGCACCTGCGTCAGCCGGAAGCTGAGGGCGCCGTGGCGTCTCTCCAGCCACTCCTTCATCACGGGTCTTACCGCCGCTATCGCGGCGTGCCCTGCCGAGGGTCGCGCAAGTCGCTGCTCCCATTCCGCCACTAGGACCTGGCGGAGCTCTGCCCTGCGCGCCTCAACTTGTCGAGGCACCAGGCGCTCGCCCCGCCCAACTGCTTCCTCGCGCCATTTATAGAGCGACGCGAGGAGATCCGCCTCTAGGTCCCACGGCGGGGATCCGGCTAGGAGGCTCGCCGCCTCGAAGGAGATCGTACGGTATCCCCTTATCACCCTGACGGCCATCGCTCTTTGCGGCCTTCGCAGCGAGGCGATGTTACGGGCCGTCAGGGCATCCGCCCACACTGGCGCGGCGTAAAGCGCCATTGACCGTACGATCCCTGTGTAGAGCCTCCGGCAGGAGGTATTTGGCCCCCCCAAGTTGGGCAGCAAGCGCGAGAGCGCTGAAGCGGCGCCCAACAAGCGGGGTGCGAGCCGCTGGAAGTGCGGCCCGAAGCTCCACCGACTGTCGAGGACGAGTCCTAAGTATTTCATCGTCGACTCGACAGCAATGGAGACCCCTCCTACCACTATGCTTGAACCCGGAGGTGGCTTATTCCTCGGCCCATGAAAACAGAGGGCCTCGGATTTGTGCAAGGCCACCTCCAGGCCCAACCGCCGGATCCTACCCACGACATGCGCGACCCCGGCCGTCGCCAGTATGGCCGCCTGCCGGTACGTCTTCCCACGGGCTGTTACGAGCGTGTCGTCGGCGTAGCATGTCACGCCGACTCCGTGGAGAAGAGCACCGCGCAGAGCCCAGTCGTACCCTATGTTCCACAGGAGTGGCCCCAATACCGACCCCTGCGGAACACCGCACGACATCTCTCGCTGACCCCATCCTTCACGACCCGGGTAAACAACCGATCTTTCGGATAAATAGGCCCCGATAATGCGGCGGAGGTAACCTGGCACCCCGTGATACCGGAGTGCCTCTCTGATAGTATTCCAGGGCAAGGTGTTGAATGCGTTGGCGATGTCGAGCGACACCGCCAAGACCACCTCGCCCCGGGCGACTGCCTCCTCCGCCAGGACCCTCACGCGCATGATTGCGTCCACTGTGGAGCGCCCCTGACGGAAACCAAATTGGTTGTCCGCCAGGTCCGGCCCCTCGTTGGTCATGTGCTGGACGAGGCGGTCGGCGATGATTCGCTCAAAGATCTTACACACCTCGTCCAGAAGCACAATGGGCCGGTAGGCAGACGGTGAGTCTGCCGGGCGCCCCTCCTTCTTTAGCAGGACCAGCTTTCCGGTCTTCCACCGGCGTGGAAGCTGGCCCCGCTCCAAACATGCGCTTAAGAGTCCTTCTAGTCGGGGCCCGAGAGCCCTCAAGGCCAGGACCCATGCACGGCCTGGAATGCCGTCGGGCCCTGGGGCGGTGTTTTTAATGCGAGAAACCGCCACTCTCAACTCTACCCGGGTCACTTCGGGCACGTCGTCGTCGTCGTTTTCCGCGTCGGGCACATTCCAAGGCGGAACCATAGCCGGTGGCGTATGCTCTGGTCGTGAGGGAAACAAAGCATTGACCACGTCCTCCAATAACTGTGGCTGAAGACTCTGGGACAGTGGGGGCGCCCACTGGCGCATCTTGCCCCTCACCATACGGTAGGGGCGTCCCCACGGATCTCGATCCAGAGTCTCCAGCAGTTCTTCGCGGGCCAATGACTTTGCCCTCACGATAGCTAACTGGAGAGCGCTCTTCGCCTCCCTGTAGCTCTGGTATAGTTCCGCCTCGGTGGCCACCGCTGACGGGGAGCGGCGGCGTCTTCTTCGGCACCTGGCATACTGGCGTCTCCTCTCAACGCAGACGATGCGCAAGTGCGCAATTTGCTGCGACCACCAGTACACCTGGCGCCTGGATGGTACCGGCCGGACTCGGGGCATCGCAGCGTCGCAGATGTGCGACATGCTCTCCCGGAACCACTCCGCCTCCTCCTCAATGTCGACAGGCCTGTCGGGAGCATCCAACCAGGCCTGCACGATAGAGGCCTCCAGGAGAGCCTCCCTGTCCAGCCGCTTCGTTGCCCAACGCGGACCGTCTCCAGCGCCCACCGGGGCTGCTTGGACCGGCACGACCGAGGTGTGGGTGGAGACACTGAATCGGATGTATCTGTGATCCGACAGCGTCTCCACGTCCTCCACTACGTGCCAGCCATGGACACGGCGCGCGAGAGCGGGGCTAGCGAACGTGAGGTCCACTATTGACCCGCCCCACTGTCGCACGCATGTCTGCACGCAACCCCGGTTCAGAAGAAGCAGGCCCTGCTCGACCGCCCACTCCTCCACCAACTCGCCCCGCACATCAGTTGTCGGGGAACCCCATGCCGCAGACTTGGCATTGAAGTCCCCCAAAACGAGAACGGGACGAGGACGACTACGACTGACGACCGTGCCCAAATCTGAGATGACCACCTCGAGGTCAGCGAGAGATAGGCTGGGGGCGAAATACACCCCCGCGACCATAATATCGCCCCAAACTGCCGCAACATAGCCCCGCCCCCGGGTGACGGCTTCAAAGAGCGGGGTGTCCACGGCAGATCTCCTTACAATCGCCACCGAGCCGCTAGTATCGCACACCCAGTCATCCCTGGGCGGCACAAAATACGGCTCGGCGACGACTGCCACATCGATGGACCACTGCGCCATGCTCTGGAGCAAGAGATCCTGAGCTCTGGCGCAGTGGTTTATGTTGCTTTGGAGGAGACATAGATGACCTGGGGCCATTATTGGGTATCCATTGTTGTCTCCTCCTCCCCAGTCCCCGGCGGATCTGCTGCCGCAGCCGGTGGGTGAGCCGGTTGCGAGGAACCGGTTGCCTCCATCGATGTGTCCGTAGAAGCCGACGGATGAATCGGCTGTGTCTTGGCCCCGGAGCTCTTCTTTGTAGGCCTGGCGCAGGCCTTAGTCCCGGTCCGGTGATCGGCTGGCTTGCCGGATGCCGCACAGAGTACGCAGTGCGGCGCGGCTGTGCAAGAGCCAGCTTTATGATCCGGTTGACCGCAGCGGAAGCACAGTCGGCTGCGGTCGACCCCCGCGGTGCACCGTACACCCACGTGTCCCGGCTCGAGACAACGATAGCACCGCAAGGGCTTGGGCGTCAGGAGCGTCACCTGCGCCGAGACCCATCCTACCAGCAGCCTTCTGCCCTCCTTAAGTTTATTGGCCGCCGCTACGGGGCAGCTCACTTGCACTGTCCCGAGGCCAGAGACACCCCTACGGATTGTGCCCGCCTTGACTTGTTCTGGCGGGCAGTTGCCGGCCTTCGAGATGGCAGCGGCGACTTCATCTGAGGTGACAGAGTCGTCCAGGCCCGAGATTCGCAAATCTGCACACTTAGTGGGCCTGGACACTCTGACGTCGTCGGTTCCGAGAGACGCCCTTAGCCTTTCGGCAAGGGCGTCTGCTTTGGGGGCACTTGTAGCCCCCGAAATCTCCAGAAGCCGGGCTCCGGTAGCCGTAGGCTTGCACCGGAGGCCCGTTATGCCGAGATCACTCAAGGATATTTCGGCTTTTGCCTTTGCGAGGATCCCGGCATATGTCTGACCGCGCTCCTCCGCCCCCGGCTGCAGCGTCAGAACCACAGCCGTTGATCGTGGGGCACGGAGTCGCGCAGCCTGTGCTTGGGCCGCCGTCTTCGCCTTTTGGGCATGTCGCCTGGCCTTGCGGCGCGCCTTTTTATTGTTTTGCTTGGCGCCCGCAGTTGTCCATTCCGCCTCCTTCTGAGAAGAGGCGGATTTAGGGTCGCCCTGGTTCATGGATTGTGTTGGCGGCTTTGTAGAGTTAGCCGCTACACCCGACTGGTTGTTTTTGTTTTTCTTCTTCTTCTTCTTTTTTTCCTTTTTTTCCCCATTCGCCCCATCTTGAGACGAGCCTATGGGGGGTGTCTTCTCCGTTATAGCCGCAGCAGCCGCTTGTGCCTGTTGCTGTTGCTGTTCGGCACGAGGCGCTGCGGCTTTGGCCGCATAAGACGGCGCCGGTGCGCTGCGTTGGTCTGCAGCTAGGGGAGGGCGTAAGATCCTCCCCTCTAGCACCGAGAATCGGGCGCTTAGGCTCGCCAGCTCCTGACGGACCAGGCGAACCAACTCCGACTCTGGTGGCGGCTGCTGCTGTGTCGGCTGCTGTGTCGGCTGCTGCTGTGGCTGCTGCTGCGGCTGTGGCGAGCCCAACTCCTTCCGGAGGTGCTCGCGGCGGAAGGACGCCATCTCCGCCTTGAGCTCCTCGTACTCCTTGCGGAGTTCCGCCATTTGGGCCGCCAACTTAACATTTTGGGCCGTTAATAAAGCCGCCTCTTCGCTGGAGGTGCGGCTGAGTAGCACCTCGGCACTCTCCAGTATCGAGGCCGTAGCCTCTTTGAGTGCCTTCTGGCTTACGCCACTGAGGCCCTTCGATACCTTTTGGACCCTCTTGATGGCAGCCACGGCATCAACCAATCTTTGGTTGAGGTCGGAAGCAGGTAGGTCTTCCGCCTCGACGACCATGTCAGAGGCAACAGAAGACGACTCCGACAGGCGGGTGACCCTCCCTTCCGTCACCCTTTTTGTCAGAGCCGCAATCTGCCGCTCATCCTCCGCTTGTTTGTCGGCGTCGGCTGCAGCCTTCTTGGCAGCCGCAACCTCGCGCCTGGACAAGCCGATGCCAACGTACTTGCCCGTCGACACCGGCCTACCTCTCCCGCCTTTTTTGACACCGACCTTGGCAGCCGGTACCGAAGCATCACTCAGGGCCGAATCCGACCCCGAGTCCGTACCACTACGAGGGCGCTTGCTCGGGCGCTTTGAGTTGGAACTCGCAGCGCTTGCGACGGTCATCAGACTCGACGCAGAGTCCGAGTCCGAGAGCGCACCTCCAATCCTCTCCACAAGTACACGAAGTACTTTCTCTCCTTCAACGTCTTTTGTTGTGTTTTTTAAATTAGTTTTATCCATTTTAGTCCCACGAGAATGGAAGCAATTATTGGGGTCCTTCGCGGGCAGTGGCTCCATACCCTTAAACGTAGCCCTATATACTGTTGGGGGCGGGAGGTACCAACAGGTGGGAGCGCTAACAACCGTTCTCCCAACGGCCATTCATCCTCTCGCCGCGCTCCCAAAACTTGGGATTGGGTGGTTTTTTATCTTAGAGGTGTCCTTCCTCTGGGCCAGGCGGTTAAGCCAAGCCCCCGGCGGCGGCATTAAACATGCCTCCGTCCGCTGTCCGGCCAACCCGACTCAGCGGACCCGCCGAAAGGTTTGCTCCTCGATGAACGAGGAGACAAACGAACGCCGCTTCGGTGCGCCTGCACCTCAGCGGCGGCGGCCGCGTTCTTGCCTGGTCGACGAGCGTCGACGGAGCAGGAGCGAACCCTCCCTGTGTCCCTCTTGGTAATGCCCCTCACCTGAACCTCAAAGCGAGATCCAGGATCGGGACACGCAAGCCCCACCACGACGACAACGTGGGGATCACTTCGGTGGGGAACCTAACCTAACCTAACCTTTTTTTTTTTTTTTTTTTTTTGTTCCCGGGGTGGAAAATCCTCATGGATGTCCGCCGCCCTGGGGCGGGCGGCGGGGTCTGTCAGACTCTTACTGACTAAAAACCACCCCGGTGTTCCATCTCACACCTACGCCGGGGGTCGCGGGAACGTACGATCCTTCCGCAACCCCCGGCTGGTGCCGGCCCGCCTCAGCGGGCCCCGTCTGGTCGGGGGGGGGAGTGAGGTGTTTGACTCCCCCCGCGACGTCTAAGAGGGGCGCGCGTGGAACACATCGCGCCGCCACCTCGGGTCCTGATGTGTGGGGGGCGACGGACGTCCCCGAGTCCGTCGCCCCTGGACCCGTTTAGGGGGGCCGGAAGAGGGCGTTGTCCGCCCTCCGCCGACGCCCGGTGCGCCTGCTGCGGGCAGGGTGAGTGGACGAGATCTCCCTCTCCCTTTCCGCAGCCTCCTTCTGCGAGACGACCGTTTCGCAGAAGGAAACCACCGCGTCCCAGGACTCCTCGCTGTCGACCATGGACTCCACCACGGCCGGCAGCGAGAGGTCACTGCCTACTTCTGAAATGAGGGCACGGCGCGGCTCCTCCCAAGCGGCACACTCTGCCAGCGTATGCCACGCCGTGTCCTCCCGGCAGTCGACGCAGTGGTGACACCGGGCGTCCGGCTCCCTGTTAATGCGACACAGGTACTTCCCGAAGCAACCATGCCCCGAGAGCACCTGTGTCACCCGAAACGACAGGGAGCCGTGCCTCCTCCCGAGCCAGCGCTCGAGTACTGGCCGGACCGCCTCGATGGTACCGAGGCCGGCGGTAGGGCGCGAAAGCCTGTCCCGCCAATCCGCCACCAGGACCTCGCGAAGCTGAGACCGACGCAGCTCCATGTGGCGCTGCGTCAGCCCCTCGCCTCGCGCCCGCGCTTCCTCGCGCCACCGGTACAGTGACGCGAGTACTTTCGCCTCCAGGTCCCAGGGCGGGACCTAACCTAACCTAACCTAACCTAACCTAACCTAACCTAACCTAACCTAACCTAACCTAACCTAACCTAACCTAACCTAACCTAACCTAACCTAACCTAACCTTTTTTTTTTTTTTTTTTTTTTTGTCGCTGAGAAATGACATTACGCATCTCCGCTCGTCGGGGGACGACACGGAGTATGTGGGACTCCCTGCCAGGGTGGCAGTATACCCACTAAAACTCAGCGGTGTTCCCTCATCGCCTTGATGGGGGGGGTCATGGGAATCCGGCTTAGCCTTTGCGTCCACAACCCCCCCGGCGCATGCCCGCCTAACTGGCGGGCCCCGCATGATCCCCCCGGCTGGGGGGCTACGGGAATGACCGGGAACACCTGGCCATTCCCGTCCGGCACTGGTGGAAGCTTGTGCAATACAGGCGAGGGTGCCCCCGCACCCGTCGCCTGCTGGCTTCCACCTGGGAGGAGTCGGAAGTCGCCCACGAGGGCTATCTCTCCCCACGCGGCGGCCACGTATCCCGGTCCCCTCTCTAATAGCGAGAGGGGAGGGGAGTCTGTGGAGGACCGCGCCGCTAGTGCCACCAAGCCGTCCTCGTCACCCAGCCAACTGCCGGGGATCGAGTAGGGCTCGGCGACCACCGCTACGTTCACCAACCACTCAGCCATGGCCTGCACCAGCAGGTCCTGGGCCGCTCTGCAGTGATTGGTGTTCGCCTGGAGGGTGCGGTGATAGGAAACCATTATTCCGACATCGCACCCCCCTCCTCAGCCACCGCCGCTGGAGCTGGAGTAACAGCGGCGGCGACAGCGGCGGTGGCGGCGACAGGGCGAACCTGCGCCGGCACTATGCCCTTCCTCGCGGGAGGCTGGCAACTCCTGCCCCCCATCCTGTGCCCCGCGGGGCGGCCGCTGGCAGCACACGCCGGGCAGTGTGGCGTGGCGACGCTGCAAGTGGCACTCCTGTGTCCCTCCTGTCCGCACTGGAAGCAAGACTCTCCCCAGTCGAACTTGGAGGGACACGTAGATCGGGTGTGGCCCGGCGCGAAGCACTTGAAGCACCGCGCAGGCTTGTCCTCAAGCAGCCGGACCACAGCCGAGCTGAAGCCCACGAGCAGCCGTCCCTTGGTCGCCTTAAGGGCGGCCACCGCCGCCGCGACTGGGCACTCGACGCGGATTGCGCCCATGCCGCGGCGGCCGGGCCTGATGGCTCTCCCCTTCACGGCGCTGGCGCTGCAGCCTCCCGCAGCGGCAACGGCCGCCACCACATCCTCTTTGGTGACCGAATCGTCCATATCGATCACCTCCAAGGATGCGGTCTTGACGGGTCTGGCGACCGTCGCCACATCCGCGATGACCTCTTGCAACTTTGTTGCAAAGAGGTCCGCGTTTGCGCTGCGCTGCTCCCCCCCGAACTCAAAAATTCGGGCTCCGGCCTGGGTGCGGCGGCACGTGATGTTACCGATCCCCAGCCGAGAGGGATCCGCGTTAGCACGAGCCCGTCTTAGGACGGACTCATACGTTTCGCCCCGCTCTGCGGCCTCCGGGGTGATGGTCACCACGACCGCTGCAGTTTTGGGAGGAACCAACTTCCTCCCGCCCGCCGGAGCCTTCTGGGCTGCCGGAGCAGTCGCAGCGGGCTTGGACTTTTTGGCCTTTCCCCCCTTGACCACTTTCGTCCACGCCTGGTTGGACGGGGTGGTGGAGGGGAGCATGGCGTCCTCCCGCTGCGTGTTCTGGGGGGCTGCCGGAGTGGCAGACGC
Source organism: Luperina nickerlii (assembly GCA_963855955.1). NCBI lineage: Eukaryota > Metazoa > Arthropoda > Insecta > Lepidoptera > Noctuidae > Luperina > Luperina nickerlii. Next base: position 23,220,822 of record OY979675.1, on the reverse strand, counting down.
TCCCTCCGCGCTTGTGGTGGGGGTTTGAGGGGCCACCGTGCTCCTCTTGCCCTTCCCCTTGCCCTTTCCCTTGCCCTTGGAGGGCTTCGGGGCCTGGGTCTGTGCACCCGGTTTCGGGTCTCCCGCAGGCTGCGCAGGTACAGGCACCGGCTCCGTCGGTGGCGGACTCTCATCCGCCGCTAGCGGCGGGCGGAGCCGCTTTTCCGGCGGGAGCCGGTCCTCAATACCGGCGAAGCAGCCCCTGATGAAGGCCCTCTCCTCCATGACAACCCCGCGGATTATTTCCACGAGGTTGCCAGGAGGGGAGGAGCCTCCCTCTGCCGGACCAGGGGCAGGCGCAGGTTGGGCTTGCCGGGCCGTGGCCTCAGCCAGCTTCTGGTGCAGCTGGCTGACCTCCAGCTGCAGGCGATCCACCCTCGCCTGCAGCTGCCGCGTCTCCTCTGTGGCCGTGCGCTGCACCAGCTCGGTGACAATGCCGTGCATGCTCACGGCCCGGCATTTGAGGGCCTTCTGGAAGGTCCCCTTGAGGTTCGAGGACTTGGAGGCGACCTCCAGTACCTCCTCCTTGTCCTGGAGTGCCATGCGCTCCAGCTCCGCCAGGGAGTGGTCGGCGTACAGCACATTAGATGTGCCATAGCCAGCCCTCGACCTGGCGGACCGCGCCTGCTGCTCCCTGACAGCGACCCTCTCTTCTAGGTCCTGCTGCAGCTGCTCCCTCCTTGCTAGGCCTAACTGACGCTCGGCGTCCACCAGACCCACGTCATGGGTCGGACTCGAAACAGGAGTCGGAGCAGGAGTCGAGGCCTTTCTTGACTTCGGCCTCTTCTCCGACTTGCCCACAGACCCCGAGGAGCCTCCGGACCCGAGCCTCAGGTAGGCCCGCTTCCGCTGGAGGCGGTCGTTTTCGGCCGCCGACGTGTCCATAGTGGATTCGCCGGAGTCCGAAAACTCCGCCTGCAGGCTGGATAAGCTGGCCACAGATGGTGCGCGGCCAGCTTCGATGTGGCCCTTAGAAGGGCCGGTGGAGTGGCCCTGGGAAGGGCCACTGTGTTGGCCCTGAGAAGGGCCGTTTGTATCGTCCCCGGAGGGACAATCGGTTAAAAAGCGCCCGGAGGCGTCTCGTCTTTGCTTTTTCGGCATACTTGCAGTCGTCCGCGTGTTGGCTGCAAGTCACAGCGCACTTTAGCCGCCGGTCTGCCACTCCGTTACGGTGGTCAGACACGGCGTTGCCCGGGGATCACGACGAGGACGTATGCGCTGTGGGGGGACCCCCAACCTAACCTAACCTAACCTTTTTTTTTTTTTTTTTTTTTTTGATCCGGGGTGGAAAATCCTCATGGATGTCCGCCGCCCTGGGGCGGGCGGCGGGGTCTGTCAGACTCTTACTGACTAAAAACCACCCCGGGTGTTCCATCTCACACCTACGCCGGGGGTCGCGGGAACGTACGATCCTTCCGCAACCCCCGGCTGGTGCCGGCCCGCCTTAGCGGGCCCCGTCTGGTCGGGGGGGGGAGTGAGGTGTTTGACTCCCCCCGCGACGTCTAAGAGGGGCGCGCGTGGAACACGTCGCGCCGCCACCTCGGGTCCTGATGTGTGGGGGGCGACGGACGTCCCCGAGTCCGTCGCCCCTGGACCCGTTTAGGGGGGCTGGAAGAGGGCGTTGTCCGCCCTCCGCCGACGCCCGGTGCGCCTGCTGCGGGCAGGGTGAGTGGACGAGATCTCCCTCTCCCTTTCCGCAGCCTCCTTCTGTGAGACGACAGTTTCGCAGAAGGAAACCACCGCGTCCCAGGACTCCTCGCTGTCGACCATGGACTCGACCACGGCCGGCAGCGAGAGGTCACTGCCTACTTCTGAGATGAGGGCACGGCGCGGCTCCTCCCAAGCGGCACACTCTGCCAGCGTATGCCACGCCGTGTCCTCCCGGCAGTCGACGCAGTGGTGACACCGGGCGTCCGGCTCCCTGTTAATGCGACACAGGTACTTCCCGAAGCAACCATGCCCCGAGAGCACCTGCGCCACCCGAAACGACAGGGAGCCGAACCTAACCTTTTTTTTTTTTTTTTTTCACGTGGAGAAATGCTCATGCATACTACACTACCACGGGGAGATAGTGCAGTTATGTGGGACTCTAACCCACTAAAACTCCACGGTGTCCTCCTCTGCCGCTTACGGCGGGAACACGGGCACGCGTTAGCACTCATCCGTGAACCCGCCGCGGCCGTCCGTTACCGGACCCTCCTCTGGGGAGTACTCCCCATCACCGGCGCACCAGAACACATAGCACGCCGTGACCACCCCAGGGACCAAACCAGCACATGGGCGCCAGACGACCCCGTGTCTGGGCACCCTTGGTCCCCCCTGCGACGGGTCAGGACATTGGCCCCGCCGCCTGCCAATTTTCGGCTGCAGAGGATAGGGAGAGCGGCCAACGCAATACCGACACTCCTCTTCCCCTGCAGCCCCACCGCGTCCGCCATCGTACGGTGGCGACCCCGTCAAGGCCGCGGAAGGTAGGGAGAGCGGCGCACCGTAATACCGGCACTCCTCTCCCGCCGCGGCCTCCAACCCTCAACCGCGATGCCTCCGGTACGTACGACATCGCGGCCCGCCTCAGTTGCGATGTCACCCAAGCGACACCGCAACCTACCTTTGGCCGCTACGTCGTCGGCTTGTCAGCAGAAGCCCTGACGAGCGGCCCCTCCTCGGGTTCCTCTTCGCTTCACCGTGGGTGTCCAAGCCACGGCTACTGAGCCCCCCCGCCTCGACAATGCGGGAACCCACCGGGGGGGAACCTAACCTAACCTAACCTAACCTAACCTTTTTTTTTTTTTTTTTTTTTTTTTTTATCGTGGAGAAATGCTCATGCATACTGCACTACCACGGGGAGATAGTACAGTTATGTGGGACTCTAACCCACTAAAACTCCACGGTGTCCTCCTCTGCCGCTTACGGCGGGAACACGGGCACGCGTTAGCACTCATCCGCGAACCCGCCGCGGCTGTCCGTTGCCGGACCCTCCTCTGGGGAGTACTCCCCATCACCGGCGCACTAGAACACATAGCACGCCGTGACCACCCCAGGGCCCAAACCAGCACATGGGCGCCAGACGTCCCCGTGTCTGGGCACCCTTGGTCCCCCCTGCGACGGGTCAGGACATTGGCCCCGCCGCCTGCCAATTTTCGGCTGCAGAGGATAGGGAGAGCGGCCAACGTAATACCGACACTCCTCTTCCCCTGCAGCCCCACCGCGTCCGCCATCGTACGGTGGCGACCCCGTCAAGGCCGCGGAAGGTAGGGAGAGCGGCGCACCGTAATACCGGCACTCCTCTCCCGCCGCGGCCTCCAACCCTCAGCCGCGATGCCTCAGGCACGACATCGCGGCCCGCCTCAGTTGCGATGTCGCCCAAGCGACACCGCAACCTACTTTTGGCCGCTACGTCGTTGGCTTGTCGGCAAAAGCCCTGACGAGCGGCCCCTCCTCGGGTTCCTCTTCGCTTCACCGTGGGTGTCCAAGCCACGGCTACTGAGCCCCCCCGCCTCGACAATGCGGGAACCCACCGGGGGGGAACCTAACCTAACCTTTTTTTTTTTTTTTTTTTTTTCACGTGGAGAAATGCTCATGCATACTGCACTACCACGGGGAGATAGTGCAGTTATGTGGGACTCTAACCCACTAAAACTCCACGGTGTCCTCCTCTGCCGCTTACGGCGGGAACACGGGCACGCGTTAGCACTCATCCGTGAACCCGCCGCGGCCGTCCGTTACCGGACCCTCCTCTGGGGAGTAATCCCCATCACCGGCGCACCAGAACACATAGCACGCCGTGACCACCCCAGGGACCAAACCAGCACATGGGCGCCAGACGACCCCGTGTCTCGGCACCCTTGGTCCCCCTGTGACGGGTCAGAATATTGGCCCCGCCGCCTGCCAATTTTCGGCTGCAGAGGATAGGGAGAGCGGCCAACGCAATACCGACACTCCTCTTCCCCTGCAGCCCCACCGCGTCCGCCATCTTACGGTGGCGACCCCGTCAAGGCCGCGGAAGGTAGGGAGAGCGGCGCACCGTAATACCGGCACTCCTCTCCCGCCGCGGCCTTCAACCCTCAGCCGCGACGCCCCCGTTACGACATCGCGGCCCGCCTCAGTTGCGATGCCGCCGAAGCGGCACCGCAACCTACTTTTGGCCGCTACGTCGTCGGCTTGGTAGCAAAAGCCCTGACGAGCGGCCCCTCCTCGGGTTCCTCTTAGCTTCACCGTGGGGCTCAAAACCACGGCTACTGAGCCCCCCCGCCTCGACAATGCGGGAACCCACCGGGGGGGAACCTAACCTAACCTAACCTAACCCAGTAACCGACTAACAATCGCACGAACAACATCACCTCCGCGAGAAAAATTCACTAAAATTACACGCGTTGAGGTACGTACGTGAAAAAGGTATCAGTGAAATTGTGTAGTGACAAGTCACCAGGATTAGTGTGCGCAAGTGTCTACCACCACGGGTCTCGGAGCAGGACCCCCTGAACTTTGACTGCGAATAACATCTCACAGGTCAGTGGAATCAATCTACCTCCAATACACCGGAGAGACGCGGCAAAATCCAATCCAGCAACATCGGGATCAGAAAAATCGGAGCAGCGGCTGTGGAGTTATTCAAGGTTCAAAAACACGGAAAAAACACGTGGTTTTCCGTCAAAATAACCTAAAATAACCTAACTTTACCAACACGTGTTTGTAAAACCACGAGGCGCGACGTCGAACTAGCCATCACAGCCCGTACTGGAGACTCCGAAGCCGGCCGAGGAATCCGTCTGCAGAACACGCACCAGAGTGACGACTCCACGACCATCACCAAGACATTCCCCGAGAGAACTCCTATACCCCTATTCCTACCCCCCCCGAGTTTGGGCTCTTCCGACTCGGGACATCACAATCCTTCCACACACCCCCACCCCTCCTCTTCCTCAAATCCAACCCCCCCTCCATTCACCACCCCCCTCTTCCACCACAAACAAGACGTCACCCCCGCAATTGGCGTACCCCCCCTTTGCCCTTGCCCCGGGCCCCCTCCTTAATCGTCTTCTCACGAACTTCCCCCTCCCCTTTTTTTTGTTTGTTCCGACCCCCCGTCTTGACCCCCGTTTTAAATTTTTGACCCCCCCCTCAATCGTCTTCCCACGAAACCCCCCCCCGAGACCCCCTTTGACCCCCACTTTGACCCCCCCCTCAATCGTCGCCCCACGAAACCTCCCCCCCCCCGACCCCCTTGACCCCCTCCCCCTCAACTCAAGACCCCCCCTCCAATAGCCGCCCCACGAAACCTTCCCCCCTCCCCCCTCACCCCTCTCAGAGGTACCTCACCCCCCCGCAGTCTAACTTCGTACCCGTTGGACCTAGGACGCCGAGTTTGGGCTCATTTTGAAGGGCGCAAAACGCTCTTTAATCTGGCCCCGCCAGAATCTCTAAAGCGACACCAGCATCAGCACCGCACCAGCTTAGCCTAGCCACACCGAAGCAATTCCGCTGAGAACCACCACCAGCGTACTCACTAGGGCTTAGACCATCAGAGCCCTGCAGTTATCGGACTCCTCACCGGACAACACGCAGACCACCAGCGAAGTTTCCCGTGAGTCCATCCTAGTATATAATACAACACAGTCATAGACATTACGAATACTATTTCATCACATTGTAGAACTAAGTTACTCAATAATTTTAATTAATTCACTAGTAAATGTATCTTTCTGTAAAAACTAACAACTACAAACTACATTAACAACCACCTACCCACTAACCACTACATACCAACATGTCTCAAAATAGTACGTCCCGCAAGATGACCACGGAGGCCGCAAAAGTCACTAAAACACTTAGAGAAAAGGTTCTAAAAAACACCGCGAAGTCCATGGTGTCGGAAAAATCATTCGTATCTGAAAAGACGGCGCGTCCATCGCAGAAGCCACAGGAGCCGAGGGCAGAGTCGGAACCGGACGCATCGACCACGATGCCGCCACCACCATCGGTGTCCGGTACGTCTCAGACGGGGGACCGTAGCAGGATCTCCGAGATAGTAATAAACTGGGAGCAATGCGGAATTTCCCCTCCCCACCAGATCATCTCGGACGAGGAAAGCTCGGTGGCCTCTAGTCAGGCCGATCGTCCAGCGATCGGACGGCCGAGTATCCTCTACAGGACTCCGAAAAGAGGCACTGGGGTGGAGATGGACCTGGCAACACGAGAAGCAAACGACCTGCTTCAGAAAGGTAAGGAGGCTTTGGAGGCCGCCGGGAACATGAAGCGGGAATGCAAAACCATAACCCACGAGTGCTTGCAGGGCCTGTACGAGATAACCCTCTCACTGGCAGACTCTAGATCACGGCATAAGTACAACCTCGAGAAGGAGCGCTCTCGACACGCACAAGAACTTGTGCGCGTCGAGAGAGCCCACAATCGTGATATAATGCAAATGAAGGTCGAGCTCTCCCTAATGAGAACGGACGTCTCGGATACGCTCAAAGAGTCGAAAGGGATCAGGGAATGGCTGGGCCACGAAACCCTTGAGGCCTTCAAAGGCATCAAGGAGATTAAGGAAGAGGTCACAGCGGCGAGCCTCAGGAACCTAAAGGAGCACGAGAAGACCAGGCAGGAAGGAGCAAGAGCCCCGGGCGACCCCAAATGGGAATCAATGGGGACAATCCTCTCACGCCTGGACTCAAACGTGATCAGCGCGTCGAACCAGCTTGACGTGCTCCGGAAGGATCTCGAGCGACTCAAGGAAGACCTCAACCGTCCGGTCAAACCGAACCCGGACCTGAGCATTCAGGAGACGGGCCTCCTACTCACCACCTCAAAGTTCGAGGAGGCCTTTGAAGAACTCCGCGGCCTACTGCAGGCACTCACCAACAGACCCGTAGCCTCCCCCCCACCACCACCAACTCCAATAAACTTCACGCATCATCTCAAACCCATTTCCGAAAGGCTGGAGATCGTCTCGGCGGACCTCCGCGCACTGCGCGACAAAGAACCGCCAACCCAGGCACCTCCGGTGATGAACCTGGAAGCGGAACTAGCAGTCGGGGAGGTCAAAAAGACCCTCCAGAACATCCAAAAAGGGGTAGCGGACCTGGGCAGAGCGGATAGACCGCCCCAACAACAACTGGGTCCAAAGACCTTTGCCCAGGTAGCCAGCACACCAAAACCCCCGAAACCAGCCACACAAGCAAACCACACCCTGATCGTCTCATCCACGGACCCACAACACACCGGGGACAACGTGATCGAGAGGATCAGGACAGCCTTGGACCTCAAATCGAGCGGAGCCCGGGTCGACACTGTGCGGAAAGCCCGTAACCAAAAAGTGGTTATGAGGTGCGCCAGCAAGGAGGACTTGAGGAAGGTCAAGGAACAAGTCCAGTCGAGCGCGGGGCTCAAGGTCCAAGAGCCCAAACCGCAAAATCCGCTCGTTTGCATAAGGGGAGTACTGTCGAGTTACAGCGACGGGGAAATCATAGATCTCGTGAAAGCGCAGAATAAGCATCTTCTGCAGAACGTCGCTGTGGAGAGACAGACCCTAAAAGTACGGTATAGGAAGCGTGCGAGGAACCCCCTCGAATGTCACCCTGTTCTGGAGCTCTCCCCAGAGCTCTGGAAAAGTTACACGGCGGTGCAGAAAATACATGTGGGCATTAAACGATGCCCGATCGAGGATCAGTCGCCCCTTGTGCAGTGCACAAAGTGCCTACAATACGGGCACAACAGACAATTGTGCAAAGCCGCAAAAGACATCTGCAGCTTCTGCAGCGGCGCGCACAGTGGAAGGGACTGCCTCATAAGAACAGAGGGCAAAGAACCCACATGTATTAACTGCAAGATCATCCACAAGACGGGCAGAGACCTGGCGCACACAGCGTTCAGCGAAGACTGCCCGGAACGCCAAAAATGGGATGGCATAGCGAGGTCGCGCGTCTCCTATTGCTAAGGGCAACGAGACGGAAACACCAATCACACAAGCGGACACCCCCCAAAATCCAAAGAGACCGATACCAAGATTGAAATTCATCCAAGGCAATCTTCAGCGCTCCAAGCTGGCCACAGAAGAACTTCATATGGCGGCACAAGCAAGGGGAGTTTCAGTAGCACTTGTTCAAGAGCCCTATGTAGGAAGAACAGGTGTGATGAAGCAAAACCCCGGCACGCAAGTCATCCAGTGCAGCCTAAACCGCCAGAAACCAGTAAAAGCGGCGATCGTTGTTTTCGGGAACAACCTGGAGGTCATCCACGACCCCCAGCTTGTGACAGAGAACATCGCCGCCGTTTTACTGAAGGTGGGCCAGCTCAGTCTCGGAGTGCTATCGGTCTATTTGGAGGGTGACCAGGACATTGAACCCTACCTTTCGGAAATAAACAACACTATACAAAAACTACGCACAACAAACATCCTGGTGGGAGGAGACGTAAACGCCTGGAGCCAGTGGTGGGGAAGTGTTTCCGAAAACCATCGCGGGGCAGCGTACAACTCGTTCCTCAACGAGCGGGATCTCCACATCCTAAACACGGGCCAAACACCAACGTTCGAGACTTACAGAGGGGACAGGTGGTGCACAAGCATCGTTGATGTGACCGCATGCAGCCTGTCGCTGTTGGGTAAGGTCGAGGATTGGCGTGTTGAAAGAAGTGTAACAACTTCGGACCACAATGCTATAACCTTCTCGATGCGCTTAGAGAAGGCCTTGGAACCCTTAAGGCCAATCTCGACGCGCATCTATAACACCAAGAAGGCAAGGTGGTCAGACTTCAGCACGCACTTCAAGACCGCCCTGGCAGAAGAAGGCATCACATCAGCCGGAGTCTCGAACGTCTCGAACCCGGAGGATCTGGAGACAATAGTCAAGAAATACACGCATAACATCCACTGCTCATGCGAGGTAGCGATCCCAAAACTGGGGTCGCCTAAACACGAGGAAAAGCCCCCATGGTGGACTCCTTCTCTGGAGCGTCTCAAAAAAGACGCAATGAGGAAGAAGAGAAGGATCCGAAACGCGGCCGAATGCCGGAGACACTTCACCATCCAAGACTACATAATAGCAAAAAACACTTACACCACAGCGGCGACGGAAGCCGCCACGGCCGGCTGGAAGGAGTTCTGCACGAAGCAGGACCGAGAGAGCATGTGGGACGGCATCTACAGGGTACTAAGGAAGACAGCCAGAAGACAGGACGACGCGCTCCTGAGGAACACCGCGGGTGAGACGCTCAGCCCAGAGCAGTCGGCGGATCTTCTGGCAAAGACCTTCTACCCCGATGACTCAACGGATGCCGAACAACCATACCACACGGCTCTGAGGAGGCTAGCGGAGGAGGAAAGCCCCCAAGGACTGTCCGCTGATGATCCATCTTTCACGGCCGCGGAGCTGGAAATGGTTCTCCAAAACCAGAATCCGAAAAAAGCCCCCGGCCCCGACGGATTGACAGCGGACATCTGCACGGCGGCAATAAACTGCGATAGGGAGGTGTTCTTGGCGATAGCAAACAGGTGCCTGTCGCTGTCACACTTCCCGAAGCAGTGGAAGGTCGCCCACGTGTGCATTCTCCGCAAGCCAGGAAAGGACGACTATACCAACCCAAAGTCGTACAGGCCAATAGGCCTGCTCTCGGTCCTGGGGAAAATCGTCGAGAAACTCCTTGTAGGCAGACTCCAGTGGCACTTCCTCCCGACTCTAAACACAAGTCAGTACGGTTTCATGCCGCAGCGCGGTACCGAGGACGCCCTCTATGCCCTAATGGGACACATACGTGCCGAAATCAAAGCAAAAAAAATCGTGCTTTTGATATCATTGGACATAGAGGGGGCCTTCGATAACGCGTGGTGGCCAGCTCTCAAAAGACAGTTGGTAGTTAAGAACTGCCCCACCAACATCTACGCTCTCGTCACCTCATACCTGGAAGACCGGAACATCAGGGTCAACTATGCCAGAGCGACTAGCGAGAAGGGCACCACGAAAGGATGCGTCCAGGGCTCAATTGCCGGACCGACGTTCTGGAACCTTATCCTAGACTCGCTCCTTCACAGAATGGCTAGAATGGGGGTATATTGTCAAGCCTTCGCAGACGATGTTGTCCTGGTTTTCTCGGACTTTACAACTGGTCCCCTGCAGCAATCGGCCAATGACACACTAGACATAGTATCGGAATGGGGCGTCAAAAACAAGCTACGTTTCGCCGCGCATAAGACCAACGCGATGGTGTTAACGAAAAAGCTAAAATACGACGTTCCGATACTCTATATGTCGGGTGTGCGACTCAACCTGGTCGAAGAGGTCAAGCTGTTAGGTCTGACAATAGATTCTAAACTAACTTTCAATGCGCACGTGGCTGCGACCTGTAAAAAGGCCGCGGACATTTACAAGCAGTTGGCATGCGCAGCAAAAGTGACTTGGGGTCTGAACAGAGAGATAATCAGGACAATATACGTGTCGGTGATAGAGCCTATCGTGTTGTATGCAGCGAGTGCGTGGGCCCCCGCAGCTGGGAAATTGATGACAAGGAATCAGTTTGACTCACTGCAGAGGGGATTCGCGCAGAAAATCTGCAAGGCATACCGCACGGTTTCTCTGACATCGGCACTCATCCTGTCGGGCCAACTACCCCTAGATCTCCGGGTAATCGAGGCGGCAACCCTTTTCACGATCAAAAAGGGCCATTCCCGGGAGTTCATACCATCGGACTGCGAACTGGAGTGCAACGTGCACTTCTCCCAACAACCCCATCCAGCACTACTCATTACAACGGAATATGCACGCCTTGAGGACTTGACTCCTGAAACACTGGAAACTCATCAAGTAACCGGTCCCCAAATATACACCGACGGCAGCAAGATAGAGGGGAAAGTCGGAGCTGCCCTTACTTGGTGGGAGAACGGTAAGGAGTCAAAGTCCAGTACTTTCGGCCTGGAGCCTCACAACACAGTCTTCCAATCGGAAATGTACGCCCTCTATAGAGCTGTCAGGATGGCAAGAGAATCTAGGGCGGCCTCTGTAAGCATCTTGAGCGACTCAAGATCGTCACTCGACCTGCTGAAGAGACCGTCCGTAACTCACCACCTGGCACTCCAGATAAAAAGAGACGTCCGAGAGATGAGATTGGAGGACAGGGAAGTGAGGCTTTTCTGGCTCAAGGCACACGTGGGAACGGCCGGGAATGAGAGAGCGGACGAGCTGGCCAAGGAGGCAGCACTTACACACACAACATCTGACTACAGCAAGGTCCCCGTATCGTTCGTGAGGAGGAAGATACGGGAGGAGACTATAAGGAAGTGGCAGACGCGATACGAGTCCTCGAGTACAGGGGCGGTCACGAAAGTATTCTTCCCAGACGTCCTAGCGGCGAAAAGAATGCTCAGAGACACAGCTCTCACACCGGCCCAGGTACAAGTCCTAACAGGACACGGAGGATTCTCAGCGTACCTCCACCGCTTCCATCTCAAAGATAGTCCCTCATGCGTCTGTGACCCTAGCTGCGAGGAAACAGTCTGGCACTTGCTCTTTGAGTGCCCAAGATTTGGTCACGACAGAATGGAGCTGGAGGTAAAATTGGAAACCCAGCTAAGCCAGTCCACACTCCACACCATCATGGGGAGACTGGCCACAAGGACACCATTCTTGGCGTTCGTGAGCGGAGTCGCTGCGGTCGCGGCGGGGGCAAACAAAACGGACGCAACCTTGCCTCGTCAGAATCGACAAAGACAAACCAACACGTCAACAGACACCACGCCATCAACAACATCAACAACCACCACGTCAACAACGACCATCACAACAACAACAACTCAACACCGAACACACACATCACAAACACACATACCACTCACCACTAGCATACATACCACCCACAGAAACACCACCCAACAAACAGCAGAAGCGGAAATACCAACAGAATCACAATCGGAAACAGCGGAAGCCAGCCCTCAGCCAGCCCCTAACGCCATGTCATTAACACAGTTCCTGGGATGCGGAGGAGATGGAGCCCCAGGTATCAGACTGCGAGGCGTCGCCCTGTTTATGAATCAGGAGAGGGAAAGGTTGGGAATAAGCTTCTGCATAGGTTCAAGCCGAGCCAGAGCCCGGATACCCATCTCACCAGGCCTTGCCGCCCTGATCAACGGAAGTACCACCAAAGCGAGCATGAAAGGCAGCAAGTATGCTGCACTGCCTCAAGTGGTAGTAGCCTCTCACCGATGCCGTCTAGTGCGATTTAAAGAAAAGACGATCGCATTACTCGAGTGGGGAGAGGAAACTCCATTTGCCCAGGCAAGCTCGCTACTCCAAAAGATCAGGGAGGCAGCAGACTACCTGGCAGTAACAGCCCGTACCATCAGCATCGACGCGATGGTGGTCGAAAGAGAGAGAGGAGACGTCGTCGATCGCTTCGGCTGTTTAAAGGCCTCAGAAAAACACGAGGTGGTCGTCTATGAGGACAGGGGGGAAACCTTGAGTTTCCTAAAGTCCCCCGGACGGCCAACAGCCATCGCGACGACCCCCACAACAGGACCGACCACAATAAGCGGATCAGAGAGGGCCCAGGCAAAGGCAGCGGCCGAAAAATCGGCAAAGGAGCAGAGCGCAAAAACCAGCCCAGAGGACCGGGCGCGGTCGAGGAGTAGCCTCAAAGCCATTGGCACTTTCCTCGGCGCACTGCTCCCAAACACCAGCCGCGTATCGGACCCAACCCGCAAACTGGAGACAGCGGTAACAAAGTTCTTTAAAACTACACCAAAAACACCAACACCCCAGAAGCCCAAACCAACCAGAGCCGACAAAGGGCAAGTCAGCCCGCCGACCCTCGCAGTGACTTCGGGCACCACGGACCATGTTAAGAGCGCATTCCTTGAGTACGTAGCAATCGTGAGAGCGACCAGAGAGGTCAATCTCGCGACATGCAAGAAGATCCTGCAGACCTTCCACAGAGAATCTGAAGGACTGTTAAGGGTACTGCTCAGGGAATCTGAGGCGGCAGTGTACGACAACGTCACTTCCCAGGTCATCATAGGGGAAATGAAGGGGTCGTACATGGCTGCCTACAGCGCGAGTAACGGGTTCGTGACCCTGGATGAAGAGGAAACGGAGCGCTCGGGCAAAATTAGTTTCAACGCGCCAAGCGACGACCCGATAGTGGTTACCGCCAAATGTACCAAGATCATGCCGGACGACAAGATCCTCGAAGTGGCACAAACCATTTTGGGGACCTCAGACACTCCGGCATCGCAGGAAAGCTGGGCGGTACCCAATATCAGGTGGGTAAACGGGGTTCCGGGTTGCGGCAAAACGACTTGGGTGTTGAAACACTTCGATGAGGAGAAGGACGTCATAGTCACCACGACAACCGAAGCAGCCAAAGATCTCCGAGCGAAGCTCGCGCACCGCTTAGGAGACCGAGTAAAGACCAAGGTGCGCACTATGACCTCAATCTTGGCCAACGGGTTCAGACAGAGAGACAAATGTTACCGTCTCACGGTAGACGAAGCTCTAATGAACCATTTTGGGGCCATAGTAATGGCGGCCAAGTTGTCTGGGGCAGGCGAAATTGTCCTTATCGGAGACGTCAATCAGCTACCATTCCTGGACAGACAAAACCTTTTCAAGTTAAGGTATACCCGTCCAGACTTGGTGACTGGCATCACCCTGCAGTTGTTCTGCACACACCGAAATCCCATGGACGTGGCATACGCACTGAGCGATATATACTCCGGTATATATTCCTCCAAGTCCTCGCTGTCGCAGGTCCACTCCCTGGGAGTGATGGGTTATACGAAAGCGCAAATACCAAGCACCGCCCAAAACACCCTGTTCCTGGTTCACACGCAGGAGGAGAAAGCTTCTCTTGTGAGCCAGGGATATGGGTCTGGCGAAGGTTCGCGCACGTTGACCATACACGAAGCCCAGGGGTTGACCTACGACAGCGTCATCATCATAAACACCAAGTCCAGGAGGCTCCAGATCCATGACAGCATCTCCCACGCGGTGGTGGCGGTGTCGAGACATACGGTCAGCTGCGTCTACTACACCGACGACGCCGACGACGCCACAGGCCGCTTCGCAAAGAGAGCGATGGGCGCGCCGACGAAAACGGTCATCGAATACAATATGAAGATGGCCATACAACACCGAGACGCGGACGTCGTGGACTCACTGATCAGGCTAGCGAAGTCCCTGGTCAAAAAGCCTCACCATAACATCTAAACACCACCGAACAAGTCCCAAGTTCCCAACCCAACATCGCATCCAAAACCTAACCAACATACCTATTGTAACCGTAGTAAATAAATAAGTAAACTAAATTGTAAAACTTCAGAACACTATTAGAAATAAGAAATATTGTAACCTAACCTAACCCATATACTAGAAATCGTAACAAATCTGAAACATATTATCATAATAATTTGTAACTGTAATAAATAAAAAACATTGTAAAACTTTAGACCAAATTTAGATTAAGAAGTATTGTAACCAAACCTAATCAGTATACCAGAAATCGCATCCAATCTGTAGAATATGACATAATTTGTAACTGTAATAAATAAATAAATAAACAATAATGTAAAACTTTGGAACTAAAACATATTAGAATAAGAAATTAATTGTAATGACTGTGTAGTAACTGTAAAAAAAAAAAAAAAAAAAAAAAAAAAAAAAAAAAAAAAAAAAAAAAGCAAATAACGTCTGCATGAGCATGCATAACAAAAAACTAAATAATAATAATAATAAAAAAAAAAAAATAATAAAAAAAAAAAAAAAAAACCTTTTTTATATACCTAGGATGGACTCACGTAGATTATAAGTTAGAATGTAAGATTATTAACAATAAATGTCCAAAGTAGGAGTTCAGTAACTCTCTCTTAATGATAAAAAAATAATGTAAACAATTAAATAATTTGTAAACAATGGCGCGGACCCCCATGTCCGCGGTAATTTCTTTTAAAAAAAAAAAAAAAAAAAAAAACCTAACCTAACCTAACCTAACCTTTTTTTTTTTTTTTTTTTTTTTTTTTTTTTTTTTTTTTTTTTTTTGATCCGGGGTGGAAAATCCTCATGGATGTCCGCCGCCCTGGGGCGGGCGGCGGGGTCTGTCAGACTCTTACTGACTAAAAACCACCCCGGGTGTTCCATCTCACACCTACGCCGGGGGTCGCGGGAACGTACGATCCTTCCGCAACCCCCGGCTAGTGCCGGCCCGCCTTAGCGGGCCCCGTCTGGTCGGGGGGGGGAGTGAGGTGTTTGACTCCCCCCGCGACGTCTAGAGGGGCGCGCGTGGAACACATCGCGCCGCCACCTCGGGTCCTGATGTGTGGGGGGCGACGGACGTCCCCGAGTCCGTCGCCCCTGGACCCGTTTAGGGGGGCTGGAAGAGGGCGTTGTCCGCCCTCCGCCGACGCCCGGTGCGCCTGCTGCGGGCAGGGTGAGTGGACGAGATCTCCCTCTCCCTTTCCGCAGTCTCCTTCTGCGAGACGACCGTTTCGCAAAAGGAAACCACCGCGTCCCAGGACTCCTCGCTGTCGACCATGGACTCGACCACAGCCGGCAGCGAGAGGTCACTGCCTACTTCTGAGATGAGGGCACGGCGCGGCTCCTCCCAAGCGGCACACTCTGCCAGCGTATGCCACGCCGTGTCCTCCCGGCAGTCGACGCAGTGGTGACACCGGGCGTCCGGCTCCCTGTTAATGCGACACAGGTACTTCCCGAAGCAACCATGCCCCGAGAGCACCTGCGTCACCCGGAACGACAGGGAGCCGTGCCTCCTCCCGAGCCAGCGCTCGAGTACTGGCCGGACCGCCTCGATGGTACCGAGGCCGGCGGTAGGGCGCGAAAGCCTGTCCCGCCATTCCGCCACCAGGACCTCGCGAAGCTGAGACCGACGCAGCTCCATGTGGCGCTGCGTCAGCCCCTCGCCTCGCGCCCGCGCTTCCTCGCGCCACCGGTACAGTGACGCGAGTACTTTCGCCTCCAGGTCCCAGGGCGGGGATCCAGCCAGTACGCAAGCCGCCTCGTAGGAGATCGTGCGATACCCCCGGACGACTCTGACGGCCATCGCTCTCTGCGGCTTTCGCAGTACTGCGATGCTTCCGGCCGTCAGGTCAGTCGCCCAGATCGGGGCCCCATACAGGGCCATGGATCGCACGATCCCCACGTAGAGCCGCCTACAGGCGGCGCTCGGGCCCCCCAGATTGGGAAGCAACGTTGACAGCGCCCCAGCAGCGCCCAACAACTTGGGCGCCAGCCGCCGGAAGTGGGGGCCGAAATCCCACCGGCTGTCGAGCACCAATCCCAGGTACTTCATGGTGGACTCGACAGCGATCCGAGCCCCCCCGACCACGATGTGTGATCCGGGCGGCGGCGCCCGCCGGGGGCCATGGAACACCATGGCCTCCGACTTGTTGAGGGCCACCTCCAGGCCCAGGCGACGTATGCGGCTCACCACCTGTGACACCGCAGCCGTCGCCAGCAACGCTGCTTCCCTGTGCGAGCTCCCCCGGGCAGTGACCAGCGTGTCGTCAGCATAACACGTAAGGTCCACGCCCGGTTGGAGCTCGCCCCTCAACACCCAGTCGTACCCGATGTTCCACAGGAGCGGGCCCAAGACCGAGCCCTGTGGAACACCGCACGACATGCGGTGCTGGTTTCCGCCATCACGTCCCACGTAGGTGACACACCTCTCCGACAGATAAGCCCCAACGATGTGGCGGAGGTAGGGAGGCACCCGATGGTACCGCAGTGCCTCCCGAATACAACTCCAGGGCAGGGTGTTGAAGGCGTTGGAAATGTCCAAGGACACCGCCAACATCACCCCACCCCGGGCCACCGTTTCCTCCGCCAGGACCCTCACTCGCGACACAGCGTGAATGGTGGAGCGCCCATGCCGAAAGCCGAACTGGCTGCCGTCCAGGTCCGGCCCCTCTCCGCACAAGTGGCCGACGAGGCGGGCAGCGATTATCCGCTCGAACAGCTTACCCACCTCGTCTAGCAGCACTATGGGCCGGTACGCGGACGGCGAGTCCGCAGGGCGCCCCGCCTTCCTGAGCAGGACCAGACGACCAGATTTCCACAAAGTGGGAAACTGGCCCTGCTCAAGGCACGCTGTGTAGAGTCCTCTCAGTTGGGGCTCAAGCTCCTTCAGAGCGAGGGCTAACACGCAGCCGTGGATCCCGTCGGGCCCCGGAGCCACGTTCTTGGCCCGGAGCCGCATCACGGCTGCCCCCATCTCTGCCTGTGTCACCTCTGGGACGCTGATGGCGTTCTCTTCGGTGGACTCTGCGGCTGTGGGCAAAGCCATCGGCGGCGGAGTGTGCTCCGCTCTCGCCGGGAAGAGGGCTGCGACCACCTCCTCCAGCAGCTCAGGTTGGAGACTCTCCGTAAGCGGGGGCGCCGCGGCTCGAAGTTTCCCTCGAACCGCGCGATAAGGGCGCCCCCACGGATCCCCGTCTAGAGTCTCCAACATCTCCTCCCTGGCTCGCGACTTCGCCTCGCCGATGGCCAGCCACAGAGTCCTCTTCGCCGCGCAGTACAGCGCGGCTTCTTCGTCAGGGACCCGAAGACGTCTCCTCCGGTATCGGGTGTACTGGCGCCTGACCGCCACGCACGCGACGCGCAACTGCGCGATCTCGGCGGTCCACCAGTACACCTGGCGCCTTGCTGACTGTGTGTGGACCCGGGGCATGGACGCGTCGCTGATTTGCGTCATCGCCCCGCGGAACCACAGCGCCTCCTGCTCGACGTCAACGGGTCCGTTCGTCGCCGACTCCCGGAACCAGGCCTGGACAATAGCGGCCTCCTCGAGAAGCTCCCTGTCGATGCGCTTACGCGCCCAGCGCGGACCGTCCGCACGCGGGGCCGGTAAACCGCGGCCGCCTGCGGTCTGGGCGGAGACGTCGAAACGGATGTATCGATGATCCGACAACGTCTCCACCTCCGCGGCGACACGCCAGTCGCGGACACGGCTCGCGACAGCGGGGCTAGCGAACGAGACGTCCACTATTGAACCGCCCCGCTGCCGCACGCACGTGTGCTCCGTGCCCCGATTTAGGACGGTCAAGCCAGTCGTGACCGCCCACTCCTCCAGCACCTCGCCCCTGGCATCGGTCACTGGAGATCCCCACGCCGCAGATTTGGCGTTGAGATCCCCCAGCAACAGCACCGGGCGAGGGTGGAGTCGGCCCACGACGGCACCCAACTCGACAAGGAACCTCTCGAAGTCGGCGAGACTCTTGTTGGGCGAAAAATACGCCCCAACCGTGCCGATGCCGTCCACGAGGGCGGCCACCCAGCCGTGACCTCGGGACGGGTTGGCAAGAGCCCCGCCAATGATGGCCACCAAACCGTCCAGGTCTCCCACCCAGTTATCCCTGGGGGGGACAAAGTACGGTTCGGCGACCACAGCCACGTGAATCGACCACTCTGCCATGCTCTGGAGCAAGAGATCCTGAGCTCTGGCAGAGTGGTTGATGTTGCCCTGGAGGAAATGGTACAGCGCCATTAGGCACAGTCCATTCCCTCCGCACCATTCCTAGGTCGGGAGTCGGCCGAAGGGGGACCAGGCTGAGGGGGGGGTAAAGAGCCCCCGGCAGCCTTGGCACCCCTTCTCTTCCCCTTTTGGGCAGGCCCGCCACAAGCCTTTCCGCCCGCTCTGTGCCCAGCGGGCCTCCCTGCAGCTGTACAGAGGCTGCAGTTTGGCGCCGCGGAGCACTGGGCCGCCTTGTGGCCGGCCTGACCGCAGCGATAGCACAGCTCGCTGCGGTCTACGCACGAGGTGCACCGTGCCCTGACATGCCCAATGTCAAGGCAACGGTAGCACCGCAAAGCCCTGGGTTGCAGCTGCCTCACCCTCGCCGCAACCCACCCCACCAACAGACGCCCAGCGTCGGCGACTTTGTTCGCCGCCGCCACCGGGCACCGCACCCAAATCGCGCCGAGCCCGGAGGCGTCGACGCGAATGTCCCCCGTCCGCACGTCCCCGGGCGGACATCCACCGGCCTTGGCGACGGCCGCCGCGACCTCAGCCGGAGTCGTCGAGTCGTCCAGGCCGTCGACGCGCAGTTCAGCGGTCTTCATCGGCCTGGACACCCGAACGTCCTCCGGGTTCAGGACCTCCCGCAGCTTGGCGGCCAGGACGTCCGCCTTTTCGCCGCTAGAGGCACCCGACACCTCCAGCAGTCGCGCCCCCGTAATCGCCGGCCTCATTCTGAGGCCGGACGGTATGCCCAGGTCGGGGAACGCGACCTTGGCTTTGGCCTCCATAAGGACCGCCTTATATGAGACGCCCCTTTCGACGGCTCCGGGCTGCAGCGTAATCACTACAGCCGCGGAGCGTGGGGCTCTGGCTCTAGGCGGTCCCTTTGCCTTGTTTGGTGCGGGTTCTCCAGCGGGTTCCGGTGGCGTCGTCGCCGTCTTCCTCTTCTTACGGCGGCCCCTCTTGACGACCGTCGTCCAGGTCTCCGTAGTGGACCCGGGTTCGGTCGCCGAGGGTGCGGTCGCCGGGGGTGCGGTCGCCGAGGGTGCGGTCGCAGGAGGTGCGGTCGCTGGTGGTGCGGTCGGCGGGGGTGCAGACTTGCCCCCCACGGGCTTTCCGCGTCCTTCCGCGGGCTTTTGGGCCCCCTTGGGTTTGCCGGCTGTCGGGCCCAGCTTAGCGGGCTCCCCCTCCCTCTGCCCGTCAGCAGCGAGCGGCGGCCGGAGATTCTTCGCCGGGAGGAGCCTCGACTCTAGGCCCTGCAGCCGGGCATTCATCATGCCCCCACACTGCATCATGCAGATGCGAACGATCTTCTCGATCTCCGCATCCGCATGCTGCGTAGGGGCAGGGACCAACGACGGAGCCGACGGTGGCGGGGCACTGACGGGAGCGAAACCGGCAGCCGCAGGACGCCTCTGCTGCCATTCCGTCCTCTGCGCGGCAAGCTCCCGCTTGAGGTCCTCGAGCTCGGATCGGAGACGGCTGTTCTCCTCCCACAGCTTCGCCGTCTCCTCCGAGCTCGTGCGATCAAGGAGGACCCCAACTGCCTCCCTGATGCCATCAGCCGCCTCCTTCAGGGCGCGCGTGAACGTGCCCTTCAGGCTGCCGGACTTAGTGGCAACCTTCAGGACGACGTCCACGCCGTCCAAAACTTGGCGACTGAGCGCCACCGCCGACAAGCTCTCTCCGGTAGCCGCCAGAGCAGAGCGTCGCTCTCGGGCCAGTCGGGCCATTTCACCGACCTCGTCAGCCGCCACCGCCTTCCGCTGCGCCCGCTTTGCGGCGTTCGCCTCCGCCTTATTGGACCCCAGCGAGATCAGCGAGGAGTCCTCGCTCAGGTCCCCTATCGAGGGCCCGGGGTCACTCTCCACGCCCTCCGCCGCACGCTCTACAGGAGCTGGCGTTGCGGGCCGAGAGATCGGCATGAACCGACCCACTCGGTCACGGCTCGGCAACCGAGCGGTGGCTCCGCTCGCCCGACCCCGCCCTCTCTGTGCCGTTGGCACCTTGGGGGCCGACAGATTCTCCTCGCTAGAAGAGAGCCCTGTCGACCCCAAATCCTCGCTGTGTGGGCGCTTCCTCAAGGGGTTACGCCCACACGTGTCCTGGCCAGACAGTCGGTCCTCGCCAAGACCGGAGCCTCCTCGGCTCTTGTTGCCGTCCACGACGTCCACGACGGCAAGCGGTTCGCTTGCGTCGCACAGGCGCTCCAGGCTAACCCGGAGCACCTTTTCTTGCGAGGCAAGCGCAGGTTGACGCAGGTCGGCAGTAGTCTGCCGGCCCACGAGGCTAGTGTTGCCCCCCCCAGATACGAAGGGGCTGCCTTCCGAAGAAGGGCGGGATTCTCCCTCCTTGGGTAGGAGGGTACCCGCCTGGGGAATAGTTTTACCATTAGCCTTTTTCATTTTTTTTTGTTCCTTTTTAAGGGTGAGGTCCCTTGTTAGCGCTAGCTTACCGGATGCCCTCCGGCCATACATCCCCTCGGCACGCTAGACCTTAGGATTGGGGTAATTTTTTATAGAGGTTGTCTTCCTCGTGGCCCGAGCCTCAGTGGCCCGGACCCCCGGTCCTGAAAACTCAGGATTACGGGGTGGCCGACGATTGGGCAGAACCAACCGCCGCCCCGGCGCGGGCGTCCCCACGCTGCCGCCGGATGCCGGACAGACGCAGCGTGGTCAATGGACACCCTCACCACCCACGCCCTCGTGGGTACTGCGGCGCGAACCGCCCCTTCCCAGTCTACACCCACTCACATCCCTCTGTAAGCAGAGGAGGAGTGGACGTACGACCGCCTGTCTGTAGCCCGGTTCCCTTCACCGACAATCAAAGATGATCGGTGATTGGAACCATGACCTTCCCCCGTGTGTTGAAAATTAGCCGCCGGCCCCAATTGTCCACCAAAACCTGGTGGGCAATTGGAGCCGTCGTTGCCCAGGGTGCGCCACGAGGAGGCTTTTCAACGTGCACCCCAACCTAACCTTTTTTTTTTTTTTTTTTTTTTTTTTTTCCACGTGGAGAAATGCTCATGCATACTACACTACCACGGGGAGATAGTGCAGTTATGTGGGACTCTAACCCACTAAAACTCCACGGTGTCCTCCTCTGCCGCTTACGGCGGGAACACGGGCACGCGTTAGCACTCATCCGTGAACCCGCCGCGGCCGTCCGTTACTGGACCCTCCTCTGGGGAGTACTCCCCATCACCGGCGCACCAGAACACATAGCACGCCGTGACCACCCCAGGGACCAAACCAGCACATGGGCGCCAGACGACCCCGTGTCTGGGCACCCTTGGTCCCCCCTGCGACGGGTCAGGACATTGGCCCCGCCGCCTGCCAATTTTCGGCTGCAGAGGATAGGGAGAGCGGCCAACGCAATACCGACACTCCTCTTCCCCTGCAGCCCCACCGCGTCCGCCATCGTACGGTGGCGACCCCGTCAAGGCCGCGGAAGGTAGGGAGAGCGGCGCACCGTAATACCGGCACTCCTCTCCCGCCGCGGCCTCCAACCCTCAACCGCGATGCCTCCGGTACGTACGACATCGCGGCCCGCCTCAGTTGCGATGTCACCCAAGCGACACCGCAACCTACCTTTGGCCGCTACGTCGTCGGCTTGTCAGCAGAAGCCCTGACGAGCGGCCCCTCCTCGGGTTCCTCTTCGCTTCACCGTGGGTGTCCAAGCCACGGCTACTGAGCCCCCCCGCCTCGACAATGCGGGAACCCACCGGGGGGGAACCTAACCTAACCTAACCTTTTTTTTTTTTTTTTTTTTTTGATCCGGGGTGGAAAATCCTCATGGATGTCCGCCGCCCTGGGGCGGGCGGCGGGGTCTGTCAGACTCTTACTGACTAAAAACCACCCCGGGTGTTCCATCTCACACCTACGCCGGGGGTCGCGGGAACGTACGATCCTTCCGCAACCCCCGGCTGGTGCCGGCCCGCCTTAGCGGGCCCCGTCTGGTCGGGGGGGGGAGTGAGGTGTTTGACTCCCCCCGCGACGTCTAAGAGGGGCGCGCGTGGAACACGTCGCGCCGCCACCTCGGGTCCTGATGTGTGGGGGGCAACGGACGTCCCCGAGTCCGTCGCCCCTGGACCCGTTTAGGGGGGCTGGAAGAGGGCGTTGTCCGCCCTCCGCCGACGCCCGGTGCGCCTGCTGCGGGCAGGGTGAGTGGACGAGATCTCCCTCTCCCTTTCCGCAGCCTCCTTCTGCGAGACGACCGTTTCGCAAAAGGAAACCACCGCGTCCCAGGACTCCTCGCTGTCGACCATGGACTCGACCACGGCCGGCAGCGAGAGGTCACTGCCTACTTCTGAGATGAGGGCACGGCGCGGCTCCTCCCAAGCGGCACACTCTGCCAGCGTATGCCACGCCGTGTCCTCCCGGCAGTCGACGCAGTGGTGACACCGGGCGTCCGGCTCCCTGTTAATGCGACACAGGTACTTCCCGAAGCAACCATGCCCCGAGAGCACCTGCGTCACCCGAAACGACAGGGAGCCGTGCCTTCTCCCGAGCCAGCGCTCGAGTACTGGCCGGACCGCCTCGATGGTACCGAGGCCGGCGGTAGGGCGCGAAAGCCTGTCCCGCCATTCCGCCACCAGGACCTCGCGAAGCTGAGACCGACGCAGCTCCATGTGGCGCTGCGTCAGCCCCTCGCCTCGCGCCCGCGCTTCCTCGCGCCACCGGTACAGTGACGCGAGTACTTTCGCCTCCAGGTCCCAGGGCGGGGATCCAGCCAGTACACAAGCCGCCTCGTAGGAGATCGTGCGATACCCCCGGACGACCCTGACGGCCATCGCCCTCTGCGGCCTCCGCAGGACTGCGATGCTACCGGCCGTCAGGTCAGTCGCCCAGATCGGGGCCCCATACAGGGCCATGGATCGCACGATCCCCACGTAGAGCCGCCTACAGGCGGCGCTCGGGCCCCCCAGATTGGGAAGCAACGTTGACAGCGCCCCAGCAGCGCCCAACAACTTGGGCGCCAGCCGCCGGAAGTGGGGGCCGAAATCCCACCGGCTGTCGAGCACCAATCCCAGGTACTTCATGGTGGACTCGACAGCGATCCGAGCCCCCCCGACCACGATGTGTGATCCGGGCGGCGGCGCCCGCCGGGGGCCATGAAACACCATGGCCTCCGACTTGTTGAGGGCCACCTCCAGGCCCAGGCGACGTATGCGGCTCACCACCTGTGACACCGCAGCCGTCGCCAGCAACGCTGCCTCCCTGTGCGAGCTCCCCCGGGCAGTGACCAGCGTGTCGTCAGCATAACACGTAAGGTCCACGCCCGGCTGGAGCTCGCCCCTCAACACCCAGTCGTACCCGATGTTCCACAGGAGCGGGCCCAAGACCGAGCCCTGTGGAACACCGCACGACGTGCGGTGCTGGTTTCCGCCATCACGTCCCACGTAGGTGACACACCTCTCCGACAGATAAGCCCCAACGACGTGGCGGAGGTAGGGAGGCACCCGATGGTACCGCAGTGCCTCCCGAATACAACTCCAGGGCAGGGTGTTGAAGGCGTTGGAGATGTCCAAAGACACCGCCAACATCACCCCGCCCCGGGCCACCGCTTCCTCCGCCAGGAAACCTAACCTAACCTTTTTTTTTTTTTTTTTTTGTTCCCGGGGTGGAAAATCCTCATGGATGTCCGCCGCCCTGGGGCGGGCGGCGGGGTCTGTCAGACTCTTACTGACTAAAAACCACCCCGGTGTTCCATCTCACACCTACGCCGGGGGTCGCGGGAACGTACGATCCTTCCGCAACCCCCGGCTGGTGCCGGCCCGCCGCAGCGGGCCCCGTCTGGTCGGGGGGGGGAGTGAGGTGTTTGACTCCCCCCGCGACGTCTAAGAGGGGCGCGCGTGGAACACATCGCGCCGCCACCTCGGGTCCTGATGTGTGGGGGGCGACGGACGTCCCCGAGTCCGTCGCCCCTGGACCCGTTTAGGGGGGCTGGAAGAGGGCGTTGTCCGCCCTCCGCCGACGCCCGGTGCGCCTGCTGCGGGCAGGGTGAGTGGACGAGATCTCCCTCTCCCTTTCCGCAGCCTCCTTCTGCGAGACGACCGTTTCGCAGAAGGAAACCACCGCGTCCCAGGACTCCTCGCTGTCGACCATGGACTCGACCACGGCCGGCAGCGAGAGGTCACTGCCTACTTCTGAGATGAGGGCACGGCGCGGCTCCTCCCAAGCGGCACACTCTGCCAGCGTATGCCACGCCGTGTCCTCCCGGCAGTCGACGCAGTGGTGACACCGGGCGTCCGGCTCCCTGTTTATGCGACAC
This sequence comes from Luperina nickerlii, assembly GCA_963855955.1. Classification (NCBI taxonomy): domain Eukaryota; kingdom Metazoa; phylum Arthropoda; class Insecta; order Lepidoptera; family Noctuidae; genus Luperina; species Luperina nickerlii. Next base: position 23,196,057 of record OY979675.1, on the reverse strand, counting down.
AGGTACTTCCCGAAGCAACCATGCCCCGAGAGCACCTGCGTCGCCCGAAACGACAGGGAGCCGTGCCTCCTCCCGAGCCAGCGCTCGAGTACTGGCCGGACCGCCTCGATGGTACCGAGGCCGGCGGTAGGGCGCGAAAGCCTGTCCCGCCATTCCGCCACCAGGACCTCGCGAAGCTGAGACCGACGCAGCTCCATATGGCGCTGTGTCAGCCCCTCGCCTCGCGCCCGCGCTTCCTCGCGCCACCGGTGCAGTGACGCGAGTACTTTCGCCTCCAGGTCCCAGGGCGGGGATCCAGCCAGTACACAAGCTGCCTCGTAGGAGATCGTGCGATACCCCCGGACGACCCTGACGGCCATCGCCCTCTGCGGCCTCCGCAGGACTGCGATGCTACCGGCCGTCAGGTCAGTCGCCCAGATCGGGGCCCCATACAGGGCCATGGATCGCACGATCCCCACGTAGAGCCGCCTACAGGCGGCGCTCGGGCCCCCCAGATTGGGAAGCAACGTTGACAGCGCCCCAGCAGCGCCCAACAACTTGGGCGCCAGCCGCCGGAAGTGGGGGCCGAAATCCCACCGGCTGTCGAGCACCAATCCCAGGTACTTCATGGTAGACTCGACAGCGATCCGAGCCCCCCCGACCACGATGTGTGATCCAGGCGGCGGCGCCCGCCGGGGGCCATGAAACACCATGGCCTCCGACTTGTTGAGGGCCACCTCCAGGCCCAGGCGACGTATGCGGCTCACCACCTGTGACACCGCAGCCGTCGCCAGCAACGCTGCCTCCCTGTGCGAGCTCCCCCGGGCAGTGACCAGCGTGTCGTCAGCATAACACGTAAGGTCCACGCCCGGTTGGAGCTCGCCCCTCAACACCCAGTCGTACCCGATGTTCCACAGGAGCGGGCCCAAGACCGAGCCCTGTGGAACACCGCACGACATGCGGTGCTGGTGTCCGCCATCACGTCCCACGTAGGTGACACACCTCTCCGACAGATAAGCCCCAACGACGTGGCGGAGGTAGGGAGGCACCCGATGGTACCGCAGTGCCTCCCGAATACAACTCCAGGGCAGGGTGTTGAAGGCGTTGGATATGTCCAAGGACACCGCCAACATCACCCCGCCCCGGGCCACCGCTTCCTCCGCCAGGACTCTCACTCGCGACACAGCGTGAATGGTGGAGCGCCCATGCCGAAAGCCGAACTGGCTGCCGTCCAGGTCCGGCCCCTCTCCGCACAAGTGGCCGACGAGGCGGGCAGCGATTATCCGTTCGAACAGCTTACCCACCTCGTCTAGCAGCACTATGGGCCGGTACGCGGACGGCGAGTCCGCAGGGCGCCCCGCCTTCCTGAGCAGGACCAGACGACCAGATTTCCACAAAGTGGGAAACTGGCCCCGCTCAAGGCACGCTGTGTAGAGTCCTCTTAGTTGGGGCTCAAGCTCCTTCAGAGCGAGGGCTAACACGCAGCCGTGGATCCCGTCGGGCCCCGGAGCCACGTTCTTGGCCCGGAGCCTCATCACGGCTGCCCCCATCTCTGCCTGTGTCACCTCTGGGACGCTGATGGCGTTCTCGTCGGTGGACTCTGCGGCTGTGGGCAAAGCCATCGGCGGCGGAGTGTGCTCCGCTCTCGCCGGGAAGAGGGCTGCGACCACCTCCTCGAGCAGCTCGGGTTGGAGACTCTCCGTAAGCGGGGGCGCCGCGGCTCGAAGTTTCCCTCGAACCGCGCGATAAGGGCGCCCCCACGGATCCCCGTCTAGAGTCTCCAACATCTCCTCCCTGGCTCGCGACTTCGCCTCGCCGATGGCCAGCCACAGAGTCCTCTTCGCCGCGCGGTACACCTCATACAGCGCGGCTTCTTCGTCAGGGACCCGAAGACGTCTCCTCCGGTATCGGGTGTACTGGCGCCTGACCGCCACGCACGCGACGCGCAACTGCGCGATCTCGGCGGTCCACCAGTACACCTGGCGCCTTGCTGACTGTGTGTGGACCCGGGGCATGGACGCGTCGCTGATTTGCGTCATCGCCCCGCGGAACCACAGCGCCTCCTGCTCGACGTCAACGGGTCCGTTCGTCGCCGACTCCCGGAACCAGGCCTGGACAATAGCGGCCTCCTCGAGAAGCTCCCTGTCGATGCGCTTACGCGCCCAGCGCGGACCGTCCGCACGCGGGGCCGGTAAACCGCGGCCGCCCGCGGTCTGGGCGGAGACGTCGAAACGGATGTAGCGGTGATCCGACAACGTCTCCACCTCCGCGGCGACACGCCAGTCGCGGACACGGCTCGCGACAGCGGGGCTAGCGAACGAGACGTCCACTATTGATCCACCCCGCTGCCGCACGCACGTGTACTCCGTGCCCCGATTTAGGACGGTCAAGCCAGTCGTGACCGCCCACTCCTCCAGCACCTCGCCCCTGGCATCCGTCACCGGAGACCCCCACGCCGCAGATTTGGCGTTGAGATCCCCCAGCAACAGCACCGGGCGAGGGTGGAGTCGGCCCACGACGGCACCCAACTCGACAAGGAACCTCTCGAAGTCGGCGAGACTCTTGTTGGGCGAAAAATACGCCCCAACCGTGCCAATGCCGTCCACGAGGGCAGCCACCCAGCCGTGACCTCGGGACGGGTTGGCAAGAGCCCCGCCAATGATGGCCACCAAACCGTCCAGGTCTCCCACCCAGTTATCCCTGGGGGGGACAAAGTACGGTTCGGCGACCACAGCCACGTGAATCGACCACTCTGCCATGCTCTGGAGCAAGAGATCCTGAGCTCTGGCAGAGTGGTTGATGTTGCCCTGGAGGAAATGGTACAGCGCCATTAGGCACAGTCCATTCCCTCCGCACCATTCCTAGGCCGGGAGTCGGCCGAAGGGAGGCCAGGCTGAGGGGGGGGTAAAGAGCCCCCGGCAGCCTTGGCACCCCTTCTCTTCCCCTTTTGGGCAGGCCCGCCACAAGCCTTCCCGCCCGCTCTGTGCCCAGAGGGCCTCCCTGCAGCTGTACAGAGGCTGCAGTTTGGCGCCGCGGAGCACTGGGCCGCCTTGTGGCCGGCCTGACCGCAGCGATAGCACAGCTCGCTGCGGTCTACGCACGAGGTGCACCGTGCCCTGACATGCCCAATGTCAAGGCAACGGTAGCACCGCAAAGCCCTGGGTTGCAGCTGCCTCACCCTCGCTGCAACCCACCCCACCAACAGACGCCCAGCGTCGGCGACTTTGTTAGCCGCCGCCACCGGGCACCGCACCCAGATCGCGCCGAGCCCGGAGGCGTCGACGCGAATCTCGCCCGTCCGCACGTCCCCGGGCGGACATCCACCGGCTTTGGCGACGGCCGCCGCGACCTCAGCCGGAGTCGTCGAGTCATCCAGGCCGTCGACGCGCAGTTCAGCGGTCTTCATCGGCCTGGACACCCGAACGTCCTCCGGGTTCAGGACCTCCCGCAGCTTGGCGGCCAGGACGTCCGCCTTTTCCCCGCTAGAGGCACCCGACACCTCTAGAAGTCGCGCCCCCGTAATCGCCGGCCTCATTCTGAGGCCGGACGGTATGCCAAGGTCGGGGAACGCGACTTTAGCTTTCGCCTCCGTAAGGACCGCCTTATAGGAGACGCCCCTTTCGATGGCTCCGGGCTGCAGCGTAATCACTACAGCCGCGGAGCGTGGGGCTCTGATCCTAGGCGGTCCCTTTGCCTTGTTGGGTGCCGGTGCTCCAGCGGGTTCCTGTGGCGTCGGCGCCGTCTTCTTCTTCTTGCGGCGGCCCCTCTTGACGACCGTGGTCCAGGTCTCCGTAGTGGACCCGGGTGCGGTCGCTGAGGAAGCCGCCGAAGGTGCGGTCGGCGGGAATGCGGTAGGCGGGGGTGCGGTAGGCGGGGGTGCGGTTGGCGGGGCTCCGGTCGCCCGGGGCGCGGCCGTCCGGGAGGTGGGCGCGGACTTTTTGATCTCCTTCCCGGCCTGATTCGAGCCAGCCGCGGCGGCTTTTGTGGCCCGATTCGGTGGCCCCTCCTCCCTACGTCTGTCCGCAGCGAGTGGTGGGCGAAGGTTTTCGGCCGGGAGTCTAGCCTCTATGGCCTCCAACCGGGCACCCACCATACTCCCGCACTGCATCATGCAGATGCGCGCGATTCTCTCGACCTCCGCATCCGCAAGTGCAGGGGCCGACGACGGAGCCGAAAACGGGGCCAACGCCGGGGCCGCGCCGGGAGAGGTGCCAGCGGCCAGGGGAGTTGCGCTCTGCGCGGCAAACTGGCGTTTGAGGTCCTCCAGCTCGGCTCGGAGACGGCTGTTCTCCTCCCACAACTTCGCCGTCTCCTCCGTGTTTGTACGATTAAGGAGGACCTCAACCGCCTCCTTAATGCCGTGCCCTTCAGGTTGCCCGATTTGGTGGCAACCTTCAGGACGACATCCACGCCGTCCATAGCTTGGCGGCTGAGCGCCACCGCCGATACGCTCCCCCCGGCAGCCATCCGAGCGGATCGCCGCTCTCGGGCCTGTCGGGCCAACTCGTTGACTTCGTCAGCCGCGACAGCCTTCCTTTGCGCCCGCTTAGCAGCGTTCGCCTCCGCCTTATTGGACCCCAGTGAGGTCATCGAGGAGTCCTCACTCAGGTCCACCATCGAGGGCCCCGGGTCACTCTCCGCGCTTTCCGCCGTGCGCTCCACGGGAACTGGTGTTGGGGGCCGAGAGATTGGCAGAAAGCGACCCGTTCGGTCTCGGCTCGGCAGCCGAGCAGGAGCTCCGCTCGCCTTCGTACGACCCCGCCCTCTTTGTGCCGTTGGCACCTTGGGGGCCGACAGATTCTCCTCGCTAGAAGAGAGCCCTGTCGACCCCAAATCCTCGCTGTGTGGGCGCTTCCTCAAGGGGTTACGCCCACACGTGTCCTGGCCAGACAGTCGGTCCTCGCCAAGACCGGAGCCTCCTCGGCTCTTGTTGCCGTCCACGACGTCCACGACGGCAAGCGGTTCGCTTGCGTCGCACAGGCGCTCCAGGCTAACCCGGAGCACCTTTTTTTGCGAGGCAAGCGCAGGTTGACGCAGGTCGGCAGTAGTCTGCCGGCCCACGAGGCTAGTGTTGCCCCCCCCAGATACGAAGGGGCTGCCTTCCGAAGAAGGGCGGGATTCTCCCTCCTTGGGTAGGAGGGTACCCGCCTGGGGAATAGTTTTGACATCAGCCTGTTCCATTTTTGTTCCTTTTTAAGGGTGAGGTCCCTTGTTAGCGCTAGCTTACCGGATGCCCTCCGGTCATACATCCCCTCGGCACGCTAGACCTTAGGATTGGGGTAATTTTTTATAGAGGTTGTCTTCCTCGCGGCCCGAGCCTCAGTGGCCCGGACCCCCGGTCCTGAAATCAGGATTACGGGTTGGCCGACGATTGGGCAGAACCAACCGCCGCCCCGGCGCGGGCGTCCCCACGCTGCCGCCGGATGCCGGACAGACGCAGCGCGGACAATGGACACCCTCCACCACCCACGCCCTCGCGGGCACAGCGGCGCGAACCGCCCCTTCCCAGTCTACGCCCACTCACATCCCTCTGTAAGCAGAGGAGGAGTGGACGTACGACCGCCCGTCTGTAGCCCGGTTCCCTTCACCGACAATCAAGGATGATCGGTGACTGGAACCATGACCTTCCCCCGTGTGTTGAAAATTAGCCGCCGGCCCCAATTGCCCACCAAAACCTGGTGGGCAATTGGAGTCGTCGTTGCCCAGGGTGCGCCACGGGGAGGCTTTTCAACGTGCACCCCAACCTAACCTAACCTAACCTAACCTTTTTTTTTTTTTTTTTTTTTTTTCACGTGGAGAAATGCTCATGCATACTACACTACCACGGGGAGATAGTGCAGTTATGTGGGACTCTAACCCACTAAAACTCCACGGTGTCCTCCTCTGCCGCTTACGGCGGGAACACGGGCACGCGTTAGCACTCATCCGTGAACCCGCCGCGGCCGTCCGTTACCGGACCCTCCTCTGGGGAGTACTCCCCATCACCGGCGCACCAGAACACATAGCACGCCGTGACCACCCCAGGGACCAAACCAGCACATGGGCGCCAGACGACCCCGTGTCTGGGCACCCTTGGTCCCCCCTGCGACGGGTCAGGACATTGGCCCCGCCGCCTGCCAATTTTCGGCTGCAGAGGATAGGGAGAGCGGCCAACGTAATACCGACACTCCTCTTCCCCTGCAGCCCCACCGCGTCCGCCATCGTACGGTGGCGACCCCGTCAAGGCCGCGGAAGGTAGGGAGAGCGGCGCACCGTAATACCGGCACTCCTCTCCCGCCGCGGCCTCCAACCCTCAACCGCGATGCCTCCGGTACGTACGACATCGCGGCCCGCCTCAGTTGCGATGTCGCCCAAGCGACACCGCAACCTACCTTTGGCCGCTACGTCGTCGGCTTGTCAGCAGAAGCCCTGACGAGCGGCCCCTCCTCGGGTTCCTCTTCGCTTCACCGTGGGTGTCCAAGCCACGGCTACTGAGCCCCCCCGCCTCGACAATGCGGGAACCCACCGGGGGGGAACCTTTTTTTTTTTTTTTTTTTTTTTTTTTTTTTTTTTTTTTTTTTTTTTTTTGTTGCCGGGGTGGAAAATCCTCATGGATGTCCGCCGCCCTGGGGCGGGCGGCGGGGTCTGTCAGACTCTTACTGACTAAAAACCACCCCGGTGTTCCATCTCACACCTACGCCGGGGGTCGCGGGAACGTACGATCCTTCCGCAACCCCCGGCTGGTGCCGGCCCGCCTGAGCGGGCCCCGTCTGGTCGGGGGGGGGAGTGAGGTGTTTGACTCCCCCCGCGACGTCTAAGAGGGGCGCGCGTGGAACACATCGCGCGCCGCCACCTCGGGTCCTGATGTGTGGGGGGCGACGGACGTCCCCGAGTCCGTCGCCCCTGGACCCGTTTAGGGGGGCCGGAAGAGGGCGTTGTCCGCCCTCCGCCGACGCCCGGTGCGCCTGCTGCGGGCAGGGTGAGCGGACGAGATCTCCCTCTCCCTTTCCGCAGCCTCCTTCTGCGAGACGACCGTTTCGCAGAAGGAAACCACCGCGTCCCAGGACTCCTCGCTGTCGACCATGGACTCGACCACGGCCGGCAGCGAGAGGTCACTGCCTACTTCTGAAATGAGGGCACGGCGCGGCTCCTCCCAAGCGGCACACTCTGCCAGCGTATGCCACGCCGTGTCCTCCCGGCAGTCGACGCAGTGGTGACACCGGGCGTCCGGCTCCCTGTTAATGCGACACAGGTACTTCCCGAAGCAACCATGCCCCGAGAGCACCTGCGTCACTCGAAACGACAGGGAGCCGTGCCTCCTCCCGAGCCAGCGCTCGAGTACTGGCCGGACCGCCTCGATGGTACCGAGGCCGGCGGTAGGGCGCGAAAGCCTGTCCCGCCATTCCGCCACCAGGACCTCGCGAAGCTGAGACCGACGCAGCTCCATGTGGCGCTGCGTCAGTCCCTCGCCTCGCGCCCGCGCTTCCTCGCGCCACCGGTACAGTGACGCGAGTACTTTCGCCTCCAGGTCCCAGGGCGGGACCGGGGGGGAACCTAACCTAACCTAACCTAACCCTTCACTCGATGGCGGTCACCTTTGAAGGCAGTCAGGAGACTGCTGACGAGGTGCTCGCCAGGGTGAAGGAGGCGGTCGATGCCAGGGGAACTGGCCTGAAGATAAACAAAGTACGCAAAGCCAAGAACCAAACAGTCATACTGGGGTGTGACTCAGAAGAGGAGCTCGCTAATGTGAGAGAAAGGATAGAGAGCCGGGGTGGAGGGCTAAGAGTGGAGCCCATGAGAAACAAAAATCCACTCGTAGTCTTAAAAGACGTGTTCTTGGACGGTGACGATGACGAAGTGGTTAAGGCGATCCACTCTCAAAATAAAAACATTTTTAGGGACCTCGACGAGGAAGAAAAAGAAGTAGTTGTGAAGTTTAAAAAAGGACAAGAAACCCAAAGACAGCGCACGTTGTCGTCCAGGTCAGGCCCAAAGTGTGGCAGAGGATGACGGAGGCTGGGGCTCTTTATCTTGACCTGCAAAGGGTCAGGGTGGAGGACCAGTCTCCGCTCATCCAATGCACGAAATGCCTGGCTTTCGGACATGGTCGGAAGTTTTGCACTGAGAGTGTGGACAGGTGCAGCCACTGTGGGGGACCACATCTGCGCGAGAAATGCGTGGAATTTCTCGCGGGTAACGAACCACAGTGCTGCAACTGTTCGCACTCGAAGTTGCAGAGGGGCGACCATAACGCGTTCAGCGTGGAGTGCCCGGTCCGAAAGAAATGGGATTACCTGGCCCGGACGACAACGGCATACGCTTAAACAGCTCCCTGGGATATACTTACCACATATAACACACACAGGAACACACACAAGAACACACACACGAACACACGCAGGAACACACACAGAAACACAACAAACACAGATATATATAATATATAATGTATATATACAAATATATCATAACACACGCATCACCAAACACGAACCTCACACGACTACAAAAACATTCAGAAAAGTAAAAACAGCTTTAGATTAAGGTGATTGGATACTGACACTTTTTCATACATTCTATCGGGGTACAAATCTCGATACTTAAACGATTTTTGCAAAATAAAAGCACGTACATTAAATGATTATGATCTATTATTGACGCATATCGTAAAAAACTTACAAAAAAAACACTATTTGTAGGATATTTAGGCCTGACAAAAAACGATAAATCTTTGTATGTGTGCGCGGGCAGAGGCACGCCCTCTACAGGATATTTCAAGAACCATCAAGAAACAGAACAACATTTTTGCTAAAGTTATCAGTTATCATCTAACGATCAAGATCTACTGTAATCTTGATCGTTAGATGGCGTTGTTTGTCAACGGATGGCCAATTTTATAACATGCGTGATATTGTTGACAAGTTTCGAATCGTAGGTACTTATGCTGTGTGTGTGTGAGTGGGTGTGTGAGTTATATTTTATCAATTTAATCATGAAGTGAGAAAAAATGCATTACTTACTTAGTGATAGGATTATCTGCGATCTACCCTGGGTTCGATATTACTGTAATGAATGTCTAAGTTCAAGTAAGTACCTACATGCATTTAGTAAGTAGGTACTAACTTACACATGAACTCTTCGAGAAATTTTCTGATATAAAAATCATTCTGCATTATGTAGGTAGGTAGGTACCTATTGAGAGAGCCCTTTCTTTTAGTAGGAGTGGGCGATACAAATCGTATATAGATAATATCTATGTATCGGTACAATATCCAATACCTACCTATATATCGGACGGCACTGAATCTATATTATATCAGAAGGCCAATTCTCGTAATTTAAAACGTTCAAAATCTAGTCGCAGTCTCATCTCAGCGACAAAGAAATGTCAAAAACTTGTCAAAATGTAGGGAAATTTGAAGTATTTTTTGACAGATTGAGACTGAGATCAGACTGTGAACGTTGTTAAAATTAGTAGAATTGCCCCTCAGGTATCCGCGTACCTAGAACGAGACACTATACCGATATCGTATCACATGATCTATGATATTCGGTTCAAACTGATTCAGGTACAATGCGTGCCACGAAAGATGAGACTTGACCCCGCCTCCCCCGCTCTTTCCGCCGCCCCTATGACGTCCGGTCCCGTCCCGCACTCAGACCTCATACCGCTAAAGATACCTAAAATCGTGTACTGCTCATGTCAAACCACGTGGTGTGTCAAGTCTCATCATTCGTGGCACGCATTATACAGTAGTAGTTACACGGTTTTAGGTACCGTATCCTTGATGCGCGCGGGCGGGAGTGATGTACTAGCTAGAGATGAACGAGCGAGAAAGCGCGCTAAGCTAACGTCTAATACTAATTTTAAACATTATTTACAGGAGCATAGAGTTTAATACCGAATACATTATTTTGTAAACAGGTAACCATCAATAAACGTCAAAGGATTTTAAATCGTATGGCATTCTCAACAAAAATACCTACTCGTAGTTTTAAAATCATTTTACGTTGACCTTGATTGCACTTTGCTGTTTTCGTAGGTACTTTTCGTGTTCTATTTTTAGTTACTTACGCGTCGCGTTAGCTGCAGTTGGCCGAATTTCTCTGCTTGATTTCTTTACTTTATAAAGTAGACAAAAAAAAAACCGGCCAAGAGCGGGTCGGGCCACGCTCAGTGTAGGGTTCCGTAGTTTCCCGTCCGTCACAATAAGTGTTCCCACTTATGAGTTTAAAAGTGGGTATCCATTATGTTCGTGCTCCAGCAGCACTCCGCGCTCCTGCAACTGCTCCCGGTAGTGGGTACGTGCGCGAACACGGAGCGTGCAACATTGCACGCTCCGCGGCAGGCACTCCGACTCGTGACGGTTTTTAGCGCGAACACAAAGGGGTACGTTCAGGATAATAAAATATGTAAACGAAGTTAAAAAAATGCTTGCATATACGATTATACTACAAACTTAGTCCAGAAATTATTTTGTACAACTTTTTGTCTTTTTTGTACAAAAACTGTTGTTTCCATCAAGTTCAAAATAATTTTCCTAGAAAGTCCTTACCTATAGATATAATATAAGTCCTTATAGTTCTACTTTGCAGATTTTTTTCATAGTTTCTAAACTTATGGTTCAAAAGTTAGAGGGGGGACACACTGTTTTTTACTTTTGGAGCGATTATCAACAATACCAAACGATACATTCACTGATTTCGAGTACTTATACAGTTACAAAAAAAATACAATGATGTACAGACGCCAGCACATCGAGCTACTACCATTTGTCAAATTTCTTTAATAGATTTTCAACTTTATCGCTAAAGCATAAGGTTCAAAGTAGATTGGAAAAATTTGACAGTTTCGGGTAGGTTGATGTGCTAGCGTCTGTACATGAATCGAACAAAACCGAAACCTAAATATCACAGTAGGTACTACTTTCGATTCCGAGTTCCACACTGATTCAGTCAATACTTATACAAGATGTTGCTTTGCATCCTCGTCAAAATTCAGGAGGTTGTCATAAAAGACGTAAATAATCAATTTAAATTACGGTATTTACCTGGCCAATAATTATAAACGCTCCTTTTTTTTGTTGTTTACATTTGACACTAATTCAGAATGAAGCTCTTCATAAAAGAGGAGAATCACCGTCGCCATTCCACGCGCGAGGCACCGCCCACTTAGGTACTACGACACACATACACGCGCTTGCGCACGTGCGCGCTTTATACCTAGAGTGACCGAATAAATGGCCATAATTTATCCTAGTTCGAATTCGAAAATCACCTTCATTATTGTCATAAATTACGCTAGATAATTAACTCATTTTTAAGTATCATAAGAATGCGGAAATCTTACTAATGAAAGTAGTAGTGCCCCAAAGAAAAGTTCATTGACCTACTGTAAGTAGTAACTACGGTAGTATCAATCAGTTGATTAACAAAATGTTAGTTTTGCTTTATTGCGTTTTATTGCAATCCTGCTGAAAGAACAATCCTAAAATTGGTATTCTTAGATCTTAGGGCTCTTTCAATTTAGAGGTTTCGTGTCGGACCGCTGCCGCACGTTTACCGTGCCGCATGCCGGGCCGCTACAGTACGGTAGCAGTCCGATACCAAACGCCTAAATCGAAAGCGTATCCGACTGCCGTGCGTTTGTATGCTAGTGTTAGTGTAGTGTTTGTTGTGTGTTATTATTGTTTGCGACGTTGCCGTCCTGTTGTCGAGCGTTCGCGGTACCGATGGCGCACTGTTGCCGCACCGCGCGCTTTGTATAAAAACAAACGACCGTGCGTGCGCAATACCGCTTCGGCACCGCAGCGATCCGAGAGATTGAGATTGATAATGTTTTACGCAATTAGGGTGCTGGGTTAAGACAGGACATAATTCGCTCCCCCCACCGAATAATATGGTAATCGACAAATCAAAATTTTACAGGAAAAATAAAAAACTGTTTTATGCGTATATCTCGGCACTGGTAGATCGTAAGGTAGACATTTAAACGTCAAAACAAAGCTAATTTTTTTACAATCTAATTTATATTATGATTTTTTTGTAATACTTTTATAAAATAAAGTTATTCACAAAAATAATGTTACTGAAATTAAATGGCAAAAGTATAGTATGCAACGCATCATTACCATATTATTCGCGTGTAAACGCAACAATATCGTAGTCAATATTAATGCATTATAGTATTATTCGTTGTAATACAGTGTCAAAAAACCTAACGGCAATATGATATTACGATATTATTCGTGTGAAATCCAAGCGATAGTGTATAATGTAATATTACATTACAGTAATATTCGTCGATGTGTGGTGTCAAAAGATTAACAGTAATATAATGTTGCAAATACATGTTTTATTAAATAATCCAGTACTTATTATTTGATTTTGCAGAAAAATAACAATAATAGAGGAAGTTGATATTAATACTGGATAATTTATAATAGCGTTTTATTAAAATTTATGAAATAAAACAAAGGTTTTATTATTTATCATAATCAGTCCTTTTATTTATTAACTAGCTGTGCCCGCGACTTCGTCAGCGTGGAATAGTGACTTTTCGGGCAGCATATATTTTGAATTACATATACCGTCGTTTGGGTAGCTAAAAATTTACTTTACAGTAATGCTTCTCTGTATACGATATTTGACGTATGGCCATCGGGGATGAAAGCATACAGGCTCCTAGGATTGCTAACCCGTGACAGAGCCACATACAACTGAGCGTGCGAGAAACAGCTGATAATTAGATCTACACCTACAACTTTCAGCGTCTGACCTCGGGCTTTATTAATTGTCATCGCAAAACATAGACTGACTGGAAACTGGACTCGTTTAAAACTAAATGGAAAATTGTTTGGAATGAGAGGAATCCGAGGAATGAAAACACTTTTTCATCCCCCCATCTCGGAAAGAGTATTTTTGCTCTTCGATATCTGAGTGCAAAAGCTGTTTTTATCCGCTAGAGGATAAAGTAAATTGAATTTAGAACATCGTGTGCACTAAGTTTGTGAATTCAAAACATCATTAAACCTATTTACTTCTACCTCCATGGTGCCGAATTTATCATACAACTTTTTTTTAATTTTTTAAAAACTCAGACTCTGAACCTTTTTGGTGTAGGTACTTTTTTTTAATTTGCTTTGCGCGCGCAATTTTCTTTTCACGTCATATTGTTAAAACCTTAGGTTAAAAATAAAAACAAGAAACTTGTAAACAAGTGAAAAATCTAAAATGAGTGAATCTAGCGACGACGAAGTTTATTTGACGCCAACAGAATTGACTGAAACTGTAAAAAATGCGCAAATGAGCTTTCTCCCTCAACAATCACGCGAGAAGTATTTGAAACAGTACGATATGTTTAACACGTGGCGACTAGCTAAAGGAGCCAAAACTTTATCAGAAAACGTTTTGCTGGCATATTTTATTGAATTATCCGAGAACAAGAAATCAAGCACTCTATGGAGTACGTATTCAATGCTAAAAGCAACAATAAGATGAAAAAAAAACATAAGACACCTATCCTAAACTAGTGGCATTTTTAAAAAGATCCTCATCTGGTCATCAACCAAAAAAATCGAAGGTTTTTCTTAATTATATTTACTCGTAGGTATTATTTGTTGTAATTTAAAGATTATTCTGTAATACTTACCTATCATAATGTAGTAGTTAATACCTAACTGAAATAAAAGTATCTTGTGATTGTAAATGTTTTTTTTTTGCATTTACTAATTTCCTCGCTGAGGTGGGATGAAAAGTTACGTGTTGCACTCGAGTGCAAAGATTTTTCACCTCGTGCTCTTTTGATTCCCTCGCTAACGCTCAGGATTCTAATTTTTGAATCACTCGCTGCGCTCGTGATTCAATTTTAGAATCCTTCGCTTGCTCGGTCATCAAAATTGAGCACGCGGTTAAAAAGCAACTTTGCACTCTTGTATAACAAATAACTATTACCTTTTCCACACCGTGTTAAAATCTCTGCTTCTATCAGATTTCTTTGTAAATTGGTCACTTTTAACCTGGTGCCATTGCTAAGTTTTGGGGAGCTTAAATTTCTAAGAAGCATTATCGGTACGCCTACTTTTAATTTTAATTTATGTGCTGGTAGTCCAGGAGCATTGAGGGATTCTAAAAATTCTACTGGGTAGCTTGTAGATTTTCCTTCTTCCATGACTCTGTTAATGGAGATATACTCAACATAATCCCCCGGAACATAGCTCAAAATTTCAGCGTTTATTGTTGCTGCTTGGTCGTTTCGTGGCGTCAAAATAGCTCTTTCGCAAAGCCAGAAATTTTCGCAAGTTGGTATTTGCGTTGCGTTTCCATACACAGATGATATGAGGTCTCGCATTGATGAAACTATGTTGCATAGGTTTTCATTAAGAACAACTTTTCCTTGTTCCTGCGGAGAGAGTCTGACGAAAATCGCCACAAAAAAGCATAGTAATGCCATCCATGGGTTGATCATTTTGGTTGACATCACGCAACGTTCTGTCTACTGCTTCTACTGCTTTTCGATTGGCCATTGTGGACTCATCCCATATAATACGGCTACAATCACGAAGAACCTTAGCTTTATCGCTGTTTCTTGAAATATTACAAACAGGGCTTTCTGTGCGGTCTAAATCGATCGGAATTTTGAACATTGTATGAGCAGTTTTCCCACCTGGCAACAATGTGGCTGCTATGCCTGATGAAGCGACAGCAAGCGCGATTTTACCTTGGCTTCGTACCTTCGCCAAAATAACTTTCGTAAGAAATGTTTTACCCGTTCCACCGGGTGCATCTACAAATAGCATTTCTTCCAAAGTACTATCAACGCTCACCAGATCAAATATCAAACGCTGTTCATCAGTTAGCCTCGAGAGTGCGCGTCCATGTACGTACTCTGATAGTATACCTTAAAAATGTCCGCCGTGATTCTTTAAATTGACATAACTTTTTTATTTATGAACCGATTGACATGAAATAAAAACTAAATGTTAAGTGAAGCTTACTACAATATATTAGTGAAAACGGCATCTAAATCGAATAAGCCGTTTCTATTATATTGTAAACAAAAATAATACACAAATATAATTGTTTTATACTTTACGTGGAAAAAGGCATGCATTTCTTACGCGAATATAATGGTAATCGTCGCTTACCGAAAAAGTTAACGATTGCATGATCTGTAATAACATGTTATGGTATTATTCGTGCAAAAAGTGTGTTTAGATTTTAAGGGAATAATGTTGTTATGTTCATTACGGTACCATTGAAATTATTGTACTTTTATAAATATACATAGAAAAAATACAAAAAAAATTACAAGATTGTAATTAATGCTTTAGACACCGAATATGCAATAAAACGAAAACTGTCGTAGTACCACATTACCATGTTATTCGGTGGGGGGAGCGAATTATGTAGGATACTTTTTTAAACGGTTTTATTTAGCTTAACCTGTTTGTTATTTATTTGGTTCAAATTTAGTACTTGAAATTTTACCCCCTTCCTGTTGGCAAATTGATCTGATATTTGGTACACACTTTAGTTTTGATGACAATACATCAGTATCACTGTAAATCCAAGATGGCCGCCGCTACGAAATGGCGGATTACATATTTTCTCACAACCCCCTCAATGTGGGTATCAAATGAAAGGGCTTCTTGACTAGTAGAATATTGCCGTGCGTTTTTGCAACCCTCTCACCGTGAAAACTTAGGTGAAGTGAGCGTGGAGTGAGCTATCAATAGTGTCAATCCCTAACAATCAGGTGGGATGACAGCTTACATCACTTAGGTTTTCACGGTGATATTTGTACAGAATAGGCCGGCTGTACCGTCAAACAAGCCAACTTTGCCCGTTTTTTTAAGAAAATCGAATATATTACAAGTTTTTTCTATAGGACTTAAGTATATTTTTTCATTTACTACAACTATATGACCATATGCACGCATTTGCTATGTAAAACATTTAAAAAATTAAAATTTAAACCAATATTTTATCGATTTTGATGGTGGGCAAAATAATCCGGACTTTTAGCCAACATTGCCCACTTCGATTTTTGACGCAAATCAAGCTCTTATAAATACGTAGAAAGCACCACGATTACAATTTAAGGCAATCTTAACCTAAGTTTTAAAATACTGTTTGTAGTTTAAATATTTTCGTGATAAAAACGGTGGGCAATGTTACCTAGCGGTTAGTGGCCTTTTCCATACAAGGCCCAACAAACGGTTTAAGATTTTAATGGTTGTCACAATGCAGTAAAATTATTAAATAAATGTTATTTTCACTTTTCTTTTGTGGGTGTTGGGTGCATATGAATAGACGTTAAAATAGTAATAGAATGAAACATTGTGTTCAAAATTAAATGTTTATTCCAATTTCGTCGACAATTAAATGATCAATATGTCCAAACTTGAATAATATTAATCAATACCGTTGTTCTGTTCCGAACACTTCAATAACTGCTTCGCAGGCAAGCTTTAACATCACGTCGGAGTAATTTTTATATGCTCGGGACCCAATTTCACGTCTTGGCTTTCTTGGTCTAATTCTAGACTTGTTTGTTTTTCTGAAATTAAAAATAACAATAAAATTAAAGCCAAGCCCTGTATAAATTATACATCAACTGCACTAGGTACTAATATATTTTATAACATAAGAAATTAAGTACTTTATTTTAAAGTCGTTATTTAAGAAATATGTCATTGAGGTGTTTCATGTTTTGTTTCTGTGGTTTTGCGTTAATTCAACCTGTTACAAAATAACTAAAAGTGACAACCCTGAGTGCTTTTTGATAACGGGCAATGTTGGCATGGATGGGTCTGAATAATTTAGGGTAACTTTGCCCATCATTAGAAGTTTTGATTTATAAAGTCCTGAATAATGAAACTATATTTAAAATACTCAACAACTGATATTCTATAACATACAGTAAAATACACTTACCTGTGTTTTCGCCATGAGGTAAAATCCACAAACACTTTTCTTAGGAAATTTGCCCGCAAAAACATACACCGCACTCGACAAGTTCTGGCAAGTTACTAAATGAACTTTGGAACGAATGCGTTAGATAGTTTTGCCACTAATATAATCAACTTTCCACCCAAATAATAAATGATGCCATAAAACTAAAATTGTTTCTTATGTTAGCGGATTTGCTTACAAATTGCTTTTAGGGCAAAGATACCTTGATTGGCAAAGTTGGCTTGTTTGACGGTACACTATAAAAATCGAGCCGAGCGGGCGCGCCAGCGGCGCTCGTCAATCAAGTTCCCCATTTCACCTCGCCCCGACCCCGCACGACTCGACTCCCGCGCACCTCTACGCGCCTGTCGACTAACAAGCAAGTGAGAACGCGATAAAATTGAACGAAAAATAGTGTGCGGAAATATGAAACTTGTTCCGGGAATTCCGGGAAATACGTGTTTTTGAGCAAGTTTCAAGTTTGGCTGCTCCACATTTTCTGACACGATTACCCTAATACATGGTCTGGGGTTGAAGAATCCATAAACTTGGTATTTACTAGCTAGAAGTTCATGCACGGCGCGGCGGAGGAGGTCCAAGGTAGGTATAAGTACAAACTATTTACCTATTTTTCCCTAAGCTACGATTCACCGTTGCGTAGGTAGTACCTAATCGAATAATTGAATTAGGTATATATAATTCTTGTGAAACCAGCATTCAAATTGAAAAGGTAGATACAGGAAAGCGAATACACAAACAAACGATTTGTTTTTTCATAGTATTTGCGCTTTTCAGTGTTATTAGCACACAGTGCGTCAAGGTCAACGTCATTCTCAACTAGCTAGGCGTCTCGCCTACTGAAAACCATTCGTTCAGAAACTGAACTGCAAACTAATTCAAATAAGAATAATTTTATAATTTATTAATTAGGTACAAGCAATACGAAAACGTTAATTCAATCAATATAAATAAATGTTTAGCGAACAGTGAAGCAAGAGTGAGGCAAGTAGGTACGACGTATTTTTAATTTTTGAACGTATTACTTATATTGTGCCTTGTGAACTACATTTCAATACGTGAAACGAGCATATATTTCACCTAATTATTTATAGGTATAGTAATGTTTATTAGGGTAAGAAATGTTTTATTATAACAAGTTATAATAACATTCGTATGATGTCGACGATGATGTACGACGTATTTTAAAACTGACGTATTTTATTAGTATCAAAAATAAATATTCACAATAAAATTGAACGACTACGGACCTTGATATTTTAAAGATTGTGACAAGGAGTTGGTCGTACACATTTGTAACATCACACTAAAGAACAAACTTCCACTTAACTGTTTAAAATCACCGACCATAAGTTTATTGTGTTGAAAATTCTGTTTGCGCGATGTAGAATTTTTGATTATAACTTCGTTGTTTTTGAGAAATTGTTAAGTAATTTTATGTCATTAATTGTGTAACTACTCTATAAACATATACTATACTTGTTTTGTTAAAATTGTGATACAGTGTAACTGTTTTCCCGATTTTTTGAAATCATATAAATTACTTTTACAACAGCGCCATCTAGTAAACGACGATTTTTAATTATTTGTAACTATTGTGGTATAGTAATTGTATTCTAGGTGCATCATCTTCATATATACCTACTTATATAATTAATGTATACAAATATTGTAAAACATTTCAATCAAGTCAGTTTTTGTTATAAATATTGATGTTAAAAAATGCCTTTTAGGTGCCTATTTGAAATAAATTATTTGACTTGACTTTGAGTCTATTATTTATTTAGGGCTGACTTTTCAATCATCTGATAACTTTATTAGTGGAATAATTTTGAAATTTTTACAGTTCATACAAAAACTGTCAAACGTCAATTTTATTCCTTGAATAACAGTTATCTGGCGATGGAAAAATTTGCCCTTAGTTGTAATAACACGACAAAACCATTTAAATAATTGGATAATTTGTGGTGTTGAAAAGGTGGCCAATCGTGATAATATATGAGCCTTTATGAAACAAAATAAAAATATATAAGTATTCTTTTTTTCAGTTTTTACTTTATTGAATGAAGGATGGTTATCATAAAAATCTTTTATTTCAATTAACGCCATCTCGACATACTTATTTCAAACCAAGCTTATGAATTCAACGCCATCTAGTGGTATCGAAAGTAAAACTATTTTACTGTACATGTGTGTGTAATCAAATAAAATGAAACGGCTAAACGTTTAGGGGTACAAATCTTTGTACGAGACGAGTTATCAAGCAAAGTGAATATCTCAAAAAATTAAGTTAATACTCTAGTTGACGCATATAATGAAGTTGTCCCTCAAAGATTTCTGAGTTAGGCGTAAAAATTGAAAATGTTCGAATTTGCGAATGTGCTGCCATCTCGCGAAAAAGTAGCTGGGAGATCAACTATTCAATAGCCTTAAGAAAAGACAATAAATATATATAATTTGTGAATATATATATATATTATTGCCGCAAATACCCAGTATGTTAACTAAAATAGTAAAACATTACATATACAGTACATAATAACAACAAATACGGAGCGAATATATATACGGATACTTAATATATAATTAGGGAACTAAATAGAAATTCACTAATTAAATTGGTCCAAAGCATATTATAAATAGATAATAAATACAATAACTGAAACATACATTGTGCAAAAATTTTTTAGAGAACTTAATAGCAATAATTTTGTATTATATATACAAAAAGATTGAAGATATGTTAAAATAGGAATATTAGAGAGTAAGCCATATATGTTAGTAAATAAGTAGATAAGATTAAGAAAATATTATGTATGAATATAACATATAGAAATAAGAATAATGTCTCCAAAAGACACAAATAGCTAATACTATATTATAAGTTCTTGTTATTAGAAATAAATAAAATTAGCACTTAGAAATATAATTAGATAAGAAATAGATATAAGAAACAAGTTGCCAATGTTAATAAAGAAACCGTGTACTTAATACCCTAAATAAAGATAATAAATAAAGTTAGAATAGACAGATAGAATAGCGGGAGTCCCACCCGGCTAAGAATGAAAGAAAGATATAGTATGGAGAATAAAAGTGCGAGAGGAATAAATGCGAGAACTGGTATGAATGAGAAAAATAGTTTAGCAAGGTCCCGTTGTGCCTATGAACGGGGAAAAGCACAAAAAAAAAAAAACAAAAAAAAAAAAAAAAAAACCTAACCTAACCTTTTTTTTTTTTTTTTTTTTTTTTTATCGTGGAGAAATGCTCATGCATACTGCACTACCACGGGGAGATAGTGCAGTTATGTGGGACTCTAACCCACTAAAACTCCACGGTGTCCTCCTCTGCCGCTTACGGCGGGAACACGGGCACGCGTTAGCACTCATCCGTGAACCCGCCGCGGCTGTCCGTTGCCGGACCCTCCTCTGGGGAGTACTCCCCATCACCGGCGCACTAGAACACATAGCACGCCGTAACCACCCCAGGGACCAAACCAGCACATGGGCGCCAGACGACCCCGTGTCTGGGCACCCTTGGTCCCCCCTGCGACGGGTCAGGACATTGACCCCGCCGCCTGCCAATTTTCGGCTGCAGAGGATAGGGAGAGCGGCCAACGTAATACCGACACTCCTCTTCCCCTGCAGCCCCACCGCGTCCGCCATTGTACGGTGGCGACCCCGTCAAGGCCGCGGAAGGTAGGGAGAGCGGCGCACCGTAATACCGGCACTCCTCTCCCGCCGCGGCCTCCAACCCTCAGCCGCGATGCCTCTGGTACGACATCGCGGCCCGCCTCAGTTGCGATGTCGCCCAAGCAACACCGCAACCTACTTTTGGCCGCTACGTCGTTGGCTTGTCGGCAAAAGCCCTGACGAGCGGCCCCTCCTCGGGTTCCTCTTCGCTTCACCATGGGTGTCCAAGCCACGGCTACTGAGCCCCCCCGCCTCGACAATGCGGGAACCCACCGGGGGGGAACCTAACCTAACCTAACCTAACCTTTTTTTTTTTTTTTTGATCCGGGGTGGAAAATCCTCATGGATGTCCGCCGCCCTGGGGCGGGCGGCGGGGTCTGTCAGACTCTTACTGACTAAAAACCACCCCGGGTGTTCCATCTCACACCTACGCCGGGGGTCGCGGGAACGTACGATCCTTCCGCAACCCCCGGCTGGTGCCGGCCCGCCTCAGCGGGCCCCGTCTGGTCGGGGGGGGGAGTGAGGTGTTTGACTCCCCCCGCGACGTCTAAGAGGGGCGCGCGTGGAACACATCGCGCCGCCACCTCGGGTCCTGATGTGTGGGGGGCGACGGACGTCCCCGAGTCCGTCGCCCCTGGACCCGTTTAGGGGGGCTGGAAGAGGGCGTTGTCCGCCCTCCGCCGACGCCCGGTGCGCCTGCTGCGGGCAGGGTGAGTGGACGAGATCTCCCTCTCCCTTTCCGCAGCCTCCTTCTGTGAGACGACAGTTTCGCAGAAGGAAACCACCGCGTCCCAGGACTCCTCGCTGTCGACCATGGACTCGACCACGGCCGGCAGCGAGAGGTCACTGCCTACTTCTGAAATGAGGGCACGGCGCGGCTCCTCCCAAGCGGCACACTCTGCCAGCGTATGCCACGCCGTGTCCTCCCGGCAGTCGACGCAGTGGTGACACCGGGCGTCCGGCTCCCTGTTAATGCGACACAGGTACTTCCCGAAGCAACCATGCCCCGAGAGCACCTGCGTCACCCGAAACGACAGGGAGCCGTGCCTCCTCCCGAGCCAGCGCTCGAGTACTGGCCGGATCGCCTCGATGGTACCGAGGCCGGCGGTAGGGCGCGAAAGCCTGTCCCGCCATTCCGCCACCAGGAACCTAACCTAACCTAACCTTTTTTTTTTTTTTTTTTTTTTTTTTTTGTCGCTGAGAAATGACATTACGCATCTCCGATCGTCGGGGGACGATACGGAGTATGTGGGACTCCCTGCCAAGGTGGCAGTATACCCACTAAAACTCAGCGGTGTTCCCTCGTCGCCTTGATGGAGGGGTCATGGGAATCCGGCTCAGCCTTTGCGTCCACAACCCCCCCGGCGCATGCCCGCCTAACTGGCGGGCCCCGCATGTCCTCCCAGCTGGGGGGCTACGGGAATGGCCGGGAACACCTGGCCATTCCCATCCGGCACTGGTGGAAGCCTGTGCAATACAGGCGAGGGTGCCCCCGCACCCGTCGCCTGCTGGCTTCCACCTGGGAGGAGTCTGAGGTGACTGTCATACTGACGTCGTCTTCGACCCCTCCTCCGCCTTCGGAGCGGCGGCGCGAGAGGGTCTTCCTCCCGCGCGCGCTCCGCCGCCTCCTTCTGGGACATGACGTGTTCGCAGAAGGAGGCGACTGCCGCCCAGGACCCCTCGTCCCCAAGCATGGCATTGACCAAGCCGGGGAGCGAGAGGTCCGTTCCGATCGCCGCGGTGAGACTGCGGCGCGGCTCGGACCACGACGGGCACACCTCAAGAGTGTGCTGCGCCGTGTCCTCCGCCGCGCCACAGCCGTGACACGACGGCGTCTCCTCCCGCCCGATACGGTGCAGGTACGATCCAAAGCAACCGTGCCCGGACAGCACCTGCACCAGACGGAAGGAGACGAACCCGTGCGACCGCTCGAGCCAGGGGGTCTACTCCCTAAGTCCGTCAACGAAGCAACGAGCCCGTCGGGCGGTAGTCCGATACGTCGGAATAAACCCTACTCCCTAACGATTTCGGGTTCATCAGTTTCTAACGGAATCATAGACAATATTCGTGAACGAAAGACGCATGGCGATAGAGTTGCGCTATTTTACCGGTTGATTACCGGTTTCCTTATTTTGTAGATTTCTAGCATATTAAACAAAATTTAATACTTCTGTCGTTAGAAAATGACCACATTGTTCAAGATATCCTTTTTATTATGTCTTTAAATATAGAATTGAATTATTTTGCCCTTTATTTCGGTAATAAACTAAAGTTTAAAGCTATTTTTCTAATATTTTTTACAATAGTGCGCGAAAACAGTTCGCAGAGTATAATGTACTCTGTGGTTCGCAGTGTCATGGCGTCGGGTCTGTCGTCGTCCCTAGGTAAACATCAAATGTGTCTACGCGCAAAGAAAAGATGACAAACATTGCATATTTCGTGTGATAAAAATGAATTCCAAAGTTTATAAGTGGTGTGCAGTGCCTCAGTGTAAAAACACATCAATAACCACACCCAACAAGGTGTTTATATATGTCCCAAACAAGAAAATAATGAGATCAATGGTTAAAGCTCCACGGCGAAACCAGAACGATGTAGTCACTAATTCGCCAATTTATATCTGTGAAGACCATTTTGATGTGAGTATGTTATTATATATTGTAGGTTTTAAACTTAAATGTTCGTTTGACGTGAAATAGTTGAAATATTGAGGCTATGAAATAACTAATTTATTGAGGTTATGTTTGTTTTGGTTATCATTCTTTATCAATTTTACTTTTTTTTTTCAGTTACCAAATGATATGGATAATTATATGGAGTATCACAAGTACGTATGAAACCAGGATGTATGCCCAAAACATTTATTTGCCAACCAGATAGGGATACACAAACATCTGACACAACAGAGACCCTATAATGCTAAGAAACGAAGGATGGTGGTTCTTGAAGAGTGTGAAAAGCAATTCAAAGAAAAATGTATAGTTACAGAACAATCAAGTTCAGAAGAAATTGCATCTGGTAGTTCAGGTATATATTTTACTAACTCATTTATTAGAATAAAGCATTGAAAAGTTAACTTTATTCTCAGTATTATTATATACATAGTTGGTACACTCAAAACTACATAGATCCTAGTAATCTCCTGTTTGTGTTCATAATTATAACTTTGCACTTAAATAACAAAACATTTGTTTTACAGTTCACCAGATTGTTAAAGAAGTTCCCCAATTAACACCAAGAGTGTTGGATAAATTAGTTCAAATACACATATGAAATATGACTGTACTTTCCCCTAAAATCATTAAACCTTTGATTATTAGATGCTGTCGTCACACCTATTATATATTTTTTGATGTATCCGTCAATGATATTCAGTTTTTGTTGTAGTCTGTAAGAGATCCAGAGCCAGTAGCCACCTCACCCACCCATGCTGCTACACCTGCCGACCCACTACTATCTACATCCACTGAGGCACACCAAGTGGAGTTGCATTGCCATTGTTGATTAGTCTAGAATAAAAGAAAATCTATGTTTTGACGGATAGGTAATTGAAATAAATTATTAAAGTTAATTAATTGTTTTATTTAAAAAAAATCCAATATATTAGTATAGTGTTTTATTATAAAAAAAACCCATTATATATATTAATAGTCATTGGCAAATCTTAGCATGTACTAAACTCTAATGGTAAAATCCCGAAACATGTCTTTTTTACCCGACTGCGCGACGCAAAGGAGGGTAATGTGTTTATCAGCCTATATTTATGTACTTATGTATGTATGTCTTCCACCAGTCCCAACACCCATTAAGTCCTGTAAGCAAAATAAAAAAGTTTATAAAAGAAATACCCTAATAACATTATTATTATAAATACAAATACAAACGGACATTAAAACATGTCAATAAATGTATAGGGTATACATTTATTGACATGTTTTAATGTCCGTGACTACCGCAGGACCACCAACGCCAATCGCTTCCATATTTGGTAAATAATTAGTGCTCAATTGGTACTAATTAGTACTCGAACAACAAAATTGGTACCTTAGTAGTTTTCGAGAAAATCGACTTTGAAGGTGGTCCTGCGGTAGTCACGCTCCCTTCAGCAGGACCACCATGAGCGCCGAAAAAGGGCCCACGCTACAGCTATTCTAAGTATACAAATAATTAGTACCCATAAATGTGATTTATTTCGTAAAAAAAACAGAACTGTAATATTTGTATTTACCGAGAAATCAACGATGATAACTTTCTCGAAATTGTTCAGCAGGACCACGATTTTGAATGTTGATTCCAAGCTAGAGAAGCTTGTCGCTTTCCTCAAACCTACATAGAAAATTAGTACCCTGCAAGATAAAATTAGTACCCAAAATTCAAAGTTAATACTTCAGTAGTTTACGAGATATAACATGCCAATGGTGGGGTGGCGGTAGTCACGGTGCCAAATTTTCATTTCAAGATTTCTCTATTAAAAACTATATGATTTCTTCCCAAATTTATACAAAAATTAGTACTCCTAAAGAAGTTAAAGCGACTAGAAATCCAGATTCCTAAGTGTTGTATTTTAAGAGAAATTAGCTTTCATTACTTTTCCATACTAAATCTCCGCGTATAACCCGACCAAATTAAGTTGTCAACGGTGCCAATTCCTTTGTTCACAAACTAAACTAAATTTGAGTTCAGTGCATCTTATCTTTTGTTTCATTATGAAAAGGACAGACAATAAATTTTAGTTTTGTCCTGTCAAAGTAATCAGAGCCTGACACTACTCAATACAAGTTTAGACGTGATTAAAAACATGCCTACTAATGTTACGTCAATTTACGTCAGACGCTGATTAATTTGATAGGACTAAACTAAAACTGATCTTTTGTCCTTTTCTTAATGAAATAGATAGAAAAAGATGCACTGAACTCAAATTTAGTTTAGTTTGTGAACAAGGGAATAGGCACCAATGGTGGTATTGAGCTGTTTAAGAGATGTACACTCGTGCACATAAATTTATGGATGTCGGAATAGTATCAACAGTTCAATATCTAAATTTTTATACAAACTGTGTATCTAGGTGCATATTAAGAAAAACATAACCTATCGCTACCCATGGCTTGTGATACCTTTGTTATTGACGTGGCTTGTCGAACATAATAGGTACATAATTAGTACACAGTGATATGAAAACACTAAAATATGCGTGTGCCCTTTGCAATGCATATTATTCAAATATTTGCTGTGCCCGACAGGGTCCATAATTGTCTAGTATTTTTTATTTACCACCTGTAATTACATTATGGATTGCAATAAACGATTTGAGATTTGATATAAAAGGTACTTACCTATTACTTACTTTTAGGTTTGTAATCCTTTTTAACTTACGTTATTAGCAACATAGTAAATTAGTTATTTAATAGATACTAAGAGCTTGTCCAGAAAGGGCGAATTCGCCGCGATTCTCTCGTGCGTATTACGCGCGACCTTTGCGTTCAGAAGGGACGTACCAACGCGCGAGCATTTGGGTTCGAATTTCATTTGTCAGTAGAAAACATGGAGTAGAACGCTCTGAAGTTCGCGCGTCAACTGGACGCAACAAGGAGTCTCCAGCGCGCAAAACGCGCGAGTCGAGAGGCTGGTGAAGTGAACGCGATTTACGCGCGGATTTTGAAATCGCGCGATGCTTGTGGACGCGATGTTTTGGCGCCTAGTATCTCGTTAACGCGCGAATGAATTCTCGCGAAACGTTTCGCGGCGAATTCGCTCCTTCTGGACAAGGTCTTAGGTAGGTATTACTGCTTGCAGCAACGGTAAATTAGTAGAAAAGAAATAAATAAAAAATACCTATCGCTTTTAATGATATTCATTCACAACAACACAGAAGGTAGGTACCTACTTACAATACCTACAGAAAAATAATTATTCGAGTACTTACCTACCTGCCCACGTCAATAACAAAGGTATCACAGGCGATGGGTAGCGATAAGTTATTTTTTTTCTTATTAAGTATAAAAGTTCAGTTTGTATAAAAATTTAGATATTGAATGTTAATACTATTTCGACATCCATAAATTTATGTGCACGAGTGTACATCTCTTAAACAGCTTAATACCATTGACAACTTAATTTGGTCGGGTTATACGCGGAGATTTAGTATGGAAAAGTAATGAAAGCTAATTTCTCTTAAAATACAACACTTAGGAATCTGGATTTCTAGTCGCTTTAACTTCTTTAGGAGTACTAATTTTTGTATAAATTTGGGAAGAAATCATATAGTTTTTAATAGAGAAATCTTGAAATGAAAATTTGGCACCGTGACTACCGCCACCCCACCATTGGCATGTTATATCTCGTAAACTACTGAAGTATTAACTTTGAATTTTGGGTACTAATTTTATCTTGCAGGGTACTAATTTTCTATGTAGGTTTGAGGAAAGCGACAAGCTTCTCTAGCTTGGAATCAACATTCAAAATCGTGGTCCTGCTGAACAATTTCGAGAAAGTTATCATCGTTGATTTCTCGGTAAATACAAATATTACAGTTCTGTTTTTTTTACGAAATAAATCACATTTATGGGTACTAATTATTTGTATACTTAGAATAGCTGTAGCGTGGGCCCTTTTTCGGCGCTCATGGTGGTCCTGCTGAAGGGAGCGTGACTACCGCAGGACCACCTTCAAAGTCGATTTTCTCGAAAACTACTAAGGTACCAATTTTGTTGTTCGAGTACTAATTAGTACCAATTGAGCACTAATTATTTACCAAATATGGAAGCGATTGGCGTTGGTGGTCCTGCGGTAGTCACGGACATCATGTTTTATTATTTTGGAAGATTTCTTGTGAGACTGCATAAGTACCTGTTTCTTTCCAGCAATTGCACTAATGTGTCTCTCGCTCTTTGCCCTTGCTGATGAGCTTGGTGTGAAGACATTGTCGTAGAGGTAGACACATCTCCCTGTCTATTGCGCTCTATTTGCAGGTCTTCCTCGCTGAGGGGAGGTGCTTCTAAGCCCGCCCGATTACACATATTGTGTAAAACACAGCAGGCAATGACAATTTTACCTGAAAAAAAATTCAAATGTGCTCTGAAATTGATGAAATTAATCTGATACTGTTCAACAGTCCAATGCGATATAAGAAAAACATAGCTATAGTATAAATTATGACAAATACCTGCTGTGACTGGTGCATAATGCAGCTCTCTTGCGCTAAGAGGCATCTCCATCGGCCTTTAAAAATTCCAAATGTATGCTCTATAGTGGAGCGAGCACGTTTTTGTTTATAATTGTATCTCCCTTCTGGAAAATCTTCGGCAGCATTGTCTATTGGGGTCATCATTAATTTCTGTCTGTGATAAAAATCTGTGAACATACATACAACTTATTAAAATTTAAATTGATACAATCTATTTTATTGCACAATCTATAAGTTTAGGTCATTGACTTATATATTACTAGCGTAAGTAATATATAAGTCAATGGTTTAGGTATAAACACTCTTCAAAGAATAGTTAGGTAGTCCTTGTCCAAATGGCATGTTTCCGTTTTAAGCAATTAAGGCTATATTAAGTTTAGAAAAATACCTAGATTTGTTTTAGAAGAAAAATGGTATAAGCTTTTAAACTTACTGTCTTTTTATAAGGTTCCTCTCAGTCAAATTCTGTAGAAACTTCACATATTTTTGTAATATTGAGGCGCTGTTGAGTGAATTTGTGACATGCTGCAGACAGCGTGACACTGTCTGTTGTGCCATTGGCACATCACTACTAAGGCCCACTGAACCTTTGTAGCTCTTGGTAGTAGAACAGCGAGGATCTAAAAGTAAACAAAAACCACAGTAAATGGGTGGGACCGATTGGTAATACAGCTGAATAAGTTACAGAATCTATAAAATGTCCTTACCTTCATTCTTAGATCAACACCACTTCGGCGTATGTGTTGCGGCAAAAGAGGAATTAAATCCGCACATAAGTTCTCGAATAATTCCCGAGTGAGCCTATAGTTCCCTATGAACTCAACGTCGGGAATACTCGCCAATCTACAGTTTTGGCGTAAATTATGTCTACGTTGCCTCCGCTCTTCTTGTAAACCTTCTCCAATAATTAAAAAAGCAACCATAGTTGTAAATCTTAACTTTCGTCAAGCTTTCGTCGACAGCACGAGAACTATTTTGATGTCGTATCAACTGACATAACTATCCGTCACAACAAGTGTCAAGTTCAACTGGACGGACGGGCAAAAACACATCGGGAGTAGGGACAATCGTCAAATCGCGTTGTTATTCAGTCTTCGCTCGGGCCCCGACCGAATCATCCGTCCGTTGGTGATCGGGGGTAGGAAATGCCCGTTACGATGGCCGTTACGACGGACTTCGTGCTTAGGGAGTAGACCCCCTGGTACGATCCAAAGCAACCGTGCCCGGACAGCACCTGCACCAGACGGAAGGAGACGAACCCGTGCGACCGCTCGAGCCAGTCTCGCAGGACCGGCCCAATCGCGTCTAGGGTACGGCGGCCGAAGGCTGCGGCGGCGAGGTCCCGCGTCCAGTGGACGACAATGGCGTCCTTCGCCTCCCGCCGGACGGCCTCCCGCTCTTCGGGGGCGGGGCGTTCTCCTCTCGCCCTCCGCCCCGCCGTCCATTCATACACTCTGGCGAGCACCCACGCCTCGAGTTCCCAAGGCGGGGTGCCGGCCAGAGCGCATGCCGCCGAGAAGCCGACCGTGCCGTAGGCCCTCGCCACCCGCTGGGCTATGGCCCTTTGGGGGGCCCGCAATGCGGCGGCGTTCTCCCTCCTGCGGAGGGAGTCCTCCCAGATAGGGGCCCCGTAAAGGGCCATACTCCTCAAGATGCCGGCGTAGAGCTGCCGGCATCGCGCGCGGGGCCCCCCCAAGTTGGGGAGCAGCCACGAGAGGGCGCCCGCAGTCTTCAGCAGGCGCGTCGACAGCCCGCTAAAATGCGGGCCGAAACGCCACCTGCTGTCGAGTACAAGGCCCAGATATTTCATCTGGGCCTTCACCTCGATTCGGACGCCCTCCACGAAGATGTGGGCGTCTGGTGGTTGGCGCTGCCGAGGCCCGTGGAAGAACACGGCCTCGGTCTTGTGCAGCGCCACCGTCAATCCTAGGCGGCGGATCCTCCCTGCGACCAAGGATCCGCCTGCCGAGGCCAAGTTGGCCGCCTCCCTGAAACTCTCCCCCCGGGCCGTGAGGAGAGTGTCATCCGCGTAGCAGATGACACTCGTGCCTCGGAGGAGAGTTCCCCGCAAGAGCCAATCGTAGCCAACGTTCCAGAGGAGAGGTCCCACTACCGACCCCTGTGGAACGCCGGCCTCGACTGCGTACCGCCGGACTTGGCCAGCCCTGTTCACGAGGACGATTGCCCGATCCTCCAGGTAGCTGGCCAGTAGACGCCGCATGTATAGAGGCACCCCGTGGAATCGGAGTGCCTCTAGGATGGTGCTGTGGGGAACAGAGTTGAAGGCGTTGGCTATGTCGAATGACACCGCCAACAATCCGTCCCCCGCCTCCATCGCATCCTTCACCTGGCCCTTAAGGCGGGCCAGCGCGTCCACTGTGGAACGCTCAGCCCGAAAACCGAACTGAGCGTCCGACAAGTCCGGCCCCACATTCCGCAGGTGGCTCTTTAGGCGGGCAGCGATTATCCCCTCGAACATTTTGCCGACCTCATCGAGCAGGACGATGGGTCGGTATGCCGAGGGCGATTCTGCGGGGCGGCCTTCCTTGCGAAGGAGGCACAGCTGTCCCTCCTTCCACGGTTTCGGGAACCTCCCAGACGCAAGACATGCGCTAAAGAGGTCCCGAAACCGCTCCTCCATTTGAGTGGCGGCAATTGCCACCACTCTCGCCGGGACACCGTCGGGGCCCGGAGCCGTCTTCTTGGCGCGGATATGCACAATCGCCGCGCTGAGTTCCGACTCCGTGACAGGAGGGGCCTCCTCTTCCTCCTCGGCTGGCGGAGCTATCCCCCGCGGAGGGTCCATCACTGGTGGGGTGAAGTTGTCCCTGCACGGGAACAGAGACTGAACCACCCCATCCAGGAATGAGGGCTCCAGGGTCTCGGCCACCGGGGGACCAAAGGGGCGCAGCTTGTTTCGTGCCGCCTTGTATGGCCTCCCGTAGGGATCTCTGTCGAGACCCTCCAGCATCTCCGCTCTCGCCGAGTCCCTGGCGTCGGCGATGGCCCGCTCGAGGACCCGTTTTGCCTCTATGTACACCTCATAGAGGTGGTCCTCGTGGGCGAGGTCTCGTTGACGCCGCCGCCGGCTCCGCGCGTAGGCCCTTCTGGCCACCACGCACCCCGCTCGAAGCCTCTCCAGCTCGGCCGACCACCAGTACACCGCCCTATTGGGCAGCGGTCGGCCGGACCGAGGCATGCTGGAATTGCACACCTCGGTCAGAGACTCCCTCAGGTGTCCCGCCGCGATGTCTACGTCCAAGCCGGCGGAAGGCGGCGAAAGCCAGTCCTGGATAAACGCCGCCTCCGCCGCCGCCTCCCTGTCCAGGCGGGTGAGAGCCCACCGTGGGAACGCTGACCACCCCGAGAGGGGCCGCATCCCTCCGGGGCCACCGGTGGAGATGTCGAACCGCACGTAGCGGTGGTCCGACATGGTCTCCACCAAATCCACCCGCCAGTTCAGCACGCGCGCGGCCAGCGCAGGGGTGGCAAAAGTGACGTCCACTATCGAGCCACCCTGTCGCCGCACGCATGTCTGGACGTTCCCTCTGTTGAGGACGGAGAGCCCAGAGGAGGCTGCCCACTGCTCCACTGCCCGCCCGCGATGGTCGGTGGCCGGGTTGCCCCAGGTCACCGACTTGGCATTCAGGTCTCCCAATACGGAGACCTGACGCGGCGCCGCCCTGCCGACCACGGCGGCCAGGGCTCCGAGATAGTTCTCGAAGTCCCGGAGAGGGCGGTTTGGGGAGAAATAGACGCCCACGAGGGCTATCTCTCCCCACGCGGCGGCCACGTATCCCGGTCCCCTCTCTAATAGCGAGAGGGGAGGGGAGTCTGTGGAGGACCGCGCCGCTAGTGCCACCAAGCCGTCCTCGTCACCCAGCCAACTGCCGGGGATCGAGTAGGGCTCGGCGACCACCGCTACGTTCACCAACCACTCAGCCATGGCCTGCACCAGCAGGTCCTGGGCCGCTCTGCAGTGATTGGTGTTCGCCTGGAGGATGCGGTGATAGGAAACCATTATTCCGACATCGCACCCCCCTCCTCAGCCACCGCCGCTTGAGCTGGAGTAACAGCGGTGGCGACAGCGGCGGTGGCGGCGACAGGGCGAACCTGCGCCGGCACTATGCCCTTCCTCGCGGGAGGCTGGCAATTCCTGCCCCCCATCCTGTGCCCCGCGGGGCGGCCGCTGGCAGCACACGCCGGGCAGTGTGGCGTGGCGACGCTGCAAGTGGCACTCCTGTGTCCCTCCTGTCCGCACTGGAAGCAAGACTCTCCCCAGTCGGACTTGGAGGGACACGTAGATCGGGTGTGGCCCGGCGCGAAGCACTTGAAGCACCGCGCAGGCTTGTCCTCAAGCGGCCGGACCACAGCCGAGCTGAAGCCCACGAGCAGCCGTCCCTTGGTCGCCTTTAGGGCGGCCACCGCCGCGGCGACTGGGCACTCGACGCGGATTGCGCCCATGCCGCGGCGGCCGGGCCTGATGGCTCCCCCCTTCACGGCGCTGGCGCTGCAACCTCCCGCAGCGGCAACGGCCGCCACCACATCCTCTTTGGTGACCGAATCGTCCATATCGATCACCTCCAAGGATGCGGTCTTGACTGGTCTGGCGACCGTCGCCACATCCGCGATGGCCTCTTGCAACTTTGTTGCAAAGAGGTCCGCGTTTGCGCCGCGCTGCTCCCCCCCGAACTCAAAAATTCGGGCTCCGGCCTGGGTGCGGCGGCACGTGATGTTGCCGATCCCCAACCGGGAGGGATCCGCGTTAGCACGAGCCCGTCTTAGGACGGACTCGTACGTCTCGCCCCGCTCTGCGGCCTCCGGGGTGATGGTCACTACGACCGCCGCAGTTTTGGGAGGAACCAACTTCCTCCCGCCCGCCGAAGCCTTCTGGGCTGCCGAAGCAGTCGCAGCGGGCTTGGATTTTTTGGCCTTTCCCCCCCTGACCACTTCCGTCCACGCCTGGTTGGACGGGGTGGTGGAAGGGAGCATGGCGTCCTCCCGCTGCGTGTTCTGGGGGGCTGCCGGAGAGGCAGACGCTCCCTCCGCGCTTGTGGTGGGGGTTTGAGGGGCCTCCGTGCTCCTCTTGCCCTTCCCCTTGCCCTTCCCCTTGCCCTTGGAGGGCTTCGGGGCCTGGGTCTGCGTACCCGGTTTCGGGTCTCCCGCAGGCTGCGCAGGTACAGGCACCGGCTCCGTCGGTGGCGGACTCTTATCCGCCGCTAGCGGCGGGCGGAGCCGGTCCTCAATACCGGCGAAGCAGCCCCTGATGAAGGCCCTCTCCTCCATGACAACCCCGCGGATTATTTCCACGAGGTTGCCAGGGGGGGCAGAGCCTCCCTCTGCCGGACCAGGGGCAGGCGCAGGAGCAGGCGCAGGTTGGGCCTGCCGGGCCGTGGCCTCAGCCAGCTTCTGGTGCAGCTGGCTGACCTCCAGCTGCAGGCGATCCACCCTCGCCTGCAGCTGCCGCGTCTCCTCTGTGGCCGTGCGCTGCACCAGCTCGGTGACAATGCCGTGCAAGCTCACGGCCCGGCATTTGAGGGCCTTCTGGAAGGTCCCCTTCAGATTTGAAGACTTGGAGGCGACCTCCAGTACCTCCTCCTTGTCCTGGAGTGCCATGCGCTCCAGCTCCGCCAGGGAGTGGTCGGCGTACAGCACATTGGATGTGCCATAGCCAGCCCTCGACCTGGCGGACCGCGCCTGCTGCTCCCTGGCAGCGACCTTCTCCTCAAGGTCCTGCTGCAGCTGCTCCCTCCTTGCCAGGCCTAACTGACGCTCGGCGTCCACCAGACCCACGTCGTGGGTCGGACTCGAGGCAGGAGTCGGAGCAGGAGTTGAGGCCTTTTTCGACTTCGGCCTCTTCCCCGACTTGCCCACAGACCCCGAGGAGCCTCCGGACCCGAGCCTCAGGTAGGCCCGCTTCCGCTGGAGGCGGTCGTTTTCGGCCGCTGACGTGTCCATGGCGGACTCGCCGGAGTCCGAAGACTCCGCCTGCAGGCTGGATAAGCTGGCCACAGATGGTGCGCGGCCAGCTTCGATGTGGCCCTTAGAAGGGCCGGTGGATTGGCCCTGGGAAGGGCCACTGTGTTGGCCCTGAGAAGGACCGTTTATATCGTCCCCGGAGGGACAATCGGTAAAAAAAAAAAAAAAAAAAAAAAAAAAAAAAAAAAAAAAGCGCCCGGTGGCGTCTCGCCTTTGTTTTCTAGGCATACTTGCAGTCGTCCGCGTGTTGGCTGCAAGTCACAGCGCACTTTAGCCGCCGGTCTGCCACTCCGTTACGGTGGTCAGACACGGCGTTGCCCGGGGATCACGACGTGGACGTATGCGCTGTGGGGGGACCCCCAACCTAACCTTTTTTTTTTTTTTTTTTGATCCGGGGTGGAAAATCCTCATGGATGTCCGCCGCCCTGGGGCGGGCGGCGGGGTCTGTCAGACTCTTACTGACTAAAAACCACCCCGGGTGTTCCATCTCACACCTACGCCGGGGGTCGCGGGAACATACGATCCTTCCGCAACCCCCGGCTGGTGCCGGCCCGCCTCAGCGGGCCCCGTCTGGTCGGGGGGGGGAGTGAGGTGTTTGACTCCCCCCGCGACGTCTATGAGGGGCGCGCGTGGAACACATCGCGCCGCCACCTCGGGTCCTGATGTGTGGGGGGCGACGGACGTCCCCGAGTCCGTCGCCCCTGGACCCGTTTAGGGGGGCTGGAAGAGGGCGTTGTCCGCCCTCCGCCGACGCCCGGTGCGCCTGCTGCGGGCAGGGTGAGTGGACGAGATCTCCCTCTCCCTTTCCGCAGCCTCCTTCTGCGAGACGACTGTTTCGCAGAAGGAAACCACCGTGTCCCAGGACTCCTCGCTGTCGACCATGGACTCGACCACGGCCGGCAGCGAGAGGTCACTGCCTACTTCTGAGATGAGGGCACGGCGCGGCTCCTCCCAAGCGGCACACTCTGCCAGCGTATGCCACGCCGTGTCCTCCCGGCAGTCGACGCAGTGGTGACACCGGGCGTCCGGCTCCCTGTTAATGCGACACAGGTACTTCCCGAAGCAACCATGCCCCGAGAGCACCTGCGTCACCCGAAACGACAGGGAGCCGTGCCTCCTCCCGAGCCAGCGCTCGAGTACTGGCCGGACCGCCTCGATTGTACCGAGGCCGGCGGTAGGGCGCGAAAGCCTGTCCCGCCATTCCGCCACCAGGACCTCGCGAATCTGAGACCGACGCAGCTCCATGTGGCGCTGCGTCAGCCCCTCGCCTCGCGCCCGCGCTTCCTCGCGCCACCGGTACAGTGACGCGAGTACTTTCGCCTCCAGGTCCCAGGGCGGGGATCCAGCCAGTACGCAAGCCGCCTCGTAGGAGATCGTGCGATACCCCCGGACGACTCTGACGGCCATCGCTCTCTGCGGCTTTCGCAGTACTGCGATGCTTCCGGCCGTCAGGTCAGTCGCCCAGATCGGGGCCCCATACAGGGCCATGGATCGCACGATCCCCACGTAGAGCCGCCTACAGGCGGCGCTCGGGCCCCCCAGATTGGGAAGCAACGTTGACAGCGCCCCAGCAGCGCCCAACAACTTGGGCGCCAGCCGCCGGAAGTGGGGGCCGAAATCCCACCGGCTGTCGAGCACCAATCCCAGGTACAGCACCAATCCCAGGTACAGCACCAATCCCAGGTACAGCACCAATCCCAGGTACAGCACCAATCCCAGGTACAACACCAATCCCAGGTACAACACCAATCCCAGGTACTACACCAATCCCAGGTACGTGATCCGGGCAACCTAACTTAAACTTTTTTTTTTTTTTTTCACGTGGAGAAATGCTCATGCATACTACACTACCACGGGGAGATAGTGCAGTTATGTGGGACTCTAACCCACTAAAACTCCACGGTGTCCTCCTCTGCCGCTTACGGCGGGAACACGGGCACGCGTTAGCACTCATCCGTGAACCCGCCGCGGCCGTCCGTTACCGGACCCTCCTCTGGGGAGTACTCCCCATCACCGGCGCACCAGAACACATAGCACGCCGTGACCACCCCAGGGACCAAACCAGCACATGGGCGCCAGACGACCCCGTGTCTGGACACCCTTGGTCCCCCTGTGACGGGTCAGAACATTGGCCCCGCCGCCTGCCAATTTTCGGCTGCAGAGGATAGGGAGAGCGGCCAACGCAATGCCGGCACTCCTCTTCCCCTGCAGCCCCACCGCGTCCGCCATCTTACGGTGGCGACCCCGTCAAGGCCGCGGAAGGTAGGGAGAGCGGCGCACCGTAATACCGGCACTCCTCTCCCGCCGCGGCCTTCAACCCTCAGCCGCGACGCCCCCGTTACGACATCGCGGCCCGCCTCAGTTGCGATGCCGCTCAAGCGGCACCGCAACCTACTTTTGGCCGCTACGTCGTCGGCTTGGTCGCAAAAGCCCTGACGAGCGGCCCCTCCTCGGGTTCCTCTTAGCTTCACCGTGGGGCTCAAAACCACGGCTACTGAGCCCCCCCGCCTCGACAATGCGGGAACCCACCGGGGGGGAACCTTTTTTTTTTTTTTTTTTTTTTTTGATCCGGGGTGGAAAATCCTCATGGATGTCCGCCGCCCTGGGGCGGGCGGCGGGGTCTGTCAGACTCTTACTGACTAAAAACCACCCCGGTGTTCCATCTCACACCTACGCCGGGGGTCGCGGGAACGTACGATCCTTCCGCAACCCCCGGCTGGTGCCGGCCCGCCTGAGCGGGCCCCGTCTGGTCGGGGGGGGGAGTGAGGTGTTTGACTCCCCCCGCGACGTCTAAGAGGGGCGCGCGTGGAACACATCGCGCGCCGCCACCTCGGGTCCTGATGTGTGGGGGGCGACGGACGTCCCCGAGTCCGTCGCCCCTGGACCCGTTTAGGGGGGCCGGAAGAGGGCGTTGTCCGCCCTCCGCCGACGCCCGGTGCGCCTGCTGCGGGCAGGGTGAGCGGACGAGATCTCCCTATCCCTTTCCGCAGCCTCCTTCTGCGAGACGACCGTTTCGCAGAAGGAAACCACCGCGTCCCAGGACTCCTCGCTGTCGACCATGGACTCGACCACGGCCGGCAGCGAGAGGTCACTGCCTACTTCTGAAATGAGGGCACGGCGCGGCTCCTCCCAAGCGGCACACTCTGCCAGCGTATGCCACGCCGTGTCCTCCCGGCAGTCGACGCAGTGGTGACACCGGGCGTCCGGCTCCCTGTTAATGCGACACAGGTACTTCCCGAAGCAACCATGCCCCGAGAGCACCTGCGTCACTCGAAACGACAGGGAGCCGTGCCTCCTCCCGAGCCAGCGCTCGAGTACTGGCCGGACCGCCTCGATGGTACCGAGGCCGGCGGTAGGGCGCGAAAGCCTGTCCCGCCATTCCGCCACCAGGACCTCGCGAAGCTGAGACCGACGCAGCTCCATGTGGCGCTGCGTCAGTCCCTCGCCTCGCGCCCGCGCTTCCTCGCGCCACCGGTACAGTGACGCGAGTACTTTCGCCTCCAGGTCCCAGGGCGGGGATCCAGCCAGTACACAAGCCGCCTCGTAGGAGATCGTGCGATACCCCCGGACGACTCTGACGGCCATCGCTCTCTGCGGCCTTCGCAGGACTGCGATGCTACCGGCCGTCAGGTCAGTCGCCCAGATCGGGGCCCCATACAGGGCCATGGATCGCACGATCCCCACGTAGAGCCGCCTACAGGCGGCGCTCGGGCCCCCCAGATTGGGAAGCAACGTTGACAGCGCCCCAGCAGCGCCCAACAACTTGGGCGCCAGCCGCCGGAAGTGGGGGCCGAAATCCCACCGGCTGTCGAGCACCAATCCCAGGTACTTCATGGTGGACTCGACAGCGATCCGAGCCCCCCCGACCACGATGTGTGATCCGGGCGGCGGCGCCCGCCGGGGGCCATGAAACACCATGGCCTCCGACTTGTTGAGGGCCACCTCCAGGCCCAGGCGACGTATGCGGCTCACCACCTGTGACACCGCAGCCGCAGCCGCAGCCGCAGGCGGGTTCTCCAGCGGGTTCCGGTGGCGTCGTCGCCGCCTTCCTCTTCTTACGGCGGCCCCTCTTGACGACCGTCGTCCAGGTCTCCGTAGTGGACCCGGGTTCGGTCGCCGAGGGTGCGGTCGCCGGGGGTGCGGTCGCCGAGGGTGCGGTCGCAGGAGGTGCGGTCGCTGGTGGTGCGGTCGGCGGGGGTGCAGACTTGCCCCCCACGGGCTTTCCGCGTCCTTCCGCGGGCTTTTGGGCCCCCTTGGGTTTGCCGGCTGTCGGGCCCAGCTTAGCGGGCTCCCCCTCCCTCTGCCCGTCAGCAGCGAGCGGCGGCCGGAGATTCTTCGCCGGGAGGAGCCTCGACTCTAGGCCCTGCAGCCGGGCATTCATCATGCCCCCACACTGCATCATGCAGATGCGAACGATCTTCTCGATCTCCGCATCCGCATGCTGCGTAGGGGCAGGGACCAACGACGGAGCCGACGGTGGCGGGGCACTGACGGGAGCGAAACCGGCAGCCGCAGGACGCCTCTGCTGCCATTCCGTCCTCTGCGCGGCAAGCTCCCGCTTGAGGTCCTCGAGCTCGGATCGGAGACGGCTGTTCTCCTCCCACAGCTTCGCCGTCTCCTCCGAGCTCGTGCGATCAAGGAGGACCCCAACTGCCTCCCTGATGCCATCAGCCGCCTCCTTCAGGGCGCGCGTGAACGTGCCCTTCAGGCTGCCGAACTTAGTGGCAACCTTCAGGACGACGTCCACGCCGTCCAAAACTTGGCGACTGAGCGCCACCGCCGACAAGCTCTCTCCGGTAGCCGCCAGAGCAGAGCGTCGCTCTCGGGCCAGTCGGGCCATTTCACCGACCTCGTCAGCCGCCACCGCCTTCCGCTGCGCCCGCTTTGCGGCGTTCGCCTCCGCCTTATTGGACCCCAGCGAGATCAGCGAGGAGTCCTCGCTCAGGTCCCCTATTGAGGGCCCGGGGTCACTCTCCACGCCCTCCGCCGCACGCTCTACAGGAGCTGGCGTTGCGGGCCGCGAGATCGGCATGAACCGACCCGTTCGGTCACGGCTCGGCAATCGAGCGGTGGCTCCGCTCGCCCGACCCCGCCCTCTCTGTGCCGTTGGCACCTTGGGGGCCGACAGATTCTCCTCGCTAGAAGAGAGCCCTGTCGACCCCAAATCCTCGCTGTGTGGGCGCTTCCTCAAGGGGTTACGCCCACACGTGTCCTGGCCAGACAGTCGGTCCTCGCCAAGACCGGAGCCTCCTCGGCTCTTGTTGCCGTCCACGACGTCCACGACGGCAAGCGGTTCGCTTGCGTCGCACAGGCGCTCCAGGCTAACCCGGAGCACCTTTTCTTGCGAGGCAAGCGCAGGTTGACGCAGGTCGGCAGTGGTCTGCCGGCCCGCGAGACTAATGTTGCCCCCCCCAGATACGAAGGGGCTGCTTTCCGAGGAAGGGCGGGATTCTCCCTCCTTGGGTAGGAGGGTACCCGCCTGGGGAATTGTTTTGGCACCAGTCTTTTTCATTTTTTTCCTTTTTAAGGGTGAGGTCCCTTGTTAGCGCTAGCTTACCGGATGCCCTCCGGTCATACATCCCCTCGGCACGCTAGACCTTAGGATTGGGGTAATTTTTTATAGAGGTTGTCTTCCTCACGGCCCGAGCCTCAGTGGCCCGGACCCCCGGTCCTGAACTCAGGATTACGGGGTGGCCGACGATTGGACAGAACCAATCGCCGCCCCGGCGCGGGCGTCCCCACGCTGCCGCCGGATGCCGGACAGACGCAGCGTGGACAATGGACACCCTCACCACCCACGCCCTCGTGGGTACTGCGGCGCGAACCGCCCCTTCCCAGTCTACGCCCACTCACATCCCTCTGTAAGCAGAGGAGGAGTGGACGTACGACCGCCCGTCTGTAGCCCGGTTCCCTTCACCGACAATCAAAGATGATCGGTGATTGGAACCATGACCTTCCCCCGTGTGTTGAAAATTAGCCGCCGGCCCCAATTGTCCACCAAAACCTGGTGGGCAATTGGAGCCGTCGTTGCCCAGGGTGCGCCACGAGGAGGCTTTTCAACGTGCACCCCAACCTAACCTTTTTTTTTTTTTTTTTTTTTTTCACGTGGAGAAATGCTCATGCATACTACACTACCACGGGGAGATAGTGCAGTTATGTGGGACTCTAACCCACTAAAACTCCACGGTGTCCTCCTCTGCCGCTTACGGCGGGAACACGGGCACGCGTTAGCACTCATCCGTGAACCCGCCGCGGCTGTCCGTTGCCGGACCCTCCTCTGGGGAGTACTCCCCATCACCGGCGCACTAGAACACATAGCACGCCGTGACCACCCCAGGGACCAAACCAGCACATGGGCGCCAGACGACCCCGTGTCTGGGCACCCTTGGTCCCCCTGCGACGGGTCAGGACATTGGCCCCGCCGCCTGCCAATTTTCGGCTGCAGAGGATAGGGAGAGCGGCCAACGCAATACCGACACTCCTCTTCCCCTGCAGCCCCACCGCGTCCGCCATCTTACGGTGGCGACCCCGTCAAGGCCGCGGAAGGTAGGGAGAGCGGCGCACCGTAATACCGGCACTCCTCTCCCGCCGCGGCCTCCAACCCTCAGCCGCGATGCCCCCGATACGACATCGCGGCCCGCCTCAGTTGCGATGCTGCCCAAGCGGCACCGCAACCTACTTTTGGCCGCTTCGTCGTTGGCTTGGCAGCAAAAGCCCTGACGAGCGGCCCCTCCTCGGGTTCCTCTTCGCTTCACCGTGGGTGGCCAAGCCACGGCTACTGAGCCCCCCCGCCTCGACAATGCGGGAACCCACCGGGGGGGACCCCAACCTAACCTTTTTTTTTTTTTTTTTTTTTTTGATCCGGGGTGGAAAATCCTCATGGATGTCCGCCGCCCTGGGGTGGGCGGCGGGGTCTGTCAGACTCTTACTGACTAAAAACCACCCCGGGTGTTCCATCTCACACCTACGCCGGGGGTCGCGGGAACGTACGATCCTTCCGCAACCCCCGGCTGGTGCCGGCCCGCCGCAGCGGGCCCCGTCTGGTCGGGGGGGGGAGTGAGGTGTTTGACTCCCCCCGCGACGTCTAAGAGGGGCGCGCGTGGAACACGTCGCGCCGCCACCTCGGGTCCTGATGTGTGGGGGGCGACGGACGTCCCCGAGTCCGTCGCCCCTGGACCCGTTTAGGGGGGCTGGAAGAGGGCGTTGTCCGCCCTCCGCCGACGCCCGGTGCGCCTGCTGCGGGCAGGGTGAGTGGACGAGATCTCCCTCTCCCTTTCCGCAGCCTCCTTCTGCGAGACGACCGTTTCGCAGAAGGAAACCACCGCGTCCCAGGACTCCTCGCTGTCGACCATGGACTCGACCACGGCCGGCAGCGAGAGGTCACTACCTACTTCTGAGATGAGGGCACGGCGCGGCTCCTCCCAAGCGGCACACTCTGCCAGCGTATGCCACGCCGTGTCCTCCCGGCAGTCGACGCAGTGGTGACACCGGGCGTCCGGCTCCCTGTTAATGCGACACAGGTACTTCCCGAAGCAACCATGCCCCGAGAGCACCTGCGTCACCCGAAACGACAGGGAGCCGTGCCTCCTCCCGAGCCAGCGCTCGAGTACTGGCCGGACCGCCTCGATGGTACCGAGGCCGGCGGTAGGGCGCGAAAGCCTGTCCCGCCATTCCGCCACCAAACCTAACCTAACATTTTTTTTTTTTTTCACGTGGAGAAATGCTCATGCATACTACACTACCACGGGGAGATAGTGCAGTTATGTGGGACTCTAACCCACTAAAACTCCACGGTGTCCTCCTCTGCCGCTTACGGCGGGAACACGGGCACGCGTTAGCACTCATCCGTGAACCCGCCGCGGCCGTCCGTTACCGGACCCTCCTCTGGGGAGTACTCCCCATCACCGGCGCACCAGAACACATAGCACGCCGTGACCACCCCAGGGACCAAACCAGCACATGGACGCCAGACGACCCCGTGTCTGGGCACCCTTGGTCCCCCCTGCGACGGGTCAGGACATTGGCCCCGCCGCCTGCCAATTTTCGGCTGCAGAGGATAGGGAGAGCGGCCAACGCAATACCGACACTCCTCTTCCCCTGCAGCCCCACCGCGTCCGCCATCTAACGGTGGCGACCCCGTTAAGGCCGCGGAAGGTAGGGAGAGCGGCGCACCGTAATACCGGCACTCCTCTCCCGCCGCGGCCTTCAACCCTCAGCCGCGACGCCCCCGTTACGACAACGCGGCCCGCCTCAGTTGCGATGCCGCTCAAGCGGCA
The DNA here is from genome assembly GCA_963855955.1 of Luperina nickerlii. NCBI lineage: Eukaryota > Metazoa > Arthropoda > Insecta > Lepidoptera > Noctuidae > Luperina > Luperina nickerlii. The sequence continues at coordinate 23,153,995 of OY979675.1, read as the reverse complement.
CCGCAACCTACTTTTGGCCGCTACGTCGTCGGCTTGGTAGCAAAAGCCCTGACGAGCGGCCCCTCCTCGGGTTCCTCTTAGCTTCACCGTGGGGCTCAAAACCACGGCTACTGAGCCCCCCCGCCTCGACAATGCGGGAACCCACCGGGGGGGAAACCTTTTTTTTTTTTTGTTTTTTTTTTTGTTTTTTTTTTTGATCCGGGGTGGAAAATCCTCATGGATGTCCGCCGCCCTGGGGCGGGCGGCGGGGTCTGTCAGACTCTTACTGACTAAAAACCACCCCGGTGTTCCATCTCACACCTACGCCGGGGGTCGCGGGAACGTACGATCCTTCCGCAACCCCCGGCTGGTGCCGGCCCGCCGCAGCGGGCCCCGTCTGGTCGGGGGGGGGAGTGAGGTGTTTGACTCCCCCCGCGACGTCTAAGAGGGGCGCGCGTGGAACACATCGCGCGCCGCCACCTCGGGTCCTGATGTGTGGGGGGCGACGGACGTACCGGGGGGGAAACCTAACCTAACCTTTTTTTTTTTTTTTTTTCACGTGGAGAAATGCTCATGCATACTACACTACCACGGGGAGATAGTGCAGTTATGTGGGACTCTAACCCACTAAAACTCCACGGTGTCCTCCTCTGCCGCTTACGGCGGGAACACGGGCACGCGTTAGCACTCATCCGTGAACCCGCCGCGGCCGTCCGTTACCGGACCCTCCTCTGGGGAGTACTCCCCATCACCGGCGCACCAGAACACATAGCACGCCGTGACCACCCCAGGGACCAAACCAGCACATGGGCGCCAGACGACCCCGTGTCTGGGCACCCTTGGTCCCCCCTGCGACGGGTCAGGACATTGGCCCCGCCGCCTGCCAATTTTCGGCTGCAGAGGATAGGGAGAGCGGCCAACGCAATACCGACACTCCTCTTCCCCTGCAGCCCCACCGCGTCCGCCATCGTACGGTGGCGACCCCGTCAAGGCCGCGGAAGGTAGGGAGAGCGGCGCACCGTAATACCGGCACTCCTCTCCCGCCGCGGCCTCCAACCCTCAACCGCGATGCCTCCGGTACGTACGACATCGCGGCCCGCCTCAGTTGCGATGTCACCCAAGCGACACCGCAACCTACCTTTGGCCGCTACGTCGTCGGCTTGTCAGCAGAAGCCCTGACGAGCGGCCCCTCCTCGGGTTCCTCTTCGCTTCACCGTGGGTGTCCAAGCCACGGCTACTGAGCCCCCCCGCCTCGACAATGCGGGAACCCACCGGGGGGAACCTAACCTTTTTTTTTTTTTTTTGTTCTCGGGGGGAAAATCCTCATGGACATCCTCCGCCCTGGGGAAGGCGGAGGGGCATGCCGGACTCTTACCGGCTAAAAACCACCCCGGTGTTCCCTTCCTGTACCTATTGTCGGGGGTACGGGTATCGCTTGCGCATTCGTCCGCGCCCCCGGCAGGTATTGGCCCGCCAGATGTTCGTAGGCGGGCCCCGTCACCCTCTGCGGATGCCACCCAGTGGCCGCAGGAACTCCCACTAAGAGGCGCGCGCGGAACACTACGCCGCCGCCTCGAGGCCTGTTTCTGATCGGGCAACAGACGCCCCTAGTCTGTCGCCCGCAGGCCGCGCCCTACGGTGGCCGGAGATCGTCCGCCACCCTGCGACGCCCGGTGCGCCTGCTGCGGGCCGGGAGAGAGGTAACAGCTTCTCTCTCCCTTTCCGCCGCCTCCTTTAGCGACATTACGTCCTCACAAAAGGAAGCGACGGCCGTCCAGCCGCTCTCACTCCCGACCATGTATGAAATAACGGCCGGAAGCGAGAGGTCGCCCGCAGCATCGACTGCCGTGACCAGGTCACGGCGCTGTACTGCCCAAGCTGGGCACTCCTCCAACGTGTGCAGCGCCGTGTCCTCGCGGCAGCTGTCACAATGGTGACATTCGGGCGTCGGCTCCCGGCCTATCCGACACAGGTACTTCCCGAAACACCCATGTCCGGTAAGCACCTGCGTCATCCGGAAGCTGAGGGCGCCGTGGCGTCTCTCCAGCCACTCCTTCATCACGGGTCTTACCGCCGCTATCGCGGCGTGCCCTTTTTTTTTTTTTTTTTTTGATCCGGGGTGGAAAATCCTCATGGATGTCCGCCGCCCTGGGGCGGGCGGCGGGGCCTGTCAGACTCTTACTGACTAAAAACCACCCCGGGTGTTCCATCTCACACCTACGCCGGGGGTCGCGGGAACGTACGATCCTTCCGCAACCCCCGGCTGGTGCCGGCCCGCCGTAGCAGGCCCCGTCTGGTCAGGGGGGGGAGTGAGGTGTTTGACTCCCCCCGCGACGTCTATGAGGGGCGCGCGTGGAACACGTCGCGCCGCCACCTCGGGTCCTGATGTGTGGGGGGCGACGGACGTCCCCGAGTCCGTCGCCCCAGGACCCGTTTAGGGGGGCTGGAAGAGGGCGTTGTCCGCCCTCCGCCGACGCCCGGTGCGCCTGCTGCGGGCAGGGTGAGTGGACGAGATCTCCCTCTCCCTTTCCGCAGCCTCCTTCTGCGAGACGACAGTTTCGCAGAAGGAAACCACCGCGTCCCAGGACTCCTCGCTGTCGACCATGGATTCGACCACGGCCGGCAGCGAGAGGTCACTGCCTACTTCTGAGATGAGGGCACGGCGCGGCTCCTCCCAAGCGGCACACTCTGCCAGCGTATGCCACGCCGTGTCCTCCCGGCAGTCGACGCAGTGGTGACACCGGGCGTCCGGCTCCCTGTTAATGCGACACAGGTACTTCCCGAAGCAACCATGCCCCGAGAGCACCTGCGTCGCCCGAAACGACAGGGAGCCGTGCCTCCTCCCGAGCCAGCGCTCGAGTACTGGCCGGACCGCCTCGATGGTACCGAGGCCGGCGGTAGGGCGCGAAAGCCTGTCCCGCCATTCCGCCACCAGGACCTCGCGAAGCTGAGACCGACGCAGCTCCATATGGCGCCGCGTCAGCCCTTCGCCCCGCGCCCGCGCTTCCTCGCGCCACTGGTACAGTGACGCGAGTACTTTCGCCTCCAGGTCCCAGGGCGGGGATCCAGCCAGTACACAAGCCGCCTCGTAGGAGATCGTGCGATACCCCCGGACGACCCTGACGGCCATCGCCCTCTGTGGCCTCCGCAGGACTGCGATGCTACCGGCCGTCAGGTCAGTCGCCCAGATCGGGGCCCCGTACAGGGCCATGGATCGCACGATCCCCACGTAGAGCCGCCTACAGGCGGCGCTCGGGCCCCCCAGATTGGGAAGCAACGTTGACAGCGCCCCAGCAGCGCCCAACAACTTGGGCGCCAGCCGCCGGAAGTGGGGGCCGAAATCCCACCGGCTGTCGAGCACCAATCCCAGGTATTTCATGGTGGACTCGACAGCGATCCGAGCCCCCCCGACCACGATGTGTGATCCGGGCGGCGGCGCCCGCCGGGGGCCATGAAACACCATGGCCTCCGACTTGTTGAGGGCCACCTCCAGGCCCAGGCGACGTATGCGGCTCACCACCTGTGACACCGCAGCCGTCGCCAACAACGCTGCCTCCCTGTGCGAGCTCCCCCGGGCAGTGACCAGCGTGTCGTCAGCATAACACGTAAGGTCTACGCCCGGTTGGAGCTCGCCCCTCAACACCCAGTCGTACCCGATGTTCCACAGGAGCGGGCCCAAGACCGAGCCCTGCGGAACACCGCACGACATGCGGTGCTGATGTCCGCCATCACGTCCCACGTAGGTGACACACCTCTCCGACAGATAAGCCCCAACGATGTGGCGGAGGTAGGGAGGCACCCGATGGTACCGCAGTGCCTCCCGAATACAACTCCAGGGCAGGGTGTTGAAGGCGTTGGATATGTCCAAGGACACCGCCAACATCACCCCGCCCCGGGCCACTGCTTCCTCCGCCAGGACTCTCACTCGCGACACAGCGTGAATGGTAGAGCGCCCGTGCCGAAAGCCGAACTGGCTGCCGTCCAGATCCGGCCCCTCTCCGCACAAGTGGCCGACGAGGCGGGCAGCGATTATTCGCTCGAACAACTTACCCACCTCGTCTAGCAGCACTATGGGCCGGTACGCGGACGGCGAGTCCGCAGGGCGCCCCGCCTTCCTGAGCAGGACCAGACGACCAGATTTCCACAAAGTGGGAAACTGGCCCCGCTCAAGGCACGCTGTGTAGAGTCCTCTCAGTTGGGGCTCAAGTTCCTTCAGAGCGAGGGCTAACACGCAGCCGTGGATCCCGTCGGGCCCCGGAGCCACGTTCTTGGCCCGGAGCCTCATCACGGCTGCCCCCATCTCTGCCTGTGTCACCTCTGGGACGCTGATGGCGTTCTCTTCGGTGGACTCTGCGGCCGTGGGCAATGCCATCGGCGGCGGAGTGTGCTCCGCTCTCGCCGGGAAGAGGGCTGCGACCACCTCCTCCAGCAGCTCGGGTTGAAGACTCTCCGTAAGCGGGGGCGCCGCGGCTCGATGTTTCCCTCGAACCGCGCGATAAGGGCGCCCCCACGGATCCCCGTCTAGAGTCTCCAACATCTCCTCCCTGGCTTGCGACTTCGCCTCGCCGATGGCCAGCCACAGAGTCCTCCAGAAATTAAACTATAAATAAAAAAAATATCCAGAAATTTCAAACAGTTGTATCTCTGGAACCCTTGGAGCTACGGGACCGTGCTTGGTGTCTATTTTGAGGGCTCGGGGAGATCTATCAGTTGGGTCCACTAGATTGACTCTACATAGAGCACAGAAGTCTCTCGACTTTTAATCGAGAATAGAGACTCCTGGAACAGTTTTTCTTGGGGGGCGTGACTGTTTGGACAGAGTCCATAAAATCGTAGAAACCGTACCAGCATAGGAGACTGTCTCTACATAGAGACGAATGACAATTAGTGTATCCCTCACTTTGTAGTGGCTTAGACAGTCTCAGACCATTTCTCTGACCCGCTCTTTTGAGCTAAGGCTGGACCTGCCGAGGATTTTGAAATCCTGAGCATAATTTATTATATTGTTTACTTTTACTTTGTTTTATTTTTTCTTTTTTGCATTTTTACCTATATTATAACTGTGTGAAGGCTTTATTGAGCCGACCGCAAAATTTTCTCTTTACGACTGTAGTAGACTGGGACTTACTCCCAAGCCTTCTTGTTTTCTCTTGTTTGTTTTATCTTATTATTATTTTATTTACTTTGACTGCACGCATTTTTACACTGTGCGCAGACCACGACTGGACAGTCGTATTTACCTCTATATATTTTACATCCATCACTGACGCATTCCTCCGACCATGATGATGCCTAGAACACCAGCAAAACCCACAGACGGAATCGAGAAGCAAAAGTCTCCCCCTCGGACACTGACGCTCTCGTACAAAACATCCTCACCAGGGACTCAAACACTCACGTCCAATGTCAGACGAAGCATTGAGAATTTGGAAGCCGCGGCGTCAGTATCTCACCACCTGACTCCAGCTTCTGGTAATACAGAGGCTCAAATTCTACCAAGGCAGGTTCTGCCTACCCGACTGACTAGACTAGCAGAAGCTAGACAAAACGTAGTAAAGGCCAAAACGAACATCAATAGTTCAAGGAATCTAAAGGCGGGCCTTAAAGCAAACGTGCTCGACGCAGTGGATAAATTATTCCAAATTATAAAGGACGCAGATGCCGATATTAAAAAGTTCCAAAAGGCCGGGGAAACAAGTGCATCGCTAAAAACTCCTACAACACCAAAGGAGATAACTGAAAAAAAGACCCCCGAGGCAAACGGCCAAATCATCAAACACTTAGAGGAACAGAGCCGGCTACTATTAGAAAATGGCAGAAAATTGGATGACCTGAAAGAAAAGATGGAAGAGCAGCACAAACAGGTCATCAACACTCAAACGTATGCTGAAAAGGCGGCAGTCCGCTCCACCTTGCACCAACCTCCGCAAAATGCACTGCATTCAGTGGTCGTCACGTCTCAGGACGAAAAAGATACAGGAGACCACGTTCTCGCAAAGGTCAGAGAGGCTGTGAATGCTAAGGAGGGATGGATCAAGGTGGAGAGGACTCGTAAAGGAAAGGACAGGAAGATTATAATGAGCTGCAACACGGAAGAGGATAGGCAAAGGGTCAAACAAAGACTGGAAAATTCAGGGAAAAACCTACTCGTGGAAGAGGTAAAAAATAGAGACCCACTCCTGAAACTCGCTGATGTCCTGGCGGTAAACACTGATGAGGACATCTTAAGGGCTTTCAGGAATCAGAACAGGGGCATCTTCCACGACTTAAAGGAGAATGAAGATAGAGTAGAAATAAAATATAAAAGGAAAGCCCGCAATCCACATACCAGCCACATCGTCCTCAGTGTATCTCCGGCTATATGGAGAAGGGCGACAGACGCTGGAGCGGTCTACATTGACTTACAACGCATCCGGGTGCTGGACCAGTCACCATTGGTACAGTGCTCGCGATGCCTTGGATATGGCCACAGTAAGAGGTTCTGCACAGATGCAGCGGACCTCTGCAGCCACTGCGGAGAACCGCACTTTAGGGCGCAATGCCCAGAGTGGCTTGCAGGAGGCGTGCCTTCTTGCAGAAATTGCACAGTGGCCAAGATCGATCGCAACGACCACAATGCGTTTAGCCAAGAATGCCCCGTTCGGAAAAAGCGTGACACCATAGCCCGCATGACTGTAGCGTATTGCTAAGGGCGTCCAAGAGGACAAACACCTATACCGGGTGCTCCAATGCAACCTCCAACGCAAAAAGTTAGCTACAGAAGAGCTAATGATCGAAGCAACCAAAAGAAAGGCTGCAATAGCGTTGATCCAGGAACCTTATGTGGGTGGGTCGGAAAATATGAGGTCATACCGCGGTGTTAGGGTATATCAGAACACCGGAGCAGGAACGTCTAAAGCTGCTATCGCTGTATTTGACAGTGATCTAGACGTCACTCAACACCCGGAGCTCACCACAAACAACATCGTCGTGGTGAGCATAAGCACCAAAGATTGGTATGTAACATTGGTTTCATACTACTTTGAACCCGACCTACCCATAGCTCCGTACCTGGATCACATTGAAAAGATTGCAACGGTTAAGACACGGAGGCTCATTATCGGAGGTGACTCCAATGCTAAGAGCACTTGGTGGGGAAGTCCAGAAATCGACCACAGGGGGGAAGATGTGGCTGGTACGCTTCATGAGATGGACCTCCATATTTTAAACAAAGGTGACACCCCCACCTTTGACACCATTCGTGGCGGAAAACGCTTCACCAGTTTTGTTGACGTGACGGCCTGCACTATTGATCTGCTCGACCTAGTGGAGGACTGGAAAGTAGTGGTTAATCTCACGAGTGCTGACCACAATGGTATCAGCTTTGATATCAAGCTTAAAAAATCGGCTGGGGTAAGTGTCAAAAGAACAACTAGGATTTATAACACGAAAAAGGCAAACTGGGAAACTTTTCACCAAAAATTTGAACACCTAAAATCAGAATACAATTTAGACATCGGGGAAATTAAAACCATCAATACAGTCGGAAAATTAGAATCGTACATAATAAACTATAATAAAGCTATCACAGAAGCAAGCAACGCTTCAATTCCACTTAAGAAAAACACAGAGACACTTACCCTGCCATGGTGGTCAGAGGAGCTCGCGAAGATGAAGCAGGAAGTCACCACTAGGAAACGCAGAATCAAGAATGCCGCACCGATTCGAAAACAAAGTGTAGTGGACGCTTATAAAATCGCCAGAGACGAGTACGAAGCCAGAGCTATGGAGGCCCTGATCGGAAGCTGGAAGGAGTTTTGTTGCAAACAGAACAAAGAAGGCTTGTGGGAGGGTATCTACCGAGTAATAGGGAGAACGGCGAAAAGGGAGGTGGACATACCTTTAGAAGAAGGTGGCATCACTCTGGATGCAAAAGGGTCGGTAGAGTTGCTAGCGAAAACGTTCTACCCGGAAGACCTAAGGGAGAACGATAACCGGATGCACAGAGAAACAAGGGACCGAGCATCAGTTGTGAACCTACAACAACTTGAGGGACAGAACGATCTCCCGTTCACAACAACGGAAATGCTCACCGCTCTGGATTCCCTAAATCCGAAGAAAGCGCCCGGTGCTGACGGATTCACTGCCGACATATGCAGTCATGCCATAAAGAGTGACCCAAAACTTTTCCTGGAAGTACTCAACAAATGTCTAGAGCTCCATTATTTCCCAATTATCTGGAAGGAGGCCACGGTGATAGTGTTGAGGAAACCAGGAAAAGAATCGTACACAACTCCAAAATCGTACCGCCCTATAGGTCTTTTACCGGTGCTGGGTAAAGTGTACGAGAAGATGTTGGTTGCCAGACTCAAGCACCACCTGCTGCCGAAACTAAACCCTAACCAGTTCGGATTCATGCCCCAAAAGAGCTACGAAGACTATAAACTTATGCAACATGTGAAAACCAAACTGGACGAGAAGAAAATTACAACCGTCGTGTCTTTGGATATAGAGAGCGCCTTTGACAGCGCATGGTGGCCGGCGATCAGGGTCCAACTGGCAAATGCGAACTGCCCACTAAACATTCGAAAAGTTTTCGACAGTTACCTTGACCAAAGGAAGGTCACGGTGAGATACAATGGGGAAACCTGCACAAAGGCGACCAGCAAGGGGTGTGTTCAGGGATCAATAGGTGGGCCCATCTTGTGGAATGTGCTACTGGATCCCCTGCTGAATACCCTTGAAACTGCTGGACACTATGTGCAGGCGTTTGGAGACGACGTCGTCATGGTGTTCGATGGTCAGACTGCACAGGAAGTGCAAAGACACGCCAATGCCGCCCTCGAGCTTGTTTGGGTGTGGGGCGTCGAAAATAAGCTCAAATTTGCGCCTCACAAGACCAATGCAATGGTAATCACGCGCAAGCTTAAATTCGACACTCCACATCTGAGCATGGGCGGGGTGAACATTGACGTGTCCAAAGAAATTAAGATATTGGGTGTTACGTTCGACGAAAAGCTCACATTTAATGCACACGTATCAAATGTCTGTAGGAAGGCTATCAATATCTACAAACAGCTCGCAAGAGCAGCGAAAGCGAGTTGGGGCCTTAACCCCGAAGTGATACGAACCATCTACACAGCGACCATCGAACCCATCATTTTATATGCGGCGAGCGTCTGGGCACCAGCTGCCGAAAAAATTGGAGTGCGTAAACAGCTCGGGACCGTACAGAGGGGCTTCGCACAAAAAATGTGCAAGGCTTATCGCACGGTCTCTCTGAACTCAGCGCTGGTTCTGGCAGGTGTGCTCCCACTGGATCTTCGTGTACGCGAGGTAGCCTCGCTATACAGGATCAGGAGGGGGGCGCCCCTGCCTGAACTGGGGGACAGAGAGATCGAGCGACAAATGCCGGCAACAAAAGTGCCACACCCTGCAGCTCTCGCAGACATCGAGCTGACATGCCTCAGAGACCAGAACGACGTGAACGCAAATAGTAACTGTGCAGTCAAAATCTTCACTGACGGCAGCAAGGTTGGAGGAAGAGTCGGCGCAGCCCTGTCCTTGTGGGAGGGCGAAGAGGAAACTCGGACCGTCAAACTTTGCTTGCCGTCATACTGCACAGTGTACCAAGCGGAACTGCTGGCCGTCTGCGAAGCGACAAGGCGGATCAGGACACACGAAGCACACACATTCGGAATTTACAGCGACTCAATGGCGGCTTTACAGACGATCACTAACCTCGGCTCCCTCCATCCACTAGCTGTAGAAACCCGCGAGAACCTTACGGAACTATCTCGACAGAACAAAGTGGTATCTCTGTTCTGGATTAAAGCACACGCTGGATTGGAGGGGAATGAAAGGGCAGATCAGCTCGCTAAGGAAGCCGCTGAAGCATCAAGAAAGAGGAAACCGGACTACGAACTGTTTCCCGTCTCATTTGCGAAGCGACAGCTTAGACTGGAAACGATTCGCGAATGGGATGCGAGATATAAGTCAGGTGAAGTAGCCGGAATCACGAAACTCTTTTTCCCGGATGTGATTGCTGCATACGGAGTGATTCCAAAATTCGAGCCGACATTCCTAAGCACTCAATTGTTGACCGGCCATGGGGGATTCTCCGAATACTTATGCCGCTTTAAGCGCAAGGAGAGTCCCTCATGCACTTGTGACCCGGACGAAGAAGAGTCCGTTCCCCACATTGTCTTGGAATGCCCAGTGTTCGGATACGAAAGATTTAAGATCGAACAGAAACTAGATACAAAATTAACAGCAGAAAACATAAAATGTATTATGATGGACAAACGAAGAGAGAAGTTCATGGACTATTGTCTAAAACTAGTAGAAACAGTCGTAAAGAGAAACAAGTAATAAAAAGTATGATGACCATATATTATGAAATATATTGTAGGTACATCATACACCAAAATTAATTAAGATATACTATTAGTAATCAAAAGTAGAAATAAGCATAGTTTTAGACATAAAATAAGCATTAGTTATTAAATTATATAATATGTAAAAAAAAAAAGTTTGGCGAATATGTTTACTGGGCATGGAAAACATAATGGACATGTTGGTGTTGTAAGCCCGAAACCCTAAAACACTGTTTGTTGTATAAATAGAAATAATATTAAATATAAGCATAACTTCTAAGATTTTAATACTGTAAACATTAAAAGCTAACAAGACTAGAAGTAAGCAAGAAATGTAAATTGCTATTGGGCATAAATCAAATAAAGATAATTGTGTATGGCGTAAATATGTAACCCTGAAAAAATAAAGATATAAGTAAAAAGTAGATAGACTAGGCAGATAGTATAGACCGGAATCCCACCGGGAAAACAGCATGACAGAGATAGAAAGAAAGAGAGATAAAGTATGCGGAATAAACGTGCGAGAGGAATACTTGATAGAACTGGAATGAAAGAGTAGCATTAGATAAAATAGGCTCTGATCCATGTCAGAGGAAGTAGCATAAAAAAAAAAAAAAAAAAAAAAAAAAAACCTAACCTAACCTAACCTAACCTTGTTTTTTTTTTTTTTTTTTGATCCGGGGTGGAAAATCCTCATGGATGTCCGCCGCCCTGGGGCGGGCGGCGGGGTCTGTCAGACTCTTACTGACTAAAAACCACCCCGGGTGTTCCATCTCACACCTACGCCGGGGGTCGCGGGAACGTACGATCCTTCCGCAACCCCCGGCTGGTGCCGGCCCGCCGCAGCGGGCCCCGTCTGGTCAGGGGGGGGAGTGAGGTGTTTGACTCCCCCCGCGACGTCTAAGAGGGGCGCGCGTGGAACACATCGCGCCGCCACCTCGGGTCCTGATGTGTGGGGGGCGACGGACGTCCCCGAGTCCGTCGCCCCTGGACCCGTTTAGGGGGGCTGGAAGAGGGCGTTGTCCGCCCTCCGCCGACGCCCGGTGCGCCTGCTGCGGGCAGGGTGAGTGGACGAGATCTCCCTCTCCCTTTCCGCAGCCTCCTTCTGTGAGACGACCGTTTCGCAGAAGGAAACCACCGCGTCCCAGGACTCCTCGCTGTCGACCATGGACTCGACCACGGCCGGCAGCGAGAGGTCACTGCCTACTTCTGAAATGAGGGCACGGCGCGGCTCCTCCCAAGCGGCACACTCTGCCAGCGTATGCCACGCCGTGTCCTCCCGGCAGTCGACGCAGTGGTGACACCGGGCGTCCGGCTCCCTGTTAATGCGACACAGGTACTTCCCGAAGCAACCATGCCCCGAGAGCACCTGCGTCACTCGAAACGACAGGGAGCCGTGCCTCCTCCCGAGCCAGCGCTCGAGTACTGGCCGGACCGCCTCGATGGTACCGAGGCCGGCGGTAGGGCGCGAAAGCCTGTCCCGCCATTCCGCCACCAGGACCTCGCAAAGCTGAGACCGACGCAGCTCCATGTGGCGCTGCGTCAGCCCCTCGCCCCGCGCCCGCGCTTCCTCGCGCCACCGGTACAGTGACGCGAGTACTTTCGCCTCCAGGTCCCAGGGCGGGGATCCAGCCAGTACACAAGCCGCCTCGTAGGAGATCGTGCGATACCCCCGGACGACTCTGACGGCCATCGCTCTCTGCGGCTTTCGCAGTACTGCGATGCTTCCGGCCGTCAGGTCAGTCGCCCAGATCGGGGCCCCATACAGGGCCATGGATCGCACGATCCCCACGTAGAGCCGCCTACAGGCGGCGCTCGGGCCCCCCAGATTGGGAAGCAACGTTGACAGCGCCCCAGCAGCGCCCAACAACTTGGGCGCCAGCCGCCGGAAGTGGGGGCCGAAATCCCACCGGCTGTCGAGCACCAATCCCAGGTACTTCATGGTGGACTCGACAGCGATCCGAGCCCCCCCGACCACGATGTGTGATCCGGGCGGCGGCGCCCGCCGGGGCCCATGAAACACCATGGCCTCCGACTTGTTGAGGGCCACCTCCAGGCCCAGGCGACGTATGCGGCTCACCACCTGTGACACCGCAGCCGTCGCCAACAACGCTGCCTCCCTGTGCGAGCTCCCCCGGGCCGTGACCAGCGTGTCGTCAGCATAACACGTAAGGTCCACGCCCGGTTGGAGCTCGCCCCTCAACACCCAGTCGTACCCGATGTTCCACAGGAGCGGGCCCAAGACCGAGCCCTGTGGAACCCCGCACGACATGCGGTGCTGGTGTCCGCCATCACGTCCCACGTAGGTGACACACCTCTCCGACAGATAACCTAACCTAACCTTTTTTTTTTTTAACGTGGAGAAATGCTCATGCATACTGCACTACCACGGGGAGATAGTGCAGTTATGTGGGACTCTAACCCACTAAAACTCCACGGTGTCCTCCTCTGCCGCTTACGGCGGGAACACGGGCACGCGATAGCACTCATCCGTGAACCCGCCGCGGCCGTCCGTTACCGGACCCTCCTCTGGGGAGTACTCCCCATCACCGGTGCACCAGAACACATAGCACGCCGTGACCACCCCAGGGACCAAACCAGCACATGGGCGCCAGACGACCCCGTGTCTGGGCACCCTTGGTCCCCCCTGCGACGGGTCAGGACATTGGCCCCGCCGCCTGCCAATTTTCGGCTGCAGAGGATAGGGAGAGCGGCCAACGCAATACCGACACTCCTCTTCCCCTGCAGCCCCACCGCGTCCGCCATCGTACGGTGGCGACCCCGTCAAGGCCGCGGAAGGTAGGGAGAGCGGCGCACCGTAATACCGGCACTCCTCTCCCGCCGCGGCCTCCAACCCTCAACCGCGATGCCTCCGGTACGTACGACATCGCGGCCCGCCTCAGTTGCGATGTCACCCAAGCGACACCGCAACCTACCTTTGGCCGCTACGTCGTCGGCTTGTCAGCAGAAGCCCTGACGAGCGGCCCCTCCTCGGGTTCCTCTTCGCTTCACCGTGGGTGTCCAAGCCACGGCTACTGAGCCCCCCCGCCTCGACAATGCGGGAACCCACCGGGGGGGAACCTAACCTTTTTTTTTTTTTTTTTTTTGATCCGGGGTGGAAAATCCTCATGGATGTCCGCCGCCCTGGGGCGGGCGGCGGGGTCTGTCAGACTCTTACTGACTAAAAACCACCCCGGGTGTTCCATCTCACACCTACGCCGGGGGTCGCGGGAACGTACGATCCTTCCGCAACCCCCGGCTGGTGCCGGCCCGCCGCAGCGGGCCCCGTCTGGTCAGGGGGGGGAGTGAGGTGTTTGACTCCCCCCGCGACGTCTAAGAGGGGCGCGCGTGGAACACATCGCGCCGCCACCTCGGGTCCTGATGTGTGGGGGGCGACGGACGTCCCCGAGTCCGTCACCCCTGGACCCGTTTAGGGGGGCTGGAAGAGGGCGTTGTCCGCCCTCCACCGACGCCCGGTGCGCCTGCTGCGGGCAGGGTGAGTGGACGAGATCTCCCTCTCCCTTTCCGCAGCCTCCTCAATACTCAATACTCAATACTTTATTGCATTCCATAATGTGTACATAGTAAATGGTTGGTATTTTAAAACATTGAATCAATTATGGACCCTGTCGGGCACAGCAAAGTTAATTTTTAATAGGAGAGAGGATGAAGGCGCTTGTTATAAAAAAAAATAATAATAATATAATAATATGAAATTAAAATAAAATTAAAATAAATTAAAATAAAAATTTAAAATAGTATAAAAATTTAAAATAGTATTAAAATAGTATTAAAATAGTATCAATAAATAGTATCATTTGCTGTGGTATTTATATTTTATTTAAGTAAGTATTTGGTTTTAAGTTTTATTTATATATTGCACGATTTACATTATTAACATTATAAATTATAATAAACCAAATATTTATAACCTCCTTCTGTGAGACGACCGTTTCGCAGAAGGAAACCACCGCGTCCCAGGACTCCTCGCTGTCGACCATGGACTCGACCACGGCCGGCAGCGAGAGGTCACTGCCTACTTCTGAAATGAGGGCACGGCGCGGCTCCTCCCAAGCGGCACACTCTGCCAGCGTATGCTACGCCGTGTCCTCCCGGCAGTCGACGCAGTGGTGACACCGGGCGTCCGGCTCCCTGTTAATGCGACACAGGTACTTCCCGAAGCAACCATGCCCCGAGAGCACCTGCGTCACCCGAAACGACAAGGAGCCGTGCCTCCTCCCGAGCCAGCGCTCGAGTACTGGCCGGACCGCCTCGATGGTACCGAGGCCGGCGGTAGGGCGCGAAAGCCTGTCCCGCCATTCCGCCACCAGGACCTCGCGAAGCTGAGACCGACGCAGCTCCATGTGGCGCTGCGTCAGCCCCTCGCCTCGCGCCCGCGCTTCCTCGCGCCACCGGTACAGTGACGCGAGTACTTTCGCCTCCAGGTCCCAGGGCGGGGATCCAGCCAGTACGCAAGCCGCCTCGTAGGAGATCGTGCGATACCCCCGGACGACTCTGACGGCCATCGCTCTCTGCGGCTTTCGCAGTACTGCGATGCTTCCGGCCGTCAGGTCAGTCGCCCAGATCGGGGCCCCATACAGGGCCATGGATCGCACGATCCCCACGTAGAGCCGCCTACAGGCGGCGCTCGGGCCCCCCAGATTGGGAAGCAACGTTGACAGCGCCCCAGCAGCGCCCAACAACTTGGGCGCCAGCCGCCGGAAGTGGTGGCCGAAATCCCACCGGCTGTCGAGCACCAATCCCAGGTACTTCATGGTGGACTCGACAGCGATCCGAGCCCCCCCGACCACGATGTGTGATCCGGGCGGCGGCGCCCGCCGGGGGCCATGAAACACCATGGCCTCCGACTTGTTGAGGGCCACCTCCAGGCCCAGGCGACGTATGCGGCTCACCACCTGTGACACCGCAGCCGTCGCCAGCAACGCTGCTTCCCTGTGCGAGCTCCCCCGGGCAGTGACCAGCGTGTCGTCAGCATAACACGTAAGGTCCACGCCCGGTTGGAGCTCGCCCCTCAACACCCAGTCGTACCCGATGTTCCACAGGAGCGGGCCCAAGACCGAGCCCTGTGGAACACCGCACGACATGCGGTGCTGGTTTCCGCCATCACGTCCCACGTAGGTGACACACCTCTCCGACAGATAAGCCCCAACGATGTGGCGGAGGTAGGGAGGCACCCGATGGTACCGCAGTGCCTCCCGAATACAACTCCAGGGCAGGGTGTTGAAGGCGTTGGAAATGTCCAAGGACACCGCCAACATCACCCCGCCCCGGGCCACCGTTTCCTCCGCCAGGACCCTCACTCGCGACACAGCGTGAATGGTGGAGCGCCCATGCCGAAAGCCGAACTGGCTGCCGTCCAGGTCCGGCCCCTCTCCGCACAAGTGGCCGACGAGGCGGGCAGCGATTATCCGCTCGAACAGCTTACCCACCTCGTCTAGCAGCACTATGGGCCGGTACGCGGACGGCGAGTCCGCAGGGCGCCCCGCCTTCCTGAGCAGGACCAGACGACCAGATTTCCACAAAGTGGGAAACTGGCCCTGCTCAAGGCACGCTGTGTAGAGTCCTCTCAGTTGGGGCTCAAGCTCCTTCAGAGCGAGGGCTAACACGCAGCCGTGGATCCCGTCGGGCCCCGGAGCCACGTTCTTGGCCCGGAGCCGCATCACGGCTGCCCCCATCTCTGCCTGTGTCACCTCTGGGACGCTGATGGCGTTCTCTTCGGTGGACTCTGCGGCTGTGGGCAAAGCCATCGGCGGCGGAGTGTGCTCCGCTCTCGCCGGGAAGAGGGCTGCGACCACCTCCTCCAGCAGCTCGGGTTGGAGACTCTCCGTAAGCGGGGGCGCCGCGGCTCGAAGTTTCCCTCGAACCGCGCGATAAGGGCGCCCCCACGGATCCCCGTCTAGAGTCTCCAACATCTCCTCCCTGGCTCGCGACTTCGCCTCGCCGATGGCCAGCCACAGAGTCCTCTTCGCCGCGCAGTACACCTCATACAGCGCGGCTTCTTCGTCAGGGACCCGAAGACGTCTCCTCCGGTATCGGGTGTACTGGCGCCTGACCGCCACGCACGCGACGCGCAACTGCGCGATCTCGGCGGTCCACCAGTACACCTGGCGCCTTGCTGACTGTGTGTGGACCCGGGGCATGGACGCGTCGCTGATTTGCGTCATCGCCCCGCGGAACCACAGCGCCTCCTGCTCGACGTCAACGGGTCCGTTCGTCGCCGACTCCCGGAACCAGGCCTGGACAATAGCGGCCTCCTCGAGAAGCTCCCTGTCGATGCGCTTACGCGCCCATCGCGGACCGTCCGCACGCGGGGCCGGTAAACCGCGGCCGCCTGCGGTCTGGGCGGAGACGTCGAAACGGATATATCGATGATCCGACAACGTCTCCACCTCCGCGGCGACACGCCAGTCGCGGACACGGCTCGCGACAGCGGGGCTAGCGAACGAGACGTCCACTATTGAACCGCCCCGCTGCCGCACGCACGTGTACTCCGTGCCCCGATTTAGGACGGTCAAGCCAGTCGTGACCGCCCACTCCTCCAGCACCTCGCCCCTGGCATCGGTCACTGGAGATCCCCACGCCGCAGATTTGGCGTTGAGATCCCCCAGCAACAGCACCGGGCGAGGGTGGAGTCGGCCCACGACGGCACCCAACTCGACAAGGAACCTCTCGAAGTCGGCGAGACTCTTGTTGGGCGAAAAATACGCCCCAACCGTGCCGATGCCGTCCACGAGGGCGGCCACCCAGCCGTGACCTCGGGACGGGTTGGCAAGAGCCCCGCCAATGATGGCCACCAAACCGTCCAGGTCTCCCACCCAGTTATCCCTGGGGGGGACAAAGTACGGTTCGGCGACCACAGCCACGTGAATCGACCACTCTGCCATGCTCTGGAGCAAGAGATCCTGAGCTCTGGCAGAGTGGTTGATGTTGCCCTGGAGGAAATGGTACAGCGCCATTAGGCACAGTCCATTCCCTCCGCACCATTCCTAGGCCGGGAGTCGGCCGAAGGGGGACCAGGCTGAGGGGGGGGTAAAGAGCCCCCGGCAGCCTTGGCACCCCTTCTCTTCCCCTTTTGGGCAGGCCCGCCACAAGCCTTTCCGCCCGCTCTGTGCCCAGCGGGCCTCCCTGCAGCTGTACAGAGGCTGCAGTTTGGCGCCGCGGAGCACTGGGCCGCCTTGTGGCCGGCCTGACCGCAGCGATAGCACAGCTCGCTGCGGTCTACGCACGAGGTGCACCGTGCCCTGACATGCCCAATGTCAAGGCAACGGTAGCACCGCAAAGCCCTGGGTTGCAGCTGCCTCACCCTCGCCGCAACCCACCCCACCAACAGACGCCCAGCGTCGGCGACTTTGTTCGCCGCCGCCACCGGGCACCGCACCCAAATCGCGCCGAGCCCGGAGGCGTCGACGCGAATGTCCCCCGTCCGCACGTCCCCGGGCGGACATCCACCGGCCTTGGCGACGGCCGCCGCGACCTCAGCCGGAGTCGTCGAGTCGTCCAGGCCGTCGATGCGCAGTTCAGCGGTCTTCATCGGCCTGGACACCCGAACGTCCTCCGGGTTGAGGACCTCCCGCAGCTTCGCGGCCAGGACGTCCGCCTTTTCGCCGCTAGAGGCACCCGACACCTCCAGCAGTCGCGCCCCCGTAATCGCCGGCCTCATTTTGAGGCCGGATGGTATGCCCAGGTCGGGGAACGCGACCTTGGCTTTGGCCTCCATAAGGACCGCCTTATACGAGACGCCCCTTTCGACAGCTCCGGGCTGCAGCGTAATGACTACAGCCGCGGAGCGTGGGGCTCTGGCTCTAGGCGGTCCCTTTGCCTTGTTGGGTGTCGGTGCTCCAGCGGGTTCCGGTGGCGGCGGCGCCGTCTTCTTCTTCTTCTTGCTGCGGCGGCCCCTCTTGACGACCGTCGTCCAGGTCTCCATGGTGGACCCGGGTCCGGTCGTCGAGGGTGCGGTCGCCGGGGGTGCGGTCGCCGAGGGTGTGGTCGCAGGAGGTGCGGTCGCTGGTGGTGCGGTCGGCGGGGGTGCAGACTTGCCCCCCACGGGCTTTCCGCGTCCTTCCGCGGGCTTTTGGGACCCCTTGGGTTTGCCGGCTGTCGGGCCCAGCTTAGCGGGCTCCCCCTCCCTCTGCCCGTCAGCAGCGAGCGGCGGCCGGAGATTCTTCGCCGGGAGGAGCCTCGACTCTAGGCCCTGCAGCCGGGCATTCATCATGCCCCCACACTGCATCATGCAGATGCGAACGATCTTCTCGATCTCCGCATCCGCATGCTGCGTAGGGGCAGGGACCAACGACGGAGCCGACGGTGGCGGGGCACTGACGGGAGCGAAACCGGCAGCCGCAGGACGCCTCTGCTGCCATTCCGTCCTTTGCGCGGCAAGCTCCCGCTTGAGGTCCTCGAGCTCGGATCGGAGACGGCTGTTCTCCTCCCACAGCTTCGCCGTCTCCTTCGAGCTAGTGCGATCAAGGAGGACCCCAACTGCCTCCCTGATGCCATCAGCCGCCTCCTTCAGGGCGCGCGTGAACGTGCCCTTCAGGCTGCCGGACTTAGTGGCAACCTTCAGGACGACGTCCACACCGTCCAAAACTTGGCGACTGAGCGCCACCGCCGACAAGCTCTCTCCGGTAGCCGCCAGAGCAGAGCGTCGCTCTCGGGCCAGTCGGGCCATTTCACCGACCTCGTCAGCCGCCACCGCCTTCCGCTGCGCCCGCTTTGCGGCGTTCGCCTCCGCCTTATTGGACCCCAGCGAGATCAGCGAGGAGTCCTCGCTCAGGTCCCCTATCGAGGGCCCGGGGTCACTCTCCACGCCCTCCGCCGCACGCTCTACAGGAGCTGGCGTTGCGGGCCGAGAGATCGGCATGAACCGACCCACTCGGTCACGGCTCGGCAACCGAGCGGTGGCTCCGCTCGCCCGACCCCGCCCTCTCTGTGCCGTTGGCACCTTGGGGGCCGACAGATTCTCCTCGCTAGAAGAGAGCCTTGTCGACCCCAAATCCTCGCTGTGTGGGCGCTTCCTCAAGGGGTTACGCCCACACGTGTCCTGGCCAGACAGTCGGTCCTCGCCAAGACCGGAGCCTCCTCGGCTCTTGTTGCCGTCCACGACGTCCACGACGGCAAGCGGTTCGCTTGCGTCGCACAGGCGCTCCAGGCTAACCCGGAGCACCTTTTCTTGCGAGGCAAGCGCAGGTTGACGCAGGTCGGCAGTAGTCTGCCGGCCCACGAGGCTAGTGTTGCCCCCCCCCAGATACGAAGGGGCTGCCTTCCGAAGAAGGGCGGGATTCTCCCTCCTTGGGTAGGAGGGTACCCGCCTGGGGAATAGTTTTACCATTAGCCTTTTTCATTGTTCCTTTTAAAGGGTGAGGTCCCTTGTTCGCGCTAGCTTACCGGATGCCCTCCGGTCATACATCCCTTCGGCACGCTAGACCTTAGGATTGGGGTAATTTTTTATAGAGGTTGTCTTCCTCGCGGCCCGAGCCTCAGTGGCCCGGGCCCCCGGTCCTGAACTCAGGATTACGGGGTGGCCGACGATTGGGCAGAACCAATCGCCGCCCCGGCGCGGGCGTCCCCACGCTGCCGCCGGATGCCGGACAGACGCAGCGTGGACAATGGACACCCTCACCACCCACGCCCTCGTGGGTACTGCGGCGCGAACCGCCCCTTCCCAGTCTACGCCCACTCACATCCCTCTGTAAGCAGAGGAGGAGTGGACGTACGACCGCCCGTCTGTAGCCCGGTTCCCTTCACCGACAATCAAAGATGATTGGAACCATGACCTTCCCCCGTGTGTTGAAAATTAGCCGCCGGCCCCAATTGTCCACCAAAACCTGGTGGGCAATTGGAGCCGTCGTTGCCCAGGGTGCGCCACGAGGAGGCTTTTCAACGTGCACCCCGGGGGAACCTAACCTAACCTTTTTTTTTTTTTTTTTGATCCGGGGTGG
Source organism: Luperina nickerlii (assembly GCA_963855955.1). Classification (NCBI taxonomy): domain Eukaryota; kingdom Metazoa; phylum Arthropoda; class Insecta; order Lepidoptera; family Noctuidae; genus Luperina; species Luperina nickerlii. The sequence continues at coordinate 23,133,702 of OY979675.1, read as the reverse complement.
AAAATCCTCATGGATGTCCGCCGCCCTGGGGCGGGCGGCGGGGTCTGTCAGACTCTTACTGACTAAAAACCACCCCGGGTGTTCCATCTCACACCTACGCCGGGGGTCGCGGGAACGTACGATCCTTCCGCAACCCCCGGCTGGTGCCGGCCCGCCTGAGCGGGCCCCGTCTGGTCGGGGGGGGAGTGAGGTGTTTGACTCCCCCCGCGACGTCTAAGAGGGGCGCGCGTGGAACACATCGCGCGCCGCCACCTCGGGTCCTGATGTGTGGGGGGCGACGGACGTCCCCGAGTCCGTCGCCCCTGGACCCGTTTAGGGGGGCTGGAAGAGGGCGTTGTCCGCCCTCCGCCGACGCCCGGTGCGCCTGCTGCGGGCAGGGTGAGCGGACGAGATCTCCCTCTCCCTTTCCGCAGCCTCCTTCTGCGAGACGACCGTTTCGCAGAAGGAAACCACCGCGTCCCAGGACTCCTCGCTGTCGACCATGGACTCGACCACGGCCGGCAGCGAGAGGTCACCGCCTACTTCTGAGATGAGGGCACGGCGCGGCTCCTCCCAAGCGGCACACTCTGCCAGCGTATGCCACGCCGTGTCCTCCCGGCAGTCGACGCAGTGGTGACACCGGGCGTCCGGCTCCCTGTTAATGCGACACAGGTACTTCCCGAAGCAACCATGCCCCGAGAGCACCTGCGTCACTCGAAACGACAGGGAGCCGTGCCTCCTCCCGAGCCAGCGCTCGAGTACTGGCCGGACCGCCTCGATGGTACCGAGGCCGGCGGTAGGGCGCGAAAAACCTAACCTAACCTAACCTAACCACATAGACCACACGACGAAAGAAGTGAAGGTCATTACCAACGCTGCCGCTGTCCTCGAGGGGAAAATCGACCGCGTTGCCGGCGAGGTGGCCGCCAAAACGGACGTAATAAAGGAGGCAATAAGGGAAGCGGCCTGCGAGCAAAAAGCCGACCTGCCGACGTACGCCAGCATTACGGCGGCCAAACCCGGGCATCGACCGGCACTTCACTCGATGGCGGTCACCCTTGAAGGCAGTCAGGAGACTGCCGACGAGGTGCTCGCCAGGGTGAAGGAGGCGGTCGATGCCAGGGGAACTGGCCTGAAAATAAATAAAGTCCGCAAAGCAAAGAACCAGACGGTCATACTGGGGTGTGACACAGAGGCCGAACTTAAAAGAGTGAAAGAGAGGATTGAGAGCCGAGGGAAAGGGTTAATAGTAGCGCCCATGAAAAATAAAAACCCGCTCGTCGTCCTGAAAGACGTCTTTTTGGACAGCGGGGACGACGAATTAGTAAAGGCGCTCTACTCCCAGAACGAGGGTATATTTAGGGACCTGGAACAAGAACAAAAAGAAATGTCTATAAAATATAAGAAAAGGACCAGAAACCCCAAGACCGCGCACGTGGTCGTCCAGGTCAGGCCCAAAGTGTGGCAGAGGATGACGGAGGCTGGGGCTCTCTACCTTGACCTGCAAAGGGTCAGGGTGGAGGACCAGTCGCCGCTCATCCAATGCACTAAATGCTTGGCGTTCGGGCACGGCCGTAAATTTTGCACTGAAGGTGTGGACAGATGCAGCCACTGTGGAGGACCGCATCTACGCGAGAAGTGCGTGGAATTTCTCGCGGGTAACGAACCACAGTGCTGCAACTGTCTGCACTCGAAGCTGCAGACGAGCGGCCACAACGCCTTTAGCGTGGAGTGCCCGGTCCGAAAGAAATGGGATTACCTGGCCCGGACGACAACGGCATACGCCTAAACAGCTCCCTGGGATATACGTATCACACGTAACACACACAGGAACACACACAAGAACACACACACGAACACACGCAGGAACACACACAGAAACACAACAAACACAGATATATATAATATATAATGTATATATACAAATATATCAAAACACACGCATCACCAAACACGAACCTCACACGACTACAAAAACATTCAGAAAAGTAAAAACAGCTTTAGATTAAGAAAAGACAATAAATATATATAATCTGAGCATATATATATATATTATTGCCATAAATCACCCAGTATGTAAAGTAGAATAGCAAAAAGTACGTAAACATTACATAATAACAACACATACAAAACGAATATATATACGGATACTTAATATATTATTAAGAACTTAACAAAAAGTCACAAATTAAGTTGGTCCAAAACATATTATAAAATGATAATAAACACAAAAAAAAAAAAAAAACTGAAACTTACATTGTGCTAAAAAAATTTGAGAGAACTTTATAGTAATAACCTTGTATTATATACAAAGTTGATACGACAGAGGGGCTTTTCTTTAAACTGCCTATACTAGATACCATTTTCAAGCTCTGTACCAAAAATCAATTAAATAGGAGCAGTAGTTTAGTCACAAATGATTTTTGAAGTTTTTGCTACGTTTGAACACGATGTATATTTCCTAACAGCTGATTATCTCATACGCATAGGTCATGCACCTTAAAACGATAATCTGAGTATAAGATACATTGTTGCCGCACAAGTACAACCAAATATTTCACGAAGCAATAAATACACACACACTTGCACTTTCACTATGAGAGTGACAATCATAGCAAAACCCCCGCGCCTTTTTCCCGCGCGTAAAAGGAATAGAAATAGGTCAGTATGTTGCTATTGCATTCTAGATCCTTGGGAATTTGCTAAAAAACTTTCTTTCAGTGGACAGTGCGCAAGCGTCATCCATTCGGGACGTACGTTACGTAATACGGGAGCCCCCCGCCGGCCGCCGCGCCTTTATGTTTTGTCGAACTCGCTGACAATAATTGTGATTTTGTTTTGTTATTGTGATAGACACTAAATAAGTTTAACTTGGGAATATTATTATTTAGTGTTAGTGTTTTTTTGTGTTTGACTGTTTTTATTGTGATAGGATACGTAATTAAACGTTGGTTGTGTGTGTGTGTAATCATTAAAGTGTTCAGCAATGCCTCGTGTAACTTACACGGCGTCAGAATACACTTACATGATTTTAATTTACGGTGAATGCCGTGGAAACGCAGATTTAGCTCTGCGAACATACCGAGAAAGGTATGGTGACCGGCGCAATAGCCCTAGGAACGCCGCGCGCCGGCACCATACAATTGGCAGTACAAAGATTACGGGAATTAAAGTGCTTAGCGACGGACAGTGATTTAATAAATAACAATATTCTCCGTCGGTATAATTTGTGCATTAATATGAATCGAGGACACATCGAGAATTTAAAAATTTTGTGTTTTTGTGTGTGCGCGTACTTAACAACCAGCCGGGCGCGGACGGCGCGAGCGGTCTAAACCGCCCGCCCCCCGCGCCCCCGCCAAGAGAGATAACACACACGCACACGCGCTCCTGCGCGACTTTGTTACCTAGGCATCTAACTAAGGTCAGTCAAATTTATTTATAAAGGGTGGTTGCGTTTCACTCTGACTTTAAGCTATTTAGTTTGTTTGAAAAAAAAAAAATCTCATTTTTGGCGCTTTCTATTTTTGTACTGTATCGAATTAATACTATACACGTATAGTATACGTAGTGTAATTTAATGCCCCTCTGTCATATCAACTCTGTATATACAATAAGATTAAGACATGTTAAACTAAGAATATTAGAGAATAAGCCATATATGTTAGTAAATAAGTAGATAAGATTAAGAAAATATTATGTATGAATATAATATATAGAAATAAGAATAATGTCTCCAAAAGATACAAATAGCTAATACTATATTATAAGTTCTTGTTATTAGAAATAAATAAAATTAGCACTTAGAAATATAATTAGATAAGAAATAGATATAAGAAAATAAGTTGCCAATGTTAATAAAGAAACCGTGTACTTAATACCCTAAATAAAGATAATAAATAAAGTTAGAATAGACAGATAGAATAGCGGGAGTCCCACCCGGCTAAGAATGAAAGGATGAATGAAAGAAAGATATAGTATGGAGCATAAAAGTGCGAGAGGAATAAATGCGAGAACTGGTATGAATGAGAAAAATAGTTTAGCAAGGTCCCGTTGTGCCTATGAACGGGGAAAAGCACAAAAAAAAAAAAAAAAAAAACCTAACCTAACCTAACCTTTTTTTTTTTTTTTTTTTTTTTTCACGTGGAGAAATGCTCATGCATACTACACTACCACGGGGAGATAGTGCAGTTATGTGGGACTCTAACCCACTAAAACTCCACGGTGTCCTCCTCTGCCGCTTACGGCGGGAACACGGGCACGCGTTAGCACTCATCTGTGAACCCGCCGCGGCCGTCCGTTACCGGACCCTCCTCTGGGGAGTACTCCCCATCACCGGCGCACCAGAACACATAGCACGCCGTGACCACCCCAGGGACCAAACCAGCACATGGGCGCCAGACGACCCCGTGTCTGGGCACCCTTGGTCCCCCCTGCGACGGGTCAGGACATTGGCCCCGCCGCCTGCCAATTTTCGGCTGCAGAGGATAGGGAGAGCGGCCAACGCAATACCGACACTCCTCTTCCCCTGCAGCCCCACCGCGTCCGCCATCGTACGGTGGCGACCCCGTCAAGGCCGCGGAAGGTAGGGAGAGCGGCGCACCGTAATACCGGCACTCCTCTCCCGCCGCGGCCTCCAACCCTCAACCGCGATGCCTCCGGTACGTACGACATCGCGGCCCGCCTCAGTTGCGATGTCACCCAAGCGACACCGCAACCTACCTTTGGCCGCTACGTCGTCGGCTTGTCAGCAGAAGCCCTGACGAGCGGCCCCTCCTCGGGTTCCTCTTCGCTTCACCGTGGGTGTCCAAGCCACGGCTACTGAGCCCCCCCGCCTCGACAATGCGGGAACCCACCGGGGGGGAACCTTTTTTTTTTTTTTTTGATCCGGGGTGGAAAATCCTCATGGATGTCCGCCGCCCTGGGGCGGGCGGCGGGGTCTGTCAGACTCTTACTGACTAAAAACCACCCCGGGTGTTCCATCTCACACCTACGCCGGGGGTCGCGGGAACGTACGATCCTTCCGCAACCCCCGGCTGGTGCCGGCCCGCCGCAGCGGGCCCCGTCTGGTCGGGGGGGGGAGTGAGGTGTTTGACTCCCCCCGCGACGTCTAAGAGGGGCGCGCGTGGAACACATCGCGCCGCCACCTCGGGTCCTGATGTGTGGGGGGCGACGGACGTCCCCGAGTCCGTCGCCCCTGGACCCGTTTAGGGGGGCTGGAAGAGGGCGTTGTCCGCCCTCCGCCGACGCCCGGTGCGCCTGCTGCGGGCAGGGTGAGTGGACGAGATCTCCCTCTCCCTTTCCGCAGCCTCCTTCTGCGACACGACCGTTTCGCAGAAGGAAACCACCGCGTCCCAGGACTCCTCGCTGTCGACCATGGACTCGACCACGGCCGGCAGCGAGAGGTCACTGCCTACTCTGCCGTGCTAAGCGCAAAAGCGGTATCTCAAGAAAAGCTAGTTTCGAGAAAATTGAAGTTTTGTTTTTTATTCTCTTAGTGATTTGAGGTAAAGCTGAGATAGGGAACACTTTTCTAGGGACTTTTTTATTAAGATACCGTTATTTGGCTAAGCTCATTGGATGCATATTTCTTTAAGCTATCCGATACCACAAAAATCAACTTTACAAATTTTTTTGAGATACCGCTTTTGTGCTTAGCACGGCAGTACTTCTGAAATGAGGGCACGGCGCGGCTCCTCCCAAGCGGCACACTCTGCCAGCGTATGCCACGCCGTGTCCTCCCGGCAGTCGACGCAGTGGTGACACCGGGCGTCCGGCTCCCTGTTAATGCGACACAGGTACTTCCCGAAGCAACCATGCCCCGAGAGCACCTGCGTCACCCGAAACGACAGGGAGCCGTGCCTCCTCCCGAGCCAGCGCTCGAGTACCGGCCGGACCGCCTCGATGGTACCGAGGCCGGCGGTAGGGCGCGAAAGCCTGTCCCGCCATTCCGCCACCAGGACCTCGCGAAGCTGAGACCGACGCAGCTCCATATGGCGCTGTGTCAGCCCCTCGCCACGCGCCCGCGCTTCCTCGCGCCACCGGTACAGTGACGCGAGTACTTTCGCCTCCAGGTCCCAGGGCGGGGATCCAGCCAGTACACAAGCCGCCTCGTAGGAGATCGATTCGATCGGGGAACGATTAAAATTTATTTTTTCCATTTTTGAAGTGAAAACTTCTTTAGCGGCGCTGTGTACTTTTTTTGGAATGGGTAAAAACTTCTAAATTCGCGTCAGGTCACGTGACCCTGATCGAAAATTCGTAAGACGTAAAACGTAAGACAGCGCCATCTATGCACATCGGGAAGAACTACGAGGGCCTCGCGTACTAACTACGTAGTTCATCCAACAACGACGAGATGGCGCTGAACCACGGATATATAACTGACGACGAGCTCTATGCGAGCGGCTTGCTTCTCTTACCACTGCCGCGACCAACACCACGAACTGAAGTCTATCCTGTGTGCTTATTTGTAAATCTGAATAAATTCCTTTCACGAGAAGAATAAACCAGTCACTTTGGTCATCACTGATTTGCAAAAAACCCTATAAAATAAGGAACACACCTTAACACGCGTGTTTTGTTTATAAGACGATTCACAAAATACACTCGTTGTTTATTACCGAGCTGGTAATAAGTTGAACTAACGCACTTGTGAGAACACTAATAGGGTTGAAAATAAAACCACAATTGTGTTCTGATCTAAGCTGGTATATTTAATTAAAATTGCGAGACCCGAACCAAATCGTGGTAACGAAACCATAGCGCGATCTATTTCGACGTCAACGCCATCTATCGAGCTTGACCTCAAACCTTTGAACTTTTATAATAATCAAATCACTATGGGTTCGTCATGAACATACCGCCCACCAAGGACATTTAGTGACGGAATGTCCTTCATAAGTTATCTAAAATTTGCATTTTGTAAACAGTATAAACTAAAAACTTAAAAACCAATAAAAATAAACAGTTCAAAATATCTAAAACAATTGTAAAAACTTAGTATATAGTTAATATATGCGATAAAGATATAAACAAAGTAAAACTAAACCTATAAAATGTATAAAATAAAACATGGTAAACTTTGTAAATAGACATTTGATCTTAAGAATAAAATCAATGACTTGATCTGCAGAAGTTTTACATAAACTTGGTAAAAACTAAACAATTCATTGAGCTATTGGTAAAACACATAATCGAGAAGTTGGTCTCTTAATCGTAGAGGATTTAGTGCGCAATGTGACCACACGGGTGACGTTATCATCACCGGGGTGTTTCTCCACAACCCGTCCTAATAACCAACGACTTGGCGGTAAATCATCTTCCTTAATCAAAACAATGTCCCCGATATTGGGCTCCGGAACTTGGGAAGACCATTTGTATCTATTCATGAGATTTGACAAATACTCTTTGGACCATCGTTTCCAAAAAGACTGCACCATTCGTTGAACTAATTGCCACCGAGTCAAATAATTTACATTTGAACTTTCGTAATTTCTATCTGGCACATGAACTATCGGTTCGCCGATCAGAAAATGCCCAGGGGTTAGCGGCAGGGGTTCACCAGGATCAGCAAAGTTAATAACGCTTATCGGACGCGAATTTAAGCATGCTTCCACTTGGTTGAGGAGTGTAGACATTTCCTCGTACGTAAGTGTAGAATCGCCAATTACTCTTTTAAGGTGAAACTTGGTGGATTTTACACCTGCTTCCCAAAGACCACCGAAATTGGGAGCATGAGGCGGTATAAAATGCCACTCAGTATTGTTTGCTTCCAGGTGTTCTGCTATTGCTGGCTGTATAGAGGCCAACTGTTGTAACTCTCTGGAGGCACCTACGAAGTTGGTGCCATTATCGCTCCACAATTTAGCACAGTGACCTCGTCTCGACACAAATCGCCGAAAGGCAGCTAAAAATGCCTGTGTGCTCATATCACTGGCGACCTCTAAGTGAAGAGCACGGGTGGACATACAAACGAAAAGGCATATATAGCCCTTGTATGATCGATGGCCACGGCCTTTTGTCGTTCTTATGCTAATGGGTCCAGCATAATCCACTCCACTATGCAAGAATGGTCTTGCTGGTCTACATCGAACTGATGGAAGATCACCCATCAGTTGATTTCTGACGCTAGCCCTCTGTTTTGCACAAATTACACATTTGCGAACATATTGTTGGATTAGAGATCTAGCACCTATTATCCAATAGGCTGACCTTAAGAAGTATGACAGCAACTGAGGACCACCATGCAATGTTTTCTCATGCGCATCTGCGACTATAAGATGGGTCAGATGGCTAGAATGTGGTAGGACTATCGGATGTTTCGAATCTTCGTCCAGTTCCGACTTTGCTAGTCGTCCTCGAACTCTCATGATACCCTTTTTATCAAGAAACGGGCAAAGTGATTTCAGTTTACTAGATTTAATATTTAAATATCCTTTTTCTTTTAACTGAGTATATTCTGTTGTAAATATCTCTGTTTGTGTCTTCTTTATACAGGTTTCTAATGCTGCTTCTATTTCTTGATCCTTCAAATATTTACTATTGTATTTGTCCTTGTTTAAAAATCGTCGGCAATACGCAATTACTCTAAGTAATTTTCGTAGACTAGAATAATTTTCTAGAATTACGTGCTCCGAAGTTACAGCTGCGTGAGCCTTTATTGTTTGTTCTAAATCTATTTTCAAATTATTTGGCCTTTTGTACTCAATTATTTTGTTTTTCAGGAATGGCGGTCCAGAAAACCATAACTCATTACTAACCAACGAACTGGGCAGTATTCCCCTTGAAGCGCAGTCTGCTGGATTCTCTTTGGTCGACACGTGATACCATTGAGATGAACTCATTGCACCCAATATTTCAGCAGTCCGATTCGCAACAAACGTTTTCCACCTGCTAGGGTGGCTGTTAAGCCATGATAGCACTACAGTCGAATCAGTCCACGCTGAAATCCTCTCCTTTGGTATATTTAAGACCTCTGCAGACTCTATCAATAGCTTTGCTAAGAGTACTGCACCACATAACTCCAATCGAGGAATGCTGACTTGTTTGATTGGAGCAACTCTTGTTTTTGCGACCAACAATGAAACATGAACCTTGCCTGTGGTATCAATTAACCTCAAGTAAACGACTGCTGAGTATGCAGCTTTTGAGGCATCACTAAAACCTTGCAATTCCATATCATCAGTTGAACGAGTCCTAAGCCAACGAGGTATCCGAACTTTGGTAAGTAATTTTAACTCTTCGCGGTAAGTACTCCACTCTGTTATTAATTCCGTAGTTAATTCCTCATCCCAACTAACACCTGCAAGCCATAACTTCTGAATGAACACCTTTGCTACAACCACACTAGGCGCTAACCATCCTAATGGGTCGAACAAACGAGCTATGTCTGATATGATAGATCTTTTTGTTACAGGTGTCGTCGTCAGCGGTGGGAGATTTACCGCGTACTGAAAGGAATCTTCGCGGCGGTTCCAGGTGAGTCCCAAAATTTTTGTAGTAGTATCTAGTTTAATTTCCCTGTCCTTATTATTTATTTCCCTTTCCTTTACTATCATGTCCTGTTTGTCCTTATTTATAATGTCCTCATTTTTTATGCTTTTTTGACCTGTTTGCAGAATTCCTTCATTCCTAACCGTAGAACCTATTTTATCTAACAATTGCTGATTATTACTATTCCATTTTTGTAGTGTAAAACCTCCTTTTCCTAATAATTCTACCATTTGATTACAGATTTCGACACCCTCCTCGATGTTGTTACATCCAGTCATTAAATCGTCCATATAAAAACAATTTAAAACTCTGTCTGCTGCAAGTGGGAATTTGTCTCCTTCATCATATGAGACCTGATGGAGCGATATAACAGCTTGATATGGTGCAGAGGCTGTCCCAAAGGTCACCGTTATCAGCTCATAATCTCTGACCGGCTGTGTAGGATCGTCTCGCCATAGTATTCGCTGGAAGACTGCATCTTCATCGGCTATTCTAACTTGACGATACATTTTAATTATGTCCGCCACTATACCAATAGCATGCATTCTCCATCGCAAAACAGTATGTCTTAAATCTGCTTGCAGCGTTGGTCCTACCATTAGAGTATCGTTTAGTGATACTCCTTTCTTATTCCTTTCTGAGGCGTTAAAAACCACACGAACCTTAGTCGTGATCTTGTCATTTCTTATCACCGCGTGGTGTGGTAGATAAACGGCTTCATCTTTACTATCCTCATCTTTTACAGGTCTCATGTGTCCTAATTGTAAGTATTCATTAATTACCTCTATATATTTTTCTTTTAAATCTGTATCTTTACTTAATCTTTTTTCTAATGATTTAAATCTTGTTTCAGCTATATCACGTGAACTTCCGGCCTTACAAGCAGGTTCTTCATCTCGGAATGGCAACTTTACAATGTATCTGCCTGTATCATCTCTCTTAGTAGTTTTAATATAGAATTCTTCACACTTTTGCTCTTCTGGATTAAGTAATTTCTTTGTACTACTTTGATCTTCGATCTCCCAAAATTTCTTTAAAATATCATCTTCATTGAACTGTGCACAATGTACCTTTATATTTTTTGTGTGATGCTTTGAACTCTCACTACTTGGACTTACTACACCTGAAAGGACCCACCCTAAAGTAGTGCTCTGTGCGATGAGAGTGCCAGATGGACTCTTGACTATACCTTCCTTTACAATGTAGCAGTAAGCGTCTGCTCCCAAAAGAATATCTATTCTATTGGGTGTGTTAAAATTAGGATCTGCTAGACACAGATCGTTGGTGGCAATCCAATCCAATGAACTCGTGTTTACACTTCTCTCAGGCAAGTAGGAGGTGATCTTACTCAAAACGTAGGCATTTATTTTAAGTTTAAAATCAAGATCAATGGTTGACTCAATTGTCAGATTTACCATGTGCTTCGCAATGGTTGATCTATCGTCACCTAGGCCTGAAACGAGACCTCTGACTGGAATTTTCTTCAATCTAAGAAGTTGAACTGTGGCCTCTGTAATAAAACAAGCCTGTGAACCTTGGTCTAGTAAAGCTCGAACTGTTTGAAATTCACCCGTCTTGGACTCGGCTTTTATTAATGCGGTGGCTAATAAAACCTGTCTGGGTTTCGAGACCTTGCCCGTAGACAAGCATGCAACTATCGGATTAACACTAGTTGAAGAACTAGTGTTATCTGTAGCCGGCTTTACGGTAGCATCTCGGCCTTCATTCTCTCCGTTAGGTTCTCCATTAGGGTGCAACAAGGAATGGTGGCGCTTGTTGCAAACTTTACAGACGGTCTGCTTTTTACAGTCGTGTACTCTATGATTGCTACCCAAACAATTAAAACAGATTTTATTTTTGACTACAAATTCGCGTCTATTTTCTGTGGGCTGTTTTGCAAATTGCTTACAGAAACACAGCTTGTGGACTTCCGAGCAGTATTCGCAACGCATATTGGATGGCTTTGTGGCTAGCAGTGCTTTCGAACTATGAACCTGTGAACTATTACTGGCCTGGTGAGCCACGGCTTTTCTCGGTTCTATACATTCTAATGCGCGGAAACGACTTTCCATAAATATTTTAAGTTCCTCAAAGGTGGGCAACTTGTTACTTAAATCGTTAGAACCGCTTAACTCCCATTGTTTTCGCGTTTCGTTATCTAATTTGAACGTTACGATATGAATGATGATAACGTCCCATGTACTTACTCACATTGATGTTCAAATTTGTAAGCGCATTAAGACAGTCACTTGTGGTATCTAACAGCTCCTTTAATGCGGTTGTAGCTGCAATACATAAACATCATCCGGCCGCCGCCGCTGTGCGCGGGATACTAGGGCTTCGCCCGCGCGCCACGCTCGCCGCCGCGCCGCGCCGAACAATAACACGACGGCGACCAGCGCGCCACCGAACGATTTATTTAGGAACTATAATGTATATCGAAACCGTATTCCTATTGGTAGATAAATGTTAGTAAGTAAGTCACTACTTGTGCCCCTAAGTTTAGATTTTTAAGACATGTAGGTACACATTTTGTAGAACACGCACACGCACGCTCTTCCACTGTTCAATATTCCTCGTTTATTTTAAATATACATTCGTCGTACATCTGAGTATTATTGTCTCTACACCACCTAAGCGCTACAGTGGTGACCCCGACGTGATATTAAGAAGAAACACCGACGTGATATTAAGAAGAAACACCGACGTGATATTAAGAAGAAACACCGACGTGATATTAAGAAGAAACATCGACGTGATATTAAGAAGCTCCAGATCAAGTTGTCATCATGGCTAACAACGGTGAACAAGAACTCTCCGGTGTGTCGACGTCGCTGCGCATTCCACCCATTTGGCGCGACAAGATTCGTCTGTGGTTCGCGCAATTCGAAGCCATCATGTCCGTACAGAAGAAAGGCGATCAAGTTATGTTCGAACTCGTAATCGGACAACTTGAGCGGCAAGATCTCGACGAAATCTCCGACATCATTCTTCATCCGCCCGAAACCCACCGTTATGAAGCACTGAAAAATCGATTGTTCCAAGTCTACGAGGAATCCGAGCAAAGGCAAGTACAAAGATTGCTATCAGAAATGGAACTCGGTGACATGAAGCCTTCACAGCTGCTACGTCGCATGAAAAACCTCGCCGCCGATAATATCTCCGACTCAACGCTACGGATTATGTGGACAAACCATCTTCCACAATCCGTCCGAGCAGTACTCGCAGTCAGCGATAACATCGCGAAACACTCCGATATTCACGAGCTGGCGTTGATGGCAGATAAGATCCTCGAGCAAACAGAACCACTCGGCGCAGTCGCTGCAGTTACCTCCGTTCCTGCAATCCCACATGCATCTACATCAATTGAGGAGAAGATCGACGCGCTCACGAGAGAAATTGCAGAACTGAAAACACATCAATCGCATTATCATCAGCATCGACGCAGACCTTTCTACAGACAACATTCAAGATCGCGTTCATCAAGCAAGAACAATCGCAGTCGCGCACATAACGAACAATCAGCGATCTGCTTTTATCATCGCAAGTTCGGCAAAGACGCACGAAAATGTACGCGTCCGTGCAGTTTTGATGACAGCAGCATCACTTCGGGAAACTAACGCCTGCGTTGGCTGAGGCGGCAACCGACGCAAGCAATATTTCTTACCGCCTATTTATAACAGACAAAAACTCGCGTCTATCGTTTTTAATTGATACTGGCGCCAACGTTTCCGTGATACCGAAAAGAAAAGGATCGACAGCAAAACCAACGGATTTTTGCTTGTATGCAGCGAACAACACGGTAATTCCAACGTACGGAGAGAAAACATTACAACTGAATCTCAACCTACGAAGACCATACACCTGGAAATTTATCATCGCTGCAGTCAACAAACCCATCATCGGTGCCGACTTCCTGAAACGTCATCAACTTCTTGTCGACATAGCCGGCCGATGTCTCGTCGACAAAGTTACCAACCTGACCGTCAAGGCACCAGTTACCTATTCCGCAGAACCTACAGTCCGAAGTATTGACGTTGATCAGCCATATCACCAACTAATCAGCAAGTTTCCTGACATACTGCGACCGTCATGTATGAAGGATACTCCAAAACATCGGGTAGAACACCATATTGAAACCACTGGTCCACCAGTATACAGCAAGAGCAGACCACTTCCACCACATCGGTACCTGTCCGTGAAGAAGGAATTCGAGTCAATGGTGCAGCAAGGAATTTGCCGACCAAGCAAAAGTCCTTGGTCCAGCCCACTACATGTCGTTCCCAAGAAAAACGGCGACATTCGCATCTGTGGTGACTACCGTAGACTCAATGACGTCACCAAACCCGACCGCTATCCAGTTCCGCGACTCAAAGATTTTACATACCTACTCCACGGCAAGAAAATCTTCACTACTCTCGACCTAAATCGTGCTTACCAACAACTACCTGTACACGAACCGGACATCGAGAAGACAGCTATCACAACACCCTTCGGCTTATTTGAGTTTCCACGTATGTGTCCAGGACTTAAAAATGCTGGACAAACATTCCAACGATTCATACATGAAGTACTCATCGGGTTAGACTACGCATTCCCATTCATCGATGATGTTATCGTCGCATCGGAAGATGAAGCAAGCCACATCGAAGATTTGCAGGAGGTGTTACGCCGATTAGACAAGTATGGCATCACCATAAATCCATCAAAGTGTGTCTTCGGCAGAGAAAATGTTAAGTTCCTGGGCTATGAAGTGTCGAGCAACGGAATCAAGCCACCACAAGACAAAATAACTGCTATCACTGCTTACCCCAAACCCGAAACAATTCACGACCTACGTCGATTTATTGGAATGGTAAACTTTTACCGTGATAGCATACCAAACGCAGCCCACTTACAAGCACCTCTCAACGCGTTCCTACACAACTCTAAGAAACGCGACAAAACAAAAGTCGAATGGAACAAAGAAGCGTCACAAGCATTCGAGTTATGTAAAGTTAGCATACAGAACGCAGCTTTACTCGCTCACCCATCTCCATCAACAACCGACGCCATATCGCTCATGTGCGACGCATCGAATAACTGCGCAGGCGCCGTACTTCAACAATTCATAAACAAGAAATGGATACCACTTGGCTATTTCTCAAAGAAATTCTCCGAAACTCAACAACGATACAGTACATTCGACAGAGAATTACTTTCAATCTTCATGGCAATCAAACACTTCAGAAAAATATTCGAAGGAAGAGAGCTTATTGTTTACACCGACCACAAGCCGCTGACCTACGCAATTCGTAAGCCGCCGTCCGATAACGATACACAAAGGCGCACTCGTCAACTTTTGTTTATCAGTGAGTTTACGACTGACATCCGGCACATAAGTGGAGTAAACAACGTCGTCGCCGACGCTCTCTCACGTATCGAAACAATCGAATTGCCATCACCAACCAACTATGACGAATTATCGAAAGCTCAAGAAAATGACAGCTATATTCCATTATCATCACGACAAACAAATATCCAACTGAAGAAAATCGTCATACCCGGTACCAACAAGCCAATATTCTGCGAAACTTCTACGTCCCATGTTCGTCCATACCTACCAGCCGACTTTCGTCGCATCGCATTCAACGCCGTGCACAATCCTAGTCATCCTGGAATACGAACTACCCGAAAATTAATGCAAGAACGTTACTTTTGGCCAGCAATGAATACCGACATTGGCGAGTGGACGAAAACATGCACTTCGTGTCAACTGTCCAAAGTACAACGACATAATCACAGTGACATCACAACATTCCCATCGAGCGAACGATTTCAACACATTCACGTTGATATTGTTGGACCGCTACCTACATCTTCATGTGGACATCGATACC
Source organism: Luperina nickerlii (assembly GCA_963855955.1). NCBI lineage: Eukaryota > Metazoa > Arthropoda > Insecta > Lepidoptera > Noctuidae > Luperina > Luperina nickerlii. Next base: position 23,118,349 of record OY979675.1, on the reverse strand, counting down.
TACTCACTATGATTGATCGTTATACACGATGGCCCGAAGCCATGCCCCTTCAAGAGATAACCGCTGAAATCGTCGCAAGAAAACTGTACGAAGCCTGGATATCTCGTTTCGGTTGTCCCACAAGAATAACAACTGATCAAGGACGACAGTTCGAAAGTCGACTATTCCAAAACCTCGTACAATTACTTGGAGCAGAAAAAACCCGTACTACTGCCTACCACCCGCAGAGTAACGGTATAGTCGAACGCTGGCACCGAACACTCAAAGCCGCACTTATGGCTCGACTAAAAAACAGCAACAAGTGGATCTCTGAATTGCCTACTGTTTTAATGGGTCTCCGAGCCGCCACGCGCACCGACACCAACACAAGTGCCGCGCAACTTACCTACGGCCAAGCGATACGCTTACCCGGTGATTTTATATCACCTACACCAGCCGCAACGAAAATGGACTACGACTACGTCGATCACCTGCACGACGTTATCACGAAGCTCACACCTACATACAAACCACATTCAAACAAGCGATGTATGTTCGTACACAACGACCTACTGACATGCAGCCACGTGTTTGTACGCGATGACACAGTCCGCAAACCTCTGCAGCATCCATACAAAGGTCCATACAAGGTTATCGAACGTAACGAAAAATACTTCACGATTCAACTACCAGGAAGATCTAGCAACATATCAATCGATCGTCTCAAACCGGCGTACACAATCAACATCGCAGAAGATCAAGAACACACAGATAGTGAGACACACCAATCACCTGAAGACCAATCCAACCGACCAACAACAACAGCAACAAACAATAACAACACAGATCAATCCAGCCTACTTCCAGCCTCGAAAACGACGGAACACCGTACAAGGTCAGGCAGGATCGTCAAGACGCCTGTACGCTTCGCTAAGGGGGGAGTACTGTAGCTGCAATACATAAACATCATCCGGCCGCCGCCGCTGTGCGCGGGATACTAGGGCTTCGCCCGCGCGCCACGCTCGCCGCCGCGCCGCGCCGAACAATAACACGACGGCGACCAGCGCGCCACCGAACGATTTATTTAGGAACTATAATGTATATCGAAACCGTATTCCTATTGGTAGATAAATGTTAGTAAGTAAGTCACTACTTGTGCCCCTAAGTTTAGATTTTTAAGACATGTACACATTTTGTAGAACACGCACACGCACGCTCTTCCACTGTTCAATATTCCTCGTTTATTTTAAATATACATTCGTCGTACATCTGAGTATTATTGTCTCTACACCACCTAAGCGCTACACGGTAGCTGATTCTACATTTAATCGCTTCTGGCTGAACAACCTTTTTAAAATACAATTGACTAGGTACTTTTTATTAGCATAACGTTTTTCTAATTGAGACCAACATTCGCTGTAGTTGGCGTCTGTGATTGGTGTACTTATGCCTAATCAACTGTTCGGCTTCACCAGTGAGATGGCCTTTAAGATAGTGCAGTTTTTGCACATTATCTAAAGATACGTTGTTGTGTACAAGCGACTTAAAAAGATCGTGAAAGGCGGTCCATTCACTGTATTTGCCAGAAAAATTGGGAATTGTGATCTTGGGCAACTTTACTAATGAATTGGATGGCTTAGAAGAATAATTGGACGTAGTTACACGATAAGGATCCAATCCACAAAACTACCAAAATTGAGTTGACTATACCAAAGAGACCGTAAAGGTCGATATTTTCGGTCAGCAAAAAGATCCCAGTGAAATTCGAACACATGACATTGTCACAAGCACGAGGTACCAGTCCACATGTATGGCGGGCGTTTTTTATGAATCTACTGAAAAAATCCAATCCTCATGGATCATTAGTGAGAAACAATATTTATTGGTAATAGTATAAAATAAGTAATCTTAAAAGAGATCCAATTCACTTGGATCCTTTCTGATAATTATTGTTACTTCAAAAACCGATACATAGTAAATCACGTAAGCGATCCAAAACGTAATCCGAATCGCCAGTGGCACCATTGTTTTCTCCTTTAACACCATATATAAATAAAAAACCAACTTATAATACAATCATTGTCAATAATTTTGAAATGTCGTCGCCATTACGCCCAATGTCTCCTGGTACATTAGAGCTTTTACAAGATTTGAATGGAGAACAAAGCCCATCAGAGGTAAATGTAGTTTACAATTTTCTGGAAAACAACGAAAATAATATAAAAGTAACTGATTGTTTACGTAAATTAGGTGACAATGAAGCAATTGGTACTCAACAAGGTGACTTTAGTAGTGATACAGACTCAGATTTCATACCAAATAGTGATGAAAATACCAGCGATAAAGAAGATTTAGGTACATCTAGACACCTAAGGGTTGTTGCTTTAGTGCATAGTTCAAAAAATGGTATAAGAGGACTTCCTGAGCTCACAAAATATTGAAAAAAATATAGTCAACAGAAAAACTTTTACAAACAAGCAGAAAACTAATTGGTTAAAAACAAAAGTAGAAAAAGCGCGGGAATCGTCGAATTTGGCGGGCGTGATTTTCTTTTGGATTTTTTAAATAACGCAAAACTTTTGTGATTGGAGATAAGTTGTGTAGATTTTTGTAGATATTGATTAGGCTAGTTATTTTTATTGTTTGTGTATATAATTCTCCACATTTAGGGTAAGTTTTTTCATATTTTATTTTATTCTGTCTGTCCGATGGACAAGGAACCACCCGATCCGGGGGGTAAAGTCCCCTCAGTTGGACTTAATATAACTATTAATGATGAATCCAGTATGGATACTGATGCGTCCACAGCCAGATCGGAGCGGAAAAGGACTAGAGCCCCACGCAAAATGTGCAAACACTGCAATAAAAGAAGGAGACATGGTCACTCTACAGGAGCTAATAAAGAGGCAGATTGCCATTGCGAAAATGAATCGGTATTAGTTCCTCTGGAAGCCACTCCACGTTCCGTGGATGGTCCCCAGACTGAGATTCGTCCCACCTCAGAACTTCCCCAGAAGGCGCCACAGGTTGCTAGGGCTTTGTACGAAGCCACAGACCTGTCGCCATATGTTGTACATATTCAAAAAAATATTGATGTAGGAAACTCTGCTCAATCATTACACCCAATTTCTTTAGGGCATTTTCTTAAAAAACGTCGTTATAATAATATTGTCAATGGTTCTTTAAAACGCATCGGTCGAAATAGGATTTCATTAAGCTTCTCTCATTACCTAGATGCAAACTTTTTTATAAATGACCCTTGTTTGGCGAAAGAGAAATTGAAGGCATTTGTTCCATCTATTAATGTGTGTCGTATGGGTATTATTAAAGGTGTACCTACCGAATGGTCTCCCGATGAAATAATGGAAAATGTGACTGTTCCCACTGGATGCGGTAAAGTTATTAAGGCAAGGCGTCTTAATTATAAAGTGCACGAACCGACCCCTGTCTGGAAACCATCTCAAACAGTCGTGCTCACCTTTGACGGTCAAATTTTACCAAAACGTGTATTTTGTTGTTACAATTCTATGCCAGTAGAATTGTACACATTCCCAACAATTCAATGTTTTAATTGTTGTCATTTTGGTCATACAAAGGTACAATGTAGGTCGAACCCTCAGTGCTTCAAGTGTGGGGAGAAGCATTCTGCTGACACTTGTAGTATTGAAGACGAAAGTGACGGTAAATGCTGTAATTGTAGTGGCATTCATTACGCCGTTAACAAAAAATGCCCAGAGTTTGAGAGACAAAAATCAATTAAGCACTATATGGCCCATAGCTGCGTGTCATATGCTGAAGCGTCGCAGCTGCATCCCCCTATCTCCAAACTATATGCAGATGTGGTAACATCTGCTCCTTTACATACAAATAATAAATTTTCTTCTTCACGACCTTTGCCAAATTCACCAAACACATCAAATTTCACATCACACAGAAAAACAGTATTCCTAAAACCTCGAGATCCCCCACAAAAAGTCAAGGGGTATGACCGGGCAGCTCATCAAGAACTTATTAATAATGAAGTTTCAATGTCAGGTAATGGTGTTGCTTTGCAAAATAAAACTACAAATAATAATAATGAAAGTCAAATTTTAAACTTAATTATCATGCTAATTAATACTTTATCTAAAAATAATATTATTGAACCGTCCAACGTTGCCATTATAATTGATACGCTGTCTAACTTATTTAATATTAACCATAATGGATCTAAATCAAACCAAGATTGTTCAGTGGAACAGTCGCAGCATTGTGAATAAAAAATCTGATCTGTACTATATATTAAATAAATATAATCCCTTTGCAGTCGCTCTCTGTGAGACATGGCTTAAACCAGGGTTCTCTTTTAGAATTCCTGGCTATGCTTGTCTAAGAACGGATAGAAGCGATGGGTATGGCGGTGTCGCCATGCTTATTAAAAATAACTTGTCTTTTCAGTCTTTTCCTCTTCCAAGTCTCAGTGACGATATATCTGCCGTTGCTGCTATTGTAAATAAAATCTGTATAGTATGTATTTATTATTCCCGCCCTACTGTAAATATTCTTTCTGAAATTAATAACCTATTTACAGTTTTACCTAAACCATTTTTGGTAATGGGCGATTTTAATACACAGCATCAGTCTTGGGGAAGTTCTAGTTCCAATTACTATGGGGAAAAGTTATTAGAAATACTAGACTCAAACAATTTGTGCATTTTAAACACATGTCTCCCAACACGCCAAACAAATCCAGATGAGGGAATAAGTGCTCCTGATCTCTCAATCTGCACACCTGATTTAGCATCAACATTATCCTGGTCTCTTTTACCGTCTTCTCATGGTAGTGATCATTTTCCTATAATCATTTCTTTTCCAAATAAAAAACCAGATGCTTGCATTCCAATACCACAACCGCGCTTAAAGTACAGACTTCATAATGCAGACTGGGATAAATACAAAAATTGTGTGGAAGAAAGAATTTCTGCTTTATCTAATTCCTTACTACAAGATCCTCAGTTACTATCTAATGAAATTACAAGAATTTTAATAGAGATAGCTGATAATACTTTCCCTATTAAGAATGGTGTGACAGGCAAAATTCCTTCACCACCTTGGTGGGATGCTGAGTGCACTCAGGCCATTAAAAAAAGAAAAGAAGCTGAAAAAAATTATTGCCATACTATGACTCGTCACAATTTTGAGATTTATCAAGAAGCTGCTCGTACAACTCGTAAGCTCCTTAGGAAAAAGAAATATGAAGGTTGGCAAAGATTTTGTGCATCTATCTCTCCAGAAGTTAACGCATCTGTAGTATGGCGAAATATCAGGCGATTCAGGTCAGCATTCAGGGACACAACAGCCTCAAAACTGCCATTAGAGTTGGCCAATGAGTTCATGGATCATTTAGCTCCTCCTTCGGTCCCAGAACAGAGATCTTTAATGCATTTTCCTGATGTTCCTATTTTGGATTCCGAATTGAACTCTCTCTTCACACTAAGTGAGTTGAAAGGAGTTCTTTCACATGTTAAGGATTCAGCTCCTGGTGAAGATGGTATACCATATTCATTTATAGTCAATCTGTCTGACTCTGTACTTTTAATATATTTAGATCTCGTCAATACAGCTTTTATATCTGGCAACATCCCATCAAGTTGGAAGTCTCAAACAATTATTCCTATTCTGAAACCAAACAAACCTTCTTCTAAAGTTACTTCTTATCGACCAATCGCACTTTCAACAGTTCTTGTTAAAATTGCTGAACATCTCATTAAGAATCGTTTGGAGTGGTTTTTGGAAAGCAAAAACATGCTAGCAACATCACAGTTTGGTTTTAGGAAGGGTAAGAGTACGATTGACAGTCTTAGTGTGTTCACAACTGATATTCGCTTAGCCTTTTCCTCAAATAACTCTGTAATTGCTGCCTTCCTGGATATAAGCTCAGCTTATGATAATGTCCTAGTATCAGTCCTGGAACAAAAGCTGAATTTATTACAAATTCCAAAAATGCTGTCTAATTTCATAATTAATATGCTTTCAGAGAGATCTTTAAATCTAGATATTGAAGGGTGTACATTTACCCGTTTAGTATGGAAAGGTCTCCCTCAGGGTTCTGTACTTAGTCCACTTCTCTATAATATTTACACTTACGATTTAGAATCCTCTCTAAATGAGTCGGTACAAGTCCTTCAATATGCAGATGATTTACTTCTTTATTTATCTGGTCATTCTGTTGTGAATATTTGTACTTCCTTAACCTCTTCTTTATGTTTCCTGAAGACATGGTTGGAAACCAATGGTCTATGCCTGTCAATTGATAAAAGTAATATAGTCTTATTTACTAGAATGCATAAGCCTCCAGCAGTTACAGTAACTTATGATAATATCCCTATGCCGGTTAAAAATCAAGTAAAATTTTTAGGCCTTATTTTGGATACACATCTTACAGGTTTACCACACTGTGATTATATAGCTGCTAAATGTGAACGAAATATCAACATAATTAGATGTCTTGCTGGTGTGTGGTGGGGAGCACATCCCTTTTCATTAAAACTACTGTACAACACCTTGATTAGAAGTGTATTGGACTATGGGACCTTTTTGCTGGAACCTGCTAATGTTGCTGGTCTTAAGAAATTGGAAAGAATTCAGTCCAAGGCACTTAGAGTAGTTTCAGGTGCAATGAAAAGCAGTCCTATTAATTGTCTTCAGGTGGAATGTGGAGACCCTCCGCTTCATTTGCGACGTCAATTTTTGGCTGATAGATTTATGGCTCGGTGTCTACAATTTACTTATCATCCTTTGCGAAATAGACTTTCTATTCTCTCTAAAGAAGTTACTTCATCCACTTACTGGAGGCACAAAGATACTCCGTGTTTAGTTAAAAGCTTTAGAAAATACAATTTAATCGAAGCTCCTTGCCACCAATCTCAATTTCTTCCTATATATCATTGTAATTACAGTTCATTAATTATATCACCAAACATCCACTATAACCTTAACATTTACCGAGATGACGTATGTCATAACATTAACTTCAACTTTACTATGGATAGAGACTGGATGGGTTGTCAGCTCCTGTTTACAGATGCTTCGAAGCATGGAAGGGACTCATGTGTGGGAGTAGGTGTATACCACTCCCAATATAATGTCGTTCAAAAAATAAAGCTTCCGCCCGAATCATCTGTATTTACTGGAGAATGTTATGGTCTATTCAAAGCTGTCGAATATATACTTCTTATGGGCTTACGGAATTCACTTATTTTAACTGATGCAAGGAGTGCCTTACAATCTTTGGCCAGATTTCCTTTCTATTCTCATAATTCTTTTATTATATTTGAAATACGTGAACTCCTCCACAGGTGTTCTATTAAGGGATATTCAGTGCATTTTGCGTGGATACCCTCGCATTGTGGCATTTTAGGTAATGAGAGAGCAGACCAGTTAGCTAATGATGCCGTATTAAGTGGAGACGTTTTTCCATACAAAAACAACTCCCAAGATCTGGCTGCTCTGCCCAGGGTTTATTTACAGGAATCCTGGGGTCAGCTTTGGTCGGGGCAATCAGTGAAAGGGAGATTTTATCGTAATATTCAGCCATCCATTCCTGTCAAACCTTGGTTTAGCAAGTACAAGCTAAGCAAAAAGATTTCAACAATATTAATACGTATGCGATTGGGTCATGTGTGCACTCCAGCTCATCTTGCCAGACTTGGCATTGTGCAGAGCCCTGAGTGTGAATGTGGCGCTGAGGTGGGAGATCTGAACCACTTTATTTTTGCCTGCCCCCTTTATGACCACTCCTCACTTTTCCAAAGCCTTGTTTCCCTCCGAGTCCCTTTTCCCACTTCTATCTCAAGTATTTTATTTAATTTTAATGTAGATATTTATAAAACCATAGCACTTTTCCTTGTAAATAATGATATATCTATTTAAACGTAAATTTTAATATGTATACATAGTTTATTATGTAGTTTTTGGTTTAATTTAAATTTATTACTTAATAACAACTATTCTCCTTTCCGTTTCCAAATTTCTCTTTGTAATTCCTTTCATTATTTCGCGAGTTATCGATTCTTACGTTTTGCTATAATCAGATTAAATATTGTCAGTGGCAATAAGCACGAATAGTGCAACGCCATAATGAAAAAAAAAAAAAAAAAAAAAAAACAAAAGTAATTTCATTAAAAAAAGAGAAGAAATATATTATTTTCATGAAAAGTGAAATAAATGAAGACCAGTATTGTGAACTTAATATACAAAAAAAAAATTAAAGGAAAATCTTGTGATTTTTCTGAAAGGGACTTTACCATTTTGTGGCCTATAGGCAAAAAAATTGCTCAACCTAAACTAGACGATCTGAGGTCAATGTTCCATTTAATTCCAAAAGATTGTTTAGACTTTTACAAGTCTCTACAAGGGGATGAAAATATAGGGGATGACCTCGAAGGATTCAGTGGTCAGCCTGATTTTCATATTGAATATGAAAGTCAGGAAGAATAAGCATATTAGAATAATGATTATGCAATGAATCTCATTTTTTATCTTTTTTATATTGATAAGAAAAGATGTGTGCGGTTATATGAATAAAACTTTTTTAGTGAATTATTAGTAGTTTAATTTATTTTTCAAGATTTAGTTAACAGTTCATGACGTGGTTCCTTATTGCCAAACATCATTTTAGCTGGTTTTATTGAGAATACAATTTATCAAAAAGGATCCAAACCCATATTTTCTTGAATAATATTTGAAATATCAAATTAAACTTAGTAAATTTGATTTAAAGTTAAAATATAAATAGTTTTCCTTATAATTTCAATAAAACCAACAAATTTACAGCACTGCATCATAGAAGAATTCCGATGCAAACTTTAAAATTCAATATCTCAAAACTAGCTTAATGTGGATTGGATCCTTATCGTGTAACTACGTCCAATTATTGTTAGATCCACTATTTTGTGGTACCGGTTGTCTCGGATTAATCTTATTTAGCGTTGCTTTCATCAGAGATTTACATGTTATATATGTATCTTCGGTAGAATCATATATATCGACCACCTTTTGATCTATGTCTTCTATCAAAAAATGACCATAAAGATGAGATTTGGTTTCCTTAAATGAAGACCAATCACTTTCCAATAATTCGAGCCTTGTCTCGATATATTCTTCCGTCAATCTATCCTTAGGACTCTTTTTAAAATTAGTTAATGCCTTTTGTATAACATTTTGGAGGTCTTTCAATATATTAACTTGACCTTCCATCGTGAAGAACAATAAAAATATTAAAAATAATTATATAATAAACTATGTAAAGTTCAACAAAACTTTATAAAGAAATCCTAGATTGAGACGTAAAAACATACAAGTTGGTTAGGTACTAAGCAAAATGTACTGATTTTTTCTAAGTCTCAATTACAGCGAAAAATTTTACAAGTTTTTTTTAAAACAAATACTGACTGGTAGAAATCGGGCATAGGTTCCCCGTTCCACCGTTTTTAATAAAACTATTCTAAGTCCTTAATTTTAGTTAACAATTTTAAAGCTAAGTCCAAATATTAATCTAAATGTTAAAGTTAAAATCTTCTTTAAAATAAAGTTCAAATTTGTTTGGCAAAATCTCCTTAATCACTGCTACTATTATTTAATAAATTGTACTCACGTTTGCACTTCACTCACACTTGCAAGTTGGTTTAATTCGTAGTGTATCACTGGTGGCGCCCCCTGTGGCGTCACTTGGAACTTCAACTGCCTGTTGATGACGTCGATTTCGTTCACCTTGCTGAACGAAGCTGTCGCCTGAACTCGAACACTGCAGGCTTAGCCAAGTTGACAATCTACAATCGTTATCGCTAGTAGAAAACTAATCAAATGTATAGGAATGACATCATCTCAACGTTAAGTCACGTGGTCAGAGCAAACGAATAGAAAATTCGTAGCCAAGTTTACTCGTTCAAAATGATAGAATGAAATGTTATCGTTTCTACAACGTTGATCGCTACATCCCATACAAATGGCAGCCAAGTTACAGTTTTGACAAGCGCTTACGAAACGATGTCGTAGTTTATGTACGCTAGCTAAGCGATCGCCGAGACCCAAGAGTAAACTATAAAAAATGGCGTTTATTATGATCAGCTGTGCTAAGACCGAGAAGTGTTTTGTTTAGTTACAATAATTTTGGTCTATATTTACCATTTAGCAATTAAAATGCATACTTTAAATATGTAGTGGTGCGCTAATAATGAAGAAGAGTGGTTTAGGCGCCAAAAAATTTTTTAAATGTGAATGCAAAGTTTGGTGGAGCTACACATGATTCACATAAGTACTTATATAGTCTTCTAGTAGAGTTGAATCATAATTATATGCGTGAACTTCATCAAAATAATGAAAAAGTATGGCTATTAGGTAGGTATTCATAATAGTAAAAAGATCTAATCTATAGGAGTTTTCCTGTGTTTTGTCTACAGAAACTAATTTTTCAGGTGACTCTGGATATCCACAACGCCCTTGGCTTATGATACCTATCCTCAACGCAGTTCAAGGTTCTGTTGAAGAACGATACACTCAAAAGCATGTGCAAGCCCGTAACTGCATTGAGCGCTGTTTTGGATTACTCAAAGCACAGTGGAGATGTTTGCTTAGAGACAGGGTTCTTCACTATCATCCATGTAGCTAGCAATATTACAATGGCCTGTTGTGTGTTACACAATATAGCTTTGAAAGCTGGCTTACCACCACTTCCTGCTGTACATGACGATGGGGATGATATAACCATGCAAGATACCACACCCACTGTGACTGAGGGTAGCCAAAGTGAATTAATCCAAGGAAGAGCCATGCTGAGATGTTTATTGAATAGGTTATAGTAAGATTATTCTGTCTTGTAATGTTAATAACTTTGCATACCTAGTATTGTATACAATCAAGTATTTTCTAGCTTAACAGACAGCTGTGCTGCTGGGGAGTTTGTTGCGCCACTTCTCCCCAGCGATAGCACTAGGAAGTGGTGAAGGGCGGGCGTTTTGGGCGACTGTCTTTTGTAATTTTGACGTTCGAAATGTGCTGATTCTCAGCCTAGATTAAATAAATGACTTTTGATTTTGATTTAATAAGTATATTATTGTTTTTACTAAAACACTGACATTCATAATAAATTGGTAGTGGCGTGCACGGTAGGTACGAAGGAGGAACTTTTAAGTTAGGTACTTATCCAATACTTTGTATTTACAATTTACTCAATACCTACATTTTAGGTATTATATTTTACTTTACATAAGAATCAATTTCCTACAGTTATACATAAATATTGGTTTCATTCATATTCATATTTATTTATTTGCGTAAAACATGGTATACAAAGGTGTTACATGAGTTAAGGATAAGATCATACATGTTTTGCTTAAGACTAAAGCATGCAAATTGGTTAATACAAGTTGTGTTCAAAGTATTCTTTATTGCTATAAAAATTATTATCATTTAGCCATTTGAATAAATGAATTTTAAACAGTCTGCCATTATAACATTCTTAAATTTTAAGTCTAAATTAAAATAGGTTTTGTTTTAATACTACAAAAATATCAATTATTATACTATTAAGGGGGAAGCGCTAAGGTAGCCCGCGAAATTCATATTTTCTTACAATTTTTGCAATTTGCACCTTAGTGTCTGGGTGTACGTTGATTAAAATATGATTAGCGACTGTAACAAACATGTATTTACAGAATAATAATCATTAGAATCAGTAATACAACTTGTTAAGTTAGTATAATCCTAAATGTCAAGATTTCATGAAATAGTCATTCAATAGACTTACTTGGTCTTAGGGTTGTTTTGATGACTTTAATGATTATAATTCTGTAAATAAATATTTGTTACGGTTGCGAATCATATTTTAATCAACTTACAACAATACTGACCAGCAAATTACAAAAACCGTAAGAAAATTTGAATTTCGCGGGCTACCCTGGCGCTTTTGCCTTAACAATGCTAAACAATTTGTACATATAAAATTTAGAGAAGGAAAAAGTAAACTGGATTAGAATAGCAAACAATAAAATTGAAATAAAAAATTTATTGTTACTCTGATATTGCAGGCAATTTGAAATTGTTTATAGCCCTCGAAGGTAGTGATGATGGTCTCAACTGTGGTAAAATTTCTATCAAATTGTCTACAGTACCAGCTAAACGACTTAAAATTTGATTTCGGTTTTCTTCCATTTCAAATTCTTCGCGATTCCAATCGCAACCTTTCCATCTCCCTCTCGTGATAATTTTTTTCCCGGTCTGCCTCTAGTTGTAGCCGGCGATGCTCGACAGCCACGAACTCGCTCGTAGCCCGTTCGAAGGGCGTTTGTATTCGCCGCGTGCGCGCTCGAAGCAGCCCGCGGCGCCGCGGCGTGGAAGTGGTGGGCGACGGGCTTGCGCGATGCCGCCGCAGCTGCGGAGCCCCCCGTGACGTGGACGCGGTAGGCGACATTGCTGACGGCATCGGCGCGGACGCAGTGCCGGGCGGCGGCGTTAGCACTGGCGGTGGGGGATGGCGTGGAAGTTCTCCAGAGGGAGTAGGTGGCAGTGAACGTCGGGCGGTAGATGCTGGTGTTGCTGAGAATAAATAATTACAGTCATTATTAAAATATGCCAAAATGAATTATTTAGCCAAAACATTGTATATTTAAAAAAAGTACCTTGTATATAATCAGAAGGAATAAAATCCAACATAATTTCATCTGTGGCAGAAATTTGGGATGGACAAACAGTATGCACAGAATCTCTGGATGGTGGTGGTAGAGAGTTTCTCTCTGATGGCGGGGCCTGAAAAATATGAAGAATTTAAATTAGAAAAATTACACTTGTTTATAAAAGAAAATATAGTAATAAGCAAAGAAAACAAACTAACATCAAAGCCTCTCTCCTCAATTCCAGCTTGACCAATGACAGCAGTCAAACCCATTATGCCCAACACTCTTCTGAAGCAGTGAGAGTTGTGTCTGCTGCTTGGACCACCACCAGTACCAGAAGCCTCAGAACGTATTACCAAGGCTTTTTTTCTTTGTTTTTGCTTTCCAATCTGCCCACACCTGAACATATTTGTCTGTTAATTTTATCATGCATGTTTTCATCAATCATTTTCTAGTCTATGAAGAGTAAGCTGGTTGTTGTATATACTTCATCTTGTAGAATACTAAATGTTAATAATAGTAAACCAAATAATATTTTACAGTGGTTTGTGTGAGAATCTTACTTTTTTCCATTTGTCCAATGGCTTTCTTACTCCTCCGCCAAGAGAGTTAAGTAACTCTCCTAGTTCCTGCCACAGTCGGTCAGCCTTTATTCGGCCTTGGGGACCTTGCTGGGGCCTCGTTAAATCGCCATGGCTAAAACATTAGTTATAAAACTATTTCAGAGAAACAAAGGGTCTATTGATTAAGTAAAGAGTCAAACACGTATCACGTCATTGTTTATGTTTCAAACTTTCGAGTGCCCGAATACCTATGTTAGATTTTTAAATAACAAAGGAAGATATTTACGAAATAAGTAACAATTTACGTACCTTTCCATGAATTCCAATAAAGCTGCGAACTGTTCTGGGTTACTGTAAAGCTGTGAACTGTTCTGGGTTACTGTTCTGGGTCCATCCTATAAAAGTTATCACTTCATTATTTTAAGATATCTTTCATTCATAATATTATGCAGAATCATATTATCATAAAGTTTTGAGACACAGTACTGTTTAAAATTACATTCCACACTGATATAATAATAAACCAAATATAAGAAGAGCTTATTACCTTATTTAGCTTACTTTCAAAACACTTAAAAACAATTATTAACCCGCGCACGAAGTACACAACTGTGACTGACGTAATGACGTTAGTTAGTTTGACGTTTGTAAGAACGCTCACCATAGACTAAAGTATAGGTTTTTTCTAAAAACGTTGTAGAATGAGCGTTCGACTCGGTCGTGTCAACTTGGCTACCAACTTATCGTTTTCTACAATCGTTTACGCCGAGGCGTTAACGATTGTAGAAAGAGATTCGATACGAAACGTTTGTAACTTGGCTAGGCCTGCTGATCTTCTATTGGATGGACTACTAGTGGCGCCCTCTGCAGCGTCACGTTGAACTATTCCACAGCGGCTGAGCTCGTCCACCTTGCTGGACAAAGCTGTTGCTGCCTCTGCTGGATGCCCGGTACTCCTGTCGCAGCGATCCACTGCGAGTACACTGGGCTGCGGTCCAAAGCTGGCACCGCTACCTTCAAAAACTTCAGACTTTCTGGGTCTGATCCAGGGTCGATGGACCAATGTTTATTACCGAGCTGGTAATAAGTTGAACTAACGCACTTGTGAGAACACTAATAGGGTTGAAAATAAAACCACAATTGTGTCCTGCATGTCGATTCTGTAAAAATCTCACCGTGAATACTTGCGTGGAGTGAGCTGTCAGTGTCATCCTACTGATGCTAGGGATTGACCAAGCAAACATTTACAATCATAAAAGAGATTTTAATAATATTTTTTAATGCTAATCCTATTGATATTTTTATATAATTCAAAGCTAGTATTTTAGTGGTCAAAACATTCGCCAGCGCCTAACGCGCTTGCGCGGCGTGATATATGGCTCATTCCGAATTAAGTCATCATCGCTCACATGAATAATTTGCTTTCCGATTTAGATAAATGACCACTATGGCAGCTGAGAGTCAGTAATATACCTATTCACTTGAATAGTTACTCATGGTTGGATTATAGTATTTATTTGTGTATACACCACGAATTTCCTCTTCTTTGGTAAGGTGGCGACTGTAGCCAGAAGCACAATTTCGAAAATGCCACGTTAGTTTAAAGATCGGTGATAATTATTAATTTAGGGCATGGTCGGTAGTCGGCGTTATCGCAAGATGGCACATGCTATGACTTCATACCTATATGTCGATTCACGGGACATCGTTATCGCGTTCACGTTAATTCAGAAAAGGGCCCTAATTCACTATGACCACTTAATGATTCATTACTTCGAAACCACGTCAATTCCTTAATAACCTAATCACTACATCTGCTATTAACGTATTCTCTATGACACAATGACCGAAACCGGTTTGAACTGTCAAAATACCACGCTTGACAACCGTACGGCGTGGTAAGATTATGCGGGGAATAATAGATAAATACCATACAGCAGAATTGGGGTCAAGGTGTAAGCACGCTGTAGTCGATTACAGTGCAATTCGGAATGTACCATATATCACTCCACTCGAATCTCGTAACCATGGCAACACCACCTCGGCGTCAACACCTCCACCAGCCGCGTTTTGATTGGCGAATACCTCGTCTTTTTCTACTTTAGAGTTACACATTTTGAAAATCCCTCAACGAAAACTTTGCTTAATCTGCCCCTTGGCAGACTCTAAGGCAGGGTCGCCATATCGAAGGTCGCCATGAAATGTTGGGGGTTCAAGGGTCGTTAGAATTAGACAACCAGCTTGATAGAATGTACTTTAATGAATATCTAGTGAATTTATGTTACAATGCGCATTGATGTAAACTGCTTACTTATATTCTAAAGGAGTGTAGGTACTTACTACGTTATGCACTATTAGGGACCATACATACACTTCAGGGTTGACTCCAACCACTTCTTCATTTAAGGGTTACTAGAGGTGCAGTGCAAACACGGGCGCGCGATGAGCGATAAAATATTTGCACTTATTTGAAGTTGGTATTGCATTTTCCTAATGTTCTTATACATGACGCCTTACAAGTTAAATATGTAAAAACAAATCTCTAATGTGATAATGAGTGACTAACGCGCAAGCGCGGCGTGATCTTATCACTTCACCTTCACTCCACCCGATTCACGACATTAAATGTCGTGAATCGGGTGAAGTGAAGGTGAAGTGATCACGCAATCTGCAATGTGATAATGACAGTGATTAACGCGCAAGCGCGGCGTGATCTTATCACTTCACCTTCACTTCACCCGATTTACGACATTTAGTGTCGTGAATCGGGTGGAGTGATCACGCCACACAAACTACGTGGGATTACATTCTATGGTCCGTCAGCTAGGCATCCGTTAGCACTCGATGACGTGACACACTCGGTTATCTCTTCTAATTCAATAGATTTGGGTTAATAACAACGCTGAACATCGTCGCAGTCTTTACTAGACTCGATCTACAATTGCTCATAATAACCAAACAATGTCGATGCGTATTTTCATCAGTCTAGCTGTCATAAACGTGAATGTTTTAATTTTATTTACTGTTCGTGCGTGACGCGCTCGCGCCTCAGTCTATATAAGGACTTACTAGACTAGGGAAAAAATAAAAAAAACCAGGATTGAGATTCTGACTGCGCTTCTGTTTTGCTATTTTATTGTAAGTAAAACCCCACAAAATATTAATGTTTTGACCACTAAAATACTAGCTTTGAATTATATAAAAATATCAATAGGATTAGGCTAAAAAAATATTATTAAAATCTCGATTATGATTGTAAATGTATGCTTGGTCAATCCCTAGTATCTGGTAAGATGACACTGCCAGTTCACTCCACGCTCACTTCACCTAAGTTTTCACGGTGAGATGGTTACAGAATCGCACTGCTGATCTAAGCTGGTATATTTAATTAAAATTGCGAGACCCGAACCAAATCGTGGTAACGAAACCATAGCGCGATCTATTTCGACGTCAACGCCATCTATCGAGCTTGACCTCAAACCTTTGAACTTTTATAATAATCAAATCACTATGGGTTCGTCATGAACACTCGTAATTGTTCAAGTTTTCACTTCTGTCGGCACTACCGGAGTGCCAGTTTTTTCGACTTTTTGAACGTTCTGCCATGATCTGCTGGCACTTCGACGTGAGTTCTGGACTCAGATCGAGTTCTAGATTGTAGTCTTGATATTATCCTGTGATAAACGACAGAGTTCTAGCTTTCAAGAATTGTTTGAAATGATAAAATTTGTGTTTTTCTATTTTTCGACTTTTTAAACGTTCTGCCATGATCTGCTGGCATTTAGACGTGAGTTCTGGACTCAGATCGAGTTCTAGATTGTAGTTCTGATATTACCCTGTAAAAAACGACAGAATTCTAGCTTTCAAGAATTGTTTGAAACGATAAAAATTTTATTTTTCCATTTTTCGACTTTTTGAACGTTCTGCCATGATCTGCTGGCACTTCGACGTGAGTTCTGGACTCAGATCGAGTTCTATATTGTAGTCTTGATATTATCCTGTAATAAACGACAGAGTTCTAGCTTTCAAGAATTGTTTGAAATGATAAAATTTGTGTTTTTCTAGTTTTCGACTTTTTGAACGTTCTGCCATGATCTGCTGGCACTTAGACGTGATTTCTGGACTCAGATCGAGTTCTAGATTGTAGTTCTTATATTAGCCTGTGATAAACGACAGAGTTCTAGCTTTCAAGATTGGTTTGAATCGATAAATATTGTGTTAATCTATTTTCGACTTTTTGAACGTTCTGCCATGATCTGTTGGCACTTGGACGCGAGTTCTAGACTAAGATCGAGTTCTAGATTGTAGTTCTAATATTACCCTGTGAAAAACGACAGAGTTCTAGCTTTCAAGATTGGTTTGAAACTATAAAAATTGTGTGTTTCTATTTTTTGACTTTTGGACGTTCTGCCATGATCTGCTGGGACTCGAACGCAAGTTCTGGACTCAAATCGAGTTCTAGATTGTAGTTCTGATATTACCCTGTGAAAAACGATAGAGTTCTAGCTTTCAAGAATTGTTTGAAAAGATAAAAATTTTATTTTTCCATTTTTCGACTTTTTGAACGTTCTGCCATGATCTGCTGGCACTTCGACATGAGTTCTGGACTCAGATCGAGTTCTAGATTGTAGTATTGATATTATCCTGTGATAAACGACAGAGTTCTAGCTTTCAAGAATTGTTTGAAATGATAAAATTTGTGTTTTTCTATTTTTCGACTTTTTGAACGTTCTGCCATGATCTGCTGGCACTTAGACGTGAGTTCTGGACTCAGATCGAGTTCTAGATTGTAGTTCTGATATTACCCTGTGAAAAACGACAGAGTTCTAGCTTTCAAGAATTGTTTGAAACGATAAAAAATTTATTTTTCCATTTTTCGACTTTTTGAACGTTCTGCCATGATCTGCTGGCACTTCGACGTGAGTTCTGGACTCAGATCGAGTTCTAGATTGTAGTCTTGATAATATTATCCTGTGATAAACGACAGAGTTCTAGCTTTCAAGAATTGTTTGAAATGATAAAATTTGTGTTAATCTATTTTCAACTTTTTGAACGTTCCGCCATGATCTGCTGGCACTTAGACGTGAGTTCTGGACTCAGATCGAGTTCTAGATTGTAGTCTTGATATTATCCTGTAATAAACGACAGAGTTCTAGCTTTCAAGAATTGTTTGAAACGATAAAAATTTTATTTTTCCATTTTTCGACTTTTTGAACGTTCTGCCATGATCTGCTGGCACTTCGACATGAGTTCTGGACTCAGATCGAGTTCTAGATTGTAGTCTTGATAATATTATCCTGTGATAAACGACAGAGTTCTAGCTTCAAGAATTGTTTGAAATGATAAAATTTGTGTTAATCTATTTTCGACTTTTTGAACGTTCCGCCATGATCTGCTGGCACTTAGACGTGAGTTCTGGACTCAGATCGAGTTCTACATTGTAGTCTTGATATTCTCCTGTGATAAACGACAGAGTTCTAGCTTTCAAGAATTGTTTGAAACGATAAAAATTTTATTTTTCCATTTTTCGACTTTTTGAACGTTCTGCCATGATCTGCTGGCACTTGGACGTGAGTTCTGGACTCAGATCGAGTTCTAGATTGTAGTTCTGATATTACCCTGTGAAAAACGACAGAGTTCTAGCTTTCAAGAATTGTTTGAAATGATAAAATGTTATTTTTCGACTTTAAACGTTCAGCCATGATCTGCTGGAACTTGGACGCGAGTTCTGGACTCGGATCGAGTTCTAGATTGCAGTTCTTATATTAGCCTGTGAAAAACGAAAGAGTTCTAGCTTTCAAGAATTGTTTGAAATGATAAAAATTGTATTTTTTTACTTCTTAACGTTTTGTCATGATCTGCTGGCACTCGAAAATGAGTTCTGGACTCGGATCGAGTTCTAGATTGCAGTTCTGATATAAACCTGTGAAAAACGACAGAGTTCTAGCTTTCAAGAATTGTTTGAAACGATAAAAATTTATTTTTCCATTTTTCGACTTTCTGAACGTTCTGCCATAGTGTTGCCCAAATGCAAGACCAAGACAAGACCTCAGCCAGTCTTGGTCTTGGTCT
Organism: Luperina nickerlii; assembly: GCA_963855955.1. Classification (NCBI taxonomy): domain Eukaryota; kingdom Metazoa; phylum Arthropoda; class Insecta; order Lepidoptera; family Noctuidae; genus Luperina; species Luperina nickerlii. The sequence goes on along the minus strand of OY979675.1, from coordinate 23,099,085 downwards.
TGCGTCAATACACCTGGTCTTGGTCTTGGTCTTGGTATTGCGCTCTCAGTCTTGGTCTTGGTCTTGGTCTTGCAGCAAGAGTCTCGCAAGTCTTGCGAGACTCTACTACTTAGATTAGACTACATTCAAATACCTATTAGCCTATTGCTTAGGGTGGCAGGGACATCGACGCGCAACCGCTACCATGGATTCAGTACATGATTCTGGACCCCCCGCGTTGAAAATTTTCGTCGGCTTTTTCTTAATTTTTACGTTTTTTTCTGCAATTTTTTTACTGTAATCGTATAAAATCATTATTTCTATCTGACCCAATGAGATTTTTAATTAAAAAATAGTAAATTCACTTTCAAATTCAGTTTCACTTAAAACAGCAATGTAAATAAAACTCGAAAGAGCTACCTGATCAGCTGTATTGCTAAAGTTTATTTGCGAGGTCAACACTGTCTTCGTACCTACGCTATTCGCTTTCAAATGCCGCGACAAAGGGACCGCAGCGCCAAGCGGTCTCCTCGTATTATTAACGCACTTGAAAATAAACTTTCAAATTATTACAATAAAGCGCATAAATGCTTGAACGTGACAAAAAATGCGGAAGATTGCGGGAATCCCCACGCAGCGTCGAGTCGGCCATGAATTCACACTTCTTTTGCATTTCGCCGATTTTAACGGATTCCTAGTTCCTAGATTTTGTTGATCGCAAACGGGCGTGCTGTTTGCGAATTTGTGATCTTAACGTACTACGTATTACGTACCTACTGTACGTAATACACTGACCGACCAACAGTTTATTCGCGGAACGTCATATTTTACCAATCAACCATGAACCTTAATGCTTTAGCGATAAAGTTGAAAATCTGTTAAAGAAATATGGCAGATTGTAGTAGCTTGATGTGCTGGCGTCTGTACCATAACATCGGCTGGCTTAAAAACTGCAACTAGTACTAGACCTACTCGATTCGCTGTTAGTTTTAAATTTTGCTGAATAGAAGAATAATATAAACTTTGAAACATAAATACCTACATAATTTTTACCAACCTACTAATAATCCAGTCAAAATAGACAAAAATATGTCATAACTTAGACAAAATTCGCATAGAGCTGAAAATTGGCAGAGATGTTAAATACATCATTATAAATGAAATGTCAAAAATCCCCTTCGATCCTACTTCTGCAAAAAAAATATTCAAGGTCAAAGTACAAAATTAAGGTTTTTTCCATTTTTCTCGAAAACACTAAGTATTATCGTGAAAATAGATCAGACAAAAGTTGTAGATCATACAATTCTCTACAAAAATGATCCAGTCACTTTTTCTCTTACGACTCACCATTCGTGAGATATCGCGGTTTTAATCATTAGAAATTTCATATTTTACATAATATGCACACATTTCCGCACCACCTATGAGGTAATGTATTTAGTACATTTTTTCTAACGTGGTTTCCCCAGTAGGTGATGGAGATAGCCCTTCAATTAACTCCCCTTGACCTGTACATACAGCAGGAAGCGGCGCTAGCCGCCATCAGGCTAATGCATCTGGGCATATGGGGCAAAAACATTACCAGTCCACACGCTAAAATCCTGGACCGGGCGATTGAGTACCAGCCTCTCATCGCTGCCCCGTGTGACAGAACACCAAACCAACCGATGTTCAACAAGAACTACATTATACAAACAGTTCAGGAAGAAAGGGATCAGTCAGGAGTCAATGAATGAAGTGCGCATTTATACAGACAGCTCTAAAACACAAAACGGTTCAGGTGCTGGCGTACACTCCCTTGACCTAAATATTAACTTTCACATACCACTAGGCACACATAGTTCGATCTTTCAATGCGAATGTGTTGCCTTAACACAAGCTGCAACAGCAGTGAAGCGCTTAGGCATCCGGAACTATGGCATTAAATTCCTATCCGACAGCCTATCTGTGCTCAAAGCTTTAGGAAGCAAACAAACCAACAATAAGCTAATTTTTGAGTGCCATCTAGCTCTGGAGAGTTTATCGACGTCTAATCGTATTACTCTCCAGTGGATCAAAGGGCACAGTGAATCTCTGGGCAATGATGCTGCAGATGAACTTGCGAAGAGAGGCTCTGATATGAGGGTGCTAGGCCCGTACCCACTTCTCCCTTTGCCTTTCTCACAATTTCGTGCGTGGATTCGCCAAAGATCGACCGAACTTCATAACAACAGATGGTCACGGGCAACAGACTGTAGACAGTCAAAATTGGCTTTACCAATGATACACCCGCGATTAACCAAAAAACTTCTCAGCCTGAGCAGGAATAACCTTAGAATAATAATAGGTACAATTACGGGCCACAACCTCCTTAACAAACATCTTTTCAACATAGGCGCCACGGACAGCCCCCTTTGCAGGGGCTGCCTTGATGCCGAGGAATCAGCCACCCACGTCATCCTGGATTGCGAGGCCGTGGCTTCTCAACGTGCAGAAATCCTTGGAACAATGAGGTCGCTCCGCGAAGCCTGTGAAGCTCCCAGGAAGCTTCTGTGCTTCTGGGCGGAGCTAAGCTGGCTCTGTTAGCCAGAATCCCCACGCACAACGGCCCGAATGCGGGAAAGGGAGTCCCATCATCATCATCATTCCCCAGTAGGTATACTCTACGATCTATTGTAATAAAGAAAGTTTGATCAGATCGTATCCTTTTAATTGAAAGAATCCTCGTAGTAATATTGCTAATGAGTAAAGTGGAATAGATTGTTTTTTTTCCACATGTCATTATATAAGATAATTGTCTAATTCTACTTCGACAGTAAAATTATTTCTTCGTCTTTATTTTCTTCTTCTTGCAGAAGTTCGCTGAAGAAAAGGGATGCATCAATGTCTCCTCATTAATATCATAAATATCTTCATCTGTTGTATTTCTTTCAATATAACATGTAGAAAAACAACCTATTCCATTTTGATCATTAGCAATATTACTATTCTTGCAATTAATAGGATACGATCTGATCAAACTTTCTTTATAACAATAGATCGTGGAGGATACCTACTGGGGAAACCACGTTAAAAAAATGCGCCAAGTACATTATTACCTCATAGGTGGTGCGGAAATGTGTGCATATTATGTAAAATATGAATTTTCTAATGATTAAAACCGCGATATCTCACGAATGGTGAGTCGTAAGAGAAAAAGTGACTGGACCATTTTTGTAGAGAATTGTATGATCTACAACTTTTGTCTGATCTATTTTCACGATAATACTTACTGTTTTCGAGAAAAATGGAAAAAACCTTAATTTTGTACTTTTGACCTTGAATAATTTTTTTTGCAGAAGTAGGATCGAAGGGGATTTTTGACATTTCATTTATAATGATGTATATAACGTCTCTGCCAATTTTCAGCTCTATGCGAATTTTGGCTAAGTCAAATGTCTATTTTGACTGGACTATAACGTTAGATCTGCACATTAGACTTATACAAGTATAATATAATACTCTAAGTAGATATACCTACAAGGTATGAAATGAACTTTGCTAGAAAGTTATGCTAGGTACATTTTTATCACATATGGGAACAAATTTGTAAGTAACACGCTACCTACCTACTTAATAAATAGTCGAAACATATAATAATCAATACAATACCTTTTAGTGTTATGACGATACGGTTTTGATACTGGGGAACGTCTATCAAAATCGGGATTGAAACCAAATACCTACTATAACGCCCAAATCTCAGTTTGACTTAACTGTGAGACGCAAGAGTCTTGCAGGCTTAGTCTTGTTCTTGCTCAAGTCTTGCAGGGTTCAGTCTTGGTCTTGGTCTTGCTACAATAAGTCGGTCTTGGTCTTGGTCTTGGTCTTGCAAAAATGCAAGAACAAGACCAAGACTGCAAGACCAAGACCGATTTTGGGCAACACTATTCTGCCATGATCTGCTGGCACTTGGACGTGAGTTCTGGACTCAGATCGAGTTCTAGATTGTAGTTCTGATATTACCCTGTGAAAAAACCAAAAAATAAAAAAAACCAAAAAATAATAAAATAGATACAGTCGTGGGAATTATAAACATATGCATAGACTAGAATAAAATAAAACCGTGGGGCACGTCAATCAACAACAACAATAGACAATTGACGTGCCCCACGGTTTTATTTTATTCTAGTCTATGCATATGTTTATAATTCCCACGACTGTATCTATTTTATTATTTTTTGGTTTTTTTATTTTTTGGTTTTTTTAGTAAGTACATTTATCTTAAACATTGCAACGTATGTTTAACATAAAACCGTTTAACTGAAAAAGTTTTTTTACCTATTTTTTTATTTTCTAGTTTTTAGTTTTTATTTCGCATTCTGTTTAATTCATTTAGTGCTTCATTATTGCAAGGTTTCTTGCCCGTTAGTTTATTGCAGTCCAACTCCTCTATACGTAGTCCCTGCAAAGATCTTACTCTACTAAGAGCCACTTATTTGATACCCATATTGGTGGGATTGATAAAAAATTGTTATCAGCCATTTGGTAGCGGCGGCCATCTTAGATTTCAATTTTGCATAGTAAATTGTATTCTACTTGTTGAGACCTTTCATTTAATACCCATGTTGATGGGATTGATAAAACCTAAGTTATCCGCCATTTTGTAGAGGCCGCCATCTTGGATTTTAATTCTATATAGTACATTGTATTATACTGGTTGAGCACTTTCATTTGATACCCATATTGATGGGATCGATAAAACCTACGTTATCCGCCATTTTGTAGCGGCCGCCATCTTGTATTTCAATTTTTTACAGTATATTGTATTCTGCTTGTTGAGACCTTTCATTTGATACCCATATTGATGGGATTGATAAAACCTACGTTATCCGCCATTTTGTAGCGGCTGCCATCTTGGATTTCAATTTTGCATAGTATATTGTATTCTGCTTGTTGAGCCCTTTCATTTGATACCCATATTGATGGGATTGATAAAACCTACGTTATCCGTCATTTTGTAGCGGCTGCCATCTTGGATTTCAATTTTGCATAGTGAATTGTATTCTACTTGTTGAGACCTTTCATTTGATACCCATGTTGATGGGATTGATAAAACCTAAGTTATCCGCCATTTTGTAGAGGCCGCCATCTTGGATTTTAATTTTATATAGTACATTGTATTATACTGGTTGAGCACTTTCATTTGATACCCATATTGATGGGATCGATAAAACCTACGTTATCCGCCATTTTGTAGCGGCCGCCATCTTGTATTTCAATTTTTTACAGTATATTGTATTCTGCTTGTTGAGACCTTTCATTTGATACCCATATTGATGGGATTGATAAAACCTACGTTATCCGCCATTTTGTAGCGGCTGCCATCTTGGATTTCAATTTTGCATAGTGAATTGTATTCTACTTGTTGAGACCTTTCATTTGATACCCATGTTGATGGGATTGATAAAACCTAAGTTATCCGCCATTTTGTAGAGGCCGCCATCTTGGATTTTAATTCTATATAGTAGTACATTGTATTATACTGGTTGAGCACTTTCATTTGATACCCATATTGATGGGATCGATAAAACCTACGTTATCCGCCATTTTGTAGTGGCCGCCATCTTGTATTTCAATTTTTTATAGTATATTGTATTCTGCATGTCGATTCTGTAAAAATCTCACCGTGAATACTTGCGTGGAGTGAGCTGTCAGTGTCATCCTACTGATGCTAGGGATTGACCAAGCAAACATTTACAATCATAAAAGAGATTTTAATATTATTTTTTAATGCTAATCTTATTGATATTTTTATATAATTCAAAGCTAGTATTTTAGTGGTCAAAACATTAATATTTTGTGGGGTTTTACTTACAATAAAATAGCTAAACAGAATCTCAACCTTGTTTTTTTTTTCTTTTTTCCCTAGACTAGTAAGTCCTTATATAGCCAGACAGCGCCAGCGCCTAACGCGCTTGCGCGGCGTGAAATATGGCTCATTCCGAATTAAGTCATCATCGCTCACATGAATAATTTGCTTTCCGATTTAGATAAATCACCACTATGGCAGCTGAGAGTCAGTAATATACCTATTCACTTGAATAGTTACTCATGGTTGGATTATAGTATTTATTTGTGTATACACCACGAATTTCTTCTTCTTTGGTAAGGTGGCGACTGTAGCCAGAAGCACAATTTCGAAAATGCCACGTTAGTTTAAAGATCGGTGATAATTATTAATTTAGGGCATGGTCGGTAGTCGGCGTTATCGCAAGATGGCACATGCCATGACTTCATATATGTCGATTCACGGGACATCGTTATCGCGTTCACGTTAATTCAGAAAAGGGCCCTAATTCACTTTGACCACTTAATGATTCATTACTTCGAAACCACGTCAATTCCTTAATAACCTAATCACTACATCTGCTATTAACGAATTCTCTATGACACAATGACCAAAACCGGTTTGAACTGTCAAAATACCACGCTTGACAACCGTACGGCGTGGTAAGATTATGCGGGGAATAATAGATAAATACCATACAGCAGAATTGGGGTCAAGGTGTAAGCACGCTGTAGTCGATTACAGTGCAATTCGGAATGTACCATATATCACTCCACTCGAATCTCGTAACCATGGCAACACCACCTCGGCGTCAACACCTCCACCAGCCGCGTTTTGATTGGCGAATACCTCGTCTTTTTCTACTTTAGTTACACATTTTGAAAATCGCTCAACGAAAACTTTGCTTAATCTGCCCCTTGGCAGACTCTAAGGCAGGGTCGCCGTGAAATGTTGGGGGTTCAAGGGTCGTTAGAATTAGACAACCAGCTTGATAGAATGTACTTTAATGAATATCTAGTGAATTTATGTTACAATGCGCATTGATGTAAACTGCTTACTTATATTCTAAAGGAGTGTACTTACTACGTTATGCACTATTAGGGACCATACATACACTTCAGGACACCAACCACTTCTTCATTTAAGGGTTACTAGAGGTGCAGTGCAAACACGGGCGCGCGATGAGCGATAAAATATTTGCACTTATTTGACGTTGGTATTGCATTTTCCTAATGTTCTTATACATGACGCCTTACAAGTTAAATATGTAAAAACAAATCTCTAATGTCATAATAAGTGACTAACGCGCAAGCGCGGCGTGATCACTTCACCTTCACTCCACCCGATTCACGACATTAAATGTCGTGAGTCGGGTGAAGTGAAGGTGAAGTGATCACGCAATCTGCAATGTGATAATGACAGTGATTAACGCGCAAGCGCGGCGTGATCTTATCACTTCACCTTCACTTCACCCGATTTACGACATTTAGTGTCGTGAATCGGGTGAAGTGATCACGCCACACAAACTACGTGGGATTACATTCTATGGTCCGTCAGCTAGGCATCCGTTAGCACTCGATGACTTGACACACTCGGTTATCTCTTCTAATTCAATAGATTTGGGTTAATAACAACGCTGAACATCGTCGCAGTCTTTACTAGACTCGATCTACAATTGCTCATAATAACCAAACAATGTCGAAGCGTATTTTCATCAGTCTAGCTGTCATAAACGTGAATGTTTTAATTTTATTTACTGTTCGTACGTGACGCGCTCGCGCCTCAGTCTACTATATAAGGACTTACTAGACTAGGGAAAAAAGAAAAAAAAAACAGGATTGAGATTCTGATTGCGCTTCTGTTTTGCTATTTTATTGTAAGTAAAACCCCACAAAATATTAATGTTTTGACCACTAAAATACTAGCTTTGAGTTATATAAAAATATCAATAGGATTAGGCTAAAAAAATATTATTAAAATCTCGTTTATGATTGTAAATGTATGCTTGGTCAATCCCTAGTATCTGGTAAGATGACACTGACTGTTCACTCCACGCTCACTTCACCTAAGTTTTCACGGTGAGATGGTTACAGAATCGCACTGCTGCTTGTTGAGCCCTTTCATTTGATACCCATATTGATGGGATTGATAAAACCTACGTTATCCGTCATTTTGTAGCGGCTGCCATCTTGGATTTCAATTTTGCATAGTGAATTGTATTCTACTTGTTGAGACCTTTCATTTGATACCCATGTTGATGGGATTGATAAAACCTAAGTTATCCGCCATTTTGTAGAGGCCGCCATCTTGGATTTTAATTTTATATAGTACATTGTATTATACTGGTTGAGCACTTTCATTTGATACCCATATTGATGGGATCGATAAAACCTACGTTATCCGCCATTTTGTAGCGGCCGCCATCTTGTATTTCAATTTTTTATAGTATATTGTATTCTGCTTGTTGAGCCCTTTCATTTGATACCCATATTGATGGGATGGATAAAACCTACGTTATCCGCCATTTTGTAGCGGCTGCCATCTTGGATTTCAATTTTGCATAGTAAATTGTATTCTACTTGTTGAGACCTTTCATTTGATACCCATGTTGATGGGATTGATAAAACCTAAGTTATCCGCCATTTTGTAGAGGCCGCCATCTTGGATTTTAATTTTATATAGTACATTGTATTATACTGGTTGAGCACTTTCATTTGATACCCATATTGATGGGATCGATAAAACCTACGTTATCCGCCATTTTGTAGCGGCCGCCATCTTGTATTTCAATTTTTTATAGTATATTGTATTCTGCTTGTTGAGCCCTTTCATTTGATACCCATATTAATGGGATTGATAAGACCTACGTTATCCGCCATTTTGTAGCGTCTGCCATCTTGGATTTCAATTTTGCATAGTAAATTGTATTCTACTTGTTGAGACCTTTCATTTGATACCCATGTTGATGGGATTGATAAAACCTAAGTTATCCGCCATTTTGTAGAGGCCGCCATCTTGGATTTTAATTTTATATAGTACATTGTATTATACTGGTTGAGCACTTTCATTTGATACCCATATTGATGGGATTGATAAAACCTACGTTATCCGCCATTTTGTAGCGGCTGCCATCTTGGATTTCAATAAGTTATCCGCCATTTTGTAGAGGCCGCCATCTTGGATTTTAATTTTATATAGTACATTGTATTATACTGGTTGAGCACTTTCATTTGATACCCATATTGATGGGATCGATAAAACCTACGTTATCCGCCATTTTGTAGCGGCCGCCATCTTGTATTTCAATTTTTTATAGTATATTGTATTCTGCTTGTTGAGCCCTTTCATTTGATACCCATATTGATGGGATTGATAAAACCTACGTTATCCGCCATTTTGTAGCGGCGGCCATCTTGAATTTATAATGATAATGAATAAACATAATTGTATTGTCACCAAAATCCAAAGTGTATACAAAATTTCAGATTAATCGGTTGACAGGAAGAGGGTGAAATTTGAATTACTAAATATGACACAAGAATAAAGAAAGAATAAAACAAACGGGGTGAGCTAAATAAAACCGTTTAATAAAAACGACAGAGTTCTAGCTTTCAAGAATTGTTTGAAATGATAAAATTTTATTTTTCGACTTTTAACGTTCTGCCATGATCTGCTGGAACTTGGACGCGAGTTCTGGACTCGGATCGAGTTCTAGATTGCAGTTCTTATATTAGCCTGTGAAAAACGAAAGAGTTCTAGCTTTCAAGAATTGTTTGAAATGATAAAAATTGTATTTTTTTACTTCTTAACGTTTTGTCATGATCTGCTGGCACTCGAAAATGAGTTCTGGACTCGGATCGAGTTCTAGATTGCAGTTCTGATATAAACCTGTAAAAAACGAAAGAGTTCTAGCTTTCAAGAATTGTTTGAAACGATAAAAAATTTATTTTTCGACTTTTTAACGTTGTGACATGATCTGCTGGTACTATAACGTGAGTTCTGGACTCGAATTGTGTTCTAGATTGCAGTTCTGATGTTAATCTGTAATAAACAAAAGAGTTCTACCTTTTAAGAATTCTTTGAAACGATAAAAATATTATTTTATCGACTTCTTAAACGTTCTGACTTAATTTGCTGGCACGTGGACCTGAGCTTAGAACTATTCCTGAAAAGTACCAGGAACTGTTGAACTCAGCCGCATGCGACAAGAACCCAATTTTTTTTTGATCTGCTGTAAAATGATCTGCTACGGGAAGTTGGCAGATCATTTTGTCAATTGACTTTTTTAATGTAAAAACGCCAGAACTATTTCTAAAAAGTATCAGGAACTGTAGAACTCAGCCGCATGCGAGTAGAACTCGCATTTATTTTTGATCTGCTGCAAAATGATCTGCTACGGGAAGTTGGCAGATCATTATGCCAGTTGACTTTTTCAGGTAAAAACGCCAGAACTATTTCTAAAAAGTATCAGGAACTGTAGAACTCAGCTGCATGCGAAAAGAACTCATTTTTATTTTTGATCTGCTGGACAATGATCTGCTAAGTTCACTCACATCGCCTCGAGTTCCCAAGACGGGGTGCCGGCCAGAGCGCATGCCGCCGAGAAGCCGACCGTGCGGTAGGCCCTCGCCATCCGCTGGGCTATGGCCTTTTGGGGGGCCCGCAATGAGGCGGCGTTCTCCCTCCTGCGGAGGGAGTCCTCCCAGATAGGAGCGCCGTAAAGGGCCATACTCCTCAAGATGCCGGCGTAGAGCTGCCGGCATCGCGCGCTGGGCCCCCCCAAGTTGGGGAGCAGCCACGAGAGGGCGCCCGCAGTCTTCAGCAGGCGCGTCGATAGCCCGCTGAAATGCGGGCCGAAACGCCACCTGCTGTCGAGTACAAGGCCCAGATATTTCATCAGGGCCTTCATCTCGATTCGGACGCCCTCCACAAAGATGTGGGCGTCTGGTGGTTGGCGCTGACGAGGCCCTTGGAAGAACACGGCCTCGGTCTTGTGCAGCGCCACCGTCAATCCTAGGCGGCGGATCCTCCCTGCGACCAAGGATCCGCCTGCCGAGGCCAAGTTGGCCGCCTCCCTGAAACTCTCCCCCCGGACGGTGAGGAGAGTGTCATCCGCGTAGCAGATGACACTCGTGCCTCGGAGGAGAGTTCCCCGCAAGAGCCAGTCGTAGCCAACGTTCCAGAAGAGAGGTCCCACCACTGACCCCTGTGGAACGCCGGCCTCGACTGCGTACCGCCGGACTTGGCCAGACCTGTTCACGAGGACGATCGCCCGATCCTCCAGGTAGCTGGCCAGTAGACGCCGCATGTATAGAGGCACCCCGTGGAATCGGAGTGCGCGGGCTACCTTAGCGCTTCCCCCTTAAGGCGAAAGTGCCAGGGTAGCCCGCGAAATTCAATTTTTTTTACGTTTCATGCAATTTGCTGGTCACTATTAAGTTGTACGTTGATTAAAATATGATTCGCGGCCGTAACAAATATGTATTTACAGAATTATAAACATTAAAGTCATCAACACAACTCTCTAAGACCAAGTAATCCCCAAGAATGAACATTGTATGAAATCTTGACATTTGGGGATTATACTAACTTAACAAGTTGTATTACTGAATGAAATGATTATAATTCTGTAAATACATACCTATTTGTTACGACCGCGAATCATATTTTAATCAACGTACAACTTCTTACTGACCAGCAAATTGCAAAAAACTTAAGAAAATTTGAATTTAGCGGGCTACCTTAGCGTTTCCCCCTTAAATCGATGAAGCTTTAGAAAAATAATTATCCCCTCATAACGAATCTAAAATAAAAGTAGTAAATGGGTCATTCAATTATGTAGTAAAATGCCTCATGTGACGCGTCTGTTAGATTCATTGGGATATGTCGCCTTATCGCCTAGCTTCTTACGAGGAGACCGCTCGGCGCTGCGGTCCCTTTGTCGCGGAAGACAGTGTTGACCTCGCAAATGAACTTTAGCAATACAGCTGATCAGATAGCCCTTTCGAGTTTTATTTACATTGCTGTTTTAAGTGAAACAAGTGAATTTACTATCTTTAATTAAAAATCTCATTGGGTCAAATAGAAATAATGATTTTATACAGTTTACAGTAAAAATAATTGCAGAAAAAAATGAAGAAAAAGCCGACGAAAAATTTCAACTCTGGGGGGGCCAGAATCATGTACTGAATCCATGGTAAGCGGTTGCGCGTCGATGTCCCTGCCACCCTGTAGGTATAGCCAGGCGGATTTTTAGAACGAACTACTAGCGACTTTAGTTGCCGGCGACTTGCTGACAATTTCAAATCGCACGTCCACATACAGATTTTGCTAGCAGATTTCAAAATCAGACAGTTTAGTGTTTCATAATTTTGTATACCCAGCGAGTCGTTGTGGTGTGTGTACTTACCATAATGGACACACGGAGCGACTTTAGTCGCCCATCCACACACCCACACTGGATTTTGACCATTTCATACATATTCTAGGTTCTGATACATTCAAAAAGATTTTGTCTGAGAAGTTTAATACATCGTTTCGTCCTAAGGAACCATCGCACTTCTTGGTAACTTAAAAAACCTCGTCAAACTCAAACTCCCAAACTCAAAGCATTTATTTCAATTAAACCATTTACAGGCACTTTTGAATTGTCAAAAAGTCGGTCAGTCAGAAAATATGAAACTAGTTAGTTGCCCATTCCAAAGCGTAGGTACGGACGCCAGCACATCAACCTACCACAATCTGTCAGATTTCTACCACACCCCCCTCAGTGTACACTACAATGCTTGTTTACAAAGTGTACACTGAGGGTAGGTGTGGGTGTGGGTGTGGGTGTGGGTGTTGGTGTGGGTGTGGGTGTGGTGTGGATGGATGGATGGATGGATGGATGGATGGATGTATGTATGTATGTTCTTTAGCATCGTTGTGATTTGAAAGTTTATGAAACGAAAAAGCGACTGTAAAAAGAGACATGTCAATTCATAAGATTTAACGTGGGAGAAAAAGCGATTTCGCTAGTTCAACTTTCAGCCACCAGGTCAGAAAAGTTTGTAAATTCCACGTATACATGCATAATACGTAGTATCTCTAAGTAGTCTGTGCATGCATGTGTTCAATAAACATTATCATGTATGTACTTACAAATATTGATTCTACAAATTACTAAAAGTCTTACGAACCTACATGTATGTAGTTTTTATTGTTAGTGCGGTGTGTGTATCCGATGAATTCGTAAAAATAGCATTACTATATTTTTGACATGTAACGTCACGTCATACGTCACGCATGTCGCTGTCGTCGCTTACGCCAAGAGAAACGGACATAAGGTGATTTTACAGGCAAAATACTATCCTGTTGTACCATCGATTTCAGAAAACAGATGCCCTCACTACTGTATCTACGAAGCCGATAGACGATAATGTAAACGACATGAGGAGTGCTAGAGACGGCATAGGTAGGTGAGCGAAATGTCGATAGAGTACGTGCCGGTGAGTGAGGGGGAGCAGGACGAGCCCATCGAACTGCCGACCGAGGAGGACGGCTCACTGCTGCTGAGCACTGTGGCGGCGCAGTTCGCGGGCGCCAGTGGACTCAAGTATCGCGCCGCCGGGCGCCTCCGCGGCCTGCGGCTCGTGGACGAGCGCCTATCGCCGCCGGCCGAAGGCTGGGGGGCGCACCGCTACTGGTGCGCCTTCCCGCGCGCCTCGCCCGAGCCCACGCCGCGCCCGCGTTGCTCCGACCTCATCGTACTCGGCCTGCCTTGGAAAACGGGTGAGGATGCGGTGCGTGATTACTTCGCCGCTTTCGGCGAGCTTCTCATGGTGCAGGTGAAACGCGACGCCAAAACCGGGCTTTCCAAAGGGTTTGGATTTATCAAGTTCGCGGAGTACGAGTCGCAACTGCGCGCGCTGGGCCGGCGCCACATGATCGACGGTCGCTGGTGCGACGTGCGCATCCCCAACGGCAAGGACGGCGGCGCCAGCGCGCACCGCAAGGTGTTCGTGGGCCGCTGCACCGAGAGCCTGACGGCCGAAGACCTGCGCGAGTACTTCGGCGCCTTCGGCCAGGTGACCGACGTCTTCGTGCCGCGCCCGTTCCGCGCGTTCAGCTTCGTGACGTTTCTGGAGCCCGAGGTGGCGCAGTCTCTGTGCGGGCAGGACCACATCATCAAAGGCGTATCAGTGAACATCTCCACGGCGTCGCCAAAGCGCGAGCGCGGCGCGCGCGGTTCGCAACTGCTGGGCTGGGGGCTGGTGGAGGGCGGCGGGCGCGTGTTCAACTGGGCGGGCGACGCGTGGCCGCCGCAGGCCGCGCCCGCGCCGCCCGCGCCGCCGCTCGACAAGCCCTACCTCAAGTATGAGTGACATTGCTGTGTACATAACCTCTCCCTCGGACCTGGCTCATGCCCGCTATGCTCTTTGTTGATCACTGTCAAATTTTATATGAAATGTGTAAATAATATTATAATATAGTATGATGTTGTCCTGATGTTTCAATTACTGATTATACTTTGTTATTATGTACATAAACAACAATGTTACCTATCTCTAATTTGTTACTTGCAACTTTTGAAATTGCCCGATCTGGATCTGCTTGTTCATAATTTATGGATACATTGTGTTGTATGAAAATGTGGAGAAACAAAAATATAGTTGTAAAAGTTTTATTTCATAGTGAAGTTATAGATTATTTTCAAATTACATTTGGATGAGTAACAGTGGCGATAACATTTAATTCTACTTTACTCAAACTCAAAGCATTTATTTTAATTAAACCATTTACAGGCAATTTTGAATTGTCAAGAAGTTGGTCAGTCAGAAAATATGAAGCTAGTTGCCCATTCCAAAACGTAGGTACCTTTGAAGAAGAACGGGCAAGAAACTCCACGGACACTCTTTTAAATTATATTTTACAAAAATATAAGTTACATCATTACTTTTGAATTTAAAATTACTAAAACCATAAAGATGAAAGAAATGTAATGCATTGAGAATATTTTGATACACAATTTTGTTGAAAATTGTTGTTGCATATGTCTGTAGGCTAATAATGAAGGGGTTCATTTATTTAGAAATGAACATCAAAAATGTATGGTTAAGCAGTCGCTTATCACTACCTACTTAACTAAGCAATGTTTATGAATAAAGAAGTTAAGATACAAACAAGGAAAGTATTGATATAGCAAACTAGGTCATGATTATAAGTCTCGGCCTAACTGAATGTTTATGGCAGACAATGTGGCTAACCCATTCGGAAGGGGACAGCAATAGCTTAACCAGCCTGCAGCATTTTCACTAAGAGAGGGGTAGGCCACAATCCAGGCCCAGAGCAGGTTGATGGATGGCACTTCTCATCTTTTTTTTCCGTTTTTGGTCATGCCGGTTTCCTTATGTTGTTCTTCACCATTTTGAGAGCAAGAAATAAAGTAGGTACAGACAAAAATAAAACTTCGTTTCTAGAAATTGAACCTCATCAAATCTGCTTCAAGCGATCTTAGAACCTCCGAGCTAACATAACAGATAGGTACTCACAATATTTAAATGTTCTTCTGTATGTATTGCAATTGTTTATATCTACTTGTAAAAATACAAAGAGCTGTTTTGCAGCTATGTCGGATTTAAACGTGCGTGTCTATTGCTGGGGTACCCATGTGATCATGAAGCTACACAATGTAAAGTGCCTGCCTTGGTTCGAACCCGCGTCCGCCACCACTGCTCTAGACAGCAATACCTACTTGGGTCAAATAATAATGTGGTTGAACATTTACAAAGTAGGATTGGAAAGCGGTTGATGTGGGCTTCATAGTTTACATAAATGAAACTCGTTTCGTAAAGTATTATTTGATCAATTATTTAACGCACAAAATACAGTCAGTAATTAGTTGCCAAATAAATAGAGCGCACTTTGTTCTTCGACGACTTTTTTATACGTCCAAATATATAGGTATATGGACGTTACGTTATGGACCGACCGCGTTAGTCTAAGATTAACGTTAACGCGGTCGGTCGGTAGGAAGGCGATCGTATTGTGTTATTGTGAAGGCGCGAAGAAATGCGTTCAAATATATGCGCCCTCAGATCTCCAGGGCCTAGGCATTGAACTCCTCTCGAAGCTCTAATGAACACCATTAGAGCTTCAAGAGGAGCTCAATGCCTAGGTACATTATCAGTCATTAGCTCCGCCTCGGCAAGTACCCAATCAACTATACATCAAGATGAAATGAATAAATAATTTTAAACACGACACCATACATTTTTTTGTTCAACAAACACTTTCACACTTATTTTTAAACAAAGATAAAGGTAGACTAGATAGTGTCCTCGTTATCTTTCATAAGTCAGCACCCGTCGATGTGATGGTAATGGTTCGTGGTTTCCTGATAGGAGTTCATCGTAAATACTTAGCAGCCCAATCAACTCGCGCAGCCCCGCTGCCAACAGTCGTTGTTTCTGAAATAATCCAAAACGGACCTAAACTAATCGCAACGAACTTGGGTTCCAACGACATTGCAGGACGAAATCGCCAATCTTACCTCGATGCGCCCGAAGGGGCAGCGGCCGAAAAAGAGAGGTGTCTATTCTTGAACCGGTGACGTAGCGCGCCGCGCTGAGGTAGGCGTGCGCCGCGCCGCCGGGAAACGCGCGCGCGTGGCGCGGTGGAGGCGGCGCGGGCGCGGGCGGCGCGGCCTGCTGCAACGTGCCCAGCACGCTGCGGCCCCGCGTCGACTCGGCGCCGCGCGCGCCCGACACACGCCGCAGCGGCGGCTCCCCGCCCGCCTCGTGCACCACCTCACCCCTACACCGTGGAATATCGCCATTTTGCAAAAAATTAACATACATATTTTGAATTTCGCGGGTACCTTGACGGTTTTTTTTTTTATTTTCAGTAGGTATGTAAGTAAGTAGGTACTAAGTTTTTCTGATGCTCCGGCTAAATTGCCGCGATAACGCGAACTACAATTCGATCATAGCATACGTATCAAATCGGAAAGGGATCAGCACCGTATTGCCTTTCGCCTCGCCGTCAAACAGCACGAGCTCAGGCAGGCCCGAGGGGTGAGAGGGGCAAGACTGGACGAAGAGACGTAAGCGCGGGGACGACGAGCCGTAACGCACCGGACCACGGTTCTTGAGCTTGTCCCGAGGCGAAGCGATTACGTTACGATTCCGAGTAGTGTGCGTTGCAGTAGGGAGTTTCATACAAATAATACTGAACGGCTTCGAGTTGAACGGTGCCGATCCCTTTCCGGTTTGGTACTTGTGCTATGACCTGTAGCCGTAGTATTATAGAGAGCCGAAAGAAGTCGCTCCGCTTCAACGCGAATTTTATTACAGGATGTATGGAGAAATCTCCAGTAAAACAATAACTACACATACCCAAGTATATCGGCAAATCTGTCGCGTAGTGGCGGCGGTTGCACCGCAGCGTGTAGCGGCAGGGTCGCGACTGGCGATCGGGGATGCTCTGGTACATTTTCAGTTTCACCTCGTGCTGCGCTTCTACAAGTTGTAATTATACTGCGTTTAGAAACGTAGCTTCCGGTTTATTCAGGTAAATATATTAATTAGGTACGACTAAAACGAACCTCCTCGCACGTGATGCAGGCGGTGGCAAAACAAGCGCAGCGCCCACAGCAAAGTATGGAAATCTATGTACAACCACAAAAAGAAAAATGAGCTTCAACACTTTTAGCTAGTGGCAAACAATTAAGCAGTCGGCCCATCTGATGGTAAGTGGTCATTGCCGCCTCTGGACATTTGACAACCAATATTAATATAAAAAATTACCGAAGGGCCTGAGGGGCAGTGGGACGATCCCGTGGAGGGTATCGCATGAACGCGGCGAGCAGGGCCAAGGCGGGCGGCGAGGCAGAGGGCACGACGCGCGCCAGCGGCACGCCCGCGCTCGACGGGAAGCGGAACCGCAGCGCGTCGGCGAGCGCGTACCCCTCCGGCCAGTCGTCTCGGTCAGGAGTCCCTAGCACAGCGCAAATCTTGTGCAACTGGTCTATTTCAGAGTTTCCCGGAAACAGCGGCCGACAGGTATACAATTCTGCCATAATGCAACCGAGAGCCCACAAATCGATGGGCGCACCGTAGCGCGTGTCGTGCAGCAACACCTCCGGTGCTCGGTACCAGCGCGTGGACACGTAGTCGGTGTAAGGCGGGCGCGAGCGAACCTCGCGCGCCAGTCCGAGGTCGGCGATCTTCACGAGTTCGGGTCCAGCACACAGCAAATTTTCTGGTTTCAGATCCCGGTGGAAGAACCCGTGACGATGCATATGTGCCAGCCCCTGTAATACTTGATAAACAATGTTCCTCAACACTGGCTCAGGAAATGCGCGCTCCGCGTCGCGTATCAGCTGGTAAAGGTTGCCCCGCATGTACTCGAACACGAAGTATAGCGTGTCATTTTCCCGTATCACTTCGCGTAGCTTGACAATGTTGGCGTGGTTCAGCTTCTTGAGCGACTTGACCTCGCGTAGGTTCATGGCTTCGTCCCACGAGTAGTACTTTCGTTTCATGCGCTTGATGGCCACCTTCTCGCCAGAGTCGCGCCGCTGCGCCAGCACCACGGAACCATACGTGCCGTCGCCAAGTTGCTGCAGCACCACGTACCGGTTCATAGTGCACCGTGCCCACCTGTTTAGAGCTCAACCACACATTGTCACACACTATATTTCTAAATTATTTCAAATATGAGGTTGTTGAATGCAATATGTATAATCAAAGAGCCGATACTTTTTGACATTCCTAAAAAGATCGAAATCGCTTTAAATTGTTAGTAAAAAATAAGTAACCATTTGCATTCAGATAGATGCACCAGGAATACTTGTTCTATTATCAGATCTTGATACACTTTACGGAACATGTTATTTACAATTAGTTTCTATGGTTACCTTGCGATTGTGACATACATACATAGAATAACCCGGAATTCAGTTTTGTTTACAAAGCCAGCAACTTCAACTTCAAGACCTCCACCCACTATCCTGATCCATCCATAACCGTACCTAAACGTATGCAATGACGGTTACGTTACACGGTCACAAAGTTTCCATGACATGACAACACAAAACGCGGTTGTGCTGGTGCACCGTACGGCAAACATTTTAATTCCGAAACAAGCGGACGACGTCGCTGATTGTCATCGTCGTCGTTGATTGCGAACAGCGGCTTCTCAGCTTCGACATCGCTCCTCCGTGCAAATCTGCACGTCGTTAACAATACTTTGGTCGTGACGAGTAGGTCGTAGTAATTCTAACAAACTATTTATTTTTGCAAGTAATTTAATCAAATCGAGATAATAGATGAAGACCATCATGAGGCATATCCCACGCTGCTGGGTGGGCCTATTTCAACCCATTTAGTGTATAACTGGTGCTTTAAATGTGAGCTATATAGTACTTACTAACTCCACAGTCGGAATGTATTGACAGCATTTTTTTGACATTAAATTAATCAGCGCCTGACGCTACTAACTTGCTTAGGGCCGTCGACAGAGAATAGAGTGCTCTCGGTGAGACATGGCGAGAGCACTCGCGAAAGAGTGTACAGGCGCCATCAGACGACAAACACTAAGCATACTGTGCTGTGATTGGCTATGTGATCTGTTGTGGATCTGTGAGTATAGTATACCAAAGACTAAGAGTACCTAAAGTAACTGTGGAGCTGTGGAGTATACAGATACTTTTGGAGTTTTTGTTTGGCGGGATTTCTTCGAGTGAAGTCTATTTGGCTGTTTTAATTATTCGCAAATTGATTCCTAGTGGATATTGTGATGTAAAATTGGTGTAGTTTTGTATCTGAAGTTTCTGCGCAACTGGACAATATGTGTAATCATTGAAACAGACGCGATCCCGGTAAAATGGAGCTGAGATTTTTTTTGTAGTTTTGGCTACCTCAGCGAAGTTTACCGGGAAACTTGATTCGATAAATTTGCTGCCAAATACTCCTAATACATTAGAATGTGTACACCCATATTCTAATGTCATGTTAGACTCAAGATATAAATAAAATGAAACAAAGACGTGGCTAAAAGGTCTTAGCAACCAGGCCATAAAACTATTATAAAAAAAAACAGATACTTTTTGATTCTGAGTTTTCATTGTGTTCAATTTCAATCACTCTTCAATGATTACAATCATTTACAACAGCAAGGATTAGCGAATGGTAGTTCTACCAAATAACTCAATACTGCCATGTGATCCATCATCCACCCACCCACGGCAGCATACCATATTATGTGATTTACGATCGTTTTGAATCCATTGAATTCGGATCGGCTAGCTCCCTACACTGGTCGGACCGTTAACAATGCCACAAAAATAATCAAAACATTAATATTTTGCATTGAAGTGGAAATAATGATAGTTTTATAGTAAACTTACGGATATGTATGACAGACATGAGTGCCGTGTTAACTAGATGTAGAGTGAGTTCGGAGCAACTTGATTTATTGCTGTCGTTTATGGAAGAGCACCCCGACTTCGCAGCCGGTAAACAATCAATATACTCCCGGTTCAGTTCGAGCAAGCTGTGGCGACTACTGGCGGAGCGGTTGAACGCGGCGGCGGTGGACAGCGGCGGAGCGCGCAAGTCGCCCGACAAGTGGTGCCGGGTCAGTCACTCGCTTCATGTTGTGGGGTTCTCATGCGACAAAGGTGTTAGTGCATATCTTTGAAGCACTGGCATAGTATTTGGTCTTTCCGGGTATGAAGCCGCGGCTGCGCCTGCGGTTGAATTCTTTCTGTAAGGGGGAAGCGCTATTTGGTAATTTCCCACCCAAGTTTGCAAATATGGGTAATATATACCAAAAAGAAAGAAGGACAAGAAAATACTATTAGGAAGACACCACTGACCGACTAAGACTTTTTTGGAAAGGACTATTTCCATGAAATATCAATCAATAGGGTTATATTGATGGTTTTAATGATTATAATTCTGTAAATACATACTTTTTAGTCACAAATCATATTATGTTCAATATGTAACCTAACACTGACCTGCAAATTGCAAAAAACTTAATAAAATTTGAATTTTGCAGGCCACCCTAGCACTTCTTTACCCTTAATATTTCTAACTTTCTTCATTTCTATCACACCACACATCTCTTCATAAGCCATCTAATTTATTGATTTACAAAAGGCTTACTAACAGATTTCTTTATAAAATGTATCTTAAATTAAATAAGGATAATACTGATAAGACAAAATAATAATATAACTAGAACCGGAGACATAATACTCCTAAAGGTACTATTTGGAACCAAGCTGCCAACTGCAACTGCCGACAGCGCGTGCAGCAGCTCATGCCTCACTCGTGTTTGGCCCGTGCAGTGGCTCATGTTGGCAGCTTATGCAGTCACTGCACATGCTATTGGCAGTTGTAGTTGACAGCTTGGTTCCAAATAGTACCTTTAAATTTAATGTAAAGAAAGTCAAAGCCAACACAGGATATGGTGATTTCTATGAACTGCTATGTATGTACACACATCAAAAGTGTCTAGGGATCAAGTACTTTTTCAGAGTATTGCCGCAATGAGGCAATTTATTTATTTATTAATCACAAAATCCACAGCTCTTTTTCTTTTTTTTTAAACGCATCCCTCTATTCGCTGGATAGATGGGGCTGAACTTGGTAAGTTACTGCAAGAAATGGAATGTCACATCATTTTTTGATTATTTCACTTAGATGTAATTTTTGAGATCGTAAAACGAAACATAAAAAGTAATTAATTAATTAACTACGAAGTAATTAGTTAGCTCCGTTTTGGCTTTGGCACCTAACATAGTCAGTTCAATACCATTTACAGAGTTTTTGGAAACTATGTTTTAAATATGATAGTTTTAAAATAGTGCCCCTTGGAGAAGATCATGTGGCGGGTCTAAGTTGGTTTACAAGAAATAATAATAAGACATAGTCGACGGAGCCCCTCTACGTGGGAACCCTATTTTTGTGAAAGGGGTTTAAAGTAACCTAACCACTTTTTTTTTTAACGTGGAGAAATGCTCATGCATTCAGGCACTACCACCACGGGCACGTGTTAGCACTCAAAGTAACCTAACCATTTTTTTTTGTTTCCGGTGTGTAAAATCCTCATGGATGTCCGCCGCCCTGGGGCGGGCGGCGGGGTCTGTCGGACTTTTACTGACTAAAAACCACCCTGCTGTTCCCTCTCACACCTACGCCGGGGGTCGCGGGAACGTACCTACCTACGATTCTTCCGCAACCCCTAACTGGTGCCGGCCCGTCACTGCGGGCCTCGTCGAGTCAGGGGGGAGTGAGGTGTTTGATTCCCCCCGCGACGTCTAAGAGGGGCGCGCGTGGAACACTACGCGCCGCCACGTCGGGTCCTGATGTATCCTGGATCCATTTAGGGGGACTGGAAGAGGGCGTTGTCCGCCCTCCGCCGACGCCCAGTGCGCCTGTTGCGGGCCGGGTGAGTGGACGAGCTCTCCCTCTCCCTTTCCGCAGCCTCCTTCTGCGAGACGCTTCAGCGACAGGTCACTGCCTACTTCTGAGATGAGGGCACGGCGCGGCTCTTCCCAAGCGGTACACTCTGCCAGCGTATGCCACGCCGTGTCCTCCCGGCAGTCGACGCAGTGGTGACACCGGGCGTCCGGCTCCCTTTTTATGCGACACATGTACTTTCCGAAGCAACCATGCCCCGAGAGCACCTGCGTCGTCCGAAACGACAGGGAGCCGTGCCTCCTCCCGAGCCAGCGCTCGAGTACTGGCCGGAGGATAGGGAGAGTGGCCAACGTAACAACACTACCAACACTCCTCCTCCCCTGCAGCCCCACCGCGTCCGCCATCACACGGTGGCGACCCCGTCAAGGCCGCGGAAGGTAGGGAGGGCGGCGCACCGCAATACCGGCACTCCTCTCCCGCCGCGGCCTTCAACCCTCAGCCGCGATGCCCCCGATACGACATCGCGGCCCGCCTCAGTTGCGATGTCGATGTCGCCCAAGCGGCACCGCAACCTACTTTTGGCCGCTACATCGTTGGCTTGTCAGCAAAAGCCCTGACGAGCGGCCCCTCCTCGGGATCCTCTTCGCTTCACTGCTCTACTGAGCCCCCCCGCCTGGACAATGCGGGAACCCACCGGGGGGGAAAAGTAACCTAACCAAACCTAACCTCGGGGTGCCCTTCGCTCGCTTTGCTCACTAACTTGAGCCGCCATCATCCCTTTCGAACCTAACCTGTCCGAGTCGGGGTGCCCCAAGTCCCGAGCTCGCTTCGCTCGCTCTTACATGCATCCTAACTTCTATTTGTCAATTGGTCAATTGTTCTTTGGGTGAAAACTTATTTGTCACAACTCACAACACACTGACGTAGAGTTCTGTTTGGGAAACGTTCGTTGGTCAAAAGTCCTTTGGATGGAAAGTTAATATGTAGTTTAAAGATAATGTTGACCAACGATTCATGGGCCAATCGACTTTTGGTTAATCGTTTCAGTACCATAGGTTACACACCAGAAACATCATAATTTTAAGGTGTATAGATGGCTCACTGACCTTGTGCATGTGGGCGGAGCTAAACGCCCTACTCCCGAATACGTAAAATGTGTGCGGTGGCGCGCGACACTAAAACTATGATCAAAGAATATGAAGAGGCGCAGACATGCCGCACGTAGGTCGCCATTTTTGCCTACGATTCCAGAAGGGAATGGCGGATGCAAGGCTGATATATTTTGTACTAGCTGTTAATCGTCCGTGTGGAATTTAACAAAAAAGTTATTGTTGAGTTCGCAGAGTTTACGATAACTTATTAAGGCGCTGTACTTAGTCAAAATAGGCTTCACAAAACAATATTTTAGCCAAATGTATACATTTTAGAACAGCAAAAAAAAATGTTAATCTTGATCATATTTATGAGTGGACCATTGTGTTCAAAACACGTTTTCGGTAAATTTTCTCGATAGAAAAAAATCATAAAATAACCATTAAAATTGAAATCGTTGCAATTGTAATTGTGTTATTTATCACATACAAATCTTGATAAAATTAATAACAGTGATGTATAATAATAAAGGGAACTGTTGTTTTTATTTATCGATTGTAATAAGATATTTGTAAGGATTAATTGTATTTAATGATAAATAACTCGAACGAAACGTTGCGCCATCGCGGCGTCTTTTTAGCTTCTCTTTCATTTCTACGCGGAGCGACAGTGAGTCTTGTTTTTTAGTTAGGTACTTATACTCTAAGGGAGGGGTGAGACAGTACTTTTTAGTTAGGTACTTAACTCTATGGGAGGGTATAAGTACCCAACTAAAAAGCAGTGACTAGACATGGGTCGTACTTGCAAAATCGCGTACCAGGGCTTACAAGTACGACTTCTTGAAGAAACCACGTCCTAAAACTAGATCTCGGGATACTTTCAAGTATTTTCTATCTGCATAGGAAATTGAACCTTAACTGTATACAAATAAGGAGCAAAATCGCTTTTACAAATAAATACGTACTTATAGAGTATAGACGATTAAAGTTTCTACTACTATTCCAACCAAGAGCCCTGTTGGAAGAAAAAAACTTGCATAGGAAATTGAACTCTGAATTCTTACTTATGGAGCACGATCGCGTTTAGGCATGGATCGTACTTGCAAAATCGAGTACCAGAGCTACAAAGTACGTCCACCTTAAAAAACCATAGCTCGAGATACTATCAAGTATTTTCTATCTGCATCGAAAATTGATCCATGACTTCATACAAATAAGAAATACAATCGCGTATTCAAAAGCCCTGTTGGTAGTAAAAATACTTGCATAGGAAATTGACCCGTTACCTTCTATGAATAAGGAGCATAATCGCGTTTACAATTAATATTTTCACAAACCATTAAAGTAAAAATACTTTCATACGAAATTGTTCCGTAGACTCTAATTGATAAGGAGCATGATCGCATTTCCGAAAACTGACGCGGTTGGGTACCTATATGTAGTTGAGCGAGTAGCCGTATTTAAAATACTCTGAAGTCTTGCAATTATTTCGGGTCGGTACCTAGTGTACGTACTTTGGTACCTATCTGTTTGTTGATGAAAGCTGTTTATTATACATATTTTATTTTATGATTAGTTTTTTCTAAGTAATGTTGTTGGTGTAAATGTTTGTACTGTTTCGGTTCTACTCATAAGTTGTATAAATAAGCAATCAGTGTATAAAAAATGGTCAACAAGAAAATAAACGGAAGGCAATAAAGAGATCTTATTCGACGAAACAAATTGTAACGTAAGTAGGTAGGTACCTACTTTTTTGTACACACCATATTTTGTTTGTATAGATTATCTATAGACGCGTAATTTCGACGTACATTACAACAGCTCGATTGGTCTAGTGGTCTCGTGCGTCACTATAGTTTTCTGTATCAGTCACTAACGTCCGGGTTCAAATCCAAACTTTTTACATATTATTTTTGTTGATTTTCTTATTTGATATAAATGTTTTTTTAATTATTATTTTACTTTTTGCCGATTTTCTTGTTTGAACATTTTCAGACTATATTATTATTGCTTAATACTCTTTTGTAACACACTGTAGGTATATTATTTTTCTTCCGAATCAAGCTTGGTGGACGTTTTTATTTTATTTTTATTATATTACTCTAGATTCTGAAGAAAAATAACTATAAGAATAAAAATGATTGTTTTTATTAAAATAACAATTACTTATTGAATTATTTAAAAAATAAGAAAATAAAAATATGCACATTATAATTAAAAAATAACAAAACAAATGATAAGCACATTATAATAAAAAAATAACAAAAAGAGATATGCGTCCACTGAGATTCGAACCTGGTGATTACGCAGTGAGAATCCGGACAGTAGAGCGCGGAGGCAATCGTGCATCTTGTTCAAGTCGCGAAATTACGCTTCTAAATATAATGGAAGTCGCTCATCGACAAAATTCGCGCGGTGCACCCCGCCGTAGGCGGGGACTATTCGTATCCCACTTACATAAAAGTAAACTCAAATACATAAAAGTCGTCTATTCACCGCCACGTAAAGAAATACCTATGCTAATTTTAATGAAATTCTTCTAATAGGTATTTCTCCATTTAGTTCTCTTTGATCGTTTTTGCATTTTTAGTTTAATTATTATTTACCTATTTTTAGTTTTTCGTATTAGCCTTTTTTATATACAATATTTGGTGAACGATTTCCTTGGGCTAAAACAAAAACACTATATTATTTTATTATTTATTCAATCAATTTCATTGGAGATTAAGGAATCTTCACGTATAGGATCCACTTATAAAAAAAAAAAAAACTATACTCCGTTTCTTTATTATGATTTATTTACATTTGGTTAAGTACCTAAATAAACGTAGTATACAACCTCCCTATTTCAATCGGATAAATATTCAATATTTAATTTCATAGGTTTTAATTTTTTTTCGTGGGAACCTAGTTTCTTTTTTTTTCTAAAATAAATGTGCCTAAGTTACTCCTTATTCACCTATCTGCTAGTGAAAGTCCCAGTCACAGAAATAAATCCGCACAAGAATATGAGAAGGTAGTAATCAATAAACTCAGTAATGCAAATACTCGTAAATTGACAACTAAGAACGCTCATTTTTTATAAATTATGGTGTTTGAAAACATTTTTTTTTATTGTGGGTAAGTAGTTATTTTCTAAACAGTCAAAATAAAATGGCCTGAAGCGGTTGTTTTAATATTACAAACAGACACTCCAATTTTATTTATTTGTACCTATAGATAGATAGATACTTATTAGTCCACTCAAAGAATAACCCAAAAAGAGGTGTAGAGTGCGTGAGCTGGGCCCTGAGCCATTTCTTCAGAAAGTTGCTCAGAGTGCTTAGGGAGTAAACATACTAAAAGTCCCCGCGTCTAGGAGGTGAGCCGGAGTGGGGGGTATAAAAATTCCCACTTTTGAGTTTTTCGCTAATATCTATAAAACGGTGCGTCGTCGTAGAGAAAACGTATTTTTCTTGACTTGCTTTGCTTTGGCATTTTTATTTATTTACAAATTATCTTATATTTACAAAATAAACAAAAACAGTATTTAGAAATGGCACCACTAATAAAGCGTCCACGCGGACAATAGAAATGGGCCCTCTGCAGCGAGCTAATCTATAAACGCATACTGATACAATTCGTTCATAAATATTTGCACTAACACAGCCAAACGCGCGTAGTCGATCGATAGCCGGGGCGGAGCAGCGAGCGACACAGCCACCCCGTCTCAGTGCTAACGCACGACTGCCGCCTGCGCCCGCGCAGAGCACCTCTGAACCTATATCTCAAAGTGGGGCATTGTCTTTGCAACTGTTGATTGATTTAAAAACGCTATTTCAAATATGTAGTACCTCTAACCAGCAATTTTTCAGTGTAAAAATATTTTCAAACATCAAAGCCGTTTAGAAGTTATAAGCAAATGTTAGCCAAAATAGCGTTTTGGTAAATATTTTTTTAAGGCAAAAGTATTAGCCTTATGAAAAAACCCTGTTTCAAAAATGCAGTACATGAATCTATAGCAAACATATATTTTTTACAGACCTTCTAACCAAACCGTTAATGAGTTATAAGCTTCATAAAGTGACCGTGTTACGGTACTAAACGAGAGTAAGGCCCTTAAGCAATGAGGATAGGGTGCAATTTATCAGTCGTTGCGTATTTACTAAGGCCTACGACACATTGCAGAACATAAGTGATTTATTCAATTGTTTTATGTTTTTTATTTTTCGGTTAATATTTGTACATAATGATTTTATATATTTAAGTAAACTAGTTTATTTATTTTTGATTA
The DNA here is from genome assembly GCA_963855955.1 of Luperina nickerlii. Lineage (NCBI taxonomy): Eukaryota > Metazoa > Arthropoda > Insecta > Lepidoptera > Noctuidae > Luperina > Luperina nickerlii. Next base: position 23,071,521 of record OY979675.1, on the reverse strand, counting down.
ATCGAAAGCCTAGGAAAGATCTTTTAATAAGTATATCTTGTTTTATGTAAATATTATTATTTGAGAATGTATATCTTTAGTTAGAATTTTCTTGAAGAGTATGCATGTGTGGTACTTATATTTGAAGGAGATTCATAAGTTGTGTTTCTTTGTAGACTTTTTCCGTAGGAGTTAAATAGTTATACCTAAATAGTGTTTTAATTCTATTTTGGGCAATTTGGAGTATTTTTAGGTGTGATTTGGCAGCAGTTCCCCAGACCTCAATCAAGTAGTCCAAGTGCGATTTAACCATGGAGTCATATGGGTAAAGACCAAAATTGTGACGCATTTGCCCAATCAAAAATTTCCCAACCACTTTTCTTAAAAACTATGTCTGATAGAATTTTACGACAATTAATACAAAATTAAATGGTTATTTGTCCAGCATGCCAAAGGCTCAAAGTAATTAATAATGCTCGATAGCAGAGTAAATGAAATAATTTCTCCACAAACGGGAACAAATTATATATGTAAAAAACGGCATAAGATTTTGGAGTGTGAACTTTGAGGATATTTCAGGGTACATTAGGGACCCATATACAGGGTAATTGGTAAAACATTAACAATCTCTTAAGAGGTCATTGTACTCATCGTAATAAACAACTTTTACTATGGGACCAAACCTGATCGCGAAAAAAAAATCGGCTGTTCCCACACATCAAAATGTAGGGCTGTTCCTTACATTTTGATGTGTTGTACGAACATGAATGTAGGGAACAGCAGATTTTTTTTTAAAGCAACTTTGAACAAGATAGAGATTCTCATCAACGTATTCAACCTCCCCACCCGCCACAGTGACCTGCGATGCGCGCTGTTCGTCATCAACTTGGTCTTTGACATATTCATCTGAAGTCCGATCTCTAGGCATACTGTGCCAAGATTGTCTAGCACCTGTGTCAACTCGATGGCTGAAGACAAAAAGAGCACAATGTCGTCGGCGACATGGAGATTACATAATCTCTTCCTCTAGCTATCTGAAAGGAGGGTCCTGTCATGGAACTGATCTTAATTGCTGCAGTGTAGTACTTACTACTACTCATCATAATCAGTCTATAATGTTCCCACTGCTGCGACACACATAAACAAAAAAAAACATTCACTAAAAAATATACATCCACTGTATGTAGTCTTTGCCGGGTTTTTTTAATATGAATATGCTCGCATTTGAACAATGTTCATATTCTTCTCTCAGTAAAACAGGTTAATTAATCACTGGTACGGTCAACAACAAAAGTCGATTAGCATTTCAGTTTTTTTAATATCAGTTAATGAGCAAAATATTTGTTCAAAATTGCAGCAGTACAATTAAATTTTGAACAAATATTTTGCTCAATAACTGAGATTAAAAAACTGAAGTGTTAATCGACTTTTGTTGCCGACTGTACGTTAAAACAATGGTTCAAAGTACTTATATAAAATGTTGTTGTTACAGTATTGGGCTGACATAAAGTACAAAGCCCGCAAGAAGTGTGCCGCCGGCGGCGCCCTGGGCGACCTCTCCAGCGCCGAGGAGCGCTTGCAGAATATATTCAACAGCAGCGGCCGAGAATGTGAGTCACGGAGAACAAGAATGTATAGAATACATGTACAGATACAGTCACAACAAAAACCACCACCTCCACCTTCAGGGCTTTTTTCTGCTCATTGCACGATAAAATCTGCTTTACCGACTCAGCCATTTTTTTTTGGCAAGCAATTTGTACCAACTAATTAAATTAAATTATTTTGTTAGATACCTACGAACTACTTAATTCGAAGGCATTGAAGGAAATATTTTGGGCCAGGCAACGAAAATAATAACCGAAAAGCATTTTGCAAACGGCTATCTCTAATAATTTTGTGGAATCCATGTACGTCTTCACTGCACGATGAATCAGTGGGAAGTGATTTTTTTATTAAAACAGCGCCCGTCCGCTCATTGGCTTATTGTATTACACTTATTTAACAATTAAGTAATATTTTTTCCCTAGAGTATGAGCAGCATAGCTATTCACAACCATTCGACAGGTTGTCGAGAATCGAAAATGACTCATTTTCCTTGTCCCCGACTGCGTCCTGATGTACCGTGTTTTGGTTAAGGTATTCATCAACCTCGCGTTTTCTTGTAAACCATTTTGTATTTGTGATGTTTTTAACCCTTATTTCGACAGAGAAGGTGATAGTAAACTTATTAAAATTTTATTGTATAACCTAGTTTCCATGGTTTTTCTGAACCTCCAAAAATAAAAATAAAAAATCTACCCCCCACCCTTATGGAGAAAAGCGATGTCCGCCACACCGGACATTATCGAATCTTAGTAAAAAAAGTGTTAAAATGACTTGTCCGTCCTAGCGGACTTAATCGAATACGTGAAAGAAGTTGCATAGTATAAAGTAAAAGAATATAATAGTAAAAGAGCCTTTATTTTTTATAAAAGTACAAAGAAACTGTAAGGGCCTGTATTATTTAACATGAAAGCTCAAAAAACATGTGCGAGGAATTTTGCCCGTCACAAAACAAAGGCGTGTATCACATTTCAGGCAGTAAACCGTAGTTTTTCAGAGAAAAACGTCAAAAAGTAATCTAAAGGTGAACGTACTACGGGAGGATCTTCAACTACTGCAGTATCTTCTATCTGGGCTCTATACAAAAAGGTACTCTGTTTCCATTTGTACGAGAGGGAAAACTTTTGAATTTGCTTGGGTCTCTTTTTTGTCACAACTGATGGTTCTCTGAGTCTTCTTTTTCTATGCACAGGTGTTGGCAACGAGGGTAAAGACGATATAGAAGGTAAGCTTGCAAAATTGGGTTCCTGCGACTGGTTCGGGAAAACTTGCTCTATAATTGGAGTCAAAGGCGTCGGGAAGTCGTTGTTGAGTTCAAAACTTGTTTCAGAAGGGTTTTCATCAGGTCTGTCTGCGATATTCAAGCGCTCTAGCGAAGATGCAATAGACGGTGCAGGTGAACTAAAGACAGAAGGTGGATTAGAGAATGGATGAGGCTCATTTTCGGCGCCGGAGCTATCACCTGTTTCAGACGGTGCACGTTCTGCAGGAACGAGTGCCAATATTTTTTTCGAGCGTGCATGCAGGTAAGACTGAAGCGAAATAAAAGAAATACGTGCTAAGCAAAACACCACCACCAATAAAAAAAAATAGTTAATACGTTAAAGTAATGGGGTAAGTAAGAGGGCACACAGATACAGAGACTCATGGTGTACATTATAGAGTCAATATTAGTTTTGTAAATTAGAATTCTTTAGGAATAAAAGTTGTTAGTAGGTACTTAATTTTGAGCATGTAAGTGTAACGTAAAGGCTAAGCAGATAAGTAGTAGGTACCTATATAATATACACCAGTGAGTACCTGTTGAGAATAGGTATAGGGTTCTTTTCACGTAAGTAGGTAGGTCAGGTAAGTAGGTAGACTAACTTTTAGTAATTAGTGTTTAGCATTTTAGTTTTATGTAAAGGTTAGGTAGATAAGAAGTAGGTATCTAACAAGTTGGTTAGTTGGTAGGTACTGAGAATAGATGTAATGTTTTGACAATACCGACAACTCAAATCTTTTACCTTTCATACCATATTTCGACAAGGTCCGCCATGACGGACAAGCTGTAAGACACAATAAATACAGGTGTTTCGACGAGGTCCGGTGTGGCGGACAAGTAAAAAACTCGATAATTATTATGAATAACGTAAGCAAAAGCTATGAAATCATATTATTTGAACGTTAGTAGACTAAATTCACAAAACACAAATAAAAAATCTACGCAACATAAGCATAAAATAATATTTTTTAATTAATTACCTGAAAGACTTTCTTAGTGCGCAGTTTCGCCGACATTTTTTCGCCAACTGTCAAACTCTGGATTGTCACACACAAAATTTATTTTTCTACTAAAATTTGACCGACCTCCCAATAGCTTAGTAGTTTTTTTGTTGCAAAAATAGAAATAGACGGGGCGGTGGATTTTTTTAAAGTACTTGTCCGGTGGTACGGACAAATTCGAAATAAGGGTTAAGGATGACATTTTGAAATCTTTGGAGCATGTTCATTTAGGAACACTAGCAGTTCCCCATAGTTTTGGTGTCATAGGTCCAAATTGGCTTTAAGATAGTGTTGTACTCGTATACCAATAGTTTATTGTGTATCGATAAGATAGAATTTCTTCCAAGGAGTCGGTATAGGATCCTGTATTTAATACCTTAACTTCACATGGCAGAGTCCTTATGTGGAAGTTCGTGATCGTCTAGTTTCACATGTGGACATATCCAATTGTTTATATTACACAGGCCGAACAAAATTTGACGAACACTCTTACCCAGAAAGCAGACTATATTTTTCCGAAGGATTTTGACGCGCTGAATTCGAATCTGGAAAATCGAAAATTGCATTTTGTAATTTTCCAATAGACTGTATGTGTATGAATTCTCAAACGTAGAACAATCCACGTACACGAAAATTTCAAAATGCGATATCTCAGCGAAAAAAAAAGATATTTGAGTAAACTCAACGTCATTTTAAAGAGGAAGACTAGTCCTTTGAGATGCTATTAATAATTTTTGAAAGAAAATAGGATCGGCCGTGCTACAGAACCTCAAAAATGAGAAAAAAGCGGTATTTTTTACACTTTTAGGTTAGGATATCTCGAAACCCTGACGTGATAGAGAAATTTTGATGCCAGATTTGAATACAGCGCGTCAAAATCTTTCGGAAAAGTAGATATAGTCTGAGGGGCAATTCTACTAATTTTAACAACGTTCACAGTCTGATCTCACAGTCTGAGTCTCAATCTGTCAAAAAATACTTCAAATTTCCCTACATTTTGACAAGTTTTTGACATTTCTTTGTCGCTGAGATGAGACTGCGACTAGATTTTGAACGTTTTAAATTACGAGAATTGGCCTTCTGGTTTCTGGGTAAAATTTTTGTCGGCCTGTGTTATTGATGTCGTAGTCCCAATACAGAACCCTACTCCTACAGCTATTTTGTGGAAAGAGGAGATAACATCTCTTTCCTTGACTTGAAAAATTCTGTCGGAGAAGTAGATTCAAGCAATCGTAGTACGTTTTGTGTAAGGATGTGTTGATCTTGCAGAATAACTCACGGTGCCAAACCTTATCGAAGGCTTGTTGTAAATATAAAAATGCAGCCGAGTCAGAACCATGCTCTGACGTGTGAACACTTTCTCTAAGTGCTTTGCAAATGCATCTGCTTTCCGCTCGCTAATTCTCTCCCATCGTCCATCAGCTAATTTATTTATTGGTTATGCACATTGGGCTCATGCCACTCCCAAAAGGCCAAGGGGCCTTTGAAAGGGAATAGTCTGTGGCTTTTGTCAGGGACTTTAATTTTGCTTAGCTATTCTCAAAAGATGCATTCTCAGAATCGCGTTTTTAAGGTCTACAATCACTTTGTTCAAACCTGTCTTGTCTTCTCTGGCCTTGGACGTATGCCAAATTCGTCGCAAACGTCGCTTTTCTTTTACCAGGCCACTCCAGAAAGTATTGCGAAATAAAAATTTAAGTATGAGAGACCGGAGTTATAATCTATTTTGAAAATATGATTATTTGTTAGTAAAAATAGGTACGTTCAAATTTCAAAATTTCCCTCCACGTTGTTTGCGAACTAATTTAAATTATCGTGTCTCACAAAAAAATGGATCTGGGTCGTGAACATTTTCGCACTATGATTTTTACGATTTCAAGTTTCGCCTGAAACCTGAAGAATCGTACGAAAGACTTCAAATGGCGTTCATGGATGAAGGCCCTTCTAAGGCAACCGTGTATTGTTGGTATAACGAATTCAAGCGCGGTCGACTAACTTTAGGGGATGAAAAAAGAAGTGGTCGCCCTTTGACGGCTGTAACAGAGGAAAACGTGCTAGCAGCGAAAAATTTAATCCAAGACAATAGGTGAGTTACGTATCAAGAGATTCAGCACATACTGCAGGTTAGATCGGGAAGCCTTTACGACATTCTACACGTGCATCTTCGCGTGAGAAGGATAGATTCACGCTGACTGCCGCACAACCTCACCGATGCTCAGAAGCAGGCCCGGGTGGAATGGTGCCGTGATATGATAAACAAATTTGAAGCAAGCTCGTCTCGGCGTGTTTACGACATCATTACAGGTGATGAGTTTTGGATTTATCAATACGATCCAGAAACGAAGCGCCAGTCGACAGTTTGGGTGTTTCAAAACGAACCAACGCCTACCAAAGTGAAGCGATCTAAAAGCGGGGGGGAAGATTTTGATCGCGAGCTTTTTCAATTTGACTGGCTACTTGGTGTCAATTCCTTTACGGAACCAAAGAAGCATCAACGCTGAATGGTATACTACCAAATGCTTGGCAGAAGTTTTCTCTGTTGTGAGCAACAAGCGACCAAACACATGGCTTCACGGGCTACTGCTCCACCACAACGCGCCTTCGCACACCGCGCTCAAAACGAGGGACTTCCTGGAGCACGTCGGTCAAACTCCTGGGTCACCCTCCTTACAGCCCTGACTTCTATCTTATAAGTTAAGATGAAACTACATACTATATTATATGTAATTGAGTAACCATAGTACTTACTTCTTGTGGCGCTTGTAAAGTGCTGAACATATTTTTTGACTTATCAAAGGCGTTTGATTTGGTTTCACACGTTAACCTATTACAAAAATTAGAAGCTCTCGGAATTAGGAGAGTGCCACATCGATGGATATCTTCATACCTAACTGACAGAAAACAGTGTGTTTCTGTCACCAAAGTCGATGGAAATGGAGATATGTCACTGTACCTATACGTCAGAGTATAAATATATAAAACGTGGCGTGCCCCAAGGTAGCATATTGGGGTCTATCTTATTTCTCCTCTACATTAATGACATTGTTAATGTGACTAAGTACAGATGCTTTCTTTATGCTGATGACATTTCTATAATTGTAACTTCTGACAAAAAACATAAATCTATTACTGACCATGAAATTGACATAAATAAAACAATTGCTGACTTAATTAATTGGTTAAATGACAATAATTTATGTATCAATCTTAACAAATCTGTGTATGTACAATTTAACAAATCTCATAATAATAAATTCAATTTTAAGATGGACATACCAAAAATTAACCAGGTGACAAAAACAAAGTTTTTAGGTGTAATAATAGATGAACATTTAGACTGGAAGGCACAGGTTGAGCATGTATGTAGCAAAGCGAATAAATTTGTTTATGCCCTTAGAAAGATTAGGAACATAACAAATATAAAAACGGCGATAATGTCATATCGAGCGTATGTGGAATCCTCGTTGCGGTATGGAATAATGGAATGGGGAAATAGTACCGACTTTAATAGAGCATTTATCGCACAAAAGAAATGTATACGAGCCATATACGGGATTCCGTCAGATGAATCATGCAAACCAATATTTAAAAAGATTGGTTTGCTACCACTGCCTTCAATATATTATGTGTATGAAGTATGTATGTTTGTACAGAAACATAGAGAACTATTCAAAACAGCTGAGGATGTATGTTCACGAAGTCGGCGTGATCAATTCAGGCTGGTACTAGACGAGATACCCCGGTGTGTTAAATATAATAAAAATTGTGTGTACGTTACCCCAGCAAGAAAGTGTCTCCTAGAGTTATAGGAGTAGAACGTATAATTTGTGCCCTATCTGCTGTAAATGTGCCCCCAAATAAAAAATGTGTGCCCCCTGTCGTTTTGGAAAAAAACGGAAAAAACGATTCCTGCTGGGGTAACGTTTTTCTAGCAGGAAAATTCTAAACGAATGATCGGAGAGAGAAAAATTGTGCATGGCCAGAGAGCTTATATGTGTGCCAAAAAGTGCCCCCCAAAAAAAAATCTGTGCCCCTTCAGGTTTTCGAGATATTGCATTTCCTGCTGGAGTAACGTTTTGATGAATCGTATATCTCTACAACCATTGCATGTGCCCCTGTAGAGTAAACATACACGAGTAGCTCTTAATGTGTGCCCCTTAGTGCCCCAATTAGTTTTAAGAAAATATTTATAGTTTTCAAGTTATAGCGGTTTTATGAAAACCCGAAAAAACATCGCAGCGCCTAAATTAGACAAGAAACAAGTTCGCTGAAAACTGTATTCGGTTCTTCTTGACGCTAATAATAACCATACAAAGTTTCAAAACTATTCATGCATGCGTTTTTGCTAAAAGTCAAAACGATGGTGTCCTAACTTTGACGGCAAAATACAAGGAACCGGCTCAATCCGAGATGTGTAGGTGTAAACCAAAATCATGTGCCTTTAGTCAAAAATATATGGTGAAAATATTTAGCTTGGAATGTTTCGCATTAAGTAAATATTAACAAAAAAACAAAATATGTAAGCAACGGCTGGTTATCCGACCAAATTTGAATGACTACTAAAAAGCGACGGATTCATACATATCGATGACCTTCTTTACTTTACTCACTAACCGGTTCACACGTGTTGTGCCTGAGTACACTGACTTACAAAAGTAATAAGTAATTAAATAAAGTTGTTATTGGATTATATTCTACTAGCTGTTTCTATGACGTTACACATGATTAAGTACATTATAAATAGTAGCCTAAGTGCTATTCCAAGGTAAGCTATCTTCTCGATTCTAAATCCAGTAATTTATGTGTGAACGAAAGAAATACATCGAGATATTTGCCAGGTCTTTGACTTGGTCCCAATGTTTAAAAAAAATTATAGTTCATGAAATGTGTGATGAATACCTACTACTAAAAAGAGGTAGCTCTTTTTTGTATATAAATAAAAAGCCCGTATTTGTCTTTTTATATTAGGTACATATATATTTATTGATAAGCCGTAGGTTAGATAAATTAACAGTACAATGCGTGCCACGAAAGATGAGACTTGACCCCGCCTCCCCCGCTCTTTCCGCCGCCCCTATGACGTCCAGTCCCGTCTCGCACTCAGACCTCATACCGCTAAAGATACCTAAAATCGTGTACTGCGCATGTCAAACCACGTGGTGTGTCAAGTCTCATCTTTCGTGGCACGCATTGTAAGTTTTTCATCATTAAGGGGAATGCTCCAACTAGCCCGCGAAATTCAAAATTTCTTGCGTTTTTTGCATTTTGCAGGCCAGTGCTTGGTTGTATGATGATTAGAATATTATTCGCGGCTGTAAGACGTATGTAGTTACAGAATTATAATCATCAATACAACCTTCCAAGTTCATAAAGGTGTAGGAACCAAAAAAAAAAGAGAAAAAGTCAGCCCTACTACACCTTTATGAACTTGAGGGTTGTATTGATGATTTTGATGATTATACTTCTTAATAATATTTTAATCAACATACTACCTAGCACTGGCGTGCAAATTGCAAAAAACGTAAGAAAATTTGAATTTTGCGGGTTGGTTGGAGCATTCACCTTAACCAAATAAATTTTGGTATTACAGTTTTGAGAGTTGTATTTAGTGTACCTATATGTCGCAGGTTTTTCATAAAATTGGGTTTTTGATGAAAAACCGGAAGACGACACATTTTAAAATAAATTTCATCATAAACCTGTACCTAACAATCCAGATTTTTGATCAAAAACCTGAGCTAGTTTGGGTTTATGATAAAGTTCTTATCAAAATCACGGGTTTGCTTAGTTTTATGACAAATAAATCTATTTTAATGAAACAAATAAAACAATCCATCATCATTTGCAACTTAGTAGAAAGAAAACAATTATTTATTTATAAAAGTTTTACATCCATGATCCAATCAATATTCTCCTCCTTCAATCCAATTATGAAATGAAATGTTTCAATGTCACGTAGGTACCTATATTAATCTGATTTTGATAAGCCGCATAATAAAGAAACGTTTACCACATGCTTGCTTTTTTATAAATCCGCTAGTATGCTTGATTGTTTATAAAAAAGCAAGCACGTGGTAAACGTTTCTTTATTACATTTTTATTCTTTTTTTAATTTTGACTCAGTTTAGTCGTATTTAATAGTTACGAAATTTCATTTTCGCGGCTTATCAAACTCAGATTAATATAGGTACGTGACATTGAAACATTTCATTTCATAATTGGATTGAAGGAGGAGAATATTGATTGGATCAAGGATGTAAAATTTTGATAAATAAATAATTGTTTTCTTTCTGCTAAGTTGAAAATGATGATGGATTGTTTTATTTATTTCATTTAAATAGATTTATTTGTCATAAAACCAAGCAAACCCGTGATTTTGACAAGAACTTTATCATAAACCCAAACTAGTTCAGGTTTTTGATCAAAAATCTGGATTGTTACAGGTTTATGATGAAATTGAGTTTAAAATGTGTCATCTTCCGGTTTTTAATAAAAAACCTGGGTTTTTAATCAAAAACCTGGGTTTTTCATCAAAAACCTAATTTTGTGAAAAACCTGCGACATATACAATACGTGCCACGAAAGATGAGACTTGACATACCACGTGGTTTGACTTGCGCAGTACACGATTTTAGGTATCTTTAGCGGTATGAGGTCTGAGTGCGGGACGGGACCGGACGTCATAGGGGCGTCGGAAAGAGCGGGGGAGGCGGGGTCAAATCTCATCTTTCGTGGCGCGCATTGTACCTATAGTCAACCGCACAATGATCTGTGTTGCAACAACGTGTTTCCATTTTGTATGTCGTATTACGTATCTATGAGGGATTTATAATTATTAACGATTATATTAAAGCTGATTATGTAGTGTCACATAATTTTGATTTGATGGCGTTTTAGATATATAAGCCCAAGTAGCACAAAATAGCTTTATAATCGATGGATAACAGAAGTCTACATATAGGCATTATAAACCACTATACAGCTTTTGTAATGCTAATTTGGGCCCAAATTATACAGCCTTAAGTGTAAGAATGGCATTTTAGCAGCATTATATTGGTTGTCTACCGGAATGATAAACGCATTATAATGGGCTGTGAAAACAGGTTAAAGCAGTGCGCATATGTTAAATGCGGCTCTTCTACAGCTTGTACCATTACAAAGGCAAAATAAAAACATTTTCAAATATTATTTTTAATTTCTGTTATTATTAATAAATCTTGTGTAAAAAGAACATGGATACTTTCAACAAAAAAATATAAGTGCTACAAGGCAAGTAATTAAACTCTTGTTTTTGTTCTCTATGAGTGAATTAAGGTTGCGAGTATCAGTTTACTGTGAAAGTATGTATATATTTGAATCAAATATTTTATGCGCCTTCAAATTAAAGAGCTATTTATTACAAAAATATTATAAAAATATGTGGAATTGTAAAAAAAAAATATGCTCTTACGAAGAAATCTTTAGTTTTAGTCATTATGATACCTGTATTGTACCGGCCAGTCAATACCATAGGTTGAAGTCCTTTCTAAAGGACTATTTACCATAAAATTAAATTTTAAATATTATCGATACAAAAAGCAAAATGGCGTAAGCATAATTAAAAACTTTAGGCATGCGGATGCCGGTATACGACTTATTGCTTGTTAAAATTCTTGTCATTATACGTTTGTATAGATGAAGGCTATATAATATTATGATTAAATGCTTTTAAAAAGCTGGCATTAAAACAGCACCAATGTACACCGTTAAACAGTTGTGACCCATGCGAAAGGTCGTTATAAAACATAGAGCAGTTTTAAAGAATTTTAAAATGCTTTTTAATAGCCTAAGCCGTAATTAATGCTTACATACGGCCTACACTTTTGTATAATGCTTACAGCTGTATTAGAAGCTGTATAGAGACATAAATTATGTCTAAAATAAAACCTTTAGCTGCACAAAAGATTGAAAAAGAGGATTATATAGCTTTAGGAACTACAAAGTTAATAAAATGCTGTTATACAGAAGCAAGACATTGCTAAAACCCTTCAAATTCTATAACGAAGCTAGAAGAAATTTTCTGGTCATCACTTTTTCCATTATATCGATTTTGTGTTACTTGGGAGTGTCATTCCACAGTCGGGTGATAATGTTGTTACGTATATATGTTTATTTATAGCCAAATACCATCAGATAATTTGTGCACATTCGATGTTTGCAGTTATATCTTTATGCGGTTTACTATACTAACACACTTTATCTGAATCTATGTACCTATAAGCAAATTACTCTTAAGAAAATTATTTATCTGTGATTTAAAATTTAATATTTTTGAAGTGAAAACTTCTTTAGCGGCGCTGTGTACTTTTTTTGGAATGGGTAAAAACTTCTAAACTCGCGTCAGGTCACGTGACCCTGATCGAAAATTCGTAAGACGTAAAACGTAAGACGCGCGTTGTTGAGGACAGCGCCATCTATGCACATCGGGAAGAACTACGAGGGCCTCGCGTACTAACTACGTAGTTCATCCAACAACGACGAGATGGCGCTGAACCACGGATATATAACTGACGACGAGCTCCATGCGAGCGGCTTGCTTCTCTTACCACTGCCGCGACCAACACCACGAACTGAAGTCTATCCTGTGTGCTTATTTGTAAATCTGAATAAATTCCTTTCACGAGAAGAATAAACCAGTCACTTTGGTCATCATACCTGATTTGCAAAAAACCCTATAACAGTGGTGGGGAACCTTTATGGATCAACGTGCCATTTTTTGTAAAGAAATGTTTGATGAGGTCATAGATGTGCCATTTTTTTTTGTGATTACAGGGAAAATTATAAAACAATACTATCGATTCCGCGCTTCCCGCCTGCTGCTCCTTACACCGCGCCTACTCACTCCGTAAAGTAGGCTCAAACGCGTTCGTTTGTTAAATTTCAGTGTATTACGTAGGTACTTTTTCGATCGAAGGCGTGCGCAAAATAATTTTTCGCGTGCCATCAATGGCACGCGTGCCACTGGTTCGCCATCCCTGCCCTATAAAATAAGGAACACACCTTAACACGCGTGTTTTGTTTATAAGACGATTCACAAAATACACTCGTAATTGTTCAAGTTTTCACTTCTGTCGGCACTACCGGAGTGCCAGTGTTTTTTTACACAATATTATACTTAATACTAATCTGTGATTTTTTGTGATGCGAATTTACTAATTATATGTTAGACTTAGATGAAAAACTGATCTGTGATTTGAAGCGATAATTACTTTAAGAATTAAAATTAAGGGAATAAAAATAATAAATTCCACATCAACAAGCGGTTTCATTTATTATAGTCACAAGGTGCATTTAATATATTTTTTAATTAGCCCCCAAAACTTTTGAACGCGACTGTACGGACAACAGCTTAGGTATAATACGTCCAATAAAGAAGGTCATCGATATGTATGAATCCGTCGCTTTTTAGTAGTCATTCAAATTTGGTCGGATAACCAGCCGTTGCTTACATATTTTGGTTTTTTGTTAATATTTACTTAATGCGAAACATTCCAAGCTGAATATTTTCACCATATATTTTTGACTAAAGGCACATGATTTTGGTTTACACCTACACATCTCGGATTGAGCCGGTTCCTTGTATTTTGCCGTCAAAGTTAGGACACCATCGTTTTGACTCTTAGCAAAAACGCATGCATGAATAGTTTTGAAACTTTGTATGGTTATTATTAGCGTCAAGAAGGACCGAATACAGTTTTCAGCGAACTTGTTTCTTGTCTAATTTAGGCGCTGCGATGTTTTTTCGGGTTTTCATAAAACCGCTATAACTTGAAAACTATAAATATTTTCTTAAAACTAATTGGGGCGCTAAGGGGCACACATTAAGAGCTACTCGTGTATGTTTACTCTACAGGGGCACATGCAATGGTTGTAGAGATATACGATTTATCAAAACGTTACTCCAGCAGGAAATGCAATATCTCGAAAACCTGAAGGGGCACAGATTTTTTTTTTGGGGGGCACATTTTGGCACACATATAAGCTCTCTGGCCATGCACAATTTTTCTCTCTCCGATCATTCGTTTAGAATTTTCCTGCTAGAAAAACGTTACCCCAGCAGGAATCGTTTTTTCCGTTTTTTTCCAAAACGACAGGGGGCACACATTTTTTATTTGGGGGCACATTTACAGCAGATAGGGCACAAATTATACGTACTACTCCTATAACTCTAGGAGACACTTTCTTGCTGGGGTAACGTACACAAAAATTGTGTAGCTATGCGTGTGCGTATATTCAATAAATTACCAAATACATTTAAAGATCTTAATTACAGACTTTTTAAAATTAAATTGTATAACTGGCTGAATGAACATAGTTTTTATAGTGTTAAAGATTTTCTCGAGCATAAACTATAATGTTGACACTTCCTATAAAATATTGAGCAAAACATGTTTGGTCTCATCTTGTATTGTAACATCTTTTAATACCGTGTTTTTTGCAAATAAATATATTATTATTGTCAGTTTAGTAGTTTGAACTAGATTATAGACTGGGAGTCGACTACACACTTTAAGTGTACTACGTAAGTATTGAGGTTATTTATAGTCATATTGTGTTTTTAAACATGGACGATAGAAAATTTAAAAATCTTAGTGTAACAATTTCGTATATTTTTATCATAAATCAAAATTTTGGCATAATTTCAGATTTCGAACTCGATGTGCACAATCAGCATATCAAGTATAAGAACTGAGAGATTCCACGGTAAAGGGTATATTTTTACGATTACCTATTTATTTACCAACTGCAGAATTTGTGTCTACAATTGTTTGTCCCTCAGTGAACACACTAAATTATACCGGATGACTTTTCTGGAGGAAACTAGATGTTTTTTTTTTCAGTAGAGAAATTAGAAAATTGCTCAAAAAATTGCAACTCACGAATTTCCTGAATAATTAAAAGAAATTTGGACCTCCTTAAGCTCGTCAGATGACCATTGAATGTAGTTCCAATTTTTGAAGTGAAAACTTCTTTAGCGGCGCTGTGTACTTTTTTTGGAATGGGTAAAAACTTCTAAACTCGCGTCAGGTCACGTGACCCTGATCGAAATTTCGTAAGACGTAAAACGTAAGACGCGCGTTGTTGAGGACAGCGCCATCTATGCACATCGGGAAGAACTACGAGGGCCTCGCGTACTAACTACGTAGTTCATCCAACAACGACGAGATGGCGCTGAACCACGGATATATAACTGACGACGAGCTCCATGCGAGCGGCTTGCTTCTCTTACCACTGCCGCGACCAACACCACGAACTGAAGTCTATCCTGTGTGCTTATTTGTAAATCTGAATAAATTCCTTTCACGAGAAGAATAAACCAGTCACTTTGGTCATCATACCTGATTTGCAAAAAACCCTATAAAATAAGGAACACACCTTAACACGCGTGTTTTGTTTATAAGACGATTCACAAAATACACTCGTAATTGTTCAAGTTTTCACTTCTGTCGGCACTACCGGAGTGCCAGTTTTTTTCATGTTTCAGTATATGTTCCTTTGGCAAAGGTCCAGATTAATGGATACATAATGAAATATAAGTCTGGATGACAACTGCTTTAATGTCATAATCGAACATAGACAATCCACAACACTTTCCCCTTAAATAAGATGGGTATACAATGATAATGAAGAAACATAAAATCCATTAATTCCACTTATAAAGTAATAAACAAACTTAATCAATCAACATTCAAACTTAGTTCTAGGTACATTATAAAAACTCGTAGGTACACAAATTGTTATTAAGTCTTACTACGGGTATGAGGTGGCGAGTAAGATGACGATTCATTTATTTTGGTGCTTGGCACATAATCATCATCCCCCGAAAAATACTTATCATCAAAGTCAAAGCATTTATTTCAAATAGGCACATTAAAGGCACTTTTGAACGTCAGAAATTACAACAAATAGAATTGATTCTAGTCGCCCATTCCAAAAGTTAGTTTTCGTATGGAGAAGAATGGACAAGAAACTCCACCGTTACTCTTTTAAGATGTTTTACAATATTTTGTATACATTTATATAATAATATGTGAAGACGATGCACCTAAAATAAAATTACTATACCACAATAGGTAAAAGAATTAAAAATGAAACCATGACATATAAATTAATTATCTGATGCATCTGCATGGTGCTCACATATTTACAAACATGGTAAAAGTTTCATTTAAATAAAATAAAAATTACAAGTAATAAGTCAGGGTGTGAGTTAAATAGTTACAGAATGTAAATCAATTTAAATATTTTACAATTAAATTAGCAACCGTTTGATTTTGTCTAGACTCTAGATTGTCCTATGGAGCAGGACCAGCATATTTCCAAGCGTTCTTATCTTGGATATAATCTTCTAATTTATAGTATGCTTGTTTACAAAGTGTACGTTTAATGTGAGTTTTAAATTTTCTTTAATTTAATTGCAATATATCACAAGGTATTTTATTGTAACATTTAACACAGTACCCCATAAAAGATGTATGTACCTTGGCTAATCTGAAAAATGGTTGATGTATTTTATCTTTATTTCTAGTATTAAAATTGTATATATCGCTTATTTTATTAAAAAGATGTAGATTTTTTCTTACATACATAATATTTTCATAAATTAATTGGCAAGGTACCGTCATAATATTAATCCTTTTAAAAAGTTCCTTGAGAGATTCGCGGCGACGTAGATTATAAATGGCTCTGACAGCTCTTTTTTGAAAAATAAAGATGGATTCAATGTCAGCAGCTCGACCCCATAGTAAAATGCCGTACGACATAATGCTGTGAAAGTAGCTGAAATAGACTAAACGCGCGGTTTCTATGTCAGTTAACTGTCTTATCTTTCTAACAGCATAAGCGGCCGAGCTAAGCCGCCCCGCAAGAGATGTTATGTGAGGTCCCCATTGCAATTTGTCGTCTACCGTGATTCCCAGAAAAACAGTTTGATCAACAAATTCCAGTTTTTCTCCATTCAATATGATGTCACATTCACTACTTCTAACATTAGGTAATTTAAATCTAATGCATTTGGTTTTCTTTTCATTTAGTACCAAATTATTTACCGTAAACCAATCTTGGACCTGAAGAATAGAGTTATTCACGTCGTCAAGATTTTGTGCCCGTCTGTCTATCTTAAAGATCAATGAGGTGTCATCTGCAAATAACACCATCTTCGGTTGATTTTGAAGCAATTGGGGTAAATCATTAATGTAAACTAAAAAGAGGAATGGACCCAATATCGAACCTTGTACAGTCTTAAACTGTACATGTTTTGCTGACGCGGTGCCTCGCACCATACGTGCGTCATTTTAGTGGTATAAATATTAATGCCTTTCAACAAATCAATGAGTGCGATTACTGCTACGCTGTGACTAACTAACATTAGAGAAAGGAATCGTAAACAATTTTACCTGTAAACACGAATAAATCTATCGGGAACTAAGTGATCTTTTCTCTACGCGCTCCAACCTCAACTTTAACTACTCTACAAGTGTACGAACCGTACAAACCTTGTGGAACGCCCATTGCTATTTCAGACCCCAATGAGTTTACGCCCGTTTACTTGAACTTTAAGCTTTCTATCTTTTAGGTGTGACTTTAGTAAATCAAGAGCTAAATTCCTAATCCCATAATGCTCAAGTTTCAGCAGAAGTGTCTCACGGTTTACGCAATCGAACGCCTTAGAGAGGTCTCAAAAGATTCCAATGGCATCTTGTGCTTCTTT
Source organism: Luperina nickerlii (assembly GCA_963855955.1). Lineage (NCBI taxonomy): Eukaryota > Metazoa > Arthropoda > Insecta > Lepidoptera > Noctuidae > Luperina > Luperina nickerlii. Next base: position 23,053,922 of record OY979675.1, on the reverse strand, counting down.
CCAGGCGTTAAAAATGTTCTTTATTAGGTTGACACCGGCGTCAGTGGTACAACGCCCATTGGTGAAACTGTACTGGTGTTCATGAAAGATGGAATTTTTATTAAAATGGCGTAACATTTGATTGAGCATCTACTTTTCAAACACCTTACTGAGAACCGGTAGAATTGAGACAGGCCTAAAATTGTCAAACAAAAAAAAAATATCAAACAAGATATTGTCTGCAGGCAGCCCCGGATTTAAGGGGGGGGGGGGGGGGGCAAACCGGGCACTTGCCCCGGGCGGCAGTTTCATGGGGGCGCCATATCCTTGAGACAAGAATTCGAAATATCGAACAAATGAAGCCTCTTTTCCTACAATCTCATAGGTTTTTAACAAGTAATCGAATCTTAATATAATATGTTTGAAAAACAAACTTCTATTTCCATACGACCAGTTAGTTTTTGAACACATACTAAGTGATTTATGAACGCATCTTAACAGATCAAGTAAATTTTGGAACGCGTGCGTAGTGTCCGTGAATCGTGATCTTTCTGCCAAGGGGAATCCCCGTCACATATCTATACGAGCCGAGCCGAACAAATTCAAACAGTTGAACGTCAAGTGACAACACTGTTTGTTTATGTGGTTGATTGCGTTTGCGAGTAATCAGCGTTAATAAAATAAGTAATTTATTAGTGAAATCATATATTATCGTAGTGGAAATCAATAATTTGCAAGTTTTTCTCAAACACTGAAGGGAGGGGGCGCCACTATCAAGGTTTTGCCCCGGTTCGAAAAAATCGTAGATCCGGGGCTGTCTGCAGGATCCTTTACTGATCTTATCAAATGACGACGATTACGGCGATATATAAACCTTCATGAAAGAGGAAAGTTTTAGTACTTATATAATATATTCGGTAATTATTCTTTTGTACGAAGTTATATGCATAAATGTACTGCATCTCCGGCATTTCTATGCAAATTTTGATGAAAATTATAATTCAAATTCTTCTAGTAGGTGTCTTCAATTCTTCAATGCACTAGTGTTAATTGAATATGTGTGGGGTACCTATGTACAACTAAAGTGAAAAATAAAAACTATAATAGTACCTAGTTCTCTCGTTGTCCAAAGTTGATATGAATCTACTTTATTAATGTACATTTCAACCGCGCGGCCAACTCATAATATTTGACGAAACTTTGCCAGGAATTAGTGCTAATTTGTTACTTTACACACCCCTTTTCGTGAATTTGTTACAAAAAAAACTAAGACGCTATGACAAAGAATAGTTGGCCGCTAGAACCGCCACTTGCCGTAATCATCGCCCGTGATTACACAGAAACTATATAATACAGATAGACGAATGATGCATCAAAAGAAAGGTCTTAATTTGTTCAATTTGTTACAAAATTTAAAAACGTCATAACGTAAATAAACAAAAAGTTACGCAATATTTAGTTCTCAGGTTATGAGTAGGTAGGTATCTCACCATAAATATCAAATTAATAGAGGCTAATGTGTATGGACAATTAGTTACTAATTTGTTACAGCTAAAAACAGAAAAAAAAAATACTAGAAAGTAGGTTCAATAATTTGTTAGAGTCGATTTTAGTTGGCCGCTCGGACGGCAATATGCCTAAAATACAATGGCGTTTATCTCGTTATAAAAAGTAGGTTTAAGCTAAGTTTTAGTACTAATCGCCAGGTAACGTAACATAGTTTGGATAAATATGGCGAACATAACTGCAGCATCCATATTTTAGAATATATTTACAATAAATAGTAGTATGAAACCGTATGATAGTAGGGTGACCATGATTACATTAGTACCTACGAAAGCATGTTTTTAATTTTGTACTCTGTTCGAACGAATATGCGGTTCATTTTGCGGCCATATTGATGTCTATTGTTCTTAATTCTTTAAAGTATTTAGGTAGGTACTGATAAAATTATCGTTTCTTTGACTTTGCGTAGGTGTTTTATGATGGGAACGATTCCAGAAAAAGGATCTCTTTTGTTTCCAAACTATTGTTAAAAATATTTGTTGCAAAGGGTTTGCAAAGCGATTATTTTTTGTTGTGAATATTGTCATTACTGTGCAGTATTTTGTGGTGTGTGCTCGTACGTATTTAATTCCCGTGATTTTCATACTACTAAGTTATTGAGACAATTATTACTAAATCCAGAAGTATCTAAAAGTGCTTAGCTATGAGTTGTGCACACTTATATGTTGGATTTGTGTATTGCAGAGGAATCCAAATCAACTGCGGTAAGTTTAATTTTTACAATTTTATGATGACTTGAATAAAGTAATAAACTGTAGTACGTATTATAATACCTTCGGAAATATTACCTAAGTATCTATAAAAAGACATGAAATTCGTCTCTGCCACATTTTAATGTGATTTCACTTCACTTCACATGTGGTCGTCTCGAAGAAGTCTTAAAAATATTCTTAGCTTAATTACTTGAATTATAAAAGCTAATTCAAGTAATTAAGCTAAGAATATTTTTTTTTACCTGTATAATATTATTTTATCGTAAACATACTCCTTTCATTATTTAAAAAGTAATATTTGGCGCCAATTTCAAATCGGAAATCACGGCGTTTAAGTATTCTTTTTTCTAAACCAAAGGCAGAGCTCCATTTAAAGGGCTCTTACGTTCCATCCAATCGCAAGCCTGCTTTTATAGTATATGCGTTTCCCGCCAATTATCTATAGTAAAAGAGTGACAATTCAGCCCACGCACGTTTCGTGTTTTCAAACTGTAAATACGTAAAATTGAAATTAGCAAACTTATCAACGCGTGTGTATATATTATAAACTGCTATAGTGATTCCCTAGGGAAGAATTAACTGTTATTTCACTTAACTTGTGAACATTCTGTGAGAAAGTGCACAGCGGCAGCGTGCATCTTGCATCTCGAGACCTAGGTCCAGGCAACCTCTAGTGACGAGCGTAATATCCAATGTAAGGATTTCTATCTTAAGGACAGATTCTTAGGCGCTTTAACTGTTCTCTACAATCCGGTGGCTGCTCGCAAACGAAAAAAATCTCCTTTTGAAAATCTTATTATTTCATAATAATTATGTATTGTCGCTGATAAATGAACGTGGAAATGAAAAAAAATGACATCGTTAATATTTATAAAAATCGGAAAAATCTTTTAAAATAACTCGCTACATCTTTGTCTGTCAAATAAGGACGACTTTTCTTAATTATAGAATAATTTATTACGTTTACGTTTCTTGCCCTTAGTATGTAAGTACTTACATAGCAATAATTTGTAGTATGTATATTTTGTGTGTGATGCAGTCAACGTACATTAGACCTTTGTATTCATATTATCAATTATCTTTTAAAATAACTCGCTACATCTTTGTCTGTCAAATAAGGACGACTTTTCTTAATTATAGAATAATTTATTACGTTTACGAAAACATGCTTTCGTAGGTACTAATGTAATCATGGTCACCCTACTCTCATACGGTTTCATACTACTATTTATTGTAAATATATTCTAAAATATGGATGCTGCAGTTATGTTCGCCATATTTATCCAAACTATGTTACGTTACCTGGCGATTAGTACTAAAACTTAGCTTAAACCTACTTTTTATAACGAGATAAACGCCATTGTATTTTAGGCATATTGCCGTCCGAGCGGCCAACTAAAATGGACTCTAACAAATTATTGAACCTAGTTTCTAGTATTTTTTTTCTGTTTTTAGCTGTAACAAATTAGTAACTAATTGTCCATACACATTAGCCTCTATTAATTTGATATTTATGGTGAGATACCTACCTACTCATAACCTGAGAACTAAATATTGCGTAACTTTTTGTTTATTTACGTTATGACGTTTTTAAATTTTGTAACAAATTGAACAAATTAAGACCTTTCTTTTGATGCATCATTCGTCTATCTGTATTATATAGTTTCTGTGTAATCACGGGCGATGATTACGGCAAGTGGCGGTTCTAGCGGCCAACTATTCTTTGTCATAGCGTCTTAGTTTTTTTTGTAACAATTCACGAAAAGGGGTGTGTAAAGTAACAAATTAGCACTAATTCCTGGCAAAGTTTCGTCAAATATTATGAGTTGGCCGCGCGGTTGAAATGTACATCTTTATTACATTCACAGTTCCATTAAAGTTCAGTCGGCTCTCAGTCTAATCTTCAATATACAAAATTAAAATTATTTTGAACACAAGTTAAAATGACTTCTAATAGAATGCCTGATAAGTGCAAACTTGGTTGCAGTATTGTAGCGCACGGAACGGCAAAGTTGCTCCTTACTTCCTCCGAAGCAATAATTGATGTTTTTGGCGCGGAAACTGTTTTTTTGCTTATTACGTGGAAACTACAAGGCCTAAAGATTTGAAAAATTTGTTGCCTAGGGCAGCTATTATGCCTGAATTTTTGAGCTATAACACATAATCATATCTTCTTTCGTTCGGAAGATATGACATGAACAGTTGGGGTGCCGTCACTCCAGCTTACACATATTTATCGGTTTAATAACTCAGTGTTTTGACCAGAGATTTGAAAATTTTGTTACCAATGGCAGCTATTATGTCTTATTTTTTGAGCTATAATACATAATCATATCTTCTTTCCTTGGGAAGATATGACATGAGCAGCTGGGGTGACGTCACTCCAGCTAACACACACTAAATTAATTATATTAACAAGTTTTTTTTTGACAGCTAGAATAAGACTAGGAACTGTGATTGTAGCTATTATACCTTAAATTTTGGCATAGGTAGAATTGTTCTATCATATATGAGGAAGCTGGAGTTATGTACATAATAAAAGCACTAACAAAGTCGTGCGCGTTCTGCAGCGAGCGGCGCGCGGCGGGCGAGCCACTCGGACGACGAGCGCAAGCCGGCGCTGGACGACGACATGTGCAGCGACGGCTCCGCGCCCGCGCCCGACGCGCCGCGCCTCGCCGCCGAGGAGCTGCTGGCCGAGGCCGCCATGCGCAGCGCGCTGGCGGCCGAGAAGCAGGCCGAGGCCGTCGCGCAGGCCGTGGAGCTGCTGCGCGAGCTGCTGGCGCTGCTGCGCGAGCGGCACGCGCCGCCCGCGCCGCCCGCGCCGCCCGCGCCGCACGCGCCGCACGCGCAGCTCGCGCACGAGCACCTGGCGCCCATGCAGCACCACCACCACCGCCTGTGAGCTAGCGGCGCAGGCCCACCAGCGCCGCCACGCGCTCGTACACGCGGTCGGCGCGCGGGCGGGCGCGCGCGGCGCCGTGGCGCAGCACGTCGCGCAGCAAGTCCGGCCGCGCGCGCATGCGGCCCGCGCGCTCGCGCACGGGCGCCAGCGCGCGCTGCAGGGCGGCGGCCACGACGCGCTTGTACTGCGCCGTGGTGAGCCCGTCGGCCTCCAGCACGGCCTCCTCGGGCAGCTTGTCGTCGGCGAGGCAGTGGATGGTCACCAGGTTGGACACGCCGGGCCGAGTCTCCGGGTCGAAGCTCACCTGTGTGCATTCAGGGTTTGCGTTCGAGATGCGGTGCAGTATGCGCACTAGATTTAGATTCATTCTGATCGTAGCGATCGCGACGCCTTTGCTTACAGTGATTCGAATTTGCAATGGCGGCCAATATTTTGTTTAAAACTCTATGACCATTATTTCCAATTGCGCGCGTAGCGTCGCGGTCGTCAGCGTCCGAATGATTTCTCGTCGCAGTCGTGCAGCTAATTTTAGCAAGAAGAGAGTGACTCACTTATATTGCAAAAATCAGGTTACGTCAGTGGTATTATTAAAAGTTTTGTTTGAAATACAAACTACATATTTTAATTCACCTTTCTTTTTCATTCACTCTTATTTGTTAGAACTTAAAAAAAAATAAACAATGCTATAAGCGCTACAGAAATACCAAAATACCGTGGTCCACACTTCGAAAGCTCACTGGCGAGCCCCCCTGAGCCCAAATTACCAAATCAAGTTACTACCAATCAGACTTTTAGCTAGCTGTTACTTTTAATAAATGTGTTGATTTAGGAACTTTCCCCGACCTCATGAAGAGTAGTAAAGTCAGTTAGTTTGTGAACAAGGAAATCGGCACCATTGACAACTTAATTTAGTCGGGTTATACGCGGAGTTTTAGTATGAAAAAGTAACGAAAGCTAATTTCTCTTAAAATACAACACTTAGGAATCTGAATTTTTAGTCGCTATAACTTCTTTAGGAGTACTCATTTTAATATAAATTTGGGAAGAAATCACAGTTTTTAATAGGGAAATCTTGAAATGAAATTTTGGCACCGTGACTACCGCCACCCCACCAATGGCATGGTATATCTCGTACACTAATGGAGTATTAATTTTGAATTTTGGGTACTAATTTTCTATGTAGGTTTGAGGAAAGCGACAAGTTTCTCTAACTTGGAATCACCATTCAAAATCGTGGTCTTGCTGAAAAATTGCGAGAAAGTTATCATCGTTGATTTCTCGGTAAATACAAATATTACAGTTCTGTTTTTTTTTACGAAATAAATCACATTTATGGGTACTAATTATTTGTATACTTAGAATAGCTGTAGCGTGGTGCTTTTCTCGGCGCTCATGGTGGTCCTGCTGAAGGGAGCGTGACTACCGCAGGACCACCTTCAAAGTCGATTTTCTCAAAAACTACTAAAGTACCAATTTTATTGTTCGAGTACTAATTAGTACCAATTAAGTACTAATTATTTACCAAATATGGAAGCGATTGGCGTTGGTGGTCACGGACATCAAAAATCAAGTCATTTATTCGAACTAGGCTGAAAATCAGCACTTTTCGAACGTCAAAATTACAAAAGACAGTCCCCCAAAACGCCCGCCCTTCACCACTTCCTAGTGCTTTCGCTGGGGAGAAGAAGTGGCGCAACAAACTCCCCAGCAGGCATCTTTCTATCTTACCTGCATTTAGTAAAATATTTGAAAAATTAATACTCAAGCAGTTGCTAAGAAATTTTAATTTAAATAGCCTCCTTCATAATGAACAATATGGCTTTACAAAAGGTCGTCCAACTACAGATGCGGGTGTTGCTCTGCTGAGACACATATTTAACGCATGGGTGAACTCGCAAAATGCTATTGGAGTTTTCTGTGATCTCTCCAAAGCCTTTGATTACGTGCACCATGACAGGCTTTTGCGTAAACTACATCATTACGGTGTCCAAAACGAAGCTCTCAACGTAATAAATTCTTATTTACATAATCGGTTCCAATGTGCATACATTTTTCATTTTTATGTTTTTGCTTGATTACGTCTTGTTTTTATTGTATTTGTTGGTATAATATTGGCGTGGCTAGCTGACATATGGCAAATAATTTAATTTAATGTTCTGTGTCTTGTAGGTAATGTTAATTACTTTGTATACCTAGTATTCTATACAATCAAGTATTTTCTAACTAAAACAGACAGCTGTGCTGCTGGGGAGTTTGGTGCGCCACTCTTTCTCCTCAGCGAAAGCACTAGGAAGTGGTGAAGGGCGGGCGTTTTGGGGGACTGTCTTTTGTAATTTTGACTTTCGAAAAGTGCTGATTCTCAGCCTAATTTGAATAAATGACTTTTGACTTTGATTCGGCAGCTGTGACGATACCTTATACAATGTGTAACGGAAAGGGTATATACATACCAAGGGCACGGCTTCTTTGGATGTTATCAAACGATATTGGAAGAGTTTTTTATTCCTATATCTACATGTTCGGAAGTTATGAAAATTTTTAATACATTGATACCAGAAACCGAACTTTTCAAATTGAAATAAACACATCACTAGCACTAAATCAGCTGATCGGTGTCAGTGAACTATTTGTGAGTAAAAATAAACCTCTTACTCCTGGTATTTCTGAATAAAATGAATAAAAGGTTCCGCATGTTTATTTTTTGTTTACAAAATATTATTACTGACTTTTCCTAAACTTTGATTTTGGTCTAGGTATTCAAATTTTACGAAATAATATTTAGGTGCCTGTTTGCACTGTCACGTATTATTTACACACTTGTTGGTTTTTTATGTAGTTGTCCTTTTGTAGAAGATTACTTTGTAGATAATTATTATCTAAATAGTAATCTTCACCCCGCTATATCATCGTACCTACAACACAATAAATACCTAATTCAAAAACAATATTCCTGTATTGAATTTCCCAACGTTATTCCTAACCTTTTATTTTGGTGGCCATAAGGATAAACGATGTTTTGCTTTAAATCGATTTTTTAATCGATTCATAGGTCGAATCCCGTGCTCTTGAATCGATCTACTAAAAATTCATTCAAAAATCGTAATCAAAAACATTTTTAACAACATTTAACATACCTTTATTTTGTGACATACATATTTACAGTTGCCAGTCAGGTAGGTACGTCTAAACTTTTAATAAATAATAATTGATAACCTTTCCAGCGTAATTAAATGACTTTCATTCAGATGGTACAGATGTAGTCGGTTAAAATCAATTGTTTCAATCTTCGCTTAGTGCTAACATAAACAATGCAGACAAGCTAAAAAGTGTATGTAATTGATCTTGTTTGAAATAAATAAACCCACCTATTCGCTGTTTATGATTGTCAGCATAATACTTTGGGCAAACATGAATTTGAACTATTATGTTATGAGCCCTTATCATAATAATTTTTACACATACGAACCAGGAGATTCGATTCACCTTACTATTGAATCGATTTGCTTGAAGATCGCATTAAAACGAATTGTTTCGAAAAATCGTCAGCTCGTAGGTATCATTGAATTGATCATAAAAAATCGAATCCTTACGTGCACCAGGAATTAATTGCTTAAATAAACATTATTATTTGCCATTAGAACTTAGAATAGAAAAAGGATTTAGAACAAAAATGTTTGTCCAACTGAACCCAAAACATCATTTCAATTCACCTCTTCGGTACTTTATGGCCAGACTGTGTATAAATTACACAGATAAAATGGCAGGGGGTGACTTGCACACTCAATAATGGGCCCCCGAAAAACGGTCGCTAGCACATAGTTTCGTAGCGACAAGGGGGCAACATGTCCTGAGGTGCTTATGAGGAGTGTAGAGGTATTCCACGGCTATCAGGACAATCCCGGAAGTACGGTCAAGATCCCTACCAGCATCTTACTGGAATACTTTCTTCCTCCGAGCTCGTTTACTCTTGCGAATCTCCACTCAAGCCGGCCAATAAAGGCAAGAATGAGGTGGGAGCTCTGTTCCCCGTCATTGTTCACTCCAGCCGGCCAATAAAGGCAAGCCATAGGTAAGGAACAAGATTTATCTCGGGAAATAGGGTCCGTGGGGTCGTTACTGCCCAACAGCTCGCCACATGCTGCCCTGCGGGTTTCTGTATCTCTCTTGTTCTGGCTCCCCACCCTCAGTGGCGTGCACAGGGTTTTATGCCTGGGTAGGTAGCTTTTCATTTTGCAAAAAAAAAAAACGTAAAGATAAAACTCACCAGGGGTTTACAAGGTTGTAACGACGATTTTTCAATGATGCAAATAAAAGATTTCGGCCATCTCAAATATCTAATCCAAGTGAGTGATTATATCCGATGTGGCCTTGAAAAAGGCTCTTCATGTGATTTGCATTATATAAATATTTTTTAATACAGTTGCTCAAAAAGTGGCGTATTGCAGGGACGTATAGCGTTCGGGATGTGGGCTATTACATACTCGTGCTTTTTTTTTACCTTTCCCGAACTCGTGCGTTCTCTTTCCCAACTGTCAAAATAATGTCTATTAAAAAGAAAAACCAATCATGAAGTTTTTACTAAAAAAATTCATAGAAGTTTTTATGATTCATGCAAAGACGTATATTTCTAAAAAGAAGCTACCTACTAATTTGTTTCAATATCAGTTTTAATGATTTTATTGAATGAGTTAGGTTAGGTTTCATTTCATTTTGTCTCATTAAATTTCATTATCATTTCATATCCATAAAAAAATTCTACTGAAGACTTGGCTGTATGGGCATAGCTCCCTTTGCCTACCAGAATGGATGAAGAAAAAAAATCTGTGCTTATATTCTACGGTTGGCGCCATTAGTTAGTTGAGTTTATTGTGTTTTTATTATTCTATTAAATTGCTTAATTTTTTCGCAACTGTATTAAAAATAGTCGTTCATTACACGTGCGAAACCGTCATTGCAACTTGTTCCGACTGTCAACCCTCGCCTTCGGCTGCGCCTCGGCTCGGGTAGACATTTGTCGGAACTCTTTGCAATGACAACCTTTCCGCACTTGTAATGAAATATACTATAATAAATATGTAAATGAAAAATGTGTGTGTATGAGTGAAATGTCAAATTTTTGTTCCGTATTTTAAAATTAATTTTAATTAGTAATTAAGTAAAATTAAGGTGTAATTTTATGTGTTAACGTAATTTAATTGCATAAATACTCAGGAAAGACCGTTATGACGGATATGGCGGCGTCGCAATATTAACTCATTGGTCCCTAAGAGCAAGTCGCTGTAGCACCAATATTAGCAATCCGGGTATACAACTATTACATGTAAAGTTATCTAACTGCGAACATCTAGAAAATGTGATTACCATTTATTGTCCTTCTTCAGCATACTATAGTAAAAGAGACTGGGACCATATCTTTTCTCTGAAGCAAGAAAGAACATTAATAGCCGGAGACTTCAATGGACACCATACAAACTGGTCATCTAAGACGGATGCAAGAGGTATGCAGCTTTTCGATTCCATGTACGAAAACAATTACATTGCTCTTAATAATGGCACCTCTACACGTGTTACACTGGTTAATGGTGTGCTACAAAGTACCTCTCCTGATTTGACCGTGGCATCCCTGGATTTGGCAATGAAGTTTAGTTGGCAAGTTATGAATGAGAACTTAGGGAGCGATCACCTAGTTCTAAAAATTAAAACAGAAATTATACTATATAAAGCTCGTTATATTATACTATATAAAGCTCGATTACCACTGACTGACTGACTCACTGACATAATTGTTCTCCCAGATGGTGAAGGGGGAGGTGGGTATATTTTTACAGATTCGTATAGAAGTAACTCTCACGAGTATGGGAAAAATCCCAAACCTCCCCTTTTCCACCCCACTCTCCCCCCTCCCTATCGTATCTCGGAAACTAAGAGTCCCGTGTTTTGTTGTTTTACGGATTCGTATAGAGGAGGCTCGGAAAAGTAAAATCCATTTTTCAAAGTTGCCCCCTTGCCCCCCTTCTCCCCCCCTCTTTAGGTAGATCTCGGAAGTTGAGAGACTTGGAACATTTTTTTTTTCAGATTCATATCAAGGGGCCCAGAGTTGGTCAAAATCATTTTTCAAAACTCCCCCCTCTCCCCCCCTCCCCCCATCGTATCTCGGAAACTAAGAGTCCCGTGTTTTGTTGTTTTACGGATTCGTATAGAGGAGGCTCGGAAAAGTAAAATCCATTTTTCAAAGTTGCCCCCCTTGCCCCCCTTCTCCCCCCCTCTAGAGGTAGATCTCGGAAGTTAAGAGACTTGGAACATTTTTTTTTTCAGATTCATATCAAGGGGCCCCGAGTTGGTCAAAATCATTTTTCAAAACTCCCCCCCTCTCCCCCCCTTCACCCCTCCCCCCATCGTATCTCGGAAACTAGGTAGCGGTAAAGCGAAGCGTAGCGTAGCGTAGGGATAAGGTCACGATAGCTTTCCGGTGGTAGGTAGGTCCTGAGTGGAGCGAACCTGCGAGACCGAGTTATTATATTATCGGGCAATCAGCATTCGCTCAGAGACTATGAACGAATGCTATAAGTGTACTCATTTGCGAAGTCACGTCGTTAGATTTAGTCAACACGAGTTTTGGTGACATCTATATTTAGTAGCATAAAATAAAACGCTTTCAACTTGAGAAGTTCGAAAACGCATTGGGATCATTATGCTAGCCTGTAGTGTCTAATTTGGATGGGTAATAACTTCACAGCGCTGTCACTGTCAATGTAATAGACATAAGATTTAACGTGGGAGCAAATGAGACAGAAAGCATTATACAGTGGTTTTGTGTTTTTGAGTGTTATTGAGTGATGTTGAGTGTGGTTGAGTGTTGTTGAGTGTTGTTCAGTGTTGTTGAGTGTTGTTGAGTGTTGTTGAGTGTTGTTGAGTGTTATTGAGTGTTGTTGAGTGTTGATGAGTGTTGTTGAGTGTTTTGAGTGTTTTGGGTGTTGTTGAGTGTTGTTGAGTGTTGTTGAGTGTTGTTGAGTGTTGTTGAGGGTTGTTGAGTGTTGTTGAGTGTTGTTGAGTGTTGTTGAGTGTTTTGAGTGTTCTTGAGTGTTGATGAGTGTTGATGAGTGTTGTTGAGTGTTGTTGAGTGTTTTGAGTGTTGTTGAGTGTGGCTGAGTGTTGTTGAGTGTTGTTGAGTGTTGATGAGTGTTTTTGAGTGTTGTTGAGTGTTGTTGAGGGTTGTTGAGTGTTGTTGAGGGTTGTTGAGTGTTGTTGAGTGTAGTTGAGTGTTGTTGAGTGTTGTTGAGTGTTGTTGAGGGTTGTTGAGTGTTTTTCAGTGTTGTTGAGTGTTGTTGAGTGATGTTGAGAGTGGTTGAGTGTTGTTGAGTGTTGTTGTGGTTGAGTGTTGTTGAGTGTTGTTGAATGTTATTGAGTGTTGTTGAGTGTTGTTGAGTGTTTTGAGTGTTCTTGAGTGTTGATGAGTGTTGTTGAGTGTTGTTGAGTGTTTTGAGTGTTTTGGGTGTTGTTGAGTGTTGTTGAGTGTTGTTGAGTGTTGTTAAGGGTTGTTGAGTGTTGTTGAGTGTTGTTGAGTGTTTTGAGTGTGGGTGAGTGTTGTTGAGTGTTGTTGAGTGTTGTTGAGAGTTGTTGAGTGTTGTTGAGTGTTGTTGAGTGTTGTAGAGTGTTGTTGAGTGTTATTGAGTGTTGTTGAGTGTTTTGGGTGTTGTTGTGTTGTTGAGTGTTGATGAGTGTTGTTGAGTGTTGTTGAGGGTTGTTGAGTGTTGTTGAGTGTTGTTGAGTGTTTTGAGTGTGGTTGAGTGTGGTTGAGTGTTGTTGAGTGTTGTTGAGTGTTTTGGGTGTTGTTGAGTGTTGTTGAGTGTTGATGAGTATTGTTGAGTGTTGTAAAGTGTTGTTGAGGGTTGTTGAGTGTTGTTGAGTGTTGTTGAGTGTTGTTGAGTGTTGTTGAGTGTTGTTGATGAGTGTTGTTGAGTGTTGTTGAGGGATGTTGAGTGTTGTTGAGTGTTGTTGAGTGTGGTTGAGTGTTGTTGAGTGTTATTGAGTGTTGTTGAGTGTTTTTGAGTGTTTTGAGTGTTTTGGGTGTTGTTGAGTGTTGTTGAGTGTTGTTGAGTGTTGTTGAGGGTTGTTGAGTGTTGTTGAGGGTTTTTGAGTGATGTTGAGTGTGGTTGAGTGTTGTTCAGTGTTGTTGAGTGTCGTTGAGTGTTGTTGAGTGTTGTTGAGTGTTGTTGAGTGTGGTTGAGTGTTGTTCAGTGTTGTTCAGTGTTGTTGAGTGTTGTTGAGTGTTGTTGAGTGTGGTTGAGTGTTGTTGAGTGTTGTTGAGTGTTGTTGAGTGTAGTTGAGTGTTGTTGAGTGTTGTTGAGTGTTATTGAGTGTTGTTGAGTGTTGTTGAGTGTTGTTGAGTGTGGCTGAGTGTTGTTGAGTGTGGCTGAGTGTTGTTGAGTGTGGCTGAGTGTTGTTGAGTGTTGTTGAGTGTTGATGAGTGTTGTTGAGTGTTGTTGAGTGTTTTGAGTGTTGTTGAGTGTTGTTGAGTGTGGCTGAGTGTTGTTGAGTGTTGTTGAGTGTTTTGAGTGTTGTTGAGTGTTGTTGAGTGTGGCTGAGTGTTGTTGAGTGTGGCTGAGTGTTGTTGAGTGTTGTTGAGTGTTGATGAGTGTTGTTGAGTGTTGTTGAGTGTTTTGAGTGTTGTTGAGTGTTGTTGAGTGTGGCTGAGTGTTGTTGAGTGTTGTTGAGTGTTTTGAGTGTTGTTGAGTGTGGCTGAGTGTTGTTGAGTGTGGCTGAGTGTTGTTGAGTGTTGTTGAGTGTTGTTGAGTGTTGATGAGTGTTGTTGAGTGTTGTTAAGGGTTGTTGAGTGTTGTTGAGTGTTGTTGAGTGTTTTGAGTGTGGGTGAGTGTTGTTGAGTGTTGTTGAGTGTTGTTGAGAGTTGTTGAGTGTTGTTGAGTGTTGTTGAGTGTTGTAGAGTGTTGTTGAGTGTTTTGAGTGTTTTGGGTGTTGTTGTGTTGTTGAGTGTTGATGAGTGTTGTTGAGTGTTGTTGAGTGTTGTTGAGGGTTGTTGAGTGTTGTTGAGTGTTGTTGAGTGTTGTTGAGTGTTTTGAGTGTGGTTGAGTGTTGTTGAGTGTTGTTGAGTGTTTTGGGTGTTGTTGAGTGTTGTTGAGTGTTGTTGAGTGTTGATGAGTATTGTTGAGTGTTGTAAAGTGTTGTTGAGGGTTGTTGAGTGTTGTTGAGTGTTGTTGAGTGTTGTTGAGTGTTGTTGAGTGTTATTGAGTGTTGTTGAGTGTTTTTGAGTGTTTTGAGTGTTTTGGGTGTTGTTGAGTGTTGTTGAGTGTTGTTGAGGGTTGTTGAGTGTTGTTGAGGGTTTTTGAGTGATGTTGAGTGTGGTTGAGTGTTGTTCAGTGTTGTTGAGTGTCGTTGAGTGTTGTTGAGTGTTGTTGAGTGTTGTTGAGTGTTGTTGAGTGTTGTTGAGTGTGGTTGAGTGTTGTTGAGTGTTGTTGAGTGTTGTTGAGTGTAGTTGAGTGTTGTTGAGTGTTGTTGAGTGTTATTGAGTGTTGTTGAGTGTTGTTGAGTGTTGTTGAGTGTGGCTGAGTGTTGTTGAGTGTGGCTGAGTGTTGTTGAGTGTTGTGAGTGTTGTTGAGTGTTGTTGAGTGTTGTTGAGTGTTTTGAGTGTTGTTGAGTGTTGTTGAGTGTGGCTGAGTGTTGTTGAGTGTTGTTGAGTGTTTTGAGTGTTGTTGAGTGTTGTTGAGTGTGGCTGAGTGTTGTTGAGTGTGGCTGAGTGTTGTTGAGTGTTGTTGAGTGTTGTTGAGTGTTGATGAGTGTTGTTGAGTGTTGTTGAGTGTTTTGAGTGTTGTTGAGTGTTGTTGAGTGTGGCTGAGTGTTGTTGAGTGTTGTTGAGTGTTTTGAGTGTTGTTGAGTGTGGCTGAGTGTTGTTGAGTGTGGCTGAGTGTTGTTGAGTGTTGTTGAGTGTTGATGAGTGTTGTTGAGTGTTGTTGAGTGTTGTTGAGGGTTGTTGAGTGTTGTTGAGTGTTGTCGAGTGTTGTTGAGTGTCGTTGAATGTTGTTGAGTGTTATTGAGTGTTGTCGAGTGTTGTCGAGTGTTGTTGAGTGTTGTTGAGTGTTGTTGAGTGTTGTTGAATGTTGTTGAGTGTTTTGGGTGTTGTTGAGTGTTGTTGATCACAACAAATCACAAAAGACGTTAAGCCGCGTCCCCACTAGAGCCATGCGGCTTAACTTCTTTTGGCGCGAAAACTGTTTGACGCGCTAAAATAAGAAAAAAAAAGACTTATTTTGTTGGTTGACGTATTTTGTAGAAACAATTTTCTTGGTAAAGTTTAAAGTTTGGCGGTGTAAATCACAAGTTTAAATAAGTGATTCCAGTGACAATTATAGCAATTTATTAACAACAACTCCACAAGTGTAGTATAAAGCAGTATATATCACTCGAGGGTAAGTACAGATTACTCCCCTTGGTGAATAAATAGCTATTATTACAAAATCCTATAAGTGCTAAGGATTACTGTCCAATTCTCAAAATTTTACAAGGGTAAGAAATACTCCTCAAAAACACGACCCCGCGAGCTGCTTGCAGCTCGCGCAACGCCCAAAATCTAGTTAATAATATAAATACGTACAAAATACAAAGAAATTATAAAAAGGCAGAATGGACAAAATATGGACAGATTTTGAATGAAAAATTAAATGTTTTAGACAAATATAGATAACCAAAAAGCATACGATAATTTTATTGAAGCCATCAACGCCGCAGCGGATCAAAGCATACCTAAAATAAAAAGTTGTGATAACCCAATTCGACAACAGATGTTTAAACCTAAACCATATTGGGGACAGGAATTATCACGCATAGTTGCTGAGCGACGCCTGGCCTTAGCCGAATTCAGGAAGAACCCTACGCCACAGAAATTAGACAAAATTCAAAGAAGAACCAGTAATGCCCAGAGATTGATTCGGAATAGCAGGTTTAACTCGTTTAGAAAATTCTGTGATAGCATAGATAACACAATGTCAGCAGCTGAAGTGTATAGACGAATGAAGTGGCTCAAAGGCTATAACACAGCAAGAAGTGCTGTGGACCAGGAACAAACGGAACATCTACTACATAGTTTAACACCAGATTACGTAAGCCCCCCTTTACCTAATTTTGCATCAGAAAATGAACAATTGAGCAGCCCAATTTCGATCCAAGAGCTTAATAACTGTATAAGACAGAGTGATACCGCTCCCGGTGGAGATATTATATCCTACTCCATGATCAGGCACTTACCAGAACTAGGAAAGATAGTTCTAGTTTCACTTTACAATAGATTTCTACTTTCGGGCTTTGTCCCGAAGCAGTGGAAAGAGGTCATAATAGTGCCCATACCAAAACCAGGTCGGGTTGCTGGCTCCGTATCAGGTATCAGACCAATTGCTTTATTGTCATGTCCTTGTAAAGTTCTACACACAATCCTAAACCGTAATGTACATTTCAACCGCGCGGCCAACTCATAATATTTGACGAAACTTTGCCAGGAATTAGTGCTAATTTGTTACTTTACACACCCCTTTTCGTGAATTTGTTACAAAAAAAACTAAGACGCTATGACAAAGAATAGTTGGCCGCTAGAACCGCCACTTGCCGTAATCATCGCCCGTGATTACACAGAAACTATATAATACAGATAGACGAATGATGCATCAAAAGAAAGGTCTTAATTTGTTCAATTTGTTACAAAATTTAAAAACGTCATAACGTAAATAAACAAAAAGTTACGCAATATTTAGTTCTCAGGTTATGAGTAGGTAGGTATCTCACCATAAATATCAAATTAATAGAGGCTAATGTGTATGGACAATTAGTTAATAATTTGTTAAAGCTAAAAACAGAAAAAAAATACTAGAAAGTAGGTTCAATAATTTGTTAGAGTCGATTTTAGTTGGCCGCTCGGACGGCAATATGCCTAAAATACAATGGCGTTTATCTCGTTATAAAAAGTAGGTTTAAGCTAAGTTTTAGTACTAATCGCCAGGTAACGTAACATAGTTTGGATAAATATGGCGAACATAACTGCAGCATCCATATTTTAGAATATATTTACAATAAATAGTAGTATGAAACCGTATGATAGTAGGGTGACCATGATTACATTAGTACCTACGAAAGCATGTTTTTAATTTTGTACTCTGTTCGAACGAATATGCGGTTCATTTTGCGGCCATATTGATGTCTATTGTTCTTAATTCTTTAAAGTATTTAGGTAGGTACTGATAAAATTATCGTTTCTTTGACTTTGCGTAGGTGTTTTATGATGGGAACGATTCCAGAAAAAGGATCTCTTTTGTTTCCAAACTATTGTTAAAAATATTTGTTGCAAAGGGTTTGCAAAGCGATTATTTTTTGTTGTGAATATTGTCATTACTGTGCAGTATTTTGTGGTGTGTGCTCGTACGTATTTAATTCCCGTGATTTTCATACTACTAAGTTATTGAGACAATTATTACTAAATCCAGAAGTATCTAAAAGTGCTTAGCTATGAGTTGTGCACACTTATATGTTGGATTTGTGTATTGCAGAGGAATCCAAATCAACTGCGGTAAGTTTAATTTTTACAATTTTATGATGACTTGAATAAAGTAATAAACTGTAGTACGTATTATAATACCTTCGGAAATATTACCTAAGTATCTATAAAAAGACATGAAATTCGTCTCTGCCACATTTTAATGTGATTTCACTTCACTTCACATGTGGTCGTCTCGAAGAAGTCTTCGGTTTAAAGAAATTTATTTCTCATAAGAACATACAGTCCGCTTATAATGAGATACAGAGTAATAAGTATGATAATACAGTACAATACAATTCCCTCCAGAGTATTAGAAGTTATAATGTACATACATGTTTCTTAAGCTTATTTTTAGGGTTCCGTACCTCAAAAGGAAAAAACGGAACCCTTATAGGATCACTTTGTTGTCCGTCCGTCCGTCCGTCTGTCAAGACCCTTTTTCTCAGGAACGCGTGGAGGTATGAAGCTGAAATTTATATCAATTACTCAGGTCTACTGTCCCTTGAAGCTGTGAAAAAATCAAACTTCTAAGCCAACGCAATCAAAAGATACAGCCGTTTATGCCGCAAATTTTCGACACTTGCAAGGGAATCAAAACCTACAGGGTGCTTCCCGTGAACTCAGAATCTTGAAATTTGGTACGAAGCAACGTCTTATAGCATAGATAAAGGAAAAATTACGAAAACCATAAATTTTTAGTTACATCACATAATATATTTTTTTTTAATAATTTTAAACTTACTACCCATTTCCTCATAAACGCGTAGAGGTATTAAATTGAAATTCATACCAAATACTCAGGTCTATAATACCTTTAAGCTGTAACAAAATCAAACTTCTATGTCAACGCAATCAAAAGAAACAGCAATTTAAGCTGCATATTTTGAAACTCGCAAGTACTCGCAAGGGAATCAAAACCTAAAGGGTACTTCCAGTCGACCTAGAATCTTGAAATTTGGCATGAAGCAACGTTTTATAGCACACATAAAGGAAAAATTCCGAAAACCTTAAATTTTTAGTTACATTACAAAATATATATTTATTTTTTAATAAATATAAACTTATTACTTTTTTCCTCATGAACGCGTAGAGCTATCAAGTTGAAATTCATATGCAATAAAAATACCATAGTTATGACTCGATTGTCGTAATGAACGAACTTTGTAAACCTTGCAGGTTTGTACGGAACCCTCGGTGCGCGAGTCCGACTCGCACTTGGCCGGTTTTTTTAAATGTATTCACGTTATCGCACTCTTTAATATCGTCCGGTAATTCATTGAACAGGTTAACTCGTTCAAATAATATTGTCTTTCTACCGTAATTTGTGCGTACGCTGATGACTTCAAGTTTGTTTTTGTATCTATTTCTCAGGTTATGTGACATTGTTTTTTTCTTTAATTGTATGTTAGTTTGTATTGAGTTGGAAATTATGTTTTTAATAAGAATGCAGGTGTAGTAAATGTATAGCTGTCTAATATTTAATAGTTTAGTTTTTTCATATATGGTCTTAAAAATATTCTTAGCTTAATTACTTGAATTAGCTTTTAATTTACCTGTATAATATTATTGTATCGTAAACATACTCCTTTCATTATTTAAAAAGTAATATTTGGCGCCAATTTCAAATCGGAAATCACGGCGTTTAAGTATTCTTTTTTCTAAACCAAAGGCAGAGCTCCATTTAAAGGGCTCTTACGTTCCATCCAATCGCAAGCCTGCTTTTATAGTATATGCGTTTCCCGCCAATTATCTATAGTAAAAGAGTGACAATTCAGCCCACGCACGTTTCGTGTTTTCAAACTGTAAATACGTAAAATTGAAATTAGCAAACTTATCAACGCGTGTGTATATATTATAAACTGCTATAGTGATTCCCTAGGGAAGAATGAACTGTTATTTCACTTAACTTGTGAACATTCTGTGAGAAAGTGCACAGCGGCAGCGTGCATCTTGCATCTCGAGACCTAGATCCAGGCAACCTCTAGTGACGAGCGTAATATCCAATGTAAGGATTTCTATCTTAAGGACAGATTCTTAAGCGCTTTAACTGTTCTCTACAATCCGGTGGCTGCTCGCAAACGAAAAAAATCTCCTTTTGATAATCTTATTATTTCATAATAATTATGTATTGTCGCTGATAAATGAACGTGGAAATGAAAAAAAAAATGACATCGTTAATATTTATAAAAATCGGAGAAATCTTTTAAAATAACTCGCTACATCTTTGTCTGTCAAATAAGGACGACTTTTCTTAATTATAGAATAATTTATTACGTTTACGTTTCTTGCCCTTAGTATGTAAGTACTTACATAGCAATAACTTGTAGTATGTATATTTTGTGTGTGATGCAGTCAACGGACATTAGACCTTTGTATTCATATTATCAATTATCTTTTAAAATAACTCGCTACATCTTTGTCTGTCAAATAAGGACGACTTTTCTTAATTATAGAATAATTTATTACGTTTACGAAAACATGCTTTCGTAGGTACTAATGTAATCATGGTCACCCTACTCTCATACGGTTTCATACTACTATTTATTGTAAATATATTCTAAAATATGGATGCTGCAGTTATGTTCGCCATATTTATCCAAACTATGTTACGTTACCTGGCGATTAGTACTAAAACTTAGCTTAAACCTACTTTTTATAACGAGATAAACGCCTATTTTAGGCATATTGCCGTCCGAGCGGCCAACTAAAATCGACTCTAACAAATTATTGAACCTACTTTCTAGTATTTTTTTTCTGTTTTTAGCTGTAACAAATTAGTAACTAATTGTCCATACACATTAGCCTCTATTAATTTGATATTTATGGTGAGATACCTACCTACTCATAACCTGAGAACTAAATATTGCGTAACTTTTTATTTACGTTATGACGTTTTTAAATTTTGTAACAAATTGAACAAATTAAGACCTTTCTTTTGATGCATCATTCGTCTATCTGTATTATATAGTTTCTGTGTAATCACGGGCGATGATTACGGCAAGTGGCGGTTCTAGCGGCCAACTATTCTTTGTCATAGCGTCTTAGTTTTTTTGTAACAAATTCACGAAAAGGGGTGTGTAAAGTAACAAATTAGCACTAATTCCTGGCAAAGTTTCGTCAAATATTATGAGTTGGCCGCGCGGTTGAAATGTACATAAACCGTAGACTTGAATGGTTTCTTGAAAGAAATAACTGTTTCTCACATGAAACAACCGGATTTAGAAGAACACGGTCTTGTGCTGACAATTTGGCTAGATTGGTATCGCGCATTCAGGAAGGATTTTCGAGGGGTATTAGTACTTTGGGATGTTTTGTTGACATTGATAGCGCTTATAACAATATAAACTTAGTGGCCCTGTTAAAAATACTAGATGGGTTGGGAGTGGGAGCGGTGTTGTGCAGATATTTATGGGAATTCTTGCATGACAGACAACTATCAGTTCAAACTAATGATGGTAGCACAGCGGTAAAGACCACTGGGACAGGCATTGCACAGGGCGATCCACTATCCCCACTATTATTTAATGCAGCCACTTCAAAGATTTGTCATAATATAGTTGATGTGTTTGTGTCGCAATATGCAGACGACTTCGTATTATATATAACTAGGAAACAAAGTTCGGACTCCGTTATCAATATCCAAAATTCGTTAAAAGTATTTCAGTGTTTAATAGAAGAAGTAGGATTACAGATCTCTTTTAATAAAACAAAAATAATTTTATTTAGTAGGGGTAGAAATAGGAAAACATTTTCGGTAAATATTAACAATCATAATATACAACAGGTGGATAATGTTAAATATCTAGGTATGTGGCTGGACAGATCGTTGAAGTGGAAAAGGCATATTAACGAATTACGGGAAAAATGCTCAAGATTATTAAACATATTTAAAGTGCTAGCTGGATCCAAATGGGGTGTCCACCCGAAACATTTGCAACGTCTGTATATTTCAATGATACGAAGTAGACTTGACTACTGTAGTTTTTTATTTGGTAATTACGCTAAAAGTCAATTGAATAAACTTGACGGAATCCAAAATTTATGTATGAGGATTATTGGGGGTTTCATTAGGAGCACTCCAATTCATGTCATGGAGAACGAACTGAGCTTACAGCCGCTACTTCGAAGAAGATACTTAGCGGGAAAATTCTGGCTAAAATCTAGGTCGGTAAAGGATAATGTTACTATAAATATTATTGATGAATTGTCAAAGCTATGTGATGGCCAATACTGGAGAAATAAAAAGATTCCATTGTTAGTAGACACACATAGACAAATCCAAGATTTACCTATTTATTCTAGTTCCATATTGGGTGTGTTCTCGTTGGATAAATGGCTGTCTAGTATTGACTTATCAAAGAACATCTCTTACGATATTCCGTATATTACGCATTCCAAAAAGATCAATGGATATATTAGATTTAAGACAAAAGTGTGCCAAATACTTGAATGAGAACTACGGTTCATTCTATCAACTTTATACAGACGGATGTAAAGAGGCGCAGTATGCGGGAGCGGCTGTATTCGACCCTCAATTAAATACTACGCTTAAATTTAAAATTAAGGTTAATATTGCTGTAATGTACTGCGAACTAATAGCTATTTCCGAAGCCCTGTCTTACGCGCTAACTCTTGATACTCAGCATATTGTGGTCTTAACTGACTCTAAAAGTGCTTTATTGCATCTGGCTCGGCTATCCTCGAATTCTCAAGGTTCCTCGATAGCCTTTGTTATCCTCCAAACCATTTTAGAGCTCCGTATGAGTAATAAAACTACACTCGCGAGCAACCAAATCGACTCAAGCCTTATCGGCGCACACATACATTGATACAACTAAAATTATAAATGAAAATTATAAAAATCATATGTCATTAGAAAGCTTAAGATGTCAGCTTTAATTTGATATTATTATCATTGAGATCCATCCATCATTTTTGAAATAAATGATGTCTGAACGCAAGAGTAGGAAAAACGGGAATTAAGGAAAAAGGGTATGGGTCTCGTATTTTCCAAATTAAACAAAAAATGTTAAAAATAAAATTAATTTATTAAAATCAATACTTCGTATTGCCCTCTCTAGCCCTAATTACAGCCTGCAGTCTGCTTTTCATTGACCTTATCAATTTTTTGACATTTTCTTGAGGACTGCCGTCCCACTCCTCTAATAATGCTGTCTTTAGCTCGTATACGCTTGAAGGGACTGGATTCCTGGCCCGAACTCTTCTTTTAAGCTCGTCCCATAAGTGCTCGATGGGATTCATGTCAGGACTGAGCGCAGGCCAGTCCATCGTGCGTAATTCGACCTCTTCCAGAAACTGTTGAGTGACTCGTGCCGTTTGGCAGCGGGCATTGTCGTGCATTAACACGAAATCTTCACCGGCAAACCCTGCGTAGGGCACAACATGATCGAGTAGAATGTCGGTGATGTACCGATCAGCTGTTAGCCCGCCTCCTCGGCCGCCCCCAGGCACGAAAACAAGTTCGGTTTTCCCTCTAAAGAAATACCAGCCCACATCATGCAGGAACCGCCGCCATATGCCACTGTTTCAGCGAAACAACATTAGGCAAATCGTTCCCCCGGACGCCTGTAGACTCGGCCTCTCCTGTCACTGCCATGCAGAAACATTCTGCACTCATCAGTAAACAGAACCGATCGCCATTGCGCGACGCTCCAATTGAGATGCTCTCGAGCAAATTGAAGGCGCGCTTGTCGGTGGCCTGCAGTCAATTTAGGGCCCGTCGCAGGTCTTTTTGGCATCAAGCTGGCTTCCTTCAAGCGTCTTCTCACTGTCCACTCGCTGACAGCCACTTGTCGTACACCTCTCAGTTCTTGCTGCACATCAACGCCCATAGGGTGTCGATTGCGTAGCGAGTTTGAGACAATGAAGCGGTCGTCTCTCTCTGAAGTTCATCAGTGGCGGCTCGTTCTTGGTCTCCGATTGAAGGCACCAGTCTCTTGGAACCGTCTGTATATTCGGGATACAGAAGACTGGCTTAAGTGGAGCTGGGCAGCGACTGCTCGATGACTTAACCCTTGTTGCAACAAGGCAACAACTTGAGCGACTTCTTCTGGTGTGGTATCCATGGGTTAGCGAAAACAAGGAATGCAATTTGCGGAGATGTGTACCGGTCAACTTGTAATAAGCGACTGATAAGGTAAACCTGATGTGGAGGGGTTTTATAGCGGGATCATGTAGCGCAAGTCGCGAATTCCTAATGAGGTAATTTACGCTGACGGCTAATTAAAATGCGTCAATAAATCAGCGCTGAGTTTTTTTTTAAGGTATTGATGTTAATTGAAAGCATAATTCTTCAGCTTTCGAATGACATATCACTTTTATAATTACCATTTATCGTTTTAGGAAAATCAATGTATATGTGCGCCGACAAGGCTTGAGTCGATTTGGTTGCTCGCGAGTGTATAATTCTACAGTGGATTCCACGGAACAGATTATAAGGTTGGAATGGTAATGTAGGCGGGGCAAGCGCGCCACAGTTATGATACGAAAATCATAACTCGACCGATTCATTCATTTACCGCATTCAGTGCGCGTCGGAATACTTCGGAAAACAGAACTCTGCTTAATAATGCCGTGTTGTGCAATTACAACATGTAAGACGAAAAGTCAGACCTCAAGTATAAAGCGAAGAGGTATATCTTTCCATCGGTAAGTCCAAAATAACACTTAATTACAATATTATTTGTCAAAAACATAAAAATATACTGATCATTATGAAATACCAAACATTAACAACATTATTGCAACAATTTACAAAAAATATACATTGCCCGCTGTGTACTCTCTCAATAAACACAATGACCAAGTACGCGTACAATGTACTGCATACATTGCGTTCTCTACACTTCAACCGTTGACGTTTCGTCCTTTGCTCTCATGCACGGCGCATGTTTATCGATAGTGAGGTAACCATGTGGCTAAATAAATTCGTCGATAGAATTCTCGACTATATTTACGTTTGACAAAGATAATTTTTGGATCTATGTCTTTTAAGAAATGACATAGGTACTACTTTGACCTAAATAAATATCAAAATTAAAATTAAATTCTAAGTTAACTAAAACTATACAGACTATTAAAAATAGCGTTGAAAAATTCGTCCGCATCGCTGTCGACTGGTAATGTACCCAAGAGACTAGCGGCATTACCACGTTGTATCGCGATGCTTAGCCTCTGGCCAAGGTAAAAGCCAGCCCTTGGGTCACGGGAAGTGTCAACCAGCCGTTTAGATATTTCTTTAAAAAGACCATGAGCACTCGGACCCCACGGCCCGAGAGTTTCAACCCCAAACGGCTTGAAAATATAATTTCCAATAAGGTTATCATATTTTCGCCGCTTGAGGTTTTCCGCAGCCGCAGCAGCAGCGCACAGCACGCCGATCCAGGAAGATGGGATAAGATAATTTTTGGATTATTTTATATTTAATTCATGATTAATGATAGTATATTTTTATTTAGATGTATTTTGAGTAGGTACATTAAATATTATATTAATCATTGAATGAATCCTACCGAATGTTATAAAGGGACATAGACCTGTCATCTACTAGTATACTAATCTCTGATTTTTTATTTATGTTTCTGAATTATGTGAAATTAATAAATTATTTAAACTTAATAAATATGTTTTATTCCAAGGACAGTGATTATTTGTAATTAATCAAAGTAAAATTAAATTATTTCTTAATATTTATTTAATGTTTCATTTCCCCATAAATTCATTAGATAATTTATCGACAAAGAATATCAGCTTTGTCAAGCACTAGCGTGTATGAAAATTTTTATTGCATTTATGCGTGTTTGAGTGTCTATACCTACGGGAGCTTGTTGTTAGTGGGCGAACGAATATCTGCCCTGAGATTTATGTGTGTGTGATTTGGGTGTGTGCAAAATATTTGTAAACATAGTATTGCGTATGTGTAGAAATTAAAATAGTGGGAGTCAAGCGGCGACACTGGTCCTAGTACAAAATTGCAGCGAGGGCCTTTCCAACCTTATTATCTGTTCCGTGGTGGATTCCATCTCATATTGGTATCATGGGCAATGAAAAAGCGGATCAGGCAGCAAAATTAGCTTCATCGGAAGGGATCACATACACTTGTTTACCGCTTCACACAGACCAGGTTCAGACAGTCAAAAAGATTTGTAAAGACTTGTGGCTGGAATACTTTGATGAGAGGTCGCTCACCAAAGGCATATGGTACAGGACTATACAGGCAGGACCTTTTCGTTGCCCATGGTTCCAGGAGATGGAAGCCCCTAGACAATATATTGTGACACTGCTGAGACTTCGGTCCGGGCACATTCCATCAAATAGATTTGCACATTTAATGGGTAAATCGGATTCACCTAATTGCACAGAGTGTAACGCGATCGAGGATGTTCACCATGTTTTGCTGGTGTGTGCCCGGAATGAGGATCAGCGGCGACAGGCACTTGGGGTATTCGCAGTACAACATAGGGTTATGTAGCAGCTTCTTGGCCTGCCCCTTTTCGGAAGGGGCCAGGAAGTTGTGTACATTATACATGTGCAATTTACGGAGCGGAAGCACCACCCAGCAATAGCTGGGCTCTGCTCCCACTGCATTTTTGTAATATTGATAAGATTTTAGAGAGATAAGATGTATTTAGCCATAAGAGTTACATTATAATTAGAATTACGGGGCGACATCGTCATTGTTGACCGAGTCCCCTTAAATAAAGAGAAAAAAAAATACTCAGGATTATTGTTTTCCTGTAAATAGATATAGTAAACACAGTGTTTGTTACACACCGGTAACCTAAAACCAACAGCTGACTTTCGATCTGCGGATTAAAACGGGGAGTATTTGTTTACTTTTACTTTATAATTGCACTCAATTATTGTCACTGTAACTCTGTTTCACTTCGTTGTGAAGTTTTAGCATAAAATAGTTCGCTTAGCACCCTGCATTGGGTCTAAATCGCATTGTTTACATCGTATAAAACGAAACATAGCGAAGATTCTGTTATTCTTATTCTGATCTTGAATATAATATACGAGGGGTGTTCAAAAAGTAGTGAGAATGATGTAGAAATGGGGGGTACTTGAAAAAAAAATATATTGTCACGGAAAGATTAGGTCTTTGTCATAATACCCTCAAATAATTAGCTTTATATCTTGTCAGTGTCAGTTGTATTAATTATTTGTTTGTGACGTGTCGATAATTCTCGCTAAAAATGGATAAAATTGAAATCCGTGCGGTGATAAAATACTTTTGCTTGAAAAATTTTACTACGGAACAAATTTTTAAAGATTTACGTGATACATTGGGGGAGTCTGCTCCTCCATATTCCACAGTAGCTCGGTGGTGTGCAGAGTTTAAATGTGGTAGAACATCGGTTAAAGATGACCCGCGTTCGGGCCGCCCTTCGACGTCAGTCACTCAGGAAATGGTCGAAAAAGTTGAAAAAATTGTTCTGGATGATCGCCGTGTAACAGTCCGTTTTATAGCTGAAGAGTTAAAGATTTCAACTGGTAGTGTGCATAGCATTTTGCAAGATCACTTAAGAATGAAAAAGGTATCCGCGCGTTGGGTCCCGAGAATGCTAACGGACGCACAAAAGCAAACGCGACTCAACATTTCAAAGAGCTCATTGGAACTGTTTCAACGAGATCCTGATCTTTTTTTGGCTCGATTCGTAACAATGGATGAAACATGGCTTCATCATTATGATCCAGAAACGAAACAACAATCAATGTCCTGGAAAAGACCGTCATCCCCCACACCAAAGAAATTCAAGACTCAACCATCTGCCGGCAAGATCATGGGCTCAGTTTTTTGGGACAGCCAGGGGTTGATAATGATTGAATACCTTGAACATGGAGCCACTATCACAGGAAATGTCTACGCAGAACAAATAAAAAAATTACGTCAGGAAATCCTTGAAAAGCGACGAGGAAAACTCGCGAAAAAAGTTTTGTTCCATCAAGACAACGCGCCGGCGCACAAGTCTGCAGTTGCCATGGCATCAATCCATGATGCTGGCTTTGAGATCCTCGATCATCCGCCATATTCACCGGACTTGGCCCCCAGTGATTTTTACCTATTTCCGCGTTTGAAAGAACACTTGAGAGGCACAAAATTTGAAGATGACGAAGAAGTGAAAGCCGCCGTAAACGATTTTTTAAGTACTCAAGACGAAGATTTTTTTAAAAAAGGAATTTTGACTCTAGAAAAAAGATTTGCTAAATGTATTGTCCTAAAGGGTGATTACGTGGAAAAATAAAATAATATTAAATAAATTCATTTTCTAACATAGCTATTCTCATTACTTTTTGAACGCCCCTCGTACAACGATAAAAACGTTTATGATCATTGTTTTCGCATTGCCGTTATACCTACGGTAATATAAAAGGAAAAATAACTTCAAAATCTAAGCAACCTACCCAAATACAGAAAAGTAAAATCGTAAGGCGATAAAAAGCATTCTTCTTTCTCTCTACTGAACTACAATAACTTTTCCCATTTTCCCTATCATTTCAAACTTTATTTTATTTTTTCTGTCCACTTTTTTCACTGTTTCTTTATTCTAATTTCAGTAACATATTCTGAAACCATGCCTGTGATGACCCGTAAGGCTACTGCTCAGGAGATGGATCTTAAATTGAGAACGGCCCTCCAAAAACTTGAAGCAACAAAACTCCAATGTGACCAATTGCTACTGGAGAATGATGAAAGTGAGGAGGAAATCAGGAAAATAGTTGACAAAAACTCAAGCCTTAAACGGGAGCTAGTAGACCTACATCAACAGTATCAGAATGTTGTTGATGAACGCGATCAACTGAAGGTAGTCACGGATGGTTTCAACTCCTGTAGTGATTTGTATGAAGAGGCCTTAAGTAGAGTTAGGGACCTAGAAGATGAATTAATTCATGCTAATAGTCGTATCATCCAGTTAGAAAAAGAAATAGAATGTAAAGAAACAAACCACTTATATAATGAATTATTAAATAGTAATTGTAACCCTCATTCCTTAACAACTATTGACCTTACTGAAGATTCATTGCTAAAACAGAATTATTATATAGTTATAACTTTAGTCATAACAAAATGAAAAAATATGCAAGAATGAATAGAATAATTAAAGAATGTAATCAATTTAGAAAACAACAAAAACACTTTTCCAAAAATATTCCACTGAGGAAAGAACGTGTTGATCTAATGAATAAATTAACCAATTATCAAATCAAATTAGAAGACAGCAAAAAAATCTATGAAATTGAAACACAGCGCTTACAGTCTGACATTCAGGAACTTGAGGGCAGACTTAGTTCCCTTTATATTAAATATGTGGGTACTCAGAACCAAATTAAAGAACACATTCTTGCTGCTAATGAGTTAGTTATGTGTCAGTGTACTTGTCAGAGAGTTCCCCATCCTGTTGCTGTCCAGCCTGAGGTAACGGAGGACCCGTCCCAGGCTGAGAGTTTGTCTCAAGAGTGTATCCTTAACCAGGATGTATCTGATATAGTACAAGATCTTTCTCAATTACAACAGTTTGAGACTGGTAGTTGTCTATCTTTCAGTAGTTACGATTGTTATGATTCAGTTATGTTCTCGGATAGTATAGGAAGAGGGTTAGGTAAATTAATTAGTAACAACCTGAGTTATTCTACTCAAAATAATTGTATGTCAGGGTTAACCTACAAACAAATAATGGCATCAGTAACAGGAAATGTATTTAATCCTAAAACTAACATTACTGTATTTGTAGGTAACAGTTCTAAGGCCAAAACATATGAAATAACTGACCGTGTAACCGAGTTGTTAAAGTTAAATTGTAATAAAATAATATTGTGTGCTTTCCCGTGTACGTTACCCCAGCAAGAAAGTGTCTCCTAGAGTTATAGGAGTAGAACGTATAATTTGTGCCCTATCTGCTGTAAATGTGCCCCCAAATAAAAAATGTGTGCCCCCTGTCGTTTTGGAAAAAAACGGAAAAAACGATTCCTGCTGGGGTAACGTTTTTCTAGCAGGAAAATTCTAAACGAATGATCGAGAGAGAAAAATTGTGCATGGCCAGAGAGCTTACATGTGTGCCAAAATGTGCCCCCAAAAATAAAATCTGTGCCCCTTCAGGTTTTCGAGATATTGCATTTCCTGCTGGAGTAACGTTTTGATGAATCGTATATCTCTACAACCATTGCATTTGCCCCTGTAGAATAAACATACACGAGTAGCTCTTAATGTGTGCCCCTTAGTGCCCCAATTAGATTTAAGAAAATATTTATAGTTTTGAAGTTATAGCGGTTTTATGAAAACCCGAAAAAACATCGCAGCGCCTAAATTAGACAAGAAACAAGTTCGCTGAAAACTGTATTCGGTCCTTCTTGACGCTAATAATAACCATACAAGGTTTCAAAACTGTTCATGCATGCGTTTTTGCTAAAAGTCAAAACGATGGTGTCATAACTTTGACGGCAAAATACAAGGAACCGGCTCAATCCGAGATGGGTAGGTGTAAACCAAAATCATGTGCCTTTAGTCAAAAATATATGGTGAAAATATTCAGCTTGGAATGTTTCGCATTA
This sequence comes from Luperina nickerlii, assembly GCA_963855955.1. NCBI lineage: Eukaryota > Metazoa > Arthropoda > Insecta > Lepidoptera > Noctuidae > Luperina > Luperina nickerlii. The sequence goes on along the minus strand of OY979675.1, from coordinate 23,023,651 downwards.
AGTAAATATTAACAAAAAACCAAAATATGTAAGCAACGGCTGGTTATCCGATCAAATTTGAATGACTACTAAAAAGCGACGGATTCATACATATCGATGACCTTCTTTACATTACTCACTAACCGGTTCTCACGTGTTGTGCCTGAGTACACTGACTTACAAAAGTAATAAGTAATTAAATAAAGTTGTTATTGGATTATATTCTACTAGCTGTTTCTATGACGTTACACGGATTTAAAACGGGGAGTATTGTTACTTTTATTATTTAATGACCACACAGTCGTCTCTTAGACTCTGTAACACGCCTTCATTGAATCCTAGACTCACTTTTCTTAGTGAATTTGCTTTGTTTATGTACCTACATATTTATTTAAGTTAACGAAACTAAAGTACTTAGTGAATTATCGTAATATATTGATCCATAGTAGGTACAATATTTGAATACTCAACAACAAGAACGTTAATTATCGTTTATTGCATTGTTATCTGTTTTGTAAAACTAAGATTAAAAAAAAAAAGAAAATCTTTTTAATCTAGACATCCTACCCACATAAGGAAAAGTAAAATCATATTACAATAGAATCAATTCAACTTTGTACTTGATTTAATCTAGTTTAATTTCTATTAGATTCAGCAGCCGATCTCATTTCTCTATTAGACAACTCTAAGTTCTCCCATTTTTCCTTTCATTTCTAGCTTTCCTTTTTTGTTTGTCTTTCTTATTAGTTCTCACCGTTCCTTATATTCTACTTTCAGTACTAATTCCTGAAACCATGCCTGTGATGACCCGTAAGGCTGCTGCTCAGAAGTTGGAGCTTAAATTGAGAACGACCACTGAAGATCTTAAGGCTTCAAACAGCAAATGTCAACAGCTGTTACAGGAAATAGATGATAGTGATAAGGAAATCCAGAAGGTCGTTTTCAAAAACACTAGCTTAAAACAAGAGCTAGTAGACCTACATCAACAATACCTGGATGTTGTTGATGAACGGGACAAGCTGCGGGTGGTCACGGATGGTTTCAACAACTGCAGTAATATAATTATATGAGGAGGCTTTATGTAGGGTTAGGGACCTAGAAGAGGAATTAATTCATGCAAATAACCGAATCAATAAATTACAGAAAGTAAAAGAATGTACACTCAGGCTAAGGAATCCAATAACTTATATAATGAATTATTAAACACTAATTGCAACCCCTTAATAACAATAGACCTTACTGAGGATTCCTTTTTGAAACATAATATTAGTCGTTACAAAGTTAGTCAAAATAAAATTAAAAAATATGCAAAGCTAAATAAAATCATAAAATGCAATAAATATAGGAATCAACAAAAACACAGTTCTAATAATATTAAACTAAGAAAACAACGTGTTTTTCTCGTAAATAAATTAAATAAATATCAAATTAAATTAGAAGACAGTAAGAACATTTATGAGATTGACACTCAACGCTTACAGTCTGAAATTCAGGTACTTGAAGAGTCCATACATTCACTTTATACTAAGTATGTGCGGTCTGAAAAACAAATTCAGGAGCATATCCTTGCAGCAAATGAGTTAGTGGACATGTGCAACTCCAATGCAGACAGAGTGGACCCGCTGACTCACAGCAGCCCTCATTGTTCATTGCAAAGCAAGTCCAATCTTGGCACTCTCCAAACTGAGGCAACGGAGGACCCGTCCCATTCAGGAAGTGCTCATGTCTCTATTCCACATCAAGATATACCAGATATTGAACAAGGTCCATCACAAGTAGTTCAGACTGAAGCCAGTTCTCTCCCTTGTAGTAGTAAAGTTTGTTACTGCTCCATTATGTTTTCTGATAGTTTTGGAAAAGGATTAGGTAAATTACTTAGCAACAACCTGTGTCATTCTTCTCAAAACTTTTGCATGCCTCAGACTTCCTACAAACAAATAATGTCTTCAATAACTAGGAATGAATATGATCCTAATGCCATTATTACTGTACTTATAGGTAATAGTTTAAATGTTAAAAAAGATGATATCACTGATAGTGTCACCAACCTACTGAAGTTAAATTGTAAGAAAATAATTTTGTGTGCTTTTCCATATTTTAAGCACTTGTCAAACAGACAAAACGACTACATTCACATGTTAAATAATTACATGCATTTCATAGTTAGTCACTATAGTGACAAGTTTATATTTTTTGATACCAACATTTTTGTTGATAAGTTAAGGTCGACTAGGGATACTGTGTATCTGCCCATTAGTTTTAGACGTCAAATAGCTAGGCTATTAGCACTTATTATTAACCCAGACATAATTAGTATGTCGAAGTCATCTATAATTAGCACCACATTTAGTAATAGTACTAATGTTAAGGTGGTTAGCTCAGATAATTTAAACTAGTTTGTAAGACAACAGAAGGTACCACTAACAGTATAGTTACACTTAATAACAATAAGGTATTTTCTAGCAATAAAATAGTAAACTCTAGAATAGGGGCTAAGAGGAAATCCTTGAAATTATTTCATCAAAATATTCAAGGTTTTTCTTTCAAACAATTGGAAATTGAGGTGTTTTTAGAAAAAATAACGTTTGACATTATTTGTATAACTGAGCATTGGTTAAAAGATTCTGAAATGTTAATTAACTATGACAATTATAGTGTGGCCAGTTGTTTTAATCGATATTCGATGCTGCGTGGTGGTTCACTAATCCTAATTAAAAGTTTTATTAAATTCAAACCTCGTAAAGACATAGTTGAACTATCAGTTGAGCATAGCATTGAACTGTCTTGTGTTGAGCTAGATAAGCATGTTATAGTGTGCGTTTACAGACCCCCAAATTATCAAAACTATTCTATATTTGAGTCAGTAATGGAAGATGTTTTGGCAAAACTTGCAACTAGTAATAGGTCAATAATTATCTGTGGTGACTTTAATATTAATATTTTAGAAAATAATTTAAATACCAGTAGATTATTAAATTTGTTTAAATCGTTCAATTTGTCAAATGTGTTTGTAGAACCAACCCGAACAACTACGACTACTGCTACATGTATTGATAATGTTTTTTGTTGCTGTGACTATTTAGATAAAGCCGTTGTTAATTATCTCCCTTCTGATCACAGTGGTCAAACTGTAACTTTTGAGTCCAACATGCCAATACAAAAAGTGCAGATTCAATCCAGACCAATAACATCAAGTAATTTAAATAAATTTAATAGCAATTTAATTTGTAAATTAAGTAATCAGAACCTTACAGTGAACAATGTTAATATTTTGTATAATGAATTCTTTTCGTTAGTCCAAGCCGAGTTCAATAATTCTTTTAAGATGAACACTAAAAGTATCAGCCCTATGTTTTTATTTTGTGACTGGGCAACTAAAGGACTCAGAAAAAGTAGGGAAAGACTTTTCGAGCTGTATGGCCTTAAGCCTTATATTAACACTGAAACTTTTAATAAGCATGTTGCTACTTACTCTAGAACTTTTAAGAACGCTTGTAAGGCAGCTAAAGCCTTATACATTAGCAACAAGGTAAAATCAGCAGACAATAAAATAAAGACGGTTTGGAAAATTATAAATAATGAAACGAACAGGAATATGAAGCATAATTCTGAGTACACACTGCAGACGTCAAGCGGTCTCATTTGCGATGGCAAAGAAGTGGCTCAAGAATTTGTAAATTTCTTTACTAGTATCCCACTCAAAACAACTGAAACCTTAAATTCCTCGCCCTCGCTCGCTTTTGATTTAATAAGGGCGAACGTTTCAGCCTGCCCGATTGAATTTAACTTTAGGCATATTAACCCCATAACAGTAATTAAAGCTTTTAAGCAAATTAAGATCAAATTGACCGAAGATCTTTGGGGAATGTCCATTAAGGTCTGTACCTCCATAATTGGGACTATTGCGCCCTACTTAGCCTTAGTATTTAATTCGTGTGTGGATCAAGGAGTCTTCCCCGACTTAATGAAATACAGTAAGGTACTTTACAAATCCGGGGACAGTAAAGACACCAATAATTATAGACCCGTATCCGTTTTGCCGGTTTTCAGCAAAGTGTTTGAAAAGATAATGCTTAATCAGATGCTTAATCATTTTAACATGAATAAGATCCTACACGATCAACAGTATGGTTTCACCAAAGGACGTTGTACGACCGACGCCGGTGTAACTTTATTAAAACACATTTTTAACGCGTGGGAAGAGGCCCAAGACGCCATAAGAATCTTTTGTGACCTCTCCAAGGCATTTGATTGCGTCGATCACGAAACCTTGCTTTTGAAACTTGAGCATTACGGACTTGGAAAACTTGCGCTCAGTTTAGTTAGTTCTTATTTAAAGGATAGACAACAACAAGTTCAAATAAATGGTGTCAATTCACTTGGTTTAACAGTAAAAATTGGTGTGCCACAAGGCTCGATATTAGGTCCTTTCCTCTTTTTAGTGTATATAAATGATCTACTCCATTTATTAAAAAATCAACCACAAATGGTGTTATTTGCTGATGACACTTCCTTAATTTTTAAGGTAAATAGACATGCTACAAATTTTGACGACGTAAATAACGCCCTACTGCAGGTCCAAAATTGGTTCACTGCTAATAATTTAGTATTAAATGGAAAAAAACGAAAGTGCATAAGATTTTCTTTACCAAATGTCAAGGGTAGTGATTGTGAGATAATATTGAATCAAGAGAAACTAGAATTCGTCGATAAAACTGTTTTCCTAGGGATCACGCTCGACTCAAGGCTACAATGGGGTCCTCATTTAACATCTCTTGCAGGACGGCTAAGTTCAGCAGCTTATGCTGTCAGAAAAATCCGTCAATTTACTGATGTAGATACCGCGAGACTAGTCTATTTTAGTTATTTTCATAGTATCATGTCTTACGGTATTTTACTTTGGGGACGGGCTGCAGACATCGATTCTATTGAGTAATAAATTTTATAATAGGCTTCATGTAAAACAATCTTTTGCTTCTGTATTAAAAAATAAATAAATTACGTTTCTCTGCCACCAGAGGCGCTGTTTACTCTGTAGAAATTGTCTAACCTGTGTGCGTTTGCGATCCAATAAATAAGAAATCTTACTCTATTTTAATTATTTTAAACCTGGAACCCTTTAGGTTATGGGCCCAGGCATATTTTACTGTGCAAATTGAGTACAGAGCAGTATTTACGTGTTTTTACACAAGTTTGAAAAACACACGTGTCGGCGAAGTAACCTCATTTTTTTCAACATGGAAGTTACAAATTCTATGCGGATTGAGAAGTTTGATGGCAGAAACTTTCGACAGTGGAAATTTCAAGTCAATTGTGCCTTGAAAGCAAAAGGTTTGGATATAAATGTGGCAAAACCTACTAATGGTGACTCTAGACAATGGCAAAAAGATGACGGCATGGCCATGTTCATTATAACTTCATCTATGGATTTGAATCAAATTTCTTTGATTGAAAATTGCAATACGGCCAAAGAAGTTATGATTAAATTAGAATCAATCTACGAACAAAAGTCAGAACTCAATAAAATGATGCTACATGAAAAATTTTATCAGTATAAGATGTTGTCAACTGACAGTATTGCGCAACATGTTTCCAAGGTGGAGAATCTGGCCAAGCAGTTAAAAGAGAGCGGAGAAGAAATAAGAAACACAGCAATAATGACCAAAATATTAAGTACATTACCTGCAAAATATCGTTCGCTGCGACAAGCATGGCTATCTTTAGATCCGAGTTCGCAAACCATTCACAACTTAACAGCACGACTTTTGGATGAAGAAGCGAGCTTGACGAATGAAGAAGAGTCTGAAAGTGCTTTGGTAGTAGCCAAACGGACTACAGCAAAAGAAAAATCTAGAAATCAAAACGTAAACAAAAGTTCGACATCAACGTCTGGCCAAACAAGTCAACATAGATTTGTTTGTTACAATTGTAACAAGAGGGGGCATTTCGCCAGAGATTGCCGAGCCCCAAAGAAATCTGGGACGAAACCCCAAGAGCAGAAGATGCTGGCATTTAGTGTCGAGCAGTGTTTACAATCTGAACTTGATCCGGACGTGTGGATTCTCGACAGTGGCGCATCTGTACACATGTCATATAAGCGTGAATTGTTTTGTGATTTAGAAGAATATAGCCAGAATAGTAGCGACAGAACAGTGAGATTGGGAAATAAGAAAGAACTCGAGGTACATGGTCATGGAAATATATTGATTAAAAGATGTGTAAATGGCCAGTGGGAGCAAAGTATAATAAAGGATGTACTTTATGTGCCAGAATTACATAGAAATCTGTTTTCAGAAGGCATGGCAACAAGAAAAGGTTATGTTATAGTAAAGAGAAATAATGAGGCTATAATATTGTTGGATAATGATGTTGTTATGACTGCAAAATTGAAAGAAAACAATCTTTATGAATTAGACATTAAAACTATAAAACAAATGAACTGTAATCTAGTGCAAACAAGTTTAAAAATCTGGCATGAACGTTTGGGCCATTTAAATATAAAAGAAGTGCAAAATATGAGTAAAAATGGTGCAATTCCAGTAACTTTGTCTGATGAAAACAACTTTATTTGTGAAGCATGTCAATATGGTAAGCAGAGCCGCTTGCCATTTCATAAATCTCACAGAGGGCAGTGTGAACCTGGTGATTTAACCTACAGTGATGTGTGTGGACCTATAGAGCACACATCTGTGTCCGGTGCCAGATATTTTGTTTTGTTTAAAGATGGGGCCACCAGTTACAGACATTTATATGTAATTAAACACAAAAGTGATGTCTTGGACTGTTTCAAAAAATATAATGCAATAGTGAAAAATAAGTTTAATCATGGTGTTCGAATATTGCATACAGACAATGGGGGTGAGTACATTAACAATAAGTTTAAAGCTTATTTAGACAGCGAAGGGATAGTTCATGAACGCACTGCACCCTACACACCTGAGCAGAATGGTAGGGTTGAGCGAGAGATGCGAACAATTATAGAAAGTGCAAGATCCATGCTGTATTCTCGTGACATCCCATTAAGTTTGTGGGCTGAAGCAGTGAACTGTTCAGTTTATTTACTAAATCGAGGCTCATCCAGTCAAACAAAGAATGTATCCCCATATGAGCTATGGAACAGAGAGAAGCCATCCCTTGAACACATAAGAGTTTTTGGTTCAGAAGGTTATGTTCATATACCTGATGAAAGAAGAAAGAAGCTTGATAAGAAGAGTGTAAAACTGATGCTAGTAGGATATGAGAATGAAAATTATAGAATGTATGATGTTGAAACTGGGAAAATAACAGTTCGTAGAAATGTACGCTTTAATGAGAACAATATTCCAGTAATACGGAAAAATATCACTCTAGTCTCCATGACTGATGAGGGCGAACAAAATGGAACACAAAATAGCATGTTATCATTTCAACAAGTTCCACCTGAAGAGAACCAAGGTACAGGTATACCAGTTTCATCTATACAGGAACAAAGTATGACTGACTCCAGTTTTGAGAGCATAAAAGACCAAGATGATCCTGATGATGAAACATATGAACCTTCACAAATTATTTCCAGTGATGAAGAAAGAAATATTACATTACGACCAAGAAGACCTGCTAATGTAGAAGCGAATATAACGGAGGTTCACATACCTAATACATATGAAGAAGCTATAAAGTGTAAAGATAGTAATAAGTGGACGGAAGCTATAAGAGAAGAATTACAATCACTTGAGGAAAATGAAACTTGGAAGCTGATAGACAGAAAGAATGAGAAAACAATAACCTCAAAGTGGGTATTTTGTATAAAGAAAAATTCTGATGGTTGTATTGATCGATACAAAGCTCGTCTTTGTGCTCGAGGATATGCACAAGTGAAGGATATTGATTATAAAGAAACATTCTCGCCAACAACAAGGTATGATTCTATCAGAGTTTTGTTATCCCTTGCAGCTCGAGAAAACTATGACATCCAGCAATTTGATGTAAAAACTGCTTTTCTTTATGGTGAGTTGCAAGAAGATGTCTATATGGAGATACCTGAGGGTGTTCAAGCTGAGCCAAGAAAAATATGTAAGTTATTAAAATCATTGTACGGCTTAAAACAGTCATCACGCTGTTGACATTTCATATTCATTGAATATAGTTAGTCGATATTTAAATAATCCAAGTCAGGATCATGTGAATGCTGTTAAAAGAATAATTCGGTACTTGTTAAGGGCCTAGTCTTCTATTGCACAATTTAAGAATCGCGTGCGGCGAGTCCACGCGCCGTGCGTCTGCACCCGGGCTCCCTGCAGTCCCCGCATTCATCCTACCTAGCGATATTTGACACGGTCGGAAAGTTGCTCTACTAAGTAATAATCAATATTTATTTATATTTGAATGGTACCTTGGCGGGGGTTGCTCTTCCTTCGCGCCTCCGGTTTTTATATAAATTCGTTCATGCTAGATAGTAATACCAAAAAACAAGTTACGACCGATGAAGATTTTCAGATGACAAAAAAATAACTCCTTAAATAAACGGAACCTTCTGACCAAAAAAGAGATGAACTACAGAAACAGACGATAGACCAAAGTTTCGATCACATATTATGGTAGAGATAATGGACAAAAAGCATTATCTCTGCAGGAAAACGTCACAATTGCCAGCTGCGGTCTTTATATTAAACAAACAGTCCAATATTTAGGAGCCAGTCCCGATGGTATTTATAAACACAAAGATGGAAAAACAGGACTGGTAGAAGTAAAATGCCCACTTTCTGCAAAAAATATGCAATCTGAAGAAACGATAAAAGAAAAAAAAAATGGAAATGTAACATTAGGAGAAATACGTTTGCGATTGACAAAAACCACGTCTATTATTTCCATACTCAGAGCCAATTAAACATTACGGAGATGGATATGTGCTTATATGCCGTATGGGCTGGAGTGGACTACTCAATGAAAGTCGAATAATATAAAAAGAGACCCTACGTTCTGGCACTACAAAATGGTAGGCCCATTGACAAAATTTTATTTGCATTGTCTGCTCCCTGAGCTAATTGATTCCCGCCTTAAAAGACCCGCCATAAATATAATTCAACCTATTGAGAAAAAAGAAATAAGAACCACGTCTTTTACCGCAGACTTTGTGAAATGACAACACCCACAAGACCACGAGAATTATCAGAAATCTACCCCAATATAACCGTCGAGAGATGGTTGTATTCAAAATTGAAAAACTCCCTCAACGGAAGAAAAAAAAATGCGCTAGTCCCAAAGAACGCCATGAAATCGCTCACACAGACACTACACATCACATCAGACACAACACAACACAGACACCAACACATGCTCATCGCAGACTTATATTTTATCGCCTTCAAAGTATGCTCCTTCAGAAACGATACACTTACGCCAACGAATAATCCAATCATCAAAACATTTTTTTTTTAATTTGGAATTGGTTTGCTTTTGACTCTAGTCTAGCTCAGAGGTGACAGAGACAAAGTCGACGATGGAGTGAGCTTACCCAGAAGAAGCCTATTCACTCTCTCTTTGAAGAGATTCAGGTTGTAGGCGCTCGGTAACACATTTTTAAACGCTTTTTCCGGAATTGAGTTTAGTTCTCGCCGCGAATATTCCTTTGTCTTACCGAATGAAAACGGTGCCACGAAGTGGTAATTTGAGGTTAGGAAAAAGAAAGAAGTCGGCTGGAGCCATATCTGGTGAATAAGGTGGTTGCTCGATAATCACGAATCATGTATTTGTTGAGCTTTTGGTCAAAAATTTGTTTACAAAGATGGCCTTGTGCGAAGGCGCATTATTGTGGTGCAAAATCCAACAATTTTCTTTCCACAAATCTGGCCTTTTTCTTCGAATTTGCTCTCTTAAATGCCGCATAACGCTCAAATAATATACTTTATTTTTTTCGATATACTTTATTTATTTCGAGCTTCTGACAAGTTGGTAACATCTGAAAAAGGTTGCCGAGAGCCAGCAGTGGACCTGTGAAAATAAAAAAGTCATAAATTATTAACAGAGTTTTCAGAAGTACCTATTAGTAAAAAATCATCGTACTAAAAGATATCCGACTTTGGTCTAAATAGCCCTAAAGTATAGTAGACTAGCGATCTAATACATACATAAACACCAAAAACAACCCACCCCATACATTCCCCTCACACACTCACCCCCCATACACACACCCCCACACACTCACTCCCCATACCTCATACAGATACATCTATCAACACATAATCACGCCCTCCCCACATACACTCACGCCCCCCACACACGTTTAGATATCGATACCCAACACTTTTGCGGAGTTTCGCTATCTAATTTAATTTGACCCTGTATACGATATTATCTAAACACGACGAAATACAAAAAATAAAGATTTGATGATTTTTTTGGGGCCAATGACCGCTGGTAGTATTGTTACTTGAAGTGTGAGTTGATAAAATCTGTTTCATCGTGTTGAGATATCAATATCCATCACGTTTGTGGAGTCTCGCTAGCTAATTTAATTTGACCTTGTAGTTAGGCCCTAAACATGAATACTGTAAACAGTTCTACTTACCTTTGGATTCTATTTCTCTTCATCAATTCTACGTTTGAGGCCAATTTTCTTTTTCTTGTACAGGCATATTTTTTTTACGTTTACGATCCATTTTGAAGTCAAATATTTACAAAACTATTACTGATACACAAATATTTACAAAACTATTACTGATATACAAATATTTACAAAAAACTCGAAAAATTATATACAAAAAATAATAAAGTAGAGCAACTTTAGATACACAACAATGCGCATCCTATGTTAGAGCAGGAGCAAAGTTAGAGCGAGAGGGAACAGTTAAAATTCGTCGTGGACCACACGTCTGAACGCTCCGACCGTGCAATGGCCACTAAGAAATTTCTCTCTCAATTCTTGTTTATAAACCCCTTTTTTGTAGGTCTTTTGAAAAAATTACTATTGTTAGGGTAAGGTGATTTAGGTGCTATTTTTTTTTTGTATTTGCTTATTGAACTCTTGGCATTAAAATAATCTAATTAATACATACATACGATGCATAGTTATTATGAAAAAAACCGTTTATTAAGAGATAAAAACAGAGAATTTTGATGAAATTGTGACGTCTAAATTAAGAAAATGGAATATAATTAGAAAAAACTAATCAGCACATTTTGAAGACGAGAATGTTGAAATAAATATGTGCTGAACAGATTTCCAAATTAATTCTTCATTGCCCTAAACTAAGCGCCCAAACAGAACTCGAAATGATGTTGGGCGCGAAAGAGCTGTATTTAACGCTTGTTTTACCTAACTTATCCCATCTAAATGAACTTAAAAAAAATAACTAGCTATTACTTATATTGTGGTTATTTATGTGCAATAATAAAATTTCATTGTTATTTCATTGCTTTGTTTAAAAAAAAAAAACTGGCACTCCGGTAGTGCCGACAGAAGTGAAAACTTGAACAATTACGAGTGTATTTTGTGAATCGTCTTATAAACAAAACACGCGTGTTAAGGTGTGTTCCTTATTTTATAGGGTTTTTTGCAAATCAGGTATGATGACCAAAGTGACTGGTTTATTCTTCTCGTGAAAGGAATTTATTCAGATTTACAAATAAGCACACAGGATAGACTTCAGTTCGTGGTGTTGGTCGCGGCAGTGCTTCGTTAATCATTTCTAAAGTGGTAACTAGATAAACTAATAAGGAGCCTGTATGAAATTTTACACAATGTTACCTTTGTTCGATTACCATGTTTACAGAGGCGTATTAGAAGAGGACGTAGATGGTACGATTGATATTAGTTACATTTTTACATACTATTGGCCTTGTACATAAAATGTATTTGAGCTCGTCGTCAGTTATATATCCGTGGTTCAGCGCCATCTCGTCGTTGTTGGATGAACTACGTAGTTAGTACGCGAGGCCCTCGTAGTTCTTCCCGATGTGCATAGATGGCGCTGTCCTCAACAACGCGCGTCTTACGTTTTACGTCTTACGTTTTACGTCTTACGTTTTACGTCTTACGAATTTTCGATCAGGGTCACGTGACCTGACGCGAGTTTAGAAGTTTTTACCCATTCCAAAAAAAGTACACAGCGCCGCTAAAGAAGTTTTCACTTCAAAAATACAAAGTTGCGCAAATAATTCGCCGCGAGTGAATTTTGCAAGACTGCAGCCTTAAAGACAAAAGATATTTGCATTACTTATACTTGTAAAAGTGAATTAATTGGCTATTCTGATTCTGATTTTGCTTCTGATATTGACACTAGAAAATCCAATACTGGATATATTTTTATGATGAATGGGGGTCCTGTTACATGGGCTAGTAGAAAACAAAACACAGTAGCTTTATCAACAGCAGAATCAGAATTTATGGCTGCAAGCGAAGCTGCCAAAGAAATTCTGTAGCTTAGACAGTTGTTAATTGATATTGATGAACCTCAACCTTTGTTCACCCTATTTATCGATAACCAGAGTGCTATTAAATTAATTAACAACCCAGTCTACCATAGGAGGACCAAACATATAGATATTAGGTACTATTTTATAAGAGAGAAAGTAGAACAAAATATTATTAACATTAAGTATGTTGAAAGCTCATGTCAGCTCGCTGATTTCCTTACTAAAGGCTTGCCTTTGGGTAAATTTATTAAAAATAGAGATCAAGTTTTTAATATTTAAAAGGGTTGATGTGTTAGTAATAAAATATTTTTTTTGTTATATTTAAGTATAGCTATATTATAAAATTTTAGTGGGAGTATTGAGTAATAAATTTTATAATAGGCTTCATGTAAAACAATCTTTTGCTTCTGTATTAAAAAAATAAATAAATTACGTTTCTCTGCCACCAGAGGCGCTGTTTACTCTGTAGAAATTGTCTAACCTGCAGGGATTGAAAAGGTTCCTAAAATACCGGTAAAGTACCGGTATTTAGTGGTTCCGGTTGCTAGAACCCGAACCGGAACCGGAACCTAAATTAGAACCTTTATTGTACCGGTTCTTTAGCGGTACGAGTACGAGACCGAACGAGTTCATACGATGCCGCTCAGCGCAGGACAATAGCGGCAAGATAGGAGATTTTGTAAGAGGAGAGAGGGGTACATTGCATTTGTAGATCATTCGCATCATTCATTGCATGAACAACGCGTGCGCCCTATATTTGTTTCATCGTTTGATTAATATTATACATTCGTGTACTTGTCTGTTGTACAATGACCTCTTAAGAGGTTGTTGGTGTTTTTCCATTAACCCTGTATATTCAATAAATAAAGGAGATGATAATATCTAAGTGAATACAATACGATTAAACTTACCTTTGTCCATTTTATATTAATTTATTAACAGTAACTGTAGATTATATAAACAACTAATAATAATTACTGTCAATATTTGCTCACCAATAATTCGAAGGCTAACTGAAAGAAAAGATACGCTAGCCACGCGTCAAACATTATCCCTTCTTTCTTAGAGAACCTTTAAATCGGATGATACGGAACCGGTATATTGGAACCTTTATTTGGAACCGGTACTATGGAACCAGAACCGAACCGGAACCTGAACCGGAACCGTACCGAAAAGAAGAACCTTTTTAAGAACCGACATGAAGAACCGGAACCCATATTCGTACCGGTTTTCAATCCCTGCTAACCTGTGTGCGTTTGCGATCCAATAAATAAAAAATCTAACTCTATTTTAATTATTTTAAACCTGGAACCCTTTACATTCTATTTTTATTCTGCAGAAAAGAGCCATATATAATCTCCGCAGGCGCGATTCTCTAAGGGAACGGTTTAAGGAAATTAACATCATGACGGTACCTTGTCAATACATCTATGAAAACATCATGTATGTAAGGAAAAATTTACATCTTTTTAGTAAAAGAGGTGAAAGACATAATTATAGTACTAGAAATAGGGACCTATTAGTTCAACCAGGTTTCAGACTGGCTAAAGTAGACTCATCTTTTATGGGGTACTGTTTAAAATGTTATAATAAAATACCTCCCCAAATTCTTCAACTGAATGAGACAAAATTCAAGTCTTGTATAAAACGCACACTATGCAGTCAGGCATATTATAAGTTAGGGGATTACATTGCTGATAAAAATGCCTGGCTCAATGCTGGTCCTGCTCCACAACCACAACTAATTGATTAACACATGAAAATACTGTTGGAGCTGCTGAAGATTGTAAGACTATCTTTGCATTGTATAAAATCAATTTCCTTTGTTTTGTATAATTGCATAGCACAGATGTGAGTTCTATGTACCCTATAGCTACCATTTACCGGGTAATAATATGTCTTTCATTGACTCGAATGTGCCCTGGCAGCTGATAGTATGTCATGCTCACTCAAATGTCTCGCTGACGGTGGCGTGTGTGTTGGATCATTTAGCTCCCTTCAAAATGGTTGAGCTGAAAGGTGCTGATTTATGCGTCATGTTCGTGAACGGGCGCCGTCAGTTGGGGCTGGTCATCACTTAGCTGCCTCGGCTTATTTTTAATTATTTTAATTTTGGATTGTTGTTTGTTAAGTACTATTTGTTGTACTCTGGACGCTTTTAACGCGTACGTCTTTTTTAATTTTTTACATCGTTCTCACATTATATAATTTTAATATCAAAAGTAATGATGTAACTAATATTTTTGTAAAATATGATTTAAAAAGAGTGTCCATGGAGTTTCTTGCCCGTTCTTCTCCATAGGTACCTACGCTTTGGAATGGGCAACTAGCTTCATATTTTCTGACTGACCGACTTCTTGACAATTCAAAAGTGCCTGTAAATGGTTTAATTGAAATAAACGCTTTGAGTTTGAGTTTGACACATGATTAAGTACATTATAAATAGTAGCCTAAGTGCTATTCCAAGGTAAGCTATCTTCTCGATTCTAAATTTCATTAAAATACATCCAGTAATTTATGTGTGAACGAAAGAAATACATCGAGATATTTGCCAGGTCTTTGACTTGGTCCCAATGTTTAAAAAAAAATATAGTTCATGAAATGTGTGATGAATACCTACTACTAAAAAGAGGTAGCTCTTTTTTGTATATAAATAAAAAGCCCGTATTTGTCTTTTTATATTAGGTACATATATATTTATTGATAAGCCGTAGGTTAGATAAATTAACAGTACAATGCGTGCCACGAAAGATGAGACTTGATCCCGCCTCCCCCGCTCTTTCCGCCGCCCCTATGACGTCCAGTCCCGTCCCGCACTCAGACCGCATACCGCTAAAGATACCTAAAATCGTGTACTGCGCATGTCAAACCACGTGGTGTGTTAAGTCTCATCTTTCGTGGCACGCATTGTAAGTTTTTCATCATTAAGGGGAATGCTCCAACTAGCCCGCGAAATTCAAAATTTCTTGCGTTTTTTGCAATTTGCGGGCCAATGTTAGGTTGTATGTTGATTAAAATATTATTCGCGGTTGTAAGACGTATGTAGTTACAGAATTATAATCATCAAAATCACCAATACAACCCTCCAAGTTCATAAAGGCGTAAGAACAAAAAAAAAACAGAAAAAATTTGAATTTTGCGGGCTGGTTGGAGCATTCACCTTACTTAATAGAAGATTCCCTTTTTTCGCCTCCCCACACCGCTGCATATATCTCTGGCCCCGCGGCATCCGCTGACGTCGTGTCGCAAGGAGTCGCTTTGTCTAGCTTCGAGAAAGTGAGACAGCTAGTACGCGTACGGTGTTAGTGTGACAGAGACAGGTTACGTACGTGTAACGTCGCTCTATTAGGAATAATAGGTACGAAGTGTTTATTGAGGAAGTGCGTTTGGATTATTACTTGGTATTGGTAAACAGTTGCAGTTATGTTATGACGCCAAGGACACTGTTACGTTGAGTCACGCAGTTGCACTGATACTGTTTGTTTACTTTTTTTTGAGTTGGTTGAAAGTGGCGTATTAAGCATTTTATAACAATTATGTGGTTGTAGGGGTGTTGAATTTTATGGCACGATCTGCGGTGGTAAGTATTTAATGGCATTGATTTGACTTACCTATTTAAAAATACTTGTCTTATCAAGTATGTACTTGGTTTCATTTATTATAGTCACAAGGTGCATTTAATATATTTTTTAATTAGCCCCCAAAACTTTTGAACGCGACTGTACGGACAACAGCTTAGGTATAATACGTCCAATAAAGAAGGCCATCGATATGTATGAATCCGTCGCTTTTTAGTAGTCATTCAAATTTGGTCGGATAACCAGCCGTTGCTTACATATTTTGGTTTTTTGTTAATATTTACTTAATGTGAAACATTCCAAGCTGAATATTTTCACCATATATTTTTGACTAAAGGCACATTATTTTGGTTTATACCTACCCATCTCGGATTGAGCCGGTTCCTTGTATTTTGCCGTCAAAGTTATGACACCATCGTTTTGACTTTTAGCAAAAACGCATTTATGAATAGTTTTGAAACTTTGTATGGTTATTATTAGCGTCAAGAAGGACCGAATACAGTTTTCAGCGAACTTGTTTCTTGTCTAATTTAGGCGCTGCGATGTTTTTTCGGGTTTTCATAAAACCGCTATAACTTGAAAACTATAAATATTTTCTTAAATCTAATTGGGGCACTAAGGGGCACACATTAAGAGCTACTCGTGTATGTTTATTCTACAGGGGCACATGCAATGGTTGTAGAGATATACGATTCATCAAAACGTTACTCCAGCAGGAAATGCAATATCTCGAAAACCTGAAGGGGCACAGATTTTATTTTTGGGGGCACATTTTGGCACACATATAAGCTCTCTGGCCATGCACAATTTTTCTCTCTCCGATCATTCGTTTAGAATTTTCCTGCTAGAAAAACGTTACCCCAGCAGGAATCGTTTTTTCCGGTTTTTTCCAAAACGACAGGGGGCACACATTTTTTATTTGGGGGCACATTTACAGCAGATAGGGCTCGAATTATACGTTCTACTCCTATAACTCTAGGAGACACTTTCTTGCTGGGGTAACGTACACTGCTTTCCCATATTTTAAAAAATTAAAAAATAGACAAACCAATTATATTCATATGCTTAATAAGCATATGCACTTTTTAGTGAGTCATTACAGTGACAAGCTTGTATATTTTGACACCAACAGTTTTGTAGAAACTTTAAAGTCGACTAGGGATACTGTGTATCTGCCTGTTAGTTTTAGACACATAATAGCAAGGCTATTAGCTTTTTATATAAACTCAGACATAAGTATTATGTCGAAGTCTTGTATTATTAACACCACAACTGTTAGTAATAATACTAATAATAAGGTGGTTTGCCTGAATGAATGTAGCTCAAATGCTATAAATATTTTTACAAATTGTACGAAGGAGGTTCCATTTCTCTCACGCACTATGAGCTCACTGCTTGGTGATGACATTGAAGTCTTGGGATTAACTCTGGATAATCATTTAAACTAGTTTGTAGGACAACAGAAGGTACCAGTAATAATATTCTTATACCTAACAACAACAAGGTATCTTCTTGCTCTAAAATAAGTAAATATCAAAAAGGAGATCAGCAGGATGCCTTGACATTATTTCATCAAAATATTCAAGGCATGTCTTCCAAATTATTAGAAATGGAAATGTTTTTAGAAAAAACAAAGTTTGACATTGTTTGTTGTACTGAACATTGGTTAAAGGATTACCAAATGTTAATTAATTTTGAGAACTATAGTGTGGGCAGTTGTTTTAACCGTAAATCTATGTTGCGTGGTGGTTCTCTAATCTTGTTAAAAAATTGTTTAAAATCCAAGCAACGAAATGACATAGTGGGTTTATCAATTGAACATTACATCGAACTGTCCTGTGTTGAGCTAGATAAGCATGTTATAGTGTGCGTTTACAGACCCCCTAATTATCAGAACTTTTCTGTATTTGAGTCAATAATGGAAGATGTCCTAGCGAAACTTGCATCCAATAACAAAGCCGCAATAATTTGTGGTGATTTTAATATTAATATTTTGGAAAATAATTCTAATAGCAGTAGATTATTAAGCCTATTTAAATCGTTCAATTTATCTAATGTTTTTACAGAACCGACTAGAATAACTCCAACTTCTGCTACTTGTATCGATAATGTCTTTTGCGATTGTGATTATTTAGATAAAACCATCGTTAATTGTCTGCCGTCTGATCATAGTGGACAAATGGTATCATTTAAGTTTAAAACACCTTTACAAAAAGTGCAAATACAATTTAGACCAATAACGACTGGTAAACTAAATAGATTCAATAGTACCCTAAATAATAAGTTAAATGATCTGGGCCATGATATGGATGATGCAAATAAATTGTACGAGGATTTCTTTTCAATAGTGCACACTCAATTCAATATAACTTTTGAAAAGAAAACAAAAAACATTTGCCCTAATTTTATATTTTGTGACTGGGCAACTAGAGGTATTAGGAAAAGTAGGGAAAGACTATTCGAGCTGTATGGCCTTAAGCCTTACATCAATACTGAAACTTTCAGCAAGTATGTTGCTACATATTCCAAGATTTTTAGAAATATTTGTAAAATAGCCAAATCCCTGTACATTAGCAATAAAATCAAATCGGCAGAAAATAAAATAAAAACTGTTTGGAAAATTATAAATAACGAAACTAGTAGGAATAAAAAACGAAACACTGATTACACATTGGAGACTTCACGTGGGGCCATAAGCTCTAACTTAGAAATAGCTCAGGAATTTGTAAATTTCTTCACTAATATTCTATCAAAAACGACGGAAGCCTTAAATTCCTCATCCGACGTATCAATTGATTTATTAAGAGTGAACTTTCCAGCCTGCCCGGTTGAATTTCAATTTGAACATATTAACCCCGTAGCAGTAATAAAAGCTTTTAAGCAAATTAAGATCAAATTGACCGAAGATCTTTGGGGAATGTCCATTAAAGTCTGTACCTCTATAATTGAGACTATTTCACCTTACTTAGCCTTAGTATTTAATTTGTGTGCTGATCAAGGAGTCTTCCCCGATTTAATGAAATACAGTAAGGTAATACCACTTTACAAATCCGGGGACAGTAAAGACACCAATAATTATAGACCCGTATCCGTTTTGCCGGTTTTCAGCAAGGTGTAAAGTTCACTCAACCTCCATAGAAAAGGGAGGATCCTCCGACCAGACGGGTGTTGTGTCTGGCGGGCAACTGGCCGTTGATTCATGTCGGGCCGTTGTATCTATGCTAGTTGCGCGGTAAACTCTGCTTGCGCGATGCAGGACTTGCGTGACGTCAGTATGACGCGTTGTTTGTATGTGGCGTTGTAGATACCGCTACATCACTCCCCCCCCGGAGATCGGAGGTCGATAGTGGGCTGAGTCTTGTATCTTGCGATGCTTGCCAGGCCAACTGAGGTTCCAGTGAGTCGGAACCGGTTGCCGCATAGTTCACGGTGAGTCGGAACTGTCTGCGAAGATGTCCCCAGTGAGTCGGGGTGGCGCTGCGTTATGCTCCAGTGCGTCGGATGTAGTACAGCGCCGAGTTGAGGCTGGCTGCTGCGTCGACCAGGAGAGGAATTGAGCTCTTCTTGTTGACCGGTCGAAAGTGCGGTGTGCTGTGCCGAGGTTGCTGATGAGGCTGAGGGTCATGACCAGGTATGCGCGGTCGCTGCATGCTGGTGGTCAGGATACCCGTTGAAGCCGTGGGAGCTGGCTGGCTGGGTGACTCGCCGCTAACGCTTGCGGGAGTGATGATGATCACGTCACGCTGAAGTATTTGCACGAAGGCTGCGCTGACGTTCATGTTCGGGGTCACCAGTATAGAGGTATGAGGAACAGGGTGTAAAGTTCACTCATCCTCCATAGAAAAGGGAGGATCCTCCGACCAGACGGGTGTTGTGTCTGGCGGGCAACTGCCCGTTGATTCATGTCGGGCCGTTGTATCTATGCTAGTTGCGCGGTAAACTCTGCTTGCGCGATGCAGGACTTGCGTGACGTCAGTATGACGCGTTGTTTGTATGTGGCGTTGTAGATACCGCTACATGTTTGAAAAGATAATGCTTAATCAAATGCTCAATCATTTTAACACAAAATATTACACGATCAACAGTATGGTTTCACCAAAGGACGTTGTACGACCGACGCTGGTGTAATTTTATTAAAACACATTTTTAACGCGTGGGAAGAGGCCCAAGATGCCATAGGAATCTTTTGTGACCTCTCCAAGGCATTTGATTGCGTCGATCACGAAACCTTGCTTTTGAAACTTGAGCATTACGGACTTGGAAAATTTGCGCTCAGTTTAGTTAGTTCTTATTTAAATGATAGACAACAGCAAGTTCAAATAAATGGTGTCAATTCGAATGGTTTAACAGTAAAAATGGGTGTGCCACAAGGCTCGATATTGGGTCCTTTTCTCTTTTTAGTGGATGTTAATGATCTACTCCATTTATTAAAAAATCAACCACAAATGGTGTTATTTACTGATGACACTTCCTTAATTTTTAAGGTAAATAGACGTGCTATAAATTTTGACGACGTAAATAACGCCCTACTGCAGGTCCAAAATTGGTTCACTGCTAATAATTTAGTATTAAATGGAAAAAAAACTAAGTGCATAAGATTTTCTTTACCAAATGTCAAGAGTATTGATTGTGAGATAATATTGAATCAAGAGAAACTAGAATTCGTCGATGAAACTGTTTTCCTAGGGATCACGCTCGACTCAAGGCTACAATGTGGGGTCCTCATTTAACATCTCTTGCAGGACGGCTAAGTTCAGCAGCTTATGCTGTCAGAAAAATCCGTCAATTTACTGATGTAGATACCGCGAGACTAGTCTATTTTAGTTACTTTCATAGTATCTATCTATCTAGAAGTAGTAGTAGTAGTATCTATCTGTTTTTATCTTATTTTTTATTCTGATGTACGACTAATATCTAACTACCTGGTGTATTGTGTGTCTCTTAGTCTGTGCTAAATAAATGTATTTTCTTTCTTTTCTTTCTTTCTATCATGTCTTACGGTATTTTACTTTGGGGACGGGCTGCAGACATCGATTCTATTTTTATTCTGCAGAAAAGAGCCATCAGAGCCATTTATATTCTCCGCAGGCGCGATTCTCTAAGGGATCTGTTTAAGGAAATTAACATCATGACGGTGCCTTGTCAATATATCTACGAAAACATCATGTCGACGGCGAAGTGCCAATAACTCCTAACTGACAAAGTCAAAAATTTACACATACTGGATAAAAATGTTCAAAAATAGACACGTTGTTTTAGTTGGGAGGTAATATGTATTTCCACATTTTAATTTAATGTTGTTGTAACAAAAATACATTTTGCGATTTCACTAAAACACGCGAATAACGCCTTTAAATTCAAAACGAAAAAAAAAGTTAATTTCTCAAAAAAAAATCAGTTAGGAGGTATTGGCACTTCGCCGTCGATGTATGTAAGAAAAAACTTACATCTTTTTAGTAAAAGAGGTGAAAGACATAATTATAGTACTAGAAATAGGGACCTATTAGTTCAACCAGGTTTCAGACTGGCTAAAGTAGACTCATCTTTTATGGGGTACTGTTTATGTTGTAATTTATAGGGAAAAATACGACTTATAGCTGTGTAAAATTTATTTGTAGATGACAAGACAGCATCGAATATCAAAAAACACATTTTAAACTTATATATTCTTTTTAGCTTATCAGAGAGGTTTTAATTGGTATCAAAAAATATCCATTTACAACATCCGCCCTCAATTAAAACTCTCTAGGGAAAACAAAAAGAAAGAAAAAAAACTGGCACTCCGGTAGTGCCGACAGAAGTGAAAACTTGAACAATTACGAGTGTATTTTGTGAATCGTCTTATAAACAAAACACGCGTGTTAAGGTGTGTTCCTTATTTTATAGGGTTTTTTGCAAATCAGGTATGATGACCAAAGTGACTGGTTTATTCTTCTCGTGAAAGGAATTTATTCAGATTTACAAATAAGCACACAGGATAGACTTCAGTTCGTGGTGTTGGTCGCGGCAGTGGTAAGAGAAGCAAGCCCATGGAGCTCGTCGTCAGTTATATATCCGTGGTTCAGCGCCATCTCGTCGTTGTTGGATGAACTACGTAGTTAGTACGCGAGGCCCTCGTAGTTCTTCCCGATGTGCATAGATGGCGCTGTCCTCAACAACGCGCGTCTTTCGTTTTACGCGTAGACAGAGAATACTATAGACAAATTGATGTCTTTTGTCACGTTCACACAAGAAAAAGAGCAAATTACGCCTATATCGTGTAAAGAAATGAGACAGAACGATGAGATTTTTTGTTTCACGTCGCGTGCCACGATTTTGAAGGTTAGCATAGTACTTTGGTAAACAAAGTTTGACAGTTATCGTGCAGATAGTTATCGTCTTCTTGTAAAATTCAGTTTTTATGTGCTTTATGTTTATTAATTTATGTTATTTTATGTTGTGAACAATTTAGACTTAATATTTCAATCATTTAAAAAAAAAGCATGGTGCGGTGTAGCGTTTTAAGGTGTAAAAGTGATAGTGGAACAAAAATGCCAGATTTGTCCTTTCGTTCGTAAGTGTAGCACTTTTTATCAGTAACTAGGCTATCAATAACTTTTTACTGTGTTCATACATTAAGTATAATGTACCCTAGACGTAAATTCATCGATAAAAAGCACAAAACTAACAATTATTAAGTTCTGACTTAAGAATTTAGGTGTTGCCAACTTTTCTATAAATTATTACCCACTTTTATGGGAAATCTGTATTCTGCAGTGTGTATCCTAATTCTATCTAATATTATAAATACGAAAGTGAGTTTATTTGTTGGTTTGTTTGTTACGCTTTCACGCTAAAATGGTTGAACGGATTTGGATGAAATTTGGCACATCGGTGAACTATGACCTGAGTTAGGACTTAGGATATTTTTTATCGCAATATTCTCACGGAACCGAGACACATGCGCGTGAAATCACGGGGCGCAGCGAGTTAATTATATCTGAAAGATTAATGGCTTGTTACAGTTTTCCTGAAGGTGGTGATTTACGTCGGAATCATAGTTACAGGACGAACAGATTGGACACCAAAACCGTCATCAAAAATTTGCAGCAGACATAAAAAATGTTAAATAAAAAGAAGAAAAATAATTGAAACATTTATGCGAAGCTTGTTTTATTTAAAGGGCAATCAATCTAATTAATAAAGATAATTAAAAATAAATTTGTTGTATTATTTACTCACAAAGCCAGATACTACTATCATCTAAGGAATGGCAGGTATTTAGAATCACATCATCATCATACGTCGTCACTCTCTCCTGCTCTTAACGCAATTTATTTGAGTTCAGGAGCATGTCTTCTTCCATACATCACATGCTTATACCGATGATAATCGATTTATCAGTCACTTTCAAGCTTTCTCTTCCACTTTCATAAATTGTGGGGTAAATTTTTCCTCACACGGTAACCCTAAATATGTGACGTATTTTTGTTTTGTCTCTTTCTGCGACACGCTTTGCAGGCGTCTATAGTATTCTCTGTCTACGGTTTTACGTCTTACGAATCTTACGATCAGGGTCACGTGACCTGACGCGAATTTAGAAGTTTTTACCCATTCCAAAAAAAGTACACAGCGCCGCTAAAGAAGTTTTCACTTCAAAAAAGAAATACCACATTATCAAAACCTATGCTAAATTTAAACCAGCTACACATTTCTTATGTGCAATACGCCCTAACGGTTTTGTTAGCATATCAGCAAAATTCAAATCTGATCTGACGAAATTAATATCTATAATACCGTCAGATACCTTCTCCCGTATAAAGTGATATCTTGTATCTGAGTAAGTAATAGATGATATAACAACAAAATCTCTAATATTTACAATATATAACAACGGAACCTATAATTTTATTTAATATAGCGATTAGGTAATATAATGAACGATTGATATAATTTTAAAATAACTAATTTTCATAAGCATAACATACATTAAATATAAAATCGTTTGACATACCACTCAAAAGATATAAAACTTATTTGGTCTAATAAAACAATAACTTTGTATTTTGTTTAAGATATATTTAAAAGTATTTTTTCTTTGTTTTATTCTTTGTAAGTTCTATCGTAGTTATAGGTAATAGTCACCTAAGTAGATATTAAACATAACTAGTAACTAATTACCACCTGCGCTAAGATAGGTCGACGGAGCCCCGCTTCGCGGGGCTCCTATTTCTGGGTGGTTTAAAAAAAAATAACCACGAAGGCTAAGGCGGGAGCTCCGCTCCGCTCCGCTTCGCTCCCGCCTTAGCCTTCTAACCTAACCTATCCGAGTCGGGGTACTCTGAGTCGGGGTGTTAACCATAATAACGTTTTTATATACATGACGGCGCGGTCATAATATGAACGCGCGAATATTATTATTCTGCGTTCTTTTATTTAATTTGTGTAGTGAATTTGGTTGATCAAATTATTTGTATCGTAAACACTGATTTAGATTTTATTGTAAATAAGTCGCTCAACAAAAGAGGGGACTACTTAGTCCGTGTGGGCTTGCGAGTGACATCAGCGCCGGAAGTAGTATCGCTTGTTGTAGCAAAGTGGGGGTGGTGGGGCGACCGGTGCCTTTATAAAGCAGCCGGCGCGCGTTGTAGAGGGGCACTTTGACTCGGTCCGTGGCGCTGGCCGTACGCTCGCAATTTCACATACCTCTTTGTCTTGATTTTTCGTTGTCGTCAGTTCGGAAATCCTACATACATATATTAAACGTTAGACCTAATGATTTTCGATTAAATAAAATATATACATATTAAACGTTAGACCAAATGATTTTCGATTACATAAACGTTATATCAAACAACGTTATACTAATTAAGTTTTAGAATAAATAAATGTTATATGTAAAGAAATTATATCAACAGTTGGTATATCTCACGTTGATTATATCTTATGAACGATAATAAAATGAAATTAGACCAAATGAGTTTATACGTTATGAGACGCACCCCTTGTATCTATATGTTTCGTTCGCTCGTGATGGACAGGGTTATGCACTAAACTTTGTGCACTCTGACTGTCGTTGAACAAAGTAACAGTATCAGACTTACCAGTTATTTCCGATACAAATCGTCTTAAGTAACACGCCTCTTTAGCTGCAGCGGTTAGTGCCATATACTCCGCCTCAGTAGATGACAGAGCAGTCGTCTGCTGCTTTTTAGCCTGCCACATTACAGGACCTCCAGCCAGCATAAAATAGTATCCAGTATATGACTTTCGGTCCATGCTACAGTTAGCCCAATCTGAATCCGTGTATCCCTTAAGGTACTCTCCAGTCTTTCTGTAAGTAAGAGCATAATCTATTGTACCTCTCAAATATTGCAACACTCTCTTTAGTGCAAGCCAATGTTCTTTACTAAACTTTGTGTTAAACTGACTGAGATAGCTCGTTACAAATGCTATGTCCGGGCGAGTGTTTACTGCCAAAAACATAAGGGATCCAACTAAACTTTGAAATGGATACTCGCCTTCTCCATTTCCAGTACTCAGCTTCTTCAGACTTGATGGCGTCTCAACAGTCTTGCACATATCCATACCAAACTTTTTCAGCAAACTTAAAATGAATGTTCTTTGACTAACTTTTACTTTACCATCGTCGCTTCTATGAATATTTAATCCAAGATAATATTTTAATTCTCCCAGATCTTTTATTGAAAAAATATTTTTCAAAACATGTTTGACAGTGTCAAAAGTTATTTCATTTTGGTAAAAGACAATAATGTCATCGACAAAAACTGCCAATAGGACCAACTCTTTACCAAAAAGTTTCTTATACACGCATGGTTCGGAAGGAGTTTTTTCAAAACCTAACTCCAACAGTGTTTTATCCAACATCATGTTCCATGCTCGTGGTGCTTGTTTGAGCCCGTATAAGGATTTCTGCAGCAGACAAACTTGAGCTTCTTGTCCTTTCTTTGCGAAACCTTGAGGTTGTTCCATAAATACTTCCTCTTCAAGATCTCCATTTAGAAAGGCTGTATCAACATCCAAGTGTCTCATTTGTAGGTCCATTTCTACAGCTAAAGCAAACAATGTACGGAGTGAAGAATGACGAATTACAGGGGCAAACGTTTCATTGTAGTCAATACCTTCTACTTGTCTGAAACCTTTAGCCACTAATCTCGCCTTATACTTCATAATATTTCCGTCAGCATCCATTTTCAATTTGTAGACCCATTTACAAGGTATGACCTTTTTATTTCCTTTGGGTCGGTCAACAAGCTTCCAGGTTTTTAATTTTAACAAAGAATTGTGTTCATCAGTCATTGCCGACAGCCATCTATCAGCATCATTTGCATTCACTGCCTCGAGATAATTCTTCGGTTCAATAATCTCTTCAGCAAATACCTTAGAGGTAAAGAAATCCGGTTGTTTACGAATCCTAGAAGGATATCTACTTACTTGCTGATCCACAGCTGGCTCTATCCGTTCAGGACTTATAGGATCCTCTGATTCTGCTGAATTATAATAATTTTCATCATCACTACATACAGAATTATTTTCCTGACGAACTTCATTCTCATCCTCCTGCTGCTGCTCATCAATTAAAATGACTGGTTCCGTTTTCACAGATTCAACAGCATTACCTTTTAATTGTGAAAAATTATTTTCAAAAAATGTTACATCTCTTGACTTCTGTATAATTCTTGGATTTGAAGAATCCCTGAAATAATAACCATTCGGATCTTCTGAATATCCAACAAAGATTACTTCTTTAGTCTTCAGATCTAGTTTCTTCCGTTGACAAGCCGGAACTTGTATAAGTGCTCTACACCCAAACACACGCAAATGGGTCAAATCACCCTTATTGCCATTCCATTTTTCAAATGGTGTTTTTCTTTCAAGAGCCCGATGTGGAGACCTATTTTTCAGGTATACAGCAGTCTTGAAGGCATCTTCCCAGTACGCTTTGGATAGCGAACTCTGAGCTAGCATAGACCGTTCTTTTTCCACGATAGAACAATTTGTTCTTTCTGCTACTCCATTTGATTGAGGGCTATACCCTACTGTAGTCTCATGCGTCACTCCTTTTGTAGCTAAGTAATCCTCAAGCTCTTTATTGACATACTCCTTTCCGCAGTCAGTTCTCAATCTCTTGATTTTAGCGCCGGTTTGTCTTTCCACTAAAGCTTGGAAAATACAAAACTTTTCTTTAACCTGTGCTTTAGAAGCAATAAAGTAAGGATAAATCATCCGCGAAAAATCATCTATGAAAATGAGAACATACTTATTACCTTGGAATGATGTCTCAGACATTGGTCCACATAAATCTGAGTGGATCAATTCTAGCTTTGAGACAGCTTTTTTGTACGCAATCGTCTTGAAAGGTTTTCTCGCCTGCTTGCCTTCAACACAGGCAACGCAACTCGATTTATCTATTTCAGTATAATCTATACCTACGTGAGAATTCTTTAATTGGTTCATACCAATACGACATAAATTACCTAACCGTTTGTGCCATAACAGGTACCTGCTCAACGAGTCAGAGTGCACCTCGTACGCTACATTTTGGAGGGAATTAGTTGTACAATCGAGAGTGTACAGTCCACCACTAGCAGAACCATGTAGAATCGCCTCACCTTCAAAAGAAAAATCATTTTCTTTATAAAAACTACAACCATTCTTATCAAAAAGTACTACAAAACCTTTGTCTACGACTTTCTTGACAGAAATAAAATTATTAGTAAGTTTAGGTACATACGCTACATCTTTGATGCTATTTAACACATTACACACAGTGTTAATAGATATGTCACCAATACCACCACAGTCGATCTTCTCACCATTGGCAACAGTAACAGTGCTACCTTCTAATGGTTTGATGTCCTTGAACCAATCTCGTCTAGGAGTCATGTGTTTTGATGCACCAGAATCAATAAACCACTTATTTATCTCCAAACTCGAAGAACCTAGAGCACTAAAAGAAGTAGTCTCTCTGTCTGATGAACTAACGCCTTTCTTTACCTTATTGCGTAGAGGGCAGGCAGGCCGTCTGTGTCCAGGTTTGTTACATTCGTAGCATACAATAGGTTTCTTCTTCTTTGTTTTATGAACATCAATGTCAGATCGATTTTGCAGTTGAAAAGCTGCAACACTTTCTGTGGAGTCAGTCTTTGACATTTCATTCAGTAGCTTTCTTTTAACTAGCTCGGTACTTACTTCTACATTGCTATTCTCTAATGCCATTATTAGAGGCTCATATTTCGAAGAGAGACCTCCTAATAAAATCGCAGCAATCGAAGCATCTTCAATTACCTTGCCGATGTCAGCCAAATCTTGTGCAGTACTCAAAACAGCGTTAATGTACATTTCTATATTTTGAAATTCATTTAGCGAGAGCCTATATAACTTTCTCTCTAAAGCCAACCTTCTGCCCATGCCTTTATCTTCATAAGCATCTTGCAATGCCTTCCAGGCTTCTAAAGCAGACTTTGCACTCCTAATATGCGTTATTGCAGAGCCATCTACTGTTAAGCATATTTTTGCTAGTGCTCTCTTATCATTTCGAGATTTTACCTGTTCAGGGGTGGCATCTCCTTTATCGTAACCATCAATTGTGCACCACAAATCTTCATGAATTAAGTAGTTCCTCATTTTGAACTTCCAAGAAGGGTACCCATCTCTATTAGTTCGGAAGAGCGAGGGTATTGATGAAGAAGACCATCTGTTCGCTACAGAATCACCACTGGACATCACGGAAAACAAAAAAAAACTCGAAAAATATTCAACTACACAAAAAAAAAAAACCTTTTACACACTATTTGTAATAAGATTCGGTGTTTTTCCTATAAGCTTTTTCGTGCTGATAACGTGTTGTAATTTATAGGGAAAAATACGACTTATAGCTGTGTAAAATTTATTTGAAAGATGACAAGACAGCATCGAATATCAAAAAACACATTTTAAACTTATATATTCTTTTTAGCTTATCAGAGAGGTTTTAATTGGTATCAAAAAATATCCATTTACAACAGTTTAAAATGTTATAATGAAATACCTCCCCACATTCTTGAAATGAATGAGACAAAATTCAAGTCTTGTATAAAACGCACACTATGCAGTCACGCATATTATAAGTTAGGGGATTACATCGCTGATAAAAATGCCTGGCTCAATGCTGGTCCTGCTCCACAACCACAACTAATTGATTAACACTTGAAAATTCTGTAGGAGCTGCTGAAGATTGTAAGACTATCTTTGCATTGTATAAAATCAATTTCCTTTGTATTGTATAATTGCATAGCACAGATGTGAGTTCTATGTAAGTACCCTATAGCTACCATTTACCGGGTAATAATATGTCTTTCATTGACTCGAATGTGCCCTGGCAGCTGATAGTATGTCATGCTCACTCAAATTTTCCGATTCCGCTGATTTACCAGATTTTACAGACGTGATTTAACAGTTAAAATACAATATTTCGATAAGAATGAATGCACACCATGAAAGATCATTTCAATTATAATCTAATGTTGGAGCTACTTTTTTATTTTTATTATCTATTTTTAAATAATCCACCTCAAACCCGCGACTGTTTTGTGATTTTTTGCTGTAAGAGGTTTAGAATATCACCTGTTTATGGATTGTATTGACGTCTTAACGGTATGAAAAAATTACAATGTACTGTTGAGAAAGTCGTCTATATAATGTTGGAATTACTTTTTACCACTTTCATATGAAATATTTCAGTAAAAAAATATGTAACGTGGCCAAATTTTAGAGAAAATGGGCAAAGAATTGGTGATAATTTCGGCTATTTGGAACTCTAATTCATAAAAAAAAACGACAGGAATAAACTATAGATCAAATTCTATCCATTTCGAGAAAAAATAAAGAAATAAAAAAAACAAATTGTGCCAAAAAATATGTTTTAAAACAACCTAAATCTTGCATTATATTACTCGCCGCAAGCCTCGAGTCAGCAGTCCGCGCCGAGCGCTTTCAGAGGGTGGGTGTATCGCTCTGCGCTTCCCGCCAAGTTATCGAGATCGCGCAACGAGTACAACCGAACGTGACCGGACCGTGATTTCTTGATACATTAGTAAGTTTTTATTTTTGAAATATTTTGTGATGATTTTGACGTTGTTTAGAATACTTACCGCAAATGTAATCATTTATTGTTAGGATATTTATTATAATTCCTTAACTATCTATGCTTGACATACATGCATGCACAGCTATTGGGTTTGCTGGACTGTTTTTGTATTTATTTTTAATGATCATTAATAGTTATTTATGATACTAGTGCGGTAAGTTGGTTTTTGCAAACGAGTAGACGAATGTAAGCCCGAGACGAAGTCGAGGGCTTACCATAGTCACGAGTTTGTAAATACCAATTTCTGCACGTGTGTCATCAATGTTTTTCAACACATTTGCGAGAAAACAGTACAGTATGTAATTAAACAAATTTTATTTAACAGTGGGAAAATCGCAACAATTTTTGAAGTTTCTAATATGAAAATGGCGTGAATTTGCAAATGGCGCCACATGCACGTGGTGAAAATTAGAACTACATCTTTCGTCTCATTTACTCTTTAGTATTAAAGTGAGACAACGTATTGAGCAAAAGCGCTTCCAAGGAGGTTCGATCAGTCAGGTTGTTTATTCTCATAATGTAAAACTCTTTGGTGGAATTCTTATATTTTTTTTTATGGAAATTAAAAAAAAACAAAGAAAACGCACGGTGCTATACTACGGGATATGCCGTAAAATAGGTACTTAGGTGAGAGTACCTATTTTACCGCACGTTCCGTTGTATGGTGCGTAATTTTTAACTTTGGAACAATGTATACAGGCTTTGTAAATGCATTTTTCGAGCAAATGTGTTGAAAAATATATATTTTCATATTCCCAGATCATAACACAACAGATGGCTGGAAAGAGCAAGAACTTTAAATATGGTGTTGTGAAGCGCAAAAAAAAATTT
The DNA here is from genome assembly GCA_963855955.1 of Luperina nickerlii. Taxonomy (NCBI): domain Eukaryota; kingdom Metazoa; phylum Arthropoda; class Insecta; order Lepidoptera; family Noctuidae; genus Luperina; species Luperina nickerlii. The sequence goes on along the minus strand of OY979675.1, from coordinate 22,992,742 downwards.
ATTAAATAATTTCAAAGGCTCAAAGCGAGCCAAGATTGATTCCAGGTCAGTAATTCATAATTAATCTATTTTAAGCCTTTTTACTATATGCGACGAAGGAGTGAAGAACGTATTGTGATGGCAAAAATCAGATGAGATTTTGACGGGTATCGATTTTCTACACTAATAAAATCTAAAAAATTCCATTAGTGTAGAATAAATAAACGTCAGGGGCTCTTGTTTCCAAACTATTGGACGGATTTGGATCAAACTTGGATTAGGGCAATATTATTTGTTTTACTTTTGTATTTTTTTTTTCAAATTTTCCCTATCTTGATTTTTATGGTTGTCACCTAAATAATCTTATTCAATTTATTTCTCAATAATGGCTTTAACGATTTTGATGAAACCCTGAACATTATTATAACTTTGTATGGTCTATTTTAGGTCTTAGTTTGCTATTCCAGGTAAAACTTGAATAAAGTACATGTCATATAAATCTAGAATAGAATAGAATAGAATACTCAATATGTGACTAGATTTTGGGACAGTTCTCGCGTCACACGGGCGGAGCCTTTGGCCACAGCTAGCTTCGTAATTTTCTTTTTCGTAGGTTTCTGATTTTTTCCTTAGTATGCGCCTACTAGTCTATCTCGACGCCAAATTTCAAGTTTCTAGGTCATCTGGAAGTGGGTTATCTTTTTGATTCCTTTTGAGGATTTGCAAGTAAAAGCTTGTTCTGTAAATAATTACGTAACTTGAAAATGTCATTTTTTATTTATGGAGATATTGTTACAAAATGTGTGTTAAATGAAAAGTTTTTACTTAAAAACTATATTACAAAAGGAATCAAGTCGATTTTATTTCCTGTAAAGTTACGAATATAGTACCTACTAACCTAACCTTACATTTTTATACAATAAATTTTATGCATACTAATTAACCAGATATTTTATTTCAATTCAAAAGCCATGATATTCAAATGCACGTAAAAATATCTAAGGATCAAAACTATTTAATCGCTGATAGTCCAGTCAAAATAGACATTTGACTTAGCCAAAATTCGCATAGAGCTGAAAATTGGCAGAGACGTTATATACATCATTATAAATGAAATGTCAAAAATCCCCTTCGATCCTACTTCTGCAAAAAAAATTATTCAAGGTCAAAAGTACAAAATTAAGGTTTTTTCAATTTTTCTCGAAAACAGTAAGTATTATCGTGAAAATAGATCAGACAAAAGTTGTAGATCATACAATTCTCTACAAAAATGGTCTAGTCACTTTTTCTCTTACGACTCACCATTCGTGAGATATCGCGGTTTTAATCATTAGAAAATTCATATTTTACATAATATGCACACATTTCCGCACCAACTATGAGGTAATAATGTACTTGGCGCATTTTTTTAACGTGGTTTCCCCAGTAGGTATACTCCACGATCTATTGTTATAAAGAAAGTTTGATCAGACCGTATCCTATTAATTGCAAGAATAGTAATATTGCTAATGATCAAAGTGGAATAGGTTGTTTTTCTACGTTATATTGAAAGAAATACAACATATGAAGATATTTTTGATATTAATGAGGAGACAATTGATGCATCCCTTTTCTTAGAACAGCGAACTTCTGCAAGAAGAAGAAAATAAAGACGAAGAAATAATTGTCGAAGTAGAATTAGACAATTATCTAAATACATATAATGACATGTGGAAAAAAACAATCCATTCCACTTTACTCATTAGCAATATTACTACGAGGATTCTTTCAATTAAAAGGATACAATTATGACAATAGATCGTAGAGTATACCTACTGGGGAATGATGATGATGATGGGACTCCCTTTCCCGTATTCGGGCCGTTGTGCGTGGGGATTCTGGCTAACAGAGCCAGCCTAGCTCCGCCCAGAAGCACAGAAGCTTCCTGGGAGCTTCACAGGCTTCGCGGAGCGACCTCATTGTTCCGAGGATTTCTGCACGTTGAGAAGCCACGGCCTCGCAATCCAGGATGACGTGGGCGGCTGATTCCTCGGCATCAAGGCAGCCCCTGCAAAGGGGGCTGTCCGTGGCGCCTACGTTGAAAAGATGTTTGTTAAGGAGGTTGTGGCCCGTAATTGTACCTATTATTATTCTAAGGTTATTCCTACTCAGGCTGAGAAGTTTTTTGGTTAATCGCGGGTGTATCATTGGTAAAGCCAATTTTGACTGTCTATAGTCTGTTGCCCGTGACCATCTGTTGTTATGAAGTTCGGTCGATCTTTGGCGAATCCACGCACGAAATTGTGAGAAAGGCAAAGGGAGAAGTGGGTACGGGCCTAGCACCCTCATATCAGAGCCTCTCTTCGCAAGTTCATCTGAAGCATCATTGCCCAGAGATTCACTGTGCCCTTTGATCCACTGAAGAGTAATACGATTAGACGTCGATAAACTCTCCAGAGCTAGATGGCACTCAAAAATTAGCTTATTGTTAGTTTGTTTGCTTCCTAAAGCTTTGAGCACAGATAGGCTGTCGGATAGGAATTTAATGCCATAGTTCCGGATGCCTAAGCGCTTTACTGCTGTTGCAGCTTGTGTTAAGGCAACACATTCGCATTAAAAGATCTAACTATGTGTGCCTAGTGGTATGTGAAAGTTAATATTTAGGTCAAGGGAGTGTACGCCAGCACCTGAACCGTTTTGTGTTTTAGAGCTGTCTGTATAAATGCGCACTTCATTCATTGACTCCTGACTGATCCCTTTCTTCCTGAACTGTTTGTATAATGTAGTTCTTGTTGAACATCGGTTGGTTTGGTGTTCTGTCACACGGGGCAGCGATGAGAGGCTGGTACTCAATCGCCCGGTCCAGGATTTTAGCGTGTGGACTGGTAATGTTTTTGCCCCATATGCCCAGATGCATTAGCCTGATGGCGGCTAGCGCCGCTTCCTGCTGTATGTACAAGTCAAGGGGAGTTAATTGAAGGGCTATCTCCATAACCTACTGGGGAAACCACGTTAGAAAAAATGTACTAAGTACATTACCTCATAGGTGGTGCGGAAATGTGTGCATATTATGTAAAATATGAAATTTCTAATGATTAAAACCGCGATATCTCACGAATGGTGAGTCGTAAGAGAAAAAGTGACTAGATCATTTTTGTAGAGAATTGTATGATCTACAACTTTTGTCTGATCTATTTTCACGATAATACTTACTGTTTTAGAGAAAAATGGAAAAAACCTTAATTTTGTACTTTTGACCTTGAATAATTTTTTTTGCAGAAATAGGATCGAAGGGGATTTTTGACATTTCATTTATAATGATGTATTTAACATCTCTGCCAATTTTCAGCTCTATGCGAATTTTGTCTAAGTTATGACTTATTTTTGTCTATTTTGACTGGATTATGAAGTGGCCGTCGACTCACGCACACATGCGACAGAGCGCCCTCGCGTTTGTGTGTGTGCGCGATAGATACCTAATTTCGCCAGTCTCGATTTTGTTACCGGCGTCTTAACACGTACGTCTTTCTTAAATTTTTACATCGTTCTCACATTATATAATTTTAAAATCAAAAGTAATGATGTAACTAATATTTTTGTAAAATATCATTTAAAAAGAGTGTCCATGGAGTTTCTTGCCCGTTCTTCTCCATAGGTACCTACGCTTTGGAATGGGCAACTAGCTTCATATTTTCTGACTGACCAACTTTTTGACAATTCAAAAGTGCCTGTAAATGGTTTAATTGAAATAAATGCTTTGAGTTTGAGTTTGGTTTGAGTTTGAATGAACTACTGGTTTGCTAACAGTTAAAAAAATAATAGTACATTATGATATAAGTGCGGTAAGTTGAAAATTACAGCCGAGGCGATATTGCTTGCCCGAGCCGTAGGCGAGGGCTAAAAGAAAGCAGAGGCTGTAATTTTCAAAGCGCACGTATGTCATACGACGTTTTATAACATATTTGCGAGGAAATAAATAAAACTCTGGCTGAACTTGCATATTTGCTTGTTTTCCATATGATGAAATTTTGATACGCTTGTAAGTATCTATCGGTCGATTTTTCGGGCGAGGCTTAGAGTAGCCTTTTTCGCTGCCTCTGAGACTTCTGGCGGTGTGGAATTAATAAATTCATCATTACTTGACGACATTCTCAAATAAAAAACAGTACTTACAGTGAAAAGAAAAACCGCGCGGAATAATTTTTACTTCTTAACAGATAAGCGATGCGCGCGCGTTCGCGCTTTTTTTTTTCAGGCATAGGCACAAAACAGCCAGTATTATTAATAAAGTAAATTAATATTTTTGTTTTTGTTGCAGATATTAATGGTTGTAATTTATTGTCAAAATTAATTAAATTAAAGAATTAAATGTTTATTTATTATATTTTATCTCCCAAAGTTAATTTTATTCATAAAATGTTGACATCTTTTCTGACATAAAAACTCTTTGCTAAGATTTAAAAAAGTACCGTTCGTTTTGACGGAGCATCTTGATAAACCGTGCGATTTACTTTACATTACCGCACAAGTGCGTAATGAGATACATTACGATATTGAAATTGGTGAAATAAGAGACCCTTTACGAGCAAATATGTTATAAAGTTACATTACCTCTTTGCTGGGTTAATTCTCGTGACTCAGGTAAACATCTTCCTTTAGTTTCAATATGAACCTTTTCATTAAACCTTTATCAATCAAGAACAATTTCATTTTTTTCTTAAATTGTGTAAAATTTAATTCTTTTATGTCGTCTGGAATTTTATTATAAATGCGTGGGGCCATACCCAGGACACTTTTTTTTACTAATGCAGTTTTACATTTATAATTGCTCAAAGCATTTTTGTACTGACTACGAATTGGAACATTTCGTACCATTGTCGTTTTTTCAAAAAGGTTGGGATTTGTTTTGACGAAGATACTAATTTGTAATATGTATATCGCCGGTAGCGTAAGTATTTTTAATGATTTAAAGTACGGTGCACAGCTGTCATCTGTTTTCAGACCACACATGGCTCTAATGCACCTTTTTTGTGCCTTGAATAGTAATCCCTTATCCGGGGAATTACCCCAAAAAATAATTCCGTATCGTAGAAGTGAGGCTACTAGACCATGATAGGCAACTAGTAACGCATCTATATTTACTTTTCTAGCCAATTGAAAAAGTGCATAGGCAGATTTATTTATTCTTTTACATAGCTGTTCTATATGAGCTTTCCAAAAGGCTACTGTCAATATGGATTCCTAAAAACACACTTACTTTTACTTCTTCTATTTCGCTGCCATTGTAATTGACACAAATTTTTGGAGCTTCAATTCTTTGGTGGAAATGCATTACTTTGGTTTTCTTGAGGTTGATTATTAGATTATTCATATTAAGCCAATTAATTATGTCAGTAAGAGTATTATTAATATCAAATTGATAAGTATTTAGGTCCTTATTTTACTATGGCAGTGCTATCGTCTGCAAACAAAATCATTTGTTGTTGTGTCACTTTTGGCAAATCATTTTTTAATTAAAGGCTATTGTGGAAGCGGATCCATCACAAAGTACTTCAGAGATAGCTGCAGGCTTCGGGGTAAGTGATACAACTGTATTAATCCACTTGAAGCAAATCGGGAAAATAAAAAAACTTGAACGATGGGTACCTCATGAATTGAGTGAATCGAACTTGCAAACACGCGTCGACTGCTGTGTTACTTTGCTCAACCGACACAATAATGAAGGGATTTTAAATCGAAACATTACTTGTGATGAAAAGTGGATACGGTACGATAATCGGAAGCGCTCGTCGCATTGGCTGAACCCTGGAGAACTAGCCAAATCCTGCCCTAAACGAAAATTGACTCAGAAAAAGTTACTTGTGAGTGTTTGGTGGACTAGCGCCGGTATCGTTCACTACAGCATTCTAAAATCTGGCCAAACGATTACGGCAGATATCTATTGTCAGCAACTGCAAACCATGAAGGAAGAACTAGCTGCTAAACAACCGAGATTGGTCAATCGCTCTAGGCCACAACTGCTTCACGACAACGCAAGACCACACACTGCACAACAAACAACCACTAAGTTAGATGAACTACAATTGGAATGTCTGCGACATCCACCGTACTCCCCGGACCTTGCTCCAACAGATTACCATTTTTTCCGGAATTTGGACAACTTCTTACAAGGAAAAAAATTCAACTCCGATGCGGCAGTCCAAACCGCCTTCAAAGAGTTCATTGATTCTCGCCCCCATGGTTTTTTTTAGTAAAGGGATCAATGAACTACCTATGAGATGGCAAAAGTGCATAGATAACAACGGTGCATACTTTAATTAAATATATTTTACGAAAAACTAATAAAAAATTGACTTTATATTCCTCCCGTACAAAACGCCAATTTCATATGTAAGGACCTAATATATATTGTGATGTGGCTACACAAACAATAAATCAGTCTCGTATGAACTGTCTTTGGATTTGCATCGATATTCCCACACAACATAACACGCCTGTACCCTCTAAATGGGTACGCAGATGTGTTCAATAGCTTCCTGTCACTGATATTCACATAGCAAGTAGAGTTATATGAATTTGTGTGGGATAGGTAGGTACAACTAAAAAGTGAAAAATAGCGAAAAACGTGCCAAAAAACGAAAATGCGGAACCTACGACACCGACTTCCGAGATTAAAGTTATTTTTCACTTTGTAGTGTTTTTTTTTTTTTGTAAAAAAGTTTTTCATTTTCTTTTTGTTACTTTTTATATAATTTGGTTCTTTATTTTGACTGTTTAGTTTGTGATCTTCCTGTACGAGTGGCAATAAATACTTTTTCTTTCTTTAAAAATGTGGCGATTATTTTATATTATGGTGTCTTACGACATCTACGCGAACGAAGTCGCGGGCTGAAGCTAGTTTCTAATGACATTTACCTGTGGCGTAAAGTCTGTAACGGCTTTCCTTATTTTCAGATCAATAACGTCATCGGGGTCGCTCAGCAGGATACGCGACTTGGGATCAGTGTCGGATTTTGACATTTTCTTTGTGGGATCACGTAGACTCCGCAGTCGATCGCTGCCGTCGTCTGAAACGATAACAAGCTATATCAACAGAACGCGCTGCGGGTTCGTCAGAGCGCAGTGCTGAGCGGCCGCTCACCTGCGAGCAGCGCGCGCGGCGCGGGGAAGGCGCGGCCGTAGCGGTGCGAGAACGTGCGCACCAGCTGCGCCGCCACCTGCAGGTGCTGCAGCTGGTCCGCGCCCACGGGCACGTGCGTGCCGCCGTACACCAGCACGTCCGCCGCCTGCACACACGGGTCAGTGAGCTGGCCGAGCGAGCCGGCGCCGCCCGGGCGTCGGTGAGCTGGCCGAGCGCCCCGGCCCGCTCGGCCGCGTACAGACCTGCAGCACGGGGTACAGCAGCAGGCCCAGCGGCACCTCCTTCATGCGGGCCGCCTTCTCCTTGTACTGCGGCAGGTGCGCCAGGCGCGCGTGCGTGGCCAGGCACGTGAGCAGCCAGCACAGCTCGGCGTGGCGCGCCACGCTGGACTGCGTGAACAGCACGCTGCGCTCGGGGTCCACGCCGGCGGCCAGCAGACACGCCGTCAGCTCCAGCACGTTCTGCTGCAGCTGTTGCGGGTCCTGGCACAAGAGATCATCAAATAAACTACACATACACTCGCATCTCAATAAAGATGGGGAAAAATAAACCACCTCTATTTGCAGACAACATTTTATATTTGAGGAAAACCTGAATAGCCTGGAAGTTATTGTTCAAGCGTTTAAGTGACGAAAACAATACAAGTAACCAACTCAAAAAGAATAACAATTAGGGTGGCCAAACACTGGAGTATGTAGACGAATGTATATCTGGTTTAGCTCATATCGTCGCTCCAATGACTAAAGTCCTATCTCATTTTTAAGCTGATTTGGGTTGGGACAGCCACATTATTCTATTCGTGATTCTTTACATTTTGTTGCCTTTCAAAATGGTTATATTTTGAGATCCAAATAACATAGAGCAGTCTTTCTCAAAGTGGGCGATAACGCCCCCTTGTGAGCGCTGGAGGCCTAAAGGGGAGCAGTAGGGAACCCAGAAAAAAACGGAGGGTGTTGAAGTGGTTTAGGGGGGCGATGGCTGATTTGTAATTTCATCTACTTAATATTTTAAAATTTAGTGACATTAAAATCTACCTACTATCTACACAACATCGATTATTTAGTTCATAGCCGCGTCAGCCATTATGGCCAGGGAAGTAAAGGAACACTCAATCCGAATACTCTCAGACAGCATGGCTGTTCTGCAAGCGCTGAACAGTTATGCAGTTGACTCTGGGCTAATATACGAGTGTCACCAGCGCCTCAACCGGGTGGGTAACCTCAATAATATAACCATTCAATGGATCAAAGGACACAGCGGTTCGTTAGGTAATGATGCAGCCGACGAGCTTGCCAGAAGAGGGTCAAGTATGGCACCAGTGGGACCTGAGCCCATTGCGCCACTCCCATTCGGGTATATACGCACTCTGGTAAGGAAACGCACTAGAGACCAGCACAACAAACTATGGACGGACCAAGGCGAATGCAGGCAGGCTAGGGAAGCACTTCCCAAATTGGATGGCCGCCTCACGAAACAGGTTCTCCGACTAACTAAACAAAAGCTGCGTATAGTTACTGCAGCTTTAACTGGCCACGGGTCATTCAATAAACACCTCTTTGTCATAGAAGGAACAGACAGTCCGCTGTGCAGGGCCTGCATGGAGGACGACGAGACAGCGGCACATGTGCTTCTAAACTGCCCGATGGTCGCCACGTACAGGGCAAAGTACTTCGGTAACCCAGGTACCCTACATGAGACGGTCAGTAACATCAAGGCGTTGCTGGCCTTCCTTGAGGAGCTGGGGTGGATCGAATGATCGATTTTCCCACCCGTACGCAAAATACACGCATTGACGTGGAGTTGCGGACAACAGCCCGTATTACCTATTACCTATTTAGTTCATATTTCTGCCCTGTTTGATTGTATAAAAACTAAAAATATTTAAGATAGCTTTTGTAGCATAGCCCGTGAGCAACCAAGTTTTTGTTAAATATCGCGATTTATGCAATCCTGTATCAATCGGCTGATTCCGATGCTAATTGCCTATGAATCTATCATTTAAAGAACTGTTTCGGATTTTATTCACTGCTTTGATGACATGTTGCATTGATTGAAACAGTCTTTCACATAAATTTCTCGCAACCAAATGTGATGAACGACGCAATGTACGTACTGCAAACACATCTGGAATTTTGCTTTTTAAGTACAGTGCGTGCCACGTAAGAAGAGACTTGACACACCACGTGGTCTGACATGCGCAGAACACGATTTTAGGTATCTTTAGCGGTATGAGGTCTGAGTGCGGGACGGGACCGGACGTCATAGGGGCGGCGGAAAGAGGCGGGGGAGGCGGGGTCAAGTCTCTTCTTACGTGGCACGCACTGTACAATCTGTTTGACTCTGTGATAGAGTTCTTGGAAAACAAAGACACAGAATTGCGCGACAACCTCATCACATTAATTAATGATATCGCGTACATGATAGACCTGTATAAATTATTTAATGATATAAATCTCCAACTTCAAGGCGATGATTTGAACAAAAAATGTTGTTGCTGCTTTCATAGCCAAACTGCTGTTACACAAGAAGAATATCGGCAGACGTGAGTTCACCAAGTGTCAACTGTCAACACGCGTAAAAGTGCTGTTGGTTACGTTCGCAATTTTGAGTGTTAAACTGCATAATAGCGTTTGGAAATGCAATAAAAATGTACTCTAGTTAGTGATAATTGTGTGAAATTGTTAGTAGCAAAAAGTGCATGTGATTTAAAAAGAAATCAGTGATCAAAACTGTGAAGTGACAATCGTCTTTTCAAAGATTTTTCACATACCCGCATATCTATTTACTTTTCCCTGACAATTATAATTCTACATAACTTGTCATGTCAATATGTCATCTGACATTTGGAAGAGTGTTGCCGCTGTGAAACTTAATCTACTATGAGTAACGAAACTAGTAGAAATATGACTGGAGTGGAGCATCAGGCTCCTAGTCAAATAAATATTACTGATGAATCGCTACCACCAGTATCACCTAAGAAACCAGCGCGTGCAACCGCCGCCACAAGCAGCAAAAAGACCATGACCCAGCAAGTATTCCATCCTTCTCTCTTTACCAGACAGAGATCTAACTCACTCACTGAGCCTACGCCCAAGGCATGTAGTACAGCCACTGTGCCTATAATGCTTAATACAGGCGCAACACTATTCACTTCAGCCAAAACAGCAACTGATTCCCAAATGCCAATTATAGAAAAGCAGCCCCCCGCATGGCAGCGTGTACCGTCATCTAAAAAACGAAAGGTCACGGAGCTGTCACCTCCGCCTGCTTCAACCCAGACAGGAAACAGGTTTGCTGGCTTACCAATCGACCTGACAGAGGACGAAACTCACCAACCCAAGCAAGATACTAAGCCTCCACCGATCATATTGTATGGAATAGAAGACCTAAAGGAATTAACCAAACTGATAGAGACGGTCATTAGCCCACCTGAATTTAAATACCGGATAGTCAACAAGAACAGTATACGTGTTATGATAAACACAATAGAAGCCTATAAAAAAACCATCGATATCATTAGAGAAAATGGACTTATTGGGCACACGTTCACACCAAAAGACGCTAAATGCTACCGCTTTGTTATCAAAGACCTACACCACACTACCCCTCATCAAGCTATAAGGGAAGCAGTCGAAGCCTCCAACAATGAAATCGTAGGCGAGATAATTAACGCTCGTTATGGCTCGGACAAAAAACCCACCTCAACCTTCTTTGTGAATGTCAAACAAAGCATTCACAATCGCGAGGTCAAGAACATCCAATATATTTTCCACCAAAAAGTTAAAATAGAAGACCCCCGTAAATCTAAAAGCATTGTTCAGTGTCAGCGGTGCCAACAATATGGGCACTCTAAGAACAATTGCATGAGACCTCATAGATGTGTCAAATGCGGAGAAGGCCACAAAACTTCTGAATGCACAAAGAAGGATAGAACCACACCAGCCAAATGCGCACTATGCTCTTGTGACCACCCTGCCAACTATAAAGGCTGTGAAGTCTATAAAGAGATCTTAGCTCGGAGAAACAAAAGCCGCACTCCACGAGAAAGAGTGTATACGCCAACTACTACAAACGCCTCAGCTGCTCCACTTACTACATCTGCTTTCAACGTACGAGCCCCAATGAACACTCATGAGAAATCGTATGCTGAAGCAACATCCGGACCAAACTCTGCAACCCATGAGCTACCACAACCTCACCAACAACAGAATCATTCACTACACCATATTCTAATCAAACAGAGCGAGAAGATGGACCTCTTAATACAACAAATAGGCTCCTTAGTGAGTCTAATCACCAGCCTCGTCACCAAGCTCACAAAATGACTTGCTTAGTCATAGCAGCTTGGAACATCAATGGCATTGCACCCAACACAAATGAATTAGAAGTTTTCCTTAAAGAAAATAAGATCGACATATGCCTGATATCAGAATCACACTCAACCGTAAGAAGTGATATACGTATTTCAGGTTTCTGCGTGTACCTTACCTCTCACCCGGACGGTAGAGCACATGGTGGCAGTGCTATCGTAATAAAAAACACCATCAAACACTGCCTTCTGGAACCTTTTGTGACAGAACACCTACAATCCACGGCTATAAGAGTAGAAGATAGATCAGGCCTTATTAACATCTCGGCGGTATATTGCCCTCCTAGACACAAAATCAATCAGGAAATGTTTACCGAGTTCTTTAAGACGCAAGGCAACAGATTTATAGCAGGTGGCGACTGGAACGCCAAACATACGGATTGGGGTTCTAGACTTACCGTAACCAGGGGCCGTGAACTCAAAAAATGTATCGTTGCAAATACCATGTCAACTCTGTCCACAGGTGAACCTACATACTGGCCTACGGACGCTAACAAAATACCTGACCTCCTTGACTTCTTTGTCACAAAAAACATATGCCACAAATTCACCCAAATAGAATCTAGCCTTGACGGATCCTCAGACCACACCCCAATCATACTAAGAGTGAATAAAACAACTGCAAAATGTAACCCAAATCATGACATGCTCTACAACTCCAAAACTGATTGGGATAGCTTTAGAGAGTACCTTGAAGACAACATTAATCTCAACGTACCTCTGAAGTCCCCTGAAGACGTAGACGACGCGTGTTTGTACTTCACTAATATTTTACAAGTGGCAGCGTGGATCAACACCCCTGAATTAAAACATTCTGCGCATAGTACACCTACCCCGATCGAAGTCCGAAGAAAAATCGCAGAGAAGAGACGATTTCGTAGAATCTGGCAGTCATCACATAATGAACGGGACAAAACCCGCCTTAACCGCGCCATTAAGGAACTGAAAGACCTTCTTGCGAAATCTACCAATGATGCCCTACAACACAGGCTAGAGAGAATAACCCCTGAAGCTAAAGGAACTCACTCCCTTTGGAAAGCAACTAAGAACTTGGCACAACCTCAGCAAAGCTTCCCCCCTATCAGATCAGAAAACTCATGGGCTCGTACAGATCAAGAAAAATCAGAAGCTTTCGCCACTCACCTTGCCAATGTCTTCAAGCCAAACGAATCTGCAGTTCCTGATGATCCTGAAATTGATGCCATTCTCAACCAGGACTTGCAACTTTGTGCCCCACTGCGACCAACATCCCCACGGGAACTGTCTAGATTGATATCTACGATGAACTCCAAAAAGGCACCCGGATTCGATCTTGTTACTCCGAAAATTCTTAAGGAGCTGCCAAGAAAGGGAGTAGTTTTTCTCACTATCCTCATTAATGCCTCTCTCAGATCCTCTTACGTCCCTGCTCTCTGGAAAATATCACAAATCGTAATGATCCATAAGCCTGGAAAGCCGGAAAATGAAGTTTCATCTTACCGCCCTATTAGCCTTACTCCAGTACTATCGAAGGTATGGGAAAGGGTCGTCCTGAACAGGCTGAAACCTCACCTACAAGAAAACCAAGTTGTACCTGATCACCAATTCGGATTTCGTGAGCAACATTCCACCGTGGAACAGGTACACCGAGTCTACCGCACCATAAGACAATGCATGGAAAAGAAGGAGTATTGCTCGGCAGCATTCCTCGACGTCCAACAAGCCTTTGACCGAGTGTGGCATAAAGGACTGTTATGCAAGATAAAGTTGCTCCTGCCCCATTCATTCTACTTGCTAATGAAATCATACCTTGGTGATAGACAATTTCAAGTAAAGCTACGAGACGCTAGATCCCCTCTCGCCAGATGCCTAGCAGGGGTACCCTAGGGCTCCGTCCTGGGTCCAGTTTTATATAATATATTTACTAGCGACCTCCCTCAATGCCCTGACGTATTTGTAGCAACCTATGCTGATGATGCCGCATTCCTGGCCTGTGACCAGGATGCCAACATGGCGAGCAGCATGCTGCAAAATCAACTTAACAGGACCCATGACTGGCTAAACAAATGGCGTATAAAGGCAAGTGCGCCCAAATCGCATCACATCACCTTTGCACTCAAACATGGAAATTGCGCCCCGGTCAAATTGGGTCAGGACACTCTACCACAATCATCAAGTGTGAAGTACCTGGGATTCTACTTGGATCGTAGGTTGACATGGAAGGATCACCTGAAGAAAAAAAGAACCGAAATTAACTACCGATTCAAGAACTTGCTCTGGCTACTTGGCAGACAGTCTTCACTCACCCTTAGTAACAAACTTAGAGTTTATTGTTCTATCATAAAACCAATATGGACCTATGGGATTCAATTATGGTCTTCCGCAAGCAAATCAAACATCATGTGCATTCAAAGAAGTCAAAACAGCATCCTGAGGGTCCTGGCAGCGGCACCCTGGTACGCTCGCAACTCAGAAATCCATGAGCACCTGGAAATTCCAACGATCCTAGAAGAAGCGAAGTGCTACCTAGAGAAATACAAGGAACGATTAACCAACCACCCAAATCCTCTCTCACATTCACTATTGATGCCAAATCATACCAAGAGGCTCAAGAAAGCTGATATTGTGCTGCCTGATTAAAGTGGAATTTGGACATTGGTCCTGATTCCATAAAAATGTGATGTATCTTTCCACACATCTGATCATAGTCAGGGATGACTGATAGCAGATAAGAACAAAAAAAAAAAAAAAAAAAAAAAAAAAAGAAAAAAAAAAAAAAAGACGTGAGTTCCACAATTTTCCCAATTTATCAGTATCCTGCAACAACAATGACTTGGTTGCCTACTGCCAACATTTGGAAAACCTACACAGTGATTTCATAAATTTATTTCAGGACATTTTCAAATTGGAAATTGTAGACTGGGTGGTGGATCCTTTTTCAAATGTCAACACAGCAATATCATCCCAGCTGGAAGAAGAACTCGTAGAACTGACAATGAACAAGGAAATAAAAATCAAATTAAAAAAGGTCTACAAAGAATTTTGGCTACAAATGCCAATCCCGCAATTGTACCCTGGATTGTGGTCGATCAATGATTTTTGATAGCATTCCCATCGTCATATTTGTATGAATGTGGATTTAGTGCGGTGACAACGCTACTTATTAAATTAATGTCATCGTGGTTTTTAAGATGTGGTAAAGTAAAAAAAAAATTGGGGTGCCCTGAAAAATAATTGATTTTCAAAGTGGGCGGCAGATGAAATAAGTTTGGGAACCTCTGACAGTCATAGAGGTATGATGGTTAGTGAAAAGTGTAAAGAATCACAAATAGTTGTCCTGACTCAGATCAGCTAAAAATGTGAAAAATGAGATAGGATGTTTACTCATGCGAGCAACAATATGTCCTAAAGACCAAACTAATAATGAAATAACCATAAATAGCCAGCGGATGGAGAAAATACTGTGCTGTAGTTGTGTAACACCCTATCAGTAGAATCTAGAATTCAATAGAAACAGCTAGAGGAGGCCATTGCCAAGAAGCATGCTGAATTATGTCTGTCAATTCAGCATGCTTCTTGGCAGGGCCGTCTAAGCCATATTGGGCGCCGGGGTGCGAAAATCAGCCTACGCCCCAATTTTTGTGTTTTATTTTTTTATTTAATACTTACTCTAGAATAAAATTAGGTACATTTTCTAACATCAAATTAAATTTTTCTGGCTTTATCTAATCTTTTTTGAGATATTGTCTGTTTTGTAATCAACTTTCAATTCAATAGGTATGCTATAGCCAAATTTGTCAACCTATCTTGACTTGAGTCGTAAGTAGTTTTTTATTCATTTCAATTTCAAGAAGTTCACACATGGTACATGTATGAGGATTGGCTTGCCCCCCCTAAGACCCTGGCGCCCGGGTGCCACGCACCCCTTGCACCCCCGGGTAAAGACGGCCCTGCTTCTTGGCAATGGCCTCCTCTTTCACTTTAACAACATACAATAGAGTAGAAGAGAGAAACAATTATATTATATAAATAAATAAATGTGTTGTGTTTAGTATCTAATGAAAGGTCTTAAGGCTCTGTGCATGAAAAAATACAGCTTTTGTCAATTCCTATTGTGTCAGATGGATGTGGCGGGCACGTCTGACATTGTGCCCGACCCCAAAGAAAAGGAGTACAATTAAATGTTTTTATTGTAAACCTGTGGTGCTTATTGCAGGAGTTTGTGAGAAAAATACTAAGAAGCAACATAAGGTGGCAGACGAAACAGAGGCACATGTAATAGTAAATGGTTCCAGGGTCACTATGGAGCAACCTCAACATTCAAAGTTGATCATGTGACTCCATCATCAACTTTGAACACAACATCATCATCATCTGCCTTGCCTTTTCCTATGTTGGGGTCGGCTTCCAGTCAACTTTGAAAAAAACTACTTAGCAGTTTTGTAAAACAGCAGATTCTGCAATCCATCTGCGACACATACACACGAGCGGCATGTATCGACGGCTGCAGTTGCCCCTATTGTCGGCGCGTGTTGACCGTGTAGATAAGCAATACCCTGATTAAAATGTATCTTGAAGGCCTATTTTCCTGAAATATACCAATTATTAGCTGAAGACTTATCTTCCGTGCTGACTGACATCTACTGGTCCATTATACATATACATACCTGGTGTGTGGTGAGCGAGTGCAGGTCGGCTATGAATATCATGAGGTCCTCGCCCTGCTCCTGCAGGCGCACGCAGCGCCGCACCGCGCCGAAGTAGTTGCCGATGTGCAGCGCGCCAGTAGGCTGCAGCCCCGATACCACGCGCCGCGGCCACTCCTCACCACTACCAGCCCCCGTCTCAGCTTCATCACTCCCTGTCTAATGTTCAAAATATTCTTATATCTTCTCCGCCACTTTTCCGTTTGTTACCGGCTATCCAACGTACCTTTGTAGAATATTTACTACTACTGTTTATATTAATTTTCATACACTGGGTGCAAATACTTAATGTTTTTCTAAGAAAGTTTGATGATATAATACCACGCATATTTAAATATTTGGCTATAGTGAAACATTAAATCGGATATGAATGATTTGAATGAATCTGGTATCTGGTAGTATCTCAACTTCAACTCTTGATTAATGGCTTCTGTGGAATAAACACCACAATTTTGCCAATTTCACGTACTAAAATCCACTAAATGAAAAAATTAAATCTCTCTGACACGTGTGACAGCTCGCTACTGCGGCTGAGCTGAGTGAGTGAGTGCTGACCAGTGTTGCCATGTCCAAAATCTGGTCGACGGTGATACCCCTCAAAAAATACGGTAGATTCTGTGAAATTACGGTGAAAGGACTAGAAAAAATACGGTATAAAGTACAGTGCAATTACGATAAAGAAAACAATGATTTTAGAGCCCAAATTATGATTTAATAAAAAAAAAAATTGTCAAAACATTGAAGTACAGACGCCAGCACATCAAGCTACCCGAAACTGTCAAATTTTCCCAATCAACTTTGAACCTTATGCATTAGCGATAAATTTGAAAATCTATTAAAGAAATTTGACAGTTTGAAGTGGCTCGATGTGCTGGCGTCTGTACAATAATAATTAACCAGAATTAGTCTGAATCTGACAGTATAACCTCATTCTCATTTTTGTAGATATCCTGATTTAATTTTTTAATCATTTCTTCATAAGGTTTAAAATGAAGACAGTTTTGGCCGTGCCTTTTGATAGCCTGTTGTGTTAATAGATGTCCTTTTATCGACCTTGTTATTAATTTGTTTCTTTTTTTAGTTTTAATATCATTTACTTTGCTAAATATTCGCTCACATTCTGCATTATAATGCGGCAACGATAAAATCGCAAGCATGAATGAAGGTAATCTCTCAAAAACCTTTCTGCCTTCATTATTTATTTGGGATACTTGCTGCCAAAATTTGTCAGGTGAATGCTGACTTGCATCTAAATCATTTGGCAAGTGAAGAAGTAGCCTGCGCCATTCGTCATCGAGTTTCTGCTCTTCAGTTAACGTCTTAGGGGTCAATCTAGGGTCAATATTATTATAATTTTAACACATATGCAGATACGGTAGATTTTGTCACCGTTGTTATGCTTTAACGGTAGGTGGTAAATTTTTGCTGAGTACGGTGCACATACCGTAATTACGGTGCACATGGTAACATTGGTGCTGACCCCCAAAGGCAGTGTGACCAGATTAAATTTTACGAAAATACCGTGGCACCTCAAAAAAATACTGAAATATACCAAATTGCACAGGGAAAATATACCAATAAAAATACTGATTTTCAAAAAGGTTTTATTCATTCATCATCACAGTAAATGATAAAAGGGATGTTGTGTTCTGAAAGAAAACTGCATAAACGCAGCTCAGCTTTCTTGATTTAGTCTTTCAGTGGTACCTTTTTGAAAAACGTATGACTCTGGAATCAAATAAAAATTTTGTTAGTTTTGAACATCTACTAATTAAAATATCTCCGAACTTCTTAACTTTATATTTTTTCAAGTTCGATTTATGCTTTTCAGTATTTGCATGTTGTTTTATAGATGCTAATCTTCTTTGGAGTTTCGCACTGCATACTTTGCAAAAGGCGGCGTACTCGTCATCTTTATAACGTGAAAGTCACGAAGAAAGCTCCGGAATTTGTTCCCACTTAGCCAAATAATTTTGCAGAAAACTAGACATACTTTCCGGATGGATGCGTCAAGTAAAATAAAAACAAACAATAAACGCGCTGACGACAAAAACGTAATTCCCGAATTATCGAAAGAAAACCCTCAAAGACTAAGTCAAGTGCAGAACAGAAAATCATTTTACTTAAACCGTATTAGATGATTCGATACGAAGGGTACAGGAAAAGAAGGGGCTCATTGCCAATTTTTAAATTTTGAATTAACTATGCCGTTCGGTGCGTTTTTATACGGCCAATCAGACCACATTATTCAAAAAATGGTAAAAGGAGCTGATTTCACGTAAAGCCCATGTAAAAAAATCTGAGTTTAGAATAAAACGCGCTCATTATCATACTCATCATACCAAACCAAGTAAAAAGGCGCCCATTGTCTATTGAACAGTGTTAAAACGCGCCCATTGCAGCGGTTGTATTAGAGAACGCGCTCATTATCGGCCATTTTGAATTTGTTGTCATATAAGTGACAGCTGTCAGATAAGCTTTCTTGCAGAAATTTTACGACTCGTACGTTGTTATTTCAAAATGGATATTAATAGTAGTGATAATGAAGAAAACTGTGTTTATAAGACTACAAAAAAAAGGAAATCACATGGTCGAATGGCTGAAGTATTGAAAAAGTTAAGATTATCAAGTCATGAAGCCGGTCCAGCATGTAGCTGCAGATTGGGATGTTTCGATAAAGTTACTAAGCAAGCAAGAACACAAATTCTCCAGAATTTTAATTTACTGTCGTCACATGATGCCCAAAATAGCTATTTAAGTGGATTAATCTCTGTTCTTCCAGTCAAAAGGCCTTCAAAGAATGAAAGTGCATTACATTACGACGCTGTGTACAAGTACAGAGTACTTGCTATGATTGATTCGGAAATAAAAGAAATAACTATATGCAAAAAGGCATTTATGTCCATACATGGAATTACTAGAAAAAAAATTCAATAGGTACTTAGTACAAAATAATGAATTCGTTTTGCCTGGGAGTTTGTACACAGAGAAGTTACCAATTTCTCAAGAAAAATACAGTGATCTTCAGCACTTGAAAAAATTTTGTTCTCCTGAAAGCATCTTGTTTTATACAAATTTACCCCATAATTAAAATGTCATGCTAAAATTAAAATCTGTTTTATTTCATTACTCAAACAATACAGTAAACAGGAAAAACAGAAATACATCAGACACTGTTTATCATCACCATTTCAGTTGCAATATGCAAAAAGGAGCTCATTGCGACAATGAGCACCTTCTTTCCAGTTACATTTGGGACTTTGACAATAAAATATCAAACTGTTATTTGTTTACTAAATTAATGTTAAAAAACATTAACCTATGGTGTTAAATGTACACTGTCCCTTGTATAAATAGGTAAATATGAAATTCTAAGTAATTTGTAATTGTTAATTAAGAGATTTTAGGTTTAATTACTTGATTACTCAAAACAATGAGAATGTTAATGAGCCCCTTCTTTTCCTGTGCCCTTCTACTATTTATTATTCTACTACGGCAGCTGCCGATCATGCCCTACACTACAATATCTGTAACTTACTTTACTTACTGATCTTTGCTTACGAATTAAATAGAGACTAAATAAGGGTAATTCCCTGAACATATATGTTTGCGGGAACGATCGCTACGGTGTTGTCATAGCTTAGCTTCATATCCAAAATATACCCAAAAATACTTCCGCCAATATACCTACAAATATACTGAGGCTCGGAAAAGTCGATAAAATATACCGAAAAAGTATTAAAATACTGAATCTGGTCACACTGCCCAAAGGGCTGACCGCAGTGTTGCCAGACATTTTGAATGAGCGATCGTACGATGGGTGAATAAAAAATCGTATTCCCTAAGAAGGCTACTAAAAAAAAAATAGTACGTTTTCAAAACCTTTGTTTTATTATATTAAAGCAAATAATCAATTTAAGTCTTTATTTATCCCCGTAAAGGGTTTTGCTGTTCATTTTATTTAACATTTCTCGCGTTGGAGAAAAATCCACACAACACCCATAGCGCTTATGATTAAAAATTGAATGAAAAACTTCCGAGTAACGTAACGTATAACATTGGGATATAAGGGAAATCCCCCAACCATAGACAAATCTAACTAACTAGTGATACTTAGTAAAATAATAAATAGTGACGTGCTATATTGGTATTAGTACTTTAGTTGTGTGAAATCTAAAAAAGTCGTATGTTTACGTACGATTTCTGCCCCTTGATCGTACATGCAAAATAAATGTAAAAAATCGAATGAATACGATTTAAATCGTACATCTGGCAACGCTGGCTGACCGGTCTCAAAAAACCTTCTTCTTCTTCTTCTCTTCGTTTAAAGGCTTTTGCGGAAAAACCACCTATGAGAGGAGAGTTCTCAGGGATAGAAAATCACTGTTGATAGGTAGTAAGAGTTTAATAGTAGGTATAAGATCACAGGGTTTACAGAATCCTAAAATATTACTGTTTCGGTACATTGGGCACAAGTAGTATCTAACGACACGGGCACGTGGCGATGGCGTGACGGACTTGCGC
Organism: Luperina nickerlii; assembly: GCA_963855955.1. NCBI lineage: Eukaryota > Metazoa > Arthropoda > Insecta > Lepidoptera > Noctuidae > Luperina > Luperina nickerlii. Next base: position 22,972,065 of record OY979675.1, on the reverse strand, counting down.
ACGCGTCTGCGCGCTAAGCGTGTGGGCAGCGGACTGTCGGCTGCAGTGTGACCAGATTAAATTTTACGAAAATACCGAGGCACCTCAAAAAAATACTGAAATATACCAAATTGCACAGGGAAAATATACCAATAAAAATACCGATTTTCTAAAAGGTTTTATTCATTCATCATCACAGTAAATGATAAAAGGGATGTTGTGTTCTGAAAGAAAACTCTATAAACGCAGCTCAGCTTTCTTGATTTAGTCTTTCAGTGGTACCTTTTTGAAAAATGTATGACTCTGGAATCAAATAAAAATTTTGTTAGACAGTTTTGAACATCTACTAATTAAAATATCTCCGAACTTCTTAACTTTATATTTTTTCAAGTTCGATTTATGTTTTTCAGTATTTGCATGTTATTTTATAGATGCTAATCTTCTTTGGAGTTTCGCACTGCATACTTTGCAAAAGGCGGCGTACTCATCATCTTTATAACGTGAAAGCCACGAAGAAAGCTCCGGAATTTGTTCCCACTTAGCCAAATAATTTTGCTGAAAACTAGACATACTTTCCGGATGGATGCGTCAAGTAAAATAAAAACAAACAATAAACGCGCTGACGACAAAAACGAAATTCCCGAATTATCGAAAGAAAACCCTCAAAGACTAAGTCAAGTGCAGAACAGAAAATCATTTTACTTAAACCGTATTAGATGATTCGATACTATTTGTTATTCTACTACGGCAGCTGCCGATCATGTCCTACAATATCTGTAACTTACTGATCTTTGCTTACGAATTAAATAAAGACTAAATAAGGGTAATTCCCTGAACATAAATGTTTGCGGGAACGATCGCTACGGTGTTGTCATAGCTTTATATCCAAAATATACCCAAAAATACTTACTTCCGCCAATATACCTACAAATATACTGAGGCTCGGAAAAGTCGATAAAATATACCGAAAAAGTATTAAAATACTGAATCTGGTCACACTGGTCGGCTGTCGCGCCATCGCCGCGGACCATTGTAACGGCCGTGTGAGAGAGTGAGACGTCTCACACTCACTCTATGTATCGCGGCGGCAAACGACCGCGAGACGCCCTGATTGGACGGCCCGGTTTGCGGGTTGCTATACACCACAATTTAGCCAATGTCAAGTGTAAAAATGTAAAAATAGTATAGTTCGGCAACGTTGTACGGTTCAATCAATAAAAATCTTCCTTCTTCTTCTTCTCTTAGTTTAATGGCTTTTGCGGAAAAACCACCACAATTTAGCCAATGTCAAGTGTAAAAATGTAAAAATAGTATACTCGGCAACGTTGTACGGTTCAATCAATAAAAATCTTCCAAAATCATTCGTAATCTTTGGCAGCCATCGTAATCAAAATCTTCCAAAATCATTCGTAATCTTTGGCAGCCATCGTAATGGCTGCCAAAGATCCGTATCCTATTTTCAAACCCACTTCGAGCCTGAATGTCATAAATAGCCATAGATACAGCATTATCATTTTTAGAGCCATCTGTGTACAATTGATTGTACCCATTCCATTCTTCGAGCATTCTGTAAACATCCTCTTTAAACTTCAAAGACTCATTAATTATTATTGTAAATGGACAATACTTGGATTCATAGGAATATAAGTAACAAGGCCAGATGGAGCCAGAAAAGAAATTTTGATCTGAATAATAATTTAAAATTTCAGATAAGCCCTGTAAGTACTAGAAAAGGTGGATCAATGTTGTCCATATCAATAGCTTTTTGCAACTTCAGTAGAAGAGGATGATCACTAATAGAAAAAATCTTGAAGAAGAATTTTGTTCCGAGATAATTGAATCTAATCATTAGTGGAGGCAAATTACATTCTACCTGCATTGACACTATAGGTGTTGAACACATAGCTCCCAAAATAACACGTAAGCACCTATTTTGTATTTTCTCTATTTTTTCTACTAGTTTTTGTACCCCACTATAACAAAAAAATGCATATTCAAAGTGACTTCTTACTAAAGACTTATATAAAATCAGTAAAATCCCTGGATCAGCACCCCAATATGTGCCTGCAAGAGATTTTAAAATATTGCAAGCTTTTAATGCTCTATTTGCTAAGTAAGTAATGTTATCTAACTAGGCTGAAGGCGGGTGATTATAAAATATAGACTTCTGATTCTAAACGATACTTTAATTAAACTCAGGATAACCTATCACAATCAATATCAAGCCGTTAATGCCGCCCGTGGTCCGAGTCTGTCGTTCGCGGCAGTTACTCGTGATCTTTTAAAAATGTTGACACCGTCGTCCGGTAGAGCGTGCTGTCTCGCTCCCACCGGTCGTTGTGTTGCCAACACGGCCATGCTGCATCGTGCCTGCCCCAGGCACGCCAGCTCACGCCTGGTAAACCAATTCTATGGTACACAGGCAGGTGACCGCTCCTGTGATAATGTACCTACTGGAAACATAAATAATTTATATGATTAGTATTTTGTTACATTGTCTCTCCAAACCGACTCGGTCATCATGACGTCCAACAGTACAGAACACTTAGTTATTTAACTTAACCTTAATGCGAAGAACTCCCTTTAGACTTAGGTCGATCAACACATCAAGGACTAGTTCACTATTTTGATCTACATGATCCTCGGTCTCTCTCTAGGCGTTCCTTTAGGCTTAGGATACGCCCGTCTACCTCTACTAGGTGCTCCTTTAGACTTAGAATACACCTAGTTAGGTTTAAATTGATCCGAGAATCAAGTGATTTCCAATCCTTACTTAACCTTAATGCGAAGAACTCCCTTTAGACTTAGGTCGATCAACACATCAAGGACTAGTTAACTCTTTTATCTACATGATCCTCGGTCTCTCTCTAGGCGTTCCTTTAGGCTTAGGATACGTCCGTCTACCTCTACTAGGTGCTCCTTTAGACTTAGAATACACCTAGTTAGGTTTAAATTGATCCGAGAATCAAGCGATTTCCAATCCTTGTTGCCATCATGATGCCAAAAAGGATGCTTTCAATAACATTGATGTTTTCAATATTATGACATGTGTAAACAATAATTATTGAAGTAATCAAGTTAGGGGTAGCAGAAAAATAAATTATAATGCGTGCAGGTTTCTTTAAATATTTCGCACACAAATAAAATAAATTGAAAAGAAAGAAATATCATGAGACAATTTTATTTCGTGATCTTTATGATGAATGATAAAATTCCTTGCCTACACTGCTGGCTAAGCGTCAGAATCAAAATCGTTGATATTTATCCAGGGCTTCATGTTTTCAGCCGCTGTACTACCGACGTATAATTTTATACTTCTTTCACTGCCTCTTAAGTCGCATACTTGATATCTGTCGTTGCCTAGCACCTTTTTGACTTGAAAGGGACTTAATTTATATGTCATGGTTTCATTTTTAATTCTTTTACTTGGCTTTCCTCAAATTCGTCAGTAATACTCTGATCCCTTGGCCTGTGCCATGGCATAAGCCTTAACCTCATGAGCGTACTTGATTCAACCAGAGCCATGTACCATCGTTATCCACATTACAACAATAATCTTTTCACTAAGAGCCTTAGACACCCGGAAACCCACAAACGAGTAAACCACTCTAACGCCACGGCTCTCTAGCCGACCAGCAATCGCATTGCTCTCACACATCCAGCGCATGGATCCATGTGTATTACGCTGTGACTACACACTTTTTACTACGGCCGATAGAGAACCCCTACTCGCGTGGTTCCCACTACTTAGACTTGCTCATAGCTCATTACCATTGTGATCACAATCTACTTCGACTGGTACATGACCTACTGGATCATTCGTAACCTATCGTGAGCGTATTTAAAAATTGCATTGTTTACTATTTTGGGCTATACCTAACAATGTAATCGTTTTTTTGCTGTTGTTTACCAGGGAAGCACTCAGTACCCGAGAATTACGCCTAGGTGTATTCTCACGCAGCGTGCATCCACGACTCGACATGGTTATGACTATAGGCAACGTAAATGACCACTACGTGAACAACAAACTAACCGCGTATTAGAATATTGACATTCAAGCTTCAATTAGATATTGACTGTAATTATCTGGGTCAGAAGGAGCAGAGTTAATAAAACCTTTAGTGTAAGTCTTGTAACATTCAAATCACACATATTTTACTACCGTTTATCATGATTTCACATAACCATCTCATATAAACCACAATATACTTTAGAAAATAACGCATTGTACATATACTTTCTACATAAATTACAAGACTAGCAATAGTAAAACCATAGATTTAACCTCTCAAACGTAGCCGTTACACCATTGGATAATCTATACTATCTATACTAATATTATAAAGCTGAAGAGTTTGTTTGTTTGTTTGTTTGGTTGAACGCGCTAATCTCTGGAACTACCAGTCGGATTTGAAAAATTCTTTTTGCATTTGATAGCCCAATTCTCGAGGAAGGCTATAGGCTATTTAACATCACGCTATGACCTTAAGGAGCCGAGCAAAAAGAAAAAAAGTCAGAAAGAACGCTAACCAAAAACGAAGTAATAGCGCGGGCAGGCGATCGATGCGACGGGGTGGGTCGGAGTAACAAGAAACTTTACGCGGACGAAGTCGCGGGCAGAAGCTAGTAATAACAATAAAATTCTATTGTGTCTGCTAATTGGACGCGCGAAGGAACACATTCGAACAAAATAACGGTCACAGTTATAACATAGTATGATATTTAAAGAATAGGTACTTATTAAATCAGACTGACTTACAGTAGCTCCTTTCACTTGACTCTACAACTTGTTCTCTTGGTGGTGCGGGCTCGAATGATCCCCAGCCCCAATGTCCTCAACCTCTTTTTTTTTTTTTAATCGTTGAATCCATAGACTCGAATTACAAACGATCATTGTCAATTGATAGGCAAAGGAAATGACTGAGAGTCTGAGTGGGGCGAGGATTGTATACGCGCGCTAGCTTATAACTAGTGTTGCCCAAAATCGGTCTTGGTCTTGCAGTCTTGGTCTTGTTCTTGCATTTTTGCAAGACCAAGACCAAGACCAAGACCGACTTATTTTAGCAAGACCAAGACCAAGACTGAACCCTGCAAGACTTGAGCAAGAACAAGACTAAGCCTGCAAGACTCTTGCGTCTCGCAGTTAAGTCAAACTGAGATTTGGGCGTTATAGTAGGTATTTGGTTTCAATCCCGATTATGCGAAAATGGATGTATTTTTTTTATGAAACAGTAAATTACATTGTTGAATTGCATTCAAACCTAAAATTATTGTTGATAATAAAAAAATATCGAAAAATTACGTGACTATCAATACACTTCTGCACGTTTTTTTTTTAATCTTCTTTACTTAAGGCGAAAGCGGTATTAGGTAGCCCGCGAAATTCACTGACCAGCAAATTGCAAAAAACGTAAGAAAATTTTAATTTCGCGGGCTACCTTAGCGCTTCCCCCTTAAATCGATGAAGCCTTAGAAAAATAATTATCCCCTCATAACGAATCTAAAATAAAAGTAGTAAATGGGTCATTCAATTATGTAGATGATTAAAATGCCTCATGTGACGCGTCTGTTAGATTCATTGGGATTCATGGCCGACTCGACGCCGCGCGGGGATTCCCGCAATCTTCCGCATTTTTTGTCAGGTTCAAGCATTTATGCACTTTATTGTAATAATTTTAAAGTTTATTTTCAAGTGCGTTAATAATACGAGGAGACCGCTTGGCGCTGCGGTCCCTTTGTCGCGGCATTTGAAAGCGAATAGCGTGAGCGCGAAGACAGTGTTGACCTCGCAAATGAACTTTAGCAATACAGCTGATCAGGTAGCCCTTTCGAGTTTTATTTACATTGCTGTTTTAAGTGAAACAAGTGAATTTACTATTTTTTAATTAAAAATCTCATTGGGTCAGATAGAAATAATGATTTTATACAGTTTACAGTAAAAAAATTGCAGAAAAAAACGTAAAAATTAAGAAAAAACCGACGAAAAATTTCAACGCAGGGGGTCCAGAATCATGTACAGACGCCAGCACATCAAGCTACTTGAAACAGTCAAATTTTCCCAATCAATTTTGAACCTTATGCTTTAGCGATAAAGTTGAAAATCTATTAAAGAAATTTGACAGATTGTAGTTGGTTGATGTGCTGGCGTCTGTACCTACTGAATCTATGGTAAGCGGTTGCGCGTCGATGTCCCTGCCACCCTGAGCAATAGGCTAATAGGTATTTGAATGTAGTCTAGTCTAAGTAGTAGAGTCTCGCAAGACTTGCGAGACTCTTGCTGCAAGACCAAGACCAAGACCAAGACTGAGAGCGCAAGACCAAGACCAAGACCAGGTGTATTGACGCAAGACCAAGACCAAGACTGGCTAAGGTCTTGTCTTGGTCTTGCATTTGGGCAACACTACTTATAACTAAAGGACATAAGCGACAAAATGGTTTTTGTTGTTTTATTTAGATAGAAACGATAATTTGAGAAATTCCTTCTGGTATTTTAAAGAGTATGTATAGACTCATCTACATAGAAAATTAAGAGGCTTAAATCGGTCCCGTTTGCCCATAATATGTGAATCTCTTTTTAAATAGAGGTATGTTTGATATATTTTTCTCTGTTAAAAAAGTTACCTAATCATGTATTGAAAACTGACAAAATAAGGTTTTTATCATGAACTTTCAGGTCACCAACTTATATTTTGATCCGTTTTGTATTTACTGAGAAAAATTGAGATCATTGGCGCCAATATCTCCAAGGCGTCCTCTTAAAACAAGTAGTAATCAAAGTACAGTTGTACTAGTACAACCGAAGGTGCGACGTGATTTTGAAATCGCCTGCAGTAAGTCGCTGCGTGTATACCTTTTTTTTTTAACGTGGAGAAATGCTCATGCTTTCTGCACTACCACGGGGAGATAGTGCAGCTATGTGGGACTCTGACCCACTAAAACTCCACGGTGTCCTACTCTGCTGCTTACGACAGGAACACGGGCACGCGTTAGCACTGATCCGTGAACCCGCCGCGGCTGTCCGTCACCGGACCCTCCTCTGGGGACTACTCCCCATCACCGGCGCACCAGAACACATAGCACGCCGTGACCACCCCAGGGACCAAACCAGCACATGGGCGCCAGACGACCCCGTGTCCGGGCACCTTTGGTCCCCCTGCGACGGGTCAGGTCATTGGCCCCGCCGCCTGTCAATTTTCGGCCGCAGAGGATAGAGAGAGCGGCCAACGTCATACCAACACTCCTCCCCTGCGGCCCCACCGCGTCCGCCATCATACGGTGGCAACTCCGTCAAGGTTGCGGAAGGTAGGGAGAGCGGCACACCGCAATATCGGCACTCCTCTCCCGCTGCGGCCTCCAACCCTCAGCCGAGATGTCACCCATACGACATCGCGGCCCGCCAGCGGCACCGCAACCTACTTGTTGGCCGCTACGTCGTCGTCGGCTTGTTGGCAAAAGCCCTGACGAGCGGCCCCTCCTCGGGTTCCTCTTCGCTTCACCGTGGGTGACCAAGCCACAACTACTGAGCCCCCCCGCCTCGACAATGCGGGAACTCACTTGGGCTGCGTGTATTACCGAGCATAACTTTCAAATAATAGTCCGGTCCGGTGCGGTAGTGTTGCAGTTTTTCTAGGAATTTTATACCGAATAAATGTTATTTCAAACAGTTGTTTAAGTGTAAATTAAAAGCTAATTGTTTAGATTGTCAGTTTATTTTCTAAAAGGCCTAAGCAACGCTCAAATGCATTGAGCGCGCAAAATGTTTATCAGGCTGACTTAGCGATGGGCAACTCGAGTTATTTAGTAGTAGTAATTTGAATAACTCGGGTCAGACCGTAAGCGAGTCAGCGCGCGGCGGGCGCCCCGATGCGGTGGGTTGGCGGCCCGCGGCTAGCCGCCTAGCCCGCGAGTCGCGAGGCCCGAACGACTCTGAGCGAGCCCGAATCAGCCCGACGACCGAACGTCCGAGCCGCGAGTGAAAGAGATAGTTCTCGTATGTACGGACGCCAGCACATCAACCTACCACAATCTGTCAGATTTCTTTAATAGATTTTCAACTTTATCGCTAAAGTATAAGGTTCAAAGTTGATTGGGAAAATCTGACAGATTGTGGTAGGTTGATGTGCTGTCTTAAATTCAACAATACTTGGTAAGTTATTATATAAAAATGATTTATATAATAACTTACCAAGTATTGTTGAATTTAAGACTGATATTTAGAAATATGAGCCTTTAGATTTATAGGTATATACAGTTTATTTCAAAGCTGATTAGTTTATATTACAGTTACTTACAAGATATTTTTTGAACTTAAGACTGATATTTATTCAGAAATAAGTGCCATTACTTAGATGTTGATTAGCTTTTTTTATAGATGTTAGTTGATAGATAGATAACCAAATATCAAACGGTGCGGTGTTTAATTTAAGGAATAAAGTGCCATTAGATTTATTTTAGTTTCTTATTATTTACTAGGTAAAAATGTTACCGTTCTTTTGCGCTACATAAGTAGTTCGTTTTGTGATGTGATGTTTGTAAACACTTTTAATAATAATAAACGTCTGTTTTGAACGGGCTCAATTTTATTTGACTATCATTGCCTCGACGCAACGACACGCAGCCCGCCGGCTGACCCGGCGAACCGTGAACGTAGCAAACTAGCAAGTAGCAACCCGCGGAACGATGCACCGAGTTGAGCATTTCCTGACTCGGACGGACAACGCGGCAACGCGACGTGCGTCGAGTCAACTCGAGGTGCAACCCGAGTTGGTAAGCGAGTCAACTCGAGTTACTCGAGTTACCAAAAAGTCGACTCGGCCCATCGCTAGGCTGACTGAATGACGGTATGACCCCCGTCAAAAATACGGCTGACGATTTTCTTTATTACCTATTTTAAAAGTATAAAAATTGAGATGTATAAATTTCATAAGGTATAAAATTAATTTGTTTGTCAAATTTTCAATGAGGTTGAGGTTCATGCACGTGACTGACATATAAACCCCCCTCGTCAATACAGCTGACGACTATTTTTAAAAAAAATGTGATTAAAACCTTCGATCAAAGATTAAAACAATAATATTATACATTTTTAATACAGTTGCTCAAAAAGTGGCGTATTGCAGGGACGTATAGCGTTCGGGATGTGGGCTATTACATACTCGTGCTTTTTTTGCCTTTCCCGAACTCGTGCGTTTTCTTTCCCAACTGTCAAAATAATGTCTATTAAAAAGAAAAACCAACCATGAAGATTTTACTAAAAAAAATCATAGAAGTTTTTATGGTTCATGCAAATACCTACGTATATTTCTAAAAAGAAGCTACTATTTGTTTCAATATCAGATTTAATGATTTTATTGAAGGAGTTAGGTTAGGTTTTATTTCATTTTATCTCATTAAATTTCATTTTCATTTCATATCAATAAAAAAATTCTACTGAAGACTTGGCTGTATGGGCATAGTTCCCTTTGCCTACCAGAATGGGTGAAGAAGAAAAAATCTCTGCTTATATTCTACGGTTGGCGCCATTAGTTAGTTGAGTTTATTGTGTTTTTATTATATAATTAAATTGCTTCATTTTTTCGCAACTGTATTAAAAATAGTCGTTCAGTACACGTGCGAAACCGTCATTGCAACTTGTTCCGACTGTCAACCCTCGCCTTCGGCTGCGCCTCGGCTCGGGTAGACATTTGTCGGAACTCTTTGCAATGACAACCTTTCCGCACTTGTAATGAAATATACTATTTTGCTCGATATAAAAATCATCGGAGCAGATTTCTTTCCAATGACTTTTTCATGCTGTCTCCTTTAGCTCCACCGCTAGCCAATTTTTGACATTTAAAATGAATTGACATTTTGACATTGATTGTCAAATTTTCAGCTGATCTGATCACAGGATACGCATAGTTCATTCTATAAAAAAGTACTCTGCGTATTTCTCATCAGCTTATCAACAATTAGTGTTCTACTAACCCTTGCCCTCGTTTTTACAGCGATTAACAAAACCTGTAGACCTACCACAAAGTGCAAAATCGAAGGCCCGCCGCTGCGCTGTCGTAGGGATGCCCAAAAAAGACTGTTGTATCGATATATCGCATCGTAACCGTATCGAATGCGCTTGTATCGATACGCGATATTATCGTATCCCTTTGTATCGATATATCGCATCGTAACCGTATCGCTTTGGTATATCGATTGGGTAGGTTATTTCGTAGGTAAAATATTATTATAAACCTAAATATATCTTAAACATTAAATAATGACATACCTTTTTTAATTTTTACAATATATTGTAAGTTATAAAAGAAAAGTATTTATAGTATGTATGAAAGGTTAGTGTAGTACATAAATAACTCTAAATAATCCTGACCTCTACTTATTACGAATAACAATATTATGTCTAAAGGTAGGTAGGTTTAATATAAACAAAAATAAATAAAATTTAATCAGTCATAGTTTGATACGATACGTTAATGCGATTTTTTTTTGGAATACGATATATCGAGGCGCATCGTATGGCCAAAATATCGTATTAAATATCGATATATCGTATAGCGCTGTATCGATATTTCGATATATCGCATCGTATTGGGCATCCCTACGCTGTCGTCTATACGCGACATTGGCAGAATAGTCGACATCGGCTCAATTGTAAAAAAAGAAAACGAGATTCTCAATTTTCATGCGTTGTCAGCTCATCTTTATCTTTAAATAACAGGTACTTATAACCCCTCGTTTATACACACAATTACAAATAAGTTGTGAAGTTACTTACATTTAGACCTACGTAATAGTAGACATGAGTACCTTACTAGACCTGCACATCAGAAACCTTCATTATTACACGACTGGCGAGTCGTTTTTTCAGTTACCTACACATTTAAACATGCTGGCTAGCCCACAATGTCTTTCAGATGAACTACCAGCATCTCAAATAGTCAAATATAATGAAAAGTATTACATTATTTGTATACAGTACAAAGATTGGGAGACAGGTTGAGTATGTTGCGAGAGTTACCTTTTTAACTTTACTTCAATGCATTTAGTACTTACTGATTAAATTCAAAACCTTCTCTTCACTCTGTAAAGGGAAGCCCAACAGCAGCTAATGTTTTACGGCCTTACAGTGTCACCAGAGGAACACTATTTGTGAGTAAAAGTAACTAATTTAGAGGCGGTGCCAAACAAACAATCAATGAAGTCTAACCGAGCTGCAATTATTTTACCCTTTAGGTAATTAATTTACTGTTTGGTGCCACCTCTAAATTATTTATTTACATAGATATATGAAACGAGATATGCCCGGTAGTTGAAAATGTATTAGAATCCGATGTTGCTAGGTTGGCCCCACCACTGCACTACTACTACTACTTTGTATCTATTGCTTTTACTGAACTACACATGTAGTTCAGTAAAAGCAATAGATACAAAGTCGCACACACACTTGCAATTCATAAATCAGAACATATTACACAATCAATTATAAACCTTAACTCATCAAACACAGTGTGCATTTACCATGCACTATTATTATACAACTTACTCACACAAAAACATTTATTTTACATGTACGCCACTGATTGACTAAATCGGAAAGTTATTTAGTTTTTAGTTATGGTTAGTTGTATTGTTGTTTTTGGGTTGTGATAATAAAATAAATAAAAAACTATAATTATGCCCAGAAAATATTATATTATAAATCAAAAAATGTAGCTAAAAAAAATAATTGAAGTAAATAAAAAGAATTCATCATTATTTTACATCTTCTCAAGGATCTTCCAACCAGATTTAAACATCATCTTTACAGGTCTTCTAACTGTGTTAAAACGGTTGACAAATTGAAAAATTAACTATAATAGTAATATACTTGTTAGCCAATCGACATTTTGTCTATAGCCGTTGTAGTGGATCTTCACAACCTCGCCGCAATATACAGCGGCTGTACTATGCGACGCTCCGCAAAAATAAAGTATAGTTTTCTAATTTTTACATTACTTGTCCAGTCACTTAGCGACATACTAAGGTAGTGGTTAAGGAGCAATGTATTTGCTGCAAAAATAGTACAGCTGCTGCGATATTTGAAAACAAAAATAAGGTAGTGAAAGCAAGAAATATTTTGCGATTTGTTGATTTTCATGATTTTGTAGACAAATACAGTAAAATACCTTTTACTTACATTATGGTAAGTGATTCCATGAGATACGAAGTTTTTATTTTAACTTCGGTTTTTACAGGAAACCACTGTCTCCACACTCGGCATTTTTAGGGTTCCATATCAAAATGGTAAAACGGAACCCTTATGGTGAGACTCGGTCTGCCGTCTGTCACAGCTGGATAACTCAAGAACTACTAATGCTATCAAGTCGAAATTTGGAATAGTTTTACGTGATGTTTGCCCAATTGTTTTGCAAATTTGAAAGAAAGAAAAATAAATTTATTTTATTTTTTTGCTACGGGGACTGAAAGGTGGTCTGAAAAATTCAAAGTGGATCTACCGGGCATGTGGGGTATCATATGAAAGAGCGCAGTTTGCACATTCTCATTTTTTCTTTTTTCTTATGGCGCATAGTTTTCAATTTTTGATGAAAATTATAAAAAAAATACCGTTCCCCCCTCCCTTATCTCCGAAATTTGCAAAGAGAAGAATCTGAAATAATTCTATGTGATAGAAGTTTATGTAAAGATTACAGGAAAAATAAAACAATGTCACTAAATAGCACACTTTCAGAAATCATCAACAAAAGTTACACTACTTCCACTATCGGTCAAGAGATGGCGCTGACCTAAAACTGCAATATTCTTCACCGCAGTGCGCAGTGTTAAAATTCTCTAACGAATATAGGCCTCGCCGATGAAAATTTAAAAACATGATGTTACGGAACCCTCGGTGCGCGAGTCCGACTCGCTCTTGCCCGGTTTTTTATATTTTATCACGATGACGGTCGAAAGCGCACTAGTTCGCGGAGACGGACATTTGCCTAGTACTAGTACAGGCCCATGTTTCTCATGACGCGTGGACACAGACGCTCCTTTGCCACTTCTGCTGTTTTTTACATTTCTTTGGTTATTTACATGAATTAGTTACGACTTTTTTTGTACATAAAATTTTTTCTTAAAAAGTTTTTTTCACCGTTTGGTTCCTATTAGAGCCCCCGCAGACCACAGACTTTTTATCGGCCGATAGTTTGGTCGGGCTCTTAATCAGTACGCAGATGTAAGCAAGTGCGCACACTATGACGATTTGGTATCGGCCGATAAACAAGTTTGATGGGCTTCCCGATTCAATTCAAACTAAACTGTCGGCAAACTATCGGCCGACTGTATAATCGGTATTGGCTCCCTACCACACGCGCACACACGACGATTTTTTAGTCGGCCGACTAAGCCGATAGTTCAGTTTGCTCCAAGTTTTGACAGCGAATGGTCGGCCGCGCGTATTTTGTAAAATGGCGTCGCCCAATTCTCAGTCGCTTATTTCGGAATCTTCGATCGTAACTTTGATCGAGGAAGTCGAAAAACGCCCTGCACTTTATAAGAAAAACTTAAAAGAGGATAAGATAGGATGCACGCAATACTCTCGGGCTCTCTTTTTAATTTTCCTCCTCCGGTGTATGAGAGCAATAATAACAATTCTATACAATGTTTCATTGTGCAGTGCGACCACTCTTTTCAACAGTTGGTTAGAAACTAGCAAATAGTCGGCAGACTGTTGGATAGTTTGCGCACTCATCACCGACTGAACTGTTTAGTTGGCTCGGTGTGCGTACTAGCAGACCAACCCGACTAAACTATCGGTCGATAAAAAGTCTGTGGTCTGCGGGGGCTCTTATAGTAACAAGTCTCGGTGGTATGTTATTTAATAAGATTTATTATAATATTCGACTTCAGTACAATAGGGAGCGTAGACATTTTGTGTGGCATAGATAATATGCGTTCGGAAAGATGCAATATTAAAACGCATTATATGACATCCCCCTTTTTCAGCGATAGCGCTCTGGAAGGATGACTTGTCGACCGCTGCGAGTAGTCTTTATTTCAGGTGCAGTGACCGCTGCTCGAGGAGAAGGTCTTGGAGATCCAGGCTGTACCGGTTCAGGGTTTGGTACTTGCTGTTGTTCTTGGCCTGGTGGTTCTTCCAGTATAGGAGACAATTCCTTTGTTGGACTATCTGCTGGCAACAGTTCTCTAGAAGGTGCATGTTTAAGATGCCAAGCATTTCTGTGATAGATGCTTCCATCCTCTGTTTTCACTTTGTGTGAACGTGGCCTCTCTGGTGGTTCGTTCATTATTTTAGCAGAAATCCAGTTATGATGGTCTTTCCTTAGTAGTACTTCTTCTCCTTTACTAAACTCTCTGTTCTCCTTTTTTCCAGTATCTGCATATTCTTTTTCTTTCTCTTTTAGTTTCTTCAACTTTTTTGTTACACTTTTTATGACTTCAGGTGTTAGAAGCTTTTCATTAATAGGTAGTAGAGTTTTTGTTCTTTTGTTCATCAATCTTTGGCATGGTGAACCTAAATCCAATCGAGGAGTGTTTCTATGGTGTAGCAGTGCTAGCTGAATGTCTGTATCATCCTCTTTGCATTTTTTCAACAGAGTTTTTGCCTCTTGTACATATTTTTCTGCTAACCCATTAGACCTGGGAAAATGGGGGCTAGAGATTCTGTGTTCAAATTTCCATTCTTCAGTGAAATTCCTAAATTCTTCACAATCATATTGTTTTCCTCCATCTGTTTGATGTATGTCTGATATACCAAATGTTGCAAACCATCTTTTCATGCACTCTATTATTGCTGAGCTAGACAAATTGGTGAGTGGTTGCATGTCAAAGTATCCTGAATATGCATCTGCAATAACAATGTAGTCTTGGCCCTTCAAATGGAATAGATCTGATGCTACTATACTCCATGAACGTTCTGGTACATTCTGTAAGATTATGGGCTCCCTCGGGTTGTCTTTCTGGATTTTATTGCATGATTTGCAGTTTCTTACATAGTTTGTTAAGTCTTTGGACATTTCCGGCCAGAACACATTGTCTCTTGCTAATCTCAATGTGCCTTGTATTCCTTTGTGGCTTAAGTGGCAGTGCTTCATAACTAAGGGCACCATTGTTTTTGGTATCATAGCTCTTCCATTTTTAAAAATGATGTTATTGTGCACACTGTTTCTCTATAGTACCAATACTTCTTCAATTTTTCATCTATGTTTTCAATTTTTTCAGGCCATCCATTCATTATTATTTCTTTTAATTCTCTTAACTCATCACTATTTTCTGTTTCTTTTTTCAGGTCTTCCCGGCGTGTTTTTGAAAATGGGAGCACTATGGCGTATATTTGTAAATTTTCATTTTTGTCTTCATAGGTAAGATCTTTGCAGTCTCTGCTGAGCGTATCTGCGACATACATCTCAATCCCTTTTTTGTACACTATTTTTGGATTATAAGGTAAGATTTGGTAGAACATTCTTTGTAATCTGGGCGGCGCTTCTATAAGTGGCTTCTTGAAGATTGTCTCTAAAGGCTTGTGGTCGGACTCAATAGTTAGATCCTTGCAGCCCCAGATGTAGCAATGAAATTTTTTACAGGCAACCAGTATGGCATTCGCTTCTTTTTCTAGCTGGCTATACCCTTTCTCAGTGTTTGTGAATGATTTAGCACAATATGCAATAGGTTTACCATTTTGCATCATTACTCCTCCACATGCATAGCTACTTGCATCTACAGAAATTAATATTGGTGCTTTTGGGTCATAATACCCAAGAACAGGTGATTTCTTTAACAGCTCTTTAAGCCTTTTGAAGGCTGCCTCTTGCTCATGTTCCCAATTCCATGCTATATCTTTTTGTAGTAGTATTCTTAAAGGCGCTGTCACATCTGCCATGTTTTTAATAAACTTTGACAGATAAGTCACTAGACCCAGGAAACGCTGCAATTCTTTGACATTTTCAGGTTGTTTTATCTTGCTTATTGTCTCTAACTTCTCAGGGCCAGTCTTCAGTCCTTTGTGAGTAACCACATGTCCAAGGAATTTTACCTCTTGGGTGTTGAACACACATTTTTCTTTGTTTAATTTTAGTCCAGATTTGTGGAATTTTTGTAAGACCTTTTGTGTAATTTTCTCCAATTCTTCTTTAGTTTCTGCATCGAGAAGAATATCGTCCATAGAGACTTCAACATTCTTTATGTCGGCTAGTAGTGTAGTCATCACTTGCTGAAACACTTCAGGTTCTGATGCCAATACGAATGGCATTCTAAGACACGAATATCTACCAAACGGAGTGCTGAAGGTTAGATATTCCGATGTTCTCTTGGTGACTTTTAATTGCCATAACCCTCTTCTACAATCTAGTAATGTGAACCATTTAGATCCATGTATCCTCGCTGTGATTTCTTCTACTGTATTCAGCGGGTAGTGTCTTCTTTTTAGATTTTTATTTATAGCAGACGGGTCAATGCACAGTCACATTTTGTCATTTTTCTTCACAACTACCATGGGCGAAACCGCTGGTGTTGGCTTTGTGACTGGCTTTATATTTTTTGGGCCACCATATTGTCAAGTTCTTTTTACACTTCCTCTTAATATGTGTGGCACTTTTCTTGCTGGAAATATCGGCAATTTTGGGTTTTCAATCAAATCTATATCATATTTGAATTGTTTTAGACATCCTATGCCCTCAAATAAGCTTTCATCTTCTTTTGTAAGTGAATCAATTCTCTTCATTAAGTTTAGCTTGACACAGGTAGATTTTCCCAATATCGGTGTAATATTTTGGTTAACAATAATATATTTTACCTCTGCAGTCATGCCTTTTACTTTTGTTTGAATTTTGGCTTCTCCGAGCACTGTTATTTTATGGTTAGAGAATGATCTTAAGTATTTAGTTGTGCATGGCTTTATTGTAGTTCCAATCTTTGTAGCTATCTTTTCGCTTAACTGGCTGGCCGGCACTGGCTTCCAGAATCAAGCTTGAATTTAATTGTTGTTTTGTCAGCCAATCTTGCTTTTTGGTACCAATCAGGGGTGTCTATATCATCATCTTTGACTGAATAAACATACACAGAAGAGTCACTTTCAGAGCTGTCATCCTCACTATTTTGCTGGATTGTTTCAACTTTCTTTGCCTTACAGCATTTAGTGTAATGATTCTTTTTCTTACATCTGTCGCACTGTTAAAGGCGGGACAAGCTCTGCGACCGTGTGTAGTATCACATCTTTTGCAGTGAAATTCTTCTTCTTTTACTTGTTTTTCTTTTTTATTTTGCGACTTATTTAACTTTTTGCTGTTTCCTTTGTAGTTAATTGCCTCTACTGTAGCTGCTTCTGTTTGTTTCATATTCTCCACTTGCTTTTTCACTTGTTCCGCTGAGTGGCAGATATCAACTGTCTTTTGTAGGGTCAAATTATATTCTCCCAGCAATTTTTCTCTTGTTCTGTCGCTTTTTATGCCTATCACAATCTCGTAGTATACTTTCTTCTAACGTACCATAACTACAATTTTTAACTTTACTTTTGAGGTTAGTTAGAAAATCGTCGAAATTTTGTTCAGACTTCTGTGAAATGACGTTGAACATATTATATCTTTCGTATGTTTCGTTTATTTTCGGCGTGAAATAGTCCGTAAACCTTTTTTTTATTATTGATAACGACTTTTTCTGGGCGTCGTCAAGGTCAAACGTGTTGTATATGACTGCAGCATCGGGACCGATGCATGACATGAAAACAGCAATTTGTACCTCAGGTTTCTTCTTTTCTATGTTCACTGCCGTCGCGTACCATTCCCATTGCTGTAACCACAGTTTCCAGGCTACCGCAACATTTTCTGTGGTACTCGAGGTCACGAAGTATTTGGGCGGTTTTATGCTACCCACCGGTTCTTCCTTCGCTTCTTCGGAGTTCGTCATCACTGTAGTTTCGGCACCATATAATAACAAGTCTCGGTGGTATGTTATTTAATAAAATTTATTATAATATTCGAATTCAGTATAATCATGAGCGTAGACATTTTGTGTGGCATAGATAATATGCGTTCGGAAAGATGCAATATTAAAACGCATTCGGATACATATATGACAGTTCCTTTTTCGTCAGTTTACTGTTCCCCAGTTTGGCCTTAGCCCTTAGGTTCTTATCAAAATAATAAATAATTTAAATAAGCGCAAAGCAATGTCCATGCTGTAAATTGCTGAGGAGCTCTATTGACCTTCTTCAGTCTCCATCATCAGATCAACTCCAGAGGGGCAATTCTCGTAATTTTAAGAACATTCAGTCTGAGTCTCAATCTGTCAAAAATACCTCTAATTTCCCTGCATTTTTGACATTGGTTGTCGCTGAGATGAGATTGCAACTAGATTTGGAACATTTTTAATTATAGGAATTGACCGTCAGGTGTCTATTGTGTTGCAGTGTCATCAGAACTACCTACATATGGGTGGCAAGTTTCAACAGAATCAGTTCACCGGATTGTGGATGAAAAATCAATCAACCTGTATTCTTCTATGTTTAGGGGTCATTGATTTTTTAATTTTAAATAGGTTCATCTTCGAGGTATTTCCTATCCCATAAATATATTTATTATGTGTTGTTGTATCTGAAAATGTCCCTTCACTTTAATAACAAAAGTAAAACATCATAATCTTTTTAATTATGGGATCCAAAGATACATGCTTTGTGCATATTTTTTTTCATACCTCTGTTAAGTATATGTATTGGGAGAGCCACCACTAACTGTTTTTGCGTTTTTTTTTCGTAATACCTTCCAATTTTCATCACAATAGTATAAAATAGTCTGTTAGTTAAATAGGTGTGTAACATCTGGCAATCGCCAAATAAAACAATGTTTAAAAAAAAGTATGGGGGTATAATATGCAACCTCCACCGAGACCATAAGATGGATGTCATAAATATGTAATCAATATAATTGCAGAAGTTCATGCACACAGACTTCATCATCACGAGAATGTCGAGGCAACACAACTCCTTGACAACACTCAATTTGTGTGAAGACTGAAAATACAACCTTTTGAGTTAGTTTAGTGCAATGTGAGTGAACTAAATCTGCAGTGAAAGTGCTGATTATTAAAAAGGAAACGACTTCCCCTTAACGTAAAGTGAATAAGAAAGACCTGACGTTATTGGAAAATTTCTTAATTTTGACTATACATTCTAAAAGTTTATTTAAATAATTATTTACAATGATACACATATCTTAAAGGCTATAATTTCTTGTTACAATTTTATTGAATTAGACACCTGTAGTGGAACTAGGCGAAAGCCTGCATTTCTGCTATCCAGCGCCCAAACCCACAAATAAAAAAAAATCCAAATAAAAACTTTTTCACAAAAATAACAACTGACTTACAAAAACACAAACTACAAAGTGAAAAATAACTTTAATTTCGGAAGTCGGTGTCGTTGGTTTCCCGGTTGGGTCCGCATTTTCGTTTTGGGACACCGACTTCCGAAATTAAAGTTATTTTTCACTTTTTAGATGTACACCTACCACACAAACATTCATTAATCACTTGCTATGTAAATATCAGTGACAGGAAGTTATTAAAACATCATCAATATAAACTATACTCCATTTGCAATAAGATTAGACATTTAAATAAACCTTTTTTACAGCCCGTTCAACCGATTTTGAATTCTATTGAGTTGGTGTTATGAGTTCATGACATATGGCAGCTGCAGTAAACGGTTGGTATTGTAACCACTTTTGCTTTTTATACCATCCTTATGCCTACGGTATAGAAGTCAAAATCGGTTGAACGCACTGTAAAAAAGGTTTATTCAAATCTTATTTCAAATGGAGTGTAAGTGGAAAAAAATCGTATTATTATTGAAGCTAACTCAAAAATACCGAAGCAAAGTTAGTCAAATTTAAATGGGACCACCCTTGAGGCTTACCTTATCCCTTAAAAAAATGATGTTAACATAATTGTAGACTAATAAAAAGCGATGATAAATAACATAATAATTAGATACAATAAAATAATATAATCACAGGCAATATTGTTTTTTAAACTTGCCAAAAATAAAAAATACCGGATAGTACATGTGTGTCCTCACTTTGTGTGATATGATTATGTGTGTGTGTGTGAATGTGAGAGTGTGTGTGTTTGCAGTGTTTGCAAGTGGTAAGTAGTCAATCACTGTGCTAATGTAGTATCAATTTTATTCAGTCTCTCCGTAAGTTTTTTTTTTGTATTTTGTTAGCTTTTTCTTACATTGTGTTTTCGTTAAGGGGTAAATATTTATTGCTCTGTTTATCTTATTAAGTTATTATAGATGTACCCTTATTATAGTTACACACCGATTACTCTCTTTCAGGCGTCGGGGAAAAAAAGGGGTAAAGTCCAATGAAGTTGATAAATCTTGAGCTAAATTTAGTTGTACTTATTTCGTTTCTGACGCATATCTTATCTTTTCTTCGTTTTTGTAGGTTTAGCGGATTTATTGCGAATTTTTATTGTAGTAAGTATACCTAGTTGTCTTACAGTCAGAACCTCACAGTTCTTGTACAGTTGTGCGGGGGAAAAACGACGACGACGATGCAGCTGCACGTGTCCAGACTGCAGCACTCCAGGTAGGTTGAGGAGATCGTGGAGTACATGCGTGTGAAGACCAACTGGACTGAGGGTCGAGAAGTTGGAGTCGCGTCACAACACGAACTTCAAGTCATTCATGGTGCATGTTCCGACACATCATCTCGAGAAGTTCCTCAAGGAAGAGTTCTGGCCGAAGGGTGTTATACAGTACCGCCGGCTTCTTGGCCGGCTACGTCGAAACACGACGCAGACACTTCGTGTGCGTTATTTGTTTAGTGTAATTTTATTGTAAGTTGCATGTATTTATAGTATTTTTAAGTTATATTAATATTATATGGGTCTTGATGCCTGAAATAAATGGATAAATAAATACATAATAAGACACGTTTAAAAGTAAGTACTAACTTTGAGTACTGCACCTACACGTTGACGTTGGGCGATCGCAAGACCCTTTAACGTTGTTTTTTAGGTGCCTAACATAGGATGAAATACAGTAAGATAAAACTTATTAACAAAAAAATTAAACCGTCAACAAAACTGAAAAGCAAATAATAAACTTTTTTATTTAACCTTAATAACTAAGTTCTTAAACTAATGTAAGTATACCTAAGTAATTTTGAGTTGGCGCCAATCAAGCAAATTAATTAACTACGTAAAGCGTGATGCGCAGCAGCGGCGCGCGGCGTGGCGCGACCACGCCCCTTCGCCGAAAAATGCCGAGCGTTCACGAAGTTAAGGGGCTTACATGACCTAAAGCGCGGTCACTGTATGTGTATGTCGGACTGCAAAGAAAAGAAAGAGAAGCGCGATAACACAACTCCGGTAATTTATTGCAAAATATGAAGCAATTATTTAATTACATAAAATATATTGTTTGGACAAAAAAATTAAAACACTAGTATTTTAGTATGTTGAATAATCTGATAAAAAAAAACAGAATTATTGTATGTATATTACCTAGTATGTTTTTTTTTAATACAGTTGCTCACAAAGTGGCGTATTGCAGGGACGTATAGCGTTCGGGATGTTGTGTGGCTATTACATACTCGTGCTTATTTTTTACCTTTCCCGAACTCTTGCGTTCTCTTTCCTGTCAAAATAATGTCTATTAAAAAGAAAAACCAACCATGAAGTTTTTACTAAAAAAAAATCATAGAAGTTTTTATGATTCATGCAAATACGTATATTTCTAAAAAGAAGTTACTAATTTGTTTCAATATCAGATTTAATGATTTTGATTGAATGAGTTAGCTTAGGTTTCATTTCATCTCATTAAATTTCATTTTCATTACATATCAATAAAAAAATTCTACTGAAGACTTGACTTGATATACTTGACATACTTGACTTGATATACTTAACTTGGCATAGTTCCCTTTGCTTACCAGAATGGGTGTTGAAAAAAAAAAACTCCGCTTATATGCTACGGTTGGCGCCATTTTTCAGAATTTTTTTTTTGTGAGTTTTAGTTGTTTGCTGCACAAAATGAGTAATTTCGACCCTAGTTTTTTTGAATTAACACCACCGGAACTCGGTATAATTGCACAAAATGCTTCGGAGAACATTTTACCGGAAAAGTCAAAAAGTCGCTACCTACATATCTACATACGACGAATTTATTGTGTGGAGAGAAGAGAAAAAAGCAAATAGTTTTTCAGAAAATGTTATGTTGGCATACCTACTTCTCCGAACTCTCAGCAAAATTAAAATCTTCTACGTTATGGTCGAGGTTTTCGATGATAAAAAGTATGCTGAAAATAAGGAACAACGTGGATATAAAGCATTTAATTTTGGGAATACCCAAAATTAAATGCTTTCTTAAAACGACAATCAGACGGTTTTACAAGTAAAAAGTCGAAAATATTAACATCGAATGAAGTGGAAAGGTTTTTGAACGAAGCTCCCGATGATCGTTATTTAGTCACAAAGGTAATTTATTAGTAAGTAGGTACTTATATTTTTCTTTAGTATTCAGTTTACGAAATCGCAAAATACAGTCAATACATTATTTAAAAAAATATTAATCAAATCCCTTTTTTTGTAGGTTGCTCTGATTTTTGGCGTTATTGGAGCTTGCCGCAGAGAGGAGTTAGCCAATATTACTTTAAAAGATATTGAAGCCCATGGAGAAATGCTACTAATCAAGATTCCGAACACAAAAAATAAGATACCGAGAAGCTTTGTTGTTGAAGGAGATTTCTTAGAATAGTGCAAAAATATATGAATCAGCGGTCCCAAAAAGGAAAAATCCGACCGTTTTTTTTCAAAATTACCAAAATGGGAAGTGTACAGCTCAAGCAATCGGGATAAATAAATTTGGTAATATGCCAAAAGAAATAGCTACGTTTCTTGGTCTGGCGGATGCTGAGTATTATACTGGGCACAGCTTCAGGAGGACCTCTGCTACATTATTGGCAGATTCAGGAGCCAATTTAACAACCTTAAAGCGACTAGGAGGTTCGAAATCTGACAAAGTTGCAGAAAGCTATATTGGTGATTCATTAAACAACAAACTAGAAACTGGGAAAAAATCACACAATCCATTAATTTAAGTTCCAGTCCGTCTCCTGCGCATGTTGAAGACAGCGTTCGTCCATCTACCATCGTTGATAATGATAATTCATCAGATTCAACTCCATCAACTAGCAAACGCCATTGTATGACAAATATACATGAACAATCATACGAAATTAACAATAGTTTGTCTCGCAACAGTAAATATGCAACCTAAAACTTCCCCAGTTAGTATAAAAAAACTGTACCAATTTCAATGTATTTGTGAATTTATAACTTTTATAAGAAATAAATGATTAGTTAGTTCAGTTTATTGTGTTTTTATTATTTTATTAAATTGCTTAATTTTTTCGCAACTGTATTAAAAATAGTCGTTCAGTACACGTGCGAAACCGTCATTGCAACTTGTTCCGACTGTCAACCCTCGCCTTTGGCTGCGCCAACTACCCGCGCGCGCGCGCTGCGCTACATTTCCGCACTTGTAATGAAATATACTATTTAATAAATAGTATATTTTTTTTATGGATATGAAATGAAAATGAAATTTTATGAGATGAAATGAAACCTAACCTAACTCATTCAATCAAATCATTAAATCTGATATTGAAACAAATTAGTAGCTTCTTTTTAGAAATATACGTATTTGCATGAATCATAAAAACTTCTATGAATTTTTTTAGTAAAAACTTCATGGTTGGTTTTTCTTTTTAATAGACATTATTTTGACAGTTGGGAAAGAGAACGCACGAGTTCGGGAAAGGTAAAAAATGCACGAGTATGTAATAGCCCACATCCCGAACGCTATACGTCCCTGCAATACGCCACTTTTTGAGCAACTGTATTAAAAAGAAAGTTTTCAGAGGTATCTTCATGATTTTTTTCTATCGTATCAAATTAGTTGTATTATGTTTTTAACACACTATCTACCTAGCATATCCTGAAGAATATCACATATTTTTATGATTTTGTTGACTGTAGTCGATCATATACATACTTTTATTGTTTCTAAAACTTGCGTTTTTTGTGTTTAGTTCCACGGATACACACGTGAGGACACACAACTCAAAATTACTTAGGTATACTTACCTACATTAGTTTAAGAACTTAATTAAAAAGGTTAAATAAAAAAGATTTATTATTTTTTACTTTTCAGTTTTTTCGGCGGTTTAATTTTTTTAAAAATTTTTAATTTTATCATTTTTGTGGCTATATTTTACTATTTTTTCCAATTTATATGGAACCTACTTCGAGGTATAAGTACCATATCCAATGAAAAAAGAATTATCAAATTCGGACTACTCTGTAAAAAGTTATGCTTGGTCATACATTAAGTATAATTAGTGAGTGAACAATCAATCATCCCCTGTTTTCCTACCCTTAGATTTGTAATTTCCAAATTTATATGGGACCAACTTTGGGGTATACCCTTTCCAATAAAAAAAGAATTATCAAAATCGGACTACTCTGTAAAAAGTTATGCGTGGTCATACATAAAAAACATATACGCGTCGTCATCGACTTGAGTACCTCCGTTTTTCGTCGATTAAAAAGCGTCTGACACAGACAAAAAGAAACGGCTGGCGTCACGCACTTGGTCGGTTTTTATCTTTTACTTTTGGAACCTTGAATACCATTTTATAATGTATTTTCTGATTGGCAGCAACATTTTTGGTTACAAAGTGTTCAAAATTGAATTATCTCTTTTGTAGAGAATGCGGGAACAGCGCGTACTAACGGCAGCGGCCAAACTGGCGGCGGCGGCGGCGCGGCCGGCGCGGGAGGGCGCAGGGCTCGCGGCGACAGCGCCAGGCCCGGGGCGCATGCGCGCGTGGCGTCTGCACGCGTACGGCGCGCTGCCAGAGCTGCGCCTGGAGGACGCGCGCGTGCCGGCGCTGCGCGCGCCCGACGACGTGCTCGTGCGCGTGCGCGCCGCCTCTCTCAATCCCATCGACGTGGCGATGATCGGTGAGGCGCCGCCACTTGCGCGGGGCGGGGTTCGCGTTGCGGGCGCGCACTCACGAGGCGTCGGTTGCACTTGCAGGCGGGTACGGCGCGCGCGCGCTCAACGTGCTGCGCGCGCTGGAGGGCGCGGAGGGCGTGGAGTTCCCGCTGGTGCCGGGGCGCGACTTCGTGGGCGTGGTGGAGCGCGCGGGCCCGGCGGCGCGCCTGCGGCCCGGCGAGCGCGTGTGGGGCGTGGTGCCGCCACACCGCCAGGGCTCGCACGCTGACTTTGTCGTCGTTAAAGATGAATGGGTATAAAACATTGTACACAAAAGGGTATAAAAAAAATTTTACATACAGTACCCGGCGATAAATATTGCACATCGACCTTTGGAAAGAGACAATCGGCTAATTTCGGCTTCATAGAGTCTCTGTCGCACGAAATACAAACAGTCCGGTATCTATTAGGAGCTGTTAAAACAATTATGATTTGCCTCTTTTGATAATTATTTTTATTCTTTGTATAAAATCGATAGGATCGAATAGGTCGATGTGCAATATTTATCGCCGGGTACTGTAGCTAGCTATACCTACTAAAGTCAATATGACACACCTCGAAAAAGACATCTATACTAATATTATAAAGCTGAAGAGTTTGTTTGTTTGTTTGTTTGAACGCGCTAATCTCAGGAACTTCTGGTTCGAATTGAAAAAATATTTTTGTGTTGGATAGTCCATTTATCGAGGAAGGCTATAGGCTATATAACATCACGCTACGACCAATAGGAGCGGAGCATCAATGAAAAATTATGCAAAAACGGGAAAAAATATTCCTTTTGAGAGCTTTCGTTGCGTACGCTGCGTAAACGGTTAAAGTTACGCAAAAATCATGTATGACGGAATTGTTTCCCTTAAAAAGTTCTAAGAAAAAGTTCGCGACAGCATATGTCTATCTTTTAAGGTTTACTCACTATAACCTTTTCTATGGTAATCAAATTTCTTCTAAATTAATGCATTATTTGCGAAGGTTTTTTTATAAACATGATATTAATTCTTATCAAAATAAATACGTTATTCATCACAAGTATTTAATTTTGAATTAAATTGCCCTTGACATCATTTGATTTCAATGAATATCTTGGGAGTTGCATAGTTTACAAGTAATATACCTAGTTGCATAGTTTACATGTATAAGTAATAATCTTAAGTAATACTCTTAAAGTAATGGAATATATTTTTAACCGACTTCAAAAAAGGAGGAGGTTCTCAATTCGGATGTTTCTATTTTTTATTTTGTATGTATATTCGGGCATAACTCCCTCATATTGGATTTGCAAAATTTTTTTTTTTGTTCGAAATAGGTTTATTCCGGAATGGTTCCATTTAAATTTCATAAAGAATGATGATGAGTTTCGGAGACAGACAACGAAACTCTTCAATAAATACCAGCAAATCAACCGCGATTGCTGCTATAGCATATGTATGCATTGTTTACGCAATCACACAACATAACATTACGCCTGTACCTTTTAAAGGGGTAGGCAGATGTGTTCAATAGCTTACTGTCACTGATATTCACATACCAAGTAGTGTTATATGAATTTGTTTGGGGTAGGCAGGTACAACACAACTAAAAAGTGAAAAATAAAAACGTTTTAACAAAAAAAAAAACAACCGACTTCCAAAAAAATACTACAAAGTGAAAAATAACTTTAATTTCGGAAGTCGGTGTCGTTGGTTCTGTATTTTCGTTTTTTGACACCTACTTTCGAAATTTTCATTTTGTATTTTTTTGGAAGTCGGTTGTTTTTTTTTTTGTAATAAAGTTTTTAGTAGGTTTTTTCCTGAAATTACCGCGGGTGAAACGTCTGATATATCAGCGCACAGCCTAAACCACTGATCCTAGAGACATGAAATTTGGAGGGTGAGTTCTTTGTGAAGAGTAGGTATCCACTAAGACAGGGTTTTTAGAAATTCCACCCCTAATAGAGTGAATGAGGGGAGGGTGAAATTTCACGCGGACGAAGTCGCGGGCAGAAGCTAGTATATTAATATTAATTTTGACCCAGTTTATAATTCT
The DNA here is from genome assembly GCA_963855955.1 of Luperina nickerlii. Classification (NCBI taxonomy): domain Eukaryota; kingdom Metazoa; phylum Arthropoda; class Insecta; order Lepidoptera; family Noctuidae; genus Luperina; species Luperina nickerlii. Next base: position 22,945,013 of record OY979675.1, on the reverse strand, counting down.
ACCGATGCAAACATTTCTGCATATTAAGAGCGTTCACGCCGTACGGCATTTCATACAAACTTTCAAGGCCTTATTTTTCGAAATGAATGAACCGATTTTAATGAAACTTTATACGCATAAGCAGGATACATACGTCTAAAAAGTTAGTTGAGAACATTTTCGAAATGTCTTATTTAAAAAAAGATAACTGGACATCTCTGTTTCTATGGAAATTTTAAAATCGGTCTAATTTGGCTGTAACACTATTTTTCGAAAATGTTCTCAACTAACTTTTTAGACCTCTGTATCCTGCGTGTGCGTATGAAGTTTCATTAAAATCGATTCATTCATTTCGAAAAATAAGGGCTTGAAAGTTTGTACAAAATGCCGTACGGCGTAAACGCTCTTAAATCCTTACTAATATTATAAATTCGAAAGTAACTGTCTGTCTTTCTGTCTGTATATGTATGTTACCTTTTCACGCCTAAACCACTGAAAGGATTTCGATAAAATTTGGCAGATATATATGTAGATTGCATCCCGGGGCCAACCCCGGGATGCAATCTATATATCTGCCAAATTTGACATAGGATGTGACATAGGATAGTTTTTATCCCGATATTCCCGAGGGATCGACACTAATGCGGGTGACACCGCGGGGCACTGCTAGTTATAGTTCACTCTGCAATAATAAAACATGCATTCGCTAAAATAACGTAAAGGAAGCATAAGCGCATTAATAAAACATGCATTCGCTAAAATAACGTAAAGGAAGCATAAGCGCATTAATAAAACATGCATTCGCTAAAATAACGTAAAGGAAGCATAAGCGCATTAATAAAACATGCATTCGCTAAAATAACGTAAAGGAAGCATAAGCGCATTAATAAAACATGCATTCGCTAAAATAACGTAAAGGAAGCATAAGCGCATTAATAAAACATGCATTCGCTAAAATAACGTAAAGGAAGCATAAGCGCATTAATAAAACATGCATTCGCTAAAATAACGTAAAGGAAGCATAAGCGCATTAATAAAACATGCATTCGCTAAAATAACGTAAAGGAAGCATAAGCGCATTAAACCTTTGATTGCACCCGGACTTGTTCGATGTATTAGGCATAGAGACAAACTTCACATAAAGTCGAAACTTGAGCCTGAAAATGAAATTCTTTCCATTACGTATAAAAGATATAGAAACTTCTGCAACAACCTTCTGAAAAATATAAAAAATGAATATGATAGAAAAAACTGCAGAAAGCAGGCAAAATAGTAAACTTATTTGGAAATTTATAAAAACAAATACATTTAGAATAAAACAACCTGAACCTCCACTTGACTTATTGACAATAGAGAACAACCTAATCGAATCAACAAATAAAGTTAATTTCTATATTTCTAACGTAGGCAAAATTTAGCAGAAAATACCATACAATCTAGAAGTTCTTTCCATCAAAACCAACCTAAAACTTTCCTCACACTCAAATCGTTTGTCTTACTAGATACGGATGTCGATGAATTACTAACAATTATTTCTGGATTAAAGGACGTTGGCGCGGTTGCGTGGGACGACATAGGTAATAGGTAATACGGGCTTGATGTCCGCAACTACACATACGCGCATTGACGTGGCAATGCGCGTATTTTGCGTACCTACGGAAAACGTTGGACGACATATCAAACAACATACATAAACATTTCAAATACTTACCTACTTGCTCCGCCGCTAACTCATATTTTTCAGTTATGCTTAACTAATGGTATATTCCCGAAGTCGCTTAAAAAAGCAGTGGTTACCTACTTCTGTATATAAATCTGGTGACAAAAAATAGAACCGTTTTCCCCCCGAAGGGTAGAAAACGGATATTTAGGTTTCAGCCGTAGCTTGAACCACTTGAGATTACGCTTCCTGAAATACGTCACTCACACCTTCGAATTATCTGTTCCTCCCTTGTTTGAGTGCACTGCTGCTGTCTCTTTCACTTATGACGCAGCGCCCGGCGTGCGGCGCATGCGCCGCTGTCCTCAGTACCTATGAAGGAGCCGGCAAGGACCCTGATGTGTGGTTCAAGCTACGGCTGAAACCTAAATATCCGTTTTCTACCCTTCGGGGAGAAAACGGTTCTATTTAGGTGTTCGAGCCTACGCTTGAACCACTTGCGACGTGTTTATATTCTGCCGGCGGCGCTGCGATGCGTACTGTGACTTCAATGTTTTAATAAAAGTAACAAATTAATCTGTCAAAAAGAAATTTATTGCCTTTTTAAAGTTATAACCAATCAATAGAATCAAAAACAAAAGTAACAATTGAACAAATAACGATCATAAGTCATGTACTTCTAACATTTACTAAAAATTTACATTTTTATTTAAATTACCATATATGTAATCAGCTTCATATAGTCGAAAAATCATCACTCAACACTCTCGTAGTATGGTTGTAATTATCAATGCAATTTGCGGGCGTCTCCCTGAAGTAGTGATTGAAAAAAGTATTTTTTGATCTCCAGTTTCCTCTTTTAAGAATATCATCAATATTGTATCTATTATTGGTCCAGTTTTCAGACGCAACTGCAGCCCTGAATCAAGTTTTTTTCCCTTTCGCTCTTGGGAGACTGAAATGGATTTTTTATCCACAAAACAAGATTTAGACGAACTTCGTTTTCATTGTTTTTTAACACCCATCCAGATTGTCTATATGTGCTAGAGTCGGTTTTGGAACCGAATTGAGGCCACAGAGTTACCTCATCCTCATTATCTATAAACAACCCTTTCTCAATACTCAATAAGGTGAGGTCGTGTACTCTTCTTCCTGAAGCTAATAGGAGAAGGACACAAGTATGCCTGAAAATTTGAAATAGGCTCTCTTCGTTTATAACGTAGGTCTTAAGGAAGTCCAAAAGGTCACTTATTTTCCAAGGGATGGCTTTCTTTGTGGGGGGATTTTTCAAGAAAATAGCTCTAAATGGTGCGAAGTTAGTTATTCAGGATACTGGCTTTCCTGAGTAGCTTTTGTTTCCAATAGCATGTGCATCTGTTTTGACATTTCTGGTGTTACTTTGGTTCAAAATTGAAAAATGTTCTTGGGAGAAAACTTTCTGATTGGCGGTTTCGAGCTGAATGGGATTCTGTACCCCTGGATAAAGTTTTGAATTAATTTTGGCGCTGTTGTCCAATGCTGGGCATAATCTTGTAAGCGCCCTACTTTGAAAGAGTCACTTTCTTTTGCCACCCCCCCCAGTTTTTTCTACCTTGTTGTGGCTTTGGTTGCGACTGTGATTGGGGTTTATAGTGTTACTGCTGTTTGGTTTTAGTGCGGGCCGTGTCATTGACTCCCCCTGGGTTACGGTAATATCTTGAATTGTTCCTTGATGAGCCTTGTGTTGCCGGCTCTCTTCGGTCGTTAGGAAAAAAATTTGAGGGTATTTCTTGAAATAAGGAAAAAATGCCTGCTTCAGGTATTGCGGATCAGTTATAGCTACCTTGGGTTCAGCCACATTTGTGACTGGGTTAAAATCAAATGTCTCGTTATCCTCTGATTGCAGTGCAGCAAGTTCTCTCTGAGCTTCAGATATCTTAGCTCGTAATTCAGATTCTCTCATAGAAAGATTATCAGTTGACTGCGCCCCCGGCGGACGAGAATCATATTGGGACGGCTGGTGTTCGTCATCAGACTGTGTACTGTCTGGTAATGAATCAAATGACTCGTTTAGGTTAGGAGGATTTACTGTGTCATCTTTTATGGTGTTTGACAATATTTTTTCAATGTTATCGTTTTGTTTGTTTTGGGTTGTAATAACAACCCAAAACAAACACGACGACTAATAAGATGATTAAACATTTCCATTTGTTGATTTAGAACTGCTATTAACAAATGTTCATTGCTACTCTGCCCTCGAGATGGAGTCGATTGTTTTACTGGAGTAATCTCCGCTTCTACATCAATCTCGTGAGACCTTTTCATGCTTCTAGTACTGTGACTGTTCCTAAATTACCCTAGGCTGATAAAATTTTCGTTTTTCCTAATTCTGTTACTTATTAGTGTTTTAGGTCGGTTCCCCCTAATGGGGAAGAGCCGCACCCCGCCCCGTACGACTCTGTAGAGCTCGTCTCCAGACTGGACACTCCCACCGATTAGAATGAATTCCAAATATAAAGAAGTCCAATGCCTTGTCTCATCAAGGAAAGGATTGAAAGAAATGCTAAGTGAAACTTAGGAATTCATAGTTATGAACATACATTGAATGTGGTTCTAGAAAGTTAGTAATAATAGAGGGATCCAGGGTATATTGTTATTATAAAATTGTGAGTAACCCATACGCTAGTGTAACAGGTATTTGATCAGTCATCACTCACACGATACCTCACATCTACACCTGGAGTACTCAGAGCAACACTTCCATATAGTGACGTAAGCAGCTTTTCAGCGGCATTGCGTCGGCATCATGCTCTTTTGGAGACATGGTCCCTATCAGTCCTTGGACTGGATATGAGTTAGATATGGTCACCCAAACCCCTGGAAGTTCACCCTTTGCACAACAAGTATATCTGCAGGACACGTGTTCATGTCAGTCTGACCGAATTATTGGTCTGAGATAAAGAATACAACATTCAAGAATTACTAGGTAATAGAGTTGAGATTTGAAACCAATCATTATTTATTAGAGTTTTGATTAGTTAGTCTCTCTTAAAGCTCTGTTATTGGCCGGAAGCAATTAATACAATATTCAGGAATCATAGTATTAGAATTTACTAGTTAATAGGGTAGAGAATCACAAATTAAGAATTACTAATTAATAGAGTCGTGGATCAACTCTCTTGAAGGTCTATAGACAGCCCAAAAGCGCCCACCCTTCACCACTTCCTCGTGTTCGGGCTGGGGAGAAGAAGTGGCACAACAAACCAGCAACACTTCTCTGTCTGATTAGTTATATAACTTTAATAACTCTATCAGCCTAGAATAATTAGTATAATGAAGGACTCACCCAGTCACACCAACAAACACACACATACCACTTTTACTAGATTAGTTTAATCTAATCTGGGCTTCAACCCAACTATATTTAGCTTAAAACCTTAGCTTAATACTCGCTATCTCGCGACAGCCCACTTGGACATGGCCTCCTAGTGTTCACTAAATCTCCTAACTTCTAGCCTGGACTCGCAAGTCCGTCTCCTAAAGCGGGTCCACCCCGACTGCCTATTGTCGTCCAAAACAAACTCGGACATGGCCTCTTAGTCTTCACTAAATCTCCTCACTAATCTAGCCTGGACACGCAAGTCCGTCTCCTAACGCGGGTCAACCCCGACTGCCCCATCGTCGATCGTTATAATTTCTCACATCCTAACATTCACACCACTCTCAGCCCACATTTCCATACTTTCGCAGCATCTGTTTATCGCCCTTTTTATAAAATTTCTCAATTGTTTCAAGGGTCCGTTTTGGGTATGGGTCGTTCTTAGAATTCGTACAAAATACTGCATCTTAAGTGACGTAAAATATTGGTCTCGACTGATGGCTAGCATATATGCCAGTCTATTGTCCATAAAATAGAGAATTTATGTGTCTCCAAGTGGCGGCGTCAAGTGTCAGTTTAAAATAAATATAATATTTTGTTATTAAATAGGTGTAAGTGACGGACAGTCACAGTACGTTTTGGCTTTTCTGTATCAGAAAGTGCAAGACTGGCCGAGATTCCTTGATCTTGTTGGGAGGTCTGTAGTTCGGAAGTAATATTTCCCAGAGCCATGTATCTTTTCCATAATGTGATGAGGAGAAAATACTAAAGCTCGGCCTAGAGGCCAGTGCAAGATCTTTGTCCTTATGCTTCTATACTTCCTCTCAGACAAAGAGCTAGAGTCTGGAGCAAAAGCTCGGGCTAAATCGGCGGTCGGAATAGCGAATCTTAGTTTACCTTCTATTCTAGAAAAAACTTCGGTTCCAAATAGTTCATGAAAACTGTAGTCATTAACGTCCCAGGATCTCCAGTCATCCGGAAAATGTTGGTCTATTATGTTGACAACGGCCACAAAACTTTCCTTTTCTGCAGCTGGGCAGGGCCGAGCGGCTAATTCTCCCAACGTTGTTTGATTCGACATAATTCTGAAAAGAAGTCGAACAACATTGTTCATGATATACGTCATTTAATGTTATTATGGAAATAACACGTCGTATCAGGTGACGTTAACTAAATTGTTAAGTCGTCTTATTCTAGCGATGTCGTCTTGTTCAAACGACAGTCGACGTCGTCTATTCGAGCGACGGAGCAGGTCGTCTCACTCAGACGGTGGGTAGTGTAGACGCCCCCGACATCAGTGACAGTTAAACTTGATACGACATGCCGTCTCGATCCAGCAGAAAAAGCAACCATACTTTTAGGTGCTAGGTGGCACGCAAGACGTCGCTGGGCCGTGAGACGCCGAGCGGAATTCATAATGGATCCAATTTTAAATAATTTGTTACTCATAAAATTTTCAACGGTGTACACGTGCGAGTGCTACGAGTTCCAAAAGCGTACTGAGGACAGCGGCGCATGCGCCGCACGCCGGGCGCTGCGTCATGAGTGAAAGAGACAGCAACAGTGCACTCAAACAAGAGAGGAACAGATAATTCGAAGGTGTGAGTGACGTATTTCAGGAAGCGTAATCTCAAGTGGTTCAAGCGTAGGCTCGAACACCTAAATATGTTAATAACTACAGACTCCAAGATCCTAGAGAAAATCATTAATATTCGATTAATGAAATACCTAGAAGATAACAAATTGCTTTCAGATAGACAATTTGGCTTTAGGCACAAAAAACCAACTAATAAAGCAGTACATCAAATGACGGTTTAAATAACAACTAATTTGGACAAGGACATGCATTCCATTGGGGTCTTCCTAGACCTCGCCAAGGCCTTTTACACAATTTCCTGTCCTTTATTATTGGACAAGCTTGAAACACTCTGAATAAGAGGAACAACGCTTTCAGTACTTTCTGATTATCTTAGTGGCCGCGAACGATGCGTCAAAATTGGTCAGTACATCAGTTCTGAGCTTCGAAATAGTAATTACGGTATACCACAAGGTAGTATTTTGGGTCCTACTTTATTCTTAGTATAGGTATATGTATAAACGACCTGTACAGCTTAACACTCCAAAATGGTGTCATAATGTCTTTTATGTAGATGACACAGCTCTATTGTTTTCAGACAAATCTCGAAATGTGGTGTATAGACAAGCCCATAACGGTTTTAATGTAGTGTCTAATTGGCTATATGAAAATCTCCTAACACTAATGTAGAGAAAACCAAACACATTTTATTGGGTTATTGTACAGACGGCAGCACATCGATGTAAACTCTATACATATCTATAACTACGACGCGCCGTATAGTGTTAGAAAGAAAGTACTCTACACACTACAAAAAAAAAAAAAAAAAAAAGTACTCTTGGTTTGATTGGTGGAGTTTTCAACGTTTCTAATATTGCCCAATGGTTGCACATACTAATAATTGGCAGCCAATTATCATGTCTCACTAGGAATAAGCCACACCCACGCTAATGTCACTCATGACATTGACAATTTGACATCGTTCGTTTGACGTTTATTCATTACGTCAGGTGGAGTCGTGTTTGTGTCGGTTCAGTCGGTTGTGTTTTAATTATTTTACAAGTTTGTCTTATTATCGAATGCATATGCTTATCGACGCAAATTGAAAGGTATCATAGCCCTTCGATTGAGTGGATGACGAGATTGATATTTGTCGGCAGACGGGCATATCGGTGAGTAATATTTTTTGTAATTATCATTTTATAAAGGTTAGTAAGTATTGAAAAATAGTGTCAATGGTGTTTTTCTATAGAATTTTAAAATTAACAGAAGGGATAAGTAGGTATCTTCTTTGTGTTCTTTCCTAATGAGTGCCCGCTGTTCCAAGCGTCATCAAAATGTAGGATAAGTAACAGAAAGTTTATATTCAGATTTATACCTACGTAAACAAAATTCGATGATCTATTGTTTTTGATTGCATTGTCATGGGACATTCTAAACAAAAGTTATTCCAGTAGGTAGTGATGGGATTTTAAAGTAAATACTCAATACTTTTATTGCATTCCACATGTAGGCATTCTTAGGTGGTAAACTTATAGTTAGATCATATGGACCCTGTCGGGCACAGCAAAATAAGTGAGTTAGGAGAGAGGAAGCATTTGTTAATTTTATAACATTACATAACAAACTACTATATTATAGGTAATAATGATGTAGGTATTTTTAGAGATAAACTAATAGCTTCTATATAAAATATAAACAATAAATATAAATATTAAGAGATGTAATAATCCATACTAATTTTATAAATGCGAAAGTGTGTCTGTCTGTTGGCGCTGCTAGTAATAAATAAATAAAATTTAAAGTATCAAGTTCTTCTTAAGTTCTGACTTAAGTCTATCACTTAGATATTTGTTTACCGAGTAGTAGCTTTTATTCAGCAAGAATTGTCAAAGTTTTTTTAAAAATGTGTTAATTTTCTCTTCTTTTTTTATTAGTGCGGGTAGCTCATTATATAATTTAATGGACATTACATAGGGACTTGTAGAGTGCATTTTTAGTTGAGAACTTGTCTGAATAGATAGCGTGTCAGAATGTCTTCACGTTTTGAATATAACTCTTGATGTTTCCGGTCAAATTTGCATGTTTCTAAAATATACAGGGAAGGGTTCAAATATTATGTTTTTGAAAGAAAGGTTTACAACTTTCTGTTTGCTCAATGTTAACCAGGATTCTATCATCTAAGCATAATAGGTGGTGAGAGCTGTTTGTAAATTGGTGGTCTTTTTTATGTCACGAAAGGGCTTAAGAGAATTTAGAAATTTTTGAGTGAGTTTTCTGTATGTGTGATTTCCAGTTTATATGTCTGTCAGTTTATGTGTCTGTGTGTGTGTGTTTATTGTATTGTATGTGTTTTATATGGGCCTTGACACCTGAAATAAATGGATAACTAGTCCTAGTAGAGTAAATTCGTTAATGGTTTCTAATTTAGAGTCATTGAAAGTAAAATCTAAAGTTATAGGTGTTTTTTGGTAAGGGTGGAAAGTTATTAATTTGGTTTTGGAGTAGTTTATCTCGAGGTTATGATTGTTCATACAGTTGCATGTTTTAGTAAGTATGGAATTGAGAGTTTCTCCTCTATTTTCATTGTTTTGGGAAGAGACCAATATGGATATATCGTCCGCAAATAAGACACGTGGCCCTTCTATGGTCTTAGGTAGGTCATTAATATAAAGTAAAAATAAGAGGCATCCTATGACACTTCCTTGAGGAATTGAGCCATTAATTGCTTTACTATATGATCGGATTTTTTCGATTTCATTATTTTTATGGTTAAAATATTCTATTTCAACTAATTGTTCCCTACCTACCTACCCTAAATACCTACGCAATTAAGCACTGTAACGAACACCGGGCGTGCGAATAGTGAATGATTATATAGTATAAAAGTGATAGTATAGGAATATAATACGATAGTTATATAGGACCCTATCCGCGCTCCAGGGCACAAGTTGATACTTACCGACTTTTAACCATCGACTTATTATAAACTACTAGCGTAACTACATATTACCTACTGTTTTACTGTACTCAGTAAAACAGTAGGTAATATGTAGTTACGCTAAAATATTTAAATCGAATTAGAAATTCAAATCTTACTAGATTTGAATTTCTAATTCGATTTAAATATTTTGTATTATTCTAATTAGCTTTCCAACTTGTTTTTATTATTAGTATGTATCTGACAGGAATTTTTGAGAATTTTAATGCGAAGAAAAATTATAGGTAGAATAATTACGTAACTTGAAAACGTGGCTTTTCGTTTATAGAAATGTTTGCGTGATTTTAGTGTCAAATGAGAGGATTATGTTTAAAACTGATATTCCCGTTTGAATTATGTAAATCGGTCCACGGGTTTTAGAGATAGAAAGAATTTTGTATAAGTATTGAAAACATGCCAAAGTTTGATTTCAGTAAGTTAATGTTTTAGAAAGTTTTTATTGTATAGAGATAGGATACTTAAATGTTGTTACGTAATACGAAAGAAGATTACATAGATTTGAGAAATTGTAACGAACAGGCATAAAGAAATAAAAAAAGGGCTTTAAAGTGTCAGTGTGTGTGTGTGAAAATTACATGTAAAAATGGCTTAAAATCAAGGTTCTCTCTGCCTATAGTGATTGAGTAATAATAATGGGCAAATAAACTACAGCTATTTGTTTCGTTCCAGAAAAAAACAGTTTACTTCTGGCTTCGGCGGTGGGAAGAAAGCGGAAGCATAGCTCATCACCGCCGATCCACTCTGCCGATCCTTTTTTAAGCACACGAGTAACCTCAACTTCGTACAGCGTGAGTCCATGTGTAGATTGTAATAATCACACTTACCTATCACCTTAACTTATTCATCACTAACATAAAACCTAGTTTCCTTTAAAAGTGAATAACAAAATTGATTAAAATAATACCTACCTACTAGCTAAGTGTGCGTCCTGAGTAAATGCTCCTACAAACAGGCGCGACACGCGATATAATCGCGCGCGACACAAAGGCACCGCTCGTTGCGGTTCAGTTCTTTACAACCTACCTCAACAAAGGTGGAAGTTGTCAATTCGGCAGATTGTTTATTTGTGTATGTTTATATTTTGTAGAATATTTTTTTAACCGTCTCATACTAATTTAAAGTTTATTCAAACTTGTTTCAAATTAATATTATTTGAAGTTAAACAAATATCAACTTTATGTTAATGGCAATTAAGTTGATTTCAGAGTGACTAGCACTATTGAAAAAGTTACAGTTTTAGCGTAAACTAAACTTTATTATGTAGGATTTAAAGTTATTTTTCCCTAAAGTCATTTTTTGTTTACGATTTTTGGCAAATAAATCGCGAATGTAGATAAGTTAAGCTCTTTACAAAGAATCCTATGTATGTATTGAAATTGACAAAAATTTCTTTGTTTTAGATATCAACGGACACAGTCAGAAGGCGCCTGAAAGACGATGTCCCCAGGTTTCAAACTATCTCCATATTTTTCATCACAATTGCCCAGCGGTTTAGCCGCGAAGGCATAACACACAAAGTTCTTTTGCATTTATAATTAGTGTGGATCTTCTAATATAGTGATAAAGATAATTGATAATAATATTATAAATTGAAATTTTATATTTCTTTTCACACCATTGTTTTTGTTATATTCTTGAGAATTTTTTTTTACTATTGTTGGTGATAATTTGAGTTAGGGCCGTCATTCACTGGCGGCATGGCACGACAAGTGATTTTAGTAAGCGCAAATGATTTGAGATCTTATTTTATCATGGTTAGCGTTCACAATTCGTCATGCCAGAACGTGCCGAAGGATACCAAAGCAGGCATTTCAATGCAATGTGAGTGTTAATAGTGTTAAATTAGATTCGAAATCATCTGTATTACAAAAATCCCTTGTCGTGCCGTGCCACCAGTGGGTGCTGAACCTTATACATATAGCCCAGTCAAATTATACTAATCTGGTTAAAAGCTTAATTATTTTTGTTAGGCAATCAAATGCTACCGCATTTGATTTTGCTTGGCAGCCATTGTTGGATGTAACTGTATAATTAATCTGTTACAAATAAAAAGAAAAGCTTGCAACAAATAAATATTATCTATTTGTTTTTAATATATCTATTAATAATAATAATAACGCCTTCCAAAGGTCTCCGAGATGTGTCAAAGACATTTTAAAAATAATAGAAATAATTCTTTATTGACGTAATAGGTTATCGAAACTTTTATGTATGAAGCATGTATACCTATTATAAATTACCTAATGTATTAAAAATATTAAATTGTAGGTTATTCAGAATTAAACTATATAAATGGTTGAATGAACATAATTTCTATAATATTAAGGGGTTTTTTTGAACATAAATTATGTTTATGAATTCAAATGTGTTTATTTGTGAAGTTTGCATGCTTTAATTTTTAAGCAAAACATATAATCTCATATGCTTTAATAAAACCTGTGTATACCATGTTTTACGCAAACAAATTATCTTTTTGGTTTTATAACGTTTGTTGTAAGCCCATTCATTTATTACGTAAGACGATTTAGGGGGGAGTGGCGTCGACCATGTCTTATTTTTTCTTCCAAGGGGTTGGGAGGGAGTCTTGATAGTTCTTACGTAAGATCACAAAAATGTGCAAAGTTAAAATACAATACTTTTTCAACACATTTGCTCGAAAAATGCATTTACAAAGCCTGTATACATTGTTCGAAAGTTAAAAATTACGCACCATCCAACGGAACGTGCGGTAAAATAGGTACTCTCACCTAAGTACCTATTTTACCGCACGTTCCGTTGTATAGCACCGTGCGTTTTCTTTACGGTTTTTTTTTTTAATTTCCATAAAAAAATATAAGAATTCCACCAAAGAGTTTTACATTATGAGAATTAACAACCTGACTGATCGAACCTCCTTGGAAGCGCTTTTGCTCAATACGTTGTCTCACTTTAATACTAAAGAGTAAATGAGACGAAAGATGTAGTTCTAATTTTCACCACGTGCATGTGGCGCCATTTGCAAATTCACGCCATTTTCATATTCGAAATTTCAAAAATTGTTGCGACTTTCCCACTGTTAAATAAACAAAATAATAATATGAGTTCAACATACTAAGTGTGAAATTAATAATGTCAGTCAGTCAGTTAAGCTTCCAAAGCAGCAAATTTCACTGAATTTCAATAATTGTTCAAATTTTGCTATTAATTTCCAAGAGTAGTGACCTATCTGTTTATTTTCTTATTTGCTTATAAAAAATAGTCAAATGAAAAAGTTTGTTTAATTATATAAGTACTGTACTGTTTTCTCGCAAATGTGTTGAAAAACATTGTATGACACACGTGCAGAAATTGGTATTTACAAACTCGTGACTATGGTAAGCCCTCGACTTCGTCTCGGGCTTACATTCGTCTACTCGTTTGTAAAAACCAACTTACCGCACTAGTATCATAAATAACTATTGTCTATGCATAGCATGCCTACGATTGGAGGCGCGCGATGGCGTCACGAGGGTCGCGGATCTGAAGACGAATAGAGGGACAATTCGGCGCGGCTTTAAGGTGTAAAGATGGCTCACTGACCTTGTGCATATGGGCGGAGCTAAGCGTCCTACTCCCGATGCTTGCAGTGGCGCGCTACACTAAAACGATGATCAAAGAATATGCAGAGGCGCAGACATGCCGCACGTAGGTCGCCATTTTTGCCTACGATTCCAGAAGGGAATGGCGAATGCAAGACTGATATATTTTGTACTAGCTGTTACCCGCGACTTCGTCCGCGTGGAATTTAAGAAAAAAGTTATTGTTGAGTTCGCAGAGTTTACGATAACTTATTAATTCTGTATTCCGCGTAAAGAAATACCTATGCTGATTTTAATGAAATTCTTCTAAGATTTCTCCATTTAGTTCTTTTTGATCGTTTTTGCATTTTTAGTTTAATTATTATTTATTTTTAGTTTTTCGTATTAGCCTTTTTATATACAATATTTGGTGTACGATTTTCTTAAACAAAAACACTAAGTATATTATTATATTATTTATTCAATCAATTTCTATGGAGATTAAGGAATCTTCACGTATAGGATCCACTTATAAACATAACTATACTCCGTTTCTTTATTATGATTTGATTACATTTGGAAGTACCTAATTAAACGGAGTATAATACAACCTCCCTATTTGAATCGGATATTATTCAATATTTCATTTCATTGATTTTAATTTTTTTTCGTAGGAACCTATTTTGTTTTTTTTTCTAAAATAAATGTACCTAGTCTAAGTAACTCCTTATTCACCTATCTGCTAGTGAAAGTCCCGTCTTAATCGGTCTAGCCGTTTCAGAGATTAGCGGGAACAAACAGACGACAGACGGACAGACAGACAAAAATTGTAAAAAAAAATATTTTGGTATATGTGCAATTTAACAGTCAGAAGTCGACTAGCAATCTCACAAAACTATGGCATAGCAATATTAGTACTTATGACCTTCTTCTATAAGAACGTTTGACAACACTACAAATTGGCAACATGATTGTTATTACAAATTTCAAAAAGTTTCGTAAGCGTTACGGTGGCCAAAGTGGCTAGCACTGTGCCTCGCATGGCGAACGTTCGGGTTCGAGTCTCACATCAAACATGAAAAATATTTTTTAAGTATTACATGTGAAATTAGAATGCCGAGTTGCTAACCAATAATTATGTTAAATATTCCACAACTAAACGAAGATTCTTTTGTTTTACAATTATTTTCAATCTTAGCGTCGTTTTTAAAACATGAGGGTAGATTTCAAACAAAGTGTTAAGTTCACTCTGTTTCAAATCTATCCTAATTTTTTAACTACTTTACTAGTTCACATAAATTATTCCACTATTCGCGGCAAAAATATCTGTGCAAATATTGTAGCGTCTATGCGTCGACGTCTCATTAGCTGTATCGAGGCTAACGGAGCTCACACGAAATATTAAAAATCCTAAACAGGTAGGGTAATTTTGTGTCAGGGGACATAGTGGTCGTAACTTACCAAATTAGTATTTATATTATTGTAATATTGAGGTTAAGTTTCAATCCTCTTTTCATTGAGAAAATGAATAATTAAGCTGTAACCTCTTAAATGATATCAGAATTTTCATAATATCCATAATATATGTATAACCTAAAACCTTATAGTTCAGGCATAAGTATTCCGGCCTCAATTGATAAAGCTGCCTTATTTCGATTCGTCGTGAAATAGTGATCAACATATTCGCCACGGGATACAAGTAACCAGTTGGTCTCGGGGCATAGTGCCTGATTAAGATTCCTCGCCGTGGGTTCGATCCCAGTCGGAGGATCTTCTTTGCGTCAATCAAGACATTTTGTTTTATTTTTATTTCGTTTTTTTGGTATACTTTGTTCTATTTTTAATTGTTTTTTTTGATGTACCTACTTTGCTTTATGTTTATGTTGTTTACTTTTATTTGTTTCCGTTATTTAGTAATTAAGGTGTGTTTTTTAACATTCAATACTATAATAATAGGTAACATAAGTAAGTGTAAAGGATTTCTTATGTATAAAAAATATTACAATGTTACCATATCAAAATTTATTTCATTTGTTATCATATTATAATAATAAATTACCTTTATTGTAATATCTATTTGTTCAAAGTAATTTACAAAAATAAATGACTAACACATAATAATAATAATTATATAAAACTTCAAAAAAAACTGGCCCAACTCGGATTTGAACTCACATCTATCCCGATCACATTAGCGAGTGCAGCCTCGTTACCGATCTAGCTAATGTTTACTTATGTTATGTTATCGAAATTTTGCATTACTATGAAAAAAATAATCAGACGGCGATAAAAAAAACAAGTTACTGATATTGTCATCCTTGTCTAGCATTGACCACATCTTTAACTACTCGTAGCGATGCTACACGGCATGTTAATTTGTTAGCGTTGGAGCATCACTCACACGGATAAATATGCGCATTGTGTATAGACGCCGCAGCCCGTATAGCGCAGGCGATAATGGTCATTGCGGTGTAAGTGGACGTCTAGAGGTTGACTGTACCTACCGTGTATACATTCATATGCATTTAGTAAGAAGCGGTTGTTTATTACAAACAGACACTCCAATTTTATTTATTCGTATAGATAGATAGATACTTATTAGTCCACTCAACGAATAACTATTAAGAGATAGAGATAAGAGGTGTAGAGTGCGTGAGCTGGGCCCTGAGCGATTTCTTCACAAAGTTGTTCAGAGTGCTTAGGGAGTGAACATAGGTACTAAAAGTCCCCGCGTCTAGGAGGTAAGCCGGAGTGGGGGGTATAAAAATTCCCACATTTCAGTTTTTCGCTAATATCTATAAAACGGTGCGTCGTCGTAGAGAAAAAGTATTTTTCTTGACTTGCTTTGCTTTGGCATTTTTATTTATTTACAAATTATCTTATATTTACAAAATAAACAATATAAACAAAAACAGTATTTAGAAATGGCACCACTAATAAAGCGTCCACGCGGACAATAGAAATGGGCCCTCTGCAGCGAGCTAGTCTATAAACGCATACTGATACAATTCGTTCATAAATATTTGCACTAACACAGCCAAACGCGCGTAGTCGATCGATAGCCGGGCGGAGCAGCGAGCGACACAGCCACCCCGTCTCAGTGCTAACGCACGACTGCCGCCCGCGCCCGCGCAGAGCACCTCTGAAGCTCTATCTCAAAATGGGGCATTGTCTTTGCAACTGTTGATTGATTTAAAAACGCTATTTCAAATATGTAGTACTTCTAACCATCAATTTTTCAGTGTAAAAATATTTCCAAACATCAAAGCCGTTTAGAAGTTATAAGGAAATATTAACCAAAATAGCGTTTTGGTAAATATTTTTTTAAGGCAAAAGTATTAGCTTTATGAAAAAACCCTGTTTCAAAAATGCTGTACATGAATCTATAGCAAACATATATTTTTTACAGACCTTCTAACCAAACCGTTAATAAGTTATAAGCTTCATAAAGTGACCGTGTTACGGTACTAAACGAGAGTAAGGCCCTTAACAACATTAATTTTCCACTCCCTCTTTGAAGTCCACATCAACCCTGGGAGCATGTCTATGCATGGCATGCCTACAATTGGAGGCGCGCGGTGGCTGAGGGGGCGCGCGGGCTGCGGCATCAGCATCGGGCGACGGCGGCGGCTGACCCCTCAGCCGCCGCCGTTCAGGGAGCTCCCCGCTTGTGAACTAGTTGTCACTTTTTGCGTAAACAATACTCATTAATGATTTTAATATTGTAGATAGTTAAAAATTGTTACTTTGAAAATAAACATTACAATAAACCAAACGTGTATTCATTTTTTCCTTTAGATTCTCACGTATTAAATATTATAAGTACAGGGGGGGGTGGGGGTCAGCCGATTCTTATTTTTTCTTATATATGGGGGTGGGAGTCAAAAACTAGCAAAAATAGTCTTACGTAATAAATGAGTGGCCGCTATAGGTATGTATTTTAATTTCAAGTAGGTATTTGTTTTTTATGTTTCCAATTATATTAATGTTTAAGAATAAAAAGATTATTGATTGTTATTGTGCATTTTATTATGATATTTTTCCCGCTGTTTCACACGCGTTCCTGTAGGAACCTATCCTATATCCTTTTCTGATTGGTAGGTGTGCAAAATTCCATGATGATCGGTTGTGTAGTTAATATGGCACCAAAAGCAGGGGGTAGCTCCGCCGTATCTGGGATAATAATAGATTAGAATTTGATTTGAAAATTCATAACTAGCGCAATAATGTTGAACTTCATGTAAAAGCAAACATCGTAGGTATAGGTAATTTACAAAGTTCAACCTTATCGTTTTAGTAATAAGATCGTGTTGCGACGAAACGTTAATCTTAAACACGGTGGACTGACAAAAGGCTGTTTGTAGGTATAATTAATTGCCTAAACTTCACACACGTGACACGTTCGTGATGGGGTAAGTAGGTATCCATATTTTTTTCAAAATTTCAAGCAGATTGTATTATGGGTTTTTACTTTTTAGCATTTAATTTCGTGAAAATAAAATAAAATAAAAATCGTTTATTTCGGAACAATAACGGATACCTACAATAGGTATTATAAAAATAGTTAATCGATGATAACTACAGAAGTTTATAACAGTGGCGCAACTATCAATAATAGAATAGAAGAGCAAGGAACGCGTTAAAACAGGTGACCTCCAGCCCGTCAGTAAATAGGTAACAAAAGTCGGAAAAGGTCTATTTAAAAAAAAAAGAAATGTTTTTCTGACATCAGATTATACCTACCTGTCTGTCTACTTAACAATATTCATCGAGAGCGTGAAGTTTCGCTAATTAATTGTGTAATGTGCACCGTACTTACCTACCTGTTTAAATGTTATACTTAGGTAAGTAATTTTCCAATAATACCCATGTAAAAATGAAGGATTAAGTAAAAGATCATTGAAATAAAAAACATCGATTATAAGCTTTCATAGGTATTTTAGGCATTGCGCGGGCCGCCGCTTTTATTACTATGAAATTATTTCGATTCGATTCAAGTGTTCAACCTGCTACGCTACTTTTTATCGCACAGTATTTTATTCTACACAACGAATGACCTTACGCACACACCCTCACGTACGCGCTGCAGCACGAAACATTACAAGTAAGAACAGACAAAAAGCTATATATCTCTTTCGCACGATTCTCGCTGTTGTTGCTCATAACGCGTTCAAGGTCAATGTGTAGTAACCTGATGTGCTGCCGTCTGTACATTCGTCACAAAGTAAATTCGCCACGAAAAAAAGTTTGTGTAAACTCGTCACAACTCTATGTTTATGAAAGAAAATCCGCCATATTGTTTATTTCCGTACAGACAGCAGAAAAATCAAACAAAGAATAAAACGTTTTTTCTTTATTTTTCATAATCACAGAAATTCACATAAAAATCACAGTTCTACTTACAGCTAAAATATACGGTAATATTGTCTGGTTTTGTGCGTTTTTAAGCCCGCGTTGTCAAGAATAGCGTGACATCATCATGATCATCTTTTTTTTGGTAATTTGCATCTAAATAAAAAGGCGCACTTTTACTTGCAACTATATATATATTTATTGCAATAGGCTGATTTTCCTGCATCATTACAGTTATAACAAAAATAATAGAATGACAATTAAATCACAGTAGATAATAGGTAATACGGGTTGGTGTCCGCAACTCCACGTCAATGCGCGTATTTTGCGTACAACTCATAGTAATAATCACATTATTTTTTGGTAATTTGCTTCTACATAAAAATCACAGTTTTACTTACAACTATATATATATATATCTATATTTATTGCAATAGGCTGATTTGCCTGCAACATTACGATTATAACAAAAACAATAGAAAGAAAATTAAATCACAGTAATAATGTTACAAGTCTTTAAAATGCTGCATAAAAGAAAGTTTTTTTAAGAACTTCAGCCAGGTACTTGTTAACGTAATTGTCCAAAATAGTTTTCAATTCTTTGTCATATGCATATATAATAGATCGACATGTTCTCAAATTTAGTGGTACTTATATTAAATTTAAAATGTTTCAATTTCCAATTTATATGATCAGCCTCATTTTTAAGAGTATCAAGAGACTGAAGCATTTTAGGTTTTCTTTTACCCCTTTTATTGTTCAAAAGTTTATGCCATGCCTCTGCTAGATTTATTGTCCTATGGCGAACCCCTTGTACATTCCAAATAAACTCTATACTAGTGTTTTCTAACCACTGGGCTACAAAATAGTCGTTGAATTTTGTGACTGCATTGTTCTGTGGAGCATTTTTCATGATGTGCAACCAAGCGTCTTCAATGTCCTGTTTCTTTATATGGGCCAATGCAACACGTGTCTCTTCTCTTCAATGTCATTCAATTGTAAGGCTTGAGCTTTTTTGGTCAGTGCTTGTTTGAAGTGGAAATTACATCCAAGTAGTTTATCATCAGGAAATATTTTTTTTTATGGCATTTATCACAGCAATTTCAAAGTCAGCAATCATTGTAAGCGGTGTCGAAGTAGGTAAATTTTGCATCAGTGATGTAAAAAGTCGTTCATAAGACCGTTTCTGCTTATTAGGCATAAGAACGTAGATGAGTGGGACTATGTTCGAATTATTATCATCGCTATTCACGTCTCTATGTATATACAATACAGCAGCATGAAAATGTGCCATCCAAAAAAAAAATGTTTGTATATTTGTTACGGTTTCAGGAGCTGTCTCAGTGCAGAAAGCTATTATTCAAATTTTCAGGCTCACTGTCATCATCGAATAATAAAAAAGAATGTTTATATGTTTGTGGAATAATAACATATTCCGGTACTTATAACATGACCGGTACGGCTAGAAAGAGATAGATACAACGAGCGAGCGAGCGCGTGATAGCATGTGCAGAAGCGCAGGAGAAAAGAAAAATTTAGAAATCATTTTCATTTCGAGCGCTAAAAATCAATAACTTTGTTTTCTACCAGTACTTTATGCAAAAAATATGTACCTATGCAGACTTGTGACGAGTTTACACATATTTTTTATGCATGTGACGAATACACTTTCAATGTATGAAGTTTAAAAAATGTGACGAATTTACTTTGTGGCGAATGTACAATAACCCATTTTATTTACTATGAGAAATATTAACCTGCCAACTACTAACATAAACATTTATGCGCATAAGTGCGGCACGCATGCTGACAATGCATGTATGTAATTGTCCTACTTTAGCAAAAACCGATCCTATGAAATATCATGTCCGTGACTACCGCCGGACCACCAACGCCAATCGCTTCCATATTTGGTAAATAACTAGTACCCAATTGGTACAAATTAGTACCCGAACAACAAAATTAGTACCTTAGTAGTTTTCGAGAAAATCGTCTATGTAGGTGGTCCGGCGGTAGTCACGCTCCCTTCAGCAGGACCACCATGAGCGCTGAAAAAGGGGGTACGCTACAGCTATTCTAAGTAGGTATACAAATATTTAGTACCCATATACGTAATTTATTTCGTAAAAAAAAAAACATTTGTATTTACCGAGAAATCAACGATTATAACTTTCTCATCATCATACACCAGTAATATGCACACTAAGTACCACAATTATTTGTACAGAGCCCCGCGAGACGCTATACTATCATAGAACTGACTGGGCCTCATTCCAGAACTTTATAGAGGATAATACCAACTTGCTCATACCTCTTAAAACAGAGGAAGATATAGAAAATGCAGCCTGGTATACAACTAACCTGATCCAAAAAGCCGCTTGGATGTCCACTCCATGCATAAAACACCGTCCTCAGAAACAGGATTACACAATAAAAATAAGGGAGACGAAAGCTGCAAAACGGAAACTGAGAAGTCAATGGCACACAAGCAGGAACGCACACGACAAAAGAGCCCTCAATAAAGCACAAATGGAATTAAAGGAAATGCTTAAAGAATACTATGACGCCACTCTTCAAGACAAACTAAAGACTTTATCACCTTGCAAAGCTGACGACTATTCTCTCTGGAAAATAACTAAGTCACTAAAACGGCCACAAGAACATATGCCACCGTTAAGACAGCCAAACAGAGAATGGGCGAGAAATCCTTAGGATAAAGCCGTGCTATTTGCTGAATTCCTCAAAGATGTATTCAAACCAAATGAACCCGACATCGCACATTCAGAAGAAGATATTGACGAAATCCTCGACAGAGATCAGCAAATGTCCCTACCGTTGCGATTTTGTACCCCAACAGAAGTTTCGAAAGCAATTAACAACTTTTAGAAGAAAAAGGCACCGGGTTTTGATCTGATCACATCAGAAGTCCTTAATAAACTACCGAGAAAAGGGAAGGCCTTGTTAACCATACTATTCAATGTAGTGTTGAGACTAAACTATGTATTTCCCTCTCATGTGGAAAGTCTCAATCATAAAAATGGTAGCTAAACCTGGAAAGCCTCCTACTGATGTCTCCTCGTACAGACCAATAAGTCTTCTTCCCTCATTGTCTAAACTGTTCGAGAAGTTATTGCTACAGCGACTGTTACCTATACTTGAGGAACAAAGGACAGTGCCAGAGCATCAATTTGGTTTCCGAGCACACCATGGAACGACAGAACAAATACACAGAGTGGTCCACACAATCCGACAATCCTTGGAAAGAAAGGAGTACTGCTCAGCTGCTTTTCATGACAAACAACAGGCATTCGATCGAGTATGGCACAAGAGCCTCCTGTGTAAACTAAAGACCTGCTTACCACCTGCTCAAGTCCTACTTGGAGGACAGAGTGTTCCAAGTTGAATCTGGAGACTGCTTATCTTTACTCTATCCCATAGAAACTGGAGTACCCCAGGGTTCTGTGATGGGCCCTGTTCTGTACACAGTCCACCGCCGCAGTCCGCCGCTGTCCGCTGACCTACCCACCTCAAAGCAAATTGTTCCTGCAACCTATGCTGATGACACTGCAGTCCTATCCTGCGATAAAGACTAGATTAGAGCATCCAAGAACACCTGATCAAGATTGGGTCATGGCTGAAAAAGTGGAGAATCAAGGCTAGTGCTGCCAATTCTGTCCATATTACCTTCGCCCTAAGAAAAGGAGACTGTCCACAAGTAAAACTCGGTGAAGACGTTCTGCCGCAGAAAAGTAGTGTCAAATACCTAGGTATGCACATCGACAGAAGACTTACATGGCGTGAACATATAAAAACCAAAAGGGAGCAAGCAAACATAAAACTAAGAAACATTCACTGGCTCATAGGCATCACTAAGCTTGGAAAATAAACTTCTTATCTATAAATGCATCCTTAAACCTATATGGACATACATATAGTATAGAGCTCTGGGGATCAGCAAGCCACTCGAATGACACTTCTAAAGTCCTCCGACTCTACCTACAGACTTAACGAGATCGCGCATCGCTGGATGTGAACATTTGTGTGTTACGAGATATAACCATGCCATTGGTGGGGTGGCGGTAGTCACGGTGCCAAATTTTCATTTCAAGATTTCCCTATTAAAAACTGTGATTTCTTCCCAAATGTATACAAAAATTAGTACTCCTAAAGAAGTTACAGCGACCAAACATTCAGATAGAGAAATTAGCTTTCATTACTTTCCATACTAAATCTCCGCGTATAAGCCGACCAAATTAAGTTTTCGTCAATGGATACACATTGATAGCAGTCGCGTGGCCAGTGTGACCAGATTCAGTATTTTAATACTTTTTCAGTATATTTCATCGATTTTTCCGAACATCAGTATATTTTCAGGTATATTACTGGCAGTCAGTATTTTTGGGTATATTTTGGTTGAAGTTATGGCAACACCGTAGTGAGTGATCGACTTTGCGACAATGTTTGCGGAATTCCCCGGAATTCGAACATTGGGGACTTACACTTATACATGTTATCTATGAGCAAGTAAGTGATTTGTTACAATCTTCCAGCACTGGCTCACCCACCCTGATGGCATGTTAAAATACAAAAACTAGTTTTAGTAAATCTCTTCTATGTATACCGGTGTCGAATGCTGCATGCGAGCGCATATTTTCACAGATAAATTTAATAAAAATGGACCAAAGAAACAGATTTATAAACAAAAATGTGTCAGCTATTTTAAAAACAAAGCAAGGCGTTAAGGATGAAGGAGGTTGTGTAAATTTTAATCCTTCGAAAAGGATGTTAAAATATAACTCTAACATTTATTGTGAGTATGAATAAATAAAACGTATTAATAAAATCAGTATTTTTATTGGTATGTCTCTCCTATGTAAGTCGGTATATTTCAGTATTTTTTTGAGGTGCCTCGGTATTTTCGTAAAATTTAATCTGGTCACACTGCGCGTGGCAGGCGGGGCGCGCGCCGGCGGCGCTGGCGGACGCGGCCGCGGGCGGCGCGCTGTACGCGGCGCTGACGGCGAGCGCGGCGCTGCGCGCGGCCGGCCTGGCGGGCGCGGGCGGGGCGGGCGGGGCGGGCGGGGCCGGCGGGGCGGGCGGGGCCGGCGCGCGCGTGCTGCTGCTGGGGCTGGGCGGCGTGGGGCAGGCGGCGCTGCAGCTGCTGGCGCGGCGCGGCGCGCGCGTCACCGTGGGCTGCGCCGCCGCGCTGCACGAGCGCGCCGCGCGCCTGGGCGCCGCGGCCGCGCTGGACCGCCACGCTGCCGACTACGACGCCGCGCTGGAGGCGGCCGGCCCGTGAGTATGCGCGCGGAGCGAGGGCGGCGCACACTGATCAATTTCCAAAAGTTAGGGGGACGAAATTATTAAATACCGAAATCATGACTTAAAGGTATATACTAATAAGTATAGAAAAATTGTAAATAGTAAATATCTGAAAATGTAATTAGATAAATAAACAAAATAATATAATATATAATAATTTCATAAAATAACTTGTTGACACTTTCCGTGACAAGGGCTGAAAATAATTATGAGACAATTGATCATTGTGCGGCGCCGCTGACGCTCGTGTGCGGCAGGTACGACGTGGTGCTGGATTGCGCCGGGCTGGGCGGCGACGCGGCGGCGGCGCGGCGCTGGCAGTTCTCGCGCTACGTGACGCTCACGACGCCGCTGCTGCGCGACATGGAGGCGCGCGGCGTGGCGCTGGGCGCGCTGTGCGCGGGCGCGGCGCTGCTGGCGCAGAGCGCGCGGGCGGCGCGGGCGGGCGGCGGGGCGGGCGGCGGGGCGGGCGGCGGGGCGGCGTCGGGGGGCGCGCCGCTGCCGCCGCACGTGCGCTGGGCGTTCTTCTCTCCGTCGGCCCCGGACATCGAGCTATTGCGCCGCCTGGCCGAGCGCGGACAGGTATGTACCTCGCGGCCGCCCGAGCAGCTTGCACTCGGCATGTTGCAGTGAGTGCAGTGGTGGTCTTGCTCTTGTTGCAGTTCAGCGTGTTCGTGGAGGACGTGTTCCCGTGGTGGCGCGCGGGGGAGGCGTACGAGCGCGCGGCGCGGGGTGGCGCGCGCGGCAAGCTGCTGCTGGACTTCACGGCCGCGCCCCCCGCGCCCCCCGCGCCGCCCGCGCCCCCCGCGCCCCCCGCGCCCCCCGCGCCCGCCGAGTAGCCGGCGCGCCGGCCCGAGCGCTGCCCGTCGCGCGCCGTGACTTGCGATGTACAGGGAAGCAATAGCAATCGCTGTCAGTCTCTTATACGGAGTATTCATTATCATAAGGGTCCTTTTGTTATTGTAATCATAGTACCTTAATTCTACAATGTAGGTAACAACATAGTATAAAAATAAATGTTTTTCTTGTTTATTGTACCTACTTTTGTGTCCACAGATATAGGTAGCTATGTCTGTGGCTGCATTTACGCCGTACGGCATTTCATACAAACTTTCAAGCCCTTGTTTATCAAAATGAATAAACTGATTTTAATGAAACTTCATATGCATAAGCAGGATACAATGGTCTAAAAGTGTGAGTGATTTAGGTCAAGGCATTTAGTTTGTATGAAAATTAACAAAAAATAAATAATTCATTGATGTGTTCATAATGAAAAATGCTTATTTAATGGATCGCGTTAGAGGCCTACCACGAGCTCTTAACGTGATCTATTTTAGGACCCAAACTGAACTGTTCTTCTAATTCGTACCATGACGTCAGTTTAACCATTCAATTTAGGCCATGTCATCTGACAGCGATTGTCCCAAACTGAGTCGCAAGTTTTGGTTTCATTCATTCAATTTTGTACTTGTTTGGTACCATGAAGTTCACAGAGCAGCTCAACTGAAACGCTTAACTGTCAATATAAGCGATTCAATAAAAGTTACTATTTCTCTAACATAAACTGAAACGATTGGTGAATTATTGACAAAAATAAAGTGTTTTAGTGCTATTTTAGTGGAATTTTACAAAAATCAATGTAAGTGTACTTTAATCTTTCTTTTAAAGTCTAAAATATCTATTTTACATGCCTTTTCTAACCGCATTTGTTTTTCTTGGTACGTTCGAAACATAAACATAATTTTTGCTTAGTAAGTTGTATCAATACTACCCCACTAAAAGGCTTGAAAGCTGTTCATTAAACCTTCTCAAAAATCTAGGCAGTTATATTGTATGGAATTTCATTACTGCCCTGAAAATCAGGGCAGTAATGCGTTCATTACTAACGCGTTTTGTTTTTGAAGTGAAAACTTCTTTAGCATCGTTGTGACTTGAAATTTTATGAAACGAAAAAGCGACAGTAAAAAGAGACATAAGATTTAACGTGGGAGAAAATGCGACAGAAAGCATTATAGAGGTATGAGGAACAGGGTGTAAAGTTCACTCAACCTCCATAGAAAAGGGAGGATCCTCCGACCAGACGGGTGTTGTGTCTGGCGGACAACTGCCCCGTTGATTCATGTCGGGCCGTTGTATCTATGCTAGTTGCGCGGTAAACTCTGCTTGCGCGATGCAGGATTTTCGTGACGTCATATGACGCGTTTCATGTGGCGTTGTAGATACCGCTACACAGTGTTTTTGAGTGTTATTGAGTGTTGTTGAGTGTTTTGAGTGTCGTTGAGTATTGTTGAGTGTTGTTGAGTGCTGTTGAGTGTTTTGAGTGTTTTGGGTGTTGTTGAGTGTTGTTGATCACAACAAATCACAAAAGACGTTAAGTCGCGTCCCCACTAGAGCCGCGCGGCTCTAGTGGGGACGCGGCTTAGCGTCTTTTAGCGCGAAAACTGTTTGACGCGCTAAAATTAAAAAAAAAGACTTATTTTGTTGGTTGACGTATTTTGTAGAAACAATTTTCTTGGTAAAGTTTAAAGTTTGGCGGTGTAAATCACAAGTTAAAATAAGTGATTCCAGTGACAATTATAGCAATTTGTTAACAACAACTCCACAAGTGTAGTATGTATAAAGCAGTATATATCACTCGAGGGTAAGTACAGATTACTCCCCTTGGTGAATAAATAGCTATTGTTATATTACGTCACAATAAAACACACTTGTAACAATATAACACAATGTAATAATCTCAACCTTGAACCATAGAGATCGCGACGCTCCCGTAAGGGGGCGTGGCGAGCGGTACCGGGGCTTGGCCCCCCGGCCGCAAAAGGCTATGCGGTGGCCTGTAACTGCAGGCCCCTCATCTTGTTGACTGTCAGTGGCTTAGTAAAATCGTGGGGCCGCGTAGATGACGCGCACCCCTGTGAATGGTTGCATGTTGTGTATCTGTAGGCGCGCCACGACGCTGTCCCACAGCGCCGCTTTCTTCATGACACCTCAGCGGTCTGTCCCCGCCAGGTGAGACCCGCAGTTACCTGGGGGAGGCCCGGCGAGAGACGACCAGCACGGAGGTGCTGACTCGACGCTCCTACAGAGTAGGTGAGTTGCTCCCGCCCGCCCCGCTTCCAGAGCTAGCCGGTCACGGTCCGGGCTAAGGAGCAGTCGTGTGTGTGTGAGCGGTATTGTATTGTACAGACGCCAGCACATCAAGCTACCCGAAACTGTCAAATTTTCCCAATCAACTTTGAACCTTATGTTTTAGCGATAGAGTTGAAAATCTATTAAAGAAATTTGACAGATTGGAGTAGGTTGATGTTTAAAATATTGGGCCCTCACCCAAGGGGGGTGAGGGCCCAATATTTTAAAAATTTGAATATTTTGAATATTGTAAGGTCAAGATGAAGTACACATAATTTGTTCGTTAAAACTAACGCATCGTTTTAATTGCAAATCCTCAACACAATCTATAAAATACATGAGTTTTCACCAAACCTCACCGCTGCTGCTACAACAAGTACCTACAAACTTATAATCAGTCTCAATCATGAATACAACCAATCGCAAGCTTACACGTAAACGTCACACACGTCCACACAAACAGAATCTATAACCCTAACCCTGGAAAATGATATTGAGACCTTAACCGTTTCTGATCAAAATCTAACAACAGAATTATTCAAGAAATACGTGACAAATGCAGAACAACCCTAGCACAATACTCTGGGATGGACCCAGCCGTTCGACCAAAACTACCTAAACTTCGACATACTTAATCAATTTATTTCCGATGACACACTACTTATAGACTACCCCAAAGTGTCAAGTGAGTGAATTTTGATGCAAAACTGTATATTTGGTTTAGTAAACTAGAGCCAAATTGCTATGTATCTCGCAGTGCACACGGCCATGTTTACTGGTTTTTTATGTTTTGGTGTAATGTGTCATGTAGACTGTAGTGCACACTGCCACGTTTATATGTTATTGTTTTGTGTTAATTACTTTGATGGTAGCTTATTGGTGAATGAGGTGATGGTGTTGAGCTAAAGCATAAAAGGTTCCGGGTTCGATTCCCGGTCGAGACCGTGCTACAGGTCTGTACATACTTTTAGTTTTGGTAGGTATACTGTATGCTCTTGTCTTTGAAATTTGGTTTTTGGTTTCTGGTCTTTTTATGGTTTTGATTTTCGCTTAGCATGGAGGGTTAATTAAGCTTGTTTATCTTAGGGCGAAGTAAACGATACGTAGGGACGAGATTTTGTTTGGGGTAGTCAGTGTCGTCTTCAACTTCGCTCTTGTGTGACATGAATAACATTCGTGCTTTCAATGCCACTTCCCATGTCTCCATAAACGCTGCGGAAAAGGTTTTGGTGATGCCTGAAACGTACATACCATCCATGAAATTTGTTTCAGGGATGTCAAAAGTGAACATCGTGCTTATTCACTACAGAATATTAAAATTTTAATTGTGTCGTCATGGAAATCTGCTAGGTTATACGGGTATAGGTAATAATAGGTAATACGGGCTGGTGGCCGCAACTCCACGTCAATGCGCATACGTGGAGTTGCGTAGAAATCTGCTAATAAAAAACCGGGCAAGAGCGAGTCGGACTCGTGCACCGAGGGTTCCGTACCATCATGTTTATAAATTTTCATCGGCGAGGCCGATATTCGTCAGAGAATTTTTTCAGCGCCATCTTTTGACCGATAGTGGAACTAATGTAACTTTTGTTGAAGATTTCTGAAAAAGTATGCTATTTAGAGACTTCGTTTTATTTTTCCTGTAATCTTTACATAAACTTCTATCACATAGAATAAATTTCAGATTTTTCTCTTTGCAAACCTCGGAGATAAGGGAAAAGGGTATTTTTTTTTTTTTAATTCTTTATTATTTTATAGAGGGTTTGATCAATATGACCATGCCACCCTCATAGGAGCATTCTAAGTCTATCTACGCTTAATACCTAGGTGTACAATTTTATATAATTTTTTGGCTGCCCTGGATACGGGCGCAGCCAAGATACTATTATACATGCCAACATTAATAGAATTAAAACCGTTTTCCATGAAATAGTTACTCCTCTCAACCTCGTTCCGGACACATTCCGCTAAAATATGAGTGGTATCGTCTACCCTATCACACTCAGAACAATTTGGCGAATCACTTTTTCTCATTAAAAAGGCGAAGCTATTCAACGGAACATGTCCCGAACGTAGTCTGAAAGCAGTCACAATCTCATTTCGCAGTATATCTGTACCCACAAACCAAGGATGGCGGGATAGGCTCTGCTGAATGGTTCTATACCAAATTCCCTTATTTAGTGACCTTTCATCAAAGTATTCTTTCCATAATTCTAAACACTGGTCCCGAACTCGATACAAGAGGTCACTAAATAAGGGAAAACATTCCACGGATATTCCGTCCGTGATAGCCTCTTTTGCTAAACGATCTGCTTCCTCATTTCCATACAATCCAATATGGGATGGTACCCATTGTAGAACAATTCTTTTGTCTTGGACCTTACCAATAGAATCTAAAATTTTATAGGCTATCGGTGCACCTCGATAATTCGAGGTGCATCGAGCCAGGTGTTGCAGAGCACTCCTAGAATCAGTCAGTATTAAATAGTTTCCTGATTCGAATGACTCAATGTATGAAATGGGTTCTGAGATCGCTAGCAGTTCAACGTACATAATAGAAATTTTAGCACCTGATCTAAACTTTATAGATGCCTTCGTTTGCGGATCAAACACAGCCCATCCCGACTTGTTACCTTCCTGCGACCCATCAGTATAGACTGAGTAAAAATGTAAATAATTAGCATTTAGGTACTCATTACAAATTCCATGTATGTTGCTAAAACTATACTGATGAGTGATGTTTCGGTTTGTCTATTGCCCGGTTTCTGAGGTACTTTTGTCAGTGGTTTATCTATCCATTAGCGCTATTGGTTCGACAACTTGTGGAAGTGCGTTTCCGAACACCGCAATGTAAGATAAACTCCGTTTAAACTCAAGTTAACTTAACTGACCAATGTTCGCCGTTTATCGGTTCCATAACTATATTTGACGTTGCATTTCATAGAAAACTACATCAAAAACGTGTGTTATGCCCGGTTTCTGAGGTACGAATTTTATGTACGAAGGTATGAAATTAAATTGCGTGTGAAAGATAAAATATTAAAATATTTATATACATATTATAATTATACAGTAAAGAATACAATGAGTGTTAGCATCATTGTCGATCATATAGTCAAATTCATTAGCCACTTCGACAGGAAGCATCATTATTCTTTCAGTAAAATTTTGATTCCATGCTATTTTGCAAAATAATGAATAAAACACTAACCATTGGAAAGACAAACAGACTTTTAACTTAAAATGAAACGGCAAAGCAAAAATAATACTACACAAAAACAATGAACTGCCGAGTTAAGGTTTCTTTAAAAAAAAATGACAATGATGTCGTTCAAACATCTGCCGTAAACTGCTCATAAATAACATTTTTTTACGCGAATCCGTATACAGACCCCTAGTTATCGGTTTCATAGTTATTGAATGGTTTGTTGCGTGTCCAGAAACGCAGTGACAGTTAACCGACGTTTATCTTATGCATAACTTTATTGAATCCATAGTTAATGAGAATTTATCTGGGGACTTCAGAAACCGGGCATATGCCATCTATACAAGGTTTTACTACATTGGATAGGTCCACACTGTCACTGTCCACGTGTTCAAAGAAAATCTTTCCAATTGCTGCGATGAAAATAAAGGGAAGTCAATAAGAAACTCATGTACCTACCATCACTAATAGTGGTTTTTTTTTACGCCTCCAATATAAACTCTTACATGACTCATGCCCGGTTTCTGAGGTACTTTTGTCAGTGGTTTATCTATCCATTAGCGCTATTGGTTCGACAACTTGTGGAAGTGCGTTTCCGAACACCGCCATGTAAGATAAACTCCGTTTAAACTCAAGTTAACTTAACTGACCAATGTTCGCCGTTTATCGGTTCCATAACTATATTTGACGTTGCATTTCATAGAAAACTACATCAAAAACGTGTGTTATGCCCGGTTTCTGAGGTACGAATTTTATGTACGAAGGTATGAAATTAAATTGCGTGTGAAAGATAAAATATTAAAATATTTATATACATATTATAATTATACGGTAAAGAATACAATGAGTGTTAGAATCATTGTCGATCATATAGTCAAATTCATTAGCCACGTCGATAGGAAGCATCATTATTCTTTCAGTAAAATTTTGATTCCATGCTATTTTGCAAAATAATGAATAAAACACTAACCATTGGAAAGACAAACAGACTTTTAACTTAAAATGAAACGGCAAATCAAAAATAATACTACACAAAAACAATAAACTGCTGAGTTAAGGTTTGTTTAAAAAAAAAGACAATGATGTCGTTCAAACATCTGCCGTAAACTGCTCATAAATAACATTTTTTTACGCGAACCCGTATACAGACCCCTAGTTATCGGTTTCATAGTTATTGAATGGTTTGTTGCGTGTCCAGAAACGCAGTGACAGTTAACCGACGTTTATCTTATGCATAACTTTATTGAATCCATTGCTGATGAGAGTTTATCTGGGGACTTCAGAAACCGGCCATCAGCAAGATTGTTTATCAAGACAAATATTTTACTGCCCCGGAACGAATTCACCTTCAACCAATATTTGCCGGCTAAGAGGTACCTGCGTACATATAAAGGTTGAAGATGAAGCTCACACTCCATCACGTGTATTGGAGTAGACCTCACAAAACCACCAATAACGCGCATATGTCGTAGGTTTTTCATAAAATTAGGTTTTTGATCAAAAACCTAGGCTATTGATCAAGAACCGGAAGAAGACAAAATTATTACTTTATGTTATCATAAACCTGAGAAAATCCAGTTTTTTTATCAAAAACCTAGACTGTATTAGTTTTATGATAAAAACAATGTTGGTTGCTATTAATTTAAATAAATAAAACAATTAAGAAACAATAAACAATGATTTATTTGTTATGAAATTACATACCTACATTTAAAAAATAATATGTGTGATGTGTGTGTGAAACGGCGAAAAACGAAACGGTTAAAAACGTGATTTTGTCTATTTTTGTGCTTTTGAACCAGAAGAAGACGGTCGACGTCAGGGGCACCCCGAGGTTCGGTTTGGTTAGGTTCCTTTAAACCCTGAAGACAGAAATAGGAGGCCCGCGCAGCGGGGCTCCCGTCGACCTGACGTCGTTAGAAATAATACTGCGCGCTCGTTTTATCATAAAGCCAAACTAGTTCAGGTTTTTGATCAAAAATCTGGATTGTTAGAGGTTTATGATGAAATTGAGTTTAAAATGTGTCATCTTCCGGTTTTTCATCAAAAACCTAGGTTTTTCATCAAAAACCTAATTTTATGAAAAACCTACGACACATACACTGATTTTGTATTATGTCCAATTTAACTAAGTTGCTCTTGTACCCGCTATCATATAAAAAGTTGCCATAGTCCAGTCGCGAGCGAATAATAGCAATATAAATAGTAGCCTCAAGTAATATGGATGTACGCCCCACCCAGACCCAGCAAGAACTTGAAAGATTCTCAAAGATTTTAGACATTTTTCGGCTAGTTCCCCAATATGTTTTTTCCACCTAAGCGAGCGGTCTAGCCACAGCCCTAAGTACTTAATATTATCTACTACTTGAAGCGATGTTTCATTTATTAACAGATGAATACATTCTCTTTTGTACCCTCTCTTAAAAACGCATACTTTACTCTTTGAAGATGAAATTTCTAAGCCAATGTTTAAAAGCAATTTAACTAAAACATTTAATGAATTTTGCACAAGATTAACACCTACTTGTATGTTCTCACTTGCTGAATAAAGAACAAAATCGTCCGCGTACTGGGATATCAAAACTCCACTGCTCATAACACTTGCACAGATACTTGAAGTTACTATGTTAAAAAGTAACGGCGACATAGGGTCACCTTGGGCTAATCCACGGCCGGTAGTTCGACACATGTAAACATTATCAATTAAAACCTTCAACTTTCTTTCTTTTAAAAAATACCATAAATATTGACATATTTTAGATCCCACCCCAATTAGGTCCATTGTTTGCAATAGTGAAATTATATTTACGTTATTATATGCATTATCTATATCCAAAAAGCATCCTATGGTTGTCTTATTTTCTGTAAAACCAGTTTGAATATGAGAGACTAAATTAACCAAATTGTCCATTGTAGATCGACTTTTTCTAAACCCCGTAGTATATGGCGATAAAATATGATTCTTTTCGATGAACCATTCTATTCGATTATTTAAAATACTGTGGAATATTTTACATAGACACGACAACATTGATATTGGTCTGAGTGCAGACTGAGACTGTGGGTCGCGCCCAGGCTTAGGTATTGGAATGACAGCGATGTCCCGCCACTGATTGGCTACAAAACCGGTTGACAGAGAACAATTATACAGCGATAACAACGTGTCCTTAGCTCGAATACAACAAATAAGTTATTGTTTCGTGATTGGCGTCTCTAATTTTGAATTATTAGAAACAAATGATAGGTCGTGAGGAGATGTCCAATCGGGGGTTAGGCTACGCAGTAGATTATTGGCTCGCTCACCATCAACATGTTGTCTAGCACTTCTACGCCCTTTAAACCATTTCATTTTATGCCACATCTGACTTTGTGAAGTTGTTCCGTCTAATGATGTGCAGAGATCCTTCCAACCTTTATCCCTTGCTTTGCGCACTAAATTTTGTGACTCAGCTATTTTTTTATTAAGAAGCGATAGGTTATTCGGTGTAGGATTACGTCTAAAGGTTGAAAGGGCCAATCTACGTTTTGCAACTGATCTGGATAAGTCAGCATTCCAGTAAGGTTTGGGAATAAAGACGTTATCAGGGTCCGTGTTAAATTTTATGTAAGGAATATGAACGTCTGCTGCCAAATTTATACATTCAATAAAATTATCGTAATCAGCTTGAATATTACCTGACTGTTCAAAGTTAATAAACAATTTTTCAAGTAAGCTTTTGTAACTATCCCAGTCCGCATTCTTAAAATTCCGTCGATAGGTATTTCTAGGTACAACATTGAAATTGGTCGTAATATTAATCATTAAGTGATCACTTCCAAGGGTTTCGTTCATAATGTTCCAGTTAAATGTCAAAGCCAAATCAGAGGAAACTAACGTTATATCGGGCGCGGACTGTTGAAGTTGGTTACTAACTAACCTAACACGGATGGATTTTCCATCATTCAGGGTTACAAAACCGTTATCTAAAATAGCATCCGAGATTTGAGATCCTCTTAAATCGGTCCTGTGAGACCAATTGGTGTGGTGCTCATTAAAATCCCCTAAAACAATACTTTTTTTTTTACTAAAGCAAAAACTGAGTCCCAATCTTGCTGGCTGGTACGCACAGATGGTGCACAGTATACAGCAATAATATGTTCGATTTCACCACAATTGAATACTTTAACACACAAAAGTTCAACACCCTGGTTTGTTGTTTGTACGTCACAGATACATGCATGAATTGACCTATGTACAAATATAGCAACCCCACCATAACCATCATCCCTATCTTTGCGGAAAATATTATAATTTGTCAAGTTGAGGTGGCTATCAGGTTCTAACCATGTTTCACTAACGGCGGCAATGTGGACTTTCTCCTGTGACAAAATATTTTCAAATGTAACTAACTTCGGCCTTAAACTCTGCGCGTTCCATTGGATAATAGTCAATTTTACATTTTTCCTTTTATTATACATGATTTATGACAAAAAAATTTAGTATCTGTTTTACTAAAGGCCAATCTGAAACATTATCTACCACAACTAAAATTAACCATTCGACGCAACACTTTATAATACTTTTAACCTTAGTTAAAATAGATGTATTTTTCAAAAAGATTATTTCTTTCACTCTTTTAATTAATTCTCCAAACTTCACTTCTCTTTCTCTTTTTTCTTCAACTTCCTCAAATGACACCTCTGGTTTATTGGTATACTGTGTCTCTGGATTTAAAAATAGATCGTATTCAGATCGATTAGAAGCAGCATCCTTACGTTTCCCTTGTTTCTTGGGAGATGATTGTGAGGCTTGTTTGACCTGTTCTCCTTTGTGTATTTGTGCTTTTTTCGTTAAGATTTCAACGTAAGGTGTAGCTTCACGGGGCGACGATGTCGTATCTTCACGTACACACTGCTTCATTAAGTGGTTACCCCTCCAAAAGATATGTGCGTTCAAATCCGTGATAGGCCCAAGTTGGTTTTTGTATTTTGTAAAAACATTTTATTTTAATTAATTTATTGTTTTAGTGAATAAATAAGTTTAAGATAGTATTTATTTTTTTAAATTCTGTTTTTATTATTGTTTTTTTTTCAATAAAACGTTAATACTTTTATTATTGCGAAAACGACAAGCAATAATAGGGTTAACATTTACGAACGTTTTATTCATCGTCTAAATAGACTAGAGGTTTCAAGACCGCTTGCCGTGCCTATGAGTGGAAGTTCAAATCATAGCCACGAAATGTGCTTTTTGTTCATTATAATTATTATTTTAATATATTTTTCTATTTTGTTTTAGTAATTATTTATAAAGAATTTAAAAATAAAGAAAAATAAAATACCTTAATAATCATATAATAATATTTATTATTGCTATTATTTAACAAAACTATGATCTTATTTTACAACAAAGATTTATTTTGATTTGATAATTTTATTTACAGTTATCATACATAATATACTATTTTGCCAACTGACACAATTGGGTTCCTAGACAAGTGGCATCCTATTAAGGTAAACGATAAAATAGTAAGCGGTAGAAATATTTTAGATTGACATAACCTAACGAAATGTCACGTGACCTGTCATGTCGTCTCAGCATACAAATTTGACATTTGACAGTCTGACAAGTGACATCGAAAGTGACAAGTTTTGAAGCGTTTGCAACTTGCCTAGGAACTAGAAGTTAGTTTGGCAGGATTACAATCATGAGCATAATAAGTGAATAAACATGTTATCAATAGATAATCAATTAACATCTCTTATTAGCTCATGATATCTACTTAGAATATTTTGCTATACAAAGTAAAATAGTGGAATCAAATGAGTTAAATGTCTTCGTTGTTTATTTTGTTGTCATACTTAATTAATATAACTGCTATTTCTGGGCAAATCGCAATCGTTCTCTTCGATGTTCTTCTGTTAGACATATTTTGCAGGTCGATAACTGTGAATGTTCGCTGCGTGTAAATGTCTTCGAACCGTGGACAGAGAGATATTCCATGCCGTTGCGAACTGTAACGAGTGGATGTAAACGGCGGTGTAGTGTGAACCTTAACAATATCCGGATGATGTTCAGATTGGTCCGTATAGATCCCAGTAGTTCTCCGACCCATGGTCATTGTCTTAGCATCGCCGGTTTCTTGAAATCTGCGCACCCATAAGCGCACTGTTTGTCTCTGTATAGAAAAAAATGGTTTTAAATAAGTTATTAAATACCACCACACACAAGATACCGCAAATAGCTCAACAAGAAAAAAATCGGAGAACACAATTAATATTATAATGAACTTACTGCTATGCCAAGCTGTCTCGCAATTCCTTTTATGCCCACATTTTGTTCACACAGAACAACTATTTTAGTTCTCATAAAATCATAAATCATTTTAAAAATTAATGAATAAATCGTAGTCGTTTACTCTTCGCCGTTTTAAGTGAACGTATACATCAAACGTTATAGTTATAACTTGAGGGTATGGATTAATTTTATAAAGACAACGTAAGTAAGTAAAATTAATGGATACCCTCAAATTATAACATCTATCGATTAGACATCCCACCTAAAGATAAAATGACT
Source organism: Luperina nickerlii (assembly GCA_963855955.1). Classification (NCBI taxonomy): domain Eukaryota; kingdom Metazoa; phylum Arthropoda; class Insecta; order Lepidoptera; family Noctuidae; genus Luperina; species Luperina nickerlii. The sequence continues at coordinate 22,908,339 of OY979675.1, read as the reverse complement.
CAGACCATAGTAGATAACAATTTCAACGCAATTCATATGGGCTCGCTGGCTAGTTCGTCAAACTGCCGGTATGAGTATGACAACGTTCGGTGATGCGATGGTTCGAATCTGAGTCGAAACAATGGGATCTTTTTGAAGTATTCTTTAGATCATTTGTAAGGAATTTAATGTGTAACGTTTTAAAACTTGAGGGGTTAGCACATACTGACGCTGTCTGTACAAACAGAGGTTTAGGCACTAACGCAGGGAATGATCTGATAGACGACAACTTAGGGGCAACATCTGCTGGTGAACTTGGTGCTACATAAATAGTGAGGGCCCTTCTATACGTGCAATTAAACTCTGCCATAATGTCTCTTAACCTTTTTTCTTTGAGGAATGCAGGGCAACCTTTGTACAAAGCCATGTGTGCACCGTCACAATTGATACATTTAAAAGACGTAGTATCGCAGTTAGTATGGTTTTCTCCGCACTTCGGACAGACAACTTTGCTTGATGGACACCTTTTAGTTATATGACCCAACTTCCAGCACTGCGTACACTGTGATACAGGAAATATGTTCAAGGGTATTTCTTTTTACATTTTTCATCAAAAGTCGAAAATTATGCAGCCTAAAAAAAAATTTTTTTAATTTGAGATTGTACAAACTGCGCTCTTTCATATGATGCCCCCACATGCTCTCTTAGCCCCACTTCGAATTTTTCAGTCCCTGTTGCAAAATATACATATATTTTTATTTCTTTCTTATTTGCAAAATAGTTGGGCAAACGTCATCTAAACTATTCCAAATCTCAAGTTGATAGCATTAGTAGCTCTTGAGATATCCAGCTGTGACAGACAGACAGACTGAATCTCACCATAAGGGTTCCGTTTTACCATTTTGGTACGGTTCCTAAAAATACAAAATGTTTGAGAATGTGCAAACTGCGCTCTTTCATATGTTACCACATGCCCTAGTAGCCCCACTTAGAATTTTTAGGACCCCCTTTCAGTCCCTGTTGCAAAAATTTGTCAGGAGATCAAGGGGATAGGAAATCTACATTAGGGTACCTATATAAAAGAAGTTTTTGGTAATGACATAAACGGCAGTGTATCATTATCAGTACAGAATCAGAATATGTAGCATTAGGAAAGGGAGAAATAGGAGTTGATTGTAAAAGTTTCATTATAAATATTCATAAACAGTCTGCAATTCATGTTGCCAAAAACCCAGAATATCATAAGCACCTTAAGCATATTGACATTTCGCTAGACAGAAAGTTAAGGATAAAATTGTATGTTTGAAGTATGTACCTTCAGGGGATCAGCTTGCTGATATATGTACCTACTAAAGGATTATGTAAAGTTACCTTTGTTAAGTTGAGAAAAATGTTGTTCTTTTAAAGTATTATAAGGTTGGAGTTTTTTTTTTGGTAGCTGGATTCAAGTTTGTAATGTAATCAGTTTGTATTGAAGTATTGTGAGTGATGTTAACATTGAGGAAAGGTATTAGAGATTACAATGTGGCATCACTATTATGATTACTTAGTCTGTAGTTTTTTCTATTTTGACTATGGTCTCTCTCTTACAATGGCGTTTGCGTTGTATAGCAGCTCTCGTTAGAGAGTAGTATATTCCATGTATAGCAGTATGTTGTGTGTTGAACTAATTAAATAAAAGGTTTTTCCTTATCTTTATAACACTTTTTTTCTCTGGTGTCCCATATATTCTGACAATATATATATAAACGTTATTATATGATCATTGGCCATTCTCTTTATTTTTAACTAGCTTCTGCCCGCGACTTTGTCCGCGTGAAATTTCTTGTTACTCCGACCCACCCCGTCGGATCGCATCGCCTGCCTGCTCGCGCTATTACTTCGTTTTTGCTTAGCGTTCTTTCTGACTTTTTTTCGGCTCCTAAAGGTCATAGCGTGATGTTAAATAGCCTATAGCCTTCCTCAAGAATTGGGCTATCAAATGCAAAAAAAAATTTCAAATCCGACTGGTAGTTCCAGAGATTAGCGCGTTCAACCAAACAAACTCTTCAGCTTTATAATATTAGATAGATTAGTATAGATGAAATTCTTCTGTAGGTACCTACGTAAAAACATGTTTATTTTGCATATTCTATACTTACTATACGCTAAGCTTGAAATCAGAATTTTAGAACCAATGTCATTTGTCTTAGTCATGTTTTGGAACTAGAAACACAATGTTGGCGTTAAAGAGTTTAAATTTCTATGTAACCAATTTTTATTTAGGACCTCGTACAAGTTGGGCGTGACGACATCTTCGTGGAAATGAGTGTTATCCAAATAAAAAATTATAATGGTATATCGTGGATTTTGCTTTGCAGGATCGTGCTGTCAATAAATTAGCAACAGTATACCCAAGTAAAAACGTCTACTTTTTCCAACAAGCCAAGTACCTATAACGCAATTTTATACAAAAAAATTGATACATCTATTTCGCCACAAGTTAACTGCATCTGAACTTCTTGAATAAAATCGTCCTTTTCTATATTCACTCGGTTTCGTTTCGACATTGCTTTTCCAAATATTAGAAGCCATTCTGTCAATTCTGTTTTGAACACATTCCCCTGTAATAATTTTAAATCGTTTGGTAAGTTAAAACTAAGACACAGTACCAAAACACATTTTTCTTATATCCACGAGCCAATATCTTTTTGACAGGGTAGTTGATACAGTAGGTTGCGAAACTTAGCCCTTTTTAACCGACTTCTAAATAGGAGGAGGTTCTCAATTCGGATGTTTCTATATTTTTTTTATGTATGTTCGGGCATAACTCCAACGTAAATAGACGGATTTGGAATTTCTTTTTTTGTTCGAAAGGGCTTAATTCCGAAATGGTCCCATTTAAATTTCGTAAAGATCTGATGATGGGTTTCTGAGACAGACGAAAGAACTCTTCAATAAATGCCAGCAAATCAACCGCGATTGCTGCTATAGCATATGTATGCATTGTTTACGCAATCACACAACATAACATTACGCCTGTACCCTTTTTAAAGGGTTAGGCAGATCTGTTCAATAGCTTTCTGTCACTGATATTCACATAGCAAGTATAGTGATAATTATATGAATTTGTTTGGGGTAGTCAGTGTCTTACTAATATTACTATTTTCGCTTAGCATGGAGGGTTAATTAAGCTTGTTTATCTTAAGACGAGTCCTGAGTGTAGCGAGGGATTTAAGTTCACCCAAGACTAAGACAGCTTTATCACCGAGGAAAATACTCTACTTTTCGTACCATTTGCGAAAAAATGAACACAATAATAATATGAGATAGGTAAGCATTTATTAAAAATAATGAAAAGTAAAAGTTAACATTCGAAACATTGGTCCAATTATTGATAGAGTTACATTTTGGTTTAGTACATTTATTGTTGATGAGTTGATTTCAGTATTTCTCTGTTCTTGCGTCCTTAGAGCATTAAACCATTAATGCTCTAAGCTTGCGTCTGAGGAACTTGCGTTTCATTGTAGATAGTATACGACGTCGGAGATAGTGTAATACAAGGTTAAATCATCAGACAATAAAATAAAGACAGTTTGGAAAATTATAAACAATGAAACGAACAGGAACAAAAAACATAATACTGATTACACACTGGACACTTCCCGCGGTCTCATTAGCCAAGGATAATTATAGGCCAATATCGTTGGCTACTGTAACAGCAAAGGTTCTTGACGGTGTGCTTGAGCGGAGAATAACTGGACAGCTCCATCTACATGATGCACAGTTCGGTTTTAGAGCTGGGCTGTCCACGGAAACTGCTATTCTGGCGCTCAAGCACACGGTCAGGTACTACACTGATAGAAACACGCCTGTTTATGCTGCGTTTTTGGACCTCTCCAAGGCATTTGACCTGGTTGATTATAAGATTTTATGGTCAAAATTGCGTGAGCAAGGTCTTCCAAATGAGCTCATTAAACTCTTAGATTATTGGTATGACCACCAAATCAACCAGGTCAGATGGTCGGGTGCTCTGTCGGGGGCGTATGGGTTGGAGTGTGGGGTGAGACAGGGCGGTTTGACTTCCCCGGCGCTTTTCAATCTTTACGTCAATAATCTGATCGAGGAACTCAGTAGCATTGGTATCGGATGCTCTATTGATGGCAAGATAATTAATAGTATAAGCTATGCAGATGATATGGTGCTGCTGAGTCCCTCGATTGATGGACTCAGACGGATGCTTAAAACATGTGAGGGGTACGCCATGTCTCATGGTTTGTTGTACAATGTTCGGAAGAGTGAGCTTATGGTGTTCAGAGTGGGTACTAAGAAGCCTGAAACAGTTCCTCCGATATGCCTGTATGGTGTACCACTAAATAGAGTGTCGCAGTTTAAGTATCTTGGCCATATAGTGACGGAGGACTTGACTGACGAGAGTGACATGGAGCGGGAGCGAAGGGCGCTGTCGGTCCGATGTAATATGCTGGCCCGTAGGTTTGCACGATGTACTAAAGAAGTGAAACTCACTCTGTTTAAGGCGTTTTGCCAGTCATTTTACACGTGCAGCCTGTGGGTTAGACATACACAGAGGGCCTACCGCGCTCTTCGCATCCAGTACAATAACGCTTTTAGGGTGCTGTTGGGGCTCCCGCGGTTCTGTAGCGCGTCGGGCATGTTTGCTGAAGCAGGTATAGATAGCTTTCAAGCAATTATGCGAAAAAGAACAGCATCCCTGATGCGGCGGCTTCGGGGGAGCACCAACAGCATCTTAAAGGTAATAGTGGATAAACCTGACTGTCCGTTCCTGGGGTACTGGACCCGTATACACAGCTGCAGGTCTGGTGCACCGGGAGGCGGACTTAGTTATAGCTGTAGGTTTTTGAATTGATTATTTTATTTTTATTTTATTTTATTGTAATGTAAATGGTTAATATTATAAAATGAGAATTGTTGCTAACATAGTTTGTAAGTATTACTAACAACAATATGAATCACGTGTGTTCGACATAAATAAATAATAATAATTAGCGATAACATCGATGTTGCTCAGGAATTTGCAACTTTCTTTACCAATATCCTAATTAAAACTACAGAAACTTTAAATTCATCGCCCGCACTAGCTATTGAATTATTAAGATCGAATGTCTCAGCCTGTCCTGTGGAATTTAAATTTAAACATACTTATAAACCCTGTAGTTATTACAAAGGCATTTAAGCAACTTAAGATCAAAATTACCGAAGATCTGTGGGGCATGTCTACTAAAGTTTGTCAATCCATTATTGAGACAATTGCACCCTATTTAGCTTTAATATTTAATTTGTGTGTAGATCAAGGGGTTTTCCCGGATTTAATGAAGTTCAGCAAAGTTATTACTCTTTTCAAATCTGGGGACAGCAAGGTCACTAATAATTATAGACCCGTATCGGTTTTGCCAGTTTTCAGCAAGGTGTTTGAAAAAGTAATGTTAAATCAAATGCTCAATCATTTTAATCGTAATAACATCCTACACGGTCAACAGTATGGTTTCACCAAAGGACGTTGTACAACCGACGCCGGTGTCACCTTATTAAAACATATCTTTAACGCATGGGAAGAGGCACAAGATGCAATAGGCATTTTTTGCGACCTATCCAAGGCGTTTGATTGCGTGAATTACGAAACACTGCTCTTGAAACTTGAGCATTACGGTCTAGGTAAACTTGCTCTTAGCTTAATAAAATCATATTTAAATGATAGATTTCAGCAAGTTCAAATTAACGGTGTGAATTCATCAGGTTTAAAAGTCAAAATGGGAGTACCGCAGGGCTCAATATTGGGGCCATTCCTATTTTTAGTATATATAAATGATTTACCTCGTTTACTGAAAAACCGACCACAAATGGTGTTATTTGCTGATGACACATCATTGAATTTTAAAGTAAGTAGACGTGCACAGGAGCTTGATGATGTAAATAACGCTATGCTTGTGGTCCATAATTGGTTTACTGTAAATAATTTGGTATTAAATGAGAAAAAAACTAAATGCATTAGATTCACTTTACCGAACGTTAGAAGTACTGAATGTCATGTTGTATTGAATAAGGAGATACTTGAATTCGTCGAAAATACGGTTTTCCTGGGGATCACGCTTGACTCAAAGCTACAGTGGGGTCCGCACTTAACATCACTTGCAGGGCGGCTAAGTTCAGCCGCTTACGCTGTTTGGAAAATTCGCCAATTAACAGACGTGGATACCGCGAGGCTGGTCTATTTTAGTTACTTCCATAGCATCATGTCTTACGGTATTTTGCTGTGGGGATGGGGACGGGCTGCAGATATTGATTCTATCTTCATTCTGCAAAAGCGGGCTGTCAGAGCCATCTACAAGCTCAGTAGACGCGAATCTCTACGGGAACTGTTTAAAAAAATTAACATCATGACGGTTCCTTGTCAATATATATATGAAAACATTATGTACGTTCGAAAAAATCTACATCTTTTTAGTAAGATAAGTGACAGGCATAATTTTAACACTAGAAATAGGGACAAATTAGATCAACCGCGTTTCAGATTGTCTAAAGTAAAAACTTCTTTTATGGGTTACTGTGAAAAATGTTATAATAAAAATAAAATTATTTAAAAAAAAAACAAAAACCGACTTCAAAAACCTAATAAACACTAAAAACTTAAAAATAATATTAAATTGCAACTATAATTAAGATTAATTTAACCTAAATAACCTTACCTAACTTTAATCTACACTATATTTTACAATTTAGCAGTTTTTGGAGTCGGTGCCAAGCCAAGTGTACCTATCTATCTAATTGGGCCATAAAATATTCTCCCTTAATTTTTATTACAATAGTTTACGAGAGTAAATTAATATCATATTATTAGGTACTGATATTTTTACAAAGCTGTTAAAAGTTTTAGTTAGCGCTCGATAGATAGCGTTGTACCGTATTCTGAATCGCGACATGATTTCGTTACCGAGAAACCTATGAAGATCAAATTGTATTACTTACGAGTTTCACACTATCCGAACAAAAAAAACTCCGTCTTCTGTTGATATTCTGTCTTGTGTTGTAATTTTTTTTTTCAGTTTGTTTTGTTGATTGTTAATATTTTTTGCTGATATGAGTCATTTTCAAAAAAAAAACGTACATTCTCTCATAATGTTTTGTCTTCGTTGAAAAATCACGTAATATTATGGACTTGTTGCCGATTTTATGAATTCGTTTTGTTATAATCATTGTTTATAATTTTAACTCATCAATTTAAACTCCAAATACCCACTACTTTTTATTTTAATAAAAAAAATTGCAAAATAAAAACGAAGAATCTTGTTCCGTTTAATACAAATTATGTTTGTCTCACTTAAGCTTTTGACAACAAAAACATTAACTGACGCTTAGCTGAATGGTATATTATTAAATTTAATACGGGGTATAATAATTAAGGTACTGATCTACCGAAAAAAAAATATATTTGCATAAAACGTTAAACTAAATGAAATAGAATAGAATTTAAATATATGTGGTCGTCCAAATCAAAAGGGACCTTATGGCGGTAACTAGTTTCCGAGATATTAATAAATTTGTAAAATACCTCAAAAAAATCGTTTTTTTATTAACTGTATTTTTTAAAAAGATGATTGTATTTACTACATGTAGATGTGTTCAACTTTTCGAAAAGTCAATTTATAAAAGTTTTGTATTCATCTAAAGTTTAGTAAAAAAGGAACATTATCGCGGCAAGACCTAACAAATCGTTTTTCTTGTAATTCAAACCATAATATATAATATTATATCGACATTTTAATATGTTCCCACAACAAACAAGTTTATGCAAGGATTGTAAGAATTTCCATTAGTAATAATCATAGTCAATCAAAGTATACCATCAGTTACATAATTTCACACTAAAACATAACTTTTTTGTACGGCATACTTAAATTGCGATTTTCTCGAAACTTATAATTTCGATCAGTGAACTTCAAAAATTCGTAAAAAAATAATGGTAGTGGTTAGAAGCAGTGGCGGACTAACAGGGGGGCGGAAGGGGCGGCCCGCCCAGGGCCTCCGGTCTTGGGGGGCCCCCAAATGCCTCCGCGTTCCCCTGATAAAATCCTAAACAAGACTTTAAAAATTTGCTTAGTACCTACATAATTTCATCAAGATCAAAACACTACAGCCATCTAGACTTTTTACGTGGTACTAATATTCTTTTAACTTTGCTGAACGCGTCCAATATGCTGGGAGAATTTTTGTAGCGGGTACCTCCCCTGGAATCCCTGAATGAACGAAGTGCAAAATATACATAATTCACTCTTGTACGCCTACATTTACATTCACTACATTATATTTACTTCGAAAAATAAACATAGGCCTCATTTAACAAATATTGAATTTCATTACGTTGATATTTAATAGTTTATTAGTGTGTACTGATATTTTATTTTAGCGAACAGATAAGCCTTTTTTCAAACTGTAAAATAATAAACGCGATCTTATCCGTTCAAAGTAATTTCATTAAAAAGGTGTACTTAATAGAGTTTTTGATTTTTGTTGCGGTATAAAAGTAAATGAGTTCAGAGTTGAGTTAGTGCATTTTCGAGTAATTATTTGAAAAAAGTAAGTAATTCTTCGCATAATTTAGCCTAGGAATTATAATCCATAGTTTCCAGTCAATATGCACCTACGAGTACATTGGTCCTTATTTTATTTGTAGTGCACGTTTATTAGGGATGTAGGTAGGTATGTACTTGTTCTCATCGTGAGACTCAACATGGCAAAGTCTCTGTACATTTGTATATCTATATCGTCAAATCAATAATGAGGCTTAGTTTAGCTATTTTTTATAAAAGTTTCTTATTTATCTCATTATTTTTATTGAAAAGGATTCAACCATCTGGCTCTCAGAAAAGAAAGCTAAAAAACGAAGACTGAAGAGGTAAAATCGCTTGCTGGATCATTATCCAATTACTTTTCGAATTCTGAAGAGAAGAAAAGTGGCGTTGCCGACGAAATTAACTAAATAAACATAAACACTTATTTATAAATACAAATGTGAACTGAATAAAAAGCTTGTAAAACTACATTTTTTTTAAAGCTGGGGGCCTCATTCTGCTTTGCCGCCCCGGGCCTCTGACGGGCTTAGTCCGCCACTGGTTAGAAGGTTGGTTCTTGGGTCTATAGTTCGGTACATTTATGTAGTTTTCAGCTCTGTAGATAACTCATTTCCGCCATAAGGTCCCTTTTGATTTGGACGACCACATATGTCCACTTTTGTAGTACTTTGTGTAACACCTCTGTGTAACGTCAAAATCATGCTTCATTTGATTTACTTTAAACGCATCTGTAGTTCATTTAGCAGTGGCAACACAATACGCAACTACCAACCTAACGAAATAAAAACGCCGCCATCGTGTTTTTCTGACATTTTGATTTGACTGTGATCCTCGATTTTTGTCGCAAAATATTTTCCTCCGACTAACGTGGATTTAATAGGTAAGTACCAATAATATAACAAAAAACTTTATATATACACATGACTTTGTATACTAATGAGAGAATCCAACTGAAATCAAATAATTCTAGTGAGATATTTGCCTGTAATTTGTTCGACATTATTTTGACGCCGCGTTATGTTGTTATTTTGTGTAACATTGTGTAACGTTACACAAAGTAAACGGTATAAAGCTGTGTGCATATTGCTAGAGTCCAGTGTTTTTAACCGACTTTTAAAAAAGAGGTGCCCTCAATTCCACTGGTTTTTTAACGTACGTAATATGATGCAATAAATTATGAATCGATTTTGATGATTATTTTTTTGTTCTAAAACTTTTTTTTATATGGTACTATGGACCAACACTGAAATCGCGAAAAAATATCAGCTGATCCATGCATTTAAAAACCATGACATGTAAAAGTGCTCAAAAAAGTCAAGTTAAGTGAAGTGCAAAGTGTTCTGCTAGTTTTTATTAGTTTCCTCTCAACAATACCAAGACAAGACAGGTGGAAAACGGCAGTATGACTATTCTTTACAATGTTTTTTGTGTAACATTATGCTCCTTTATGTAACGAATATTTGAATTCCCATGTGTTTCTTTTGTGTAACGTACAAGTTTTTTGAAAATGACTCATATAGTACCTTTTTTTTGGTTAATATTTTGTGAGTGCGGGCTTGGCACCGACTCCAAAAACTGTTAAATTGTAAAATATAGTGTAGATTAAAGTTAGGTAAGGTTATATAAGTTAAATTAATCTTAATTATAGTTTCAATTTAATATTATTTTTAAGTTTTTAGTGTTTATTAGGTTTTTGAAGTCGGTTTTTGTTTTTTTTTTTTTAATAATTTTATTTTCTAGTTTTTAGTTTAAGTTTGTACATAATTCATAGTTTGAAGTTTCTTTTTTCAATTTTTAATAGAAAGAAAATTAATTTTGTATAATATGGGTAGGCCTACTAAACGCGTTGCTCAAATGAGACAGCGCCGTTTGGAAGAAAGTAACGACGAAAAGGAAGAACGTTTAAAGAAAAGTAGGGAAAGAAATACTAGAAACATTTTAAATGAGAGTGATGAGCAGCGAGCGTATAGACTTTCTCAGAAGAGAGCAAACACGAGATTATCAAGGCTAATGACAGTCCAGAAAGTCATGCTCAGCGGCTCAATTTGATTCGTGAACGATTATCAAACGAGACCAGCCCCGGATCTACGATTTTTTCGAACCGGGGCAAAACCTTAATAGTTGCGCCCCCTCCCTTCAGTGTTTGAGAAAAACTGATTATTTCTTACCTGTAATTCTTGCAAATTGTTGATTTCCACTACGATAATATATGATTTCACTAATAAATTACTTATTTTATTAACGCTGATTACTCGCAAACGCAACCAACCACATAAACAAACAGTGTTGTCACTTGACGTTCAACTGTTTGAATTTGTTTGGCTCGGCTCGTATAGATATGTGACGGGGATTCCCCTTGGCAGAAAGATCACGGACACTACGCACGCGTTCAAAAATTTACTTGATCTGTTAAGATGCGTTCATAAATCACTTAGTATGTGTTCAAAAACTAACTGGGCGTATATTGTTTTTACTGGGCGTAAATTTGTTTTTCTAACATATTATATTAAGATTCGATTACTTGATAAAAATTAAAAACCTATGAGATTGTAGGAAAAGAGGCTTCAATTGTTAGATATTTCGAATTCTTGTCACAAGGATTTGGCGCCCCCATGAAACTGCCGCCCGGGGCAAGTGCCCCGGTTTGCCCCCCCTTAGATCCGGGGCTGAACGAGACTCAAGAGCAACGTTCTCATCGTCTTGATATCATTCATGAACGTTTGTCTCACGAGACCGAGGAGCAACGTTCTCATCGTCACGGTTTGATTCAGGAGCGCTTATCAAACGAAACCGAGAATCAAAGTTCCCGTCGTCTACACGTGCAATACGAGCGTCTATCCAATGAATCTGCCGAATCCAGAGCGACTCGATTAGATATTATGCGACAAGCTAGTCGTAATCGCCCTTAAAAGCAAACTGGCGTAATGTTATGTTATGGTATGGCTTAAACTATGCATACACAAACAATCGCAGCAATCGCGAGACATGTGCTGTCGATTTTTAAAGATTTCTATCGTCTATGGTTAGTCCATCACCTCCTGACCTGATGATCACGAGACCAAAATGGCAAACGCCCTTCCAAACATCAAAAAAAATAATTTACTTAATCAGTCGATGCCTACTCCTTACTGTTAAGGAGTCGTACCTTCCATCATCAGCTCAGCTACATGAGATGATGATCACCATACGCAAGTACTTAAATTACTTCATAAGATTTGCGAAAAACGATGTTTGGGCCCATAAAATTTGAGGGTTTCCCTCGATTTCTCCATGATCCAATTATCAGATCCTGACTTGGTGACTATGGGACCACTTCAGAAGTATCTCCTTTCGAACAAAAAAAGGAATTTTGAAAATCGGTCCATATTTGGCGGAGTAATCGCGTAACAAACACAAAAAAAAAACATACCGTCGAATTGAGAACCTCCTCCTTTTTTGAAGTCGGTTAAAAAGAATTTTGAAAATCGGTCCATATTTGGCGGAGTAATCGCGTAACAAACACACAAAAAAAAACATACCGTCGAATTGAGAACCTCCTCCTTTTTTGAAGTCGGTTAAAAATACCACTCGATATTCTTCAACTAAATGAGAAGAAATTTAAAACTTGCATTAAACGCACACTATGTAGACAAGCATATTATAAGTTGGATGATTATATCGTTGATAAAAATGCTTGGCTTAATGCTGGTCCTGCTCCACAGGCACTTGGGCTCACTAGTTAAATTTCAATAATTGGAAGAGGTGCTTCTCTTTTTCTTTTTTTTTTTAGTGTTTCTGACATTACTAACATAATTTATTTTTTAATACAGTTGCTCAAAAAGTGGCGTATTGCAGGGACGTATAGCGCTCGGGAAGTGGGCTATTACATACTCGTGCTTTTTTTTTACCTTTCCCGAACTCGTGCGTTCTCTTTCCCAACTGTCAAAATAATGTCTATTAAAAAGAAAAACCAACCATGAAGTTTTTACTAAAAATATTCATAGTAGTTTTTATGATTCATGCAAATACGTATATTTCTAAAAAGAAGCTACTAATTTGTTTCAATATCAGATTTAATGATTTGATTGAAAAGAATTTTCATTTCATATCAATAAAAAAATTCTACTGAAGACTTGGCTGTATGGGCATAGTTCCCTTTGCCTACCAGAATGGGTGAAGAAAAAATAAATCTCTGCTTATATTTTACGGTTGGCGCCATTAGTTAGTTGAGTTTATTGTGTTTTTATTATTTTATTAAATTGCTTCATTTTTTCGCAACTGTATTAAAAATAGTCGTTCAGTACACGTGCGAAACCGTCATTGCAACTTGTTCCGACTGTCAACCCTCGCCTTCGGCTGCGCCTCGGCTCGGGTAGACATTTGTCGGAACTCTTTGCAATGACAACCTTTCCGCACTTGTAATGAAATATACTATTTCAACACATTTGCTCGAAAAATGCATTTACAAAGCCTGTATTAGATATGAGCGCCGATGGCCAATACCACGGCGGCGGCGTGGCCTTAAAATTTCCACGGCGGCGGCGGCGTCGCGGCGGCGCGACGTGGCCGGCCGTGGGCCTTAGAATTTTTTTTATCAGGGAAAGATTTCTTAAAAAAAACTTAAAGAAAACCGTATTAAAAAGCTTTACCTATATTTTTTAATAATTGTTAATATAATTTTACAGTCTTTTAAATAAAATTGGAGATCACGTTTACTTACTGAATAATAATCATTTCAATGTTTTCTAGTGACCGACCGAAAGTTCGGTTTCGGTTTCGGCCAGTTTCGGCCAAATCAACTAGTTTCGGCCTAAGTTTCGGTTTCGGCCAGGAAATGGCCGAAACTTTCGGCCGCGCCGAAACTTGAGTGTTCATGAATTATCGTCCATCGTTCGGCGAACTTCGCGACTAGCTCGTGCTCGCTCGTCGCGTCGCCCGCGCCGGCCCATAATCCAGTCAAAATAGACAAAAATATGTCATAACTTAGACAAAATTCGCATAGAGCTGAAAATTGGCAGAGATGTTAAATACATCATTATAAATGAAATGTCAAAAATCCCCTTCGATTCTACTTCTGCAAAAAAAAATATTCAAGGTCAAAAGTACAAAATTAAGGTTTTTTCCATTTTTCTCGAAAACAGTAAGTATTATCGTGAAAATAGATCAGACAAAAGTTGTAGATCATACAATTCTCTACAAAAATGATCCAGTCACTTTTTCTCTTACGACTCACCATTCGTGAGATATCGCGGTTTTAATCATTAGAAATTTCATATTTTACATAATATGCACACATTTCCGCACCACCTATGAGGTAATGTACTTAGTACATTTTTTCTAACGTGGTTTCCCCAGTAGGTGATGGAGATAGCCCTTCAATTAACTACCCTTGACCTGTACATACAGCAGGAAGCGGCGCTAGCCGCCATCAGGCTAATGCATCTGGGCATATGGGGCAAAAACATTACCAGTCCACACGCTAAAATCCTGGACCGGGCGATTGAGTACCAGCCTCTCATCGCTGCCCCGTGTGACAGAACACCAAACCAACCGATGTTCAACAAGAACTACATTATACAAACAGTTCAGGAAGAAAGGGATCAGTCAGGAGTCAATGAAGTGCGCATTTATACAGACAGCTCTAAAACACAAAACGGTTCAGGTGCTGGCGTACACTCCCTTGACCTAAATATTAACTTTCACATACCACTAGGCACACATAGTTCGATCTTTCAATGCGAATGTGTTGCCTTAACACAAGCTGCAACAGCAGTAAAGCGCTTAGGCATCCGGAACTATGGCATTAAATTCCTATCCGACAGCCTATCTGTGCTCAAAGCTTTAGGAAGCAAACAAATCAACAATAAGCTAATTTTTGAGTGCCATCTAGCTCTGGAGAGTTTATCGACGCTTAATCGTATTACTCTCCAGTGGATCAAAGGGCACAGTGAATCTCTGGGCAATGATGCTGCAGATGAACTTGCGAAGAGAGGCTCTGATATGAGGGTGCTAGGCCCGTACCCACTTCTCCCTTTGCCTTTCTCACAATTTCGTGCGTGGATTCGCCAAAGATCGACCGAACTTCATAACAACAGATGGTCACGGGCAACAGACTGTAGACAGTCAAAATTGGCTTTACCAATGATACACCCGCGATTAACCAAAAAACTTCTCAGCCTGAGCAGGAATAACCTTAGAATAATAATAGGTACAATTACGGGCCACAACCTCCTTAACAAACATCTTTTCAACATAGGCGCCACGGACAGCCCCCTTTGCAGGGGCTGCCTTGATGCCGAGGAATCAGCCGCCCACGTCATCCTGGATTGCGAGGCCGTGGCTTCTCAACGTGCAGAAATCCTCGGAACAATGAGGTCGCTCCGCGAAGCCTGTGAAGCTCCCAGGAAGCTTCTGTGCTTCTGGGCGGAGCTAGGCTGGCTCTGTTAGGCAGAATCCCCACGCACAACGGCCCGAATGCGGGAAAGGGAGTCCCATCATCACCATCATTCCCCAGTAGGTATACTCTATGATCTATTGTAATAAAGAAAGTTTGATCGGATCGTATCCTTTTAATTGAAAGAATCCTCGTAGTAATATTGCTAATGAGTAAAGTGGAATAGATTGTTTTTTTTCCACATGTCATTATAAAGATAATTGTCTAATTCTACTTCGACAATTATTTCTTCGTCTTTATTTTCTTCTTCTTGCAGAAGTTCGCTGTTCTAAGGGATGCATCAATGTCTCCTCATTAATATCATAAATATCTTCATCTGTTGTATTTCTTTCAATATAACATGTAGAAAAACCACTTATTCCATTTTGATCATTAGCAATATTACTATTCTTGCAATTAATAAGATACGATCTGATCAAACTTTCTTTATAACAATAGATCGTGGAGGATACCTACTGGGGAAACCACGTTAGAAAAATGCGCCAAGTACATTATTACCTCATAGGTGGTGCGGAAATGTGTGCATATTATGTAAAATATGAATTTTCTAATGATTAAAACCGCGATATCTCACGAATGGTGAGTCGTAAGAGAAAAAGTGACTGGACCATTTTTGTAGAGAATTGTATGATCTACAACTTTTGTCTGATCTATTTTCACGATAATACTTACTGTTTTCGAGAAAAATGGAAAAAACCTTAATTTTGTACTTTTGACCTTGAATAATTTTTTTTGCAGAAGTAGGATCGAAGGGGATTTTTGACATTTCATTTATAATGATGTATATAACGTCTCTGCCAATTTTCAGCTCTATGCGAATTTTGGCTAAGTCAAATGTTTATTTTGACTGGACTACCAGTTCGCCGCCGTCCATCGTTAATCGCATGGAGTTGAGGTTGTGTTTTGCACATACGAGGGCGGTCCCATAATGAATTGGCCTAACTATGAACTAATGAAGGAAATGAAACGAAACCAATTTTATTTTTCAATATAATCACCATGAATACTACTAACACACTTCTGACATCTGTGAATCAACATCTCTTAACCTTTATAAAAATAATCACAATTTTTAGCCTCAAAATGACCGAAGACGGCCGCTTGCAACTCTTCATCGCTTGAAATTTTTCTTCCTCTTAAGTCTCGCTTTAAATTTGGAAATAAATAATAGTCAGACGGGGCCATGTCTGGACTGTGAGGTGGATGTTCAACTTCTGTGAACCCGCATTGACGAACTGCATCCTTCGAAACACCAGCGGTATGAACAGGGGCGTTGTCATGGAGCAACAGGACACCTTTAGACAGCTTGCCTCTTCGTTTTTCCTTTATTTTGTCTCGTAATTTATATATTAAAGAAGCATAATATTAGCCGTTCACGACTGTATTACGTTCTTTAAAATCCACCATCAATATGCCTTGAAAATCCCAAAAGATTGTGCACATCAGTTTTTTAGCCGATTGTTGCATCTTTGCCTTTCTAAGGGGCTTTTCACCCTTATAACGCCATCCCATTGATTCGCGCTTGCTTTGTTGGTCATAATACAAGATCATAGTTTCATTACCAGTCACTAGCCGCTCGATCACAGTCTTAGAATTTTCGCCACAAAGATCCAAAAACTCCGAAGCGCAGCGCACTCTTTCCTGTCTCTGTACCGCTGAAAGAAGTTTCGGTACCCATCTTGCACTCACTTTTTTCATGTGAAGATGTTTATGGATCGCACGAATACGTACTTTTAGAGAGCCCAAGCCTAGCTGCAATTTCTCTAATCTTCAAACGGCGGTCACTCAGAACCTCCTCTTCGATAAGAGCAATCGTTTCGGGAGTGAGCACTTCCACAGGTCAACCGTCGTGGCAAATGTCTTCGACGGTTTCTCTTCCGAGGCGAAACTCTTTCACCCAATTTTTCACTGTGCTATAGGAGGGGGCAGACTCCTTATACACGTCATCCAATCGTTCTTTTATTTGGGCAGGGTATAAACCTCCTTTAAACAAAAACTTTATGACACTTCGATACTCAGTTGTCGACATTTTGAAAAAATACGCGACTCTCGTTATGCTAATGCCTGCTAAACTAAGACTAAGCATTTCATGTCGATGCGCGTTTCTTATATTAAGTGCACGATAAACGCACTATTTAATGCAACACAACATGTAGCAACATGTCGCGTAGAACTATATCAGGCCAGTTCATTATGGGACCGACCTCGTAAATGATTAGGTAAGTATTCAACTGTCTGTATGTATAATATACATTGTATATTCAAATAAATGTGTAAAAAACACACCAGATTTCTGTATACGATAGAAATTTTAAATATGTTTAAGTAAGTTCCGGTTTCGGTGTCGGCCGAAACTAAGAGCAAGGACGAAAGTTCGGTTTCGGTTTCGGCTGAAAAACCTGTTTCGGTCGGACACTATTTTTTTTTTATGAGAAACAGCCATTTTAAGTTAATACACGTTCACTCGGTGAAATATTCGACTCGACTGAGTGTGAGCGACGAGCGAGCGTAGCGTCGCGAGGCGACTAGGCGAACTAATACGGCCGGGCCGCGCGTGCGAGCGGGAGAGCAAGTTGCGACTCGTCGCGACGGCGCGCCGCGTGTTTCACTCGGCGACGACGCGTCGACATGAACTCACGGCGACGGCGGCGCGCCGGCGCGGCGCTCATATCTAGCCTGTATACATTGTTCGAAAGTTAAAAATTACGCACCATACAACGGAACGTGCGGTAAAATAGGTACTCTCACCTAAGTATCTATTTTACCGCACGTTCCGTTGTATAGCACCGTGCGTTTTCTTTACGGTTTTTTTTTTTAATTTCCATAAAAAATTATAAGAATTCCACCAAAGAGTTTTACATTAGGTATGAGAATAAACAACCTGATTGATCGAACCTCCTTGGAAGCGCTTTTGCTCAATACGTTGTCTCACTTTAATACTAAAGAGTAAATGAGACAAAAGATGTAGTCTAATTTTCACCACGTGCATGTGGCGCCATTTGCAAATTCGCGCCATTTTCATATTCGAAATTTCAAAAATTGTTGCGACTTTCCCACTGTTAAATAAACAAAATAATAATATGACTTCAACATACTAAGTGTGAAATTAATAATGTCAGTCAGGCAGTTAAGCTTCCAAAGCAGCAAATTTCACTGAATTTCAATAATTGTTCAAATTTTACTATTAATTTCCAAGAGTAGTGACCTATCTGTTTATTTTCTTATTTGCTTATAAAAAATAGTCAAATGAAAAAGTTTGTTTAATTATATACTGTACTGTTTTCTCGCAAATGTGTTGAAAAACATTGTATGACACACGTGCAGAAATTGGTATTTACAAACTCGTGACTATGGTAAGCCCTCGACTTCGTCTCGGGCTTACATTCGTCTACTCGTTTGTAAAAACCAACTTACCGCACTAGTATCATAAATAACTATTTTGTTTTATACAATCAAGTTTTAATTATTGAATACTTCATTATTAAATATCTCTTCCTATTTGGTAGTAAAATGCTATTAATCTCTTAAATAAATTACAAACTATAGTTTTGTATAATTTAAAAGCATTTTTAAAATTTTGTAAATGTAAGAACCATGTTTCCGTTTATTATGATTTTCTTGATGTTGACTTAAAAGAGCATGGCAGTTGAGAACGTGACATGCTCACTTAAATGTCTCATCGATGGTGGCGCGTGTGTTGGATCATTCGGTTCCCTACAAAATGGTTGAGCTAGATGGTGCTGACCCACGCGTCATGTTCGTGAACGGGCGCCGTCGGTTGAGACTGGTCATCTCTTAACTGCCAAGGCTTATTTTTAATCTTATATTTTGAAATGTTTCTTCTATTGTGTCTTTTTTTTACATTGTTCTCACATATAGAAGCAACAACAATAATGTATCCAGGATTTTGTAATACATATCTTGATTTAAAAGAGTGTCCATGGAGTTTCTTGCCCGTTCTTCTCCATAGAGATCTATGTTTTGGAATGGGCGACTAGCTTCAACTTTCTGACTAACTGACAGACTATTTAAATTTTGACAATTCAAAAGTGCCTGTACAAGGTTTAATTGAAATAAATGCTTTGAGTTTGAGTTTGAGTGGTGGTGGTGCATCGTGAGTTACGGACGAAGATAAGATGCCGGAGGTTGATGGTTGTGGCTCTGATGGATTAAGTTTTATATTTTTGTTAATTTGACTGCTTAATATGGTTTTATTCGCCATTAGGCTTTCGATATAACCCTCAGCGACTTTATCAGAGCTCCAACCACCGTGTCTTTTTATTGACGTAATATCCGCCCCTGAATCCGCCAAGAAAGTCGCCGAAGTTCTTCTAATGGTGGTCACCATTAGAAGAACTTCGGCGACTTTCTTGGAGACTTTGGTGTAGAGTTCAACATCTTTAAGTTTTAAATATTTAGCAATTTCCTTTGGCATATTGCTAATTTTACTTTTGCCGATGGCTTGTCGAGTACATTTCCCATTCCGATAGTTTATTAAAAAATCTATTGTTTTCCATTTTGGTGGGATGCTTGGTATTTATGAATGATTTTAGTATCTATATTGTCCTTGTACAATGAATGACCGATTTTTCTTTGTCTTAGTTTCCTTTACATTATCAGCAGTAACTCATTGGAATGATTTTCAACGTCCTCCACCTTTAAGTTTACAAGTTCACATCCGCGGCAAGCACCATTGAGTCCAAAAATTAAGGCCACCTATAACAAAGATAAAAAACAGGTAAATAATATAGAATAATTAACATTACTAAGATACGAAATATTCATAGTTAAATCATGTATACTTACTTTTGTGGCCAGAAAAATTTCGTCAGGAGCCATTAAGAAATTTTTTCCACATTTTGAGTCGTAAAAATTTTAGGCTTCTTTGCGCAATGCCCTTCTGATTTTCTTTTTAAAAAAGCCAGTAATTTCGTGAATCTATTTATTTCAATGCTGTGGTTGATGCTTATTGTAGCTTACAGTTTTGAGTATATGCACCAAAGTGTATTCGGATTCTTTGTCTTGGATAAATAATCAAAATAGACAAGAAGTACTGATTCTGAAATTGATAGGCCTTTCGCACTTCTCCACGTTGAAAATTCTTCATAAGTTTTTAAATAATTTTCCTTGGATTTTGTTGGAAGCAAATTATTTATAATTGCGGCAGCATTTGCAGTGATGGAATCCGACAATTCACTGTCACTGTCGCTTTGATTTAACATCGTAACGTATTTTTAGAACATTAACTTATTTATAAAAATAAATTAAAATAAACTTAACGTTTATATATTTGAAGAAAACAAAAACGCGGCAAATTCCTAGACTAATATTTTTTTGTCGGAAAAGCAAAGGCATCAAGCTCATACGGCCTCGTCGGTTTTCGTAATTTTATTTAATAATCATAACTGCATAATAAATGTGTATTCCTTTTTCAAAAAGATGTATAATCTATCTATAGGTAGGTACTAATATTATAAAGCTGAAGAGTTTGTTTGGTTGAACGCGCTAATCTCTGGAACTACCAGTCGGATTTGAAAAATTATTTTTGTATTTGATAGCCCAATTCTTGAGGAAGGCTATAGGCTAACATCACGCTATGACCTTTAGGAGCCGAGCAAAGAGAAAAAAAGTCAGAAAGAAAGCTAAGCAAAAACGAATAGCGCGGGCAAGCGATGCGATGCGGCGGGGTGGGTCGGAGTAACAAAAAATTTCACGCGGACGAAGTCGCGGGCAGAAGCTAGTGCTTTATATACAAACTCAATGGTGTAAGTAAACACAGATGTAGTTCAGTATAAATTTCGGTAAGTATTCCAAATTAAATCACATTCTCCCCCTAGAGGATGAATGAAATTCAGTAGGTACAATTTTCTTTCAAAAATGACTATTGTTATGTTCGCTTTTTGTGGCATAGAATGTCACTTTTTTGAGCAAGTGGTACGAAAAGTGTTGTTTTTATAGTATGTAATAGGTAATACGGGCTGGTGTCCGCAACTTCACGTCAATGCGCGTACTTTGCGTACGGTGTTTTAGTACCTAGTAGGAATAGTAGGAATTTATGGAACATACAAATTGAAAATTTGTTTATTTAGTAGAATCCCAAGTAGCACAAAATAGCTTTATAATCGATGGATAACAGAATTAGCATATTATTATAGTTTTATAAGAAGTCTACATATAGGCATTATAAACCACTATACAGCTCTTGTAATGCTAATTTGGGCCCCAAATTATACAGCCTTAAGTGTAAGAATGGCATTTTAGCAGCATTATATTGGTTGTCTACCGGAATGATAAACGCATTATAATGGGCTGTGAAAACAGGTTAAAGCAGTGCGCATATGTTAAATGCGGCTCTTATACAGCTTGTACCATTACAAAGGCAAAATAAAAACATTTTCAAATATTATTTTTAATTTCTGTTATTATTAATAAATCTTGTGTAAAAAGAACATGGATACTTTCAACAAAAAAATATAAGTGCTACATGGCAAGTAATTAAACTCTTGTTTTTGTTCTCTATGAGGAATTAAGGTTGCGAGTATCAGTTTACTGTGAAATTATGTATATATTTGAATCAAATATTTCATGCGCCTTCAAATTAAAGAGCTATTTATTACAAAAATATTATAAAAATACGTGGAATTGTAAAAAAAATTATGCTTTTACGAAGAAATCATTAGTTTTAGTCATTATGATACCTGTATTGTACCGGCCGGTCAATACCATAGGTTGAAGTCCTTTCTAAAGGACTATTTACCATAAAATTAAATTTTAAATATTATCGATACAAAAAGCAAAATGGCGTAAGCATAATTAAAAACTTTAGGCATGCGGATATACGACTTATTGCTTGTTAAAATTCTTGTCATTATACGTTTGTATAGATAAAGGCTATATAATATTATGATGAAATGCTTTTAAAAAGCTGGCATTAAAACAGCACCAATGTACACCGTTAAACAGTTGTGACCCATGCGAAAGGTCGTTATAAAACATAGAGCAGTTTTAAAGAATTTTAAAATGCTTTTTAATAGCCTAAGCCGTAATTAATGCTTACATACGGCCTACACTTTTGTATAATGCTTACAGCTGTATTAGAAGCTGTATAGAGACATAAATTATGTCTAAAATAAAACCTTTAGCTGCACAAAAGATTGAAAAAGAGGATTATATAGCTTTAGGAACTACAAAGTTAATAAAATGCTGTTATACAGAAGCAAGACATTGCTAAAACCCTTCAAATTCTATAACGAAGCTAGAAGAAATTTTCTGGTCATCACTTTTTCCATTATATCGATTTTGTGTTACTTGGGATGTTAACAATATAAATTAGTAAATTGAATTTTCTCCATAGACCAATTGATCAAATTTCAATTGGTCCATGGAGCACCGACGGAATAGTTAATAATATAATTGCATGATATTAACTTTAATTTCAAGTAGGTAATATAATAAATGTATCAAAAGTACCGACGTAAACTAAATAAAATTTGCACGCTTGCTTGCAGGCAGAATACAATGACACTAGGCTATAGGTATATCTTTATAAAATCTACCAAAACAATGTATTTCTAGCAAATAAACGTTTGATTCGATTTGAAAAAAAAATAAGTAAGTACCTACTTAAATATATAGGTACTCCACACACGCTTAGCAGAATATGATACTAAGTAAGTCCTTTTAGTCTCGTGATCACTGTATTCCAAAGACTATAACCACATCCTCTTTGCTGGATTCTCCTTCTCTTCAAACTCCGAAGTGTTTTTCATTTTAATTAATACATATTTTAATTTAATATAATTTACGAAGGTTGCTTTTGTGAATGTCGTGTAGGTACACTAACTTGTAGGTAATTGGTACTATGCACATAAGAACCCATACCTGTTAACTTTTATTTATTATTTAATGTAGGTAGCACTTACCTTTAGGCAAAGTATGCTGTTGGCGTAGTTACTATTTTAAATAAATTTTAAAAAATGTAAACCACCTACTTTGTGTTTTAACAACAAAAACTTTCAAACCATTTGACAACACGTCAGTCTCATAAGCACTTCGTTCTGAGGCATGAAGAAAATCCTCCGTAAATGCCTTTTATAACATATTTGCTCGTAAAGGGTCTCTTATTTCACCAATTTCAATATCGTAATGTATCTCATTACGCACTTGTGCGGTAATGTAAAGTAAATCGCACGGTTTATCAAGATGCTCCGTCAAAACGAACGGTACTTTTTTAAATCTTAGCAAAGAGTTTTTATTTCAGAAAAGATGTCAACATTTCGATGGCCCCACCGAATAAACGTGTAAGAGAAAAATGACAACTTTTCAGCAAAAAATAAAAACGTTAAAATTTCAATAACGCTCATTTCATGGTAAATAGGTATAAATAATGTATGATCGAATTATAGGTAAAAAAATAAACTATAGACTTGTATTTTTACTTTTTTTAAAACATCAACGAGTTTCAGGAAATTCATGAAAAACTATTTAATTTTTTTACTCTTGTGAAATTTGCATGACTAGGTCACAGTAATATATCATTGCACGTTTATTCGTGTAATAATACACAAAGAATAAAACGTACTGTTATGTTACACTATTATTCTCTGTAAATCAAGTTCATTTTGGAACCCAGTTATAACTATTTACACGCTTGTTTACAGTACAATGTACTGCTATTATGTGATTGGAAAGATCGTATGCATTAATATTAGTGTTATTAGGATCAGTTTTCATTTATGTAATACATCTTTGTTAATGCATGGTATAATAATATAAATAATTTTGTAAAAGGATGAAATAAAACACAGATGTATAAAGAATTAAAAAAATATAATTATATGTATTAATCCACGTGAACACAAAGTACTAGTATTACTGATAAAAAAAAACGAATTGCAATATTAGAAACACTAATCGTCCTCCTCACTATCATTGGAGACCGAGATAGAGTTTTCCAATGACCGTAGATGTTTCTATCTATCTATCATGGGGTTTAGGTTTCCGCACTTAGTCCTTGAAGTGGACCATTGTGCGTGAGCCATGGTGGCCGATTACTCCAACCAGCCCACCTCCCTCCAGAAGCAGATTAGACTTCCCGGTCTCCTCAGGGCATCCGCAAGGGATGTTGGTGTTCCCAGGGTCTCCTCGCGAATCTTGGTAACGCCTGTGCACTCAAGAAGCACATGCGCCACCGTTTCCTCCGCTTCCATGCATGCTCTGCACAGGGGACTGTCAGTGATTCCCAGGGTATGGAAGTGTTTATTTAGTGAACAGTGTCCAGTGATGGTCCCCGCCACCAGGCGCAGGTTGTCTCTGTCCAGGCGCAGAAGGCGCCTGGTCAGCTTTGTATCCAGGGATGGCATAGCTTCCTTGGATTGCCTACATCCTGGTGTCGAGGTCCACCATTTTTCCGCTTGTATTCGAGTGTGATCCTTTAACCAGCTTCTTAGCTGCTTGAATGGAATGGGCACAATGGGTTCAGGTCCGTAGGGTCTTGTGCTGGATCCTCTTCTGGCAAGTTCGTCAGCCGCATCGTTTCCAAGTGATCCACTGTGACCTCTAATCCGTTGTAGCGTTATTGTGTTGCGATTTAGTACCGTGATTCGTTCTAGGGCCTTGTGGCATTCTAGTGTTAGTCTCGACGTGATCTGATTACTCTTTAGGGATTGAGGAACTGAGGCACTGTCGGAGAGTATTCGGATATTGGTATCCGTAACCCCCCTGGCCTCTATAGCGTGTGCCGCTTGGATAATACCTACACACTCTGCTTGGTAAACGGAGTAGAGCATTCCAAGTGGTTTGGATATCTTAATGTTTAGGTCGTTGGAGAACACCCCGACGCCCGTCCCTTCGTCGGTCTTTGATCCATCAGTGTAAATTCTTAGCTCTGTTGTACCTGAGTAGTCACACAACTCCTCTATGAGCTCTATGTTGTAGTGTTTTTGGAAGCAGTGGGTCTTCAGGGTTCTGTCGATGGGTGATGTCATCATCGGTTGTTCTTTGATTGCATCTTCTCTGATGCGTGTGTGTTTGATTCTAGAATCATTGCTTAGGGAGCCGGATACTTCGAGTCTGAAAGTCGCTATGGCCGCCTCCTCTCTTACGACGAGTTGTAGGGGAGGTAGCCCCAGCATCACGTGTAAGGCAGCAGTGGGGGAAGTCCTCATGCTGCCGGTGATTGCTACGCAGGCAAATCTTTGCAGTTTCTCGAGATCCTTTTGGGTTGTACTTAGGTTGGTCCTGGGCCACCAAACTAAAGAACCGTATGTGATAATTGGTCGTACCGTAGATGTTTATAAAAACTTTGATAATGGTTTGGTATTGCTCCTGAATCACACGGACTTATCAAGTCCTTAAATAACGGAATTGGTATAGGGGGCATCTCACGTCAAGCGGACAGGGAAAAAAGTGAGGTTCTGAAATTTGTTCACATTAGGTCCAGTTATAGGTACTTTTAGTAGATATAAATACGAACACAATTTTTTTTTAAATATGATTTATATTAGGTCCTTACATTTATGAAATTAGCGTTTTGTGGTACTGACCAATTTGATCTGAAATATCTCCTCTTTGGTTAAGAATTCCAAATTCAAATTTATACATTAATTTAGCTGGTACATTTGAGTTTTGAAAACAGTCATTAATTTGTTTTTTCCTCATTATTTTTTTCTTTGGCGTCGCTTATTACCGCTCAATGGAAAACATGAAATATTGGTATATTTACGAGTACGAGTTCCACCGTGGCACCAGTGCTGCAAAAACAGCTCGAAGGATTAGTGATGTGTACGGCGCTGGTGTCGCAAAAGAAAGCACGGTGCGTTTTTGGTTTCAACGTTTTTGTTCTGGAAATTTCGTCCTTCAGAACCAACCCCGTAGACGGCCGGAGACCAAAGTGGAAAATGAAGAATTAAAGGCTATTGTGGAAGCGGATCCATCACAAAGCACATCAGAGATAGCTGCAGGCTTCGGGGTAAGTGATAAAACTGTATTGATCCACTTGAAGCAAACCGACACAATAATGAAGGGATTTTAAATCGAATCATTACTTGTGGTGAAAAGTGGATATGGTACGATAATCGGAAGCGCTCGTCGCAATGGCTGAACCCTGGAGAACCAGTCAAATCCTGCCCTAAACGAAAATTGACTCGGAAAAAGTTACTTGTGAGTGTTTGGTGGACTAGTGCCGGTGTCGTCCACTACAGCTTTCTAAAATCTGGCCAAACGAATACGGCAGATATCTATTGTCAGCAACTGCAAACCATGAAGGAAGAACTAGCTGCTAAACAACCGAGATTGGTCAATCGCTCTAGGCCACTGCTGCTTCACGACAACGCAAGACCACACACTGCACAACAAACAACCACTAAGTTAGATGAGCTACAATTGGAATGTCTGCGACATCCACCGTACTCCCCGGACCTTGCTCCAACAGATTACCATTTTTTCCGGAATTTGGACAACTTCTTATAAGGAAAAAAATTCAACTTCGATGTGGCAGTCCAAACCGCCTTCAAAGAGTTCATTGATTCTCGCCCCCATGGTTTTTTTAGTGAAGGGATCAATGAACTACCTATGAGATGGCAAAAGTGCATAGATAACAACGGTATATTTGTTTTTATTTACTTTGATTAATTAAATATATTTTACAAAAAAAAATGAATTTATATTCCTCCCGTACAAAACGCCAATTTCATTGCAGACCTAATATTTGTCTAGTTATGGGCTCCTAAAGAATCGTCTAAATCGAAATTAGAATTTTTTTGAAGAATTTTTTCGGATTGAAAATAATTACAATAAATTTTCAAACTACGCGGTTTGTATAGAAAATTTCCGGATCTTCTTAAAAAAGGCATCAAATTTGAAAAAAAAAAATGTTTTAGTCTCCCAAACCGGAACTAAACATTTTCATAATATCATATTCCGCACCCCTTTCTAACGTTACGTACGATTGCAATAGAATTTATCGCGTAAACATTTGTGTATTTACCGTTAATAGCTATAAACTTTTAACTAATATGCAAAGAATATTCATGTTTGAATCTTGAACATAATTGTTATAAAAAAATAATTATAGTAAGAGACAATGCAATACTTTAATTTTATTATCCTATCTAAATTCAAACTTCCATTTTGTGGAATATAACATTAGTAATAAAATTTGCATACATTTCTACACGAATAAACGTGTAAGAAGCCATTACCCAAATTCAAAAATAATCACAAATCTTCTCAAACGTCTGTAGGTTTTAACACGTTTATTCTTGTAGGTATATTTGGCGACTCGAAAAGCATGTATTAAAAGCATAAACTATTATTCCTGTATTTTTTAAATTAATAATTTCCCTAGAATAAAGAAATTCACTATTATAAAAGGCGTGTTTTGAGTCTAAGATTCATAAAAAAAATTAAGTAGGTGCAGGATAGGCAAAAGAAACGAAATATGAAAAAAAAAAAATTCGTGTAAGAGCTCTTGCACGTTTATTCGGTGGGGCCATCGATTTTATGAATAAAATTAACTTTGGGAGATAAAATATAATAAATAAACATTTAATTCTTTAATTTAATTAATTTTGACAATAAATTACAACCATTAATATCTGTAACAAAAAAAATAATAATTTACTTTATTAATAATACTGGCTGTTTTGTGCCTATGCCTGAAAAAAAAGCGCGAACGCGCGCGCATCGCTTACCTATCTGTTAAGAAGTAAAAATTATTCCGCGTGCTTTTTCTTTTCGCTGTACTTTTTTTTATTTGAAAATGTCGTCAAGTAATGATGAATTTATTAATTCCACACCGCCAGAAGTCTCAGAGGCAGCGAAAAAGGCTACTCTAAGCCTCGCCCGAAAAATCGACCGATAGATACTTACAAGCGTATCAAAATTTCATCATATGGAAAACAAGCAAATATGCAAGTTCAGTCCGAGTTTTATTTATTTCCTCGCAAATATGTTATAAAACGTCGTATGACATACGTGCGCTTTGAAAATTAAGTACAGCCTCTGCTTTCTTTTAGCCCTCGCCTACGGCTCGGGCAAGCAATATCGCCTCGGCTGTAATTTTCAACTTACCGCACTTATATCGTAATGTACAGACGCCAGCACATCAACCTACCACAATCTGTCAGATTTTCCCAATCAACTTTGAACCTTATACTTTAGCGATAAAGTTGAAAATCTATTAAAGAAATCTGACAGATTGTGGTAGGTTGATGTGCTGGCGTCCGTACTATTCACATTTTTTTATAAAAGAACTAGCTGCGTCTCGCGGTTTCACCCGCATAAGGCTTGATCCCGTAGGAATTTCAGGATAAGAAGTATCCAATCAAAGCAGCAGCCTTATCGGTGCTAATATAATAATAATTATAATATTTGAGTCGTATTGTGAAGCTACTAGGAGGCTTGGGAGCGGTCCAGGACGCTTCAACCAATGCATACTTTTCGTCACATGAAAGTGCGGTGACCCCATGCGAGTGATTAAGGATTTAAGAGTTCATACATAGGTAAGCATCCTAAGGACAACTTCAGACAAGACACGAAAATAACGCAAAGGTCTGCCAAATCCTCCAACTAACATCAATAATGATTAAATAGTTTGTCCTGTGGTGTGGCGCAGGTCAGCAGGACTTGGAAACTCCGGTGTAGGTAGTAGCCGTCATAGACTATATAAATAAACTGAGAGTTGCCGTGGCGCCCCGCCCCGTGGCCGTGTAGTGTTTGTGTTAGTCTGGCGGCGAGGGGTAGCGCGCGGCGCAGTGTAGCGCGGCGGCGGCGCGGCACGACGGCGCAGCGTGCTCGACGCTCGACATTCGAGGCCCGACCGAGGGCCGCGTCCTGCCATTGGCCGTATGCACGTGGCCTGATCTCGCACCATGGCAACGCGCCCCGTCCCGCGCGCTCCGCTCACACCGCAATTAGATATCGCGCTAGCAGCCTAGCACTGCTAGCAGTCGCCTCCGCGCACTTCGCATTGTCAGTCGCGCAGAACACGAAGACGCGTCGTGACGTACCGGACGTCCGCAGATCGCGCGCCGGTCGATACTCACGCACCCATATTACGACGAACGTTCACGATACAATTTACGGACAGTGCTAGAGCTTAGTGTTTTGTAATTACATTTCTCACGGATTAATGCTCGCTATAAAGGATTGAAATCAGTAAAAACAAGTAAATTATTGTACCTATTGTAAGTCTCGAGATTGGTCGTCTGCAGTCACAAATTGGGATTAGTTGTACACAGTACTGTAAGTAACAGGCAAATTCTACAAAAAAAAAAACAGGAAATTCCTGAATAATATAAAGCCACCTATTTCCTGGCAAATTGTTACCTTACCGAGCTTTTCACCCACGAGGGTTTGGTTGTTTGAAACTTGGAACATGCTGAAGTAGAGTACATAATAGGTACATTATTTTCAGCATTATAATTAATTTCAACATACTTGCTCGTAAAGTGGTTCTTAATGAACGGCTTTCAGCGGGTCGATTCTGTAAAAATCTTATCGTGAAAACTTAAGTGATGTGAGTTTGTTTTTGCTAGGAATTGACACTATTGACAGCTCACTCCACGCTCACGTCACCTAAGTTTTCAAGGTGAGTTTTTTTTACGGAATTGCACTGCAGGTCCTTATTGCAGTGTATTAAAAACGCGTGCTTTTTTTTACTTTATGTTACTGCACTAGTGGGATAAAGCCCCAGATAACTATTTACTAGTCGGAGATGTGCGCTTTTTTTAATCTCATCAAAGAGACTTCATGCCAAAAGGAATCCGCGGGCCATATTTCACCTTTTCATTTAAATAGCCTGAATTGTCCTTGGTCCCAAAATGAACTAAAATTTATTCACCTTAAGGCGAAAGCGCCAGTGTAGCCCGCGAAATTCAATTTTTTTGAGGAGTTTTGGAATTTGCTGGTCAGCATTAAGTTGTACGTTGATTAATATATGAATCGCGGCCGTAAGAAATATGTGTTTACAGAATTATAATCATTAAAGTCGTCAACACAACTCTCTAAGACCACGTAAGTCCAAAGAATGATGATTTCATGAAACAGTTATTCTTGGGACTTACGTGGACTTAGAGAGTTGTGTTGATGACTTTAATGATTATAATTCTGTAAACACATATTTCTTACGGCCGCGATTCATATATTAATCAACGTACAACTTAATACTGACCAGCAAATTCCAAAAAACCTAAAAATAATTGAATTTCGCGGGCTACCCTGGCGCTTTCGCCTTAAGGGGGAAGCGTTAAGGTAGCCCGCGAAATTAAAATTTTCTTACGTTTTTTGCAATTTGCTGGTCAGTATTAAGTTGTACGTCGATCAAAATATGATTCGCGGCCGTAATAAATATGTATTTACAGAATCATAATCATTAGAATCAGTAATACAACTTGTTAGGTTAGTATTAGGGATGCCTCGATACGCCTTTTTGCCGATACGATACCGATACCGATACTCTTATAAAAATATCGGCGATACCGATACCGATACGCTTACTGAATTCAAAAAGGAAGGTAGATTAAATAAAACATAATTAATTAATAGTTTTAGTAATCAAAATTAACATTTATAAGATTTTATGGAATTATCAATTATTGTCGAAATTTCAGTGATTCCATATATAGCACTTTTGTGTTTTGAAGTTGATATGACTACTACCTATTTATTTTATTTGACTCAAACGACTAGTTATAGGTAAATGACATACAATACACAAACAATTACGATATGTAATTCTTAATCTTATTTGCATGGAAAAATACTGTCTGTAATTGATAATTTGTGTTATTAGTATTTTGGCATTATTATTATTTTGACATTCTACTTAATAATTTTTGACATTGTATTTCTTTTTGACATTATTTAAACTGACATTAATTTTTTTTAAATGATATTTTACCTACCGACTTAATTTTTTTTTGTTTGTTTTAAATACTTGACATTAGTGATAAGTATAATTGTGTGATCATTTTGACATTTCATTCCATTATAATAATATAATATAACAAAATTGTACGGGTCTTGACATTATATAAAAGTATCCTCAGTATAATTTTTAAAATTTCTACGCCAGCAATGGTAGTGTACGTGAGACATTTTAATATTAAGAACTTGTATATACCGTATGCTCAGAAATAAATGAATTATTATTATTATAATAGTACGCGCAACAACATTCAACCTAACGAAATGGGATAGATGTGCGACTGCGAGGCCAAAGCGGGCGGGCGAAACAAAACACTGAATAATGCGCGGGGTTTCCCCGAGCATAGTTAGTTCGTGCCTCGTTTGCAACGAAATAGACGGAACAACACGCGCGTTTACATTACATTTTTAAAGCGCGAAATTGGAAAAGTATCGTTGAATCGGCCATAAAAATATCGCCGATACCGATATATCGGCGATACTTCAGGTTTTTTTCAGGTATCGGATGCATCCCTAGTTAGTATAATCCCAAAATGTCAAGATTTCATGAAATAGTCATTCTGTGGGATTACTTGGTCTTGGAGAGTTGTGTTGATGACTTTAGTGATTATAATTCTGTAAATACGTATTTGTTACGGTAGCGAATCATATTTTAATCAACGTACAACTTAGGTAATATGGACCGTGACCAGCAAATTGCAAGAAACGTAAGAAAATTTGAATTTCGCGGGCTACCTTACCGCTTTCCAGTTGTAGCTAGCGAAATTCAATATTTCTTACGTTTTTTAAATTTTCAGGTCAGTGTCAGGTTGTATCTTGATCAAAATATGATTCGCGATTATAACAGGTACGTATTTACGGAATTATAATCATTAGAATAATTAATACATCTTTCTAAGTTAGATTTGTTCCATTATGATCAAATCTCATAAGGAAACGTTCTTAGGGAACAATCTTAGATATATATATTATTGATTCTAATGATTATAATTCTATAAATACATATCTATTATAGTCGCGAATAATATTTTGATCAAGATACAACCTTATACTGACCTGCAAATTACAAAAAAACGTAAAAAAAATTGAAAATTGTCCGTGGTCCCTTTCGGATCCAAACGAAAAAGACTCGGACTGCTATTATTGCGGATTCTCACTGAACTAATGTATATTTCTCTATGCCAATAGTACTTTCTAATTCCATACTAACTAAACTACAATTTGACATAAATATGAAAACACTACGATCAGTCTAAAGTCTACTAAACATTATTTTGTGTTTATTATATTTTTTTTTAGGCTGTTTAGCGGTTTTGTCAGTGTCTTTATTTAAACTTGCGCGCGCATCGCTAGCGCGGCGCGCGGAAGCATAAAACCGGCGCGCCATTTTCCATACAACTTAAGGCGAAAGCGCCAGGGTAGCCCGCGAAATTAATTTTTTTTTAGGTTTTTTGCATTTTGCTGGTCAGTATTAAGTTGTACGTTGATTAATATATGATTCGCGGCCGTAACAAATATGTATTTACAGAATTATAATCATTAAAGTCATCAACACAACTCTCTAAGACCACGTATGTAACTCCAAAGAATAACTCGCTCCCCCCACCGAATAACATGGTAATGTGGTACTACGACAGTTTTCGTTTTATTGCATATTCGGTGTCTAAAACATTAATATTATCTTGTAATTTTTTTTTGTATTTTTTCTATGTATATTTATAAAAGTACAATAATTTCAATGGTACCGTAATGAACATAACAACATTATTCCCTTAAAATCTAAACACACTTTTTGCACGAATAATACCATAAGATGTTATTACAGATCATGCAATCGTTAACTTTTTCGGTAGGCGACGATTACCATTATATTCGCGTAAGAAATGCATGCCTTTTTCCACGTAAAGTATAAAACAATTATATTTGTGTATTATTTTTGTTTACAATATAATAGAAACGGCTTATTCGATTTAGATGCGGTTTTCACTAATATATTGTAGTAAGCTTCACTTAACATTTAGTGTTTATTTCATGTCAATCGGTTCATAAATAAAAAAGTTATATCAATTTCAAGAATCACGGCGGACATTTTTAAGGTATACTATCAGAGTACGTACATGGACGCGCACTCTCGAGGCTAACTGATGAACAGCGTTTGATATTTGATCTGGTGAGCGTTGATAGTACTTTGGAAGAAATGCTATTTGTAGAAGCACCCGGTGGAACGGGTAAAACATTTCTTACGAAAGTTATTTTGGCGAAGGTACGAAGCCAAGGTAAAATCGCGCTTGCTGTCGCTTCATCAGGCATAGCAGCCACATTGTTGCCAGGTGGGAAAACTGCTCATACAATGTTCAAAATTCCGATCGATTTAGACCGCACAGAAAGCCCTGTTTGTAATATTTCAAGAAACAGCGATAAAGCTAAGGTTCTTCGTGATTGTAGCCTTATTATATGGGATGAGTCCACAATGGCCAATCGAAAAGCAGTAGAAGCAGTAGACAGAACGTTGCGTGATGTCAAGCAAAATGATGAACCCATGGATGTGGATGGCATTACTATGCTTTTTTGTGGCGATTTTCGTCAGACTCTCCCTGTAATACCACGTGGAACAAGGGCTGTTGAAGTTAGAGCCTGCCTAAAGAGTTCTCGACTGTGGCATTACATTATACCTTTGCATTTGACATTAAATATGCGTGCGCAAATTAGAGGCAACGAAAATGCTCAAGAATTTTCAGATTTGCTACTTGAGATTGGTAACGGTGTGTTACCGCAGGAACAAGGAAAATTTTTTCTTAATGAAAACCTATGCAACATAGTTTCATCAATGCGAGACCTCATATCATCTGTGTATGGAAACGCAACGCAAATACCAACTTGCGAAAATTTCTGGCTTTGCGAAAGAGCTATTTTGACGCCACGAAACGACCAAGCAGCAACAATAAACGCTGAAATTTCGAGCTATGTTCCGGGGGATTATGTTGAGTATATCTCCATTAACAGAGTCATGGAAGAAGGAAAATCTACAAGCTACCCAGTAGAATTTTTAGAATCCCTCAATGCTCCTGGACTACCAGCACATAAAATAAAATTAAAAGTAGGCGTACCGATAATGCTTCTTAGAAATTTAAGCCCCCCAAAACTTAGCAATGGCACCAGGTTAAAAGTGACCAATTTACAAAGAAATCTGATAGAAGCAGAGATTTTAACAAGGTGTGGAAAAGGTAAAAGTGTTTTCATTCCTCGGATTCCTCTCATTCCAAACAATTTTCCATTTAGTTTTAAACGAGTCCAGTTTCCAGTCAGCCTATGTTTTGCGATGACAATTAAAGCCCAAGGTCAGACGCTGAAAGTTGTAGGTGTAGATCTAAGTATCAGCTGTTTCTCGCACGCTCAGTTGTATGTGGCTCTGTCACGGGTTAGCAATCCTAGGAGCCTGTATGCTTTCATCCCCGATGGCCATACGTCAAATATCGTATACAGAGAAGCATTACTGTAAAGTAAATTTTTAGCTACCCAAACGACGGTATATGTAATTCAAAATATGCTGCCCGAAAAGTCACTATTCCACGCTGACGAAGTCGCGGGCACAGCTAGTTAATAAATAAAAGGACTGATTATGATAAATAATAAAACCTTTGTTTTATTTCATAAATTTTAATAAAAAGCTATTATAAATTATCCAGTATTAATATCAACTTCCTCTATTATTGTTATTTTTCTGCCAAATCAAATAATAAGTACTGGATTATTTAATAAAACATGTATTTGCAACATTATATTACTGTTAATCTTTTGACACCACACATCGACGAATATTACTGTAATGTAATATTACATTATACACTATCGCTTGGATTTCACACGAATAATATCGTAATATCATATTGCCGTTAGGTTTTTTGACACTGTATTACAACGAATAATACTATAATGCATTAATATTGACTACGATATTGTTGCGTTTACACGCGAATAATATGGTAATGATGCGTTGCATACTATACTTTTGCCATTTAATTTCAGTAACATTATTTTTGTGAATAACTTAATTTTATTAAAGTATTACAAAAAAATCATAATATAAATTAGATTGTAAAAAAATTAGCTTTGTTTTGACGTTTAAATGTCTACCTTACGATCTACCCGTGCCGAGATATACGCATAAAACAGTTTTTTATTTTTCCTGTAAAATTTTGATTTATCGATTACCATATTATTCGGTGGGGGGAGCGAACTGTTTCATGAAATCATCATTCTTTGGAGTTACGTGGTCTTAGAAAGTTGTGTTGATGACTTTAATGATTATAATTCTGTAAATACATATTTGTTATGGCCGCGAATCATATTTTGATCGACGTACGACGTAGATTTTCCCAATCAACTTTGAACCTTATGCTTTAGCGATAAAGTTGAAAATCTATTAAAGAAATCTGACAGATTGTGGTAGGTTGATGTGCTGGCGTCCGGACCAGCAAATTGCAAAAAAACGTAAGAAAATTTGATTTTCGCGGGCTACCTTAGCGCTTGCCCCTAAATATTTAACAATACAAGTCTGTTTTTTCCTCGCAAGTATGTTGAAAAATATCGTATGAAACGCGCGTGCATTGATCATAGCACACGTATCATAATGTACCATTGTAAAAGTAATACACAACCGACTTCCATAAAATACACTACAAAGTGAAAAATAAGTTTAATTTCGGAAGTCGGGTGTCGTTGGTTCTGAATTTTCGTTTTTGACACCGACTTTCGAAATTGAAGTTATTTTTCACTTTGTAGTGTTTTTTTTTGAAGTCGGTTGTTTATTTTTATTTTTCAAAAAAACGTTTTTATATTTCACTTTTTAGTTGTACCTAACCTACCCCATACAAATTCATATAACACTTCTTGTAAAATAGTTGGGCAAACGTCATCTAAACTATTCCAAATCTCAAGTTGATAGCATTAGTAGCTCTTGAGATATCCAGCTGTGACAGACAGACAGACAGACTGATTCTCACCATAAGGGTTCCGTTTTACCATTTTGGTACGGTCCCTAAAAAGAAAAAAATGTTTGAGAATGTGCAAACTGTGCTCTTTCATATACCCCACATGCCCTAGTAGCCCCTTAGAATTTTTCGGACCACTTTCAGTCCCTGTTGCAAAAAAATATACATATATTCTTATTTCTTTCTTATTTGCAAAATAGTTGGCAAACGTCATCTAAAACTATTCCAAATTTCAAGTTGATAGCATTAGTAGTTCTTGAGATATCCAGCTGTGACAGACAAACTGTGTCTCACCATAGGGCTTCCGATTTACCATTTTGGTACGGAACCCTAAAAACGTGCTCTACTTTAAACAATATAGTGAGGTCCTAACTAGACAAAAAACAACCGACTTCCAAAAAAAAAACACTACGAAGTGAAAAATAACTTTCATCTCGGAAGTCGGTGTCGTTGGTTCTGTATTTTCGTTTTTTGACACCGACTTTAGAAATTAAAGTTATTTTTCTCTTTGATTTTTTTTTTGAAGTCGGTTGTTTTTTCTTTTGTAAAACCGTTTTTATTTTTCACTTTTTAGTTGTACCTACCTACCCGAAACAAATTCATTTAATTATCACTACTTGCTATGTGAATATCAGTGACAGAAAGCTATTTAACACATCTGCCTAGCCCTTTAAAGGGTACAGGCGTGATGTTTTGTTGTGTGATTGCGTAAACAATGCATACATATCGACGGGTGCAAAGTAAAAAAAGTCAACTGCAATTTTGAGATTTTTGGTTTTTTGTAAAAACTAACTTAAAATATCATGTTCAACAACATAGCAAAAACAAAAATACAAATATCACCTTATTTTTGGTACTTTTGTCACGTAAAAGAAGACAACTACGCCTGTTTTGTGAAATTGCACGATGTAGATGCGGATAACTACCGCCTGGCCGCTTATACGCGGGACGCGCGGGGGACCAGCGGTCAGTCATATTTCGTCATCAGTCAGATGACATGTTCTTCGCCGGCCGGCACGAATATTTGTTTGTTTTGGTTTGTTAAGTGATAAGTGTGTATAAAAGTGTTATCATATTAGTAAACAGTTTGGGTTCAACACAATAGACATGGAAAGACGTAAATTATTGGTGAATTTGGGCAAGACGAGACGACAATGCGATATTATGAACCGAGAAGATCTATTTGAATTCCCACGTAGAAACGACCAAGTGGTAGTTAACACAGTTGTCATATTTTTAAGCGCACTGTAGATGCAGACAACTACAATATCTCGTAAATTAAACATAATTAGAAGAAATGAAATATACATGTGGATATATTATTAAATAATGAAGCAATGATGAAAATTTCAATAAATTTGGTTTAAAATTGACAAAATGGGAGCATTTTTTCCTATTATGCGCTCTCCTGAAAAGTAGCTGTTTTGTAGATGACTCTTTTTACTTTGCACCCGTCGATATGCTATAGCAGCAATCGCGGTTGATTTGCTGCCATTTATTGAAGACTTCCGTTGTCTGTCTCCGAAACTCATCATCAGATCTTTTCGAAATTAATTAATAATAAATGAGACCATTTCGGAATAAACCTCTTTCGAACAAAAAAAGAATTTTGCAAATCCGTCTTTAAGGCGAGTTTGTTGCATTTCTAAGTTTTTTGGAGCTATTTATATCTAATTACCTAATGTAAATATTGCGCAAAATAAAAATCATTTTAACAAAATTGAACATAAATGGTCAAGCGCTGACGAAAGACGGAAACGTAATCTATACTTAATATTATAAAGCTGAAGAGTTTGTTTGGTTGAACGCGCTAATCTCAGGAACTACTGGTTCGAATCGAAAAATTCTTATTGCGTTGGATAGTCCATTCATCGAGGAAGGCTCTAGGCTGTAGAACATCACGCTACGACCAATAGGAGCGGAGCATCAATGGAAAATGTTGCAAAAACGGGAAAAATATCTGATAAATGCCATCCCATTTAAGTGTTTTGGATGTTTGTTACTCAATCACGCGTAAACCGTTAAACAGATTTAGATGAAAATTGGCACATAGATAGACCATTTCCTGGATTAACCCATAGGATACTTTTTATCCAGATATTCCCACGGGACGGAAACTGACGCGGGTGAAACCGCGGGGCGCTGCTAGTTACTAATAATTGTCTCGTTAAAAAAAAATCGCAAATATGACACTAAACCAATATTTCGAACGTACTTCTTAGCAAAAATTTATATTACGAAACCATCTAAGTAATATATCAAAAAATAGGTTTTAATATTTTCTAGCGCTGGGTAAGGAAGATTTTTATTATAAGTGGTTATTTATTTTCGTAAGAACAAAAATCAGACGATATTGAGCAGTTCAAGCGCTCACGCCTGCTAGCCAGTGCCTGCGAGAGAGAGATGCCCCGATACGTATTATGCGGGGAGTGAGGAAACGTTATCATACCTACACACCGCACTACAAGAGGGCCTTAAATGAGGGAGTTATGCCCGAATATACATAAAAAAAATATATCTATAAACATCCAAATTGAGAACCTCCTCCTTTTTTGAAGTCGGTTAAAAATGGGAAAAAGTTTAATATAACTACCGTAAAACGCTACAACTTTGCCAACTAAGCCCAAGTTTGCCTATTTCGTTTCAATTGTGATATTTCGCGTTTGCTTAGTTTTTTCGTTTTTTCTACCATTTGGTAGTGATTTTACATTATTAGGGCAACATATTTTTCATTTTTTGTAATGATAACTTCATTGGTACTCTGTCAGTTGTGCGACAAACAGCGGTGCGAGTAGGTGAAAATTTTTAGTGTCGCGTAACTTTTGAAGTTTTAGCTAAAGAAAAGGTGTTTTCGTGCACTATAACATCCCAGGGTCAGAAAATACTATCTACTTTCCATATTGCTTTATATTTTTATTAAAAGGACACGATTTCATTAAAATAACTTAGTAGGCAATGTTGTGCACAGTTTTGGAAACTTGAGTGACACAACTTTACCTGGGTCTAGGGTTGTCACTAGTCGGATTTTAATATTGATATATTTTTACTATATAAATGTCATATTTGCATGAAATTTGCACAGCTTGGAACCCGGTTAAATCGGAACTCAAGAGCTTGCATGCACTAAATTCCCTTTGTTTTACGATATTTTAATTTTATTGCATAAATTCTTAATGGTCCGAAATCGGGTGAAGACACCTGACCCCTGTAACACAGGTATCACCTAGCTCAGTAGTTAGGGCTTTAATAGAAAATGTTACATCTTTTTTATGTCAATAAAACATTCTCTGTTTTTATTTCGACAATTATGTTTTTGATCGCCTGTAAGGATGAGGCAGAGGTGTATCTCTGCCTAACCCTGTGGTATTCAGCGTCATTTTGTATATAAGTATGTAAGTCTTAATTCTATTGCAGTTATATGCAAAAATGCCGAATAATACATAACGAAGCAAGAGAAAACCAGGAGCTCGTAGTTATATAACCTACTCTGTAGAAATATTAGAAGTTGCTGCAGATCTCGTACGAAAAAAAAATAATTTCGTCAAACGAAGCGGAACAGCAATTTGCGATCCCGCGTCGGAGCATTTTTAATTAATCAAAAAACATGCATAACAAACCATCTGGTCGATCTACAGAGTTGACAACTGAGGAAGAAGCCAACATCATAGATGTAGTGAATATTACAGCTAGTAAAGCCATTTTATAAAAAAAATATTTTTATGTTAATAGTAATCACAAGCCAGCATTGCTAAAAAGCATTACATTTGAGATTTTTACTCATAAGTAGGAATTTGTTTAATTTTTTTACAATTGAATGAAAGTTTAAGAAAATAATCCGTATTTTTTTGGGACAACCCTAGAGTCAACGACATTTTTGTATGAAAAGTTTCTGGTACCTGCTACAATATTGCCTATTAGCAGTAAAAAAATATATATTACCGTCATGGCAATAATCTACTGCCGGGGTTGAGCACGGTGTCTCATTTACATGGAAAAAAATATTAAAAAAGATCAGCAATATATCTATTGAGATATCCTTCTAGGCAAAGTTGTGTCTTTTACCTACAACTTTGCCTACGACTTTGAGTGTTCGTAATTCTGAATAACGGCATCATTTAAATAGATTTGGATTCTACCTGGCAAGGCATAAGGTCTGTTTTCCATCTGAAAGTCTTTAAAAGCCGTTATAATAAATAGGTTCAGAGATACTAACAAAAAACGTCAAAATCCAGGCAAAGTTGCAGCATTTTACGGTACTAGCAACATTCTATTCCTCAATCCTCGACACCTGGTTTTCCTTACGCGTTTTTCCCTGATGTCGTTCACTAAGTAATTTGTGCTAAAAGTGTTCTGCGTCAGAATAAGTGCGTATATAGGTATAGGTACCCAGGTACACCTACCTATTAATTTATTATTAAGCGAAGAGATTTTCAAACAAGCCTCAGCAGACTATATGTTCATGACTTCATACATAAGGGGGTCACTGGTGTGTAGAATACGGCTCGGAGGCTCAGTCGTCGCTGCTATTGATTAGGTGGCTGACAGTAGTCGCAGGCCGCAGCGATAGTGGGCAGTGAGCCGGTCATGGACTAGCGATATTCTAGGTCCTTATATGTATAATGACTATTCTAGTACACAAATAAACTAGGGTCCAATCCACTTCCCCGCTATTTGGCAGACATTTTGCTTTTCTTTTGTTGAGATTTCTCTACGTGTGTACAAAAAAAGTCATATGTCTCAAAGTTTTGGTTCTATTGAGATAAAATTAAAGGTGGAATCCCGATTATCCGAACTTCGATTATCCGAACATCCGATTATCCGGACTCATTCGTCTCGGCTCCAATTATCAATTTACAAATGTTTTGGCGGCGCAACGAGACATATTACGACAGGTTTATTCCCGCTCCTATTTGTTTGTGGGATAGTGTTTGTTATTGGTTTTATTTTCTTTGATAGCGTTCAACTGAAAGGT
This sequence comes from Luperina nickerlii, assembly GCA_963855955.1. Taxonomy (NCBI): domain Eukaryota; kingdom Metazoa; phylum Arthropoda; class Insecta; order Lepidoptera; family Noctuidae; genus Luperina; species Luperina nickerlii. The sequence goes on along the minus strand of OY979675.1, from coordinate 22,867,449 downwards.
TGTCTTTTATTTTTGTTTACCGTCAAACAAGCCAACTTTGCCCGTTTTTTTAAGAAAATCGAATATATTACAAGTTTTTTCTATAGGACTTAAGTATATTTTTTCATTTACTACAACTATATGACCATATGCACGCATTTGCTATGTAAAACATTTAAAAAATTAAAATTTAAACCAAGATTTGATCGATTTTGATGGTGGGCAAAATAATCCGGACTTTTAGCCAACATTGCCCACTTCGATTTTTGACGCAAATCAAGCTCTTATAAATACGTAGAAAGCACCACGACTACAATTTAAGGCAATCTTAACCTGAGTTTTAAAATACTGTTTGTAGTTTAAATATTTTCGTGATAAAAACGGTGGGCAATGTTACCTAGCGGTTAGTGGCCTTTTCCATACAAGGCCCAACAAACGGTTTAAGATTTTAAGGGTTGTCACATTGCAGTAAAATTATTAAATAAATGTTATTTTCACTTTTCTTTTGTGGGTGTTGGTTGCTATGAATAGACGTTAAAATGGTAAGTAATTAAATGAAACGTTGTGTTCAAAATTAAATGTTTATTCCAATTTCGTCGACAATTCGACATAATACCGTTGTTCTCTTTTGAACATTTCAATAACGTCAGTTTTTATCTGTAAAATGAGATCAATATATGTCCAAACTTGAATAATATTAATCAATACCGTTGTTCTGTTCTGAACACTTCAATAACTGCTTCGCAGGCAAGCTTTAACATCACGTCGGAGTAATTTTTATATGCTCGGGACCCAAACTCACGTCTTGGCTTTCTTGGTCTAATTCTAGACTTGTTTGTTTTTCTGAAATTAAAAATAACAATAAAATTAAAGCTAAGTGATTCTGCAGATGTATAATAAAAGCTACCATCTACTCTAATGAAATATACCCTATTTCCTATCCCTATACACAAACAAACATACAATCAGAATCTTCACCTCTATACATATACTGGGTGAAATTTTAATCACTGTTTTCCTCTTACGGGGTCATTGTACTCATCATTATAATCAATTTTTACTATGGAGCCAAACCTGAAATCGTGAAAAATAAATCAGCTGTTCCCTACATTTATGTTCGCATAACTCGTCAAAATGTAGGGAACAGCTGATTTTTTTTGATGAGTTAATGATGAGTACAATGACCCCTTAAGAGGAAAACGGTGATTAAAATTTTACCCTGTAGAAATTATACATCAACTGCACTAGTTACTAATATATTTTAAAACATAAGAAATTAAGTACCTACTTTATTTTAAAGTCGTTACTTAAGAAATATGTCATTGAGGTGTTTGATGTTTTGTTTCTGTGGTTTTGCGTTAATTCAACCTGTTACAAAATAACTAAAAGTGACAACCCTGAGTGCTTTTTGATAACGGGCAATGTTGGCATGGATGGGTCTGAATAATTCAGGGTAACTTTGCCCATCATTAGAAGTTTTGATTCATAAAGTCCTGAATAATGTAACTATATTTAAAATACTCAACAACTGATATTCTATAACATACAGTAAAATACACTTACCTGTGTTTTCGCCATGAGGTAAAATCCACAAACACTTTTCTTAGGAAATTTGCCCGCAAAAACATACACCGCACTCTACAAGTTCTGGCAAGTTACTAAATGAACTTTGGAACGAATGCGTTAGATAGTTTTGCCACAAATATAATCAACTTTCCACCCAAATAATAAATGTTGCCATAAAACTAAAATTGTTTCTTTTGTTAGCGGATTTGCTTATAAATTGCTTTTAGGGCAAAGATACCTTGATTGGCAAAGTTGGCTTGTTTGACGGTACGTCTTCTGTTGGAAATTTAAAATGTTCAAGCGAAAAAGAGTAGTGTTGTCTCTTAAAGACAAAATGAAGATAATTGAGAGTATAAAAAATGGTGAATCTGGCAGTAAGTTGGCACAAATATATGGTGTCGGAACTTCTACGATATCAGACATTAAAAAGAATTCTGATTCCATAATGAAATTCACCTGCGCGCTTGAGCAAGAAGATGGAAGCTCGCAACGTAAAGTCATGAAAAAATCTCAAAATGAAATTCTGGAGAATGCAGTTTTTACTTGGTTCTAACAATAGAGAGCATGCGGCCAGCCCATATCTGGATCTCTGTTATGTGAAAAAGCATTGGATTTTAATCAAAAACTTGGTGGTGATACTTCATTCAAGGCGAGCTGTGGATGGTTAGCAAGATTCAAATCTAGACATGGAATTCGAGAACTGGAAATTCAAGGAGAAAAACTGTCTGCTAACATTGCATCAGCCGACTCTTTTGTAGACGAGTTAAAAGAATTACTAGATGAAAAAAAATATGATTTAGATTTTGTATACAATGCGGACGAAACAGGTCTTAATTGGAAAGCTCTACCAAGCAGATCATTAGCATCGCGTCGTGAAAATGCAGCACCGGGGCACAAAGTGAGTAAGGACAGAGTTACAGTTATGGTTTGCGCAAACGCTAAAAGAACACATCGATTGCCACTGCTACTTATTGGTAAATCAAAAAATCCGAGCTGTTTCAAAAATGTTAAAATACCCTTAACTTACGCTAATCAACAAAAAGCGTGGATGAACACAGATATTTTTCTTACTTGGTATGAAAATACTTTTATTCCTGAGGTGAAGAAATTTCAAAAGGACGTGGGAAAAGAGGGCGAAGTATTGTTGTTATTAGATAATGCGCCAACGCACCCTTCCGCTGAAACACTAAATCGAGAAAATGGGAAGTTCACAGTTAAGTTTTTGCCCCCTTTTTTTGTTTATCGTGGAGAAATGCTCATGCATACTGCACTACCACGGGGAGATAGTGTAGTTATGTGGGACTCTAACCCACTAAAACTCCACGGTGTCCTCCTCTGCCGCTTACGGCGGGAACACGGGCACGCGTTAGCACTCATCCGTGAACCCGCCGCGGCCGTCCGTTACCGGACCCTCCTCTGGGGAGTACTCCCCATCACCGGCGCACCAGAACACATAGCACGCCATGACCACCCCAGGGACCAAACCAGCACATGGGCGCCAGACGACCCCGTGTCTAAGCACCCTTGGTCCCCTCTGCGACGGGCCAGAACATTGGCCCCGCCGCCTGCCAATTTTCGGCTGCAGAGGATAGGGAGAGCGGCCAACGTAATACCGACACTCCTCTTCCCCTGCAGCCCCACCGCGTCCGCCATCGTACGGTGGCGACCCCGTCAAGGCCGCGGAAGGTAGGGAGAGCGGCGCACCGTAATACCGGCACTCCTCTCCCGCCGCGGCCTCCAACCCTCAGCCGCTATGCCACCGATACGACATCGCGGCCCGCCTCAGTTGCGATGTCGCTCAAGCGACACCGCAACCTACCTTTGGCCTCTACGTCGTTGGCTTGTCAGCAAAAGCCCTGACGAGCGGCCCCTCCTCGGGTTCCTCTTCGCTTCACCGTGGGTGTCCAAGCCACTGCTACTGAGCCCCCCCGCCTCGACAATGCGGGAACCCACCGGGGGGAAGTTTTTGCCCCCTAACGTAACATCGATATTGCAACCTATGGACCAAAGTGTCATTGAAACTTTAAAACGATTATTACAGACAGCAGCTACTGCGTCGTCTTTTATCAGCAGACGACAGTGAAATAGAAACGTTGTTAAAGTTTTTTAAAGAAATGAACTTAAAAGATTGTTGTTATAATTATGCTGGTAGAAGCATGGAACTCTGTGGAATTGCAAACATTAAAAAGGGCATGGAATAAATTATTAAAATTAACTCTATCTAATTCTTCAATTAAACCGCACGACGATTTTAAAGAAATAACAGAAGTAATGAAAATTCTTAGCATTGGTGAAGGGTGCGATGAAGAGAATATTAAGGAGTGGCTGAACTGCGATAGTGAAGACCCTGGATTCCAAATATTAACTGATGAAGAAATCATTGAGGATTTGAACAGTAACGAGAGAGAAGATGAAGAAGAGACTGAAACTGGGGATGTATATCAAGTACCATCTCACGCAGAAGCTTTTGAAGCTCTAGATGTTGCTTTTAAGTGGTTTGAAAGACAGCTAGGACGAATCAAATCCCATACAGTTGTTACAACTGAAGCGCATCAGGGACTTGGCCGCAATGAAAAGATGTGATTCATTACGTCAAAGATCAATAACAAGTTATTTTCAACCAAAATTTTAAATTACATAGGTATTATGCAATTCATTATCTATCGTTATTGCTCGTTTTTTATATATCGTATTATTTAAGTAAAACCCATTACAGAATGAAAAAAATATTAAAATTTAAATATTGTTTGATTTGCTTTGAAATCGGTTATCCGGATTCTACGTAGATGACACATATCAACTCTGCAAGGGATTGTTACCGTATCGCCTTTCGCCTCGCCATCAAACAGGCGTCATCTTTTTTTTATCTTGGAGAAATGCTCATGCCTACTGCACTACCACGGGGAGATAGTGCAGTTATGTGGGACTCTAACCCACTAAAACTCCACGGTGTCCTCCTCTGCCGCTTATAGCGGGAACACGGGCACGCGTTAGTTAGCACTCATCCGTGAACCCGCCGCGGCTGTCTGTTACCGGACCCTCCTCTGGGGAGCACTCCCCATCACCGGCGCACCAGAACACACAGCACGCCGTGACCACCCCAGGGACCAAACCAGCACATGGGCGTCAGACGACCCCGTGTCTGGGCACCCTTGGTCCCCCTGCGACGGGTCAGGTCATTGGCCTCGCCGCCTGCCAATTTTCGGCTGCAGAGGATAGGGAGAGCGGCCAACGTAATACCAACACTCCTCCTCCTCCCCTGCAACCCCACCGCGTCCGTCATCATACGGTGGCGTCCCCGTCAAGGCCGCGGAAGGTAGCGAGAGCGGCGCATCGCAATACCGGACTCCTCTCCCGCCGCGGCCTCCAACCCTCAGCCGCGATGCCTCCCATACGACATCGCGGCCCGCCTCAGTTGCGATGTCGCCCAAGCGGCACCGCAACCTACTACGCTACGTCGTTGGCTTGGAAGCAAAAGCCCTGACGAGCGGCCCCTCCTCGGGTTCCTCTGTTTTTTTTTACATCCCGGGTTCCTCTTTTTCTTTTTTTTTTACATTGTTCTCACATATAGAAGCAACAATAAAAACGTACCCACGATTTGTAATATCTTGATTTAAAAGAGTGTCCATGGAGTTTCTTGCCCGTTCTTCTCCATAGAGATCTACATTTTGGAATGGGCAACTAGCTTCAACTTTCTGACTAACTGTACAGGCACTTTTGAATTGTCAACATTAAAATAGTCCGTTATTTTAATTTTGACAATTCAAAAGTGCCTGTACAAGGTTTAATTGAAATAAATGCTTTGAGTTTGAATTTTTCGCTTCACCGTGGGTGTCCAAGCCACGGCTACTGAGTCCGAGTCCCCCCGCCTCGACAATGCGGGAACCCACTGGGGGGGACAGGCGTCATCCTAAGTTAAGCACGTAACCAAAGCGGATCAGCAGCTCCGATCCGTCGACTCGGCTACGGCTAGGCGACGCGACGCCGCGCTTGCGGCTCGGCGACCGCTGGTTGATGTGGTGCTGTAGGCAGGCCGCGGGAGGGGTAGGAGGGCAACGGTGGACGAAGCGACGTAAGCTCGGGTACGAAGAGGTCGCGGGAACTCAAGTTGACCACACACGCACAGTACCGCGGTTCCGAAATTAACCTTTTCACCGCTAACGCACACAGAACGCGATGCCTCGCCAGGCGCCAAGCTATAAATGTATAACGAAATATACAGTAAACAGGGGTCCAATTCTGTAAAATAACCAACTTCTCAATAGTGTGTCGGTAGTGTGTCAGTGGTGTCTCAATAGAATAGTCATTGACATTCGGTAGGTATTGTACAAAATATTTATGGTCATTGACTAGCCACTGTAGTGCCATTGAAACGCCATAGGTAGTAAGACTATTGTAATAATTGGTAGTCTGGTCCACTATAATGTGTCAATGGCAGCGGGATTGTCCGAAAGGGTTACCGCTGGCCCGGAACATAAAGGGCGAAGGAAGGAACACGGGTGGGTTTTAGTCAGTAAGAGTCTGACACTCCCTTCCGCTCCACCCAGAGCGGGAGGAGTCATTTGATGATTTCCCATCCTGAAAAAAAAAAAAAAGGCCCTGCAAAATTGAGACGCAAAACATATATTATTTTCTCAATAAAGTAACCCTCGCAATAAATTTTAGCCATGTGATAAAGAAATCAAACTTGACTCATCGAGTTATTGACAATCCGTAACTTGAAATTCACTTAATTTCACCTCCTTAGTTTGCCATCATTTTTGAGAAATAAAGTAACACTTTTGGAACTAATGTATATGCAAAACAATAGAAAAAGAAAACACGTTACAGCCCTGAGTTGCTAATCAACACTGATCCAAGATACATAAAGCAAATCCAAGAAAAAAATGGACCTAAAAAAGAACTAATATGTTACTATAAAATTTATACCAGTAGACTTCAGAACTTGTGTACCACCTATAGTTTTTATTATAACCATAATACAGACTTTAAAGTGCTTGAGGTAGCTAGATTTATATTATACCACCATTATAGATACAAGAAATTGTTTGCCACTAACGCCACCCTATAACTATTATGTAACTCTCAGTGTTAAAAGAGTGAGCATTAAAATTATTATATTACTTATAGCGCTATAAGACGTGGGCCCAATCGAGAGTTTGTAAGGGGTTAGAGCGTGCTCTAACACCAATTGCTAAAACCATTGTATAACTCTTGCTTGCCAAATTCACTTTTAAATAACTCTTTTATCACCAATTCTTATTACCAAAATGCTAGTTGTGTAAGTTAATATTTTCCTGTCCTCAAATTGTTTTCGATAATAGTATTTATAAATATTTTAACGGGCGAAATCAAACAGTTGTAACTTTCGCGTCACGTCACTGGCCGACTCTAAATAAAGTCCTTGGCGTTCTGGGGACATCAAACATATTCGGACTTTTTGTTTTTGCCGATTTTAAGACAAATAATAGCTTCTTTTGTGTGGAAAAATATAAAACAGAGTATTAGACAGTACTATATTAAATAATAAAATGAAACAAAGCTTTTAAATATGTAGAAGTAAATTTATTTTTCTAAGATAGTTAAAATGAAGAGCTTGAATGAAGTCGTGGCGCTGGTGGCACGAAAATCTGGAACTTGTATTGAAGTCCGTGGCGGTGAAAAGGTTAAAGTTATTTTTCACTTTGTAGTGTTTTTCCCTACTTCAAAAAAAGGAGGTTATCAATTCGACACGTATGTATGTAATATTATTGGAACTATATTCACATATGAAAATCTATTAGGGCTTCCAAACAAATATACAAAATTTTATAAATGTATGTTTGCGTATATTACGTATGTATGTATTATTAAGTTCAGAGGTAAGGAGACGAAATAAAGCACGATATTACTTATTTCTTCGTTGTATTTCTCTCAACAACTATATTAGGATCCGTTATTACAAAATAATGTCGAAGTTGCAACGTCTGAAACCAGAATGCCCCGCCATTCTTTTTTACAAGCTTTTATTTAGTTTGCACTGTGCGTATGTAAACATAGAATATTAAATAATTAATCATCTATTCAAATAAATTTCATTTTCACTCAACGTATTTGCACACTCTCTTATTGGCTTATCGACCTCATATGTGGAAATACCGTACTCAAATACAATATGTGGCTAATAAAAATTAAAAAAAAAACAATAAACAAACTATAAAACAATTTCAATAAGTATCTATTCAAAATCATTTTCAATATCTGTTCAAAATCATTTTCATTAGGTATCACTCAACGTATTCACACACTCCTTTATTGGCTTATCGGCCTCATATGTGTGGAATTACCGTTGTCAAAATATCTTACATACTCCTTCGTTTGGCTTATTGGCCTCATGTGTGCATATGCAGATACTCTATTTAGATACACGGATGCTCCCAACATTAGCTTATCGGCCTCATATGTGTGGAATTACCGTTGTCAAAATATCTTACATACTCCTTCGTTTGGCTTATCGGCCTTATGTGTATGCAGATACTCTACTTAGATATACGGATGCTCCCAAAATTGGTTTTTTCGGCCTCATATGTGTGGAATTACCGTTGTTAAAATCTTACATACTCCTTCGTTTGACTTATCGGCCTCATGTGTATGCAGATACTCTACTTAGATACATGGATGCTCCCAAAATTGGCTTATCGGCCTCATATGCATCTCTTGTACCTTTCAAACTTACGAGTATGTTGATTTTACATTCATATAATCTCTCATAAAATATATCAAAGTATTTCCAAATGCCGACCTCCCTGATGATGTCAGCGTGGTTTGCTACCCTGACGACACGCTAGTCCTGGCGCAGGGAAGGTCGCATCAGGCGGCGTCCGACGCGATGACACGCGGGGTTGCGATAGTCGTGGAGAGGATCCGGCAGTTGGGTCTCGAGGTGGCATTGCACAAGTCCGAGGCCATGTCGTTTCATGGGCCCCGGAACACGCCACCGTCGGGATCCCAACTAACGGTAGGAGGGGTTCACATCCCCCCCGGTGGGTTCCCGCATTGTTGAGGCGGGGGGGGGGCTCAGTAGCCGTGGCTTGGACACCCACGGTGAAGCGAAGAGGAAACCGAGGAGGGGCCGCTCGTCAGGGCTTTTGCTTCCAAGCCAACGATGTAGCGGCCAAAAGTAGGTTGCGGTGCCGCTTGAGCGACATCGCAACTGAGGCGGGCCGCGATGTCGTATCGGTGGCATAACGGCTGAGGGTTGGAGGCCGCGGCGGGAGAGGAGTGCCGGTATTGCGGTGCGCCGCTCTCCCTACTTTCCGCGGCCTTGACGGGGTCGCGTGTGATGCGGACGCGGTGGGGCTGCAGGGGAGGAGGAGTGTTGGTATTACGTTGGCCACTCTCCCTACCCTCTGCAGCCGAAAATTGACCAAGGGTGCCCAGACACGGGGTCGTCTGACGCTCATGTGCTGGTTTGGTCCCTGGGGTGGTCACGGCGTGCTGTGTGTTCTGGTGCGCCGGTGATGGGGAGTGCTCCCCAGAGGAGGGTCCGGTGACAGACAGCCGAGGCGGGTTCACGGATGAGTGCTAACTAACTCGTGCCCGTGTTCCCGCCGTAAGCGGCAGAGGAGGACACCGTGGAGTTTTAGTGGGTTAGAGTCCCACATAACTGCACTATCTCCCCGTGGTAGTGCAGTACGCATGAGCATTTCTCCACGTTAAAAAAAAAACGAGGGGTTCACATCGGCGTCGTAATGACGATGAAATACCTGGGTCTCGTCCTCAGCCAGTGGAACTTCGTCGAGCATTTTCGACGTTTGGCTTCCAAACTGGAACTGCCCAACCTGACGGGGCCAAACGCCTGCTGCCGGAGGCTTTACGCGGGGGTCGTGCGGTCCATGGCCCTATACGGGACCCCGGTGTGGGCGCGTTCACTGCGGCGGCGAGCCGCCCATTATTTGAACTCGCCCCAGAAGGTGGTAGCCGTAAGGCTGATCCGGGGCTACCGCACGATCTCGGGCGAGGCGGCAAGCCTCCTTGCCGGACAGCCGCCATGGGATCTGGAGGCGATAGTCCTCGCGCGCCTGTATGAGTGGCGCGCGGAGGCACTACGCCGGGGAGAAACTCCGCTTCCGCGGCAAATCGACAAAGACGGACCTCCGGCGCGATCTCATGGCGGTATGGAAAGAGCGACTGTCGCAACCCAGCGCAGGGCACGCCACGATAGCGGCGATAAGACCCCTCCTTGAGGAGTGGCTAAAGAGGCGTCACGGCGCCCTCACCTACCGCCTGACGCAGGTCCTCACCGGATACGGAAGTTTCGGGAGGTTCCTGCACATCATCAGGCGGGAGGAAACGCCCGGGTGTCACCATTGCCAGGATCGCCCAGAGGACACGGTGGAGCATACGATGGAGGTCTGCCCCGCTTGGGCGGAGCACCGCCGTGTCCTCGTAGAGGCGATCGGCAGCGACGGCGACCTCTCGCGTCCGGGCCTGGTTCAAGTCATGGTCCGGGGCGAGAGGGAGTGGGGGGCAGTCACCTCGTTCTGCGAAGCAGTCATGCTAGCGAAAAAGGCAGCGGGACGGCTGAGGGAGAGAGCCTCCCGTCCCAGCCGCCGCGGGAGACGCTCCGGGCGTCGGAAGCCGCGCGACAACTCCCGGCCACCGTAGGCGCGGGCCTGCGGGCGGAGAGTAATGGGTAGCTCAGGGACGGCGCGTACGTGTTCCACGCGCGCCTCAAAGAGATGTCAGCATCATCCGAAGGGGCCGAAGCCTGCCGGGTCAGCGGGATTGTCCGAAAGGGTTACCGCTGGCCCGTTACATAAAGGGCTAAGGAAGGAACACGGGTGGGTTTTAGTCAGTAAGAGTCTGACACTCCCTTCCGCTCCACCCAGAGCGGGAGGGATCATTTGATGATTTCTCATCCTGAAAAAAAAATATTGCCAAATTGCTCATACAATCATTGCATTTGCAAGTTAAAAATTATTATGTTACACAAAATATTAATTCCACACCTCAATTATTATTTACGTCTTGAAATTATCGTCATTTGTCTACTTCAGATTCTTTGTTGGACTGATCTGAACCCTCATCTGTGTCATCTAAGTACTTTTGGGTATACATTATGTCAACCAAGGATAAATTTTATCTATTGACATAACTGCCTCATAACTTCTAATTCGTTTTCGCGTTAAAGGAGGACACTCCACGACATCGATCATGATGTAATGCTTTAATTATTCTATAGGGACCTTGTATTTTAGGTAACAGCTTTTTTGATTTTCCGTTATTATTTGCTATTTCCCTCTCTATCCTAACCAAGTCTCCCGCTTTATAAATTATAGCATCTTTTCTAATTTAATTTGTTCATTCGACAAACTTAAATTTAGTTCATTCTTAACTTCACTTAATGTTTTTGATTCGTTTCCATCGCAATCTAACAATGAAGTTATCATCCCATCTCCCTTCGTTCGTACCCTTAGGTATACCAAATAATACTTCGGATGGACTTTTACCTGTAGTTTTGTTAACCGTTGTATTTATAGCTAATTGTATCTCCTTTAATTGTCTATCCCATTAATTTTCGTAGCAATTATGGTTTTTAGTGGGCAATTGAAGCTAAAATTGTACGATTGAAACGCTCTACTTGACAATTCGCTCGAGGAGTTGCAACCGCGTTTAAAACATGACGTATACCTAGTTTATTTATGTAATCTTTGAAACCCTTACTAGTAAAAGACGTTCCTCTATCACTTAGTATCCTACTTGGAACACCAAACAGACTAACGTAATTGTTTAAAACTTTTAAAGTTTTCCTTGTTTTAGTATTTTTAACGGCGTATAGAATGATATATTTTGTATAGGCATCGATTAAGACTAATATGTAGGTATTTTTAGATTTTCTTTTGACAAACAGTCCTAAATGACCTAAATGGATGGTGTGAAAAGGTTGGTAGAGTTTTGGGATAGGATGAAGCATTTCCTGTTTTTACCGCCGGGTATTTTGTGGTAAGAACACTCCAGACAAGATTGACCATATTTCTTTACAAATTTCCTCATTTTAGGGAACCAATGCAGATCTTTTAATTTATCTAGAGTTTTCTCCATACCAAAATGACCTAATTCGTCATTATTTTTTTTAGTAATTACCACCTGACCCCTTTTGGCACCACCCATTTAAGTTGATCATTAACTACACGATAAACCTTTCCATTTTTAACCTTGTAATTTTGATGGATATCCATTACATTTTTAGCGTCAGAATCCTCCAATATTCGTTTAATTTTTTTAATGTCATTATCAACATTTGGCATAGTAGCTAACCAGTCCTCGGGCTCAACCGCTAGAATATCGAATACAGGTTCTGACTCAACACTTTGTTCGATCGCATTTCTGTTGAGTGCATCTACGTGATTCATTCGAGTTCCTGACCGGTATTCGATACTGCAGTCATACTCTTGCAACTGTAACCACCACCTAGCTATTCTGGGTATTAATGATTATATTATCTCTTTTGGACAAGGCATTACAATCTGTAACTATGGTACATTTTATACCTAGAATATAAACGCAACTACAGCAAGCGCCTCGAGCTCAAAAAGATGATACTTTTGCTCTTCGAAATTAGTCTGGCGACTGTAATAAGCAACAGTTCGCCACCTATCTGATTCGTCTTTTTGCAGAAGTATACAAGCAATGTCCGTCTTACACGTATCGGTAGGAACTTGAGTCTTAGCCAGGTTATTATATATTGCCAAAATTCGTCTTTTTATTAGTTATGACTTTAATAAAAGAAATGCTTGGTCTTAGTCTAGGTCCCACTCCCATTTACTATATTTTTTTTAATAATTTTGTTAAAGGTAAAGCTATTATTGCAAATTCTCTGACAAACCGCCTAAAAAATCTTGGAAGCCCAAGAAATTGTCGTACTTCATGTTGGTTTGGGGTGCATTGTATAATCTTACGGCCTCGGTTTTCCCAGAACCAGGTCTAACGCCATTCTTTGAAATTTCAAACCCCAGATAGTCAATTTTAGTATAAAAGAATTTACATTTGGCAACATTAAGAGTAAGGCCAGCATTCCTCAATAACTGCAGTACTTACAGCTTCCAATCGATCCATTCCTTGTTGAACATTTTGTGACGGTATTATAATGTCATCCACGAAAGCAAAGGCCTTTTCTAGTGTTTTTTAACATTTTGTTCATGGTTTTTTGAAAAACAGACGGTGCATTGGCCAACCTGAATGGGACTTATACTGCCCATCAGGTGTTACAAATGCGGTTTTGTCGTGAGAGGAAGGAGCGATTGGTATCTGGTAATATCCAGATGCTAAATCTAATGTAACAGTATTGATAACCCCCAAGGCTGTCAATTTGGTCCTCCATTCTTGGTAACGGATAGTGCTCTTTGACAGTTTTGGAATTCAATGCCCTGTAATCCACACACAGGCGCTGGTCGCCGGTTTTCTTTTGTACCATTAATATTGGACTAGCGTAAGACTAAGTGGATTCCGTGATAATTCCGCTATCTAACATGTTCTGTATCATACCCTTAACTTTATCTTTTACAACATTAGCTAACCTGTATGGTCTGTACACAACAGGCGTCGTGTCATTTAAAGTTATGGTCATTTCTGTTATATTTGTCAACCCTAAGTCACTTAGACCAAATGAAAAACAATCACTGTATTTTTGTAACAAGGTATTTCAATTTAAAATCTCGTCAGGTGTTAATTTATCTCCTAACGAGATTTGATTTATAATAGCGTCAGGTTCCTCAACTCCGACTTTATGTAAACCTATTTAAAATATTATTATCTTTAATAATCGGAGCTCTTGTCAGTGACATAATTTTAATTAATGTTAAGGGTTCCAAACCCAAATTTACTAAGTGAACACATCTAAAACCATTAGTGTTCGTATAAGCGCCGGGCATTATAAAATAATTATTATTGCCGGGTTGTTCGGTAAATGTATGACCTAATAATATTGGGTACTTAAGCAGGTCGTTTCTCTCTATCAATACTATTGTTGCAGCAGAAACGCCTTGAACAGTTAAATTGACATTTGATTTACCTATAGGACTAATCAATGTATCACCAAAACCTCTAAGGTGTGGCAAATATGTGTCAGTATATGACACTCCTAATGTTTCAAAATCGCTTTGTCTAATGAGAGTACTCTGACTTCCAAGATCAATGTTCCAGAAGGAAACCACCGCGTCCCAGGATTCTTCGCTGCCAACCATCGACTCGACCACGGCTGGCAGCGACAGGTCACTGTCTACTTCTGAGATGAGGGCACGGCGCGGCTTCTCCCAAGCGGCACACTCTGCCAGCGTATGCCACGCCGTGTCCTCCCGGCAGTCGACGCAGTGGTGACACCGGGCGTCCGGCTCCCTGTTTATGCGACACAGGTACTTCCCGAAGCAACCATGCCCCGAGAGCACCTGTGTCACCCGAAACGACAAGGAGCCGTGCCTCCTCCCGAGCCAGCGCTCGAGTACTGGCCGGACCGCCTTGATGGTGCCGAGGCCGGCGGTAGGGCGTGAGAGCTTGTCCCGCCATTCCGCCACCGGGACCTCGCGAAGCTGAGACCGACGCAGCTCCATATGGCGCTGCATCAGCCTTTCGCCTCGCGCCCGCGCTTCCTCACGCCACCGGTACAGCGACGCGAGTACTTTCGCCTCTAGATCCCAGGGTGGGGATCCAGCCAGTACGCAAGCCGCCTCGTAGGAGATCGTGCGATACCCCCGGCGACTCTGTCGGCCATCGATCTCTGCAGCTTTCGCAAAACTGCGATGCTACCGGCCATCAGGTCAGTCGCCCAGATCGGGGCCGCTCGGGATCGCTGTCGAGTCCATCATGAAGTACCTGGGATTGGTGCTCGACAGCCGGTGGGATTTCGGCCCCCACTTCCGGCGGATGGCGCCCAAGTTGTTGGGCGCGGCTGGGGCGCTGTCAACGCTGCTTCCCAATCTGGGGGGCCCGAGCGCCGCCTGTGGGCGGCTCTACGTGGGGATCTCGACAGCGATCCCGAGCGGCCCTGATCTGGGCGACTGACCTGATGGCCGGTAGCATCGCAGTACTGCGAAAGCTGCAGAGAACGATGGCCGACAGAGTCGCCGGGGGTATCGCACGATCTCCTACGAGGCGGCTTGCGTACTGGCTGGATCCCCACCCTGGGACCTAGAGGCGAAAGTACTCGCGTCGCTGTACCGGTGGCGCGAGGAAGCGCGGGCGCGAGGCGAAAGGCTGATGCAGCGCCATATGGAGCTGCGTCGGTCTCAGCTTCGCGGGGTCCCGGTGGCGGAATGGCGGGACAGGCTCTCACGCCCTACCTCGGCACCAACGAGGCGGTCCAGCCGGTACTCGAGCGCTGGCTCGGGAGGAGGCACGGCTCCGTGTCGTTTCGGGTGACGCAGGTGCTCTCGGGGCATGGTTGCTTCGGGAAGTACCTGTGTCGCATAAACAGGGAGCCGGACGCCCGGTGTCACCACTGCGTCGACTGCCGGGAGGACACGGCGTGGCATACGCTGGCAGTGTGCCGCTTGGGAGGAGCCGTGCCGTGCCCTCATCTCAGAAGTAGGCAGTGACCTCTCGCTGCCGGCCGTGGTCGAGTCGACCACCAGGCTAACCCGGAGCACCTTTTCTTGCGGCGCAGGTTGACGCAGGTCGGCGGCTTTCCGCCGGCTCACGGGACTAATAGTGCCCCTCCCAGATACGAAGCGACTGCCTTCCGAAGAAGGGCGGGATTGTCCCTCCTTGGGTAGGAGGGTACCCGCCTGGGGAATAGTTTTGTCATCAGCCTTTTCCATTTTGTTCCTTTTAAAGGGTGAGGTCCCTTTTCCGCGCTAACGACCGGATACCCTCCGGCCATACATCCCCTCGGCACGCTAGACCTTGGGATTGGGGTAATTTTTTAGAGAGGTTGTCTTCCTCGCGGCCCGAGCCTCAGTGGCCCGGACCCCCGGTCCTGAACTCAGGTTTAGGGGGGGCCGACATTTGGGCAAAACCAACCGCCGCCCCGGCGTCCCCACGCTGCCGCCGGATGCCGGACAGAGGCAGCGCGGACATTGGACACCCTCCATAACCACGCTCTCGTGGGTACAGCGGCGCGAACCGCCCCTTCCCAGTCTACGCCCACTCACATCCCTCTGTAAGCAGAGGAGGAGTGGACGTATGACCGTCCGTCTATAGCCCGGTTCCCTTCACCGACCATCAACGATGATCGGTGATTGGAACCATGACCTTCCCCCGTGTGTTGAAAATTAGCCGCCAGCCCCAAGTGTCCACCAAAACCTGGTGGGCACTTGGAGCCGACGTTGCCCAGGGTGGACGCCACGAGGAGGCTTTTCAACGTGCACCCGCGCGTACCAAGCCTTTTTTTTTTTCACGTGGAGAAATGCTCATGCATACTACACTACCACGGGGAGATAGTGCAGTTATGTGGGACTCTAACCCACTAAAACTCCACGGTGTCCTCCTCTGCCGCTTACGGCGGGAACACGGGCACGCGTTAGCACTCATCCGTGAACCCGCCGCGGCCGTCCGTTACCGGACCCTCCTCTGGGGAGTAGTCCCCATCACCGGCGCACCAGAACACATAGCACGCCGTGACCACCCCAGGGACCAAACCAGCACATGGGCGCCAGACGACCCCGTGTCTGGGCACCCTTGGTCCCCCTGTGACGGGTCAGAACATTGGCCCCGCCGCCTGCCAATTTTCGGCTGCAGAGGATAGGGAGAGCGGCCAACGCAATACCGACACTCCCTTCCCCTGCAGCCCCACCGCGTCCGCCATCTTACGGTGGCGACCCCGTCAAGGCCGCGGAAGGTAGGGAGAGCGGCGCACCGTAATACCGGCACTCCTCTCCCGCCGCGGCCTTCAACCCTCAGCCGCGACCCCCCCGTTACGACATCGCGGCCCGCCTCAGTTGCGATGCCGCTCAAGCGGCACCGCAACCTACTTTTGGCTGCTACGTCGTCGGCTTGGAAGCAAAAGCCCTGACGAGCGGCCCCTCCTCGGGTTCCTCTTAGCTTCACCGTGGGGTTCTAAACCACGGCTACTGAGCCCCCCCGCCTCGACAATGCGGGAACCCACCGTACCAAGCCTGGGTCAAGGCCCGCGACCGCAAAGTTAGAGCGCGTAGGGTTCGCGCGAAGAAAAGAGCCTTTAATTCTGCCGCTAAGTTCTGCAAGCGGGTTTTGCGTGAGGCACGTTTTGACCATGTCGGACGTATTGGAATCAAACTAGCATCGCACCCTCCGGGTAGTAAACAGTTCTGGTCCCTGTCTAAAGTGGTTGAAATGAATTTCTGTCGTCCCATTTTACCACCATTGATCAAACCTGATGGGTCGCTGGTACACTTGTAACGATCTGTACTCCTATTAAAATAGAGGGTAAGCAGACCGTCCAATAAATTTTATTAGGGAAGATAAATTACAGAAAGTTATAAAAACAGCTAGTTATAAAAGTACTAATAAGCACGCACTCTCGGAAGTTTATAGTTCACACACGCGCGCACTCTGGCTGTGTGAACTTGGCACCCGACCTTGAAAAAAAATTTTTTTTTACGGTTTTTCGGAAGATTTCGGTTAGTAGTGGATAGTAGTGAAGCTATTTTCGTTAGTAGTAATGCCAACAAAAAATAAAAAAATAATAAAAAATTGACATCCCCCGAAATTCGAAAAATCAGTTTTTTCCGATTGCTTCTCATAGATAAACGTTAGTAGTGGATTGTAGTGCAATTTTTTTCGTTTGTAGTAAAACAGAAAAAATAAAAAAAATAAAAATATTTTGGCGTAAATTTCAAAACTATTTTTATGACTTAAATTCTGTTCTGAAAGCCTATACGATTACTACAAACGGTAAAATTGACAGAGGAAGGTTCGTAGAGGTAGGTAGTGGAAGAATTTTCGTTGGTAGTTGAAAAAAAAACTAGATTAGAAGCGATAAACTCAGGAAATAAATCTTGACGTCATTTTTATTGAATAATTCTCGTTTAAAGGGATATACGATTACTACAAACGGTAAAATTGACAGAGGAAGGTTCGTAGAGGTAGGTAGTGGAAGAATTTTGGTTAGTAGTTGAAAAAAAACTTGATTAGAAGTGATAAACTCAAGAAAAACTTTTTTGGCGTCATTTTTATTGAATAACTCTCGTTCAAAAGAATATACGATTACTACAAACGGTAAAATTGACTGAGGGAGGTTCGTAGAGGTAGGTAGTGGAAGAATTTTCGTTAGTAGTTGAAAAAAAAACTTGATTAGAAGTGATAAACTCAAGAAAAACTTTTTTGGCGTCATTTTTATTGAATAACTCTCGTTCAAAAGAATATACGATTACTACAAACGGTAAAATTGACAGAGGAAGGTTTGTAGA
Source organism: Luperina nickerlii (assembly GCA_963855955.1). Lineage (NCBI taxonomy): Eukaryota > Metazoa > Arthropoda > Insecta > Lepidoptera > Noctuidae > Luperina > Luperina nickerlii. Next base: position 22,849,543 of record OY979675.1, on the reverse strand, counting down.
GGTAGGTAGTGGAAGAATTTTCGTTAGTAGTTGAAAAAAAACTAGATTAGAAGCGATAAACTCAGGAAAAAAAATCTTGACGTCATTTTTATTGAATAATTCTCGTTTAAAGAGATATACGATTACTACAAACGGTAAAATTGACAGAGGAAGGTTCGTAGAGGTAGGTAGTGGAAGAATTTTTGTTAGTAGTTGAAAAAAAAACTAGATTAGAAGCGATAAACTCAGGAAAAAAATCTTGACGTCATTTTTATTGAATAATTCTCGTTTAAAAGGATATACGATTACTACAAACGGTAAATTTGACAGAGGAAGGTTCGTAGAGGTAGGTAGTGGAAGAATGTTTGTTAGTAGTTGAAAAAAAAACTTGATTAGAAGTGATAAACTCAGGAATAAAAATCTTGACTTCATTTTTATTGAATAATTTTCGTTTAAAGGGATATACGATTACTACAAACGGTAAAATTGACAGAGGAAGGTTCGTAGAGGGAGGTAGTGGAAGAATTTTTGTTAGTAGTTGAAAAAAAAACTTGATTAGAAGTGATAAACTAAAAAAAAAATCTTGACGTCATTTTTATTGAATAATTCTCGTTCAAATGGATATACGATTACTACAAACGGTAAATTTGACAGAGGAAGGTTCGTAGAGGTAGGTAGTGGAAGAATTTTCGTTAGTAGTTGAAAAAAAAACTAGATTAGAAGCGATAAACTCAGGAAATAAATCTTGACGTCATTTTTATTGAATAATTCTCGTTTAAAGGGATATACGATTACTACAAACGGTAAAATTGACAGAGGAGGGTTCGTAGAGGTAGGTAGTGGAAGAATTTTGGTTAGTAGTTGAAAAAAAACTTGATTAGAAGTGATAAACTCAAGAAAAACTTTTTTGGCGTCATTTTTATTGAATAACTCTCGTTCAAAAGAATATACGATTACTACAAACGGTAAAATTGACAGAGGAAGGTTTGTAGAGGTAGGTAGTGGAAGAATTTTCGTTAGTAGTTGAAAAAAAACTAGATTAGAAGCGATAAACTCAGGAAAAAAAATCTTGACGTCATTTTTATTGAATAATTCTCGTTTAAAGAGATATACGATTACTACACACCGTAAAATTGACAGAGGAAGGTTCGTAGAGGTAGGTAGTGGAAGAATTTTCGTTAGTAGTTGAAAAAAAAAACTTGATTAGAAGTGATAAGCTCAAGAAAAACTTTTTTTGCGTCATGTTTATTGAATAATTATCGTTCAAAAGAATATACGATTACTACAAACGGTAAAATTGACTGAAGGACGTTCGTAGAGGTAGGTAGTGGAAGAATTTTCGTCAGTAGTTGAAAAAAAACTTGATTAGAAGTGATAGTCAGGAAAAAAATCTTGACGTCATTTTTATTGAATAATTCTCGTTTAAAGAGATATACGATTACTACAAACGGTAAAATTGACAGAGGAAGGTTCGTAGAGGTAGGTAGTGGAAGAATTTTCGTTAGTAGTTGAAAAAAAAACTAGATTAGAAGCGATAAACTCAGGAAAAAAATCTTGACGTCATTTTTATTGAATAATTCTCGTTTAAAAGGATATACGATTACTACAAACGGTAAATTTGACAGAGGAAGGTTCGTAGAGGTAGGTAGTGGAAGAATTTTTGTTAGTAGTTGAAAAAAAACTTGATTAGAAGTGATAAACTCAGGAATAAAAATCTTGACTTCATTTTTATTGAATAATTCTCGTTTAAAGGGATATACGATTACTACAAACGGTAAAATTGACAGCGGAAGGTTCGTAGAGGTAGGTAGTGGAAGAATTTTCGTTAGTAGTTGAAAAAAAAAACTAGATTAGAAGCGATAAACTCAGGAAATAAATCTTGACGTCATTTTTATTGAATAATTCTCGTTTAAAGGGATATACGATTACTACAAACGGTAAAATTGACAGAGGAAGGTTCGTAGAGGTAGGTAGTGGAAGAATTTTGGTTAGTAGTTGAAAAAAAACTTGATTAGAAGTGATAAACTCAAGAAAAACTTTTTTGGCGTCATTTTTATTGAATAACTCTCGTTCAAAAGAATATACGATTACTACAAACGGTAAAATTGACAGAGGAAGGTTTGTAGAGGTAGGTAGTGGAAGAATTTTCGTTAGTAGTTGAAAAAAAACTAGATTAGAAGCGATAAACTCAGGAAAAAAAATCTTGACGTCATTTTTATTGAATAATTCTCGTTTAAAGAGATATACGATTACTACACACCGTAAAATTGACAGAGGAAGGTTCGTAGAGGTAGGTAGTGGAAGAAGTTTCGTTAGTAGTTGAAAAAAAAATGTAGAGGTAGGTAGTGGAAGAATTTTCGTTAGTAGTTGAAAAAAAACTAGATTAGAAGCGATAAACTCAGGAAAAAAAATCTTGACGTCATTTTTATTGAATAATTCTCGTGAGATATACGATTACTACAAACGGTAAAATTGACAGAGGAAGGTTCGTAGAGGTAGGTAGTGGAAGAATTTTCGTTAGTAGTTGAAAAAAAAACTAGATTAGAAGCGATAAACTCAGGAAAAAAATCTTGACGTCATTTTTATTGAATAATTCTCGTTTAAAAGGATATGCGATTACTACAAACGGTAAATTTGACAGAGGAAGGTTCGTAGAGGGAGGTAGTGGAAGAATTTTTGTTAGTAGTTGAAAAAAAAACTTGATTAGAAGTGATAAACTAAAAAAAAAATCTTGACGTCATTTTTATTGAATAATTCTCGTTCAAATGGATATACGATTACTACAAACGGTAAATTTGACAGAGGAAGGTTTGTAGAGGTAGGTAGTGGAAGAATTTTGGTTAGTAGTTGAAAAAAAAACTTGATTAGAAGTGATAAATTCAAGAAAAACTTTTTTTGCGTCATTTTTATTGAATAATTCTCGTTCAAAAGAATATACGATTACTACAAACGGTAAAATTGACAGAGGAAGGTTCGTAGAGGTAGGTAGTGGAAAATTTTTTGTTATTAGTTGAAAAAAAACTTGATTATAAGTGATAAACTCAGGAAAAAAAATCTTAACGTTAAATCTTAACGCCAAATAAGGTTTTCCCGAGTTTATCACTTCTAATCAAGTTTTATTTCAACTACTAACGAAAATTCTTCAACTACCTACCTCTACGAACCTTCCTCTGTCAATTTTACCGTTTGTAGTAATCGTATATCCTTTCAAACGAGAATTATTCAATAAAAATGACGTTAAGAATTTTTTTCCTGAGTTTATCACTTCTAATCAAGTTTTTTTTCAACTACTAACAAAAATTCTTCCACTACCTACCTCTACGAACGTCCTTCAGTCAATTTTACCGTTTGTAGTAATCGTATATTCTTTTGAACGATAATTATTCAATAAACATGACGCAAAAAAAGTTTTTCTTGAGCTTATCACTTCTAATCAAGTTTTTTTTTTCAACTACTAACGAAAATTCTTCCACTACCTACCTCTACGAACCTTCCTCTGTCAGTTTTACCGTTTGTAGTAATAGTATATCCTTTTAAAGGAGAATATTCAGTAAAAATGACGTTAAGATTTTTTTTCCTGAGTTTATCACTTCTAATCAAGTTTTTTTCAACTAATAACAAAAAATTTTCCACTACCTACCTCTACGAACCTTCCTCTATCAATTTTACCGTTTGTAGTAATCGTATATTCTTTTGAACGAGAATTATTCAATAAAAATGACGCCAAAAAAGTTTTTCTTGAGTTTATCACTTCTAATCAAGTTTTTTTTTCAACTACTAACGAAAATTCTTCCACTACCTACCTCTACGAACCTTCCTCTGTCAATTTTACCGTTTGTAGTAATCGTTTATCCCTTTAAACGAGAATTATTCAATAAAAATGACGTCAAGATTTTTTTCCTGAGTTTATCGCTTCTAATCTAGTTTTTTTTTCAACTACTAACGAAAATTCTTCAACTACCTACCTCTACGAACCTTCCTCTGTCAATTTTACCGTTTGTAGTAATCGTATATCCCTTTAAACGAGAATTATTCAATAAAAATGACGTCAAGATTTTTTTCCTGACTATCACTTCTAATCAAGTTTTTTTTCAACTACTGACGAAAATTCTTCCACTACCTACCTCTACGAACCTTCCTCTGTCAATTTTATCGTTTGTAGTAATCGTATATTCTTTTTAAACGAGAATTATTCAATAAAAATGACGTCAAGATTTTTTTCCTGAGTTTATCGCTTCTAATCTAGTTTTTTTTTTCAACTACTAACGAAAATTCTTCCACTACCTACCTCTACGAACCTTCCTCTGTCAATTTTACCGTTTGTAGTAATCGTATAGGCTTTCAGAACAGAATTTAAGTCATAAAAATAGTTTTGAAATTTACGCCAAAATATTTTTATTTTTTTTATTTTTTTCTGTTTTACTACAAACGAAAAAAATTGCACTACAATTCACTACTAACGTTTATCTATGAGAAACAATCGGAAAAAACTGATTTTTCCAATGTCGGGGGATGTCATTTTTATAATTTTTTTTTGGCTTTACTACTAACGAAAATAGGTTCACTACTATCCACTACTAACCGAAATCTTCGGAAAAACGCTTCAAAAAAAATTTTTTTCCAAGGTCGGGTGCCAAGTTCACACAGCCGCGCACTCTCTGGAGTTTTATAGTTCACGTTATAGAATCAGCTCAGCACTGTAGGAACGGGTATCAGGCGTCAGGGTAGCAAGTTATACGTGGTTAGCTCGCGAAGATTAGAAGTAGAAGGTCCCAGGTGGAATCTTTAGCTGGATCCCCTGGGTTAGTCAAAGATGTCGCAGCAGAACCAAGCAGTTCAAGAAGTCACAGCAAAACCAAGCAGTTTTCTGATGCTTAATGTCTCAGTCCCAAGACTCGAATGCCAGCAGCCTCCAGCTGTTCGTGAGCTCGTTTCTAAGTAGTCTTCCTTTGTCAAATATCAGTTTTCTTCTATGTGGCCATCATCTCATCTGACAAGTGTATCCGGCCAAGACATAATATCCACGAGTGCGTAAAGAATATTATAAATCTAATTTAAAATTAAGTTATTTAGACTAAACAATCTTAATAATCTTAATAATACAATAGCTAAACATATTGATAAAAATAATTTAAGTTATTTAGACCAAAGAGTAATTACCATAGACTAAGCCAGAAAGACATTTAAAAAGTAATTGACAGTTTGACAATTGACGTGTCACAACATGAAAATTGAGTAAAAGTATAGAATAATGGAATAATAATAATAATTGGAATAATCGAATTTATTGAAATAAACTTTGCTTTGGCAGCCATCGTTACGATGGCTGCCAAAGATTTCGAATGATTTTGGAAGATTTTTATTGATTGAACCGTACAACGTTGCCGAGTATACTATTTTTACATTTTTACACTTGACATTGGCTAAATTGTGGTGGTTTTTCCGCAAAAGCCATTAAACGAAGAGAAGAAGAAGATGATTAAAAGTATACATCAGCCGCAGACGCCGCAGTAGCGAGCTGTCTCACGTGTCAGAGAGATTTAATTTTTTCATTTAGTGGATTTTAGTACGTGAAATTGGCAAAATTGTGGTGTTTGATCCACAGAAGCCATTAATCAAGAGTTGAAGTTGAAGTATAATGTAAACATATAAACAAATAAAAAGGATGATAAATAGTATTATGCGTGATGAAAGTAAAGTGTAAGTAAGCATAAATACTATACACTCTGCAAGTAAGAAAGCAAATTTATTTGCATCTCCCTTTGCAAACAATTGTCGTCTGGACGCTGACTCCAAGCAACCACCTATTGTACCTCATTGTGACTCCTCGATGCCGGAGATCGCAGTTCACATTAAAGAGGTCCAAAGAATATTGTGCAGTCTAGACGTGAACAAGGCAGGCGGGCCTGACGGTATTCCAGCGAGAGTGTTGAGGCAGTGTGCGCCAGACCTGTCTCCTGTGTTGACACGCTTGTTACGCCTCTCTCTTGAAACAAGAACGGTACCAAAATCCTGGGGAGGCAGATTTCTACTAGTGTAGTTGTGTAGGAATTAAGTGCGGTGCAAGGCGGCAGCGTGCAGCGAGAGTGTGGCTCTTGGACAACGGAGAAAGCTTTGTCGGCTCTCGTCCTGGGGGCCCCAGGGACTCTCTGCGGAGCCGGCCGCCCAGAGTGGAGGTCATTTCTTTCTGTTGCCATATTTTGCGCGATAGTTTCCTCACCGTAACGTCCTAATCTCAATGAAACGAGCACAATTTATTTTTTTCATTATTCTGATGGGCTTACGGGTTTATGAATATATTTTTACTTGTTTCTTTTATTTTGCATAATTCCGACCTTCTCTAAATTGCATCTGTCGACTTTGTGAGTAAGTCTCATTAATTGTTGTTATTACGAAATCGATTTAATAATATCTACGCATGATACTTATTAGTAAGTAGTTACTAAGCTCCTTGTATTTGCTTAATAATTAAAAATCTTAATTCACTCACTCACTGACAGACTACACGCAACCTAAACCTACCCACAAGGTCTAGAATCTAGATCTAGACTCTAGATGCATGAAAACAGTAGTGAACTAGTCCGGGGCCTGGGGCGACAAAACTATATGGGGCCCTCTGCCCAGTGGCGTAGCTAGGTAACCAAGGGCCCTGGGGCAAATCAAAAAATGGGGCCCCACTGCTATCTAAACTGGTTAGGTTTTATCAAGTAAAAGTATTAAATATACAAATATGTACTTTAAAAATGCTAAGCTACTTTATCATCAGCTCTTTTTCGTGCACTGCAGGGCAGGTAATAAAAATATTAAACAATAACAACATAAATTACAATTAATACTTGGTGTAGGTATTGAGCAATAAAACGAAATAGAAAAGATTCAAGGGTTTATTATATAGAGGTCGGACCTGCCAACTGACTAATTAACAATTATATTTACAATCTTTTCTTAGCTTTAGTTTTCGCAAAACTATCAATGACTTCGTTTAAATCCAGGCTTGATGCGGTTTTGATTTCAATTGCTATTAGCGATAAATGTTTGGCCCACACTATTTCTTAAATATTTTTTTATTATTTTTAATTTGCTAAATGACCTTTCAGCTGCTGCAGAAGTAACAGGAATTGTAAAGAATAATAACATTGCTGTAAATACTTCCGTTAGGTCGCATTTTAGTACTCCATATTTGCTCATTATTTCCTTACATAATTGGTGAACAGTCCATCTGTCCATGCTTGAGTTAATTGAGGTAAAACTAGGTGGTAAATATTAATAAATTGAAGTGAAAAGCAGGACCTATTATATCTGAATATTTTCTTTGAAATTCGTCACACTTTTGTAATAAAGTTGCTTCATCAACATGTAATAAAAATGTTGGTGTTAGAAAATCGAATATTTGACATACTGCACTCATACCAGTAAAACGTGTATTTAATTGAGCTATTAATGTGTCTAGTACATTATTGAAAATCTCAATTTTAAATATTTCTTCTCTGTTTGGAAATCGGTGATCAGCAGCTAATTCATCAAAATGTTTTTTAACTTTCCTTCGCCTTTTTTCCTGAAAATGGGTATCTAAACCATATTTTCTTACAGTTTCACTGGCTTTGCACTTGAATAATTCGAAATCATTTCTATAAATTTGCAACTTTGCTTTGGTCTCTGCTAAAGCTTTACTTGCCTCGCCCAAAATGATGTCGCATTTCTGTAAAGTTTTGGATGTATAATAGGGTAGTTGACTAAGAAAATATATTTAGTCCATCAGTTAGATTACTAAAAAATATTGTATACGTATTTTTTCTTTTGTCTGGCAAACAAAAAATTACGAAGATACAGCGCTTGGAAATTTCGTATGACGTCACGCCGTGCTACAAATTTTAGCACGTTATTACGTCAAAGCCCCCCACTCCTGAACTTTGATGTGATATATCTTTGTAATTTTTTATCTAATTGATAAAACAAAAAATACGTGTTCAATATTTTTTAATAATCTTACTGAGGGACTAAATCGAATCGATTTATTTTTACCCAGGCAACATCCCTATTGATTTCATTCAGTACACTGTACATGAATTCGCAAAGCAACACGAACTCGAAATTTAGCATTTTTGTTTTAATACTCTCTGCTTCACTACGCTCATCTTTATTAGGGCTCTTTAGAACTATTTCTGATAATGCTTTGATGAAAACACCTATTGTTCTGGTTGATGTCTGTTGGATAAGGTCCTGAAGGCTGTAAAGGCCCCATATCAAGAATTTGACGTTTTTCGTTATCACTTAATATTTCGTTCGTGAAGTTTCCCAAGTCATAAGAAGATTTATCGTACACATTTTCGAAAAATGTAGAGGTCTGTGGTTCCTCCAAATCCTCCGCTCTTATGAGTGCCATGCAATCATCATCCATATTCACATGATCGGTGGCAGAGGTATCTCCAACTGCAATAATTGTCGATTCTTCTTCAGTAGGCTTCACAACCAACACTGCAGTTACCACATTATTTGAGTCACTATCAATAGAAATATTTTGTCCAGAACTACTTATAGAAGGCTGACTAAAAAACTTGTCAATTTTGGGCAATTTTTGTTTACTATCTTCTCTTTCTTGGCGTTGTTTGCGTTTAAATGCACCACTGGGATTCTTCTTTTTGTCCATAATTTTAGTTTTCTAATGTATTTATGCAATATTTATATTAGATTGTGCTCGAGTAGGTACTCACTGTTCACTGACGACGTTAAAAGTAAAAGGAAGGAGAAACGTAATGATACGCTACAAGATGTCGTTGGGGAATCCCCGGCAAACATTTTATCGCCGCTAGTGTTACCACATTCAACGGTGGAGACCAAGAACGATCTCCTCGCGCGCGGACCTGAATTAATGCACCTACTGCAGGTGACCTGCATTTTTTTCACGATATTTCGCGTTATACAATGAGTAGCCGAAATCCATAGATTTGACATGATTGATTGACGTAACAGACATCAATATGAGTGGTACTAAAATAAAATTGAGCCACTATATTGACCAGTACTAAAAAGTTTATTAACATCAGCTTACTTATTCCTGATACAGCATTAATTTTTTAACCGTTCTCGAAAAAAAAATCTTGACTCGAATTCACAATAAAACGCACATATTGCTATCCGTCAAATTGACAACACTGCCAACCCACAGAAAGAATTTAGGAGAAATCCCTAGGTATACGGGGGGGTTCCGGAATTGGTCTTTTAAGAGGAACCGGGACCACCCCTATGTGCTGAAGGTGATCACCGGGGCGGTTTTAGTGAGGTAAAAATCCCACACTCCCCGACCTCCCTCCCCGGAGGTCGGGTGCCTTTTGAAGGTTTCCCCCCGACAAAAAAAAAAAAAAAAAAAGGTATAACTTTCGAATTTCTCTCAACTGAGTTGCCATGATTAAAGTCGGGTTGCAACCTGTCATATTTATTTTGAAAATGGGAGAAATTTTCAAAAGTTCAGTTCGATCGAGATTATCTGGTAAGGATTCGAGGGCCCCCTGAGCTTGAAGGCCCCGGGGCACTGCCCCGCCTAGCCCCTAGGTAGCTACGCCACTGCCTCTGCCCTGGAATAAATGTCGAAATATTTAGCCTCGAAAAGGTTAGGTTTTTTTTGAGTATTGTGATTGCGATAAAGAAATCGGAGATACTTTGTCTATAACAGAAAAGTTAGAACATCAGGCGAATAGAGGATGGTACAGCGAGCGAAGCGAGATAGAAATTTTTTGCACCCCGTATACTTAAAATTTTATATTGGACATTTTTACAGAAATATCGTAATGTATCTCATTACGTACTTGTGCGGTAATGTAATGTAAATCGCACGGTTTATCAAGATGCTCCGTCAAAACGATCGGTACTTTTTTAAATCGTAGCAAAGAGTTTTTATTTCAGAAAAGTAGTCAACATTTTATGAATAGCATTAACTTAATTAACTAATTCATTAATTTAATTAATTTTGACAATAAATTACAACCATTAATATCTGTTACAAAAACAAAAATATTAATTTACTTTATTAATAATACTGGCTGTTTTCTGCCTATGCCTGAAAAAAAAGCGCGAAAGCGCGCGCATCGCTTATTTGTTAAGAAGTAAAAATTATTCCGAAGTCCGAGTTTTATTTATTTCCTCGCAAATATATTATAAAACGTCGTATGACATACGTGCGCTTTGATAATTACAGCCTCTGCTTTCTTTTAGCCCTCGCGTACGGCTCGGGCAAGCAATATCGCCTCGGCTGTAATTTTCAACTTACCGCACTTATATCAGACGCCAGCACATCAACCTACCACAATCTGTCAGATTTTCCCAATCAACTTTGAACCTTATACTTTAGCGATAAAGTTGAAAATCTATTAAAGAAATCTGACAGATTGTGGTAGGTTGATGTGCTGGCGTCCGTACTATTGTCAACTTATATAGAAAAGTCCAAAAATGTAGGAATAAGAAAATTTTAGTACTTCACCCCGAATAGGTGGCTTTCTTCTGACTATTCATACATAAATACTTGACTTACGCAGAGAAATGAGAAAAAAGAGTATGTAGGTTGCAAGAGCGAGAAATTTAAATAATAATAATAAATTTATTTCAGATCAAATTACCCTACGTTAATATTAGGCATAAAGCATGCATCCCCAAATACAAACGCCTTTACTTACTGAACATATTTTGGACTTGTTTGGGATTTGTTTAAAAGTATTTCTCGATTTTAGGGGCCCCCCAGGACCGGGGACCCCGGGCCCTTAGTCCGCCAGTGCATGAAAGTACGAGAGGCGTTCAATGTATTCTCGGTATCAGAGTGATTTACTAATGATATGGTAATTTGACTAATTAATGACATTACCTAAAGGGTATAAAGGTAAAATTTCATATAGTTGTGATCATTAGTTTGCTAGTTATCCTTAGTCAACGAAAACTGTAATAGCTAACGTGACAATGTTGAAGAAAATCGAGCACCGCGTTGTTATTAAATTCCTTACCAAACAAGGAAACAGTAAAAAAACTATTCACGAGGAGATGGTGGCTGTTTACCAAGATTCTGCACCTTCATTATCTACGGTTCAAAAGTGGTCATGTGAATTTAAAAGGGGCACAGAGAGAGTATTGAAGACGACACTCGGTCAGGCCTCCGTCACTCCATGTACTTGCGCGCTATAATTAAGTACCTACCGCCCGGCCGAGCGGTCTCGGGCCGTTTGCGGACCATATTCAGTGCGGTTTTCGCAAGCGAAGCGCACGCACGTTATTCAATTTTAATCATTCCATTCGTTTGTACGGGTACCTACAATGCCGTCTGGTGCCTTATGTGCAGTAGATGGGTGGAAATCAAGTAAAAGAAGGGATAAACACCTAATATTTTTCCATTTACCTGTCAATGAAGAAAGTTAAGTGATAAACTATTACCATTTTTTGTCGTTTCAAAATTATTACAGTCAGCACCAATTATACCATTAATTTAATTTTATCGAATAGGCAGCCCTGCGATTGCTGTGGGATCGCGCGGTGCGAAGCAATCACAACTGTACGCTTGAGCATTAAGGCACATTTTAGCATGCAGCGGTTGCTGACGCGAAGGAGTAGGCTATTATAGCAATAGGTATTGGAAATTTTCTACTGAGTGAAGTATTTGTTACGTAGTAACTATTTAGTAATCTGTGACTCGGTTACTGCCTCTACGGAAGAAAATGTGATAAAAGTTGAGACGCATAAGCTTCTCAACTTTTTTCACGTTTTCTTCGGCCATCCTCCAGTATAAACCGAATGAAGATCTAAATGATAGCAGAGATGAGCCACCTCGCTGTTGGTTCCGTGCACACTATTCTTCATGATCTTCTTTACCTTTCTAAAGTCAGTGCAAGATGGGTGTCGCGAATGCTCACGGCGGCGGCGCCTCAAAAGCAAGTGCGAATAGAGTGTTGTAGAGAGGTTTTAGAGCTCTGTGGTGAAATTCCATCAAGTATTTTCGATTGAATTGTTACTGGAGATGGGTTCACCATTATGACCCTGAAAGTAAGCAAGAGTCCATGCAGTTCCACAAGAACGGTACTGCGCCCCCTAAGAAATTCAAAGTCGTTCCGTCTGCCGGAAAAATTATGGCCACAGTGTTTTGGGACTCAACGGGAATTTTGCTCATTGAGTACACAAAACAAAGATAAAACCATAAACGCAGCATCCTCCTCTTCCACTTTACGAAAGACAGTGAAAACTGACCACCGGTGTGTTGCTTCTTCACGACAACGCCCCGGTCCACACGGCGCGTGTTTCCAAGGCTGCTGTGCGATATAGTGGTTTCGAAGAAATTAACCACCCACCCCATAGCGCGTAGCGCGAGTGGCATGTTCGCGGAGGCGGAAGCGCTGTGCGCGCATGGTTGCGCGGGTGCGTGGTAGCCCCAGCGCCACCCTGGACGCGCGCGCTGGCCAGTGGGACTGCACTGATGGCGCACTGGATAGGCTTTCATGCGAGAGCAAGCGCCTGAATTTATCATTAATTCTTTGCTCTTACTAACACTAGGTTAAGAACATTGTTACTAACAAATCTATGGACAAAAATTGAAATAAATAATTATAATTTTATGATTTTACATATCTCGGGACCATGGGGTCCCGGTCCTTTGGAAGGCGTACGAGGGGCCGAAGCCAACTCGCAAAGGCCCCTTAGGAAATTTTAATGAAATGCGGCACCAAGGTAACAATACTTCTCCCGGGAGATACCCGTGGGGTCGCTACTGCCCAACCGTTATTATTATAGCCCGGACCTAGCTCCGAGTGATTATTATTCGTTCTTCCTAATTTGAAAAAAGACCTTCGTGGGAAACGATTTTCCAACGATGAAGAGCTCAAGGCGGCAATAAATGCGCATTTTTCAGAGAAAGAGAAAAGTAATTGAATTTCGAGATGTATTAAATGCATTGGGGTAGTTGGGGATTACATTGAAAAAAAAAATATTTTAATTGAATTTACATCTTTTTAGGGTTCCGTACCCAAAGGTAAAACGGGACCATATTACTAAGACTCCGCTGTCCGTCTATCCATCTGTCACCAGGCTGTATCTCATAAACCGTGATAGTTAGACAGTTGAAATTTTGACAGATGATGTATTTCTGTTGCCGCTACGAGTATAACAACAAATACTAAAAACAAAATAAAATAAATATTTAAGGGGGGCTCCCATACAACAAACGTGTTTTTTTCGGCGTTTTTGCCTTGTGGCACGGAACCCTTCGTGTGCGAGTCCGACTCGCACTTGGCCAGTTTTTTTTCATGCCGATACCGAGAATACATTGAACGCTCCTCGTACATGAATTCCTTGTATAACGAAGGTGAGCTTATAGCACTCACGAAGGACTTAATAAAATTCATAAAACAATAATGAAATAGTCTGATAATTAAGGGGCTTACATGACCTAAAGCGCGGTCACTGTCGGACTGCATAGAAAAGAAAGAGAAGCGCGATGACAACGCTGGTAATTTATTGCAAATTAAGAAGCAATTATTTAATTACAATAAATTTATTGCTTTGACTAAAAAAATAAATCACTAGTATTTTAGTATGTTGGTTGTAGAATAATCTGACAAAAAATCCGAATGATTGTATGTACGAGTATATTAGTATGGGTTTTATTGTAAAAAGAAAGTTTTTAGAGGTATCTTCATGATTTTTTTCTATCTTATCAAATTAGTTGTATTATGTTTTCAACACACTATCTACCTAGCATATATCCTGAAAAATATCATATATATTTCTGATTTTGTTTACTGTAGTCGATCATATACTTTTATTGTCTGAAACTTGCGTTTTTTGCGTTTAGGTCCTTGTTATCCGAGCGCACGGCTAGTACAGTAATAAAATATTTCTGTATAATATTGCAGATCTTGTCGTTCGACGTCTAGTAGAATGTCCCAGCCAGTCGCCCATTTTCAGACTATAACAAATTCGAAGAACACTGAACCGACGGCAAGACGGCGTGTATGTTCGTCTGTAGAATGTTACGATGCTAGCTCATATTTTGGCATCTATTTGCATTTGATTGGACCACGCCATCAGTTCTCGCGCAATGGAGGGGAAGCGACCTTATATGGCTCCATTTCCAGCAGCATTCTAGTCCGGCAATCCATTCCAGCAGCATTCTAGTCTGGCAATCCATTCCAGCAGCATTCTAGTCTGGCAATCCATTCCAGCAGCATTCTAGTCTGGCAATCCATTCCAGCAGCATTCTAGTCTGGCAATCCATTCCAGCAGCATTCTAATCTGGCAATCCATTCCAGCGGCATTCTAGTCCGGCAATCCATTCCAGTGCTGGGTGAAAAATGGATTAATCTGAATAGCATTTTGATTTCATTACAGTTCATTGAATCCACCGAGTAATCCAGGCCAAAAGATAGATTGGCGATCTACTTTTTAATTTTGGGCTTCCGTTCCAGCTTAACTAGAAATCTGGAACCGTCTAGCCAGAGCTAGACAGCCAATCCAGTCCCATTCCAGTGCATTTTCTAATTGCTTCCATTTTGAAATTATTGTAGCTAGTATTTCTAATTCAATGTCGCGAGCGATTAGCTATCGAATAATTTCTCGCTCAAGAAACGTTTAATAGAGGAAGTCTCACCGGTAGCCGGTAGTGTGTACAGTCAGCGATCCGCGACAGATGCCTGTTGACCGAGCGCTGTGCCACAGCTGTGCTGTCCAACGCTGGCTTGAACTTATTCCGTCTAATTGTGAAACAAGATCCTAACTTTATTCCAAGCTCAAACCTTAGAACCATTACATACAAACACTGACTTTTCAACCAGTTGTATTTTGTTGGTATAAAGTTATTGTAAAAATAAAATACAATAACTGGCTCTAAAGATTGGGCTAGGATAGACGAAAGTTAGCACTTTATAAAAAGACGTTTTGTAAAAAGACGAATTTAATCTAACGACTGGACTGAAGTAAATCAGCAAGGCTTCAATTCCAGTAGAATAATCATATGTACCTATATAATACATTTATATAATATATTATACATTAGGTATATAATAATATTAGGTATATAATAATTATATAATACATTTTTTATATAATACATTATAATTCATAAGTACCAAATTATATGGATAAATGTAGTGCATCTCCGGCATTTCTATGCGACTTTTGATGATTCTTCTATTCGAGGTATTCAATTCTTCAATGCACTAGTGTTAATTGAATTTGTGTGGGGTTACATAAAAAAACCGACTTAAAAAAAAAACTCGTCCGAAATCCGCGCCAGTAAAAAGTACGTGATGCGTAGCATAGCGTTTAGTGAATGGCGCTTGCGACAGTCAGCTGGAGTATATACTGTGGCTCATGATCATGAGGCTGGACACAGCGAGCAGAAGCAGTGGCAGGGGGCTAGCTGGGCTTCGGCGCGCAGTCGCGCGGCTCATTAGCTGAACGAGACATTGTGTGAGGTGATCCGATCTGTCGGTCGACGTCGCCAATTGACGCACAAAGAGCCCTCTTGTTATCGAAAGATGGGGCGTCGCAACCGCACGCCAGGCTAGTGTTGCAAAGAACTCAAGTCCTATATAAACGGACTTGGATGATGAATTACAAGATTCGACTCATTACAACAGGACTCCAAGACTAGAGAACTAAATTCTCTACGAGTTCTTGAATGTTACATGAGAGCTCGAGTCTCTTTGTGCGCTCGAGTCCTTTATATGCGGCGAGTCGCACTAAGTCCTCTTGGTGTAGAGCAAAGGTTCCCAAACTTATTTCATCTGCCGCCCACTTTGAAAATCAATTATTTTTCAGCGCACCTCAATTTTTTTTACTTTACCACATCTTAAAAACCACTATGACATTCATTTAATACGCAGCGTTACCACAGCACTAAATCCACGTTCACATAAATATGATGATGGGAATGCTATCAAAATTCGTTTAACGATCGGCCACAATCCAGGGTACAATTACGGGATTGGCTTTTGTAGACAAAATTATTGGTAGGCATTTTTTAATTTGATTTTTATTTCCTAGTTAATTGTCAGTTCTATAAGTTCTTCTTTTCCAGCTGGGATGATATTGCTGTGTTGACATTTGAAAAAGGATCCACCACCCAGTCTACTATTTCCAATTTGCTGAAATCGATCTATGAAATCACTGTGGAGGTTTTCCAAATGTTGGCAGTAGGCAACCAAGTCATCGTTGTTGCAGGATACTGATAAATTGGGAAAATTGTGGAACTCACGTCTGCCGATATTCTTTTTGTGTAACAGCAGTTTGGCTATGAAAGCAGCAACGACATTTTTCAAGTCATCACCTTGAAGTTGGAGATTTATATCATTAAATAATTTATACAGGTCTGTCATGTACGCGATATCATTCATTGATGTGATGAGGTTGTCGCGCAATTCTGTGTCTTTGTTTTCCAAGAACTCTATCACAGAGTCAAATAGATTGTACTTAAAAAGCAACATTCCAGATGTGCTCGCAGTACATTGCGTCGTTCATCGACATTTGGTGGCAAGAAATTTATGTGAACGACTGTTTCAATTACTGCAACGTGTCATCAAAGCAGTGAATAAAATACGACAGCTTTTTAAATCATAGATTCATAGGCAATTGGCGTCGGAACCAGCCGATTGATACAGGATTGCATAAATCGCGTTATTTAACAAAAACTTGTTAAAACTTGATTGCTCACGGGCTATCCTACGAAAGCTATCTTAAATATTTTTAGTTTTTATATAATCAAACAGGGCAGAAATATGAACTAAATAATCGATGTTGTGTAGATAGTAGGTAGATTTTAATATCACTAAATTTAAAAATATTAAGTAGATGAAATTACATATCAGCTATCGCCCCACTAAACCACTTCAAGACCCTCCGTTTTTTTCTGGGTTCCTTACAGCCCCCCTATAGGCTTCCAGCGCCCACAATTATAAGCGTTATCGCTCACTTTTTTGAGAAAGACTGGTGTAGAGTCTAGCAATTAAATTGTTACATTTACAGGACGGGGAGAAAGGCTCAGATAAAAAATAACAGTATTGATTAAGGATATTTTTAATAATTTATAAACATCATAAATTAAAAAAAATGGTTATGAGTAACATCATAAACACTAATTTAAACTTATCACCAATTCGAGTCTTTTCGAATGATGAGCTTCAAGTCTCATCTGCACGCTCCGAGATTTTCTTAAAGACTCGAGTTCATTTTAAGACTTGAGTCCTTTGTTAGACTCAAATGACTGTTAAATGACTCGGGCTCGGCTTGACACTAGACTCCGAGCCGAGTCCGAGTCGAGTCCTTTGCAACACCCGCTGAGCGACGTTGCGAGGCGCAAGCGCGGGCGTGCGCTAGCCTCCGACCGGCTGCGTCGCATTAGGGCTGGACTTCGTCTGCGGTCAAGGGCGCTCAAAGAAAAAAAAAACTTGTTTCGGTTTAAATCCAGTTTGCGGCATGATGCACACCACTGCGGCCTGCGGGTGCGCAGAGTAGGCAGGCGGTGCGACGATCCGGCGCGTGATTTGCACTTTAGATTATGATTAATTGCGTATGTAATCGAGGGGTCGCTAGATCGACCTCTCTAGATAACAGGAACACTCGGAGGTCGAAGCGGACTCCCGACTGCGACTGCCCCATCTGCGTCGCATCAGCCAGCACACATGTTCCCGCGGGCTCGTGGCGGACTTGGTACGTAGGGAGCGCAGGGCGCGAACGTGTCGGGCCACATTGGTAACTTTCTTGAAGAGGAAGAACGCGCCGACCTTGTCCGTCCTTGCGGCACGATAACGCGGGTTCGGGGTCTCGTGGAAACGTGACGCTTCGGGCCGCGACCCCGCTATCGCGCCCTTTTAACCGCGTGTCGCATCGCCGCCGCATCACTCGGCTCGCACGCTCCTCGCGCGTATCACGCACCTTTCGTTCCGACCGTGCGTTATACATAAATATCCAAAACTAAACATTTCGGATTTAAACGACGGCCAAACCCGTACCGGGACGGACCATCTGCAACAATTGGTAGAGGTGAGCGAAGACACAGTCGTCTGCTCACTTGAACTTTCAATCTGCGCGGTGCATCACACTGAAGCCGTGGTCTGCTTGCAGATACGCTTCACACCTGAGCAGCCGACATGCCGAGTGCCGTAACGAACGGGGCCAGAGGATCGGAGGACGACATCGTGCTGACGGGGCTGTCAGGCCGCCTGCCCCAGTCCGACACCATCGAGGAGTTCGCGCAACAGCTGTTTGATGGCGTGGACCTGGTCACCGCAGATGATAGACGATGGACCCCAGGTAAACACTTCTTCGCTTAAGTTTTTACATCCAGTTTTCTCTTTTTTTTTAAATTTCCTCCTGGAACTTTCTTTATATATTAAGGTTAGTAAATAGTTTTTGATAATCCTCCTTACATGGTATAAAACAAAGTCGGCGAAATGTCTGTACGCGCATAACTTCCGAATGACTGCACCAAATTGGATAATTCTTTTTTATGTTGTGTTTGGTATTGCCAGGACAAGGTTTGTATGAAAGAAAATTTCGGAAAGTCGATACAAAAATTGCACCCGTGTAAAGCTGGGGCGGGTCGCTAGTTTATCAAAAATAATTGCAAATAAACTATTATTTTTCTTTACTGAATCGTTTTTTGAGGCCCCTTTTCAAACTGGCTCATTTTGTTTTAATATCTTAGACTTTATTTTATCAGTCCTTGCCAGTATAGCCACCTGCGGGCCCAGAAAAAAATATGAAAGAGCATAATAAAAAAAATATAAAAAATCACGTTGGTAATAGCCTGGTTCTGCCTCACTTCTCCGACATCAGAGCATCCTCGCTCTACAGAAGCTCGTGCAAGCCTCGCTAGCGGTCAAAACGACTACTCGCGACACACCACAATTCAATTTCTTAAAGAGGGATAACTGATGAATGAGGGGCCTACCAATCTTTTAATTTTAAACCCGCATGGTAAATTCAGAAGAAAATCTGGTTAGAAATCAAGTTGGGATGAGAATGATGGTACATACGAGTCCGCAAATAAGACAATTATCACTTTAGTGCATACGAGCAATGATCAAAACAGAACTGATGAATCGACAAATATGGTCAGTGGGCTGTGATGAGATTATTATTGTGTTCATAATCTTACCTAATTTGATTGTGCCATATCGTCATAATGTGACATTGTATAAATCTGTAGCTATATGTATTTATTTTTGCAACATTATAGCGGAAAACATTAACTAGTTATTTAATTTAAAATACCACTTGGTTATTAAAGCTCAATGTCGATAATTTCATTTTATGCGAAGTTTTAAAGTAATTAAAATATTCGGAATTTTTTTTACGAACAATGTAACGTAGTAACAATTATTTGTCAATTTGGAATGTTGTCCTCTTCAATTGGTAGTGTTGACTGTTGACCTGTTGTCTGTCGATGCCATGTGCGTGTAGTAGCAACAGGCTGCTATAAGCCTTGTACAAACTAAGCGTTCTAATGTACGCCTACCTAGTCGGTTACGCGTACACAGGAACGATAGGTCCGTACCTGTAGCTGCAGGTACGCGTAGGTACATTGAAACGCTTAGTTTGTACTTGAGGCTTTAGCACAAGCTTTAGTCCGTACAAGGCATAGGACACGCGCGGCGGGAGTGTCGCGCTGCGCGGCGCGGGCGCGGCGGTGGCTGCGCAGTTCGCACCCTGCGCGCGCATGTTGCCGGTACTGATACGCGCTGGCTGCGCACGCGACACCTACTTGACCTTCAGTCACAGAGTGCCACGCACCGATTGACCATAATATCGGTGGATTACAGCGACTATAATATACACGATGATTTTTTCAAAAATGCGTGGATGGCGAAATTCGATAAAGTACAATCAGTAAATACATACATAAAACATAAATACTGTGTACTAGCTGACCCGGCGAACTTCGTACCGCCTCAGAAACTCCTTTTTTTTCGTGAACTTTCCCATTCTGCTATTCGGGGCGGAGTATAGATTATAGATCATGTAGATATCTATAAGAAAAATGTCGGGGTCGATTTTGATAAAAACTTAAACATCATTTGTTTTTTAACCGACTTCTAAAAAGGAGGTTCTCAATTCGGATGATTCTAGTTTTTTTTTGTATGTTCGTGCATAACTCCGTCTAGAAGGATTTGCAAAATTCTTTTAAATTTCGTAAAGATCTGATGACGAGTTTCGGAGACAGACGACGGAACTCTTCATATCAACCGCGATTGCTGCTATCTACTATGTTGCATTGTTTACGCAATCACAAATCATGCAGCTCCCTGTCACTGATATTCACATAGTAAGTACCTAGTGTTACTTATGTTAATTTGTGTCGGGTAGGTAGATACAACTAAAAAGTGAAAAATAAAAACTTTTTTATACTTACACTAGCTTCTGCCCGCGACTTCGTCCGCGTGAAATTTCTTGTTACTCCGACCCACCCCGTCGCGTCGCATCGCCTGCCCGCGCGTTTTGTTACTTACTTCGTTTTTGCTTAGCGTTCTTTCTGACTTTTTTCTTTTTGCTCGGCTCCTAAAGGTCATAGCGTGATGTTAAATAGCCTATATATAGCCTTCCTCAAGAATTGGGCTATCAAATGCAAAAAGAATTTTTCAAATCCGACTGGTAGTTCCAGAGATTAGCGCGTTCAACCAAACTTTTAGTTCACAGGACTACCACAATATCATCTAAGCAACACTATTGACTTGACACCCAAAATAATAGGCTCTGTTATTTTGTTTTATCGCTACGCTTGCCGCGGTTGGTCCGTGGATGGGTGACCATTTACATACCGAGACGTAATATGTAAAATACGCGCATTGACGTGGAGTTGCGGACACCAGCCCGTATTACATACCGAGACCCTTCCGTGCCTCGGAAAGCACGTTAAGCCGTTGGTCCTGGCTGTCATTCGTGGATCTTTGACAGTCGTTACAGGTCGCCAGAAGCCCGAAAATCTGACAATCAGTCTTACCAAGGGGTATTGTATTACTATTACCCAGTAACCGGGTTGTGGAGGGCTGATAGGCACTCGCTCCATGTAAAATACTGGTATTCAGCTGCATCCGGTTAGACTGAAAGCCGACCCCAACATAGTTAGGAAAAGGCAGGCAGATGATGATTTTTGAAGTGAAAACTTCTTTAGCGGCGCTGTGTACTTTTTTTGGAATGGGTAAAAACTTCTAAATTCGCGTCAGGTCACGTGACCCTGATCGAAAATTCGTAAGACGTGACGCGCGTTGTTGAGGACAGCGCCATCTATGCACATCGGGAAGAACTACGAGGGCCTCGCGTACTAACTACGTAGGCCTCGCATACTAACTACGTAGTTCATCCAACAACGACGAGATGGCGCTGAACCACGGATATAAACTGACGACGAGCTCAAATACATTTTATGTACAAGGCCAATAGTATGTAAAAATGTAACTAATATCAATCGTACCATCTACGTCCTCTTCTAATACGCCTCTGCAAACATTATGGTAATCGAACAAAGGTAACATTGTGTAAAATTTCATACAGGCTCCTTATTAGTTTATCTAGTTACCACTTTAGAAATGATTAACGAAGCACTGCCGCGACCAACACCACGAACTGAAGTCTATCCTGTGTGCTTATTTGTAAATCTGAATAAATTCCTTTCACGAGAAGAATAAACCAGTCACTTTGGTCATCATACCTGATTTGCAAAAAACCCTATAAAATAAGGAACACACCTTAACACGCGTGTTTTGTTTATAAGACGATTCACAAAATACACTCGTAATTGTTCAAGTTTTCACTTCTGTCGGCACTACCGGAGTGCCAGTGTTTTTTTTAATCAACGGGTGCGTTTCCCAGGTAGGAAAAATAATTAAAAAATAATCTCTAGTAAGTATAAGTTTTCTTATTAAGTTTTCGGTAAGTATTTGTAACCACAACAGTTGTGTTCGGTGCGTTGCGTTGTTGCGTTATGAAGCAGCTAACAGCTGTCATGCAAGGCATGCGTATTTGTGAGCTCAAGACAAAACCTTACAAATAGGTACTTACCCTAATTTTTTAACAATTAAATACGTACCTACCTATCTACTCGATACTATTTTAGGAATCTGCCAGCGTGTTGTCGATGACGATAACAAACAAAATCTTTCGAGCAGGATGTACCTACCTATTTTGAATACATACTACGTAATAAGCATACTTACTTACAAGTATTTATTCACTAAATCAGTAAGTACCTACTATAGTATCTCTGAGATCACTGAGCTACCAGTAAGTTATTTCACTGTCTAAAGCTAATTGTTTAAATCGGCAACCGTTCAAATCGAGTCGCGCGCATGCGCGTCGTCCGCGTCGCCGTCGGTCGTCTCGTGGTTTATTCAAGGCTGC
The DNA here is from genome assembly GCA_963855955.1 of Luperina nickerlii. NCBI lineage: Eukaryota > Metazoa > Arthropoda > Insecta > Lepidoptera > Noctuidae > Luperina > Luperina nickerlii. The sequence goes on along the minus strand of OY979675.1, from coordinate 22,827,202 downwards.
TTACAGTTAGGAGGTGACCATGATTCTGGTAAATACAGTCCGGATAGAACATCAGATCAGGCCGACAAGATTGGCGGATGCCGGCCCTGCTCACGGAGACATTGCCCACTAATTCGCTCGCATCAAGCGATTCTTTTGTTCACAACAAGTAGTGTGCCACAAAATTGGCAAGTTGCGTGTGACTGTGTGACGCCGCGCGCCGCCAATCAGCGAGGTTATCTGTCCGATCGCTTGACTCACGACTCACCCGCTATTACCGCCGTTTTAAACAAACGATAATGTCTCGTATCGGGCATCAGCTCATCATGGACACCCGACACTCGACAGATCGATCTCTTACAATCTACAAGTACCTAATTATTTCTGTGCACTGACTTCTCTGCCATTGCTCATTTTCATCTTTACTTTTGATTTAGGATTTTTAAATAATGACAAACTAGAATAATAATGTACCTAGCACTTACTCGAGGTATCCTTAACCATAACGAGGTAGATACGTTATGGTTAAGGATACCTCGAGTAAGTTCGTAAATGTCATCCTTGAACTTCTAACTCTAAAAGAGGTTAGATGTTTTAACTGGCACTGCTTTTAACCGCAAAATACTTATATAGGTATTACGTGAAATAAGAACTGAGTAGGTACCCCTATCTACCAGCTACTGGCAGCTACTAATACACAATAACCTGTGGTGGACGGAAAGTGAGAGAGGGTTTGTGGCGACGCACGACGCGACGCCGGCCGGTATGGCATACGAGCCTCGAATAGCAGAGATCTGGACTGGGGAACATGGGTAGGTGGTAGGCATGGGTGTTATAATCTAATAGTGTCCAGTAGGCACGTTCAAAGTGGACGATATCGCCCATATTGGCATGTTTAACGAATTGTGCGCGAATGAATGACTGTGTCAACGGCATCAGCCGCGCGTCCATTCCATTGTGAGGCTTTCACCGTTAGATGAGCGAGCATGGCGGCGCGCGGCGAGCCGACAGCGGCGACCTGAGCGCGCGGCGCGCCCGCCTCGTGTGCCGGCCGCCGCCGAGCGCGACCGCGCCGGCCGGTGGCGTGATGCGCCGTGCGTCACCGCGCACTCACACTCGCACAGCCCGCGATACCTAACTCTGCTAAGCTAACAAAGATCTTACTTGTCAAACCTGTCATAAATTATGTCATCGTGTTAGCAGGAAATATAGGTAGTAAATATTTACTTTTGTTAGGTTTCCGCGTGCGACTGTGACGTGCCCGGTGCCGGCCGCGTTTGGATAGCTCGCTGATAAACAAACGCATTCGGCAAAATTGAATGACTACACATCCGCTCGCTTGTGCGCTTACTTAATATCGTTACGAACTTACGACTTTACGAGTATCAAGAATATTACCGTGATCAAGTAGTTCATACAAATAAACGATAAACTAACTGAATTGTTTCCACGTAATTGCAATAAATAAAATATCTTTATTTCAGATTCAGACCTAAGCAGTCCATACGTAGTTAGTGGTTAGTAACAAACTGTGCACACATGCTACATATGTTATTGTTGTTAGTACTTAATTCTATTTAACAATGCAATGCAATCATTAGTACCTACTTATAATAAAAACAGGGTGGCACGATAAGGTACAGACGCCAGCACATCAAGTTACCCGAAACTGTCAAATTTTCCCAACCAACTTTGAACCTTATGCCTTAGAGATAAAGTTGAAAAACTATTAAAGAAAGGACATGTTATGAAATGGGCTTAAAATAATAATTTTTTTGAACAGCTATCATGTATGGTTTTTCTGATAGGGAAACTTATTCAGGATGACCTGACAAAAACAGAAAAAATATTAAAAGCACCGTTATTGAATAAATACATATTTTAAATCCAGATATTTTTGGTGTCATAATATTATTTTTGCACATTGAAACAAAGAAAAAATGGTTAAATATAATTTTTTAAAGCAAATTATACACCTTATTGTTATTCAATGTTAAAATCCTTTGTGGTAGCGCAGGGAAGTATGGTGGATGATGTAACTAATAGAAATTTCACATAAGGCGTTTATTTAGTATAAAAAGACATCATTCTTACATAGCAAACGTGCTCCCCGAGCGCGGTGAAAAAATGACAGTGAAACGTCAGACTGACAGTCTACGTTTAGAAATTAACCAAACATAACAGTTTCCTCCCTCACTAGGAATAATTCAACATATCATATTATCAATTCGAGTATTTAACTAATAGTAAAAAGAACAACAAGTTAACACAGACTGTTGAAGAAATAACTTTTATCGTTGATAGCAAAACTCTGTAAACATAGCACTAACATTATCATCACAATGTCATAAATTGGATACAACAAACAGCAAGTGATAGGTATCAAACTTAAATTACAAGTTTAGTCTACTAACAGGTTTCATTATTCTCTTGCTTCTACGTGGGACAACAGGTGTGGTAGATTCAGGTGTAATTGAAGGTAGAGATACCGATGGTGTTGAAGGTACATTAACATCATCAGGTTGCAAAGTCTCTCCAGTGTCATCGAGAGGCATAACTAAAGAACTCGGAGGTGGTGTGGTAGATCTTATTGGAGCTGAATCCAGATGTGGACTTTGCAATGTATCAGTGTCATGGTCATAACATGACCTATCATTTGTAGCTGGCGTATTATCTCCAACACGACGCAATTGGTCGATGTGACGACGCCACAGCATACCATTGTCCAATCTAATTAAATAGTGTAATTCCCCAAGAACCTTTTCAACATTACCTAACTTCCAATTTCCTTCTCCTAAATAATTACGAGCAACCACTCTTTCACCGGTTAGTAATTTCCGCACACGAACCACCCTTACCTCTTTCTGAGGAAGTACAGTGCTCTCATCCGGACAGTTCATTTCACTACTTTTGTTAGGACACAACAAGGAAAAACGCGAGTTCGGGCGGTAAGTAAAAACCATTTCCGCAGGGGGTTTACCTGTAGCAGGGTGAGGAGTGATCCGGTATTGAAATAATATCTCATTTATTTTCCTCTGTAAGTTATTTTTGTTAGTTTGTAAGCAACGTAGTTTATTTTTGAAGGTTTGAACATATCGCTCTACCTGTCCGTTAGTTGCAGGGTTGTATGGGGCGGATCGCTTGTGTGTGATACCATTTTTTTTTAGATACTCATCAAATTTAGGATTGGCAAACTGAGTTCCATTATCACTTGTGAGAATTTTTGGATATCCGAATGTAGTGAAAACTTTATCTAATACCTCAATAGTAGAGTCAGTATCAATTCTGTTTAAAATGTGAGTTTCTGGCCATTTAGAAAACGCGTCTACTATCAGGAGAAAGTATACATTTTGAAACTTCCCTGCAAAATCAATATGGACCCTCTCGAAAGGTTTGGACGGATATTCCCAAGTGTGTTTTTGAGCTACTGATGGGGGCGAGTTAAGGTGTAATGCACACTCTACACAGTTCTTAGCCAAATTTTTTATATCTTTGTCAATCCCTGGCCACCAACAGTAGCTTCGTGCCAGGGCCAGCATTCGGTTCATACCGAAATGGCAAGAGTGTAAGTCATTCAGAATAGTACCTCTTAGACAAGTAGGTACCACGACGCGTGAACCTCTCATTAAACAATTTTCCAACAATGAAAATTCTGTCTGGTCTATTCCGAATCTGTCGCTGTGAGCAACTTTCTTTCCGTCTAAAACGCCTGTAAACAATGGTCTCAGAGTCTGATCATCTTTCGTTGCAGCCGCAATGTCTTTTGCAGTGACTGGTAGAACGCTTATCATTGAAATTAGAAAAACATCAGCCTCTTCTATTGAAGCTGATTCTTCAGCTATGGGTAATCGTGAAAACGCATCTGCATTGGCATTCTCTTTGGAGTTTTTATATTTGATCTCATACTGAAAACCTTGTAAAAAAATTGCATAATGTTGCATGCGTGCAGCAGACAAATGTGGTAACGCCTTAGAAGGCGAGAAAATTTGCACCAATGGTTTATGATCTGTAAAAAGGATGAATTTTCTACCATACAAGTATTGAAAAAAACGCTTAACCCCAAATACAATAGCAAAAGCTTCTTTGTCAATCTGTGCCCATTTACGTTGAGAGGCATTCAACGTCTGTGAAGCATAATGGATGGGTCGCTCTGTCCCATCAGGCATGATGTGGGAAAGGATTGCTCCAACCCCAGTTGGCGAAGCATCAGTGGCCAGGACAAGTGGTAAGTCAGGTGAGTAATGGGCCAACACTGTGTCAGACAGCATTTGTTTTTTAATTGTTAGTAAGGCTTTTTCGCATTCTGTAGACCAATTCCACACAGTTCCTTTTCGCAGCAGCTCATGTAAAGGCTCTAAAGTATTACTCAAGTTCGGTAGAAACCTTCCATAGTAGTTTACCAATCCCAGTAAAGCTTGAAGTTCAGACACATTTGTAGGATTAAGAGCCTCTACAACAGCCTTCACTTTACTATCGACTTTGTGTATGCCTTCTTTGCTTATCTTGTACCCACAGTATTCAATTTGATCTTTCATGAACTCTGACTTTTTCAAATTTACCTTTAGGCCATATTCCACAAGTCTTGCAAATACCTGATTTAGTCTGTTGAGGTGTTCAGTGTCATTTGGAGCTGTCACTCGGATGTCATCGATGAAACAATGCACTCCAGGTATATCCTTTAATATGCTTTCTATTTTCCGTTGCCATTTGGCAGGTGCGCAGTTGAGACCAAACATTAACCGCGTACATTTGTAAAGGCCTTTGTGAGTGTTAAGGGTCAACAATTGTTGGTCTTCCTCTCTGACTTTCCAATTTAGATAAGCGTTACGCAAGTCAATTTTTGTATACTTCTCTCCTCCAGCCAAGCCATTAAATAATTCTTCCGAAGTAGGCAGAGGATGTTCATCAACCAATAAGTTTTGATTTACCGATATTTTGTAGTCACCGCAAATCCTAATTTTGCCATCAGGCTTAACCACAGGTACAATTGGTGTTGCCCACTCACTGTAATCAACTTTAACTAAAACCCCCTCATTTACTAAATTATCAATCTCCTGTTCAACCCTTTCTTTGAGTGCAAAAGGTACGGATCTAGCCCGAAAAAATGATGGTTTGGCATCTGGTTTTACATGTAAAGCGACCGGTTCCCCTTTTATTTCACCCACATTCTTGCCATTGAACAAAGCACTGTACTTCTCAAACAATTTTTGCAAAGGAACAGCATGCGGAACATTACCTGGAGACACATGGTTTACATGTGTCATACCATCCCTGAAATCCTTGAAAGTCTCAAATTGGCGTATCCATTCCCTCCCCAAGAGTGGATGCTGGCTCCCAGATATGATATATAATTTTACTTTTTGGGTCTCTTGTCCAATGGCAGCTGTGACGTTGGCAACACCTAAAACATTTAAGAACTGATTAGAATAGGTACACAATCTTACTTTAGTAGGCACTAGTTTCTCTTTACAGATTTTTTTATAGTCATTTTCATTCATAATGGACACTGCAGAACCACTGTCAAATTCCATTAGCACCTCTGAGTTACTGATTTTTGCTTTAATCCAAAATTTTTTTGATGAGTCCATTTCACAATTATTCACATGAACAATTTCTTCATTATTTCCTTCTTCAGTTTCCACTGCATTGACTTTTTTTATCTTCATACACATTCTTTTAATATGTCCCACTTTTTGACAGTAATTACATTTTGCATTTATCATAGCACATTTGTTTGCATAATGCTCTCCACCACAGCGATAACACTCAATTTTTTTCGCAGTATCTTGACTTTGTGGTCTCACAAAATTATTCTTCTTTCTAATGGTTGTCTGTACTGCCTGTACTTCTTTGGTATGGGCACCTTCTGCTAGTGCACTCTCCATGCCAGCAGCTATGACCATTGCTTTCTCTAATGTGAGATCCCGTACTTCCAACAGTCTGTCTTTGATTCTCTGAGATTTAAGTCCGCATACAAGCTGATTTCTCAAGGCAGTTGTCAAAAAGCCGCCAAAGTTGCAAGTAGTGGCCATTTTGCGCAACGTTGCAATGTAGTCCTTTACAGACTCTCCCTCCAACTGGTGTCTGTGATGAAATTTGAAATATTCTGCAATTTCGAGAGGTGTCGGGTCGAGGTGTTTCTGCAGCGTGCATACGTTCCTAGTATAATCACGGTCTTCTGGTTTCTCTGGCGAGACTAGGTCACAGAGTGTTTCGTACAAATCCGCCCCAACGTAATGGAGAAAGTATGAATTACATGTTTTGGCACTGGTAACCCCGTAAATAGAGAGAGCACCTTCGAATCTTTGTACCCATCTGGTGAATTTATTCTTCGAATCGTAGAATTCTATGAAATTCGCCGGAATGTTGACTGCACTCGCACCGCCGCTGCCGCTCGGATCTGTAGGCATTTTGCAGCGTGGTTCGATCGTCGCCACTGTTAAAATCCTTTGTGGTAGCGCAGGGAAGTATGGTGGATGATGTAACTAATAGAAATTTCACATAAGGCGTTTATTTAGTATAAAAAGACATCATTCTTACATAGCAAACGTGCTCCCCGAGCGCGGTGAAAAAATGACAGTGAAACGTCAGACTGACAGTCTACGTTTAGAAATTAACCAAACATAACATTCAAAATATTCTAAAATAATATTAGATGGCTTAAAACCAACTCCATGATTTGTATGTATGGCATTAATTCCTTTGCCTTCTAATGGAATCTATGAAAATATTACCTGTGCCAGTAAGGTTGTCATACTTGTCAGCTGTCAGTACACAGGTCAAAATTTTGCAAAAGCCATTAAACGAAGAGAAGAAGAAGAAGGTGAATTGAATTTGACACTTGATTGACGTTAATGACAATAATGACATCTAACCGAAAAGTGTTGCCAAAATCAATAATTACTGTGGGTTGCAATTTATTTTTTAAATAATGATATTAAAATGTATAATAATAAAAGAAAGGGTGCTTTCAAAAAAAAATTAAAAAATATACAAAGTCTCCTTAATTTATGTACTTTCATAAAAATATGATCCCTTCCCTGTTCACAGTAGCTTCGAATAAAAGCCCAGCCTCCATACAAAAACCTAACATGTCCTTTGACAGATTGTAGTAGGTTGATGTGCTGGCGTCTGTACCTTCATAAAATATTGTTGCTCAACTGTAGCCTGTCCGATGATGAGCTAAGTCTGCGACCAGAGCTATTCCGAGCGCGAGCCAATAGACTGGCGCGTGTAGGCGTCGTAGGCGAGCAGTGAACCTGAACATTCGCTTTGACTCTATTTGCTAACTTGCTTATTGAGGTGGCAATCTGAACGGAACAAAAATGTTTCTAATGATTTAATTCGCGCGAGCTGAGCGAGCGAAGCGAGCGGTGCTGTGGCAGCGGCCAGTGGGCGGATTTCTTACTGACTATATAATTCCGATTTCTTAACTAACTCACGTACCTAATTGCTTCATCTCTGAATATCATAAAAAAACAATCCGCTTATAAAAATATCGTCAGTCATGTTAATACTAAATATTTATATAATTACCCATTTAAATGCTCAGTTTTTAAATACTGCCGAACTTGGTACGAGTGAAACAACTGCTTGCTAGTAACGCTAACGCGTACGTACCTATCGGTGCATAGGCACACGCACGCATATTCAACATTTAATAAACAAGATTATATATAATATCATTGTTAATAAACATGAATTTTGTAAATAATAATCTAGCCGCTTTGATCATTACTGTGATCAGTGCCATTACAAACGAGCTGAAGCGATAGATATACTACTTACTTTGGCATTGGCATTGAAGATTGTGATTGCAATAATTTGCAATAATTGAACAAAAGTTTGAGAGAGTATCAATTTTATTCCATAACATTTTTATTGCGTGAAAAAAATTAATGATCAATTATGTGCATTTATGGCTGATTCTATCATATTGCACAATTAAATTATTGCACAAACTTATTGTAGGAGTAGGAGCGACCTTACACAGAATAACGGAAACACAAGTAAACATTAAACGTTTGTTTGTGACAGGATTGCACGGTCTCCCTGAACGCAATGGCAAGCTCAAGGACCTGGCGCACTTCGACGCGACGTTCTTCGGCGTCCACGCCAAGCAGGCGCACCTCATGGACCCGCAGCTGCGCCTGCTGCTGGAGCTCACGCACGAGACCATCATCGACGCCGGCATCAACCCCGGCGAGCTGCGCGGCTCGCGCACCGGCGTGTACGTGGGCGTGTCCAACTCCGAGACGGAGGAGATGTGGACCGTCGACCCCGACAAGATCAACGGCTACGCGCTCACGGGCTGCTGCCGCGCCATGTTCCCCAACCGCATCTCCTACACCTTCGACCTCAAGGGGCCGTCCTTCGCGGTGGACACGGCCTGCTCCAGCTCCATGTTCGCACTGGCGCAGGCGGCCACGGCAATCCGCTCCGGCCACTGCGACGCCGCCATCGTGGCCGGCTGCAACCTGTGCCTGAAGCCCGCCAACTCGCTGAACTTCCACCGGCTCAGCATGCTGTCGCCCGAGGGCCGCTGCGCCGCGTTCGACGCCAGCGGGCGCGGCTACGTGCGCTCGGAGGCGGCCGTGGCCGTGCTGCTGCAGCGGCGCGGCGCGGCGCGGCGCGTGTACGCCACGCTGCGCGGCCTGCGCGTCAACACCGACGGCGCCAAGGACCAGGGCATCACCTTCCCGTCCGGCGACATGCAGCGCCGCCTGGCCGAGGAGACCTTCGCCGAGGCCAAGCTGCGGCCCAGCGACGTCGCCTACGTCGAGGCGCACGGCACCGGCACCAAGGTACGCCGACTACCACCCGCCACTGGAACGTTACACGTTTTATAAAACAACCCATAAAGCGTTGTTATATTGAACACGCAACGTATTGGCGGCACGTCGGCGTCGGTGGTTTGACCGTCAGCTACGATAACAATTTGTGCGCGTGTGCACGTGCAGTGAGTATAAGCGATGTGCTGACGAAGCGTGTGTTCGCCAGGTGGGAGACCCTCAGGAAGTGAATGCCATCGCGGAGCTGTTCTGCAAGGGCCGCAAGGGGCCGCTGCTGCTGGGCTCGGTGAAGTCCAACATGGGCCACTCGGAGCCCGCGTCCGGCCTGTGCTCCGTGGCCAAGGTGGTGGTAGCCATGGAGCGCGGCGTCATTCCCTCCAACTTGCACTACAAGAACCCCAACCCGGACATCCCAGCGCTCAGCGACGGTCGGATCCAGGTACGTTGTTGATTCATCCTCACCTCACCTTCCGCGCAGACACGAACCCTGGCCTGCTAGTGTTTGTTCACATGTGATTTAAGCATCTGAAAGAAAGAAAGAAAATTGCGTTTATTTGGCAAAAAAAAAACCTTAAAAATAAACAAAACAAATTCAAAATTATTAAAAATAATAATGCCAAAAGGGCCTCAGCTCAGCATAATGCCAGATGGCAACACAAAGTGCACCACCTGACGCTGATTTTCAGCTGCTGCCCACGAGTGCCATACGCTCGAAAATATAAACACATTTAAAAATTCAAAAATACATATTTGCAAAAAATAAACATTACATTAGAAAACATTAGAAATTATAAAGATAAAATAAAATAAGTAACATTGGTAAAATTGTATAACGTATAAAATTAACAAAATGTATAAAACTGTATAACGTATAAAATTGATAAAATGTATAAAATTGGTAACAATAATAAAAGTAAAACAACACCAACAATAGTAAAAGGAATTGATAAATTAAGACACAATATCAAAAAGTTAAAATTTACAGAATGTATAAAATTAGTAGATAATAAAATAAAATTAGTAACACACTTCAAATTGTATAATTTACAAAATGTATAAAATTGATAAGCCAGACAGCAATTCAAAATTGCATTAAATTGAAAAAAAATAAAAATATGTTATGTTTCAAATGGCTGACATGTCGGCTCGAACATCCTGAAATTCATTTTGATGATTTAATAAAAACAACTTTAATTTTAATTTAAAGGTTGAGCCACTTTTACTAAACTTTATGGGAGGTGGGATGTTGTTCCAACATTTGGTAGCTGCGTAACGAAAACTGCCCCTGAAAGCCGCTGACTTATGCTGAGGAATGGAAAGCTGTTGGGAACATTTTCTTCCCTCACCGATTCTGTGCCTACTAGTCCATGACAGCTTATCGTATAGATAAGAAGGGGATTGAGACTTGATAACTCCAAAAAGTAGGGTCGCCAAGTGCAGTTTACGTCTAGCTTTCATTTTCAGGATGTTGTGCTCATTGAAGAAGGGTGTCACATGTCCCCTAAACGGAACTTTAAAGCAAAAGCGTGCACAGGCATTTTGAAGTCTTTGGATCATTTTTTCTGTTTTTGATAGCAGTCGTGGACCATACACTGTGTCCGCATAATTCAACTTTGATAAAACCAAAGACCACAAGCAAGACACGCAACTCTTCGCTTAGATACGGACGAGCCTTGTATAAAATTTTAAGTCTGTAAAAGCAATTACGGATACACTCTGTCACGTGCCTGTGAAAACGAAGTTCCACGTCCATTATAAGACCCAGATTTCGTGCTTCGTAGACACGCTCGACAGGCTGACCCATAACTGACACACAACCGGCGCCGGGTCTAATTTTACTTAGCTGGTTTACGGTACCAAAAAGCATAAATTTAGTCTTCGCAGGATTCAACACAAGCGAATTAGCATTAGACCACTGTACTATATTCTCAAGGTCGGCGTTAAGATCCATTAATGCTTGCTCGTAGTCTTCTGGCTTAAAAGAAATATAAACTTGTGTGTGATCCATCAAACAAGTCTAAGTCAAATTATTTATTTCAAATTTACAAAAAAATTTAATTGATTCTAGTTATCTCTTCCAAATGATAGTTTCTAGAGAAGAATGGGCAAGAAACTGCATAGTTACTCTTTCAAAATGTCTTACAATATTTTGTATAAGCAATTATAATTGTATGAAGACAGTGTACATAAAATAAAATTACTATACTGCAATAGGTACAAGTAATTATAAGGAGATTCTGCAGTGCGAGTTAGTAATAGTAGAGTGTGTATGTGGCAGGTGGTGGACCGCAACACGCCGTGGGAGGGCGGCCTGGTGGCCATCAACTCGTTCGGCTTCGGCGGCGCCAACGCGCACGCCATCTTCGAGTCGGAGCCGGGCGGCGGGCCCGCGCGCGCGCCCGCGACCTACGCCGCGCCGCGCCTGGTGCTGGCGTCGGGCCGCTCGGAGCCGGCCGTGCGCGCGCTCACGGCGCTGGCGGCCGCGCACGCGCGCGACGCCGGCCTGCACGCGCTGCTGGACGCCGTGCACCGGCGCGCCATCCCCGGCCACTCGCACCGCGGGTTCGCCGTGCTCAGCGAGCCGCCCCTGCAGGAGTGCAGCGTGAGTGTGCGCGCCGCCGGGGCTGGCAGCCGCTTCCGTATGTGTTCGTGATCGGTCATGTCTGACGACTCTCTGTACGCAGGAAATGGAGAGCGGCGACCCGCGACCCGTGTGGTTCGTGTTCTCGGGCATGGGCTCGCAGTGGCCCGGCATGGCTAAGACCCTGATGCAGCTGCCGACGTTCGCGGCCAGCATCAATCGCTCGGCGGCGGCGCTGCGGCCGCACGACCTCGATCTCATCAACATCATCACGGACGCGCCGGCGACGGCCTTCGACGACGTCATCAATTCGTTCGTGTCCATCGCGGCCGTGCAGGTGGCTCTCGTGGACGTGCTGCGTGCGCTCGAGATCCACCCCGACGGCATCGTGGGCCACTCGGTCGGCGAGATCGGTGAGTAGCGAGCTCCCGTGCGCAGTCGCAGTGCGGCGTAGTGAGCGTGACTGACCGACAAGCTCGCCCGCAGGCTGCGCGTACGCGGACGACACGCTGACGGCGGAGCAGGCCGTGCTGGCGGCGTACTGGCGCGGGCGCAGCATCGTGGACGCCCAGCTGGCGCCGGGTGCCATGGCGGCCGTGGGGCTGTCGTGGGAGCAGTGCGAGGCGCGCTGCCCGCCCGACATCGTGCCCGCGTGCCACAACGCCAGCGACAGCGTCACGGTGAGTACCGGCGCGACTGCGCGACACAGTCGGCGTGACGTCAGCGTTCTCATGTGACGTGTCGCACAGATTTCAGGGCCAGTGGAGTCGCTGGAGAAGTTCGTGGCGACGCTGTCGGCGGAGGGCACGTTCGCGCGGCACGTCAACAGTTCGGGCGTGGCCTTCCACAGCAAGTACATCTCCGCCGCCGCGCCGCTGCTGCGCCGCTCGCTGGAGAAGGTCATCACGGACCCCAAGCCGCGCACCAAGCGCTGGGTGTCCTCGTCGCTGCCGCGCGACAAGTGGGACTCGGATCTCGGTGAGCCGCACTTGATCAATACTCATGAAACGTTCACAATTCATTGTAATCGGCGATTTAGCGATTAATCTGAAACCTCGATTATTGTCAGATTTTTTACGAATGAAAGTTAGAATTTTCATTCTATTTAGGAGCAAAAATTTCAAGTTTACTTTTCCGATTTCGTACCAATACCTATTTAAATATGTTAAATTCGTTCAACGACAGACTGCGCACCGCCTAAGCGGTGGGCTAGCCTGTGCGTTGTGTTGTGTGTGGCGGTCTAGAAGCGTTGCATAAATAACGTGAAATGTTGCATAAATAACGAAAGTGAGCTGACGATTTTTGGAAATTCATCCAATAAAGTGGATAGATAGAGGATGGCAGTTCGAGTTTGTGTGGAAGTAGCTAGAAATGTGGAAATTGTTTGAGGCTACTTAGACTTCTGTTTAAAAGAAAAAGTTAGTGTTCCATCGTTTTTTGGAAACTCATCCTCTAACGCTCCTGAGATAGCGCTGGTTGCTTGTTTACTCTAAAATGCTAAAGTCACTATTACAAAACCTTTTATTAACCGACTTCAAAAAAGGAGGTTATGTATTAGACCCGTATGCATGTATGTATGTTTGAATATCTGCGATTTTCTCAAAAACTAATGAACCAATTTTGATGTTTCTTTCATTAATGTGATCTAAATACTTTCAGGAAAGTTTTAATATATTATAATACATTAGGTACCTAATTATTCTCATGTACGAAGTTATATGCATAAATGTACTGCATCTCCGGCATTTCTATGCGAATTTTTATGGCTCTTCAATTCTTTAATGCACCCTAGCTTGGCACCTCTTGCCTGCAATTCAGTGGCGTGCATTGCTTTTTAGAATAGGTAGGCACTAGGCCGCCTGGTCTAGTCAGGCATATATACGGTCATTAATGTTCAAATTATTTTCTTACCTTTTATATGTAGTTCTATGTGCCTTCTATGAACTTTAAAAGCAAAAAATCTTGTCGGTCTTCAAAGAAACAATTTTTATCTTGTCAACATACGGAAACCTAAGTAGGTACCGAAAGGATTCGTCCGCAGTTTGTCTATACAAAGCGATTGATCACCACAGTCTCTTACACTTTAGTTTATCCATTGCTCACACAGCACCTCAAACTTAAACACAATAAACACAGCAATTTCTATTTTTCAACACTTAGTAATCAAAACAAACTACAAAAATTGCGCGCGCTCGCCGGTTATAACACAGACATTAACAAATGAATGAGTAAAGAATGAAATTCTCTCCTTCCGCGTGTCGCACGCCCCGCGCTCTCTATTATCCATCCCTTTCTTTCTTCGCGCGGCCAAATTACGACGACATTCACAATCGGTTGGTTGGTAGAGTAGGCAGGCCTACCTAAGGGTGATAAATTGCAAAGGTCGAACATCATGGTATTGCGCGTAGGACGTAAGTGATATTTTTAATTTCGTCGTATTATCTTGAACGAATACTAGACCAATGAATGACCTTGTGTAAATATTACGGTACGGGAGCCGAGTAGGCCGTCGGGCGACTGCCTACTGCCAAGCACCGCGCGTACGTTTGTATGAAGTTTGTTTGTTTCTGATAGGTATGATAGTTTAGTGAATTTCTTAATTGCGAGGCACACACACTATCAATGTACCTAATTGATGGTACATGATTGGTAATTTTTCGAGGTAGGCACTGCTTAAATGCCTTTATGCAATCCGCGCCACTGCTGCAATTGTATATCTATGTATTGTTTTTAATGGATAGTGTATGCCTCAGGGGTGGTCCCATATCAACCGGTTAAAAAAAAACCACAAGGTGAAACATAACTTTAATTTCGGAAGTTGGTGTCAAAAAACGAAAATGATGCGGAACCAATGACACCGACTTCCGAAATGAAAGTTATTTTACACTTTGTTTTTTTTTAAGTCGTTTGTCTTTTTTGGGTAAGTAATAGATGATATAACAAAAAAATCTCTAATATTTACAATATATAACAACGGAACCTATAATTTTATTTAATATAGCGATTAGTTAATATAATGAACGATTGATATAATTTTACAACAACTAATTTTCATAAGCATAACATATATTAAATGTAAAATCGTTTGACATACCACTCAAAAGATATAAAACTTATTTGGCCTAATAAAACAATAACTTTGTATTTTGTTTAAGAAATATTTAAAAATATTTTTCTTTGTTTTATTCTTTATAAGTTCTATCGTAGTTATAGGTAATAGTCACCTAAGTAGATATTAAACACATCTAGTAACTAATTACCACCTGCGCTAAGATAGGTCGACGGAGCCCCGCTTTGCGGGGCTCCTATTTCTGGGTGGTTTATAAAAAAATAACCACGAAGGCTAAGGCGGGAGCTCCGCTCCGCTTCGCTCCCGCCTTAGCCTTCTAACCTAACCTATCCGAGTCGGGGTAGTCTGAGTCGGGGTGTTAACCATAATGACGTTTTTATATACATATATTAAACGTTAGACCTAATGATTTTCGATTAAATAAACGTTATATCAAACAACGTTATACTAATTAAGTTTTAGAATAAATAAATGTTATATGTAAAGAAATTATATCAACAGTTGGTATATCTCACGTTGATTATATCTTATAAACGATAATAAAATGAAATTAGACCAAATGAGTTTATACGTTATGAGACGCACCCGTCTTTTTTGTAAAATAGGTTCTTGATGATACGATGAAAAATGAAAGCAAATAACATTATAGATAATTATCGTAATTGCTAAATCATAGTTGTTGAGTATTCACTCCGCAACGAGCTTCGCCGCTCACTCGCGTGTTCTGTTCGCAGCCAAGTTGAGCGACGCCAACTACCACGTGAACAACCTACTGTCGCCGGTGCGCTTCGCCGACGCGCTGCGCGAGGTGCCCGAGCGCGCCATCGTGGTGGAGGTGGCGCCGCACGCGCTGCTGCAGGCCGTGCTCAAGCGCGCGCGGCCCGCGCCCGCGGCCGCGCACGTGGCGCTGGTGCGGCGCGACGCGCCCGACGCGTGCGCGCAGCTGCTGGCCGCGGCCGGCCGCCTGTTCGCGGCCGGCGCGCAGCCCGCCGCGGGCCGCCTGTACCCGGCCCCCGCCTTCCCGGTGCCGCGCGGCACGCCGGGCCTGGCCTCGCACGTGCGCTGGGACCACCGCCTGGAGTGGCAGGTGGCGCACTTCGGCAGCGCGTCGCGCTCGGGCGAGAACGTCATCGAGTACGACGTGTCGCGCAAGGACGACGGCTTCATCACCGGACACAACATCGACGGCCGCGTGCTCTTCCCGGCCACCGGATACCTGGTGAGTGCCGCGACCGAACCGGGACGGCGCGTCTCGCTGAGCGCCGTGTCTAATGCGATTTAAACGGTTCCAGACCCTCGTTTGGAGAACTATGGCGAAGCTCAACAACAGAAAGCCTGAGGAGACCCCGATCGTAATGGAGAACATCCAGTTCCGGCGCGCCACCATCGTGTCGCGCGACACGCCCGTGCGCTTCCTGATCAACGTGCTGGACGGCACGGGCGAGTTCGACGTGTGCGAGGGCGGCGCCGTGGTCGTCACGGGCACCGTGCGCCTGGCCGACGACCCCGCCGCCGAGCGCCTGCGCGACCTGGACTCGGCCGCGCCGCGCGCCGAGGAGGGCCTGCTGCCGCTCGTCACCGACGACATCTACAAGGAGCTGCGCCTGCGCGGCTACAACTACAGCGGCATCTTCCGCGGCATCCGCTCGTCCGACCCGCGCGGCACGTGCGGCGAGCTCGCCTGGGACGACAACTGGATCTCGTTCATGGACACCATGCTGCAGTTCGGCATCATCGGCGTGGACACGCGCGAGCTGTACCTGCCCACGCGGCTGCAGCGCGCGCTCATCGACCCGGCGGCGCAGCTGGCGGCCGTGGCCAAGCTTGGCGAGGGCGGTACGCTGCCCGTGCGCATGCATCGCGACATCGACGTCATCAGCGCCGGTGGCATCGAGTTCCGCGGCGTCAAGACCAGCCTGGCACCGCGCCGCGCCAACCCTCAGGCCGCGCCCAAGCTGGAGAAGTACGTGTTCCTGCCGTACGACAACGCCGCCGTGGCCACCGAGGACACCTCGCGCTCCAAGCGCGACGCGCTCACCGTCAGCCTGCAGCTGGTGCTGGAGAACGCGGGCGCTCTCAAGCTCAAGCTGGCCGAGGCGGCGCTGGAGCGGCCGGCCGAGGCGCTGCTCACGCCGCTGGCCATGCAGGTGCTGGAGGCTGAGCCGCAGGTGCGGGTGGACGCGTCGCTGGCGGCCGGGCCCGCGCCCGCCGCCTACGCCGCCGCCTTCAAGGACCTGGGCGTCAAGGTGCTGCCCAAGGACGGCAAGAGCGCGCCCATCGACAGCGACTGCCACCTGGTGCTGGCGGCAGACGTGCTGAGCCGGCACGGCGCCGCCACGCTGGAGCACCTGGCGGCGGCGCTGGGCGAGGCCGGCATGCTCCTGCTGGAGGAGCCGCACAAGGCGCTGGACGAGCGCGCCGCGCGGGACATGCTGGAGCGCGCCGGCCTGCTGCTGGTGTCGCGCCAGGTGGCCGCCAGCTGCGAGTACGTGCTGCTGCGCCGCCAGCCGGCCGTGCCCGCGCGGCACGTGGTCGTCGACGTGGGCGACGACGCGGCCTTCGGCTGGGTGGACGCGCTGCGCGAGGCGCTGGCGCGCGCCGAGGGCGAGGACATGCGCGTGTACTGCGTGGCGCGCGCGCCCGCGGCCGGCGCGCTGGGCCTGTGCGCGTGCCTGCGCGGCGAGCCGGGCGGCCGCGCGCTGCGCTGCTACCACCTGCCGGGCGCGCGCGAGCCCTTCCGGCCCGGCGCGGCGCCGTACGCGGCGCAGGCGCGGCGCGACCTGGCCGTCAACGTGCTGCGCGCGGGCGCGTGGGGCAGCTACCGGCACGTGGCGCTGGGCGACGCGGCCGAGGCGCAGCTGCAGGTGGAGCACGCCTACGTCAACACGCTGACGCGCGGCGACCTGTCGTCGCTGCGCTGGATCGAGTCGCCGCTGCGCTACGCGCGCGACGTGCCGCAGCCGGCGCGCGCGGAGCTGTGCCGCGTGTACTGCGCGCCGCTGAACTTCCGCGACGTCATGCTGGCCACGGGCAAGCTGCCGCCCGACGCGCTGCCCGGCAACCTGGCCGGACAGGTCAGTCGCACGACCGCATTCTATGTTCACTATGGAGAGTCATTTTAAGAATTACGGATTTTAACAGTATCAAGTAAACAATAAACATACTAGTAATCTTAAATCACTTTGCTAATCGTTTAATAATTATCCAATTTATTGGGGAAAATACGAAATCCAAGGGGACGAAGTAGCGGGTGAAATACTAGTCAATTATAATAATATGGTAGATTACACGGCAATAAAATGTGTGATATTGTAATATTATGATCTCTCACCCTCAGGAATGTATCCTCGGCCTGGAGTTCAGCGGACGCTCGTCCAGCGGCAAGCGCGTGATGGGCATGGTCGCGGCGTGCGGGCTGGCCAGCACGGTGCTGGCCGACCGCGGCTTCCTGTGGGACGTGCCGCCGCACTGGTCGCTGGAGGACGCGGCCACGGTGCCCGTGGCCTACGCCACGGCCTACTACGCGCTGTGCGTGCGCGGCCGCATGCGGCGCGGCGAGGCCGTGCTCGTGCACGCGGGCACGGGCGGCGTGGGCCAGGCCGCGCTGGCCATCGCGCTGCACGCGGGCTGCTCCGTGTTCACCACGGTGGGCACGCCCGACAAGCGCGCCTTCCTGCGCGAGCGCTTCCCGACGCTGCCGCCCGAGAACATCGGCAACTCGCGCGACACGTCCTTCGAGCAGCTCGTGAAGCGCCGCACGCGCGGGCGCGGCGTGGACCTGGTGCTGAACTCGCTGGCGGGCGACAAGCTGCACGCGTCCGTGCGCTGCCTGGCCGAGGGCGGCCGCTTCCTGGAGATCGGCAAGCTGGACCTGTCCAACGACACGGCGCTGGGCATGTCCGTGTTCCTCAAGAACACCACGTTCCACGGCATCCTGCTGGACGCGCTGTTCGACGCGGACTCCGAGGACGGCGACAAGGCGGCCGTGGTCCGCTGCGTGACGGACGGCATCGCGGCCGGGTGCGTGCGGCCGCTGCCGGCCACGGTGTTCTCGGACCACCAGCTGGAGCAGGCCTTCCGGTGAGGCGTCGACTAGTCGACCTGATTCTCTTTACTAACTGAATCCATGCCGAATGAATGCCGTGCTCGAAGTCGAAAATGAAGCCGGTCAAGTGCGTGTCGACCCACGCACAGTAGGGATGATTATTTGCGCATGCACCATGTTAGTTTTATCGATCGCTATATAAGTTAAATTTCATAGAAATTTTCGAAAAAAAAAGTTATCTCCGGTTATTATCGAAAATATCTCAAAAACAAAGATCTTCGATATAATTAATAGGAAAGTCACTAAGAAACATCATATTCTTTATAATGATGGGATCCAACAATACTCAACACGCTTGCTCAATGTGCTGTTTGTTCGGTCCTCTGCCTCTCTCGCCAAGTTAAGCGTGAAGTTATAGTAGGTACATTTATATAGGTTTAATTATAAAATTTTAATTTCTAAATTTTACAATAATATTACAAAGTTATAATGCACCTGGTTTTAACTTCAGCTTTAAACGCCATCTAATTCATTTCTTTATTCATGCCGAGTCACAGCTTTTAGTACGGTCAGCAACAAAGGTCGATTAACACGGCTTCTTTTACGCATCATGTAAATTGATACAAAGTGATTCGATAATCTCCTTTTTAGTATTTCTTATAATACCTAAGAGTTAACATTACTTAAATCCGAATCCGATTTTAATTAAATGTCTTGCGCAATAATTAAGATTCAGAAAACTGAAGTGTTAATCGACCTTTGTTGCTGACTGTACCAAAGATCTCGGAGTTAAACCGCACACAGACAGGCAGACAGACTAGAAGGGTTGTGTTACATTTTTGGGGACGCACGCCACGGCTCGTTCGAAATAGGTTTTGCGGTGTTTCTCGAACAGTCTCTGCGAGTCATATCATTTCGGTCGGCTGTATCTTGTGAAGTAGTCTTGACATTTAAAAATAATGTCTAGATTTTTTCAATTTTTGTTCATATATTGACTAATTAAATGGGGCACTTTTTCACGAGAGGCGAATATTAATTGACTTTTCAACGAAACCCTACTCGATGGAAATCATGTTTTGTCCCATATTTTCCAGCAGGGGGAGTAGCAGACTTGAATATATTTTCCAAAGTTTGAATACTTAAATACATAATTTTGAACGATGTGAATGCGTCGTGCAGGTACATGGCGACGGGCAAGCACATCGGCAAGGTGGTGCTGCGCGTGCGCGACGAGGAGGCGGCGGGAGCGCGGCCGGGCGGCAAGCTACTGGCGGCCCTCCCGCGCACCTACATGCACCCCGCCAAGAGCTACGTGCTCGTCGGTCAGTACGCACCGAGCGCGTCTCTTACTTTTGTCGTGTTCGTTTGAAACCTTTCGCAACGAGTAACGTTCGCCACGGTCGCAGGCGGCATGGGCGGGTTCGGGCTGGAGCTGGCGCAATGGCTGGTGAAGCGCGGCGCCACGCGCCTCGTGCTGAACTCGCGCAGCGGCGTGCGCACGGGCTACCAGGCCTGGTGCGTGCGGCGCTGGCGCGAGCGCGGCGTGCGCGTGCGCGTGTCCACGGCCGACGCGAGCACTCGCGCGGGCGCGCGCGCGCTGCTGCGCGAGGCGGCGGCGCTGGGCGCGCTGGGCGGCGTGTTCAACCTGGCCGCCGTGCTGCGCGACGCCTTCCTGGACAAGCAGACGCCCGCCGACTTCCAGGCCGTCGCCAAGCCCAAGATCGACGGTGAGTTCACGACCGCTCGTACTGACACTGTGCTCGACTCCTAACTTTGGAGTTGAACATCTGCGTGGTATGAGACCCCTTATTATTGATTGGCCGATACCAACATTTGCCGATGTCACGGTTCGCCGGAACACGCTTGAACTAAATAATCTTTTACAGATAACTATTTTCGCCTAAAGCACCTTTCCTTGCTCCGATTCCAAAACAGTCAGTCAGTAGTCAAAACAGTCTTCTGTTTCTTACTCATAAAATGTTGACAGGCCTCCATTAATTACATTAACTTCTATTTCCATGTGTTTATCTTAGTAATGCAATAAAAAGAAATGCTAAGAAAATAATAAAACAGCTAGTCAGATTATTTTAAAATAAAATAAAATGATTATTTAAAAATAATACAATATACAGGTTACAAACAATTTTGATTAATATTTGTTACTAGGTACCTACCTATAGTATGTTATGTACACGAAGTGAGCTAGCGCCCACTAAAAGTTTCTATCATTATTTAGTGATTGACGCTTTTAATACATGGACGTACCTAATATGAATGACATGACTGGTGGGCACAGCTACTAAGATGCTGGATGCGGTGACGCGCGAGCTGGCGCCCGAGCTGGAGTACTTCGTGGTGTTCTCGTCCGTGTCGTGCGGCCGTGGCAACCCCGGCCAGAGCAACTACGGGCTTGCCAACTCCGCCATGGAGCGCATCGTGGAGCAGCGCCAGGCCGACGGACTGCCGGGCCTGGCCGTGCAGTGGGGAGCCATCGGTGAGTAGCTGCGGCAGAATGCGGCCCGGGGGCCCGGCGGCCCGAGCGGCCGGCCTGACTCGTGTCTGTTGCAGGCGAGGTGGGCCTGATCGTGGAGACCATGGGCGGCGACGAGACCGTGGTGGGCGGCACGGTGCCGCAGCGCATCGCGTCGTGCATGGAGGCGCTGGGCGCGCTGCTGGCGCTGCCGCACGCCGTGGCGGCGTCCATGGTGCTGGCCGACAAGCGTCGCGCCGCCGCCGCGCCGCAGCAGGACTTGCTGCACGCCGTCGCCAACATCCTCGGCATCAAGGACCCCACCAAGGTGTCCGACTCTGCCAACCTGGCCGAGCTGGGCATGGACTCGCTCATGGGAGCCGAGATCAAGCAGACGTTGGAGCGCGGCTACGACGTGGTGCTGGGTGTGCAGGAGATCCGCGGCCTCACCTTCTCCAAGCTGCGCGGCATGGCGGGCGGCGACGAAGCCGCGCCCGCCGACGCGGCCGCGCCCGCGCCGCTCTCGGGGCAGGACCAGGTGCAGTTCGCGGCGCTGGGCGAGCTCATGCCCAAGCAGGTGCTGGTGAAGCTGCCCAGCGCCGCGCCCGCCGGCTCCGACCTCTCGCCGGTGTTCATGGTGCACCCCATCGAGGGCGTGGTGGAGCTGCTGCGCGGCCTGGCCGCGGCCGTGCGCGCGCCCGTGTACGGCCTGCAGTGCACGCAGGCCGCGCCGCTGGACGACATGGCCTCCCTGGCCAGGCACTACGTCACGCACGTGCGCGCGCTGCAGCCCAAAGCGCCCTACACCCTCCTCGGCTACTCCTTCGGCGCCGGCGTCGCCTTCGAGATGGCGCTGCAGCTGGAGCAGGTACGTGAGCGTCGCCGACGCCCGCGGGCGGCCGCGCGGCAGACGGTGACGGTGAAGGTGACGGTGCTCTGTTGCAGGCCGGCTGCGACACGCGGCTGGTGCTGGTGGACGGCTCGCCGGCCTACGTGGCCACGCACACGACGCGCGGCAAGAAGAAGCGCAGCACGCGCTCCGCCGAGACCGACGAGGCCGACGCGCTGGCCTACTTCGTGCAGCTGTTCCAGGACGTGGACGCCTCCAAGGTGAGTGCGACCCGCGGCGCCGCGGTTCACGCCTTCCGCGCCTTCCTTATGTCAAAAATACTATATAAGATAAAACTTTTTGAAGTGAAAACTTCTTTAGGCGCGTTGGACATTTTTGAGATGGGAAAAAACCATTGAACTCGCGACACTATTACCGTAACCGACACCTCTGTTTTAAGTTTTGGCAATTATAAAGACATCAACGCGCGGTACATATTCTTTGGGGGAATAACCTTCAAATGTATGTATAAAATTACTATGTTTTTCAAGTTTTCACTTCTGTCGGCACTCCTGGAGTGAGACTGTTTTTATTTACTTAACTTTTTATGAACGCTATATTATATAGGTAAGGTAAGGTCCCACGGGCCGGGTCCTCCACGTCTAGCGCGTATTTTGCGTACGGTATTGGTAATAAACAAGGTACATGCTGCTGTTAATTACAATATTATCATCCTATAAGTACATAAACAACTCCATAGTTCGCATCTTATTTATTATTCGACTGTGAGTCATCAGCTACAATAAACGTTAAACTGATACCCACTAATTACCGACGAGTGTGGAACCTAAGATAGAAACACGCTAGTACAATACGACTACATACAGAAAGCAAAACTAAAAGAAATATCTATTCCTAGACAGCACGCTTCGCCGAAAACTTTGTTGATAGGAAACATTGTTCGTACATATCTCGGTTCATAGGATGCACTTGTTGTCGTAAACTTTGTTATCGTACAAGCGTGTTTCTATCTTAGGTTCCACACTGCTAATTACCTATAGTTGTAGCTTTTGATTTTTAAGATTGCATTATATTGTGACGGAACGTTACAATATTAATATTGGAATATCTAACTTCCGTTACGTATAACGCAGCTTCGTTCTGATTATATCAGATTTTAATGTTCACTTCCACAGTCATAAATTTCAGATTTCTTTTTATGATTCCTCATATGAGTTTGTAAGTTCATTACGATTTGTAATCGATATTTGAGATCGAAAGGATAGCTATCGTTATTGTACAGAGGTTCTTTATTTTTACCGAGTTGCTCGGTAAATCACACTTCTCACAAGTTCAAAAGGTGTTTACTTTATATTGTATCGTCACTACACCACCACCTGCGCGCAGGTGTCGGCGGAGCTGGAGCGGCTGCCGAGCTGGGAGGCGCGCCTGGCCCGCACCACGCAGCTCGTGGGCGCGGCCGCGGGGCCGCACGGGGCCGCCGCGCTGGCGGCCGCGGCCAACTCCTTCTACCGCAAGCTGCTCATCGCCGACACCTACCAGCCGGCCGGCCGCCTGCGCGCGCCCGTGACGCTGTTCACGGCGCGCGACAACTACGTGACGCTGGGCGAGGACTACGGGCTGCGCGACGTGTGCGCGGGCGCGCTGCGCACGCAGCAGCTGGCCGGCACGCACCGCACCATCCTGGCGGGCGACGCGGCCGCGGCCATCGCCGCGCACCTGTCGGCGCAGGCGCAGGCGCAGGCGCAGGCGCAGGCGCAGGCGCAGGCGCAGGCGCAGGCGCACTAGCGCGCGCGCGGCCCGCGCCGCCGCCGGCGTCGGGCCCGCCGCTAGCTGCCGCTGGCTGCCGCTGGCTGTCGCTGGCTGTCGCTGGCTGTCGCCGGCTGCCGCTGGCTGTCGCTGGCTCACTGGAGGGACGTCGCTCGTTTATCGGTGACGGGCACTCTCTATTTATTTCTGTGGGGTAGAGTATAAGTAGTGCGAGGAGCATAATTGTGTATATAGCTATAACATGATACTCTATTTATTGTACGTATGTTAGTAAGGTCGGACCCGGCGCCGACTGACACCACGCCGCCGCGCCGAGCGCGTCGATACGCGACGTACATACATCTATGTATGTGTGGTTAGTTTGTAGTATATTATTACATGAAGTATGTAATCCTGACTATAAGATAGTATATGATACGGGGCGCTGGCGCTGCTCACGGACCATATCAACATTTTAAAATTTTAACGATTATTGACATTTTGTATATTTGGATATTCTTCTTATGGATTGAAATAAGTTGCCTACTAAATGAGTAAGACGGGCAGTACTGGATGTGTTGCTACGCAGCAGGCAGCCCGCCCAGTGTCCGTGGCGCGCCCGCGCCGGAGCCGCTAGCGATAGGTATATAGGTGTACCAGTGTATGGTTGATGCGGTATTTATTTTGTTACTAATAAGAGGCCTGCGCCCTGTGATTAAAAGTGCATTATTTTTTAAAGGAGAGTTTTATTTGTTGCGACACTTCCGACGTCGCGTCTGTCTATTTGTTTACTAGGAACACACATCAAGATCTCGATTTCGCCTGTCTAAGATACCCCCCACACCTTTATGGCGCTGAGCAGTCAATCGTGACATTTATAAGATCTGAGCGGCAATTCTCGTAATTGTATGAACGTTCACAGTCTGATCTCAGTCTCAATATGTCAAAAATACGTCTAATTTCCCTACATTTTGACAAGTTTTTGACATTTGTTTGTCGCCGAGATGAGACTGCGACTAGATTTTGATCATTTTAAATTACGAGAATTGGCCTTCTGATATTTTAGTCAACTGTCAACATAACAAATACCTTAGTGGTTCGAAGAGTGCTTTGTAAACTTGTATTTGTACTCATCAGTTACTTTCCGAACTATTAACATTTTAGTGTACTAATTAATGATAGATCGTAGCTAAGCAAAAACATGAGGCCTCTTGTCATCTATGGCTCTCATAAAAAGTCAGGAATTTTGTAAGAATGCATCAGGCAGTGTATCAGAGTTGTGCCAGAAGGTATTCTTTAAGTCGCTGAAAACGAAAAACTTCGCAAGCAACGGGAAATTGCTCCTGAAGGCTGCGGCTGTCGACCTCAGGACGAGCTGACGTCACACGGACGTGTTTAGGTCGCTTGCTCGCGTCAGCAGTACTGCACGTCACACGGACGTGTTTAGGTCGCTTGCTCGCGTCAGCAGTACTGCACGTCACACGGACGTGTTTAGGTCGCTTGCTCGCGTCAGCAGTACTGCACGTCACACGGACGTGTTTAGGTCGCTTGCTCGCGTCAGCAGTACTGCACGTCACACGGACGTGTTTAGGTCGCTTGCTCGCGTCAGCAGTACTGCACGTCACACGGACGTGTTTAGGTCGCTTGCTCGCGTCAGCAGTACTGCACGTCACACGGACGTGTTTAGGTCGCTTGCTCGCGTCAGCAGTACTGCACGTCACACGGACGTGTTTAGGTCGCTTGCTCGCGTCAGCAGTACTGCACGTCACACGGACGTGTTTAGGTCGCTTGCTCGCGTCAGCAGTACTGCACGTAGAGATGGGATTTTACCCGGTAAAAACCCAAGTGGGTAAATTCTAGGGAAAATACCCGATTGGGAAAATATTCGGGTGTTTTAAAAATTAGCTTATGTAATGTTTAGATACTTACACATATTGCTATTACCACTGGGTACGCAATATTTGGAAGAATGCTAAATCTCAGAAGTTCCACATAACTCAAACAAGACCTGAAAGAAGAATCGTGGCAATTAATAAATTTGGATAAAATAAAATAAATGTTTTTAAAAACAAGCTTTCATTTAAATAAAAACGTAACCTAAAAAAAAAGAATAACGCAAACTAAAAAGAAAAAAATAAATTTAAGTGACACTCATTTTAAAAGGGATATTATAAGTCAAGCCATAAAATTATTTATTGGCCACGTGATTAAACTACGCAACGGGAAAATGATATAGCCTCTAATAACCTAATTCGTCTTTTTTACAACGCCAACTAAATATTCTATAGAAAGCGTCAAGTAAAGATCATCAATTACTGTGACTTGTCCTTCTTCTTTATACATTGCCAGTATTGCCACCTTATCTACTAATTCGGCCACGGATTTTACATCTCGTCTCCATTTTACGTTGTATAGCTTCAACACAATGTCCTCAAAAATATATAATTCAAGCTTCTACAGACAGCATCATTTATTATAACTTATCATGTAAAATAATACATCATATTCTTTTATCGTGAAAATAGCCACCCACTGGGTATATAGCCACCCAGCATATGGCGCGAGTACGCGAGACGACAGCGACCGGCCATTTGCACCAATCAGAGAGCGCCATTTGATTCATTTAATGGCGACTTGAGTTGAACACTTGTACTTAATTGTTATTGTCGTTCGTGCGTTCGTATTGCAATTGTTTTCGCTGTAATTAAATTAAAGTTTTCGATGAGTACTAATTAGTTATGACGTCTAAAAGTGAAAATGAAGTACCACTGTACTGTTCTGACGAGGAATCGCAAGAAGGTCAGCTCTCGAAAAAAAAGCGAGGTGAATGTAAGGTCATCACCCGCCAGTCGCGGTGCGGGTGCTACCGCCCCCGCGCCGCCCGCAGTAGCGACGTAAGCAATATTAGACGCAGTGAAACACACGTAGTGGAATTTCTATAAGGCGGATTATAGTTTATTGTATTCTATGTTGACATCTACGAATTGGAATCCAATTTTTGATTGAAATTGCTTGATCTGGACGAGGTTTTGAATTACCTTTATGATATAATTAACAATATTTTAGATGAATGTGTACCCCGGAAATAACCTAACATTGAACAGTCACGGTACGTTTATTCCGTATGGTACACACGTGAAATTATTAAAGACATACAAAACAAAGCTAGGTTACATAAAATTTATAAAAAAAACTAAAATTGTTACAGATTACTATGAGTTTTCTAAGTGCAGAGCTCGTGTTAAAAAGTCCATAGAAATTGCATACATGCATAGAACATACAGATAAAATATAGTGACAATTTGCAAAAGATCCCAAGTCGTTCTGGCAATATATTAAATCTAGAAGAAGTAGAATTAACAGGCATTGTATCATAAAGGATAATCAACATCTCACAGACCCTGAATGTGCGCGTCAGTTCGCGGAGTTCTTTGAGTCTGTGTACAGTGCAACTCCACCGCGATTACAATACGCATGCAGCGGCGACGGAGGCCGGAGCGACCAGTGCGTATGTGCATATCGACGCTGTAAGCCTGCAGGAGCTGAGGATAGCGTGAGGAAAGCTGAAGCCAAAGCGTTAAGGCCTGGACGGTATTCCAGCGTTTTTATTTCGAGACAGTGCAAGAGTACTAGCAGAACCTTTACATCACGTCTTTAATATCTGTATTACGCAGGCGGCTTTCCCGGATCGGTGGAAGATCGCGAGAGTTATTCCGGTTCCGAAGGGTAAGCCAGGTCCTGATATTAGTGGTTACAGACCCGTGGCTGTGCTGTCAACTCCGTCAACTGCATGCAGAGGCAAGTGAGCGCACGGCTATCAGACGCTCAACACGGTTTCCGACCGGGGCGCAGCACTGCCACAAATCTTCCCAACTTCATGGCCCGGGTAATTCCATCAGTCGATGAAGATAATAAACTCCATTTCAATGTATCCAAATGCTCGGTGACGACGTTCACTCGTTCGCGAAACCCAGTGGTGCCACGAGTATAAAATAGAAATGATGCGTGTACGAGCACTTGTTTGCTGGTACGTGTGATAGGTTGAGATGGAAGAAAAACTTTTCTTGCTGACTTCTTGATAAGTTATTTATTAATTGTAATACAGGTGTTTACAATAAAACGGTCGATAGTGTACTCAACAATATTAATTGCTATGTGGATTTAAATGGTATAAAAATGCTTATGCTAGCGTGCTAAATAATGTGCGATGTAATCGTACATATTCCCGGACGAGTTAGGAAGGATGCAGAGTGACTTGATTTACAAAATAAAATAAAATTAACGAGAGAAATGTCCTTCCGATATTTTTCAGCGAAACTTTCATCGAGCACGCCGAATAAGCTATTAGCGATGTACCCTACGCCGTTGATAAGGCCACGGCGCTGAGCGCTGACGCAATTGGTGTCGTGTGCTGGAATGCTGACTTTGCAAAACTTGGTTGTAGTGCTCAAGTTCTGAGAACGCGTGACGTAGCTGTAGTACGATTACGTCACAGTGAACTTGATCTTGGATGGTATCACATGTTTGTTTGAGCGATTGAATAATATACTTGTTGAACGTTGCAATTGAATGCCAGTACGTATTCATGCTGTAGTAAACAACAATGTTCCAATCATCTCTGATAAGCATCATGTTAGACACTTTGTCAAAATATAATCTTTGACTTGTTTCAAATTGGGTTATCTTCATGTTGCATTCTGAACTTGTAATAAACGTGAAGAGTAGCATCAAAGCAGTAACCATTGTTGTTAAGTTAAACTTGCTTTTCGTTGGCCTCCTTGTTGAGGATCTTTTGGCTTGCTGGTGGTCCAGATCTTGATGCTTGTCTGGTGCCACGTCACCTTGTGGGACGACTTCTTTGTGTTCTAAAAGTACGGATACCTTTATGACGGGACGCTTTATAATGCCGTTCTTTGTCTTTAAGGTCACGACACGTACGTGGCCGTCCTTGCCCGGATGTAAGTCTACGACTCTTCCCATAGCCCACTTGCCGGGTGGAAGGTTGTCATCGTGGATGAGAACTACGTCGTCCAGCTTGACATTGGGTTGAGGTTGCCTCCATTTGGTTCGCACAGTCAATTGGGCAAGATACTCTGTGCGCCATCTCTTCCACAGATCTTGTAATATCCTTTGTGTTAGCTGCCAGCGTGTTCGCAGATCTCTTTCTGTCTCAACTAACGTTAACGTTGGACCACCAGTTATAAAGTGAGACGGTGTCAGGAAATCTAGGTCTTCAGGGTCTTCTGAGATTGAACACAGTGGTCTTGAGTTAAGACAGGCTTCGATTTGGGTTAAGAGTGTAGTGAACTCTTCATATGTTAATTTTTGTTCACCAATCACTTTCTTGAGGTGCAGCTTAAAACTTTTCACTGCAGCTTCCCATAGGCCTCCTGCTGATGGCCATGAAGGAGCGTTGAAATGCCATGTGATCTCCATATCCGCTATCTCAGCCAATAGGTTGTCATCGATAATACCCTGGATTTCTTCATATTCGTTTTGTAGAACCTTGCTTGCCCCTACGAAGTTACGGCCGTTGTCACTATACAAGTGAGAAGGTGTGCCTCTTCTTGCTGCCATTCTGCGTAAGGCAGCGATAAATGATGATGTTGTGAGGTCGGAAACCAGTTCCAAATGCACGGCCTTCGTCACCATGCAGACAAATACTGACACGTATCCTTTGGTGGTCTTGACACCACGACCCTTGTTGGTTTTGATATAGACATGACCAGTAAAATCAACGCCGGTGTGCATAAAGGGATGGGATGGACTGACCCTTGCTGCAGGTAAGTCTCCCATCAGGGGTTGTTGTTTAATAGGGTTTTGTTTTCTACAGGTAACACATTGTCGTATTTGTTTTTTCGTTGCATTGTTGCCCCCGATTATCCAATATTTTTGCCTGATACATGCTAATGTAACTCGAGCTCCGCCGTGAAACGTGAGTTTGTGTGCGTGATCTATTATTAGTTCCGTCAAACGATGTTGATGAGGCAATATTATGGGATGTTTGAATTCTGAATGGAGAACAGCATGGTGCAGTCTTCCACCTACACGTAATATTCCCTCTTCGTCTAATAACGGGCTTAAATTCAAGATCTTGCTAGTCCTGGATACTCTGTTGTTTTTCTTCAGGTCTTGTATTTCTTGTTCAAATTCCACACCCTGAACTTCTTGTATTATTAAGGCTTTTGCTTTGCGTTGCTCGGTTAAGGTAACGTAGAGCTTCGTGACGTTTTCTGATTTTCGGGTTACCAAGCGCCGTAAACGTGCTAGTACGTGTACAACCATTGTAAACGAGCTCAATTTGCTAAGCAGTTTCTTGATGACGCTGTTGTCCTGTGACGCGTTTTGTATCGTAATATGAACTTGCTTGTTAAGAGCTTCTTCCTCAGTGGAGTAAGTTCCGCGACATGCTTCTATTTCAGGCTTGAAGTGATGTAGCCAAGTAGGTCCGTTCCACCACAGATTGTGTTCCTTTAGCTTCAGACTTGTTAAACCTCTGCTAGCGCAATCTGCTGGATTCTCTGCTGACTTCACATATCGCCAGGATTCAGAAGGCATCTCCTTTGTTATTTGTCGCACCCTGTTGGCAACAAACACTCTCCAGCGATTGGGATCGCCTTGTATCCAACCCAGTGCCGCCATTGAATCGGTCCAGCCGTAAACCTTGATATCGTGGCCGTCCAAGCTTGTTTTCACTTTGACCATTAGTTTAGAAAGCAGATGAGCACCACTTAATTCCAATTTGGGCAAAGAAATATTTTTGTTGTGAGGTACGAGTCTTGATTTCGCAACCATTAACGTTATGTTTGTTTGACCTCGATTTGTAATTTTGCAGTATATGACACACGCGTATGCCTTTTGCGATGCATCGCAAAAACCGTGTAATTCAATATTGTTTCCGGTCGTGTCTGTACCTATCCATCGAGGTATTTGGCATCGATTTATGTTTTCTATGTCTTGTTTGATTTTGTTCCATTCTCGGTTGATTTGCTCAGGAATCTTGTCATCCCATTTTAGGTCCTTTTCTTTCCAGATGTCTTGGAACAGTACTTTCATTTGTGTGGAAAGTGGGGTGAGCCAACCGAGGGGATCAAATAACTTGGATAACTCAGACAGTAACTTCCGCTTCGTTAGATGTGTTGTATCGGGACTGGTCTCAATCCTTGATTGAAATGTGAAGATGTCTTGTTGAGGATTCCAGTGAAGTCCCAATGCTTTCGTTGACTCAGCTTGTTTGAAGTCGTAACGTTCTTGATCGCAGCCCTTGCTGGTGCTGTCAAGCAATTCTTGATAATTGGACCTCCATTTTCGTAAATTGAAACCACCTGCCTTGAGGGTCGCTTGCAAGTCTTCCTGTAGTTGTTTTGCTGATGCTACAGAGTCGGAACCGTGTAACAGATCGTCCATGTAAAAGCATTCCTCGATCACTTGAGCTGCATATGGGTATCTTGATCTCTCGTCGTTAGCCAACTGCTTTAGAGTCATCATTGCTAAGAACGGAGCGGCCTTGGTGCCATAGGTGACTGTAGTAAGTTGATACTCTTGTACTTGTTGCTTAGAAGTATCTCGCCAAACGATTTTTTGTAAATTTTGGTCGTCTTCATGTGCCCATATTTGCCGAAACATTTTCTCAATATCAGCGATGAAAGCTATGCGATGTTGTCTCCACTTCAATATAAGTGTCATAAGATCCTTTTGAAGGTTGGGTCCTGGATGCATGCAGTCGTTCAGACTAGCCCCAGTGGAAGTTTTTGATGAAGCATTGAATACTACTCGGTGACGTAGTTGTTGACTCATTACGTAGTACGCAGTGATGCGGCAGGAAATATTCTGGTTTCTTGTTACTATGCGCAGGTTTCATGTGACCAAGCGATAAGTATTCATCAATGAATGCCTTATATTGTTTGGCAATAGAGTCGTTTTTTGTAAGTTTCCTTTCTATCTGATACAGCTGAGCGACTGCCTTATGTTTCGATTCCCCAATATCCGTGTTGAAATTGGACTTCAGTGGCAATCTCACTTGATATCTCCCGTCTGCCAGCCTTGTTGTGGTCAACTTGTAAAATTTGATGCATTCATCTTCTTCGTATGAGTTTTTATCACCTTCAGGAATATCTTCTTTCTCCCAAAATTTTTGAATGTCTTGTATGTTGTTTAGGACTAGGTTGCACTGAAGACTTTGGATCTCGCCAAACAAAATCCACCCAATGCGTGTTTCCTGTGCAATGTAGTTGCTTGCACCGTCTCGGTGAATCTCGTTCATGATAATCCTGGCGTATATATCCGCGCCCAATAATATGTCAATTGGGTTGCTGATATAAAAATGTGGATTGATATGAACGAGCACTTGTTTGCTGGTACGTGTGATAGGTTGAGATGGAAGAAAAACTTTTCTTGCTGACTTCTTGATAAGTTATTTATTAATTGTAACACAGGTGTTTACAATAAAACGGTCGATAGTGTACTCAACAATATTAATTGCTATGTGGATTTAAATGGTATAAAAATGCTTATGCTAGCGTGCTAAATAATGTGCGATGTAATCGTACAATGCGGATGCAGCGAGTGACGCAGGTAAGAGATCTAGGAGTTCATCTAACTCCGGACCTAACGTTCCGCGAGGCGCAAGCATATTATTAAAGTATGCAGAAAGGCATAAAGAAACCTAGGTTTTGTCCTAAGACATCAGACACTGGGGTTCACAAATATAACAGCTATAAAGGTGTTGTATGATGCGCTGGTAAGGAGTCATCTCGAGCACAGTGCAGTCATTTGGACTCCACATGAATTGAAATACGGCGTCATGATGGAACGTGTTCAAAACAAATTCTTGAGACACTTGTATTTTAAATTATATGGAGTATACCCTTTCTACCGTGTACGTTACCCCAGCAAGAAAGTGTCTCCTAGAGTTATAGGAGTAGAACGTATAATTGGTGCCTTATCTGCTGTAAATGTGCCCCCACATAAAAAATGTGTGCCCCCTGTCGTTTCGGAAAAAAACGGAAAAAACGATTTCTGATGGGGTAACGTTTTTCTAGCAGGAAAATTCTAAACGAATGATCGGAGAGAGAAAAATTGTGCATGGCCAGAGAGCTTATATGTGTGCCAAAATGTGCCCCCAAAAATAAAATCTGTGCCCCTTCAGGTTTTTGAGATATTGCATTTCCTGCTGGAGTAACGTTTTGATGAATCGTATATCTCTAAAACCATTGCATGTGCCCCTGTAGAATTAACATACACGAGTAGCTCTTAATGTGTGCCCCTTAGTGCCCCAGTTAGATTTAAGAAAATATTTATAGTTTTCAAGTTATAGCGGTTTTATGAAAACCCGAAAAAACATCGCAGCGCCTAAATTAGACAAGAAACAAGTTCGCTGAAAACTGTATTCGGTCCTTCTTGACGCTAATAATAACCATACAAAGTTTCAAAACTGTTCATGCATGCGTTTTTGCTAAAATTCAAAACGATGGTGTCATAACTTTGACGGCAAAATACAAGGAACCGGCTCAATCCGAGATGTGTAGGTGTAAACCAAAATCATGTGCCTTTAGTCAAAAATATATGGTGACAATATTCAGCTTGGAATGTTTCGCATTAAGTAAATATAAACAAAAAACCAAAATATGTAAACAACGGCTGGTTATCCGACCAAATTCCAATGACTACTAAAAAGCGACTGATTCATACATATCGATGACCTTCTTTATTGGACGTAGTATACCTAAGCTGTTGTCCGTACAGTCGCGTTCAAAAGTTTTGGGGGCTAATTAAAAAATATATTAAATGCACCTTGTGACTATAATAAATGAAACAGCTTGTTGATGTGGAAATTATTATTTTTATTTCCTTAATTTTAATTCTTAAAGTAATTATTGCATCAAATCACAGATCAAAGTTCCCACCTATAAATATTAGAAATTATTTGCACGTTGTGTAGTCATTATTATTTAAATCACAGATCAGTTTTTCATCTAAGTCTAACATATAATTAGTAAATTCGCATCACAAAAAATCACAGATCAGTATTAAGTATAAGTATAATATGTTGTGTAAAAAAAATATTAAATTTTAAATCACAGATAAATAATTTTCTTACGAGTAATTTGCTTATACATAGATTCAGATAAAGTGTGTTAGTATAGTAAACCGCATAAAGATATAACTGTAAACATCGAATTTGCACAAATTATCTGATGGTATTTGGCTATAAATAAACATATTTATCCCATATACGTAACAACATTATCACCTGACTGTGGAATGACACTTATATATCTAAAACGCCATCAAATCAAAATTATGTGACACTACATAATCAGCTTTAATATAATCGTTGGTGGAATAGACAAAATTGTACAGGGTTATGATGAAAGCTCCAGGGTAGCCCGCGAAATACAAATTTTCTTACGTTTTTTGCAATTTGCAAGCCAGTGCTAGGTTGTATGATGATTAGAATATTATTTTGATGAGAATATTATTTGATATTTGAATCTGTGATTTTTGTGATGCGAGAGTGTACAAGCATACCAACATTTAAAAAAGGCCTAAGGAATTATATATTAGATAAATAAGTTTAGTTTTTTTTTTATATTAGACATATAAGTTTAGCTTGAACTGTTTTGCATTTTATGTGGGGCTGATTTTTTCGGTCTAGATGGTTTTTATCGTGGAGATAGGATTGGCGTCTGACAGTTTTGTGTAAAAAATTTGTCAGAGATTCTTAATTGTCCCTCCGATGAAATTGTCTGGTCATGGAGCGATCAGACCCTAGACATACTTGTATTTTATAAATAAAACTATGGTGTTCAGTTTCTTCGATGGCTTGAACGTCGTAATGTAAACCAACTTATTGTTAATTTAGTTAAGTTTCTCTTTAAGTGAACTGTAATTTGTTCTTTGAGAAATAAATATCTTTAAACCGAAGAATTAAAATTAAGGGAATAAAAATAATAATTTCCACATCAACAAGTTGTTTAATTTATTATAGTCACAAGGTGCATTTAATATATTTTTTAATTAGCCCCCAAAACTTTTGAACGCGACTGTACGGACAACTTAGGTATAATACGTCCAATAAAGAAGGTCATCGATATGTATGAATCAGTCGCTTTTTAGTAGTCATTGGAATTTGGTCGGATAACCAGCCGTTGTTTACATATTTTGGTTTTTTGTTTATATTTACTTAATGCGAAACATTCCAAGCTGAATATTTTCACCATATATTTTTGACTAAAGGCACATGATTTTGGTTTACACCTACACATCTCGGATTGAGCCGGTTCCTTGTATTTTGCCGTCAAAGTTATGACACCATCGTTTTGAATTTTTGCAAAAACGCATGCATGAACAGTATTGAAACTTTAGCGCCAAGAAGGACGCGCGCGCGCGCTATTAGCGTCAAGAAGGACCGAATACAGTTTTCAGCGAACTTGTTTCTTGTCTAATTTAGGCGCTGCGATGTTTTTTCGGGTTTTCATAAAACCGCTATAACTTGAAAACTATAAAT
Source organism: Luperina nickerlii (assembly GCA_963855955.1). Classification (NCBI taxonomy): domain Eukaryota; kingdom Metazoa; phylum Arthropoda; class Insecta; order Lepidoptera; family Noctuidae; genus Luperina; species Luperina nickerlii. Next base: position 22,792,157 of record OY979675.1, on the reverse strand, counting down.
ATTTTCTTAAATCTAACTGGGGCACTAAGGGGCACACATTAAGAGCTACTCGTGTATGTTAATTCTACAGGGGCACATGCAATGGTTGTAGAGATATACGATTCATCAAAACGTTACTCCAGTAGGAAATGCAATATCTCAAAAACCTGAAGGGGCACAGATTTTATTTTTGGGGGCACATTTTGGCACACATATAAGCTCTCTGGCCATGCACAATTTTTCTCCCTCCGATCATTCGTTTAGAATTTTCCTGCTAGAAAAACGTTACCCCAGCAGGAATCGTTTTTTCCGTTTTTTTCCAAAACGACAGGGGGCACACATTTTTTATGTGGGGGCACATTTACAGCAGATAAGGCACCAATTATACGTTCTACTCCTATAACTCTAGGAGACACTTTCTTGCTGGGGTAACGTACACCTTTCTAACCGCTGGTGTACCCTGCACTATTCGTATTGGGTATGGTAGGGTACAATCAGCTGGGTGTACGGCGGGAGTTCGCTCTTGTTGAATACATAATTAAACTACTTTTATTTATTTTTTTTGAATTTTTTAATCAGACAGTTTTCCTAGGAATCACGCTAGACGAGAAATTACAATGGGGACCTCATATAACATCTATTGCGGGGCGGCTAAGCTCGGCCGCTTATGCTGTTAGAAAGATAAGACAGTTAACAGATGTAGAAACCGCGCGTTAGGTCTATTTTAGTTACTTCCACAGTATTATGTCATATGGCATTTTACTGTGGGGTCGGGCTGCTGACATTGAATCCATTTTTATTTTACAAAAGAGAGCTGTTAGAGCCATTTATAATCTACGTCGCCGCGAATCTCTTAGGGAACTATTTAAAAAGGTTAATATCATGACGGTACCTTGCTAATTCATTTACGAAAATATTATGTATGTAAGAAAAAATCAACATCTTTTTAATAAAGTAAGTGATAGACATAATTTTAATACTAGAAATAAAGATAAATTAGATCAACCTTTTTTCAGATTATCTAAAGTAAATACATCTTTTATGGGGTACTGTGTTAAATGCTACAACAAAATACCTTGTGATATATTGCAATTAAATGAAAGAAAATTTAAAACTCATATTAAAAGTACACTATGTAAACAGGGATATTACAAATTAGAGGATTATATCAAAGATAAGAATGCTTGGAAACATGCTGGTCCTGCTCCATAGGACAATCTAGTGTCTAGACAAAATCAAACTGGTTCCTAATTTAATTTATATATTTTTTAAATTTTATGACATTGATTTTTACAATCTGTGACTACAGTAACTCACACACTTGTTAGAGTTCTAGAAAGGTCATCTACTTTTCCAATATTTGTAAATTGTAAATATGTGAGCACCATGTATCTATCACATAGTTGATTTACCTGTAATTGCTTAATTTTTAACTCTTTTTATTAGTTTTTTGGGGTAGAATTTTATTCTAGGTGCATCGTCTTCACATATAATTATATTATGTATACAAAACCTTGTAAAACATTTTAAAAGAGTAACGGTGGAGTTTCTTGCCCATTCTTCTCCATACGGAAACTACCTTTTGGAAGGGGCGACTAGAATCAATTCAATTTTACTGTAAGTTTTGACGTTCAAAAGTGCCTTTAATGTGCCTATTTGAAATAAATGATTTGACTTTGACTTTGACTTTACTCCGCGGAATACATAATAATCTGGGAGTACTACAGCGGTTTAGTATTTGTGTACCAGACCACTATGTGAGGAGGCGGCGGCGTCCACCACTGTCGCTGGTACCGCCAGGGAGGACCAACTTACTGGCGAAAACACCTTTAACCCGAGCAATACACACTATCAACAAAATTCACATACAAATTGACGTATTTACATGTACTGGAGTGAACTCGCAAGGGTACTATTATTTATACTATGCTACACATAAGTTGTGATAGGTTAGGTTAGGCTATGTTTTTGTCTTGTACCTATATAAATGTGTAGTATTAAGTATTAAATGTTATTATGTTATATAATAGTTGTTCTGTGTTATTGTTATGTATGAGATTTATATAATTTAGGATACCTAGGTAGTTGTTATAGAAGTTTCTTATTAGGTTGATTTAATATTGTAAGTATATAAATACCACACCATCGCATTAGGTTAATCCTGTTATAATAGTTGTAAAGTAAATAACTGGATATTTGTAAACAAATTTTCATGTGTAAGTTTTGCCGAAAAAGCCGTGAGTGCAGAAAAGACGTGGGCAATACGCACTACACATATTTCCATAGAAGGAAAAAAAACTATTTTATAGGTGCAACAAAGTACCACGTAAAGGAGTACAATGTGTTGCAGAAATATATTTACTATTTGAGGCGGATACAGAGCCAGTGTTACTTTATAGCACAGATTGCGAGCATAATCACGATTCTATTAAGAAAAACTACCATTATGGTATTTGCGACGAAATAAAATCTGAAATTAATAAACTGCATGACCTCCACCTAAAGCCGAAGTCAATCTTGGAGCATATGAAGAAAAACGCTGAACTTAAAATACCTACAAAACGGCAGCTAGTATTGCCCAAATGCAAGACCAAGACAAGACCTTAGCCAGTCTTGGTCTTGGTCTTGCGTCATTACACCTGATCTTGGTCTTGGTCTTGGTATTGCGCTGTCAGTCTTGGTCTTGGTCTTGCAGCAAGAGTCTCGCAAGTCTTGCGAGACTCTACTACTTAGACTAAACTACATTCAAATACCTATTAGCCTATTGCTCATGGTGGCAGGGACATCGACGCGCAACCGCTTACCATGGATTCAGTACCTACATGATTCTGAACCCCCTGCGTTGAAATTTTTCGTCGGCTTTTTCTTAATTTTTACGTTTTTTTCTGCAATTTTTTTTTACTGTAAATTGTGTAAAATCATTATTTCTATCTGACCCAATGAGATTTTTAATTAAAAAATAGTAAATTCACTTGATTCACTTAAAACAGCAAGGTAAATAAAACTCGAAAGGGCTACCTGATCAGCTGTATTGCTAAAGTTCATTTGCGAGGTCAACACTGTCTTTGTACCTACGCTATTTGCTTTTAAATGCCGCGACAAAGGGACCGCAGCGCCAAGCGGTCTCCTCGTATTATTAACGCACTTGAAAATAAACTTTAAAATTATTACAATAAAGTGCATAAATGCTTGAACCTGACAAAAAATGCAGAAGATTGCGGGAATCCCCGCGCGGCTTCGAGTCGGCCATAAATCCCAATGAATCTAACAGACGCGTCACATGAGGCATTTTAATTATCTACATAATTGAATGACCCATTTACTACTTTTTTGAAACATAAATACCTACATAATTTTAACCAACCTACTAACATTAGACTTATACAAGTATTAGATATACCTACAAGGTATGAAATGAACTTTGCTAGAAAGTTATGCTAGGTACTTACATTTTTATCACATATGGGAACAAATTTGTAAGTAACACGCTACCTACCTACTTAATAAATAGTCGAAACATATAATAATCAATACAATATCTTTTAGTGTTATGACGATACGGTTTTGATACTGAGGAACGTCTATCAAAATCGGGATTGAAAACAAATACCTACTATAACGCCCAAATCTCAGTTTGACTTAACTGCGAGACGCAAGAGTCTTGCAGGCTTAGTCTTGTTCTTGCTCAAGTCTTGCAGGGTTCAGTCTTGGTCTTGGTCTTGCTATAATAAGCCGGACTTGGTCTTGGTCTTGCAAAAATGCAAGAACAAGACCAAGACTGCAAGACCAAGACCGATTTTGGGCAACACTAACGGCAGCTTTATAACTATTTAGTATATCGCCGGCGTTTCAAATATGGACCATCCACAATTTCTTTAGGAGAGCTGGAAAAATGGATTATTAATCATACAATGTTCCAGACAACGTAGTTTGCGACGCGGCAAAAAATATACAGAATGCATTTCGTGATGTGTTTGGAAAAGAAACTATTGTGAAAATGTGCTGGGCTCACGCTAAGAAGAATATTTGCACTAAATTGGACCAAACAACGGAGAAGAATTTTCGAAAACACATATTGGAAGACATTGATGCATTGCAATCAGCTACATCTCTTGAAGTGTTTTCTGCTGCTTCAAAATTGTTCTTGAAGAAATGGAAAGACCAAAAATCATTCGTAAAATATTTTAAAAAAGAATGGCTAATAAAAAACCTAAATTGGTATTTAGGTGCAGCACTAATATCACCAGAGACGAACAACGCACTCGAGTCCTTTAATAGAGTTATAAAAGACCACAACACCCTCCGCGAGCGTATACGTTGACCCGGTGCGTTGGCCCGTTTCTTAGTGGTGGCAGAGGAAATGATTAATAGCTGGTCACTACAAGCAACAGAAGAAAAATTCGCGACACAACCTGAATTGCAGTTAAGTATCAGATTGGACAACAGGATATCAATGGGCTAAAACTGATACCAAAATTAGAGTTGTACATGTACATTCAACACCAGCCAGCACCACATATTTAATTCCAGGCAACAACTCATTTAAAATTAATCAAGCTGAGAAGAAATTACGGATTTTGACGAATACAAAAAAGTGTTTTTTTTTTCATCTTGGAACGTAATACTACCGAACAATCAGACCGAGTGGATTACTGGTTGCTGTGATTGTCCAGACTTTTATCGCAAGTACAGCTGCAAGCATTTGATAGGTCTCTTTAGACTGAAATACGTGACGCCACCATTAGAGGCCAAGTCGCAACCACTTGGATTAAAAAGAAAGCCAACTAAAGCGCGAGCTGCGTTAATAATCCAATAATGGTTTAATTTTCTTTTTTTTGATTAGGTACCTACCTACATTCTTTTTATATGTTTCTATTATTTACTATAAGTAAAATGATGGTAATTCAATAAACAAATAGCTTCTGGTAATATTAGTGACCAATATACTATTTGATGACATTTTTAGCAAAATTTTGACGATCAATTAATGTGGGATGAGTTACATTTTAAACGTAAGTACTGAGTTAAAAAATTAGAAGCTAAATAAATATATTTTGTGATGTTATATATTACTATTTTAGAAGTTTACCTACTGTTAGAATGCATGTTACAAATTTAGATGCTAAAAAATAACCATCGTACTGAGTTGAATTTAGATTGGTATACATAGAAGATAACTAGAGGCTAAGATAGTATTATTTAGATGCTCGTTATTTGTGGCTTAATTTAGAAGGCTACATAAATTTTTAGAGGCAAATAATGCTATTAAAAAGAAGCCTGTTTAATTAGCACCCATTTTAAAATAAGTACATATATATAAATTTTAAACGCTAGAGGCACTATTATTGTGTAGTAGGTACACCTGTATAACGGATACCTACCATACATCAGTGCCTCAAGCTTTTAAAATTTATATATGTTACGGGCAATTTGATAAGTCCGGGCACTATTTAATATTGGCCGGTCTGTATTCATAATGCCCGACTCAATTGGGCAATGTGATTAAAACAGCAAGATTAATCACTTTTCCCGGCCATTACGAATAATGCCCACCCTATCTTGGGCAAAGTAATAAAATAGGTGAATTATGCGTAAAAAAATATGCGTAAGCTGTTATGCGTAAATATTTATGCGAAAATATAATTAGGACAAACAAAAGTATGCCAAGTTAAATTAGGTCTTAAAATTTTATGCAAATGGATAGGGAACCCAATTTATAACATTGCCCGGCTACAAGAAGGGACTTATTCATACTGCTCGGTCCAAATGATAAATTCAAGCTATCTCAAACACTGACTTATTACATGGACCACGGGCCGTCGGGCATTATTAATAATGGCCGGTCAAAGTGATAAATGAATCACTTTGCCCATTGCTCTTGGGCATTATTAATAATGGCCGGTCCTTATTAATAATGCCCAGTTAATCACGTTGCCCGTAACACATATTTGTTACGGCCGCGAATCATAAATTAATCAACGTACAACTTAATACTGACCAGAAATTGTAAAAAACCTAAAAAAAAAAAGAATTTCGCGGGCTACCCTGGCGCTTTCGCCTTAACGAAGCTGAGAGTCACGTGTACATCCCGTCATGGGGTAAGTAATAGATGATATAACAACAAAATCTCTAATATTTACAATATATAACAACGGAACCTATAATTTTATTTAATATAGCGATTAGTTAATATAATGAACGATTGATATAATTTTAAAATAACAAATTTTCATAAGCATAACATACATTAAATATAAAATCGTTTGACATACCACTCAAAAGATATAAAACTTATTTGGTCTAATAAAACAATAACTTTGTATTTTGTTTAAGAAATATTTAAAAGTATTTTTTCTGTGTTTTATTATTTGTAAGTTCTATCGTAGTTATAGGTAATAGTCACCTAAGTAGATATTAAACATAACTATGTAGTAACTAATTACCACCTGCGCTAAGATAGGTCGACGGAGCCCCGCTCCGCGGGGCTCCTATTTCTGGGTGGTTTAAAAAAAAATAACCACGAAGGCTAAGGCGGGAGCTCCGCTCCGCTTCGCTCCCGCCTTAGCCTTCTAACCTAACCTATCCGAGTCGGGGTACTCTGAGTCGGGGTGTTAACCATAATGACGTTTTTATATACATTTATTAAACGTTAGACCTAATGATTTTCGATTAAATAAACAATATAAGTACATATTAAACGTTAGACCAAATGATTTTCGATTACATAAACGTTATATCAAACAACGTTATACTAATTAAGTTTTAGAATAAATAAATGTTATATGTAAAGAAGTTATATCAACAGTTGGTATATCTCACGTTGATTATATCTTATGAACGATAATAAAATGAAATTAGACCAAATGAGTTTATACGTTATGAGACGCACCCCCCGTCATGGTTATATTTTGATTTGTACGGGACCATACCTGAGAACCTTCTGGTTACTGAGATATTGAAGGTCAAAATTCCAACTTTTACTGACGATATTTTACGAAAACAAGTGTTTAATGGTATAGCACAATTTTAAATACCCCTACGACCCCTGTACCGTTTCATGCACCCATAAGCAGAGTGTTTTGCGTGCGTTACATTGCGCACTACCGCTAACAGCCACCAAAAATAAAAGTCGTTTTCCAGCAATTATTTTTGCGCAATGTTACTTAGTTTGATGTACAGAATGCATAGGCGACGGCTTGTGATGTCTTTGTACACCCTGTATATAGTTCGGAAGCCAAAATTACGATTTGGTATGGATCTGCACCCCGATTGCGTAACATTCTATCAATGTCAATCTGAATCGTTTTGAAGGATATTGCTAATCAATAGCTTCATAATATGTTCACAAATGTGTTTGCTCAACAACGTAAATAACGCAATGAATAATAATAATAAGAACCGTCAACGTCTCGCCCAACGACTGTCGGATCATTACAGGCTGCGCTCAGAGGTACTGTCTCGACTCTAGCACTAACCGCGGCACAAGCGTGCACTGTTGATGCCATCCCGCCGCGATCCAATCAAGTTGAAGAAGAAGATGATTGGGTTGCCACAGTAAGTAGCCAATGCAACGTCCGGCTGAGGAGCGCACCGGAGGATGCATTTCGCGAGTATAGGTCCACTCCAACCGCACTTAGACCAAGGTTACCTATGCACAGAAAAAATAGGGCGCTGGTATGTGCCTTGGACTCGCAGCTCAAGAATTTCTTCGAGAGCAGCGAGGATCTTGTTGATACACACTCGATCCTGTATTGTGCAGCTGTTGCGGCATGTCGTTTAGGTGACGTCAAGTTCCCGTGTTATGTCGGAGCTACTCGACCAAAACCAACCGTACCAGACTGGCAGCACAGGATCGAGGGTCTTATCGATGGGGCCAGGGTACTCATCGGCAAACTATAGGTACTGCTTCAGGGAGGGCAATACACGACCAGACGATGTTCCTGACGTCACATCCGGCTCGACGGACCATATGTTGAGTATCAAGCTCCAGGTGTGCTGCTGGTGGTCTTGACTTGGTAAAATAAAAAACGACTGCGATATTACAAGTACTGTATTGCTGATTGTACAAGGATGCGACCGATTGTGTGCGTACGCTCAAGGTGTCGGCGAACGAGTGAATGGCGGGGGAAGCTGGCGATCGCGGTGTGGTATGTGGCCCGATGTGACGTCAGGAACAACGAGTGATGCGCTTTGTAAGGCGGGCATTTCTCGGGGACTGGAATCAGCCCTCAAGAATACATTTCCTGTGTCACAGAATGCAATTAATATTATTTATGATGTCCGAAATACGGGAATCTTTTTCGTAACAAAAACGTAATTTATCTAATCTAATTAAAAAAATAGGAGTAATTTTATGAACTAGGTATATTTGGTTGTGCCGCTCCACTTGATACACATAAACCAGAGGTCTAAAAATTATAGTAGAGAACATTGGAAAATCTATGGAAAATTTAAAATCGGTCTAATTTGGCTGTAACACTATTTTTCGAAAATGTTCTCTTCTAAATTTTTAGACCTTTGTATCCTGCTTATGCGTATGAAGTTTCATTAAAATCGGTTTATTCGTTTCGAAAAATAAGGGCTTGAAAGTTTGTATGGAATGCCGTACGGCGTTAACGCTCATAATTATGTCCTGTCAAATAAATCAGCGCCTGACGTAAATTGACGTAATTATATTAGGCAAGTTTATAATCACGTCTAAACTTGATGAAATAGTGTCAGGCGCTTATTAATTGGACAGGACTAAACCAAAATTTCTCTTCTGTCGTTTTCCTATTAAAATAGAAAGAAAAAGATGCACTGAACTTAAAAGTTTGTGAACAAGGGAATGCGCACCAATAGCGTGTTTGTTTGTTTTTCAACTGCATATATTTTTTACTTACTGTTATTTTACTCTTTACGAAAATCTTTGGTACTGGCACAGTATCGATACTGATTAGAAATACCAATAGTAGGTGCAGGTACTACGTCTGGTACCGTTACCTATAGTACAGGTACTACATCTGGTACCGGTATCTATAGTACAGGTACTACATCTGGTACCGTTACCTATAGTACAGGTACTACATTTGGTACCGGTATGTCTTTAATGTGGTCTGGTTTAATAATGTGGGGTAACAGCACCGATCATAATAGAGCAATCGTTGCTCAGAAAAAATGCATTAGAGCAATTTATGGACTCCAACCAGACGAATCATCAGTATTCAAAAAACTTGGTTTGATACAGTCTCTTTATATATATGAGATATGTTACATATTTGTCAGAAAGCATCAAAATTTATTTGTGAAAGCAGATGATAACCGACGAGACCCCAAAAAGCTCGTACTAAGTGAGATTCCAAGGCTAACTAAATATAATAAAAGCTGCCTTGCAATGTGCGTACGTTTATAAGTATAATAAGTTACAAAATGATCTCAAAAATTTTAAACTAAGTTGTGTAAAAATAAAATATACGAATGGTTATCTGTTAATAGTTTTTTTTTTTTATAGTGTTAAGGATTTCATTGAGAAACAATGTTAATGTCAGTTACATACTGAAAAATTTGCATGCTTATTATTATATTGGCAAAACATGTTTTGTTCTACATTGTACTTTTACCAGTTTTACCATCTTTTTATACCGTGTTTTTATGCAAATAAATATATTATTTTTACGTTTATTTATTTACTTAAAGTATTTAATTACATTTTTAAATATTTCTTAAAATATAAAAAATAAGTATAAAAAACATTTAAAAATATAAAAAAGTGATCCGCCGGTGTCGGGAACAGGGTCCAAGCTACCGGTGTATTAAGGAGTACTGCCTTCTGAATCAGGCCCTTGATCCAACCGCCTAACGAGAGCCTCGATAGATGTTGATCGAAGCTCTCGGCCATCAGTCCATTGGCGGATACGACAATCGGCACAATGATAGCTGAGCTCACATTCCACATGTCAACAACATCGTGTGCTAAGTCGAGATATTTAATTTGTTTTTCTTTCTCAGCTTTCAAGAGGTTCTCGTCATGTGGAATGGTAACATCGACAATCATTGTGCGGCGCGCTAATCGATCTATCACCACTATATCAGGCTTATTGGCAACAATAGTCCTATCAGTAATGATACCGATCCCAGTACAAAGTAACATGGTCAATTTCAAGAACTGGGTCGGGCACATACTTGTAATACGGTACCTCAGAATCCACAAGTTTATATTTCAAAGCAAGTTGCTGGTGAATAATCCTGGCTACTTGGTTATGCCTGTGCAAGTACTCGCCGTTAGCCAGACGAGAGCAACCAGAGATAATAATAATATGTCTGATAGACTCATATTATTATTATTACATCTGGTACCGTTACCTATAGTACAGGCACTAAATCTGGTACCGGTATCTATAGTCACATAGTCACACTATCAGTGTCCGCGCGTGCGCTGCTCCGCTTAGACGTCCAAGCTAGTTCGCATCGTGCGTCTGCCACTTGTCATTAGCTGTCGTTCGCGATAATAATATTGATAATAGATATTGTTTTGCAGTGCTATCCAACTTTGCAAATATGGTTAATTGTGGGAGATGTGGTGATGAAGTCACGGAAGCAATTCAGTGCTCAGCATGTTGCAGCCACTTCGACTTCCCTTGTTCGGGAATCACGGAGAAGGGTTACCGCAAACTCTGGGAACGTCAAGCTACATGGAGGTGTGCTAATTGCAAGAATGCGGGTCATGTAAGTACCCAATTACCAAACACGGCCTCGCCAGTTGTTCCTGTACCGATTACATTGGAAACATTAATGCGTGAGTTGTGAGATGCGTGAGTCAAGAACTTATTCCTCTCTCCAGCTTGGCATCTGAAGTGCAACTCTTACGGCAGGAACTAACTAATCTCAAGGAACTTCCTAAAAAGGTCCTGGTGTTGGATGATAGGCTAACCGAATTAGAAGCGGTGCAAACAGACGTAACGCACACAAAGATTGAGGATGGACATCAGGACATTGATCAGTGGCTCCGCAGCAATAATGTCGAAATTAAGGGAGTACCGATGAAATATAAAGAGCACCTCTTTGATATAGTTATTAAAATCGGAGAAAAAGTTTCCTATCCCATTATAAAGACTCAAATTAATTTTGTACACAGAGTACCGACTAACATAACTAGTGTTGCCCAAAATCGGTCTTGGTCTTGCAGTCTTGGTCTTGTTCTTGCATTTTTGCAAGACCAAGACCAAGACCAAGACCGACTTATTGTAGCAAGACCAAGACTGAACCCTGCAAGACTTGAGCAAGAACAAGACTAAGCCTGCAAGACTCTTGCGTCTCGCAGTTAAGTCAAACTGAGATTTGCGCGTTATAGTAGGTATTTGGTTTCAATCCCGATTGTGATAGACGTTCCCCAGTATCTTTTGATACACGACGATACGGTTTTCCGTATCTTCATAACACTAAAAGGTATTGTATTGATTATTATATGTTTCGACTATTTATTAAGTAGGTAGGTAGCGTGTTACTTTCTTTGTTCCCATATGTGATAAAAATGTACCTAGCATAACTTTCTAGCAAAGTTCATTTCATACCTTGTAGGTAAATCTACTTAGTTTTATATTATACTTGTATAAGTCTAATGTGCAGATCTAACGTTAGTAGGTTGGTAAAAATTATGTAGATATTTATGTTTCAAAGTTTATATTATTCTTCTATTCAGCAAAATTTAAAACTAACAGCGAGTCGAGTAGGTCTAGTACTAGTAGCAGTTTTTAAGCCAGCCGATGTTATGGTACAGATGCCAGCACATCAAGCTACTACAATCTGCCATATTTCTTTAACAGATTTTCAACTTTATCGCTGAAGCATTAAGGTTCATGGTTGATTGATAATATATGACGTTCCACGAATACACTGTCCGACCAACAGTAAGTCCATAGAATAACCGTTTCATGAAATCATCATTCTTTGGACTTACGTGGTCTTAGAGGGTTGTGTTGATGACTTTAATGATTATAATTCTGTAAATACACATTTGTTACGGCCGCGAATCATATATTAATCGACGTACAACTTAATACTGACCAGCAAATTGCAAAAAACGTAAGAAAATTTGAATTTCGCGGGCTACCTTAGCGCTTACCCCTTAAGGCGAAAGCGGTAAGGTAGCCCGCGAAATTCACTGACCAGGAAATTGCAAAAAAAGTAAGAAAATTTTAATTTCGCGGGCTACCTTAGCGCTTCCCCCTTAAATCGATGAAGCTCTAGAAAAATAATTATCCCCTCATAACAAATCTAAAATAAAAGTAGTAAATGGGTCATTCAATTATGTAGATGATTAAAATGCCTCATGTGACGCGTCTGTTAGATTCATTGGGGTTCATGGCCGACTCGACGCCGCGCGGGGATTCCCGCAATCTTCCGCATTTTTTGTCAGGTTCAAGCATTTATGCACTTTATTTTAATAATTTTAAAGTTTATTTTCAAGTGCGTTAATAATACGAGGAGACTGCTTGGCGCTGCGGTCCCTTTGTCTGTCGCGGCATTTGAAAGCGAATAGCGTAGGTACGAAGACAGTGTTGACCACGCAAATGAATTTTAACAATACAGCTGATCAGGTAGCCCTTTCGAGTTTTATTTACATTGCTGTTTTAAGTGAAACAAGTGAATTTACTATTTTTTAATGAAAAATCTCATTGGGTCAGATAGAAATAATGATTTTGTACAGTTTACACTAAAAAAATGCAGAAAAAAACATAAAAATTAAGAAAAAGCCGACGAGAAATTTCAACGCAGGGGGGTCCAGAATCATGTACTAAATCCATGGTAAGCGGTTGCGCGTCGATGTCCCTGCCACCCTGAGTAATAGGCTAATAGGTATTTGAATGTAGTCTAGTCTAAGTAGTAGAGTCTCGCAAGACTTGCGAGAGTCTTGCTGCAAGACCAAGACCAAGACTGAGAGCGTAATACCAAGACCAAGACCAAGACCAGGTGTATTGACGCAAGATCAAGACCAAGACTGGCTAAGGTCTTGTCTTGGTCTTGCATTTGGGCAACACTAAACATAACTAGCAATAAGAATATTATTGTTTCTTTTATGAATAGATAAAGCAGCAGCAGCTGAAAATCAGCGTCAGGTGGTGCACTTTGTGTTGCCATCTGGCATTATGCTGAGCTGAGGCCCTTTTGGCATTATTATTTTTAATCATTTTGAATTTGTTTTGTTTATTTTTAAGGTTTTTTTTTTGCCAAATAAACGCAATTTTCTTTCTTTCAGATATGCGAAAGAGGATTTCGTCGCTGCTGCCCGTTTCCAGAAGGATCCCCTACTTCCTGAACACTTTGGAATCACTGGTTCGGGAAGGATCTTCGTCAATGATCATCTTACTGTAAAAACAAAAGTTTACTCTCGCAAACTAAAACCCTGGCCAAGGAGCAAAAGTTCCAATTTGTTTGGGTGAAGCATATGAAGATTTTTGTGAAACGGGATGCTACCTCGAAGACTTTCATCGTTGCAACGGACGCTTAATTTCAATGTTGCTAGTATAAATCATAAAATAATAATCAAGTCATCTTTGCTATGCACTACAAATATTACGCTAAAGCTAAAACGATTATTGGAAGTGTAATTAATTAGCAGTTTGCGAAAAGTGGAATGCGCCTACTCGCTTATCTCAGACGAAAGTCCACTCGTCCTTGATCGTACTCGCCGTGTTTACGTTCGGATTTCTTTTGTACCGAAATGGATAATTTATTGTTTTTATATATATATTTATTGGCTTGCTAACAAATATGTTTTGACTTTTGATCGATACTGAGTTGTTTTTTTTTTGACGTGACACACGGTAAAACATGACTCATGTAGCGTTACCTTGCGGCCGTGCAAGCGAGAGCGCGGAACGAGCGATGAGAGACAGATGATGTCGAACGCTGCCGAATCGGCCTCCGCGTTCGGCAGCGTTCGACATCGTATGTCTCTCTCCTACTTGAGTGAGCGATGCGTCCGCGTGGACAGCTGCTATACAATAATACAAGTTTTCGTCAAGTATGAAGTGCAGTGAAAAGTGAATGTGGTGTCAATTGTTTGTAGCAACGATAATTCGTCGTTGAAGTTCTAACACCACGTAAGTCATTTTTCCCATCTTGAAAAAAAAAAGTAATTTTTGGCGGTTTTGACATTTTGATGCCATTCGCTAGAAAATCGGAACACGCATCGTTTTAGCCAATCAGAAACACGTATTGGCCAATAGAAACTCGTGAAATTAAGAAAATGCAACGACACGGGATCCACCGAATCGGCGTCCTACGTTTCGACTTCCGTGGTGTTAGAACTTCAACGACGAATTGCGGCGATAAAGGTAATGATTCTTTCGATATTAAATATATGTTCAGTGATATATTGTCGAATATTCGTGCTTTCATCATTAAAATAAATAGCATCGGTCCGCTACCTAGTGCAGCGATTGTAGGTTATGCTATCTATAATTGACAAACTATAACAATAAGTTAACAGAATTATTTCACGATGAGTAAAAAATCAATTGCTTTACTATTCGATCGAAATAAAAAAAAATAAAACACTCCCTTTCATTTCCTACTTTTCCTATCATCGTCCTATTCTCAGCAGAATAACACAAATTGTAAGAAGTTAAATATCACACATGTTTAAAAGTTGTAAAACAATTGCTCAAAGCACATTCATACTTGTAAAAACTGTTACTCTGTTAAAAAAAAAATTGACATAATTGTATTTATGCGTACAAATAAATGTAACTTGATCAATTCAATTGTGATTTCCATTTACCTCCTTCTCCATCCATCCATACAAAATATCTATCAAACAAATAAAATTTTCTTTTGTGAAATGCAACTATTCCATCAGTATTTTCTTATGACGTTTTTAATCAGAATTTCGATTTAGCAAACATGATTTTAAAAAATATTTAGAAATATCAATATCAAGTTGAACTGCTTAACCGATGCGCAAGAGAATATACTTTATGGAGCCAATTGAACATTCCAATTAAACAATCACTTTAATTCAATTAATTTCTTTAAACAAGTTTTTTTTTGAAATATACAAATCACGAATTAAATTAATTAATAATTTTATTCATAAAAGTACCTATGCAATCATTTCATTAATGTTTTGTTATGACGTTGTCACGTTAAACTATCGTCCGTAAACCGACTTTACAGACAACCGATTTTTGTTCATTTGATATGTTTCTATAATGTGTGAACTAAACTTAATAGTTATTTTTAATACAGTTGCTCAAAAAGTGGCGTATTGCAGGGACGTATAGCGTTCGGGATGTGGGCTATTACATACTCGTGCTTTTTTTTTACCTTTCCCGAACTCGTGCGTTCTCTTTCCCAACTGTCAAAATAATGTGTATTAAAAAGAAAAAACAACCATGAAGTTTT
Source organism: Luperina nickerlii (assembly GCA_963855955.1). Classification (NCBI taxonomy): domain Eukaryota; kingdom Metazoa; phylum Arthropoda; class Insecta; order Lepidoptera; family Noctuidae; genus Luperina; species Luperina nickerlii. The sequence continues at coordinate 22,776,794 of OY979675.1, read as the reverse complement.
TACTAAAAAAATTCATAGAAGTTTTTATGATTCATGCGAATACGTTTATTTCTAAAAAGAAGCTACTAATTTGTTTCAATATCAGATTTAATGATTTGATTGAATGAGTTAGGTTAGGTTTCATTTCATTTACCAGTGCCGGACGGGAATGGCCAGGTGTTCCAGGCCAGCCGGGGGGACTTGTGAGGCCCGCCAGTTAGGCGGGCATGCGCCGGGGGTTGTGGATGCAAAGGCTGAGCCGGATTCCCATGACCCCCCCGGCTGTCCCAAATCAAAACACAGTAAGGGACATTTTTGTCGAAATCAAGATTTTTACACCACGCTTTAAACACAGTAAATGCCCACAATATGCAAAAACCCTTTTTTCAATAAAGGCCTCCATTCCCAATTTAGTGATACCATAGAACCTAGTAAGTGCACAAACTAAACCGCAATCCCCAAATCAAAAACCTAGTAAGAGCTGATAACCAGTTCAAAACACAGCAAGGCACAAGTACTTACTGTGTTTTGGATTGGGAATTTCCACTTGCTAGGTTTTTGATTTGGGAATTAACATGTATAAAAGACCATAAAATCTAAAAATTACACAGTATAGCACACACCCGTCGGAGTTTCTATCTCCAGGAATTAGGGTTTAAATTAGTGAGAAAATATCAAATTGCCGCTATTTTTTCGGGAGAGGGGCGGGGCGTCGCGTGAGTTCATTTATAGCGTCGCGCCGATCGCCAGTAGGTACGTAGCTATCACTAGATTAGACTGGACGTGATTTTGTTGTCTGCGTGCGCTCCGCGTTTGTATTAAGTCATTTTGAGTTTTGAACGATTTTTAAGTGTATATTACAGCAAAATGAGTAGAAGTAAAAGAATCCTTGAGGCTGCTCTCAAAGAGAACGCGGATGATTTGATTTTAAGTTCGGAAGGAGAGAATAATAACAGGTTAGTTAGGTACCCATCAAATACAATACTATTAACTTCGAATATTTGTACCCATGCATGCACATTTAAATTTATTTAATTCAGTGTTAGTTTTTCTTCATTAACGTAAATATGCCTTTAGAAGTGTTTTAATTGCGTTAAAACTTCTACGAGCGTAATGTGGAGGATTACGTCGCAAGCAGAGCCGCAGTAGCGCTGCAGCCGCGCGACAACCAGCGGATGCCTTTTCATTACAAATACAGCCGCGCGACTTGCTTAGATTAGGGTGGAGTGTTTTAAGCGGACTGTATAACTTCAATGCTTGGAGATGGTTTGAGATAAATTATGCACGAGTGGGAGTAAGGTAATTTTTTACATGAATGCGCTTTGAACTTTGCATGGTTTTTTCATTTTTCTTTCAGTTTGGGTGAAGGCACCAGTAAACGTGAAGAAGCATATCAGATGCAAGGGCAGACAGACTCAAATGATTTAATTACTCTATCTGACCTCGAAGAAAGTTGTGACGACTCGGTGGTTGATCCCGATTTTAGTCCTGATATAATACCTAATTCAGATTCCTCCGACGAAGAGAGCTGTATCCGAAAATTTATAATGACTCAAAAAAACTCTGCACGAATTTCCAAAGAAAACATTCCTCCCGAAACCTCATTTCCCCCATGTTCAACTTCACTTCATTTTTTTATAGCCGCTTATCCAGGACCTGTCATTTCTGCTGATAATTACGATCCGGATATAGATTACCTGACAATCGAGGAAACTACTACGTCTCCGACAGAACAAAACGTAGGTATTAAATCCCATTCCATTAAACATAATAACAAACAATAATAATAAGCAAAAACTAAAACACCCAATGATTACTAAAGATTGCAAATGTACACGAGAATGTATGAAATTCACACCTGAGGAACGCCAGAATATTTGGAATAATTACTGGGATTTGCCATGTAAATCCAGACGCCCATTTTTGAATAAATGTGTCACAATTCATTCAGTAAAAAGACGTAAGACCAACCAAGATTCTAGTGTCTACCTCAAAACTGAATCTCGATACTATGCTCTTCCCAAAATGATCGACGGTAATCAAACATATAAACCAGTTTGTCGACAATTCCTTCTAAATACACTTGGATATACGAATGATTCGGTGATAACGGAATTGAGTAAAGCTACGAAGACTGGCGCATTGGTTTTAGAAGACAAAAGAGGCGGTAGAAGAAAAGTGGTTCAAAGACAACCCATCTAGGAGCATAGGGTGATTGGAAGATGGGTGCAAAGCTTTAAGGTGAAGATAGTATAGACAATTTAGAACCATTTAAGCCATGGTTGTCTTAGACGAAGTCTTATCAAATTTTTTTAACCAAATTTTTAAGTTTTTTTTCGAAAATTCTCAAAGTTTAATGTAAACTGCATAATTATGGCCAAATTGAATGATAAATGAATTCATTTTTTATTTATTTCATTAAAGTAATGTGTAAGCAACCAATCAAAACATGTTTTAGGCTTCTGTGTCATTAGACATTTTTTTTACAGATATTTAAAGCTCAGAAAAAATAAAAAATTTGTACAATACGCCTTTTAAACCTTATTTAAAAAAAAAACGGAGGGTGCTTTTTTTGTTCAAACCTTTTTGAAGACATGCTTGATAATCGCTCTTTCTTTTGAGGTATCATTTATGCGGATATCTTACAAATTATTGAAATTAGGACCTACAAACCAATTCGAGGGAGAAATTTTAAATTTTAGGCAGTCTAACAAAACACAAAATTTTTGCTTAAAAGAATACTTTATGTGCTCGAAATGATAACATTGTTCAATTCTAAGAATTTTTGGCACATGCAGGAACCAATTGAGGGGAACCCATTGAGGGGATTCTCTAAACAATGGCCACCGAGCGCGGTGCGACGGCATTTCCAGGTAGAACGCCCAATGAATAGCAAAAAGCGATAAGAGTTGGTTTTTACAGCAAAATGGTCTTAGTTACTGAGGCAACAAAGTCGTTTTTCTTTAGTCAGGGTCAGTCGGTCTGTGATGAAGCCGTTACATCTTTTACTTATTAGTCAAACTACTGCCCTTGTGAGTGGACGTTGTCGTGTTGATTCACAATTTACCGTGTTCAGTTGTAGCCCTTTGCGTTCCTGCACTTGTTGTTTGTGTTAGTTTTGAACTTTTTTGTTTCACCGTGTCCAGTCGTAGCCTCGCGCTCCTGCACGTGTTGATTTTTGACTTAATTGTGTTGAGTTGACATTTAGTGCGCTCATACGACGTTTTTCTTAATTGTTAGGTGACTATGGCTACTTTTTCCAATCAAGAATATGCGGATATCGTATTTATGTACGGTAGAGCAGACGGCAATGGATCTTTGGCGCGACGGATGTATCAAGAGCGCTATCCGAATCGCAGGATACCGAATGTCCGAGTGTTTTACAACACGTTTCGTCGTCTTGCCCAAGATGGGTTTCACCGCGTGGAACCTGGAGTCAACCCGGGCAGACACGAAACTGCCGTCGACGAAGACATTTTAGCAGCATTTCAAGCGGATCCTACTACCAGTACTAGATAGAGCAGTAGCTCGAAATTTAAACATTTCTCAATGGAAGGTGTGGCATACAATGCACCAAAATGATAAGTATCCGTTCCATGGCAGGAGTGTGCAAGGTCTAGTAGAGCAAGATCCTCAAAGAAGAATTCAGTTCTGCCGTTTCCTCCTCAACAGAGACATCGAAGATGCGTGGTTTCTGAAATCAATCTTGTGGACGGATGAAAGTAAATTTTCAAGGGAAGGTATTACAAACTTTCACAACATCCATGAATGGGCCGACGCAGACAACAATCCACATTTTAAGAAGCAGGTGTCATTTCAGATGAAATTCTCTGTGAATGTATGGGCTGGAATAATTGGCAGAACATTGATTGGGCCCCACTTTTTGCCTGATCCATTGAATGGCGAAAATTATTTGCAATTTCTGCAAATTGATTTACCACTGCTGGTAGAGGAATCAGGTGTCCCGATCTTCGAAAGAGACCGAACAGTCATCTTTCAGCAAGACGGCTGTCCAGCGCATTGGACTTTAAATGTAAGGGAACACCTCAACAATTGCTTTCCTGATAGCTGGATCGGCAGGGATGGACCCATCCCTTGGCCCGCTCGCTCCCCAGATCTGACCCCGTTGGACTTTTTCGTGTGGGGCCGGGCCAAGGAACTGGTGTATAACAACATAGAAATAAACACTAGAGAAGAATTGATACAAAGAATAAATTCAGCGTTTGAGACAATGAAGCAGGAGATAATGTTGAAAATAACGACTACAGAAGTTAGAAGACGGGGCCGTGCTTGTATTAGGAATCACGGCCGTCATTTTGAACATGAAAAATAAATAATTTTAATTCAAATGTTGTTTTAATTAGTCTGCCTAAAATTTAAAATTACTCCCTCAAATTGGTTTGTAGGCCCTAATTTCAATAATTTGTAAGATATCCGCATAAATGATACCTCAAAAGAAAGAGCGATTATCAAGCATGTCTTCAAAAAGGTTTGAACAAAAAAAGCACCCTCCGTTTTTTTTTTTAAATAAGGTTTAAAAGGCGTATTGTACAAATTTTTTATTTTTTCTGAGCTTTAAATATCTGTAAAAAAAATGTCTAATGACACAGAAGCCTAAAACATGTTTTGCTTGGTTGCTTACACATTACTTTAATTAAGTAAATAAAAAATGAATTCATTTATCATTCAATTTGGCCATAATTGTGCAGTTTACATTAAATTTTGAGAATTTTTGAAAAAAAACTTAAAAATTTGGTTAAAAATATTTGGTAAGACTTCGTCTAAGACAACCATGGCTTAAATGGTTCTAAATTGTCTGTACTATATTCGCCTTAAAGCTTTGCACCCATCTTCCAATCACCCTATAATGAGCTACCATCCAATTCAGAGTCATTACAGAAGACACAATGCACCGATCACTCGCTACCTACCACGCCATTTGACGATCACACATATGCACACGGACTTTCGCACTAAGTATCCCGATTTTGATTGTGGTACCGAAACATATAGAAAGGCATTGAAAGATATGAGAGTTTCACTTTTCATGCCCAAAAGTGACACGTGCGTAGAGTGTGAAATGCATAAGAATAGTGATGGTACGGCTACGGAAAACGACTCTTATAATGAGCACAAAATTAAAGCTGAATCTGCTATCAATATGTACAAATCAGAATCCCAACTCAGTAACTCTATTCATACTAAATACTACTCAATGGACCTACAAAAAGTTATTCTGTTACCTGAAATGCCGAACATCAAAGAATCACATTTTGTGAGTAGATTGATCACGTTCAATTTGACGTTCGCTCCGATTGAGCCGAAAAGTAAGAATGAAGCTGTTTGTGTTCTATGGCACGAAGCTATAGCCGGACGGGAAGCTCATAACATAATTGATGCAATATGGGCATTTCTTGATTCAGAAAGAAACGTAAAGAATTTTCATTTATGGGCAGACAATTGTACTGCCCAAAATAAAAACTGGTATCTTTATACCGCTTTGGTAATTATTTTGAATAGTTGCCAGAATGAAATTGAAAATCTAACAATAAGCTACCTTACTAAAGGACATACCCACATGAGCGCAGACTCAGTGCATGGAAACATAGAGAAAAAGATGCACCGTAATCAAGCAGTGTTTGATTTTGAGGACTTGAAAAGTTTAATCCGTCAAGCTCGAATGAAAATAAGGATTGTAGAGCCCCAAAATTACCACGATTGGCCGAAAAAGAAAAGAGAACCGCGATCTAATAGCGACCCTTTAAAGAATTTTCAGTTGAACTCAATCGTTCGAGGTATGCGTCAGATGTTGTATAGAACCTCTTTCAATGAGCCGTTCGTTCCTTTGGACTTTATGATAAAAAAATTTGATCCTTCAGTGTGGCCCGCTTCCAGGAACGAACCTCGTGGCATTAAAAGATCCAAAAAGGAGGAAATAATTAAAGAGCTGGTAAAATTGATGCCAGAGTCCAGAAAGAAATTTTGGCAAGACTTACCAGTTAATGACAGGTCTCCGGACTTAGTAAACGAATGATATATCTTGCGTGTGTATACAGATACACACACACACTAATTTTTGTTTCGTACCTCTTTGAGTTTATCTGTTTTTGTTTTTAATTCCTCGTTTTTTACTATAATTTGGAACTTTTCACATTAAATTACTTCACCTTCTAATGCGCCTGCCAGACTATGCTCCTTGCGCTGCTCATCGCTATGCTCCTCGCGCTGCCGTGATTTGCCGCGATGTTGCCCTCTCTGCCCACACACTGCTCTACTCGCGCAATTAATCGCGACGCTCCTCACTTGTCATTTGCCTTGGTGAGACAATGGACGTTGAAACGGTGGCAGCGTGCGCGCTATGCATTTTTAGATAACTAATAAATACAACTTTTCTTGTTAGACTAATTCTTGACATAGTGACTTATTATACCTACCGTACTACAAATCAATAAACATTAACACCTTTTCATTTGACCATTCCACGCTTGGCGACGACATAATTTCCAATTTTGCATACGCGTGCGTCTTGCGCGAGCGCTCCATGCAGACTGCGACCGCGCGATTATGTGGCCGGCCACTCGCACTCGTATTGCCGGTCCTTTGACTCGCGCGCAAAAACCGACAAAATAGGGAGCAGTGGGTAGGACGAGGAGCATGACGTGTGGCATGACGAGTAATGTTGCCACACTATGTCTCTGCCTCCTTTCCTCGTTACTTCCCATGCCACTCGTCGAGTGTGTGGCAGGCGCATAAGACTTAAAAGAATAAACATGGTTAATTCTCGTTAATGTGTTTTACTGCAATAGTTTTTAGATAGCAACTTAGAATATTTATCCTACTCATTTTCTTTATCATAACTTCAGTCTGTCATAATAGCTAAAAGTTTTCAATAAAAATCAAAACCTTATAATGTATAATCTTATACATTACTTACTGTGTTTTGGTTTGGTCTCCATAATTTATGATGAGTATTGATTACAATTTCAAAAACCTAGTAACATCTCATACTGTGTTTTGGTTTGGTTTCCATGGGCAATAATTAGTGTTGGATCCCATTTCAAAGTTAGTAAGTGCTATAAAACGTGCATCAAATTATATTTTTGAAGTTTAAATATGCAAAATTGTCGACACTAATCTTATCTACCATCTCCAAGAATCATATTAAGCTGTAGATTCATAGTTTGGTAAGGCATAAGAAAATCAGCTTTTTTTGCCCTCCTGTAAAATTTGTTCGAAGTCCCTTACTGTGTTTTGATTTGGGACAGCCGCCCCATGAAGGCGACGAGGGAACACCGCTGAGTTTTAGTGGGTATACTGCCACCTTGGCAGGGAGTCCCACATACTCCGTGTCGTCCCCCGACGAAAGGAGATGCGTAATGTCATTTCTCAGCGAAAAAAAAAAAGGTTTCATTTCATTTTCATTTCATATCAATAAAAAAATTCTACTGAAGACTTGGCTGTATGGGCATAGTTCCCTTTGCCTACCAGAATGGGTGAAGAAAAAAAGAAATCTCTGCTTTTTTAAATACCTTGCTATTTAAACTATTGAAAATTCGGAAACAGATCCATAGATTTTTTTTCTCTTTATAATATCATTAAAAGTTAAAAATCGACCAGATGTCGGATAACGGCATTTTAGTTATGCCACGGCAGTATATAGATCTTGTTTATAAGTTGCGCGGACATAACATGTCGTAATGTTTTAAACACCCAAATGAGCTTCCTGATCATTTTCATAAGGATTTCGATGTGAGGGTGCCATGACAGTCTTCGATCAACAATTATGCCTAAATATTTTGTGAAGCTGACTTGTTAATGGTTTGACAGGTACAATTATGGTTATGGACTGCATTATTTTGGCAAACATGAATCGCAATACCAAAATCAGGTCCGGGCTGTGACCTCTGGTCTGGGGAAAAGCAGATGAAATTAGTTTTAGTAGTATTAAGGGTTAATAGATTTGCTTTAAGCCAGCCAGCTATCTCAGCCAGACCCTCCTCAGCGACAGCTTTTACATGTTACCATGACGTACCTGAGAAAACAACTGCAGTGTCGTCTGCGTATGAGAAAATTCACCCTCCACTGATCTGCATATTGCATAGGCTGTTTATATAAATTAAAAAGAGCGGCGGACCCAAGACACTCCCCTGTGGGACTCCGTAGCAGACATCCTCCTCGGCACTGCATAAGTTATTTAGTTTAACCATTAGCTGTCTATCTTTAAGATAACTTTCAAAAAGGGAGAGAGCCGTACCTCTTATACCTATGCTTTCTAGCCTGTGCAGAAGGATCGGGACGGAAACGGTATCAAAAGCTTTCTGAAGATCTAAGAACACTGTTAAGCATTTATGACCCTTATCTACTTTACTGACAATGTCAGATATCAATGCCGTAATAGCGTCTTGAGTTGAACGTCCTCTTCTAAACCCATACTGTGCATTTGATAGAATACTGTATTTTTCTAAGTAGTTAATTAGTCTCTTATTTATTATTTTTTCTAAAATTTTTGAAATTGATGACAGCACAGATATGGGGCGATAATTGTTAACATCGTTAACGTCCCCACCCTTATGCACAGGAGTGACCACGGAACGCTTTAAATCTTTCGGGAAAATTCCCGTTCTGAGACATAAATTAGCTAGCTGGCTTATCAGGGGAACCACAAAATCTCTGGCCATCTTTAAATATTTTGTCGGTATACCGTCCCAACCTGGTTCACTATCAGAGTCAAGACTCATTAGAATACCGTCCACTTCCAGTGGATCAGTCTCCAACAATACGAACGAGGAAGCCCTGGTGTTACTACAGGAGCTGTTCACTACCGGCCTTCCAGTCTGAGTAACGATACTTTCCGCTAAAGATTTGCCCACGGTGATAAAGAACAAGTTTACTCTATTTAGTGAGTTCAGGGGATTTACGGTAATATTAAGATGGTGGGTATTTGAAGTTTTAGGTTTTTTAAACTGTGTGATTTCATTTATTGTTGACCAAAGATGTCTCGGACTTGGTTGAATCTTCTATTTGTTTTCTATAATATTGTCTTTTTATCTTTTTTATCAAGTTGGAACAAAAGTTACGGAAGCGTTTATAAGTTATTATTAAAATTATGTTAAAGGGTTCTAATCTAGTTTGCCGCTGCATTTTGTTTCTAAGCCTTATGCAACGTAGTGCTCCCGTAGTAATCCAGGGCTTTAAAGCTCTTTTACCACAAGAAACGGATTTTATTTTTGAGTTGCATAGAAGGGACGTCCTGATTTTACCTCCACCAGTTTAATAGCAAAGCTATCAGGGAGCGTGTAGTTTTCAAAAATTGATACATCTATACTACTAAGGCATTTGTAAGCATTCTCATAATCTATGACGGTTGTGGTTTTTGAACAAGTTCTTTGTGCTTTATTGGAGCTAGTTATATGTAGGATATGTAAAAAGTAAATGCATGAATAGTAATTTCCCGTCGAGTATGTCATATGGTGATACTAGAAGCGACTCAGGGGGAGGAATTTGTGAGCTTTTCGCTAATTACTTTCGCACAAAGTCAAAGCATTTATTTCAAATAGGCACATAAAAGGCACTATTGAACGTCAGAAATTACAACAAATAGAATTGATTCTAGTCGCCCATTCCAAAAGGTAGTTTTCGTATGGAGAAGAATCGGCAAGAAACTCCACCGTTACTCTTTTAAAATGTTTTATAATATTTTGTATACATTAATTATATAATAATAATAACATGTGAAGACGATGCACCTAAAATAAAATTACTATACCACAATAGGTAAAAGAATTAAAAATGAAACCATGACATACAAATTAAGTATCTGATAGATACATGGTGCTCACATATTTACAAACATGGTAAAAGTAAACGATTTTCATTTAAATAAAATAAAAATTACAAGTAATAAGTCAGGGTGTGAGTTAAGTAGTTACAGAATGTAAATCAATTTAAATAAAAAAAATAAATAAATTTACAATTAAATTAGAAGCCCGTTTGATTTTGTCTAGACTCTAGATTGTCCTATGGAGCAGGACCATCATGTTTCCAAGCGTTCTTATCTTGGATATAATCTTCTAATTTATAGTATGCTTGTTTACAAAGTGTACGTTTAATGTGAGTTTTAAATTTTCTTTCATTTAATTGCAATATATCACAAGATATTTTATTGTAACATTTAACACAGTACCCCATAAAAGATGTCATGTACCTTGGCTAATCTGAAAAATGGTTGATGTATTTTATCTTTATTTCTAGTATTAAAATTATGTCTATCGCTTATTTTATTAAAAAGATGTAGATTTTTTCTTACATACATAATATTTTCATAAATGAATTGGCAAGGTACCGTAAAAATATTAATCCTTTTAAAAAGTTCCCTGAGAGATTCGCGGCGACGTACATTATAAATGGCTCTGACAGCTCTTTTTTGCAAAATAAAGATGGATTCAATGTCAGCACCTTGACCCATAGTAAAATGCCGTACGACATAATGCTGTAGCTGAAATAGACTAAACGCGCGGTTTCTACATCAGTTAACTGTCTTATCTTTCTAACAGCATAAGCGGCCGAGCTAAGCCGCCCCGCAAGAGATGTTATGTGAGGTCCCCATTGTAATTTGTCGTCTAGCGTGATTCCCAGAAAAACAGTTTGATCAACAAATTCCAGTTTTTCTCCATTCAGTATGATGTCACATTCACTACTTCTAACATTAGGTAATTTAAATCTAATGAATTTGGTGGCACAACCTTTCTAGATGCTTCTTCCTCAGCGCATAGTAGTGGTTCGACTGGCTGTGTTTCCAACTGTGATTTAAATACAATTATGTACTACTCTGCAGAGCGGCTCATCCCACCGTCTCTGGGAAGATGGATTGTTGGGTGGATCTGTATTCGGGCAAGCGAGAGCGGGCATCCATAGCCTCGGTGAAACACGGCACATCAGAATTAATCAGTGTGGAGGCTAGGATTTTCCTGATAAATTTATCAGTGCCGTGGACCGAAGATATGAAAGCCGGTAAACCAATACTTGAAATTTTGCGGAAGTTTTATGTTATGTATTGGGCACATCGATCACTATTGGGCACAACACCGCGAAGGAATATTTTTTAGTTTAATACAAACAGATTAGCTACAGTTATCGCGGAGCATGGTGGAAGCGTGCGTGCACGCAGCGGGCGCAGTGCGCCGCGGCCAGCCTGTGCACGTGCCCGCGCCTCTCCACATTGACAGGCAGCACTCGACAATTAGAACGCGCTCGTCGCGGCTAGCTTCTCGTTTTCAGTAAAAACGAAATGATCTAACAAGTGTTTCTAGTTAATAAGCGATGAAATGGACTAGTTTTAAATATATTTATAGGTATATCACCACTTTTAAGATTTTTTTTACAATGGTGTAATCCGAAAACATTTTCATTATTAAGATGGGATATGTTAGTATGCTCATTCGACAAATAGGTGAGCAAGAGTGAGTGTTGTACGAGTGTGGTATCAAATTCGCGCGCAGTTCGAGGAAACAATTTGCGCGGGCGCGGGCGCGGTACTGATAGCGACGCACTATCGATATCGGCTGGTAGGATGTCCCGAGTGAGCCCGGACAGCCGGCCGGCCGTGCCGGCTGCCCCGCGCGCGGCGCGTCAGACGTGATGCGCCATCCAATGCAAGCGATTATTATGGAACAAGGAGTGGATCAGCGCCGTTCATGTTTTACGATACATAGGCAAGAGAATTAGGTTGGTTTTTATTTGTCAACTTGTCATATTCCTATGCCAGAGTAAATTCTAGATGAAAAAATACTAGCTAGCAACATCGATAAATGCAATTATAAGAAGTCAAATTGACCTGTCTGATGTCTTAAGCAGTCTCAAGCCCAACTAAGCTATGATAGGTACTAGGTAGGTCCTTGTGTTACGACTTAGGAGGGCTAGAGGTGCTACAGCTGCTATGATCGACAGCCTCTCGCTGGTCTGCTGTACGAGTATAAACAGGTAAAACGAAACAAAGTAGTTCCCTCCAGAATTGCCTAGTCCGATAGTAGGCGTAAATATGTAGTCTTGCCATAAATGTTGTCACGAAGAAAAAAATTTTTTTTTATCGCAAATAATATTTAGATATTACTTTTACAGTGTGTTAGTTTAATACATAAATATAAAACAATTTAAAATATAAAAAGCCTATTCGAAGTGGTCTCCATAGGCGGCAATACAGTCCTTTAAACGTTGAGGCCAGTTATCAATAGAAGCACGCACTCTTGCCATGGGAAAATTCTTCACTGCCAATCATACGGATTGTTTTGGGGACTCCAAATTATTTTGGCGTTTAGAGCAAGCCGTACTCTTTAAAACTGACCATAAATCATAATCCAGCGGATTAAGATTGGGACTAGACGACGGCCAGTCTTCAGCTCTGATGAAGTCCGAAACGTTCACTTCCAACCAAGACTGCATGGACCGAGCTTTATGACCCGGCGCCGAGTCAAACTAAAACTCAAACTCAAAGCATTTATTTCAATTAAACCATTTACAGGCACTTTTGAATTGTCAAGAAGTCGGTCAGTCAGAAAATATGAAGCTAGTTGCCCATTCCAAAGCGTAGGTACCTATGGAGAAGAACGGGCAAGAAACTCCATGGAGACTCTTTTTAAATTATATTTTACAAAAATATTAGTTGTTGGAAGGACCATACTTGGTTATTGAACATGGTTTTGTTAAGGGGCTTAACTACCTTCTCAAGAATGGTATCTTGATACAATTGTGCCGATGTTTTGATACCTTTTTAACAAAAATATGGCTCAGTCACTCCTTCATAGCTAACACCCCACCAAACCATCACTGAAGTTGGATAATGCCCACGTTGCACTCTGTCGTCTAATTGGGAAGCTTCCTTAGTGTACGGTGCACGTACAACGATTTGGTTGCTGACAATGCGACCTCAATTTATATATAGTAATATTCACTGTACATTAAAGTTAGTTGACATATTGCAATCATCGCGATTGGCCCGGATTGGCATCCAACTTATACTACTATATTTTGTAACTTTAAGAAATAAACTATTTCTAGTGATCAACCGTGGTTTACCGTCAACTCACCAAAACTCTTAACTAGCTCTGAGCCATACATAAAATTGGTCCTTCGAGCCGGATATTAAGTGTGTGAAGTGTCTCTATTGGTGATAGCGAATCGGTCTTGCTGGTCTCCCAGAAGCGGGTTGCCCCAGTAAGATTGAGAAGGCGCACATATCTCTAGTAGAGAAAGAATATGCTTAGTATCCACCAAAATAACTGCGAAAACTTCGCAAGTTCACTGAACTAGTGCCTGCGGTGAAGCAACCCTGCGGTACTATCGAACAACTAAACTTAAACTGGGCAACTTCATTTCTACAACAATCAACGATGGCTCAGAACATCAGCGAGATCATCAGTCGCCAAGAAACAATATTCAACAACTTGAAACAAATCAGCATCAACTACAAAAAAGACGGTCCTAACAGAAAAACTTTGGAATACCTGGAGGAGCGACTTTCTCGGCTGAACACGAACTGGGAGAAGTTTGTGTCTAATCATCAACAACTGGAGAAATCTGGAATAACTGACATCCAATACTTCGTCGACGACGTTTTCAACAACACTAAGAAGATGTATGAGGACGTTCTGCAAGATATTCTGAAACGTAAAGCTGAGTTACCGTCTGTTTCGAAGAGTAAAGTCGAATTACCACCTTCTACGCCTGAGCAAGGTAAAACAAAAGCAACCTTTAGCTTCGATGATATCAACTTTCATGTACCTCCTCGCAAAACGGACAAGACCAACGAAAAACAGCAGGAGCTTTTACGACAGCAATACTGCAACTTTAGAGCTTTTGAACGTACTGTGGAGAAGATAAACTTTGACTCGTCATCGGAAAAATGGGAGCTAGAGGATAGTCTTGATATCTTGAAAGGCAAATGGGATCTCATTGAGAAAACTAACTGGGAACTTAACTATATTTCACAAGATGAAGATTCAACTTACAAACAAAAATATGATGCTATAGAAAACGTTTATGATAACTTCCGAAAGAAACTACAACATCATATTTGGAACAACGCTCACTATGAGAAGACAACTCCAAAAATTGTGATACCGGATTTCAATGGAAACTACCATCAATGGTTAACCTTTAAAGACGTGACTTGGAGAGTGTACATAATAACCCACTACTGACAAAAGCGCAAAAACTGCAACACCTCAAAACGAAACTGAAAGGTGAAACCGAAAAGATTGTACAGCATCTCGGGATAAGCGCGGAAAACTGTACTTCCTGCTGGGAGATAATCACGCATCGATATGATAACAAACGCCTGTTGTTCACGTCTTACATGAACACGCTTCTAAATCAACCTGTCATATCAGAAGCAAGCGCCGCAAGTATAAGGAAATTGCATGACGTCACACTCGAGTGTCTGAACGGACTCAGCAACATTAGGCTAGAAATAAGCAACTGGGATCCGATAATTGTTCATCTGTTGGTTCAGAAACTGGACAAGGTGACTTACAATGAGTACATCAAGGATCTCAAAGAACCGAGAGAATTTACCGACTTGGATGAATTCACCAAATTTATGGAGAACAAATTCATGGCGTTGGAAGCCTTACAAGGAAATACTCATCAAAGGTCACCCTCGTCGAATAAAAATCAGACATCAGATAGACAGCATAACAACGCGTCAAACGCTCGAAACAATAATTATAAATATAATAACCAGAGATCATCAAACTCTAACAGACCGTATAAATCGCCCAAAGCCTTCTTCACGACAACGAAGAATTGCCCGATTTGCAAAACTGAACACGTTTTAATGAAATGTTGCAAATTCCTGGCTATGAATGCAACGGAACGAAATGACACAGTTCGCAATTTGCGTATTTGTTCGAATTGTTTGTACAGTCATGGAGAACAAAAATGTACTTCGAGGAAAACTTGTAAACTATACAACAAGTCACACCATACGCTTTTGCATGAGGATGAAAATATGAGTACCAGCATGCCATCAACAACACATGCCGTGAATAACTTAACTAACGAGGCGAAGGAAATTCTGTTGACAACTGTACTTTTAAAAGTAAAGACCATTGATGGAGATTATATCAGCTTAAGAGGTTTGCTTGACCAAGGGCCGCAAGTGAGTCTCGAGACAGAACACGCCGCGCAACGACTCAGATTACCGCGACGCAAAGTCAGCGCTATTATGTCAGGTGTCGGTTCACTGTCCGGCAATTGCAAAGGGTCAATTAACTTGGAATGCAAATCTATACA
Organism: Luperina nickerlii; assembly: GCA_963855955.1. NCBI lineage: Eukaryota > Metazoa > Arthropoda > Insecta > Lepidoptera > Noctuidae > Luperina > Luperina nickerlii. The sequence continues at coordinate 22,761,527 of OY979675.1, read as the reverse complement.
TTCAGATTATGAATTTAAATTAGAAACTTTGGTGATGAAGAAACTCGTAAATAACTTGCCTACAGCATCCTTCTCCATACAAAACTGGGATTACATAGATAACTTGAAATTTGCAGACCCACATTTTAATAAGTCGGGCCCGATTGACTTACTTCTGGGCGCCGAAATCTATTCAGAACTAATACTGAATGGGGTCATAAAAAGCGACAATTTTCCCGTAGCCCAACAAACAAGAGTTGGCTGGATACTATGCGGGAATGTCAAGACATTTAACTGCTATGTAATAGGTACTTAATGACCTAGAAAACATGACACGATTCTGGGAAACTGAAGAAATCTCAGACACTACGACTTCAACTAATGAAAACCAGCATTGTGAGGAGTACTATAACTCGACGACTAAGAGGTTAGATGACGGGAAATATGTGGTGCAGATGCCCATGAAGTCAAACTACAACTCAAACTTAGGAGCCACAAAGTCTCAAGCACAAGCTCAGTTCCTACAACTTGAGAGAAAAATGTTGAGGAATAACGACCTAAATAGGGAATACAAACGCTTTATGGAGGAATACATTTCCCTGGGCCACATGATGCCTGTAACTGCTGCTACTTGGAGAAAAAACCAAGTATATCTACCACATCACGGAGTATTAAGAGCTGAGTCGACTACGACGAAACTGAGAGTTGTGTTTAATGCATCTTATAAGGCAAATAATAACAACAGCCTCAATGACCTTATGTACTCTGGCCCAAACTTACAAAAAGACATGTTTACGCTACTTATTAACTGGCGAGTGTACAGATACGTCTTTACGGCAGATATTGAGAAGATGTATCGGCATATATGGCTGAACGAGCAACAACAGCACTTACAAACTATTTTTTGGAGGTTATCTCCCAACGAACCTTTGCCGGAATGGCAGCTATGCACTGTGACTTACGGCATGAAAAGCGCGCCCTATCTTGCAATGCGTACCTTGCATCAACTTGCACAAGATGAAAGGGATAACTATCCTGAGAGCGTCAGCGCTCTACTAAACTATTTTTACATGGACGATTTGGTCCATGGGCAAAACAGCATCGAAGATTCGAAGAGAATAGTCGCAGAACTCATTCAACTATTGAGTAAAGGAGGTTTTAACTTAAGAAAGTGGACAAGTAACGAAGCGACTATATTAGAGGACTTGCGAGATGACCAAAAGAGCACTAAAGCTAACATAGAATTCAGCCCTGAAATAACAAACACAAAAATGTTGGGGATGAGCTGGAACCTGAAACAAGATACATTTACTTATCAGTGGAGACTGCCGGAAAAGAGAACTCTGACGAAGCGAGTATTGCTGAGTGAAATAAGTAAATTATATGATCCTTTTGGTTTTCTATCGCCTGCAACAATAAAAGCGAAACTACTTTTTCAAAAGGTCTGGATCAGCAAAATCGACTGGGATGATTCTCTGCCCGGCGACGTGACTGCTGAATGGGAAAAGTTGAGAAAGGATTTCCCTTCAATTAACAAAATCTATATTCCACGATGGCTGCGGTGTACAGACGACAATATTGAGATTCACGGGTCTTGCGACGCAAGCGAAAAGGCATATGCGTGCGTCATTTATAGTCGAGTGAAAAGCAAGAACGGAAATTTCACAACTACAATAATAACTGCTAAAACAAAGGTCGCACCGCTTAGTAAGAAGATTTCTTTGCCTAGAATGGAACTTTGTGGCGCATTGTTACTGGCCAGACTTATAGAGAAAATTAAGAGTACACTTTATATTAAACATCTCCAAATACAATGTTGGAGTGACTCTAAAGTCGTATTGGCATGGCTACAAGGAGACATAAACAGATGGGAAAAATATGTCGCCAACAGAGTCTCACAAATAAACAGCATAATTCCATCAAAACAATGGAACTACGTCAAGTCGGAAGAAAACTCGGCTGACTGTGCTACACGAGGTCTCTCTCCCTCTCAACTTCTAACTTTTAAACTTTGGTGGGAGGGCCCAATTTGGTTGAAAACTTACAACTTTAAAAACAGCCAACAAAATGACAATAATATGCTCTATTTACAAGACAATGAACTATGTGGGAAGAGTGTGTGTGCGTCCAACGGTCGAGATTGACGTGCACAATAGCAAGCTAATTACTTGTCGTTTAAAACTATTTTTGTGACGCCACCGGCACCGCACGTGCGGCGGGCGTCGCGATAACGGCTACCTGTGTGGCCGCGCGAAGTGTAAACAATGTCGAGTCCCAATCCATTAGTGAATAATACTGACACAATTAACATGCAGACGAATGCCCAAGAGAGAGAAGACAATACACAATTAGACGAGATGGAGATAAACTTAGAAGACCAACAAACAAATGATAACATACAAAAACGAAATAAAAGAACAATTTATGACATAGATGATAACTGGACTGTTATTATTAAAAATAAAAACAGAAAAAGATATAAGAGTTTAAGTAACCTGGCTTCTCTAGACAACGAAGATAAAATAGAAGTTTCAATCACTTGTAAGGAAGCCCTACCTAAACAGTTTAAATTAGCTAAACTATTACAAGCTAACAACATCAGTCGTATTTCACGCATAAAATATGTTAATCACTTCAAAATGATGTTACAATTTGAAAGTGAGGTAGATTTACAAAAGTTAATTAACTGTACAGAATTTAAGGAAAAGAAATGGGCTATCTCAAAAACCATGGAAGTGGAAAAAACTTACGGAATAATTAAAAACATAGAACTCGATTGCAGAGAGGAAGAAATAATAGATAGTTTATATTTTATAGTTTATACAGAAATAATATCCGTTAAACGGCTTAGTCGTAGACAGACAGATGGTTCTGGATGGACTGAGAGTGAGACTTTTAGAGTATGCTTTAAAGGTTCCTCGTTAAACCGGCGTATATACGAATGTATGGTGTTAGAATAAATGTGGAGCCATATGTTTATCCAGTCACACAATGTTCGAATTGTTGGAAATTCGGTCATTACAAAAAAATCTGTCCCAACAAGAAAATTGTTTGCCCTAAATGTAGCAAAGACCACGAATGTTGTGAAACGACTTCATATAAGTGCGTTAATTGTTAAGGGGATCACATGGTACTGAGTAAAGTTTGTCCTATGTATGAAAAGGAGAAGAAAATTAGAAATATAATGTCTCAGTTCAACTGTACCTATAAAAAAGCTCTTACCTTGTACGTTCCATCTTCGACTCCAATTCCAGAGAAAGAAACCTATAATACAGTTAATTCTGCACCATACTCTGTACCACAATATGTGACTGAACATATAAGTACAACCCCTTTTCAAAAAACGCCGCGGCAGTTATATTCTTCTGCTTGTCTACCCAATTCGATGACAACTGAAGTTACTAAAAGTTCAGCAGATCCAGTAGTCCCCTCCACTTCACGTGCTAACAAACCAAAAAAAAAACAACATTGTCAGAAAAATATTGATACGGGTTTATCCTATGAGTGGGAATGTATATGTTCTGATTCGGATTGTGATAATAGCAAAAAGGAAGAAGAAGAAGATGCTGAAAAATCTAAAGACTATAAAAAAGACACTACAACTATTAAAATAAAGGAGTTACGTAAAAAAATTAAGGCAGTGATGTTTAAGAAGAAAGATACTATAACTAATAAAATTAAAACTTGTTTTCACATACTATTTGAGTGGTTCATACAATTGACTTTAGATAAGATTTTTGACTTGTCCGGTTTTCAGTTTTTTGCGAATAATGGCCCAGAAAACTAAAGGTAATTAAAAATTATATGTAACTAAAGGTAATTAAAAATTATAGGTAAGTATAAATTAAAAATTATTCAATGGAACTGCCAAAGCCTAAAAAGAAAGTTAAATGAATTATTTAAAATTTCCACCAATGTGTCTATCATGGTTGCCGAACTTATAGCCATTTCTGAAGCGTTATCGTTTATTGAATCCCTGGACCAAGGCAAATATATTATTTATACAGACTCAAAGAGTTCCATTCAACATCTGGCTCGATGCACCTCGACTTTTCGAGGTAGACCGATAGCCTACAGCCCTACACTATCATAAAATCAATTACCTATAAAACTAAAATCTCAAGGTAAACAAATAATAATTCAGTGGATTCCGTCCCATATAGGCATACATAGATGGTAATGACAAGGCAGATTATTTGGCAAAACAAGCATGTTCGGATGGCACAGATTTCGTAGCTAATTGTCATTACACGGACTACATTCCTGTCCTTAAAAAGATATGTCTACAAAATTGGAAAGACTATTTTGATCTTCGTTCCAGGGAAAAAGGCATTTGGTATAGAACAATCCATTCACAGCCTTCATATTCACCTTGGATTGATAAGTGTTTTGTTACCAGGGAGGACTTAACCATATTATTAAGGCTTCGTTCAGGACATATGCCTCTCAATAAATTCGGTTTTATGATGAATAAGTTAACATCACCTGTTTGCAGTACGTGTAACGAAGATGAGGATACGTATCATATTTTGATGAGATGTGTCCGGAATCAATCGCTCAGAACACAAATTGGCGCGCATAACATAAACCTATCAAACCCGTTATCGGATAATATAATTCCTGTAATAAATATGGTTAAGTTCGCCTTGAAGAACAGACCCAGAACCTAGCTGTAAAATTCACTAATGTAAATTAATATTATTTTTTTGTATACCTATAGAGTGTCATATTCGCATTTAGCGAAAAAGCTCTTTAAGTAAAGATTAAAAAAAAAAACTATGTGACACACTTACAGCAAACAATAAATGCTGCGTTCCAACTTATAAAGACAGTGAAGTAATTACCAAGCTGTTGAATAAATATAGCAGTTTCAAACATGTAATCCGAGTACTTGCGTGGATTATACGATTTATAAATACTTCCGTCCGAAAGAATAACATAACCAGCGTTGATATGGAGATTTTGTTGTTATTTTCTGAAGAAATTACTGAAGCAACGGAAATGGTGATCAAAAATGTGCAGAAAATGTACTTCAGGGACGAAATCGAATCTTTGAAGAAGAACAACCCAATACCAACTAAAAGCAATATTCTGAAGTTGACCCCATTTCTCGATAAGAATGGGATACTGCGAGTCAAAGGGCGACTTATCAACTCAGTGCTGCCTCCTGAATCGAAACATCCAATTATTCTCCCTGCTACTGGAAGATTAACAGAGTTGCTCATCCAAGAAGCCCATCGTGAAGTTCTCCATGGTGGGGCACGACTCACGCTAGCATACTTACGTCTCAAGTACTGGATCATTGGTGGGAACAGAATAGTGAAAAAATAACTTAGGCAGTGCATACGATGTCACCGTTTTAAGTCTCAACGAAACATGCAGATAATGGCTGACTTGCCAAAAGAACGAGTTACACCATCGAGGCCATTTACAAATACCGGTGTGAACTTTACCGGACATGTTGATATAAAGATCAACAAGGGAAGAGGCGTGAAAAGATGCAAGGCTTATATAGCCATCTTCATTTGTATGGTTACAAAGGCCGTAGGAAGGCAGGGTAATTACGAACCCTGGGTAATCGCGAACGCAGCTATTACACTATGTTAGAAAGAGATAACATTATTTTACTCACCGCCATCTTAAAAATCACGCCATTACTAGTGCCAAGCGATAAGCGGAACGTGACTGATGCACATAACATTCAAGGTAAAATTAATTCAAATATTTACTTATTTTCGTTACAATTTTTATATAAATGAATCACGGTGTAACTCATCAAGTAATAATAGTTCTAACATGACATTTATATGCATAAATAATTGGTAATTGAAGATTCTATTACGACTAATTACACGCGGCCAGGCAAATATAACCTAAAATTATAAAATATTTTTTTGTTTTATTACCTTAGAGGGCATTGGCGAACGAATTGAGCGGGTCAATTACGAATGTTCGGCATTGCCCCAACCTAGAATAAAAAATCGGTTCTTTCACTTTTTAAGTTAGTGTTGTTTCTTTTTAATTAAAATTAGGGGACATTCTCCATTTTATGTCTTATTTGTTTTAGATGCCGCGGAATTACAAAAGGAAAACGGAAATGAAATATAACGTTGAAGATCTTAAAAGAGCCATTGAGGATGTTAAGAATAAAAAGTTAAGCTTAGGCAAAGCGTCTACTTTGTATTCGGTACCTAAAACTACAATATTTGATCATATGAAAAAGACAGTCATAAAACAACCGAGGTGTGGTAGAAAATCTGTTTTCTCTGACGCTCAAGAATTGGAATTAGAAAATCATATAATCAATTGTAGCAAATTGTTTTACGGATTAACAATACACATGGTTCGTAAAATTGCATTTAAATTTGCAGAGCGAAATAATCTTCAGCATTCTTTTAACCGAACAAAGAAAATGGCAGGAAAAGATTGGTACAGAGGTTTTATGCAGAGGCATCCTAGAATTTCTTTAAGAAAACCTGAGGCTACTTCACTAAATCGCATAAATTCATTTAATGCCTCAGAAGTGCGATTATTTTATGACAATTTGTTAACACTACAAAATAAACACAACTTTCAACCAGATAAAATGTTCAATGTTGATGAAACTGGTATCACAAATGTGCAAAGGAATGCCAAAATTTTGGCACCGAAAGGCCAAAAACAAATAGGACATGCGACAAGTGGTGAGAGAGGATCTACCACAACTGTAGTTTGTGCTTTTAGTGCAGCTGGACAGTATATCCCTCCATTTTTCATTTTTAAAAGAAAACGCATGAATGCGCAGTTGCTAAGAGGAGGAAATGCCAACATGATTGCTGCTGTTTCAGAGTCGGGATGGATTAATGAAAATCTTTTTGTTGAATGGCTCCACCATTTTATTTCTTACGCAAAGCCTACTATGGATGGATCCAATACTCCTGGTCCTAGACAATCATGATAGCCATATCACCCTTGATGCTTACATGTTATGCCGAGGCAATGGTATGATTTTATTGACTCTGCCCCCACACACGTCCCACCGGCTACAACCTTTGGACTTAACATTCTATGGACCTCTCAAGACTGCTTACAATCGGGAGTTCCAATATTATATGGCAGAAAATCCTGGACGTGCAATTACACAATATGAAGTTGTAGAACTGTTCACCAGAGCTTACAATCGATGCAGTAATCTCGAAAAGGCCGCAAATGGTTTTAGAGCTGCCGGGATATATCCCTTGCGGCCAGTCATATTCGAATACGATGAACTTCAACCATCAGAATCCCAAAATACTGGTGCACAAGAACTAACAAACCAGCCTGCTGCTCAAGCTCCATTACAAGCTTTTTTAACACATGTTCCTGATGCACAAAGCCCTCTAACACAAAATTTTATAGTACCCGTTTCTGATCTTCAAGCTGCCGTATCAAACGCTCTTGTACCTGTTCTGGACGCACCAGCTCTTCAACCAGCTAATGACATACAAGCTCTTGTTACTGATATTGGTGCACCAACTTTTTTACCTGCAAATAGCACACAGGCTGTAGAAATACTTGATTTTGACGCAGCAACTTCTGAAAAACTAGGGGTTATTGTAAGTGATCCTTCAGTATCATTATCTGATATTGCACCCGTTTTTGATCTACAACCTATCGAATCACACGCTCTTATACCTGCTCTTGAGGCGTCAGCTCTTGAACCAGCTAATGACATTTATGCTTTTGTACCAGATATTGATGCACCAACCTTTGTACCTACTAATAGCACACAAGATGTTGAAGTACGTGCTTTTGACGCACAACTTCCTGAAAAACTAGAGGCACATGATTTTTCAATACCATTATCTGACATTGTTAACTTACCTAATATTAGGTACCCCTAAGATTAACAAGCGCAACACCAAAAAGAAACATTCAATTATTTTAACTAGTACACTCCTCAAAGATGAACTTGAAAAAAAGTACAATAAAAAAATAGAAAAACAAAAGAAAGACGCTGAGAAAAAGAATAAAAAAAGAAACACATTGAAAAAACGAAAAACTGAAAAAGATGAAGAAGCAAAACAAAGTAAAGAACCTGACCAAAAACTCACTATGATAAAGAGACTGAAAACCAATAAAAGAGCTGTGAAAAATTTTAAAAACATTTTAGACTTTAGATCTAACAGTGATGATGAGAAGAAAGGAAAGACCAAAAAGAGGACGAACGAAAATAAAGACTATTATTGCATTTTTTGCAATGAAAAATACGACGACAGCCCACCTGGTGAGAAATGGATCCAATGCTACGTTTGTGAAAATTGGGCCCATGATAAGTGTACAGACGGGTAATCATCTTCGCTCGGATACTGTTGTGATCAAAGAGATGTCAGCATCAATGGAAGGGGCCCGTCAGGGCCGGAGCCTGCCGGGTCAGCGGGATTGTCCGAAAGGGTTACCGCTGGCCCGGAACATAAAGGGCTAAGGAAGGAACACGGGTGGGTTTTAGTCAGTAAGAGTCTGACACTCCCTTCCGCTCCACCCAGAGCGGGAGGAGTCATTTGATGATTTCCCATCCTGAAAAAAAAAAAAAAAAAAAAAAAAGGCTAGTCTGGGTCAATTACGAACGATCGTAATTGCCCCACTAGGTGTCCGCGATTGCCCGACCAGTGTCGGGTAAACACGAACACTGAGGGTTTTGTTTTTCTTATAAAAGTTGATTATATAAACACAAATTAATATTGTTGTTTGTATTAGTCTAAAGTATTATAATTTATCTTTCAGAAAACGCTATTAAAGTTAACCTAAATATAATATCTTTCGATTTATTTCAAAACTCCTTTAGGTGTTCGTAATTACCCTGCCTTCCCATCTTGAGTTGGTGTCTGACCTGACAACTCAAACTTTTCTTGCCGCTTTTAAACGAATGTGTGCGCGCAGAGGTACTTACTCCTAAGCATATGTTTTCAGACAACGGAACTAATTTTGTCGGTGCCGTAAGACTACTGCAGGAGGACTTTGTACGAAATAAAACTTTTCAATCTTCTGAGTTTTACGACGAGATGAATAGCTTGAAGATAAACTGGCATTTTAATGCCCCTCTCTGGCCATCAGCTGGTGGACTTTGGGAAGCCGCCGTAAAGTCCATGAAGTATCATTTGAAGCGAGTTCTGGGGGAACAAAAGCTAACTTACGAACAGTTCACCACATTATTAACTCTGATCGAAGCATGCTTGAATTCACGTCCACTTTGCCCACTATCTGAAGACGTTGAAGACCTAGACTACTTGACACCTGGTCACTTTCTTGTTGGCGGTCCCTTACTGTCTATGTCGAAGGAGGAAGAATACTTCAACCAGTACGACTTGAGAAATAGATGGAGGCTGGTTGAACAAACTAACGGAAGCGCTGGTCAAACGAATACCTGTAGCAATTACAAGTACGCAGTAAATGGCAACAAACAAAGGAGAATCTAGCAGTTGGTGACTTGGTGTTAGTGACAGAGGAAAATTTACCTCCGGGAAGGTGGGCTCTCGGAAGGGTGGTGGAACTTCATCCAGGGACTGACGGAAACGTGCGAGTCGTCACCCTTAAAACTAAAAAGGGACAACTAAAACGACCAATCGTGAAACTGTCGCCGTTACTGTTACGCCAGAACTTACAAACTACGGAAGTAACAGAAGACGTAATAGACAAACAACAAGAGCAGTTCGAACCTGAAAAACAAAAATGGCAAAGAGGCCGCACGATAAATAAAACTAGTTTACTCTCTCTGGTTCTAATGTGCATGATGACGATTATGGGAATCACACAAGCGACGCCTGTTACTACAAGCAACTACAAGGTGACATCAATACTTAACAATCAACCAATATACTTTGATGAAACCGGGAAACTGCAACTTATACACGATGAATGGACGCTGTTGATTTATTACAACTTGACTTCATACTGGCAAGCTACGAGCAAGATAAAATTCTACCTCGAGCAAGTCGATACACTTTGCCAACGAATAGTGTACGAGTACCCACCCTGCGAAGCCGTTGTCGACCACCTACGATATGAATTGAATCACGTCACCTATGTTACTAGCTCAACATTCAAGGAAAAAACGAGGTTACTTCGATGGGGTCGGAAAATTAGCAGGAACACTATTCGGCGTCCTCGATGTGGATTTTGCCCAAAAATATGAACAGGATATCCAATACTTACAAGCAAGTGATAACTATTTACTGCAATTAATGAAGAATCAAACACTGATTGTAGAAGCAGAAAATAGTAAGATTAAACGAAGTTCGGAATTTATGGATAAACAATTCAAAACAGTACAAATTTACATGAATCAGACTTGCAGAGCAATCACAAAAATAGAAAACAGAGCGCAAATATTATATACTATAAATGACATCCATTTTGCCGCTGTAACTTCAACTTTAATTCTGAGTGATTTACATAGAATTCAAGAAATGCTGATGAATGCCTTGGCCAACATCTACAAAGGCCATTTAGACACACCTTTTTTCGGCATCTCAACTGATTGAACAACTGAATATCATTTCAGGAAAACTACCACAAGGACTTTCTTTGCCGATTAAGGATATGCAAAGGGATTTTCAAGTCATCTATGAACTGATTCACGTGAAAGCTAGAATTACACGTAACTATTTACTATTTGAATTACACATTCCGTTATTGAGCGACGAAGACTACAAAATATATCGGGTAATTCCGGTTCCATTCATGAGACAAGGACACTTAAAACTTGTTAAACCTTTTTCGGACTTCATCGCTATCAACTTGATAAAAAATTCATATATAACTTTGGAAGAGCAAGATATGCACCATTGCACCTCATACGGAGAAGATGAATTCTCGTGCATCTCGCGACAACCCGTATACAGTTTACATGATAAAGATGCGCCGTGTGAGACCAAAGTGTTTAGCCAACAAACTTCACTATCGTGCGTCATTAATGACATCACTTGTAAGGAGACTTGGATAAAATTACACAAACCCAACGTTTGGTTATTTACGCTGTGCGACAAACAGCTGATGCGTGTAATATGCAGCGATCAGGTGACACCGGCGGTCATTGACGGAACAGGAGTCATTGCCTTGAAACCTAAGTGCTTATTACAGAAAAAAGATGCCACGATATTTACCTACAATCACTTAGGAAGTAGGGTAAACACGGAATTGGATATCGAAGTACCTATCATAAATACGACGATAAATAACATGTTTGATATCGGCTGGAGGAACGTACAGCTGAACATCACTGAATTGGACAATGCAGGAGATTTGTCAAAACTTGATCGTCAAATGTCAACTTCATGTTGTTTTTGGTAAGAACCAAAAACAACATGAAGTGCTACCTGCGGCTTCAAGTATTTCACCGCACGATGTGTATTTTTACTCCGCGACTTCTTTGTTGTTGGGAGAACTTGCTACAGTTGGCATCTACTGCATTATCAAGAAACGAAGAATAATTAGGAATCAGAATTCAACGGCAAGCACTAAACTGGAACAACAGAAAGGAGCAGACAAAGAAGTTAAAATCGAGATGCGAGAGATCCGCAGCTCAACGAGACAGGAACCTGGAAAGGGATTTAGTTTTGACGAAATATCGTCAAATTAATATTTACAGTGTTTTATTTACTCTTTTTACTTTATTTACTATTTTTTACATTTTTATACTGTTTTTTGCTATGTACTGGTTGCCCATCTCGCCTTTCGTTACTGCCCATCTCCCTTTCTTCCCTTGGGAGCATGTACGATGCACGTACAACGATTTGGTTGCTGACAATGCGACCTCAATTTATATATAATAATATTCACTGTACATTAAAGTTAGTTGACATATTGCAATCATCGCGATTGGCCCGGATTGGCATCCAACTTATACTACTATATTTTGTAACTTTAAGAAATAAACTATTTCTAGTGATCAACCGTGGTTTACCGTCAACTCACCAAAACTCTAACTAGCTCTGAGCCATACACTTAGAGCTTTGAGCATAAATATACGGTCATTTTGTTTGTTAAAATGCTGCTCAATTGTAAAGATTTTCTCATCCGTAAACAAAATTTTTCTATTACCTCCCTTTGAGTACCGCTTCACTAGTTGTTTCGATTTTACCACCCTATTCTTTTTAATTTACCTATCAGTTAAAAAATTACCAGTGCGTCTCTTATAGGCTGCAAGTCCTAAGTAATCTTTTAAAATACGCGACATGGTTCTGGGTGCTATCTTCATCTCCCGAGATAAAATCTTTTGCTTTCGGACAGGATTTCTTTGAATTCTTTCCCTTACTGCTTTGACCACCTTTTTCGTACGAACACTACGTGGACGGCCAGATCTGTTTCTGTCACAAACAGAGGAGGTCTCATTGTACCTATTAATAGCCCGGTACACAAACATTTGACTAATACCAAGTGGTGGAAATAATTCGTTAAATTCTCAAAAAATCCAACTAAATTAATTTTCACCACGCGGGTGCTGGTTCTGATAATTCCAAATTTTCTGCGGAGAGCGAAGGGAGGTTCACGAAGTAGGAGGCCAGGAGAAATAGTCTAATCCTTATGTAAATCAGTTGTACATACCAACGTATCGCCTTCAGCGGGACTCCCACAATCTGGTGTGACCTCGGGATGGCGGGTCACAATTTTCGGTGGTCCAGGTATCACCAAATTACACAACGTTCGTACAGAGTCTATTCTCCACTCTTATAAGGTGCGCGCGCGCAATAATAATTAGTTATTTGCGAATAATTGCGAAGATGAAGGACGCGCGTCTATCGTCCTTCAGGCGTGGCGTAGAACTGTCGCAGCGGCCCGCGTGCGTGTAGGGGGCGCGCGCGCAGCGTCGCGCTTGCGGTCGCCAGCGCGTCAACGTACAATTGATACTGTACACATACCAATTCACACAAAAAAAGAACCACCAAGCGTATGGAGAGTTTTAAAAACTGCATTTGGCTCCATACCAACTTTGTGTAATGCAATCACAGCGATTCGGTTCTCTTTATCACCGTGATTACGTGTTACGTGATTCCCAGAAAAACAGTTTGATCAACAAATTCCAGTTTTTCTCCATTCAGTATGATGTCACATTCACTACTTCTAACATTAGGTAATTTAAATCTAATGAATTTGGTGGCACAACCTTTCTAGATGCTTCTTCCTCAGCGCATAGTAGTGGTTCGACTGGCTGTGTTTCCAACTGTGATTTAAATACAATTATGTACTACTCTGCAGAGCGGCTCATCCCACCGTCTCTGGGAAGATGGATTGTTGGGTGGATCTGTATTCGGGCAAGCGAGAGCGGGCATCCATAGCCTCGGTGAAACACGGCACATCAGAATTAATCAGTGTGGAGGCTAGGATTTTCCTGATAAATTTATCAGTGCCGTGGACCGAAGATATGAAAGCCGGTAAACCAATACTTGAAATTTTGCGGAAGTTTTATGTTATGTATTGGGCACATCGATCACTATTGGGTACAACACCGCGAAGGAATATTTTTTAGTTTAATACAAACAGATTAGCTACAGTTATCGCGGAGCATGGTGGAAGCGTGATATGATGATAGCTGAAGTCTGCGCAGAGTGCGCCTTGTGGACGCTGAACTGAAAGGGAAACCACCGGCTGCGCGCACGCAGCGGGCGCAGTGCGCCGCGGCCAGCCTGTGCGCGTGCCCGCGCCTCTCCACATTGACAGGCAGCACTCGACAATTAGAACGCGCTCGTCGCGGCTAGCTTCTCGTTTTCAGTAAAAACGAAATGATCTAACAAGTGTTTCTAGTTAATAAGCGATGAAATGGACTAGTTTTAAATATATTTACTTATAGGTATATCACCACTTTTAAGATTTTTTTTTATAATGGTGTAATCCGAAAACATTTTCATTATTAAGATGGGATATGTTAGTATGCTCATTCGACAAATAGGTGCGCAAGAGTGAGTGTTGTACGAGTGTGGTATCAAATTCGCGCGCAGTTCGAGGAAACAATTTGCGCGGGCGCGGGCGCGGTACTGATAGCGACGCACTATCGATATCGGCTGGTAGGATGTCCCGAGTGAGCCCGGACAGCCGGCCGGCCGTGCCGGCTGCCCCGCGCGCGGCGCGTCAGACGTGATGCGCCATCCAATGCAAGCGATTATTATGGAACAAGGAGTGGATCAGCGCCGTTCATGTTCTACGATACATAGGCAAGAGAATTAGGTTGGTTTTTATTTGTCAACTTGTCATATTCCTATGCCAGAGTAAATTCTAGATGAAAAAATACTAGCTAGCAACATCGATAAATGCAATTATAAGCAATGATGTATAAAACTATAGATACGTTGTCCGCACTCTAAAATGACAATATGAAATGAAGCCAATTGGCCACATTGCGCTCAGTCACGCACCAACCTGTCGCGCGACGCTATGTTTGTTTTTAATTTATATCGTATGTGAAAACCTGTGCAAAACATAAAGAAAATATGCCGTCGTGTGTTTTCAGAGGATGTAAAAATTATACCCCAAAAGTTAAAGACAAAAATGTGTCATTTCACGCGTAAGTTTACAAAACTAGATTATTTTATTTTATTTTGTACGACGCTGCGTCTAATGGCGGCCGGCGCATGAAGTTAGTAATCACGTGACGTTAGGGGAGGTTGGGACACTAATACACAAGTTTTTTTTGGTTGTTAGAATTTATAATATTGTTAGAATATAATATTATGCACTTGTTATGTTATGAATATACATTATTGTTTTCCGTTTCATTTTAGATTGCCTACAGATGGGCTGATAAAAGAAAAGTGGCTTAACATAATAAGGGTTCAAAGACGTGAAAACGATTGGCTACCAACTCCCTGTACTAAAGTTTGCTCAAAGCATTTCTCAGCTGACGATATTTATGTGACGAAAAAAAATTATCGAAGAATAAAAAAGACTGCAGTTCCTATAATTATGGTAAAATTATACGTCATTTAAAACACATTATTTAAAAGTATTGGTATTTGTGAAATAACCGGATTGTTATATATATGTCGTAGGTTTTTCATAAAATTAGGTTTTTGATCAAAAACCTAGGCTATTGATCAAGAACCGGAAGAAGACAAAATTATTACTTTATGTTATCATAAACCTGAGAAAATCCAGTTTTTTTATCAAAAACCTAGACTGTATTAGTTTTATGATAAAAACAATGTTGGTTGCTATTTCTTTAAATAAATAAAACAATTAAGAAACAATAAACAATGATTTATTTGTTATGAAATTACATACTTACCTACATTTAAAAAATAATATGTGTGATGTGTGTGTGAAACGGCGAAAAACGAAACGGTTAAAAACGTGATTTTGTCTATTTTTGTGCTTTTGAACCAGAAGAAGACGGTCGACGTCAGGGGCACCCCGAGGTTCGGTTTGGTTAGGTTGCTTTAAACCCTGAAGACAGAAATAGGAGCCCCGCGCAGCGGGGCTCCGTCGACCTGACGTCGTTAGAAATAATACTGCGCGCTCGTTTTATCATAAAGCCAAACTAGTTCAGGTTTTTGATCAAAAATCTGGATTGTTAGAGGTTTATGATGAAATTGAGTTTAAAATGTGTCATCTTCCGGTTTTTCATCAAAAACCTAATTTTATGAAAAACCTACGACATATATATATATTTTAAACATTTAAAAGATATAATCAGGGCGAGCGAAGCGAGCCCTGCTATATCCCACAACCTGAGCATTTTGTGGTACACTTTACGGAAAAACTATTACGCCTATTGATTTTTGCTTTAACATAATAATTTCTATTTATATTTAGATGTGTTATCAGTAAAAAAAATAATTACTACGCAGAAAAACGACGCGAGCTCTCACAAAGCTCTGCTTTTAGCTAGTATTGGTATTACTTTATTCGTAAAGTAGGTAACACGGTACAATTATCAATTATTTTATTAACTCTAGAAAATCGAGTGTCCTTTTTCCCCATATGCCTCTGATAGCTACGTCACTCATGCGCTCGACCAATGAGCATGTAATTTGACTATTACTTATCCTGTGACGTAACTGAAGATGTTTATTTATCTCCCTCTAGCAACAGACATCCCGCCGTACGGTGTCATATTTTCTTTCCCTTTCTTTACGCGTATAAGTAGTTATCTAGTATTTTCGCCGATTTTAAGCGCCGAGATGTTGGTTGATAACGTGTCTATATATAATACGTCATTGGTGTGCACAGGATTATTGATTATTTAACTTTGAGTGAATTTAAAACAAAGTCGCACCATTATGAATTGTGAATGTTGCTCAGAAGGCATAGCTGAAGGAAGTGCTCTGGTTAAATGCTCATCGTGCCAGAGCCAGAGATCCTACCACCATTCCTGTCTCACGCAGCTGGGTTGTGACTTCCAACTATCTGAATCGCAAAATTGGATGTGTCCGATCTGCAAGCCGAAGAAGCGAAACGCAGATAATACCCCAGTGCGCAACAGTCAGGCGATTGATCCTAATGTAACACATAGAAAGAAAGAGTCTTCAATAACTGTCATCAACGATGTAGCTCCTGTTACGTCTGACGAAGTTTCTCGTATTATGAAAAAACAGATAGACGAACTCATGCGGCACTTCAACCAAACTTTGGCGAACTATGTTAACACGCAGATGAAGGCGATTACGGACAAATTAGAAGGGCTTAGCACATCAATGGAATTTATGAACGTGAAGTTTGAGGAAATGATTTCATTTCATTTATTCATTTTGTGAACATAGGGTACAATTATACAGATGTTATACAAAAAAATGTTGGTCCATGCTATGTCCCGCCAAAAGGCATACAAAATATCAAATAACAAAATTTTAAAAAGTCAATAAGTAAGTAGATGTCACAATTTCATGCAATAGTTAGTATAATATGTCAATAAGAATCAAAAACGGCACATAAACAAATAGGTAATTAGTCACAATTTCGTATACAATAATAAATGCCATAGAAATGTCAATACATATTATCATTATTTTACAAAAGCAACATTTTAATTATAGAGAGATACCTACAGTTACACAACTATTATTTTAATTTGTCATTAAGATATTCATTAACAGAATAATACGCCTTGTCATTCAATAATTTAAAAAGCTTACGTTTAAACTCATTCATATTGTTACTTGATACAATTTGATCAGGTAATTTGTTATAAAGTTTTGGAGCCATTGCAAATATACTATTGTAGAGAAACTTGGTTTTAGTGCATAACGGGTGCAACTTTTTTGAGCGCCGTTGACTTTTGACAAATTCATATAAAGACATGTTGTTTTTTACAAAGATACAGGTTTCATAGACATAAAGTGATGGTACAGTCAATATTTTTAAGTTTTGGAAATGTGGCTTGCATAAATCCGTTCGTTTTATTTTACATATAGCTCGAATACACTTTTTCTGTCTGTGTGAAGTCTGAGTTTTCCTTAAACACCAAAGTCATTAATGATCTTCAATAGGAAAACGATCAGCTCAAAACTATTGTTCAAGACCTAGGTGTGAGGCTAACCCAGATGGAACAACAAGCACGTTCTACAAATGTGGAAATTCAATGTCTGCCGGAGCACAACAATGAAAATCTTGTGTCAACTGTATTGAATATTAGTAAGGTGATATCTGGCGACTTAACTGAGAATAACATACATCATGTTACAAGAATCGCAAAACAAACCCCAACTAGTAACCGTCCGAAGTCTATCGTTGTTCAATTCAGCAGTCCACGGGTTCGCGACCACCTTTTGGCGGCTTCTATCAACTTTAATAAAAATAAAACTTCTGAAGAGAAGCTTAATACCGCTCTTCTTGGCCCGGAAAAAAGGAAAATGTCTATATAGTAGAACATTTATCACGAGTTTAGGCTACAAGCACAAGTATGTGTGGGTCCGTGGCGGTAAGATTTTTGTTAGAAAACATGATGGTGCAGACTATAAATATATCAGGGATGCCGCTCGTTGGACAAATTACAGTAAGCAACAAAAAATATGTAGGATAAGGTATAAGATTGTTAAATATTTAAATTCGATCAGTTGAAAATTTACTACCAGAATGTAAGGGTATTAGGACAAAGCTAAGTCACATTTGCCAAAAAGTTGCATGCTGTTCATACGATGTTATAATGTTTACTAAAACTTGGCTACTGGATGGCATCTTTGACTAAGAAATCATGGATGGGCGTTACGCTATCTATAGGCGAGATAGATCCAATAATATGTTGAATAATAAAACCGACGGTGGTGGCGTTCTTATCGCTGTTTCTACAAAACTAGAATCACAGAGATTGATCAAATACGAAAGTTCTTGCGATGATCTCTGGGTCAAGTTGTCACTTAAAGAGGGTAAGAAAGCTAAAGAAATTTATATTTGTACTGTATACTTGCCGTCGCCGTTACAGCCCAGAGTACTGGAACACTTTGTTGATAATACAAACAATGTCTTGGAACATGCCAATGAATGCTTGATTATTGGTGACTTTAATATGAAAACTATTAACTGGCTTGGGACGGGTGGCGATGTGATAAGAGCTCCTCAAAATATTTGCACAGGCTTAGAACAGACTCTTTGGGATTTTGTCTTGCTTAACAACTTAAGAAAGTGTAATTATCGATGTAATCAAAATAATAGAAATAGAATTCTTGATTTGGTCATAACCAACTCGGATCTTGTTGTAGGAAGTGCACCAGTAGATGTACTTTCTAAAATAGATGTGCACCATCCACCTTTACTGTGTGAGTTCTCATTTACCCGTTTTGAAAAGCCACAAAGTTGTAACAATAGAACTAAGTTGAATTATTTTAAAGCAGATTACGTGGCGATTAATGCAGCACTACAGCAGGTCAATTGGTCATCAGAGTTAGATCCTTGCATGACTATAGATCAGATGGTAGATTTTTTTTTATAATATATTGTATGGGTTAATTAAGCGCTACGTTCCACAAGTACACACCGCTTCATTAAGTGCTTACCCCTCCAAAAGACATGTGCGTTCAAATCCGTGATAGGCCCAAGTTGGTTTTTGTATTTTGCAAAAACATTTTATTTTAATTAATTTATTGTTTTAGTGAATAAATAAGTTTAAGATAGTATTTATTTTTTAAAATTCTGTTTTTATTATTGTTTTTTTCAATAAAACGTTAATACTTTTATTATTACGAATACGACAAGCAATAATAGGGTTAACATTTACGAACGTTTTATTCATCGTCTAAATAGACTAGAGGTTTCAAGACCGCTTGCCGTGCCTATGAGTGGAAGTTCAAATCATAGCCACGAAAAGTGCTTTTTGTTCATTTTAATTATTATTTTAATATATTTTTCTATTTTGTTTTAGTAATTATTTATAAAGAATTAAAAAATAAAGAAAAATAAAATACCTTAATAATCATATAATAATATTTATTATTGCTATTATTTAACAAAACTATGATCTTATTTATTTATTATTTTACAACAAAGATTTATTTTGATTTGATAATTTTATTTACAGTTATCATAATATACTATTTTGCCAACTGACACAATTGGGTTCCTAGACAAGTGGCATCCTATTAAGGTAAACGATAAAATAGTAAGCGGTAGAAATATTTTAGATTGACATAACCTAACGAAATGTCACGTGACCTGTCATGTCGTCTCAGCATACAAATTTGACATTTGACAGTCTGACAAGTGACATCGAAAGAGACAAGTTTTGAAGCGTTTGCAACTTGTCTAGGAACTAGAAGTTAGTTTGGCAAGATTACAATCATGAGCATAATAAGTGAATAAACATGTTATCAATAGATAATCAATTAACATCTCTTATTAGCTCATGTAGAATATTTTGCTATACAAAGTAAAATAGTGGAATCAAATGAGTTAAATGTCTTCGTTGTTTATTTTGTTGTCATACTTAATTAATATAACTGCTATTTCTGGGCAAATCGCAATCGTTCTCTTCGATGTTCTTCTGTTAGACATATTTTGCAGGTCGATAACTGTGAATGTTCGCTGCGTGTAAATGTCTTCGAACCGTGGACAGAGAGATTTTCCATGCCGTTGCGAACTGTAACGAGTGGATGTAAACGGCGGTGTAGTGTGAACCTTAACAATATCCAGATGATGTTCAGATTGGTCCGTATAGATCCCAGTAGTTCTCCGACCCATGGTCATTGTCTTAGCATCGCCGGTTTCTTGAAATCTGCGCACCCATAAGCGCACCGTTTGTCTCTGTATTGAAAAAAATGGTTTTAAATAAGTTATTAAATACCACACACAAGATACCGCAAATAGCTCAACAAGAAAAAAATCGGAGAACACAATTAATATTATAATGAACTTACTGCTATGCCAAGCTGTCTCGCAAATCCTTTTATGCTCACATTTTGTTCACACAGAACAACTATTTTAGTTCTCATAAAACAATAAATCATTTTAAAAATTAATGAATAAATCGTAGTCGTTTACTCTTCGCCGTTTTAAGTGAACGTATACATCAAACGTTATAGTTATAACTTGAGGGTATGGATTAATTTTATAAAGACAACGTATGTAAGTAAAATAATTAATGGATACCCTCAAATTATAACATCTATCGATTAGACATCCCACCTAAAGATAAAATGACTCAGACCATAGTAGATAACAATTTCAACGCAATTCATATGGGCTCGCTGGCTAGTTCGTCAAACTGCCGGTATGAGTATGACGACGTTCGGTGATGCGATGGTTCGAATCTGAGTCGAAACAATGGGTTCTTTTTGAAGTATTCTTTAGATTATTTGTAAGGAATTTAATGTGTAACATTTTAAAACTTGAGGGGTTAGCACATACTGACGCTGTCTGTACCAATAAAAGATACTAAATATCCATACTGGTTCTCTAGACAGCTCATTAAAAGACTAAATGAAAAGAACCGCCTACGACTTAGAGTGGCATTTTTTTACGTTCTAGTAAGTATATGATCTACTTCGGTAAACAAAAGCATATAAATATATGATATTCTTCAGGATATATGCTAGGTAGATACAGTGTTGAAAACATAATACAATTAATTTGATTTATTTCGCATTACTAAATACAAACTATTTACACTAGATACTAAATTAAATGACTAACTAACTTACTATACAAATAAAATTAAATACAATAAAATTATTTAAAAAAAAAAACAAAAACCGACTTCAAAAACCTAATAAACACTAAAAACTTAAAAATAATATTAAATTGAAACTATAATTAAGATTAATTTAACCTAAATAACCTTACCTAACTTTAATCTACACTATATTTTACAATTTAACAGTTTTTGGAGTCGGTGCCAAGCCAAGTGTATCTAATTGGGCCATAAAATATTCTCCCTTAATTTTTATTACAATAGTTTACGAGAGTAAATTAATATCATATTATTAGGTACTGATATTTTTACAAAGCTGTTAAAAGTTTTAGTTAGCGCTCGATAGATAGCGTTGTACCGTATTCTGAATCGCGACATGATTTCGTTACCGAGAAACCTATGAAGATCAAATTGTATTACTTACGAGTTTCACACTATCTGAACAAAAAAAAAACCGGCCAAGAGCGTGTCGGGCCACGCTCAGTGTAGGGTTCCGTAGTTTCCCGTCCGTCACAATAAGTGTTCCCACTTATAAGTTTAAAAGTGGGTATCCATTATGTTCGCGCTCCTGCAACTGCTTCCGGTAGTGGGTACGTGCGCGAATTAAAAATTAACTTTGCTGTGCCCGACAGGGTCCATAATTGATTTGATGTTTTAAAATACCACCTATCATTTACTATGTACAGTCGAACCAACTAATTAGTTTACATTTTACGTGTGGGTGAAGTTATAGTTATGCACACAAACACTAAATAATACGAGCGAGCTCTGTTTTTATTAGTGTGCGTATGGCATACCAATTACCGTATACCAATATATAGTAATAATTCATTTATGTTACTTAATGAGATACATTTCGCATGATATTACTATAGTAACCTTGGCACAATGGCTATAGTCTTTGGTCAGGGAACGAGAAGTCGTAAGTTCAAACCTTGGGTGCAGCGTTATATCCTTTTTGTATTCATTATTTTGTTAAAACATTGCTTAAAGTTGAATTTATAACGATTCGATCCCGTTCATGGATAAGTAATGAAGTTTGCAACGTTTTGAGACAAGCACGGAACTCTCAGGCCATTTTATTTTGACTGTTTAGAAAATAACTACTTACCCACAATTAAAAAAAAATGTTTTCTAACACCTTAATTTATTAAAAATGAGCGTTCTTAGTTGTCAATCTACGAGTATTTGCATTACTGAGTTTATTAATTACTACCTACTTATATTCGTGTGCGGATTTATTTCTGTGGATCCAACCATGCAACATTTATCAATGTTTAAAAAGGCAGAAATTGTTGTTCTGCATGAGCAAAACATATCTATAAGTTAAATTGATATCGGTGAGTAACAGTTAGATATTACGTTGATATTATACCTACTTCAACTTAACTAGCTCATCTCACCTTTTGAATGTTTACCTAGGAATTAATGAATGTAACTTATGTGCAATACCTACCTTAGTTAAATAATAATATGACCTATTATCATAAAATGTATTACTTACAGTTTTTTTTTCACAGCACACACCAAATTGGACCTTAAAACAACCATTGTAAGGAAGGAACATATTGGAAGAAACTAGAAGGATCATTTGCTTGCAAGCGTTAAGCTCGCTCATTCCAACCAACACCAAATAATAATAATATGTTTACTTAATAAAAAATAAAATTATTTTAATGCTTTTATTTAATAATTTTTTGCTTGAGTGATTTTATTGGCCACAAAATTAATTTAATAAAAAACAAAAAGTAAAAAACAGCAAAACAAAATTCCTCAGCTGGGATCGAACTCACATCGTCGAGCTTACATCAGTAGCTATCGCAGGCGCTTACACCAATTAACTATGTTTAACTAGTCTAAAATGTTGGGTCAAATTCCTTCATTGTGAACCCGTTTATTTTATCTCTAACCGTGAATGTATATTACGTATACGCACACAATATTAATGACAGTTACCGATGTGTGCGTGATGTAAACTAATTAGCATTGCCGAATTATGAAATGCAATAAAGTACAATGCGTGCCACGAAAGAAGAGACTTGACCCCGCCTCCCCCGCTCTTTCCGCTGCCCCTATGACGTCCGGTCCCGTCCCGCACTCAGACCTCATACCGCTAAAGATACCTAAAATCGTGTTCTGCGCATGTCAAACCACGTGGTGTGTCAAGTCTCTTCTTTCGTGGCACGCATTGTACAGTACCCGGCGATAAATATTGCACATCGACCTTTTTACACAAAACCATTTTATACAAAGCATAAAAATAATAATCAAAAGAAGCAAATCATAATTGTTTTAACAGCTCCTAATAGATACCGGACTGTTTGAATTTCGTGCGACAGAGATAACGCTCTACAAAGCCGAAATTAGCCGATTGTCTCTTTCCAAAGGGCGATGTGCAATATTTATCGCCGGGTACTGTACAATGCGTGCCGTGTACTGTATTGAGTATACTACGAGCCGCCAGGGCACATTCAAGTCAATGAAAGACACATTACCCGGTAAATGGTACATAGGGTATAGTATATACATAGAACTCACATCTGTGCTATGCAATTATACAATACAAAGGAAATTGAGTTTATACAATGCGAAGATAGTCTTACAATCTTCAGCAGCTCCAACAGAATTTTCAAGTGTTAATCAATTAGTTGTGGTTGTGGAGCAGGACCAGCATTGAGCCAGACATTTTTATCAGTGATGTAATCCCCTAACTTATAATATGCCTGACTGCATAGTGTGCGTTTTATGCAAGACTTGAATTTTGTCTCATTCAGTTGAAGAATGTGGGGAGGTATTTTATTATAACATTTTAAACAGTACCTCATAAAAGATGAGTCTACTTTAGCCAGTCTGAAACCTGGTTGAACTAATAGGTCCCTATTTCTAGTACTATAATTATGTCTTTCACCTCTTTTACTAAAAATATGTAAAATTTTTCTTACATACAATTGTTGTTTTCGTAGATATATTGACAAGGCACCGTCATGATGTTAATTTCCTTAAACAGTTCCCTTAGAGAATCGCGCCAGCGGAGAATATAAATGCCTCTGATGGCTCTTTTCTGCAGAATAAAAATAGAATCGATGTCCGCAGCTCGTCCCCAAAGTAAAATATCGTAAGACATGATATTATGAAAGTAACTAAAATAGACTAGTCTCGCGGTATCTACATCAGTAAATTGACGGATTTTTCAATCAATCATGTTTATTGTGGATCATAGGTACAGAAATACATACAGGTGTTAAGAATTACAGTGATGTTGATCAGCATGTCCCGCTTTTTAGGCATACAATACAAATTATTCAAATTATTAACATTGTGTCCTATTATTATGTAAGAAATTAACATTACTTTTTTAATTTAAAACAAAGAGAAAAAAAAAATAACATTACTATTGCAATTTACGGAAAAATTAAAATAACTAGTTAGGTGGGTAGTTACAATCTAATATTACAACAAAAAACAAACACAATATAGAGATCAGTTAAAATAAATATCCTTAAAATTAATAGTAGGCAGCACTGACTGCAACATGGTCTCGGTCTAAACATAATTTAAGGGCACTTGTCTGATATAAAGTCTTTTAAACAGTAATAGCATTTATCGACTAACAGGTCATGAAGTTTCTTTTTAAATAATTTAATTTCAGAGATGCTTCTAATATGTTTTGGAATTTTATTAAATATTGTTGGAGCAACCCACAATACACTTTGCTGCAGAAAACGTGTCTTGCTCGTGATTGTGCACAATTTATCCTGATGGCGTATTCGGCTACGGTATTCAAATAAGTGAATATTGCTCTTTACAAATACCGCGCATTCGAATATGTACAAACATGGTAATGTTAGTATTCTAAGGTTTGAGAAAAATGGCTGACAAGAATCGGTCTGATGCAAATTAAACATAGACCTGATACAACGTTTTTGAGCCTTGAATGCTCTTTCTTTGTCTACGCTGTTCCCCCAGAATATTAAGCCATATCTGAGAGTCGAACTTACATATCCGTGATATGCTGTTAATAACACTGCCCTGTTGACCACCTTTCTTAATCTGTAGAGTGCATATGAGTATTGATTTAGTTTTTTGCATAATTTATCAATATGTATTTTCCAATTAATTGTATTATCAATATTTAATCCTAAAAACTTTGTCACTTCGGTTTCTGCTATATTATTCTGTATATATCTAATATTTAATGGGGGTGTACGGCTGGTTCTTATTCGGAAATTCATAACTGTTGTCTTGTCACAATATTTAACCTAAGATTATTTTTATTCATCCAATACATTATGGAAGTCAAAGATTGATTCATGTCGTTTTCTAGATTATTGGGATTGTTATTTGTGAATAAAACAGTGCTGTCGTCTGCAAAAAGTATGGTTTCATAGTCTAACACGGAAGGCATATCATTTATAAAGACGAGGAAGAATAACGGGCCTACAATAGTGCCTTGTGGAATACCCAGCCGAACAGTTCCTGTTTCTGAAGCATAGACTTCTTCAATTTTTGTTGCAAGATTTAGCTTTTTTATTTCAGTGAACTGTTTCCTATCTGTGAGGTATGATTTAATGAGATCATAAACATTACCTCTTACTCCATATGCATACATTTTGCTTAGGAGGATGTCATGATCCACGCGATCAAAAGCTGACAGCATAAGCTGCTGAACTTAGCCGTCCTGCAAGAGATGTTAAATGAGGACCCCATTGTAGCCTTGAGTCGAGCGTGATCCCTAGAAAAACAGTTTTATCGACGAATTCTAGTTTCTCTTGATTCAATATTATCTTACAATCACTACTCTTGATATTTGGTAAAGAAAATCTCATGCACTTAGTTTTTTTTTTTCATTTAATACTAAATTATTAGCAGTGAACCAATTTTGGACCTGCAGTAGGGCGTTATTTACGTCATCAAAATTTGTAGCACGACTATTTACCTTAAAAATTAAGGAAATGTCATCAGCAAATAGCACCATTTGTGGTTGTTTTTTTAATAAATGGAGTAGATCATTAACATGCACTAAAAAGAGGAAAGGACCCAATATCGAGCCTTGTGGCACACCCATTTTTACTGTTAAACCATGTGAATTGACACCATTTATTTGAACTTGCTATTGTCTATCATTTAAATAAGAAATAACTAAACTGAGGGCAAGTTTTCCAAGTCCGTAATGCTCAAGTTTCAAAAGCAAGGTTTCGTGATCGGCGCAATCGAATGCCTTGGAGAGGTCACAAAAGATTCCTATGGCGTCTTGGGCCTCTTCCCACGCGTTAAAAATGTGTTTTAATAAAGTTACACCAGTGTCGGTCGTACAACGTTCTTTGGTGAAACCATACTGTTGATCGTGTAGGATTTTATTCGTGTTAAAATGATTGAGCATTTGATTAAGCAATATCTTTTCAAACACCTTGCTGAAAACCGGCAAAACGGATACGGGTCTGTAATTATTGGTTTCTTTACTGTCCCCGGATTTGTAAAGTGGTATTACAGTGCGTACCACGTAAGAAGAGACTTGACACACCACGTGGTCTGACATGCGCAGAACACGATTTTAGGTATCTTTAGCGGTATGAGGTCTGAGTGCGGGACGGGACCGGACGTCATAGGGGCGGCAGAAAGAGGAGAGGGAGGCGGGGTCAAGTCTCTTCTTACGTGGCACGCACTGTACCTAACTTTATTTCATTAAATCGGGGAAGACTACTTGATCAACACACGAATTAAATACTAAGGCAAAGTAAGGTGCCATAGTCTTAATTATAGAGGTACAGACTTTAATGGACATTCCCCAAAGATCTTCGGTCAATTTGATGTTGATTTGCTTAAAAGCTTTTATTTATACCACGGATTCCTATATTACCGTCGAATTTTCCATTTGAATTCAAAAGATTGCAATTTCCTATAAATGTCAGTTTTGCTATGACAATCAACAAGTCACAAGGGCAAATGTAAAGCAAAGCTGGCCAATATTTAACTAAGGGTTGATTTACCCATGGGCATACGTGGCATGTTCACGTGCGAGGAATGCCAGTAGTGTTGTTGTTTTAGCCCTAGAAAACCATGCACCAAATATTGTATATAAAGAAATGTTTCAATAAAGCTAATACGAAAAACTAAAAATAAGTAATAATTAAACTAAAAATGCAAAAACGGAAAAAGGATCTAAATGGAGAAATATGTACAACAAGAACAAAATATCGATTCATAAAATAGAAGAATTTCATTAAAATTAGCATAGGGATTTCTTTACGCGGAAAACAGAATTAATAAGTTATCGTAAACTCTGCGAACTGAACAATAACTTTTTTGTTAAATTCCACGCGGACGCAGTCGCGGGTAACAGCTAGTTTTGTAATAAATTACCAGCGTTGTGTAATCGCGCTTCTCTTTCTTTTCTATGCAGTCCGACAAAGACCGCGCTTTAGGCCATGTAGTCGCCTTAACAAATTTTCAATTTATCGCTAAAGTATAAGGTTCAAAGTTGATTCGGTAAATTTGACAGTTTCTGGTAGTTTTATGTGCTGGCGTCTGTACATATTAGGTCCTTACATATGAAATTAGCGTTTTGTCGTACTGACCACTTTGATCTGAAATATCTCCTCTTTGGTTAAGAATTCCAAATTAAAATTTATACATTCATTTAGCTGGTACATTTGAGTTTTAAAAACAGTCATTCATTAGTTTTTTCCTCATTATTTTTTTCTTTGGCGTCGCTTATTACCGCACACTGGAAAACATGAAATATCGGTATATTTACGAGTACGAGTTCTACCGTGGCACCAGTGCTGCAGAAACAGCTCGAAGGATTAATGATGTGTACGGTGCTGGTGTCGCAGAAGAAAGTACGGTACGTTTTTGGTTTCAACGTGGAAAGTGGGATGGTCCAAAGAGGAATATGAAGAATTAAAGGTTATTGTGGAAGCGGATCCATCACAAAGCACTTCAGAGATAGCTGCAGGCTTCGGGGTAAGTGATAAAACTGTATTAATCCACTTGAAGCAAATCGGGAAAATAAAAAAACTTGAACGATGGGTACCTCATGAATTGAGTGAATCGAATTTGCAAACACGCAAGCGACACAATAATGAAGGGATTTTAAATCGAATCATTACTTGTGATGAAAATTGGATACGGTACGATAATCGGAAGCGCTCGTCGCAATGGCTGAACCCTGGAGAACCAGCCAAATCCTGCCCTAAACGAAAATTGACTCAGAAAAAGTTACTTGTGAGTGTTTGGTGGACTAGCGCCGGTGTCGTTCACTACAGCTTTCTAAAATCTGGCCAAACGATTACGGCAGATATCTATTGTCAGCAACTGCAAACCATGAAGGAAGAACTAGCTGCTAAACAACCGAGATTGGTCAATCGCTCTAGGCCACTGCTCCTTCACGACAACGCAAGACCACACACTGCACAACAAACAACCACTAAGTTAGATGAGATACAATTGGAATGTCTGCGACATCCACCGTACTCCCCGGACCTTGTTTCAACAGATTACCATTTTTTCCGGAATTTGGACAACTTCTTACAAGGAAAAAAATTCAACTCCGATGCAGCAGTCCAAACCGCCTTCAAAGAGTTCATTGATTCTCGCCCCCATGGTTTTTTTAGTAAAGGGATCAATGAACTACCTATGAGATGGCAAAAGTGCTAGATAACAACGGTGCATACTTTGATTAATTAAATATATTTTACAAAAAAAAATTGACTTTATATTCCTCCCGTACAAAACGCTAATTTCATATGCAAGGACCTAATACATCTTTTATGGGGTACATACTCTGCAGTGTCACACTGACATAATTATTTGTAAACAGGCCCGGACTAAGGGACACTGGGCCCCTAGCGCACTTGACATTTTAGGCCTACTTACAGAAAATATAATTTTTAACCAACTTAAATTACTATAAATTCTGGTTAAAGACATTTATTTCTCATAAAGAAATTTACATTTCACTTACATGAGAACAAATTTAAACAAAGTAAAAACTAGTCATTGTCCTTCGACACTCGGACTTATAATAATTTACCTGACGTATTTGACTATATTATATTACATTAGTAGGTATTACGAATTATTTAGGTTCACGGGTACTCCCAAAAATCCAACACTGCGCCACTATGCATAAAATAAAAACCGGTTGAGTGCGAGTCGGAATTGCGCACAGAGGGTTCCGTACAAAGGGCATGTTATGAAATGGGCTTAAATATATGACGGAGAAGGTATAGTGTGTCTCGTTATTATCAGCCATATTTAACTATTGTGGGCGTACTATGTGGGTAGTGTTGGTTATGGCGCAATAGAAAAACCGTTTGCAGTTCAATTCAGATTTTATTTTCACGAACAATTTAATCACACTAGCAAATTACACACTGTAGATTCACGACACAACCAGATACGGAACGCTGGACAGTTTCTGAGCACATGTTGTCCGTACGATGTCCAATGTCCAAGTCCAAAGTCCAAAGTGAGCTCCACATCGTTCTGTCGAGCTGTTTTCTAACCCCCACGAACTCAGGCTAGACTCTGTCAAGCGCCGCCGGGTGGCGCTAGCGTTCCGAATAGTCAAATGTATGACCGGATGCGACACAGCCATCCTGCGATGCACACGTCCTCGTGTGTTAATCTGTAAACAAACATACCCTGCAAAGTATCTCATAGCTCGGTCACTCCTGACCAAATATGGTACAGGCAAAACAACACAATAAAAATTCGCACAAACTAAAATAAATTGCAGAGTTCAGAGTATTAATCATTATTTGATTCCCAAATCTCAAGATCACAAACTAAATAATCAACTAAACATGATAGAGCAGCTAATAAAACATCCTTAGAGCATCACAAAACACAGCAGGAATCTTATTCGTGGCCTGTGGCTTTTCACTAAGCCCCTACAACAAACCTCATGTTTGTTACCTTAAATTCCTCCTGAATTCCGAGTCCCACGGGCTCTATGGTCTCTACAAGACCCCGACCTCCGCCAGAGTTAAACACGCATCGCGCACCCACGGACTACTTGAGTTGCCTTAAGAAACACCGATTTCTACCGGGCTACGACTATGTAATAAATACTGGTACGGTCCCCGACCAGCCGAATTAAGATTCACCACTATCACTCGACTTAATCTCTACGACTTAATCTCTACTCTGTTTCATCAACAAGACTTTTACTTGGCTTTCCTCAAATTCGTCATTAATACTCTGATCCCTTGGCTTGTGCCATGGCATATGCCTTAGCCTCATGAGCGTACTTGACTCAACCGGAGCCATGTAATCAAACTTTAATCAATCATAACAAAAAAAACATCAACCAGAGCCATGTACCATCGTTATCCACATTACAACAATAATCTTTTTCACGGATAGGTAATGGGCAGCTCTTGGTGGTCCTTGCTAAGTTCTTGGTGGCTGCCGGTGGTCGCGATGTTACGTACTTGCGCAAAGTAAGCTTTCATGGTATTAGATCAATAGTCTCTGTTCTTGCAATTTATTCCACATTCCGATGTAAATATAAAGTTTAATTGGGCACCTCATGACTTTGTCACTTATCAGTATCTTAGTATTTCATATTACTATAGGTATTTACATACCTAGGAAGATTAACTTGGTGTTTCTTTAAAACAATTTCAAATTCGCTTAGTTAGCACTTATTTAACCTTTTGACCGCCACAGTCATGTATTGATGAATTCATCAGGTTTAAAAGTCAAAATGGGAGTACCGCAGGGCTCAATATTGGGGCCATTCCTATTTTTAGTATATATATAAATGATTTACCTCATTTACTGAAAAATCGACCACAAATGGTGTTATTTGCTGATGACACATCATTGATTTTTAAAGTAAGCAGACGCGCACAGGAGCTTGACGACGTAAATAACGCTATGCTTGTGGTCCATAATTGGTTTACTGTAAATAGTATTAAATGAGAAAAAAACTAAATGCATTAGATTTGCTTTACCGAATGTTAGAAGTAGTGAATGTCATGTTGTATTGAATAAGGAGATACTTGAATTCGTCGAAAATACGGTTTTCCTGGGGATCACGCTTGACTTAAAGCTACAGTGGGGTCCGCACTTAACATCACATGCAGGCGGGCGGCTAAGTTCAACCGCTTACGCTGCGCTGTTTGGAAAATGGGAATTGTTCATATTTTCTTAAATGTTGTAATTGAAAAACCATTTCGAGGAATAGCGTTACTGATCATTACGAACTAATTTATTATGAAAATTATTCATATTTTATTGATATTTTTGATAAAATACGGTTGACCTTCTTTGCCCTTCAAATTCGGCTTTGGCCATACAGTTTTGTATCGTTACTTCTGAAAAAAAAGTAAGGGGTAAGTATTGTCTACAATCTGTCAAATGTCAAATTATTATAAATGTCAAAAATATAAACATTCTTGTTTATATATTAAACGAAGAGAAGAAGAAGAAGATCATTACATTATGACATATATGTATCCGAACGCGTTTAATATTGCCGCTATCCGAACGCATATTATCTATGCATAACTTGTCTACGCTCCTTTGTACCGAAGTCGAATATTATAATAAATAATTATAAAAAAAAGAAAAAATCTTTGTGACACGATCTCAAATTTTAACCTAAAATAAATAATTTTATTAAGGACATCGCTGGAAAAGCGCGGGAAACTTCGTCGAAGGCGGGAGTCCTTTCAGCTAATTTTCAAAATTATTTTTATTTTTGTGTAAATTTGATCAGTTGAGTCTAATAGTTGTATATATTTGTTGTAGTTAGTTTAATTTAGTATTTTTGTGTAAATATTTTGGTGTGATTCGGTAAGTTTTGTACATTTTTATTATAATCGGTGTATGAGTGGATGAGCGATCCCCCTGATATTGCGCTGGGGGATCCGGGCCCCAATCCGGGTCCCCCTGTGGCTTGCAATGTAACGATTTCGGATTTAAGTGGCATGGAAACTGATTCTTCCATTCTATCAGGCCTTGATGGAAGGGAAGCATCACGAAAACGCGTTCGAGCCTGTAAAGTTTGCAAACACTGCAACAAACGTAGGAAGAAGAGGTCCAGTCCAAATGATTTAATTGACTCTGATTGCCAGTGTAATTCCACCAATGAAATGGTTGTGGAAACTCATGAGCCTACATCTAAACCTGCATCAGCACCTCATTCATTTGCAGTGCCAAACCTTCCCTTACAACATGTACATCAACCCATACTCAAACAGACAGTAACAACTGAATCTGGTCAGTCTAACATAGGTCGTAAGGAGTACCTTCCTACTGATGCACAACCATATGTCGTTCATGTGCAAAAAATTGAATCTTCTCCTGACAGCGGCACAATTTTACATCCCATGACATTTGGTAATTTCTTAAAGAAAAATGAATTCAAGTGTATAATTCCTGGTAGTGTAAAAAGAATTGGTAGGAATAAATGTTCAGTGGCTTTTACTAGCTTCTCAGCGGCAAATGATTTTTTGAATAATGAAAATGTTCTAGTAAACAAACTGAAAACATTTATTCCAACCTTTAATGTAACAAGAATGGGAATTATTCGTGGTATCCCTACTGAGTGGACTGATGAGGAAATTTGTGATAGTATTTCCACCCCTATAGGCTGCGGCAAGGTTTTAAAAGTTAGGAGACTTAATTACAAAATGATGGTAGGTGGTTCTCCCACTTGGAAGCCATCTCAATCAATTGTATTGACATTTGATGGTCAAGTACTTCCAAAGAGGATATTTATGTGCTATAATGCATTCTCTGTAGAAACATACACATTCCCAACCATACAGTGTTATAAATGTTGTAGATATGGCCATACAAAGGTGATGTGCCGTTCTTCACCTAGATGCTTTAAATGTGCTCAAGAAGGCCATACAGGTGATTCTTGTCACATTGAGGAAGGTTCTGTAGAAGCTTCATGTATTATGTGTTCTGGTTTCCATTTTGCCATTAGTAAGGCTTGTCCTGAATTAGACCGACAGAAGCAAATTAAACATGCCATGTCACATAGCTGTATTTCCTATATTGAAGCATCACAATTGTTCCCAGTTTCAAAAAAATCATATGCGGATGTTATTGCTCATGCCCCTACTAATGATGGCCATCAACATCATACTAATGCTAGATTAAGTTTTGCCAATGAAAAACCAGTCCATACATCGTACAAAAAGACCTTTTTTTCCAAACCCCGTTCTCCACCTAAACCTACTAAAGGCTATGATGTTGTTGCTCACAATAAAATATTAAATGAATACCAGTTTCCCTCCCCACAGAATGGTTCTGCTTTTAAGTTGAACGATCAGGAAAAAAAGCATAATTCTGAGGACTCTGATAGTGTGGGAATGTTAGAAATGCTTTTAAATTTGCTTTCAAAATTAATATTGCAACAGAATAATGTCTTGAAACCGTACCACGTTGCCATGTTGAATGATATACTTAACAAAACTCATAGTGATGGATTCCAAGATTATACAGTGGAATTGCAGAAGTGTAGTTCCCAAAAAATGTGATTTGATATATCTTATAAACAAATATAATCCAGCAGTTGTATGTCTAACAGAAACTTGGCTAAAGCCAGGTTTTATTTTTGGTATTTCGGGATTTACATGTCTTCGAGATGACAGATTTGATGTACATGGTGGTGCTGCCATATTAGTAAAAAATTCTATTCCTTTTTCTCGATTAGTTTTCCCTATCAGAAATTCTGATATTAATGTCATTGGTGTATGTATTGATAATATTTCCATTTTATCTATTTATATACCACGGCCCTGTCCTTCATCTTTTGCTGATCTAAATAATATTTTTACACAACTCCGCAGACCTTGTTTAATTTTAGGCGATTTTAACTCTCATCACCGAGCTTGGGGTTCCAGTATCACCAATAACCATGGTGTAGACCTGGCAGAAATTTTGGATTCACATAACCTCTGTGTGCTCAATACAGGTACCCCTACTCGACGCACATGTCCAACACAAAATTTAAGTGCTGTAGACTTATCTATATGTTCCCCCTCTCTTGCCTCTCGTATGTCCTGGAATCTATATCCACATTCTTTTGGTAGTGACCACTATCCAATTATTATCTCTTCTCCTTTGAAAAATAGTTCTAACAAAAAACGATCTTCTAATTTAAAACACAAACTACATGATGCTGATTGGTCAATATTTAAAGCCATGGTTGAGTCCAGAATTTCTAAGTTTCCTGTTGCTGTCATTGGTGAAGAATCTGATAGGGCAGAGGCTTTTGCAAAATGCCTTATAGAAGTTGCAAATCAACTCTTTCCCATTAAAAATAACAACCCATCTGATAAAATTCCATTCCCACCCTGGTGGGATAATGAATGTATAGACGCTGTGCGTAGAAGAAAGACTACAGAGAGAGAATATGCTCTGGACATGTCTAATGAAAATTTACAAAATTTGCAGAATGTTATTATGGACACCCAGGAATTACTTAGAAATAAAAAACAGGCAGGATGGAGATCTTTCTGCTCCTCTCTTTGTCCTGACACACCACCTTCTTTAGTTTGGCGCAATATTAAACGTTTCAGATCTGCTTTTAATGAACAATCTTCTTTCATCTCTCCTAATTTAGTCAATAGCTTCCTTGACCGCTTAGCACCACCTTTTGTTCCAGAGGCCAATGTCATATTTTCTCCTCCTAGTTTAGCAATTCCTACAATTTTTTCTTTATCTTTGGATTCGCCATTCTCTCTGACTGAATTAAAGGGTGTTCTCTCATCAGTGAAAAATTCTTCTCCAGGAGAAGATGGTATTCCATATTCCTTCTTATCCAATTTGAGCGATGGTTCTTTGGAATACTATTTAAGTTTAATCAATGATGTTATGATGTCGGGTAATGTTCCTGCTTCATGGAGGTCACAAGAAATTCTACCAATTTTAAAACCAAACAAACCAACAGATGATTCGTCATCGTATAGACCCATAGCTCTATCATCAGTGCTAGCTAAAACTGCAGAGCACCTTGTAAAGAATCGATTAGAGTGGATCATTGAGAGAAATACAAAATTATCTGACAGCCAATTCGGTTTTCGTAAAGGCAAA
The DNA here is from genome assembly GCA_963855955.1 of Luperina nickerlii. Taxonomy (NCBI): domain Eukaryota; kingdom Metazoa; phylum Arthropoda; class Insecta; order Lepidoptera; family Noctuidae; genus Luperina; species Luperina nickerlii. The sequence continues at coordinate 22,726,420 of OY979675.1, read as the reverse complement.
AGTACTATAGATAGTATAAGTATTCTAACTACAGATATTAAAATTGCATTTTCCCGTAAGGAATATGTGGTGGCTGCTTTGCTGGACATCTCGGGAGCTTATGATAATGTTATAATTTCAATTCTTAAACAGAAACTCATAACACTAAATGTTCCACTTATTTTAATACATTTTATAATTAATATGTTATCTGAAAGATTTATATCAGTTGTCTCTGATGACTCTAAAGTGTCTCGTTGTGTTTATAAGGGTTTACCTCAAGGTTCTGTATTAAGTCCACTGCTCTATAACATATATGCGTATGATTTAGAGTCGTCTCTCAATGGCTCAGTTTCTGTCCTCCAGTATGCAGATGACTTGTTGTTATACACTACTGATAAAAACCTTAACAAAGCTTGTAATACTCTATCATTATCTCTTAATTTGCTAATGAAATGGTTAGATAATAATGGCCTTGAATTATCAATACCTAAAAGTGAAGTGATAATTTTCTCCAGGAAAAGATCTATTCCCCTTGTCACTGTTAACTATAACAACTGTCCACTAACTATACAAAATAAAGCTAAATTTCTCGGAATCATGTTAGATAGTAAGCTCACAGGTTTACCGCATTATGAATACATAGATACTAAATGTGAACGTACTTTAAACATGATGAGATGCTTATCAGGAGTATGGTGGGGTGCACACCCTTTCTGTATGAAACTTTTGTATAATGCCCTTGTAAGAAGTGTGTTGGATTATGGTACTTTTCTGCTAGAAGGGGGTAGTGCTGCAGGTATTAAAAAACTAGACATGATTCAGTCTAAAGCTATGAGATTGGTTTGTGGTGCTATGAAATCCAGCCCAATTAATGCTCTACAAGTTGAGTGCGTAGAACCTCCGCTCGTCCTTCGAAGACAATTCTTATCCGACAGGTTTCTTACGAGAGCTATGCAATTTTCCAACCACCCGCTTATTTTAAAGTTACACACTCTCAATGAACTAGTTCAAACATCTCAGTATTGGCGTCACAAACCTATTCCTAATCTTATTATTAGCTATCGTAAAATTATCTCTATTCAGGCTAGTATAGACCGATCTCCTTCTCTACCACTGTTTATGTACGATTTTGACCCTCTTATTATTTCTCCAACTATCTGCTATGATGTAGGTGTTCACAAAAGGGATTTAGGGTCAAATGTTCTCTTTAACTTCAAAGTTAATGAGAATTGGAATGATTGTCATCACATTTTCACAGATGCATCTAAAAATTCTGCTGGTGATTGTGTGGGAGTTGGTGTATTTCATAAACAATATAAAATTATTCAACAGGTCAAATTGCCACCGGAAGCCTCGGTATTTACGGGTGAATGTTTTGGATTATTTAAAGCCCTAGAATATATTATTTTAGCAAAACTTAGTAAAACCGTAATATTTTCAGATTCAAAATCAGCTCTTCAAGCTTTAGAAAAGTTTCCATTTAAATTAAAACCATACTACCCTATTATTTTTGAAATTCGTAATAAACTGTTTATATGCAAGTGTAAAGGGTTGTCGGTTATGTTTGCTTGGATCCCTAGTCATTGTGGAATTGTAGGTAATGAAAAAGCTGACCAGTTGGCTAAAGCTGCATCAACTTGTGGTGATGTGTTTCCCTATAAAAATTATTGTCATGACCTGATATCTCTCCCTAAAGTTTATCTTCGGGATTCTTGGGATAGGCTTTGGAGAGAGAGTGCTAGATTTAAAGGAAAACATTACTTTAATATTCAACCCAACATCCCTATAAAACCTTGGTTTTTTAAACTTAACTTTGACAAACGTTCTACTTCCATTATTTGCCGTATGCGTCTTGGACACATGTGTACTCCTTCCCACCTTGCTAGATTTAAAATTGTAGATAGTGATATATGTGAATGTGGTGTTGATGTTGGAGATTTGGACCATTTAATTTTCTCGTGTTCCCGTTTTGACCACTCCTCCCTTCTGCAACAATTGCTTAGTGCTCGTGTTCCTTTTCCTACCCGAATGTCATGCCTACTTATGAATCCCAAACTCTATCCTATAATTACATCTTTTATTTTGCATAATGATATTAAGATTTAATAATATAATATAATATATATTATAATTATATATATATAAATTCCTATTATGCCTTCCTTCCTCATAAGTATTTTGTGTAAGTTTAATTTTGTAATACATATAATTAGATCCTAATAACTCACCTGATCTTGTCAATAATTCCTTTTCGAATTTACCTCTCCCGTCCGTTTCCTAACCTTTTTACTTGACATTGGCACAAAGCATGCTAGTGCCATAATTAAAAAAAAAAAAAAAAAAAAAATATAATAAATCTTATTAAATAACATACCACCGAGACTTGTTATTAGTTGGTGCCGAAACTACCAAGATGAAAGCTTATTTGAGGGCATAGGATGTCTAAAACAATTCAAATATGATATAGACTTTATTGAAATCCCAAAATTGCCAATATTTCCAGCAAGAAAAGTGCCACACATTAAGAGAGAAAGTGAAAAAGAACTTGACAATATCCGTGGCTGGCGTGAATACATTGACAACTCGACTTGTATGTTTTTTTTTTATTGGCTTAATACGTTCTATGCATTAGGAATTTATATGAAAAAAATTGACAGCTCATAATATACATGTAGGAAAAGGTAAAGTGTGTTTCATTATTATCAGGCATATTTTAATTATTGTGGGCGTACTATGTGGGTAGTGTTGGTTATTGCGCAATAGAAAAACGGTTTGCACTTCACATCAGATTATAATTTCATGAACAATTTAATCACATTAGCAAATCAAGCACTGTAGGTACACGATACAACCAGATACGAACGCGAGATAGTTTCTGAGCACATGATGTCCGTACGATGTCCAATGGTCAAGTCCCTGCCGCTTCGTTGCTCGCTGTTTTATACTGGTGTCAAAACAAGTCGAGCAGTGGGGCGGTGGGAGAAGAGTGACGTACTTGTCGGTGGCGTGATCGGTGCACGTGATGTTTACGACAATTCCGCCGACACGGCCATACTGACATGCGGACGTCCTCGTGCGCTTACAATTCGTACATCTGTAATAATCATAAATCGTTCGATTATCCTGACCAAAAATCGTACTTTACAATCTGGACCGGTTTTCAATGACCCTTCAGATTAAAACTTCTGGACCGGTCTTCATTGACCCTTCAGATTAACAAGCTCTGGTCTGGCTACAAGCCCTACAGATTAACAAGTTCTGGTCCGGCTACAAGCCCTTCAGAATTTATTTTATCTTATTTTGGCTAGTCCGGAATATTATTATTCCCTATAGCTGATTTATCATTGGACCGGTTTAACCCTACAATGATTATTGCAATTTAACTGTCATCATTAGTTCCATGGACATCAGCTCGCGTTACTATTGATCGGTTCCGAATAAACGGACATGAAGTGCAACTTGAGCCCCGTCATACACTTTCCGGGGTGGAAAATCCTCATGAATGTCCTCCGCCACGGGGCGAGCGGAGGGGTCTGTCAGACTCTTACTGACTAAAAACCACCCCGGTGTTCCATCTCACACCTACACCAGGGGTCACGGGAACGTACGATGCTTCCGTAACGTACGTTCACCGTGACACGCCAGAGCCAAGACTGTCTCGTTACACCACTGCGCGCTCTCTTCGGCTCCACACGAACTCAGGCTAGACTCTGTCGAGCGCCGCCGGGTGACACTGGCGTTCAGAATAGTCAATGAATGACGCCGACACGACCATCTTGCTCGCACACATTCTCGTGTGTTAATCTGCAAAGAAACATACCACGCAAAGTATCACATAGTTCGGTCACTTCTGACCGAATTTTGTCAAACAAAACACAAAAACGGTGAACGGTGTTTGCTAAAACACAATGAAAATTCGCACAAACTAAAAAAAAATTGAGTTCAGAGCATTAATCATTATTTGATTACTAATTACGATTATTACAATGTTACATCTAAAGCATGAAAAACTGATTAACTACCGTTTGGTCATCCTGCTATTGTTTCTGGTCCGGTCAAGTTAGACCTTTCAGATATTTAACCACTTGGTCCAGTCAGCCATGACTCTACAAGGCTTGTTTCTTGGTCCGGTCAATTTCTGACCTTACAGGATTAGCTTCCTGGTCCGGTCAATTTCTGACCCTACAAGATTAGCTTCCTGGTCCGGTAATTGTTTTGCCTTTCAGGTGTGTCCCTACAGTTAAACTGGACCGGACGTAGCTAGGCCGAACAAGTATCGTTCCTTTAGCTTAATTAACAAATAGCTCAATATTTTGGTTGATGTACAAGTGCTTCTGTTATAATGGTAATTGACTCAGGACCAATTGATTCTACTGAAGTAGCACGTAAACCAGGGTTTCTACAATTTGCATTATTATGAGAACTGGTAGATATAGTGGGACTTTTAGCAGACATGGTATCACTATTGGTAGACATGGTATCATTATTTGATTCCCAAATCTCAAGATCACAAACTAAATAATCAACTAAACATGATGGAGCAGCCAATAAAACATCCTTAGAGCATCACAAAACACAGCAGGAATCTTATTCATGGACTGTGGCTTTTCATTAAGCCCCTACAACAAACTTCATGTTTGTTTCTTTGAATTCCTCCTGAATTCCGAGTCCTACGGGCTCTATGGTCTCTACAAGACCCCGACCTCCGCCAGAGTTAAACACGCATCGCGCACCCACGGACTACTTGAGTTGCCTCAAGAGACACAGATTTCTACAGGGCTACGACTATGTAATAACTACTGGTATGGTCCCCGACCAGCCGAACTAAGATTCACCACTATCACTCGACTTAATTTCTACTTTGTTTCATCAACAAGACTTTTACTTAGCTTTCCTCAAATTCGTCATTTATCCCTTGGCCTGTGCCATGGCATATGCCTTAGCCTCATGAGCGTACTTGATTCAACCAGAGCCATGTAATCAAACTTTAATTAATCATAGCAAAAAAAAATATCAACCAGAGCCATGTACCATCGTTATCCACATTACAACAATCTTTTTCACTAAGAGCCTTAGACACTGGAAACCCACAGACGAGTAAACCACTCTAACGCCACGGCGCTCCGGCCGACCAGCAATCGCATTGCTCTCACCCATCCAGCGCATGGATCCATGTGCATCACCCTGTGACTACACACTTTTTACTACGGTCGATAGAGAACCCCTACTCGCGTGGTTCCCACTACTTAGGCTTACTCATAGCTCATCACCACTGTGATTACCATCTATTTCGATTGGTACATGACCTACTGGCATCATTCATAACCTATCGTGAGCGTATTTAAAAATTGCATCGTTAACTAGTCAAATCAAATCAAATCAAATCAAATCAAATCAATTTTATTTGTTAACACAGGTAGATAAATAAGATCTTGAGTTTTGTGTATAGAACGCTATGTTATGCCCGGAGGCGTACAAATATGGTGGGAATTCACATTTCAAAATACAAAGATGTTTGAAACTCATGCAATGCATACATGCTAATAAAATTTCTGAAAAAAGTATGACAATTATATAATATTATTTAAAAAAAATTAGTGATGTCAGATTTAAATGAAGAATTATTTAGTTATAAATGTCAAAACAAAAAAAAAAAGAAATTAAGAAGAAAGAAAAATCTAAACAAGTCAAAATAATTGAAAATGTCAAAAATGATTAAATGTCAATAATTAATAATAAATTTCAACTCCAAATTAATTCATCATTTAAGTTTTTTTTTCCTATAACATAGATACATATAGCTCAATTTAATATTGAGTCATCATTGAAAAATTCATCCAGTGTGTAGTAACATTTGTCACTAAGCAAGCTATTAAGTGCCTTTTTGAATTTTATTAATGGCATATTTTTAATGGCATCCGGTATTTTATTGTAAATTTTTGGAGCGTTGCCGAAAAAACTTTTACGCATTAAGGCTGTTTTACATTTAACGTTACATAATTTGTTACAGTATTGAGTACGCAATGGATTTCTTCTGACTGCCGATAAGCTTACAAATAGATGCGGGTTTTTTTTAACAAACAATGCAGTTTCCATTATATACATTGCTGGCAGTGTCAATATTTTTAGTTTCTGTCGTTATAATATATATATCCAATATCTGTCGTTTTTAGACCACACATAGACCTCACACAGCGTTTCTGCATCCTAAATACAACCTCTCTATTAGCCGACTGCCCCCAGAAAATAATACCGTACCGTAAAACAGAAGCTACAAGTCCGTGGTATGCTATTAGCAATGTCTCAATATTAACCTATTTTGAAAGTTGGAATAGTGCATACGCAGATTTACCTAGTCGTTTACATATTATGTCAGTATGAGAGTTCCAAGTCAATTTATTATCAATAGTCATTCCTAAAAATTTAGCACTATCAACTTCCTCAATTTTATGGTCTTTATAAGTGATATTAATGTTATTATTTTCACGACGCTGATGATATTGCATGATGTTGGTTTTGCTTAAGTTAATTTTCAAATTATTATCATCAAGCCAGTTTATTATTTTAGTTAAAGATTCATTAATATCATTTTCATAATTATTTATGTCATTGCATTCTATTATAGCTGTACTGTCGTCTGCAAAAAGAACCATCTTATGTTGAATTATTTTTGGGAGATCATTGATGTAAATCAGAAATAGAGGTGGTGCCAACACGCCACCTTGTGGTACGCCATATTTTATGGATCTTTGTTTTGAGTAGTAAACAGTTTCTAATTTTGTTTTGGGACATAATCGAGAGACTTCGGTGCATTGAACTCTATCAGTTAAGTATGATTCTATCAATTTTAGGATATTCCCCCTTACGCCGTAGCCATATAGCTTTTGTAGCAATATCCCATGGTCAACATAATCAAAAGCTTTCGTCATATCAGTGAAAATAGTACAAATTGGATTATTTTTATCAACTGATGTCATAATATTATTAATTAAATCAAACAGTGCTAAGTTAATATTTATGTTTCTGCGAAAACCTTTCTGTTCATTGCAAAATAAGTTATATTTTTCAAAATACGTGTACATGGAGTTGTATATAACGTTCTCAATAATTTTGGACAAGACGGAAATTTTTGCGATAGGTCTATAGTTTTTCATATTCGTTTTGTCACCTTTTTTTAGTAAAGGCTTAATAATAACTTTTTTTAAGCTGTTTGGAAATATGCCATCAGCAATACAGAGGTTAATAATGTGAGCTAATGGCTGTGCTAAATCTTCCTTTACATACTTTAGGACCTTAGTAGAAACGCCATCCCAACCTACAGTATTCGTATTTTTTAGATTAGAGATAATTTTTATTATGTCATTTGTCAAAACCGGTGACATAAATAAAGATTGTGTTGAAAGATTATCAAAAACATTACCATTAATCTTATCAGAATTTATATTATTTTCAATTGTGTCAATAAAATAATTATTAAATTCATTAGCAATGTCAATGGGGCGTGTAAATGTCAAATTGTCTCTGTTTAAAGTCATAATTTGTTCCTGTGGTAAGCACGTTTTAGATTTATTAATAACTTGCCAAGCGGCTTTGGATTTATTCTGAGAAGAGCTTATAAAATAATTGTTTTGAGCTTTCTGAGTCAATTTTATAACTTTTTTATAGATAGTAGAGTATTTTCTTCATTGACTTATATATTACTAGCGTAAGGACCGGGCTAACCGCGCGACTAAATGGCACCAACGCGCTGGCCCTAAAATGACGGTTCTAGGGCCAACGCGACTCAGTTGACAGTGGTCCGCGCGAGAGAGAGAACTTGTATTTGCCTGTCATAAAAATGCCTAGTTGCGTCGTAAAAGGCTACAAAAATTACGATACAAAGATTAAAAAGAAACATGGGACATCGTATCATCGGAATGTAACCTTACATTATTTTTGTTGCAATTAAATTATTAAATAAACACATTTTTATATAATTCGATCATTATTTTACAATGGCGGCCATTGTGTGGCCAATGGCTCCTCGAAGTGAACAAAGTAACCTTGTACAGACGTAATTTTTTTATTTCTGTTTTATTTTTGTCTTAAGAACGTAGTGTAAATAATTTTGAATTTTGGTACCAAATTAGGAGAAGACATATAAACGATGTTTAAATATACATTATGCGATAGCGCATTACGATACAAATAATTTTTAAATTACAGATTTCCAAATGATTCAACGTGTATAGATTTGGAGTCGCATTATTAGGGAACAACGAAAGAGCCTTATTTCAAACCTCATAAAAATACAAGAGTATGCTCTGCTCATTTTTGCGACGTTGATATCGACATTGTTTTGATATTATTTATTTAGAAGCTTTATTATATTCATTAGCTAATAGAATTGACAAATATGGGAGGATACGATGTTGGTTTTTCTAAAACAGTTTGGGAATTTTCGCGATGGCCAGACCTGTGTTGTAAAATTCCAGCAGCCACTACCATTACACAGCTACAAGCCCCAGGTGTTTGATTTTGAAATGATGACAGTGAAATGAATCCTGCGTGCAGTAACTCTAGTTTGCCTTTCTGACTTATCATATCACTTTGTTTAATAATGAAATAAATAAAATGTAGAAAACTAAGGAGAAGGCTTTTCAACGTCATGACAATTTCAATGAAACAAAATAGGTAATATAAGAAAACCAAACAGTATTTATTGCAAAATGTGCAATATGCAATCTATTTGCTGCAAAAACTAGCTAGGTTTTTCTCATAATATTATTATTATGTTTATTTCGACTGCCTGAAATCTGATATTTTAACGAGATGGGATTTTGAGAGTCTGGTATTCTGAGTTGAAAGGATATCGGCATGCAACTGACTTATACTGACTCAGGATAAAATGTGATAAAAAAAAAACATGTAGGTAAGTACGCACGTACAAGGTTACGTCGTCGACCTATGCAACGCTGCACTCACGTAGTTCGTCTGAGTTATAACAGATGGCGTTACTGTTGCTTGTATGAAGAACGTCTATGTAAAATGTTCAGATGGGCGTATCCTATTTTCTTAGATTATTTTTATTTGTTGAGCTAGGGTCAAATCGATATTTCCATAGTAAGTGTCTTTGTTTCTGGCTGCATATCTTTATCCCTCGAGATATCCACTTAGTTTTCCTATTTAATTTGATATGTACTATCTTTTCTGGAAAGCATAATTTATATAATAATAAGAAATCGTCCATGAAGGCTTCAAAAGACACGTTTGCATCTTTAGCATTAAATACTTCTACGAAAGATAAACTGCCTAGGAGATTTTTAAATTTAATCAAATTATCTTCAGAGTAGTCTTTCTTTTTGCATTTCCAAAGTTGTAATTTGCAAGTTATTTTTATGGGCACTTTCAGTATTTGACATGTGTGATCCGAGAGGGCTAGATCTATGATTTCAGCTTTACAGCCCCTTTTATAACTATGTGCAAAATTATCGATGCAGGTATTACTACTGAGCCTTGTTGGTTTGTACAGTGCTAGTTTTAAATTATATTGTAAGAGAAAATATTCGAATTCAAGAGTAATTTTATTTCTCTTTAATACGTCAATGTTAAAATCTCCTGCAAGAATAATGTTTTTTTTTGTCCCATAACTAAGCCTTTTGAGTATGTTGTCCAATTTTTCATAAAATAATAGATAATTATGTTTAGGCACCCTGTATATAGAAATAATAATAATGTTATAAGACTAGTGTACTAGTGTAACGCTAGATGTCGTTAGCCAGCCGTTAAGCCGGCTGTCAAGCCCGCCACGCCCAGCCATGCCAAAGCCATGCCATGCCGTGTCGTCTGGGTGCAGCCAAAGCCACAGCCACAGCCTCAGCCAAAGCCAAGCCAAGCCAAGCCATGACAACCAAGTACGACACAGCAGCGACAGCAAAGAGGAAGTCAATTGACTAGCACGTCACTTCCCCACTACGTGAGCCTTGCCCCGCCAAATTCCGAGCCGGGGGAGGTGAAGTAGCCGCCAGCCAGCCAGTATTATAAAAGCGCTAAGCGATGGTTTTGTGTACTTCACTCCATGCTAATAATTGTAAGGGGAAACTCTGCCCGAATAAACAAGTAAATCAATTACCGTGTGCATAATTTTACCACTGCCTTTATACTCAGAAGTGGTATCGAAAAAAAAACCTACGATGAAACGACGCTCTGCTACTTATAAACGTCACGGTCGCCTAGTCGGGAGGACGAAAATTCTGCGTCGGTAAACCAGATGTCTGAAGATTCAAACGATGAAGGTCGATCCACACCATCTGCAAGGAAAATATTGAAGACTCTCCTAGCACAAGAAGTTGAAAAAGCATTCAACGATCTGGAACACGAAGCGCCTACCCTCATTCGTCTGAAAGACCACCGTGCCGCATCGTTAATTCCAGAATTTGACCCTGAAAACGAAGAATGCACAGTTACCACCTGGATAAAAATTCGAGTTGAACCCAGACAAGCCAGATACGGATGCGCGATCATAGTGAATGTTGTTTTGGGCATAGGCTGTATGCAGGAATACCTTTGCCCAGTGACGCGCCAGTTGCGCCCTACCGCCATGTTAGGAAAAAAAAAAGTGTTCCCGTAATTAGAAAACGCGATAGGACGCGTGTACAAACGTAAACAGCACACAATACGACAGCTGATTTGTGTTTTGCTGAAAATTCTCTGCAAGGAGGTCGTATTGTGGCCGTCATCAAGGCGCACAAAGGAAGCAGTATCAACGTGGCTATCGTAAATAGTACGAAGGACGTAACGTGGAGCTACCAGTGACGTGGAGTGACTTCAAGAATCGAGCCAAGCAGCCCGCAGCCTTCGGTGAAGCCCTTCGTGTGCTGCAAGTGAGGGAATTCTGGACATGTCGCGACCCGGTGCACGAGAAGTGGCAGCCAAGCAGATGATGGAGGTGGAGCACGCGCTGCAAGCAGCAACGGCGAGTGGATGTTTGCGTCGTACAACTAACGCTCAGGCACGTTAGAACAAAGGTGAGGTGTATTGTTTTGTTACGATTCTGGTGCTGAATGCTCGTTAGTAAAAGCGATTTGTGCAGCCAAATTAAGTGCCAAACGAGTTAATAATGATGTTACGATGACTGGTATTGGTTAAACGCGTGTATTCAGCACAAAACTTGAAATTTTATTACATTTCTACACGACATTTACTTGCAAAGTATTATTTTGGGTAGGCTATTTTGTGTTATTAGAAAACGAAGAGTGAAATCAGAATTATCAGACTAAACTAGATCGGAAGTTCAGAGGTCCATTTAAGGTGGTGGAAGTTTTGAAAAGTGATCGTTATGTTTTGAAGTCCCTTTCTTCCGCCGGACGTACAAGTACGCACACGACCGACTGCGTAAAATAACTGACGTTGACATGCACGTAGGTGACGATGACGAGACTAGCCATGACGAAAATGATAACGCTGACAAGACTAGTTGAATACTAAGTAGTCGACTTAAGATTTAGAGTACCTAGCATAGTAAGAGTTTTCTTATAAACTGTAACGTTATAGGAAAAATAAAGTAACATGTTGAACAAACCTACTTTAAGAATTATGTTGATAAAGGCTCGAAATGATGATCTTGACGGTGTTGTTTGTGGAGGTGACCGGATAGAGGTCGCCTGATTGTGTTAGTGACCGGATAGATGTTACGTGTTGAAGACCGAATGGAAGTCTATTGGTTTGATGCTTATGGCCGGATAGAGGTTATAAGTGTGATGATGAAGACCGGATGGAGGTCAGAGTATGAGCATTGCTATATTTTAATGAGTTTCCTATTATTTTAATGAGTATGGGTATTGTTCGACATGTCGGCTTTGAGAGAAAGAGTTTGTGGTGATTTTCATCAGAACCTGTAATAATTTTGGTCAGAATTGGCCGAGTGGAACATGTACTGCTGTTGATTTTTTTGGTTACAGGTTATAACACACAAGGACGTGTGCAAGCAGAATGACAGTAGTGGACAGCGCTGCATTCTTTGGATCTCCTGTATGAATAATCGCTGATCAAGGACGGTGCTTTTCGAGCGAGGAGTTTCACGACTTCTGCCAAGGAAACTGTAGATTGCAACCACTACAGCCATTAAGCCAGCTACAGATCTATTGTCTACGAATTTGGTGAGTCGTTTTCATTATGTTTTGACTCGAGGTACCGAGTGCTTCCCTGGTAAACAACAAGAAAAAAGAAACTGTTACATTGTTAGGTATAGCCCAATCTAGTTAACAATGCAATTTTTAAATACGCTCACGATAAGGTTACGAATGATGCCAGTAGGTCATGTACCAGTCGAAGTAGATGGTGATCACAGTGGTGATGAGCTATGAGCAAGCCTAAGTAGTGGGAACCACGCGAGTAGGGGTTCTCTATCGACCGTAGTAAAAAGTGTGTAGTCACAGGGTGATACACATGGGTCCATGCGATTGCTGTTCGGCTAGAGAGCCGTGGCGTTAGAGTGGTTTACTCTTCTGTGGGTTTCCAGGTGTCTAAGGCACTTAGTGAAAAAGATTATTGTTGTAATGTGGATCACGATGGTACATGGCTCTGGTTGATGTTTTTTTTGTTATGATTGATTAAAGTTTGATTACATGACTCTGGTTGAATCAAGTACGCTCATGAGGGTAAGGCATATGCCATGGCACAGGCAAAGGGGATCAGAGTATTAATGACGAATTTAAGGAAAGCCAAGTAAAAGTCTAGTTGTGATAGTAGTGAATCTTAGGTCGACTGGTCGGGGACCGTACCAGTAGTTATTACATAGTCGTAGCCCGGTAGAAATCGGTGTCTCTTGAGGAAACTCAAGTAGTCCGTGGGTGCGCGATGCGTGTTTAACTCTGGCGGAGGTCGGGTTCTTGTAGAGACCATAGAGTCCGTGGGACTCGGAATTCAGGAGGAATTCAGAGAAACAAACATGAGGTTTGTTGCAGGGGCTTAATGAAAAGCCACAGGCCACGAATAAGATTCCTGCTGTGTTTTGTGATGCTCTAAGGATGTTTTATTAGCTGCTCTATCATGTTTAGTTGATTATTTAGTTTGTGATCTTGAGCTGACTTGTAATCGTAGTTTTGTTGCTTCCATTGCGGGAGCAATTGTTACAGGATGGCCGACTGTAACGCTAGATGTCGTTGATGATGATGATGATGATAGGACTCCCTTTTCCGCACTTAGACTCCCATTCGGTCCGTTGTGCGTGGGGATTCTGGCTAACAGAGCCAGCCTAGCTCCGCCCAGAAGCACAGAAGCTTCCTGGGAGCTTCACAGGCTTCGCGGAGCGACCTCATTGTTCCGAGGATTTCTTCACGTTGAGAAGCCACGGCCTCGCAATCCAGGATGACGTGGGCGGCTGATTCCTCGGCATCAAGGCAGCCCCTGCAGAGGGGGCTGTTCGTGGCGCCTATGTTGAAAAGATGTTTGTTAAGGAGGTTGTGGCCCGTAATTGTACCTATTATTATTCTAAGGTTATTCCTACTCAGGTTGAGAAGTTTTTTGGTTAATCGCGGGTGTATCATTGGTAGAGCCAATTTTGACTGTCTACAGTCTGTTGCCCGTGACCATCTGTTGTTATGAAGTTCGGTCGATCTTTGGCGAATCCACGCACGAAATTGTGAGAAAGGCAAAGGGAGAAGTGGGTACGGGCCTAGCACCCTCATGTCAGAGCCTCTCTTCGCAAGTTCATCTGCAGCATCATTGCCCAAAGATTCACTGTGCCCCTTGATCCACTGGAGAGTAATACGATTAGACGTCGATAAACTCTCCAGAGCTAGATGGCACTCAAAAATTAGCTTATTGTTAGTTTGTTTGCTTGCTAAAGCTTTGAGCACAGATAGGCTGTCGGATAGGAATTTAATGCCATAGTTCCGGATGCCTAAGCGCTTTACTGCTGTTGCAGCTTGTGTTAAGGCAACACATTCGCATTGAAAGATCGAACTATGTGTGCCTAGTGGTATGTGAAAGTTAATGTTGAGGTCAAGGGAGTGTACGCCAGCACCTGAACCGTTTTGTGTTTTAGAGCCGTCTGTATAAATGCGCACTTCATTGACTCCTGACTGATCCCTTTCTTCCTGAACTGTTTGTATAATGTAGTTTTTGTTGAACATCGGTTGGTTTGGTGTTCTGTCACACGGGGCAGCGATGAGAGGCTGGTACTCAATCGCCCGGTCCAGGATTTTAGCGTGTGGACTGGTAATGTTTTTGCCCCATATGCCCAGATGCATCAGCCTGATGGCGGCTAGCGCCGCTTCCTGCTGTATGTACAGGTCAAGGGGAGTTAATTGAAGGGCTATCTCCATGGCTGCTGTTGGGGTGGTTTTCATGCAGCCAGTGGTAGCTGAGCAGGCCAGTCGTTGGAAGCGTTGTAGTCTGGTAATGGTGGTCGAGAGTTCTGTCCTCGTCCACCAAACCAGAGCGCCATAAGCCAACATTGGCCTGATCAGCGCTTTGTAAATCCACAGAGTAATCTTCGGAGAGAGCCCCCATGATTTTCCTAACATTTTTTTGCATTGGTAGAGTGCAATTGTGCTTTTATTAAGTTTGTAGTCAAGATGCTTGTTCCAGAGCAGTTTGCTATCTAGAATCACCCCCAAGTACTTGACTTCGTCTTTCAATGTTAGTTCTGTGTTGAAAAGTTTTGGGAGCCTATGAGGTCCAAGAGTTCTCTTGTTGGTGAACATTATTAGTTCTGACTTCGAGGGGTTAACCGATAGCTCGTGCTTCGTGCACCAACTCTCGACTATTTTGAAGGCCTTTCTCATGAGATCACATAAGATGCCCTCAAATTTACCCGAAATCAGAATTGCTATGTCATCCGCGTATCCCACTGAGTACAGACTGCTGGCGTTGAGCTCTGAGATAAGCTCATTAACGACTAAATTCCACAGCAGTGGTGACAGCACCCCACCTTGTGGGCAGCCTCTACTCACGATACCTCGTGTGGTGGTGTTCACGGTGAATTGAATGATAATGCTAGATGTCGTTAGCCAGCCGTTAAGCCGGCTGTCAAGCCCGCCACGCCCAGCCATGCCAAAGCCATGCCATGCCGTGTCGTCTGGGTGCAGCCAAAGCCACAGCCACAGCCAAGCCAAGCCAAGCCAAGCCAAGCCATGACAACCAAGTACGACACAGCAGCCACAGCAAAGAGGAAGTCAATTGACTAGCACGTCACTTCCCCACTACGTGAGCCTTGCCCCGCCAAATTCCGAGCCGGGGGAGGTGAAGTAGCCGCCAGCCAGCCAGTATTATAAAAGCGCTAAGCGATGGTTTTGTGTACTTCACTCCATGCTAATAATTGTAAGGGGAAACTCTGCCCGAATAAACAAGTAAATCAATTACCGTGTGCATAATTTTACCACTGCCTTTATACTAGATTGAGCTATACCTAACAATGTAACAGTTTTTTTTTTGCTGTTGTTTAGCAGGGTAGCATTCGGTACCAGAGTCAAAACATAATGAAAACGACTCACCAAATTCGGTAGACAATAGATCTGTAGCTGGCTTAGTGGCTGTAGTGGTTGCAATCCACCGTTTCCTTGGCAGAAGTCTTGAAACTCCTCGCTTGAAAAGCACCGTCCCTGATCAGCGACCACTCGTACAGGAGATCCAAAGAGCGCAGCGCCGTCCCCCACTGCCATCCGGCTCGCACAAGTCCTTGTGTGTTAACCTGTAACCAAAAAAATCAACAGCAGTGCATGTTCCACTCGCCCAATTCTGACCAAAATTATTACAGGTTCTGACGAAAATCACAACAAACTCTTTCTCTCAAAGCCGACATGTCGAACAACACCCATACTCATTCAAATAATAGGAAACTCATTAAAATATTGCAATGCTCATACTCTGACCTCCATCCGGCCTTCATCATCACACTTATAACCTCCATCCGGTCATAAGCATCAAACCAATCGACCTCCATCCGGTCTTCAACATCACACTTATAACCTCCATCCGGCCATAAGCATCAAACCAATCGACCTCTATCCGGTCTTCAAACAACACCATCAAGATAATCATTTCGAGCCTTTATCAAAATAATTCTTAAAGTAGGTTTGTTCAACATGTTACTTTATTTTTCCTATAACGTTACAGATTATAAGAAAACTCTTACTATGCTAGGTAATCTAAATCTTAAGTTGACTACTTAGTATTCAACTAGTCTTGTCAGCGTTATCATTCTCGTCATGGCTAGTCTCGTCATCGTCACCTACGTGCATGTCAACGTCAGTTATTTTACGCAGTCGGTCGTGTGCGTACTTGTACGTCCGGCGGAAGAAAGGGACTTCAAAATATAACGATCACTTGTCAAAACTTCCACCCCCTTAAATGGACCTCTGAACTTCCGATCTAGTTTAGTCTGATAATTCTGATTTCACTCTTCGTTTTCTAATAACACAAAATAGCCTACCCAAAATAATACTTTGCAAGTAAATGTCGTGTAGAAATGTAATAGAATCTCAAGTTGTGGCTCGCTATTCGCAACGCTTCTTATGATTTGTTCTGTGCTGAATACACGCGTTTAACCAATACCAGTCAACGTAACAACATTATTAACTCGTTTGCCACTTAATTTGGCTTCACAACTCGCTTTTACTAACGAGCATTCAGCACCGCACTGTATTGTTTTGTGTTACATTCGTAACACAAAACAATACAGCTCACCTTTGTCTTCTAATGTGCCTGAGGGTAGTGTACTACGCAAACTTCCACTCGCCGTTGCTGCTCGCAGCGCGTGCACCACCTCCACCATCTGCTTGGCTGCCACTTCTCGTGCACCGGGTCGCGACATGTCCAGGATTCCCTCACTTGCAGCACACGAAGGGCTTCACCGAAGGCTGCGGGCTGCTTGGCTCGATTCTTGAAGTCACCCCACGTCACTGGTAGCTCCACGTTACGTCCTTCGTACTATTTACGATAGCCACGTTGATACTGCTTCCTTTGTGCGCCTTAATGACGGCCACAAGTTGACCTCCTTGCAGTGAATTTTCAGCAAATCACAAATCAGCTGTAGTATTGTGTGCGGTTACGTTTGCACACGCGTCCTATCGCGTTTTCTAATTACGGGAACGAACTCAAACGCCGGTTATAGACACTTTTTTTCCTAACATGGCGGTAGGGCGCAACTGGCGCGTCACTGGGCAAAGGTATTTTGGCATACAGCCTATGCTCAAAACAACATGCACGATGATCGCGCATCCGTATCTGGCTTGTCTGGGTTCAACTCGAACAGATCCACAAGATTATTTAATAAATGTTCGCAGATTGCATTTTGTTTTTAAAATGTCACCGGTCACTTTCACTTTTAGAGTTCTGATTTTGCGCATGAACCAACACGAATCCCACTTCTGATATAGGAAAAGGTAAAGTGTGTTTCATTATTATCAGGCATATTTTAATTACTGTGGGCGTACTATGTGGGTAGTGTTGGTTATTGCGCAATAGAAAAACGGTTTGCACTTCACATCAGATTATAATTTCATGAACAATTTAATCACATCAGCAAATCAAGCACTGTAGGTACACGATACAACCAGATACGAACGCGAGATAGTTTCTGAGCACATGATGTCCGTACGATGTCCAATGGTCAAGTCCCTGCCGCTTCGTTGCTCGCTGTTTTATACTGGTGTCAAAACAAGTCGAGCAGTGGGGCGGTGGGAGAAGAGTGACGTACTTGTCGGTGGCGTGATCGGTGCACGTGATGTTTACGACAACGCCGCCGACATACATAACTTTTGGAGCAATCGACTATGGTATTATGTTGACATCTCGCATTTTTACGTGTTTTACTTGACAACACAACATGTCAAATTAACGATTTGTTACACTTTTTGTTTGTAAGTATCATAAGTTTCTAAACGCAGACAGCTCTATCTGTCAAAGTCAGAATAATGTCACTATTCCCTCCAACTCCAATGTTACTTTTTAATGAAAGCGTGTGACGCGCTAAAATAAAACTAATAAAACTCAAGTTATTATTTAATTTCATCGGCCTCTGGCTATAAATAATAACAGCAGAGCGTGGTTGATCGACAAAAGTAAAATGACGTCGTCGGGAACGTGTAATTTTCCAAAACTGAACGACAACATAGCGTTCTCCAACTGGAAGTTTCGCGTGAAGGTTTTGCTAGAAGAAAGAAACCTTGCAAGCGTATTGGAGACATATGACAAGGAGATCAAAGAAAATGTTGAAAGTGATGCAAAAGCTCGATCAATCATTGTACAGTGCGTTACTGACCGATACCTGAACATTATCAAAAAATGTAAAACAGCGGCCGAAATGTTAACCTCTTTGGAAGAAGTTTTCGAGAGAAAAAGTGTGTTCAATAAGCTTTTTCTACGTAAAAAGCTAATCGCAATGAAATGTTCCAGCGGTCAAAGCCTACAGGATCATTTCCTACAATTTGATAACCTAATCACTCAATTGGAGACAGCCGGAACTACAATGGAAGACAGCGACAAATTGACACATTTATTCCTTACACTACCTGAGGAATACAGCACAGTGATAACAACATTAGAAACCATGAGTATTGAAAAAGAGCTCACTGTAGACTTCGTGAAATCTAGACTTCTAGATTCAGAGCTAAAATTAAAAGAAAAGAAAAGTGAAGTTGTAGAGAGCAGTTTTTACTCTTGCTATAAATGCGGAAAAGAAGGACACATGGCATACCAATGTGACAAGAAGACTGAAAACAATAATCAAATACAGAGAGGCAGAGGAAAATTTAGAATGAGAAGTAGAGGAAGATCAGGGTTCAGAGGAAAGTCCAGAGGACAAGGACATGTAGCACAAGCAAATGAAAAATCTAATAATGATGAAATGTTTATTGCTTCAAGCACGGAACACATATTGCATACAGAAGCATCGGAGATTATTTTTGTTGTGGACTCGGGAGCAACACATAACTTCATACAAGAGAAATATGAAAAATTTATGACAAATGTGACAGAACTTCAAAAACCTATTAAAATAAAAATTGCGAACGGAGAAGTTTTATGTGCTAAGAAGAAAGGCTATCTAAAAACGTTTTATGAGGGAGAGACACCTGTCACAACTGAGGGTCTCATAGTTAGTGGAATTGAAAGTAATTTACTGTCTGTAAATGAACTGATGAATAAAGGCAAATGTGTAATTTTTAAAAATGGAGAGTTGATAATAAAATCTGAAAAACGAGTATATTATGGAGAGAAGAAAGGAAAGTTGTACATACTAAAAATGCAACTACCTAATGACCAATATAAATGCTATTACAGTGATGAAAACCTGAATGATGGTGATTTATGGCATATTAAACTTGGCCATCTCAATCGTAAAGCACTAAATTTGATGAACTTGCCTTACAGCAAAAAGGTATGTGAAGTTTGTATGAAAAATAAAAGTACAAGGCTACCTTTCAAGACAATTACAAAGCCACAATCAAGAGAGGTAGGAGAATTAATACACTCAGATGTTGCTGGACCAATGAAAGTACCAACAAAAGAAGGTTTCAGATATTACCAAACTATACTAGATGACTACTCACATTTTACTCAAACTTACCTGTTAGTAAACAAATCCGAAGCAGCAGACAACTTGATAAAGTATGTAAGGGAACTAGAAACAGAAAAAGAAATAAAAATAAAGAGAATCCGTTGTGATAATGGAGGGGAATACTCATCAAACTATTTTAGAAAGTTTTGTGAAGAGAGAGGTATAAAAATAGAATATACGGTACCTTACAGTCCACAAATGAATGGAAAAAGCGAGAGGTTAAACAGATCCATTTATGACAAAGCTCGAACTATACTGGATGAATCATGCTTACCAAGACATCTGTGGGGCCATGCTATCTTGACAGCAGCATTCTTGATCAATAGATGCCCATCAAGTGCAATTGATTTTGAGATACCAGCAATAATATTTAAGAGAGAAATGGTGCTCAATAAATTGAAACCATTTGGATGCAAAGGATGGATGCTCATACTACCAAGAAGAGATAAATTAGATTCAAGAGCAAAAGAAGTAAGAATGATTGGATATGCTAGAAACGGATATAAAGTATGGGATCCGATAACAGATACTGTTATTGTGACTAGAGATGTAAGATTTAATGAAAGAGATTTTAAGTACCATCAAGTCCAGATTAATGAACAAGAAGATGATAATGTATACATTGAAGAAAAAGATGACGAACAAAAGAATGCCATAGAAAGAAGGAGAAAAGATGAAGAAGAAAGAAAGAGGAAAGATGAAGAAGAAAGAAAGAGAAAAGAAGAAAAAGATAAAATTGAAGAAGAGAGAAAGATAAATGAAGAACAAAAGGCTCAAGAAAGTACTAGCCAAAATACGAGAAGTGGAAGATTAATTACTACACCAAAACATCTAAGTGAATATGAAATTTATGAAGCATACTGCTTGTTAAGTACAGAAGATCCCCAGGAATTTAAAGAAGCTATGGAAAATGGATGGGAAGAAGCCATCAAAACAGAAATACAAGCTCTACAAAAAATGAATACATGGACTGAAACTGATTTACCTGAAAACAAGAAAGCCATAGATACAAAATGGGTATTCAAGACTAAAGAAAACAACTTGAAAAAGGCTCGATTAGTAGTGAAGGGTTTCCAACTAAAAGAAGACTCTGACTTTGGGAAAAACTATGCTCCAGTAGCGAGAATATCCTCAGTTCGAACAATCCTTGCACATGCAATACAGAAAGGATGGAATATAAGACAACTTGATGTACCCACAGCGTTTTTGAACGGGATACTTGAATCGGAAGTGTACATCAAACCGCCTGAAGGTGTAAAAGCATCAAAGTACAAAGTTTTAAAACTAAATAGAGGATTGTATGGGCTTAGGGAAAGTCCCAGATGCTGGAACCAAAGATTTAATAACTTTGCAGAAGAAAAGGGTTTTAAAAGATCTCAGTATGATGTCTGTCTATACAGAGGAGAAACAATGAATGTGTGGATGTTAATTTATGTTGATGATATTATTCTGACTGGAACTGAAGAAGATATAGAGAAGGTGGTGAAATATCTAAAAATGGAATTTCAAACAAAAGATTTTGGCTTTCCTAAGTCATTTCTAGGAATGGAAATAGAAAAGAAAGAAGATGGTCTTAAGATTACACAGACAAGACAAATAGAAAACATGCTCATAAAATTCAACATGCAAGATTGCAAGAATTCGACTACACCATTAACAAAAGGATACCAATTTGATGAAAATGAGCCAATAATATCTGATGTACCTTATCGCCAGTTAATTGGTAGTCTCATGTTTGTGTCAACAGTCTCACGACCTGATATTACCTATGGAACCTCATACCTAAGTCAATACCTGGATAAGCCTACAAAGAGCCTTTGGATACAGGCTAAGAGGGTTCTGCTTCTGAGGTACCTGAAAGGAACACAAGATACTGGACTACACTACAGAAGATCTGGAAATATGACATCTATAGAAACATACTCTGATGCTGACTGGGCAGGTTCACACACAGACAGAAAAAGTGTATCAGGATCTGTGACATTATATAACGGATGTCCCGTGGCCTGGTTCTCTAGAAAGCAAGCCTGCGTTTCTTTGTCAACAGTAGAAGCCGAATATGTAGCAGCTGCGACTAGTGCATGTGACCTACTCTACATAAAAGGACTATACAGTGATTTGAATGGACTGAAAAGTGATGTGTTGTGTGTATTGTACATGGACAATAGAGGTGCAATTCAAATATCAAAATCCTGTGAAAATAGCAAACGTGCCAAGCACATTGATATAAAACACCATTTCTTAAAAGATATTATAAGTAGAAAATTAATTAATGTTGAATATGTCTCAACTCATAACAATGTGGCAGATGTATTAACAAAGGCATTGTCTAGTGAAAAACTGCACACTATGAAACAAATCTTAAATATTGTTCAGTAATAATAATATAAATGTTTGTACCAAATTACCAAAAGTATTGTAACGATTTCAATCTATGACAGATTTTCAATCGAGGGGGAGTGTTAAACTTTTTGTTTGTAAGTATCATAAGTTTCTAAACGCAGACAGCTCTATCTGTCAAAGTCAGAATAATGTCACTATTCCCTCCAACTCCAATGTTACTTTTTAATGAAAGCGTGTGACGCGCTAAAATAAAACTAATAAAACTCAAGTTATTATTTAATTTCATCGGCCTCTGGCTATAAATAATAACACGATTCACATGTTTTTGTGAACGAACATTGATATTTTGTTATATCAACTTATCCCCAGTAACCAAAATATTATAAATTGTTATTTGACATCTCAACTTATACACTTAAAATTTTTCTCTTTTAATTGACAAATTGAGATGTCAAGTTATAGCCAACCGAAATATTTCTGTTTAAGTTGTGATATATTGAGATGTCCAGTTACGGTCAGCTAAGCTCTGAACCCTAAATGTACTATGTATAGTTATCACTAGTGTCGGTTACAAAAAACTTTGACATTAAATGAATATGTTTAGTTGCCAACATATAGACCTAAATTGTATTAAAAAAAATAATCGAGTTGTCGAGATGCTTCCGTAAAAAGTAAAGAGAATATCGTGGCACAGGCACGTCCCTAGCTAGCGCATTCTCGTGCAGTTGGTGAGGACTAGCTGAGTTCAGAAACCATTCAAGGTCGTGGTGATGACGGTAAATGATTTTTTTGGATTTTGCCGAACTAAAATCCAAGAAAGGACCCATTACTGTGAAGAAACTGAATGATTCAGGAGACAAATTTCTCTGGCAACCTATTAAATGGCTGCAATATGACAAAAACAGCGTCGGAAAAATTTATTTTAAGAAAAACCTGGATCGCAAACCTCCATTTTAGGAAAAGAGGAAAAACCACCATTGATATCTATAAGTTGAGCCAAATCTCTAAGGAGGCTTTGCCAATTAGCGCAGAGAAAAAAAAGGATTTGATGGATATGATTGACCTCATTGACGATTCCTTTAAGGAATTTTATATTAGGTCCTTACATATGAAATTGGCGTTTTGTACGGGAGGAATATAAAGTCAATTTTTTTTTGTAAAATATATTTAATTAATCAAAGTATGCACCGTTGTTATTTATGCACTTTTGCCATCTCATAGGTATCCAATTATTATTATCCAATTATTTATACCAATTGATCCCTTTACTAAAAAAACCATGGGGGCGAGAATCAATGAACTCTTTGAAGGCGGTTTGGACTGCCGCATCGGAGTTGAATTTTGTAAGAAGTTGTCCAAATTCCGGAAAAAATGGTAATCTGTTGGAGCAAGGTCCGGGGAGTACGGTGGATGTCGCAGACATTCCAATTGTAGCTCATCTAACTTAGTGGTTGATTGTTGTGCAGTGTGTGGTCTTGCGTTGTCGTGAAGCAGCAGTGGCCTAGAGCGATTGACCAATCTCGGTTGTTTTGCAGCTAGTACTTCCTTCATGGTTTGCAGTTGCTGACAATAGATATCTGCCGTAATCGTTTGGCTAAATTTTAGAAAGCTGTAGTGAACGACACCGGCGCTAGTCCACCAAACACTCACAAGTAACTTTTTCTGAGTCAATTTTCGTTTAGGGCGGGATTTGGCTGGTTCTCCAGGGTTCAGCCATTGCGATGAGGGCTTCCGATTATCGTACCGTATCCACTTTTCATCACAGGTAATGAATGATTCGATTTAAAATCCCTTCATTATTGTGTCGGTTGAGCAAAGTAACACAGCAGTCGACGCGTGTTTGCAAGTTCGATTCACTCAATTCATGAGGTACCCATCGTTCAAGTTTTTTTGATGTGAAAACTTCTTTAGCGGCGCTGTGTACTTTTTTTGGAATGGGTAAAAACTTCTAAATTCGCGTCAGGTCACGTGACCCTGATCGAAAATTCGTAAGACGTAAAACGTCAGACGTAAAACGTAAGACGCGCGTTGTTGAGGACAGGGCCATCTATGCACATCGGGAAGAACTACGAGGCCCTCGCCTACTACCGTCAGACGTAAAACGTAAGACGCGCGTTGTTGAGGACAGCGCCATCTATGCACATCGGGAAGAACTACGAGGGCCTCGCGTACTAACTACGTAGTTCATCCAACAACGACGAGATGGCGCTGAACCACGGATATATAACTGACGACGAGCTTATTTGTAAATCTGAATAAATTCCTTTCACGAGAAGAATAAACCAGTCACTTTGGTCATCATACCTGATTTGCAAAAAACCCTATAAAATAAGGAACACACCTTAACACGCGTGTTTTGTTTATAAGACGATTCACAAAATACACTCGTAATTGTTCAAGTTTTCACTTCTGTCGGCACTACCGGAGTGCAAGTACCATAGTGCATTAATAACTCGTTGGTGAACGACTTGACAAGTCTATTATTATGCAAACTATGGGGTATTTCGTTTATTTATTGTCATCATCTAAAACATGGTACAAAATAACCCTTAAAACAACTAAAACACATACGGTAAACTAATTTACTGATTTACCAGAAGAGGTCAAACCTTTAAAATGGCCGTCCTGACAAATTGCCATTTTAGACATGTCAACATATTCACGCCAGCCACGGATATGGTGGCCCAAAAAATTATAAAGCCAGTCACAAAGCCAACACCAGCGGTTTCGCCTATGGTAGTTGTGAAGAAAAATGACAAAATGCGACTGTGCATTGACCCATCTGCTATAAATAAAAATCTAAAAAGAAGACACTATCCGCTGAATACAGTAGAAGAAATCACAGCGAGGATACATTGATCTAAAAGGTTCACATTACTAGATTGTAGAAGAGGATTTTGGCACCAAGAAAACATCGGAATATCTAAACTTCAGCACTCCGTTTGGTAGATATTCGTGTCTTAGAATGCCATTCGGATTGGCATCAGCACCTGAAGTGTTCCAGCAAGTGATGACTATACTACTAGCCACAGCCGACATAAAGAATGTTGAAGTCTCTATGGACGATATTCTTCTCCATGAAGAAACTAAAAAAAATTGGAGATAATTGTATAAAAAAAATGATACAGTACAAAGGAGCGTAGACAAGTTATGCATAGATAATATGCGTTCGGATAGCGGCAATATTAAATGCGTTCAGATACATATATGACATCCCCCTTTTTCAGCGATAGCGCTCTGGAAGGATGACTTGTCGACCGCTGCGAGTAGTCTTTATTGCAGCTGCAGTGACCGCTGCTCGAGGAGAAGGTCTTGGAGATCCAGGCTGTACCGGTTCAGGGTTTGGTACTTGCTGTTGTTCTTGGCCTGGTGGTTCTTCCAGTAGTGGAGACGATTCCTTTGTTGTACTATCTGGCTGGCAACATTTCTCTAGAAGGTGCATGTTTAAGATGCCAAGCATTTCTGTGATAGATGCTTCCATCCTCTGTTTTCACTTTGTAGGAACGTGGCCTCTCTGGTGTTTCGTTCATTATTTTAGCAGAAATCCAGTTATGATGGTCTTTCCTTAGCAGTACTTCTTCTCCTTTATTAAACTCTCTGTTCTCCTTTTTTCCAGTATCTGCATATTCTTTTTCTTTTAGTTTCTTCAACTTTTTTGTTACACTTTTTATGACTTTTGTTTTAGAAGCTTTTCGTTAATAAGTAGTAGAGTTTTTGTTCTTTTGTTCATCAATCTTTGGCATGGTGAACCTAAATCCAATCGAGGAGTGTTTCTATGGTGTAGCAGTGCTAGCTGAATGTCTGTATCATCCTTTCAACAGAGTTTTTGCCTCTTGTACATATCTTTCTGCTAACCCATTAGACCTGGGGTAATGGGGGCTAGACATTCTGTGTTCAAATTTCCATTCTTTAGTGAAATTCCTAAATTCTTCACAATCATATTGTTTTCCTCCATCTGTTTGAAGTATGTCTGGTATACCAAATGTTGCAAACCATCTTTTCATGCACTCTATTATTGCTGAGCTAGACAAATTGGTGAGTGGTTGCATGTCAAAGTATCCTTAATATGCATCTGCAATAACAATGTAGTCTTGGCCCTTCAAATGGAATAAATCTGATGCTATTATACTCCATGAACGTTCTGGTACGTTCTGTAAGATTCTGGGCTCCATCGGGTTGTCTTTCTGGATTTTATTGCATTTTACTATATCATTCACAAACACTGAGAAAGGGTATAGCCAGCTAGAAAAAGAAGCGATTGCTATACTGGTTGCCTGTAAAAAATATCATTGCTACATCTGGGGCTGCAAGGATCTAACTATTGAGTCTGACCACAAGCCTTTAGAGACAATCTTCAAGAAGCCACTTATAGAAGCGCCGCCCAGATTACAAAGAATGTTCTACCAAATCTTACCTCTTGGGTGTTGAACACATACATTACATACATTATTTCAACACTCGACAATAATTTTAATATATTGGAACTGGAAGGGTTATGGAATACAGGAAGTGCTTTGTTCCAACTTGCAGCAATAATAGTAATAATGTCGCCGCGTGCGTTATTATTCTATTTCTAAGTTGCCGCGTCGATTGTTCTAGTGACGACAGACAGTATTATATTCCTTGGAGAACACTTACTCAGAAGAAACCATTTGTAAATAAATACGCTAAGATAGGATTCGATTATTTAAGATGTCTATTCGGCCTATTGACACTTTGACAGATGTGAGATTGATGACGTTGTGTTGACAGATTAGAATTTTTAATTATGTATTAGTAAGGCAATCACTGATGACGTCACCTACCTTAAAATCTTAAAATAATTAAAAAAAGATTTAAATAACTTTTGGGCGAATCATCAAAATATTCAAATTAGTTTCTCAAAATGCTCTAAATTTTCAAAAAATAAAATAAAATCTAATGGTTAGAGATTAGGTATGGACAATCCCCATTAACAGACGTAGATACCGCGAGACTGGTCTATTTTAGTTACTTCCATAGCATCATGTCTTACGGTATTTTGCTGTGGGGACGGACTGCAGATATTGATTCTATCGGGTGCGTCTCATAACGTATAAACTCATTTGGTCTAATTTCATTTTATTATCGTTCATAAGATATAATCAACGTGAGATATACCAACTGTTGATATAATTTCTTTACATATAACATTTATTTATTCTAAAACTTAATTAGTATAACGTTGTTTGATATAACGTTTATGTAATCGAAAATCATTTGGTCTAACGTTTAATATGTATATTGTTTATTTAATCGAAAACCATTAGGTCTAACGTTTAATATATGTATATAAAAACGTCATTATGGTTAACACCCCGACTCAGAGTACCCCGACTCGGATAGGTTAGGTTAGAAGGCTAAGGCGGGAGCGAAGCGGAGCGGAGCTCCCGCCTTAGCCTTCGTGGTTATTTTTTTTTAAACCACCCAGAAATAGGAGCCCCGCTAAGCGGGGCTCCGTCGACCTAACTTAACGCAGGTGGTAATTAGTTACTAGTTATGTTTAATATCTACTTAGGTGACTATTACCTATAACTACGATAGAACTTACAATGAATAAAACAAAGAAAAAATACTTTTAAACATTTCTTAAACAAAATACAAAGTTATTGTTTTATTAGACCAAATAAGTTTTATATCTTTTGAGTGGTATGTCAAACGATTTTATATTTATTGTATGTTATGCTTATGAAAATTAGTTATTTTAAAATTATATCAATCGTTCATTATATTAACTAATCGCTATATTAAATAAAATTATAGGTTCCGTTGTTATATATTGTAAATATTAGAGATTTTGTTGTTATATCATCTATTACTTACCCGATTCTATCTTCATTCTGCAAAAGCGGGCTGTCAGAGCCATCTAGAAGCTCAGCAGACGCGAATCTCTACGGGAACTGTTTAAAAAAATTTACATCATAACGGTTCCTTGTCAATATAATAAGGAGTTAACTAACAAAAACAAAATCGGTTGTCTGTATTATAAAGTCGGTTTACTGACGATAGTTGAACGTGACAACGTCATAAGAAAATACTGATGGAATAGTTGCATTTTTATGAATGTGCTTTGAGCAATTGTTTTACAACTTTTAAACATGTGTGATATTTAACTTCTTACAATTTGTGTTATTCTGTCGAGAATAGGACGATGATAGGAAAAGTAGGAAATGAAATCGTGTTTTATTTCGATCGAATAGTAAAGCAATTGATTTTTACTCATCGTGAAATAGTTCTGTTAACTTATTGTTATATGTAGTTTTGTCAATTATAGCATAACCTACAATCGCTGCACTAGCGGACCGATGCTATTTATTTTAATGATGAAAGCACGAATATTCGGCAATATATCAATGAACATTATATTTAATATCGAAAGAATCATTACCTTTATCGCCGCAATTATCGTTGCTATAAACAATTGACACCACATTCACTTTTCACTGCACTTCATACTTGACAAAAACATGTAAATGTATTATTGCCTCTTTGTCGCTCGTTCCGCGCTCTTGCTTGCACTTCAAGCCGCCATGGAACGCCTCCACGCTACAGAGCGAGGCCGCGAGGTAACGCCTCATGAGTCATGTTTTTTCGTGCGTGCAGCCAGCTTCATCCATTTAATAGACGTTGTCACGTCAAAAAAGACTGGATCGTACATATGAAAGATAATAATAGATTGAAGGAGAATCGAAGGCAAGGAATATTAGGAATTGCTACATCATACTACCAGAAACTATATGAAACTACCATAGCGGAAAAAGAAATAGAATTGTTAGAAGTCTCAGATGTACCCAGCATCATGCAGGAAGAAATAGAATTCGCTATATAAACTCAAAGAGACAATAAAGCTCCAGGACCCGACGGAATAAGCAACGAAGTACTAAAACAAGCGAAACAGTACTATTCTCAAAGAAATCTTTAATGATATCATGAACACAGAAAAGATTCCACAACAATGTACTAAATCTAATATAATTCTTCTGTACAAGAAAGGTGATCAATACGATATCGAAAACTACCGGCCCATAAGTTTGATGTCCAACCAGTACAAAATATTTGCAAAGATCGTATTCAAGCGAATGGAAATAAAACTCGATGAACAGCAGCCAATAGAACAGGCAGGTTTTAGAAGAGACTACTCAGTACTTGATCATATCCTTGCTGTTAGGCAAATCATCGAGAAATATGCGGAATATCAACTCATATACTATTTAGCATTTGTCGATTATAGCAAGGCGTTCGACTCGTTAATACATACAAATATCTGGGAGGCGTTAAGAGAACAAGGGATAGAACAAAAATATAAGATTGATTAGAAATGTATACAAAAACAGCTCGGCGTGCATCCAGCTAGAAAAGAAAGGAGACCCATTTAAGATACAAAAAGGAGTAAGACAAGGAGATCCTCTCTCTCCAAAACTTTTCTCCACTGTTTTGGTAATGATCTTTAGAAACTTTGAATGGGAAAATCGGGGTTTAAATATCGACGGCCGCACACTGACATACTTAGATTTGCCGATGATATTGTGTTATTCGCAAAAACGCCAGGATATCTAAATATAATGTTAAACGAACTTAGCATCTGAGAGTGAAAAAAAAAATGTGAAAAATTAAATCCCGAAAAAACAAAAGTAATGACTAATGGAAATAAAAGCAGCATAAATGTAGGCGAATCACAAAGTAGCTATGTTGAAGAATATATACCTCGGACAACTGATATCACCTAAAGATAACATAAACAAAGAAATCGAAAGAAGGACGGCAAACAGTTGGAAAAGGTCAATACCTTTTCCAACTGTTTTTGTAGGTTTTTGTCTTTCATTACTTCCCTTAGGCCCCAATGGGCCAAGTAATGAAAGACAAAAACCTACATTTATAACAACAAAGAGCAAATTATTCAATGTCTGCATCCTACCAATCTTAATATATGGAAGCCAAACATGGGCCATAACAAAAAACACAACCAATAGAATTGCCATTTGCCAACAAGCAATGGAGAGAAGCATGCTATGAGTAAAGAAGGGGGATAGAATAAGAAACATCAACATTAGGAAAAAGACCAAGATACAGGACGTAACCCTAAAAATAAAAAGGCTAAAATGGAAGTGGTCGGGACACATGATCAGAGGAAAGGAAAAATGGAGCAAAATAGTCACACAATGGTACCCAAGGGAAGGTAAAAGGAAAAGAGGTAGACAACAAAAAAGATGGGACGATGATATCAGGCAGGTTGCAGGCGTAACATGGAGTAGAGTAGTCAGAGAGAGATCAGAATGGAGTAGGTTGGAGAGGGCCGCAAAACTGGCAAACGGACTTACAAAAAGTAAAGAAGCACCAAATACGCGAATAATTTTAATTATCTAAAGTGTAGTAGCAGTGTAAGAAACAATTGTATAATGTCCGATTAAAAGACTTTATTATTATTATCATAATCGATACACATTCGAAACGACCCATCCTTTTTGCGTACAAGTAGAATTGGACTGGCGTACCCTGAGATCGACTCTCTTACTATTCCTGCATCCAGCATCTCCTTCACCATTGCCCGTACCTTCTCACGTTCATGATGCGACAACCCATATGGGCGATAGATGACAGGGCGTTCACTATTCAACACTATATTCATTTCGGTCGCGTTGGTACAACCTAGGTCGCTAAGAGAAGATGCGAAGCAACGATGATATTTTCTGAGAAACTCGAATAACCTCTGTTTCACGTCTTCTGGCACCTTATCACCGACACGAATAAGATTATCATCGAAGTCACCCTCAATCGCCACAGAGATTTCTGGTGGTTCGACAGCTACCCTACTGACAAGCTCTACCCGCCTTGCACGACATAAAACTAAATTATTTGTGATACAGCAGGAACTCGAACATGGGAACACGGTTATATAGACACGACTATTTTCAGAGCGATACAGACCTCCACAAACAAAGTACTGTTTATTTGGTTTCCCAGCGACAACATTTTTCAAAAGGATGTTGCCACATGTGGAGGGTTCAATCCATGCCTTCACTGATGCTGCACCGTAGAGCTCTACCAATCCTGTTGCCTTAATTTAAATTAAAGTTTTCCAATTATTGCCATTTGATAACGTAATGGCCAATATGGCGGCGCGGCGCCCTGACAGCAAACATGCGTTCTGAAACCAGAATAGGTCTGAAATGATTGCGAAACCGTAAATACAAAAACAATAAATATAATTAATTATAAAAAGGTATCAATCACTGTATTATTAATTCATCTATTACACCTATTTCTAATGTCTTATTAATGGACACATGTAAAAAAATAATAATATCAATATAATATTTTGATAATAATATCCTAGTTCGATTAATCATCTACTTGGCCAGTGTATTTCCGAATGTTTTATTTTGACATACACTGGGACAATGCTATGGGACCTTGGCACCCTTGGGGTACATGACGTGTCGTGACGTCGTCATAACATCGAAACCCGTATGGGTTAGTGAACAGATAAACAATGCTTTACCGTTAACCAATATGGGTTAATCGACGGTCAAAAGGCTAACAATGAAGCAAAATCATAAAATATCCCGTTTTAGGTTACAATGACATTAACGTCATTGTCATCTGTCATTGACTCAATATGTCTCCATTTTACACTACATATTCAAATTCAAATTCAAAATATTTTATTGTGGGCATATGTTAGTTACAGGTCTAAAAAAAAAAAAAACACTGGCACTCCGGTAGTGCCGACAGAAGTGAAAACTTGAACAATTACGAGTGTATTTTGTGAATCGTCTTATAAACAAAATGTTATATATCCGTGGTTCAGCGCCATCTCGTCGTTGTTGGATGAACTACGTAGTTAGTACGCGAGGCCCTCGTAGTTCTTCCCGATGTGCATAGATGGCGCTGTCTTACGTTTTACGTCTTACGAATTTTCGATCAGGGTCACGTGACCTGACGCCAGTTTAGAAGTTTTTACCCATTCCAAAAAAAGTACACAGCGCCGCTAAAGAAGTTTTCACTTCAATAAATTAAAGTTCCAATATGTCCTGCCTAATAGGCATACAATAATTACGTAGTGGCGTTCCATTTAAAATTATTTTACATGTCAAATTTAGTTATTATAAATGTCAAAATATCAATATACAGTCAAATTAATACGTAGTCAACAATTCAATCAATAATTCAAGAAATCTTGGATCGTGTAGTATGCTTTCTCAATTAAAAATTTACGCAATTTATTTTTAAATACTGGAAGTTCCTTAGTGTTCAGAATGTCAATAGGTATTTTGTTATATATTTTTGATGCCATGCCAAAGAAGCTTTTGTTAAATAGAGCCGTTTTATGTGGTACATTAGAAATTTTTAACGCATATCTTCTCGATTTGAGTTTATCAAATGGGTGAATTTCCCAAATGACTTATTTTTTTGTCTTCGGTGAAATTAGTATTTGAAAAAAGGAATATTATTCTGAATTATTTTTTTTAATATTCAATAGTTAGTTATTGGGTTGTAGCAAAAATATACATAATTTGCCTAGGACTATTACAATGGTAAAAAATAAATACATAAACCTCTATTTTTTTCAAATCGGTGCTGTCCCTCTACTTTTTTTACAAACAAAAAAGCTTATACACTAATAAAAATAAGTAACTTAAGTATATAACTTATTTTATTTCATAGAATATTAGTTTTGTTATTAATATACAGCATATTTTATTACATAATTAACGATTATTATTACTGAGAGGCATAAACGTACTTGTCCTGCAAAATGTTCTCACATCGCTGGATAAAAGTAATTTAAACCTAACTTTACATCGACCAGTCTGACAGGGTCCCCACCCCTATTTTATTTCCCTCGTTAGTGTGTACTAGTACGCAGTCAGGATGGACGTGTGTCAAATCGCTGCATATTCCCGCCAATAACGTAAGTACGCCATTTTACGCCACTGAGCAGCGCTCAAAACATAAATGTCAAAATGGAAATTTTTAGTACTAACATTCGATAACACACAAAACAACCTAAACAACCTAGATGCTGTCTCGGTGTCGGATGCTTCGACTTGCGACTTGGAAAACTGTACCCCACCTAATTTTATACCTAATCAAACACTTAAAATAATTACACAGAACATTAGAAGTATAAACAAAAACATAGCGGGTTTTATGACTACACTTGCTCGAACAAAACTTGACTGGGACATAATCGTACTAACCGAGTGTTGGCTCCCTAACACCCATAATATTCCAGAGTTGACGAACTATAACTATTACCTTACCAACAATAATCATACACAAAATGAAGGTGTAGTCCTGTATGTGCATAAAAAACTACAAATAGTTGCAGAGGAGCCATCATTCTTGGATGCTAACTGTCTCCAAGTAAAAATCGATAGAAATACTATTCTCTTAGCGATATACCGCCCGCCAGGTTACAAAGACTTAGATAATTTTCTAAACTCCTTAAATAATACCCTAAGTAGTCTGTCAAGTTACAACACTATAATTATTACGGGAGACATAAATATAAATATACATGAACACTGCAAGGATTCCGCTAAACATACCTACCTAAACTTACTGGCTACCCATGGCCTTCTACCTGCTCATACAATACCTACGCGACAAGAGGCTTGTCTTGACCACGTTTTACTGAAAACCGGACTACCTGCTTCTACTTCAGTCGCACACTCTGCTTTGACTGATCATGAGACAGTAATGTTGTTCTTATCCAAACGAATGCCTAAAATAAAAACAAAAAACTGTATTCGTTTTGATTATGTTAAAATAGATGCAGACCTACAACAACTAGATTTTAGTGAAGTATACAAGACCCAAGATCCTCATGTGGCAGGGGAAACAATAACTAGATTAATAAAACACGTGATAGATTCTAACTCCAAATCTGGTAAGACTCCGAACCGTAAACAAATATTAAAGCCATGGATTACTCCTGGTTTACTTCGATGTATGCGGCATCGAGACACATTGCATAGAAAATTTAAACAGGCGCCAAATAATGAGATTTTGAAAATTACTTTTACTAGGTACAGAAATTATTGTAATAAATTATTAAGGAAATTAAAAATAGAATTTGAAAAAAATGAGATCAAAAAAGCTGGAAAAAACACTAAACAGTTATGGTCGGCTATAAATAATATCTCAAACAGGTCAAAAAGGAAAGCCAACACATCATCACAATTATTAGCCTCATCAAGTACACCACAACACTCTGTAAACCATGTCAATGACTTTTTTGCCAAAATAGGTGAAAAACTAGCAAAAAACATAAAGGGTACACAAACAAGAGCTACAAAGGGATACCAAACTAACGGAACGCAATCCATGGTAATGCTCCCTACAGATGAGAGAGAGGTAGCCGGAATATTAATGTCACTCCGCAATAACTGTGCCGCGGGATGGGATGGGATACCCGGCGACCTCTTGAAAAAACACACGGCCGTGATTGTGCCTCCGTTAACGTACATATGTAACCTTGCTCTTTCCACAGGTAAATTTCCTAACGTATTCAAAAAAGCCATAATTCATCCGATCTACAAGAGTGGGGACAGGAGCCGTGTTGATAACTACAGACCCATATCTGTGCTAACTGCTTTTTCCAAAATACTGGAACGGGTAATGAACAGCAGACTTGTGAACTATTTGGAAAAAAACAACCTAATCGCACCAACGCAATTTGGGTTTCGCTCAGGCAAATCCACCTCTGATGCGGTCCATGAGTTGACAGACTATGTGGTCACAAACATGGATAGTGGGGATAAAGTTATGGCCATATTTCTGGATCTTGCTAAGGCCTTCGACACGGTTTCTGTCCCAATTCTTGTACGTAAGATGGAAAGTTTGGGAATCAGAGGGATCCCACTGGACCTCTTTAAAGACTACCTGAGTGAGCGTACCCAGAGAGTAAAGATAGATGAATTCATCAGTGAGGAACAAACAATTAACTACGGCACGCCCCAGGGTAGTGTGCTCGGACCTTCACTATTCCTCATTTATATCAATGATCTGGGTACACTCACTATCCCAAATGGCAAAATCATTAGCTTTGCTGATGATACTGCTCTCTTGTTCAGTGCGAACTCGTGGGAAGATGTCTATGAGTGTGCACAAATGGGCTTTAATACGGTATCCAACTGGTTACGCGACAATCTGTTGACCCTTAATACAACAAAAACCAATTACATAGCATTCTCCATAAAAAATAATGATTCCTCCCAAACATTACATAATACTATTGTAGCTCACTCTTGCACAAGCCCACACACTGATAGTTGTAACTGCGAACCACTCACCAAGGCTGAGAATGTAAAATACCTGGGAATAACAATCGATAAAAACCTAAGGTTTCAAGACCACATTACCACCCTTAGTAGCAGACTACGGAAACTAATATATGTGTTCAAAACGCTGAGACATGTAGTTGATAGGAGTATTATGAAATTAGTGTACTACACCCTCGCTCAGTCTATAATATGCTATTGCATCACCTCTTGGGGTGGAGCCACAAAAACTACCCTAATAGAAATCGAAAGAACCCAAAGAGCTATATTAAAAGTGTCGTCTTTTCGCCCGTACCGCTACCCCACTGAACAGCTATACAAAGAAAATGAAGTCCTGACAGTGCGCCAACTATTTATATTGCACATTCTGTTGAAACAACATACACTATTAGTTTACAATCCAACGCTGTCCAGGGGGAAAAGACGATATGACCCAGTGGAGCGCCATCATCTACGTCATAAAACTATTTTTGCAAAGCGTTTCTTCTGCTATCTAGGTGGCTACTTGTATAACAAAACTAATAAGGTGTTACATATCTATAGTCTCACAAAACATAAATGCAAAAAGAGGCTAACTGACTGGCTACTAAAATTAAATTATAATGATACTGAAAATATTATCCTTACAAAGACCTAAACACAGAATCATACACTCTTAACACACCCACACACTTACACACCCACACACACACCCAGACACCACTCAATCACACATACTACACATTAACATACAACACTTGTCTCACATACTTAATCTAGATATTAATTAAAATAAAAACTATAAAATGTCATACCTTACTACATTCTGTCAGCGCGCATAGTACATAATTTGTAAAATGTAAATGTAAAAGGGGTGGGATCCTGGTGTCCTGAAACACAGGCCACGAGCCTAACTTAGGCACCAGTCTCCCGCAATATATACTCAACCGAATTATATGTCATTGTCGAATCTGACCGATGTAAAATAACATGTATATTGTGGTGAGAAAATAAAGTTTTATTATTATTATTATTATTATATTATTATTATTATTTCAGTAGCTCCCGGACAATTATTTTATATTATCGGTGGTTGCATTTTTCTAGTGTAATGAGTAGTTTTATTATTGTTGTTTGGTTCTAACAGAGGTAGTAAGTGAATTAGCTTCATTGACTGTTATTGAATTTATCCTAGATATTATGCATTTTTTGTAATTTTCTAAAAAGTGTGTTATTTCTCACGTCGCTGTTCTCATATCGCTGTAATCGGTGGTCTTTATTGCCATCGATGTGATAATTTACACCGAAATGATAAGAAAAAATCAATCGGTGTCTTATATCTAACATCGGTGTTTTGATTCATGATCAACGCACAGTTTTGTCACATCAGTGGATTGCTTTATCATATCGGTAGATCATTTTATCATCTCGGTGAGTCGTTTTATCATATCGGTAGATCCCGTGTCATTTCGTTAATTATACAAAGAAACAATGGAACATACAAACACATACATTATATACATACATACCTATATACAAACATTCATACATACATACATACATATTTACCTACATAGACTGCCAAAATCATTACCACGATACCACTGAGTAGTAGATGTATAAATGTATCATTAGGAGAGGTCTGTATTCGGTAATGTACGTCTATAGGCTGAGATGATGATAGTGAGGTGGAGCAATTGAACGCATTAAAGGTTTCTCTAGAAAATATTTTTTAGTTAAAAAAATAGTAAGTACATAATAAATAGATAAAAAGAAAACATCATAATAGCTTAATTTTGTTTAAGAATGTCGAGGCCAAAACTAAATGAGGAGGAGAAAAAAGAGAGAAAAAAGTTGCTGGAAAAGTATAAGAAAAGCTAAAATCAAAAGCGATCCTGTGTTAAGAGAGGAGCATTTAAGAAAAGATAGAGATAGATATAGATACCTACTAACTTTTCCTTTTTGATGTTCAAAGGTGGATAGTTTATCATATCGCTGGATATGTACATAATTTCGGTGGATAAACTTATCATATCGGTGTACAGAAAAAATAATCGGTGCCGGTTTGTCATATCAGTGGAAACCAGAATTCAAATTGAATTTTCTCCTTAGTCTTAAATGATACGTTGATGATATTAAATTTGGGGATATTTAATACCCTAAAGATTACAAAAATCCTAAATAATATACAAAAAAAATATAAATAAAAAAGTTCAGCGATATGATAAAAAAAATGGCATTTGTTGAAATTCACCCAAATAGATTTTCATTTGTCTTTATAAACACGGTTACTTCATAAATATAAATTGCAGGAAAGGTCATAATTTTATATTCTTTGAAATATGGTTTGCATGAATCAGGAACACGGATACCGGCAATCGCACGTATACACCTTTTTTGCGCTTTAAACACTAAATCCCTATTAGTGGCATTGCCCCAGTATATGATTGCATATCTCAGTGTCGACGAAACATAAGCATGGTATGCGGTCAAAAGAACTGATTGATCAACAATTTTGGATAATTTATATAAAGCATATGAGAACTGATTAAGTTTATTGCATACTGTGTCAATGTGTGCTTGCCAAGTCAAATTATTATCTATCCAAAGCCCTAGAAATTTAACGCAGCTGGCTTGTTCAATTTTCGTCCCATTATAATGAATATTGAAGTTGTTATTTTTATTGTTACGCCCAAAATTGACTAATTTAGTTTTTTCCAAATTGATAATTAAATTATTAACCGTCAACCAGTTAATTATTGCAAAGAGTAGATTTTATGTCATTTTCAAAAGTATCAATATTTTGACTTGTAAAGATGGCTGTGCTGTCATCAGCAAAAAGGATCATGGGATGCTGCGAAACTTTAGGCAGATCATTAATGTAGATCAAAAATAGCGGTGGACCTAACACGCTACCTTGAGGCACTCCATATATGTAGTACTTTTTTGGGCATGGACTTAAGTTTTTGTTCGGTATTATTTAAGAGATTAATGTTATTTATTTCTACAACCTGATATCTGTCATTTAGATAAGATTCCAGAAGTTTATGGACGTTACCCCTTATTCCATAACTGTACAATTTGTTTAAAAGAGTTTCATGGTGCACATAATCGAATGCTTTTGTCATATCCATAAACATTGCAGAAACAGGAACATGTTTATCAATATTAGTATATACTATTTTTAAAAGGTCATAAATTGCTAAATTAATCGACTTATTTTTCCTAAAACCTTTTTGTTCTTTAGCAAATAGATTGAACTTCTCTAAGTGTGTATTAATTGCATTATATATTATTTTTTCAAATATTTTGGAAAAAATAGGGATAAGTGCTATTGGTCTGTAACATGCCATGTCTTCCTTGTTATTTTTCTTAAAAAGTGGCTTCACTACGGATTTTTTAAGTTTAGTCGGAAACACACCATGTTCAATACATAAGTTAAATATGTGACTGAGTACTGGGCTGATGATTGGAGCAACTTCTTTTATTGAGGATGTTGTTATGTCATCATAACCAGTACTTCTAGTATTTTTAAGTGATTTAATTATAATATTAATGTCATAAGGTATTACAGGGTTTAAAAACAAAGATTTATATGAGCTACTGGGTAATGTCAATTTGTTATTGAAAGATGTCAAATTTATATTAGGATTATTATTATTAAAATTGTCCGCAACTGATGAATTATTATTATTGAGTAAGTTAAGTAAGTAAGCCGCAGCAAGTAAGTAAGTAAGTAAGTAAAGTAAGTTAAGTTAATATAATAATTATTAAATTCTTCAGCAATTGTTCGTGGGTCTGATATTGTATGATTGTTTACTTTTATCTTATTAATATTTTCTTTTGGAAGTTGGGTTTTGTTTGAGTTTATAATTTTCCATGTGGCTTTCGATTTGTTCTCTGCATTGGATATTAAGTAATTATTCTGAGACTTTTGGGTAAGTTTTACAATTTTTTTGAGACGAGTACTATATTGTTTGAGAACATTTTTCTTGTCTTCACTAGGACTGAGTCTATACTGCCACAGTTGTTTTCTTTTTTGCCGACAACACTGGCTTATTCCCTTAGATAGCCATTTAGGTTTTTTAATAATAGTGTTTTTAATTTTAATAATTGGAAAACAGAGGTCATAAAAAAGTTTATAATGCTCAAAAAATAAGTTGTATGCTACCTCTGGATCATTAATTGTGTATACATCATCAAAACTTAAGTTCATTAAACATTCTTTAAATTTAGTTAGGTTTTCTTTACTAAAGTCTCGCCTTTTTGTATACCAGAAGTTGACAGTACAAGTTTTTTTAACAGGAAATTTTAATAATTGTGCCGCGTGATCAGACATACCAAAATCAATGACGTCACATTTGCTACCTCTAATATTGTGGAAAATGTTGTCAATGCAAGAGTTACTCTTTGGCCTTGTTGGATTGTAGGTGCCAATTTTCATATCAAAACTGGAAATTATATGCATAAGTTTCAAAGAACTGGAGGTTCTTTTTAACAAATCAATGTTAAAATCACCGCAAATAATCGTTTTAGTTGATTTTCGATTGCGTAATTTGTAATGGATTGTATGAAGCATGTTAAAAAATGTATTAAGTTCGTTTTGTGTAGTTTTTGGAGGTCGTATAGTCGTATAGTATTATTAGCGGTTAACACTACTTTTATTTAAAAAAAAAAAACTAACAAAATGACGAAACACTAAACTTTAATCAATTTTAAGCAAATACAATTTTAAACTAAAAAAATATACTTCCTGATTTAAAAACGACTTTAAACAATATTACAGAGAGATGTTATCGCGACGGCTGCTTGAGACGGAGTGAGGGGCGAGTACTGGCCGCACCCCCTTTTATACACAGCGCCGCACGGTAGTTTGAAAAATAACGTTTTCACGCTAATACGGCCTCTCCTGACGTGTGGCTGTCCTCAGCCACATTGTCCAGATGATGGTCCTTGTTCGCCGCAGTCACGATCTTCGGCAAGTGGACTCGGGCGACGCGAAGGGCTCATGTCTTCAATAGCTGCATCAGTAATTAGTGGACCCTGGCGTGTGTACTATCCTCTTCAGCTAAAAATATTAGAGAATAGCACATATTAGTAATATCCTTATTATTTAATCTAAAAATGTCTGTTGCAATTAAATGCAACACAAATCTAGACGGAGCACCCAGTTAGCTCGTCTTGGCAGAGACACATCTCAATGCCCTTGTGAATAAACTGAGATGGAGGCACCCAGTTAGCACATCTTTTTTTGCAGAGTTACACTAACTCAATGCCCTTACAAATAAACTGAGACGGAGGCACCCAGTTAGCACGTCTCTTTCGGCAGAGTTACACTAACTCGATGCCCTTACAAATAAACTGAGACGGAGGCACCCAGTTAGCACGCCTCTTTCGGCAGAGTTACACTAACTCAATGCTCTTACCGGCAGAGTAACATTAACTCAATGCCCTTACCGGCAGAGTTACATTAACTCAATGCCCTTACCGGCAGAGTTACACTAACTCAATGCCCTTACCGGCAGAGTTACACTAACTCAATGCCCTTACCGGCAGAGTTACACTAACTCAATGCCCTTACCGGCAGAGTTACACTAACTCAATGCCCTTACCGGCAGAGTTACACTAACTCAATGCCCTTACCGGCAGAGTTACACTAACTCAATGCCCTTACAACCTTGTACGCACCATCTTGTACGGACCACGCATCCGGAGTCCACTCACCACGCCACTGAACCATAGGTTCTGCGGCGGCCCGGGCTTTCCCGTTGCATGAGCCAGCAGGCAGCTCGAGCTCGTACCGGTGATGTGGTAGCGCTCGTACCACCTTGCACGGATCACGCATCCCCGAGTCTAGCCTCCATGCGCTCTGCGAGCCCCCGCTCACGAACACGAAGCTGCCGACGACAAATGCACGCCTGACGGCGACGTCTCGCACAAGAGACCTCAGCACTAGAGTAGTCCCTTCAACGCCAGTCAACAGCTGTAGAGGCGAGGTGCGGGTTGTGGCTTGCCTCGTTATGTTCAAGGTGAGCTGCACCTTCCACAACGCATCGGACCACTGCGCACCCTTGTTGTTCGCCTCTATCCGCAACATGTTGAGAACCGTCCTGCAACAACGCTCGACCTGCCCGTTTTCACGGTGCATCTCAGGCGTGATAAAATGTATGTTACAGCCTAACTCGGTAACCTAGTCTTGAAAGGATGCTCTTTCGAACATTCTGCCACGGTCACACACAATTGTTGACGGAGTACCGAATAGTGAAATGGTATTAGAAAATACACGTTTTAACTCTGTGGTATCTTTTCTATACAGGGCGTACAACAGACAGTACTTAGTAAAAGCATCTACCACAAGGAGTATGTATCGGAAACCGTTTGACTCCGTTAGGGGACTAAGGATGCCAGTGTGAACCACTGAAAAGGGTACCTCAGGCTTAGTCTAAGATTCTATGGTCTTAGGAGACTTCACTGAAGCTTCAGTTTTACTAGGGCTCGGCCGTACCTGACCGTGGCCAATAAGTCTACCTAGGTATTCTAACTCTGTGTCTGAGAACGTGCATTTTATTTAGATTTACTGAAAATCCCGCCTCAGTGAGTGTTTTTAATACCTCTCGCAAAGTTTTCAGACCATCACCGACAGAATTCGACATTATTAACACTTCATCGATATAAATCAATACCTTACCAGCAGGTGCTTCAGGGTTTTGGAGATGATTCTTTGATAGACAATAGGTGCATTAGCGAGCCCATAAAGCATTTTCAAATATTCGTAATGCCCTTCAGGCGTTACGGATGCTGTTTTACTAATAGAGTCATCATCCTTCATCAGCACTCGAGACTTGTAAAGAATTTAAAACTGTCCAGCCTGTCAATGTGATCGTCGATTAACGGTAGCGGAAATCACTCTTTAATAGTGATAGCATTTAGAGCTCTGTAGTCGACGCACATCCTATCAGACCCATCCTTTTTCTTAACGAGGATGATAGGACTCGCGTACTTAGACTGACTCGCGAATGATTCGCTTACTAATCAAATCATTAATTATCTCGCGAACGCGACGCTTTTCCTCTACGGAGAGTTTATAAGGTCGATAGTAAATTGGGATTTCACTATTAACTTATATTTCCATACAACCAGTATGTCTACGCCTGAACGCAGCCCTTCATATTAACGAAGAAACGAACGCACCCAATGTCACGGCGCTCGCGACAGGCTTCACGCGGACGAACCGGACGAACTTCACTTCACGATATTAGCGCGCACCGCCATACCTTTGTCGCGACACACATAATTGTAATTTTCAATAAATAAACTACTAACTATAATCGAGGTCGATCTTATTTTTGTATCGCCAACACAGTGTTTACTGTAGAGGTCGTTGTACCGGTAGTAAACTTATCAGAATACTCGTTTAATAGAGTTAACAAACACTCTTTTTCGTCACCTACTAAGGGTGTCCTTATCTTAGGGGACTCTACAGTCAACACGTTGTTTACGTGCGAATCCCTGACTAACCGTTGAGAGTTATTCGTTCTAATATACGTAACTCAAAACCGGTGCCTGAATACAATCCGGGGGAATAACAAACAAATCTACTTCTAAAGATAATTCGGGAAATTCGATAAGAGTGCATACTTACGAAGTGGACTCTATATCATGACATCCAATACCACGCATACGGCGGTAGGTGGGAATTTTATTTAAACTAAAATGCTTTAAGACGGAATCAGAAATCAGCGAAATATCAGAATCTGAATCAATTAGAACGTCAACAACTACGTTCTGTATAACCGCGGACCACGACCGATCACTGGTCCCGCAATCGTTGAGCCACGTCTTAGCGTCACCCCGTTAACACCCACCAATGCGTCCCAGACATTCCCGATCGTCCCACTGACATATCTCGCAAAGTATCTCATAGCTCGGTCACTCCTGACCAAATATGGTACAGGCAAAACAACACAATGAAAA
Source organism: Luperina nickerlii (assembly GCA_963855955.1). NCBI lineage: Eukaryota > Metazoa > Arthropoda > Insecta > Lepidoptera > Noctuidae > Luperina > Luperina nickerlii. Next base: position 22,683,298 of record OY979675.1, on the reverse strand, counting down.
TTCGCACAAACTAAAAAATTGCAGAGTTCAGAGTATTAATCATTCATTTATTCCCAAATCTCAAGATCACAAACCAAATAATCAAGTAAACATGATAGAGCAGCTAATAAAACATCCTTAGAGCATAATAAAACACAGCAGGAATCTTATTCGTGGCCTGTGGCTTTTCATTAAGCCCCTACAACAAACCTCATGTTTGTTACCTTGAATTCCTCCTGAATTCCGAGTCCCACGGACTCTATGGTCTCTACAAGACCCCGACCAGCCGAACTAAGATTCACCACTATCACTCGACTTTAATCTCTACTCTGTTTCATCAACCAGACGCCTCGCTCGCTTCGCTTCGCTTCTGTTTCTACTGTGCTTTCCTCAAATTCGTCATTAATACTCTGATCCCTTGGCCTGTGCCATGGCATATCCCTCAGCCTCATGAGTGTACTTGATTCAACTAGAGCCATGTAATCAAACTTTAATTAATCTTAGCAAAAAAAATATCAACCAGAGCCATGTACCATCGTTATCCACATTACAACAATCTTTTTTACTAAGAGCCTTAGACACCTGGAAACCCACAGACGAGTAAACCACTCTAACGCCACGGCGCTCCGGCCGACCAGCAATCGCATTGCTCTCACCCATCCAGCGCATGGATCCATGTGCATCACCCTGTGACTACACACTTTTTACTACGGCCGATAGAGAACCCCTACTCGCGTGGTTCCCACTACTTAGGCTTACTCATAGCTCATCACCACTGTGATTACCATCTATTTCGATTGGTACATGACCTACTGGCATCATTCATAACCTATCGTGAGCGTATTTAAAAATTGCATTGTTAACTAGATTGGGCTATACCTAACAATGTAACAGTTTTTTTGCTGTTGTTTACCAGGGAAGCACTCGGTACCAGAGTCAAAACAAAATGAAAACGACTCACCAAATTCTGTAGACAATAGATCTGTAGTAATGCTTAGATCTTACTTGAATTAGGGAAGAAAGTGCCCCCACAATCCTGTCCGCAGCATCAGCCTCTCGCGATGTCTCAGCGGTCACGGCTCCATCCGCAGCACACGCTTCCTCACCAGCAGCAACAGGTGCCCCGGCAACCACCGAAGCCGTCAGCGGCGGAGCGCCGCGCGGATGCGACGACACGGGAGTAGACGCACGTATAGCGTCTGAAGGCAAACGCTCCCCTAAAGCGCTCGATCGAACCAGCACTCCATCCAAAGGGTCGCGTCGAGGGCTATCCCGACGCCCATACGAACTATCCCGGCTCCTACGTGAACTTTGAGAGTACTCTGATCTATCACGACGACGCCTAGGAGATCTACTACGCGATTGACTATAACGGCCACGACGCCTTTTATAAACATCACGACAGCTATGCGAATCGTTTTCCCGAGAATTACGCCTAGGTGTATTCTCACGCGGCGTGCATCCACGACTCGACATGGTTATGACTATAGGCAACGTATATGACCACTACGTGAACAACAAACTAACCGCGAAATAAAAGAATTAACACGTGGTTGTTTACTTCAAAAACACGTACGAAATATAATGTAATCGAGTAGAAACACGTGGTGAATCATGTTAAAATGCACAGAAACTAATCACGGACAAAATCAACAACACGTGGTGAAAAATTTTAAACAGTCCCAAAACACTATTTTGATCACGCCTATTTCTACCTCTATTACGAGTGGTAGGTAGCTCTTTCGGACATGATTCAAAAGCTTTTCGCACGACACAGAAAAAAGATAGGCAATGGAGCCTATCCCACTTCTGATATTAGCGGTTAACACTACTTTTATTTAAAAAAAAAACTAACAAAATGACGAAACACTAAACTTTAATCAATTTTAAGCAAATACAATTTTAAACTAAAAAAATATACTTCCTGATTTAAAAACGACTTTAAACAATATTACAGAGAGATGTTATCGCGACGGCTGCTTGAGACGGAGTGAGGGGCGAGTATTTTTTTTTTTTTTTTTTTTTTGATATGGCATCTCGTAGTTGACCTTGAGAGGTCGTGACTACTTAACCGGACAATCCTGCGGCTGCCTTGAGAGATCTCAAAGCCTCCAGCCAGGGGCTTAAAACTAACTAAATAAACTAAGCGACTACACGCTAAGGGCACCCCCTGTGGGGTACGAGCCTCGGCTTAGGGCGTCGCTGGGGGAGGGCAGCAAGTTGGGACAGGCTGGATCGAATTATGATTATTTAACGAACGATGGGGCCGGCATTTCCTAATTGACTACTCTGAGAAGAAACGCCGAAACAAACTCAGAGGTCAGAGTCGGGAATTTAAATCTACAGGCTCAGCTGCGGCGCGGGCTGGCACTACATCGAGCAAGGGTCGGTGGGGGGCATTTACTGGGGGACGTCGCGAGGGACCTCGTCGGCGAGGCCGGTATGTCGATTTTTTGTACTTGTTTTTCCTAAGCGTGCTGGTTGCCCTACTGCTCTCTTGGAGGAGGGTTATGGGGTCATCTGGATCGGTGAGAACAGAGGGGCGAGTACTGGCCGCACCCCCTTTTATACACAGCGCCGCACGGTAGTTTGAAAAATAACGTTTTCACGCTAATAGTATATATATTTGGAGGACATATGTATGTCAAACATTTTCAATTTTAATTTTGTACTAAATTAATACAAATTTATTCTTTAAATCATTGCCTATTATATATGTTTCACAGATTTTCTGAAATGTACACGTCCTAGTCAAAGTTCCATACAAAAATGAAACGTCTCCTTTTGCCAAAATCTTTTAGGCAAAACGGCAGGATTCCAAGTAACCAGCTATATATTTGACCAAATAATATTCCGTAAAATTTGTTTCGGTTCGGTGAAAATAAGTCGAATAAATAAATAAATAATCAAATAAATCATTTGGCAAATGAAAAAAGTTCAACAGAGGCTTCGACCAATAGCAAAAAAATATTTTGTAAATCAGCGAAATATAGTTAGGTAAAATAATATCTATGACACATGATACTTCGATGATCTAAAAATATGTCAAATAATGCATATAGCCAACAAGACGTCGGTCAATAGTTTTTGGTAAAATGAAATTCGAGTACCTAAAAAAAATTCTGAAAAGTGATAGGTTCCCCAAAAAAGCCTGTTATAAAATATAAAATCTAGGATGCAAGAGCGAGCGAAGCAAACTCGGAATATCGGGCACCCCGCTCGTACGTAAGGTTCTAAAGGCTAAGGTTAGGGCCAGATTCCAAAACCTAAACTGCTGTAAATCGAGTTGAACCTTTTCGTCATAACTCGACAAAGTAAATTCGCTCACTTCGCTCGCTCCTGCATTCTACATTCTCTTGATTCTTGAGCTTTTGTTCATATGTCCACAAAGGGACTAATTCGTAGTTCTTTTGGAATCATAAAAAGAAAATGTAACCTATCCGAAAGTGTGCAAAATTTTCGAGCTCGCTCTTGCATTTTTACGATACACTAAATTCTCATAGTTGCTTGTGCTTTTCTGTATAAGTCGACAATGTAACTCCTATTTCTGTTTGAAAATGTAAAACAAAACCTAAGGTAACCGAGGCGGGTTGTTAAAATTTTCGAGCTCGCTTTGCTCGCTCAGCTCACCCTGCATTGTCATTCAGTATCGGTCTCAGCCCCGCTGGGAACGTCTGACCACTGTCTGGTGAAATCCATATCGACCTGCTCTCCTCCAGATGAGAGTCCTAGAGGCACGAGGCGAGTATGGCGATACGAGTCAGCAGACTGGGATGAGATGCGGCACTTTTTTGCGTCTTATCCATGGCGGCAGGTGTGCTTCTCCTCGGGTGACCCCTCGTGCTGTGCTGACGTGGTTGCGGACGTGATTCAGCAGGGGATGGAGTATTTTATTCCATTCTCCGACATCCCGCTCGGTCACAAGTCCCGGCCTTGGTATAATGCGGAATGTGCCCGTGCTGAGGCCCGAAAAGAGTCTGCGTACCAAGCCTGGGTCAAGACCCGCGACCGCAAAGTTAGAGCGCGTAGGGTTCGCGCGAAGAAAAGAGCTTTTAATTCTGCCGCTAAGTTCTGCAAGCGGGTTTTGCGTAAGGCACGTTTTGACCATGTCGGACGTATTGGGATCAAACTAGCATCGCATCCTCCGGGTAGTAAACAGTTCTGGTCCCTGTCTAAAGCGGTTGAAACGAATTTCTGTCGTCCCACCTTACCTCCAATGATGAAACTTGATGGGTCGCTTGCTCACTCTGCAAATGAGAAAGCGAATTTATTTGCATCCCTCTTTGCAAGCAATTCACGTCTGGACGCTGGCTCCAAGCAACCACCCACTGTACCTCAATGTGACTCTTCGATGCCGGAGATCGCAATCACGTGGAAGTATTGTCAATACAACAGCAAAGGAGTGAAAATAAAGATGAGTTCCCAAAGCGAAAAATAGATTTTAAAAGACTGTTACATAAAATAAAAGAGGTTTCTGTATCTGACTCTAATTTTGACGTTAAAGTTAAATCAGTATTTAGTTTAATATTCCAAGAATGTTTCCAGTACATTTTGAACTTAGTCAAGGAGACAGATATGATTAGCACTATTATTTCCGCATTTTAAGGCTTGTTTACATAAAGTCATTAACTTGAACATAATGCAGTGGAATGCACAGAGCTTGAAACCGAAGATAGAGGAAGTCAAATGTTTATTGTTACAAGAAAAGGTACACATAGCGTTAATAAGCGAAACATGGTTGGGAGAACAGGTACGTCTCAATTTAAATCAATATAATATTGTTAGGCGAGACAGAGAAGATTCGTATGGCGGTATAGCTATAATAACACATTACTCATTAAGTGTTCAGGAAGTACACATTGGGTTAAATAATTCAGGCATCGAGTTAATATGCATAAAACTAAATAATTCTAGATACATCCAGTATATAATTCTTATATACTGTCCTAGTTCGGTACACACAACCCAAACAGATTGGGATGCTATCTTTTCTATGTTTCCTAAAAATTGTTTGATTGCGGGGGACTTTAATGCCCATCATGCAAACTGGTCATACAAGAACGATACTCGAGGTAAACAAATTTTTGAATCTGCGTTGGAATTTGGTTTTACTTCCCTCAATAATGGACAATCCACTAGAATTAAATTAGTGAATGGGGTTTTGCAAAGCTCTTCTCCTGATGTCACATTTGTATCGGTGGATATCGCTTTTTTCTTTGATTGGTATGTTATGAATGAAAATCTTGGAAGTGACCACTTGTTTGTCAAAATTAAAGTCAAGTACAATGAGGAGGTAATTATAAATAATAAACGGAACTATAAATTAGCAGACTGGAAAGGTTACAAAGAATCTCTGCTTGATGTTTTTTCTTTACCTATTAACAATAACGATGTTCAAGTTTTGTATGATCACTTCATTCGTCAAATAAATAATGCGGCAAATACTAATATACCTTTGATTAAAGTCTGTAATAACCCAAACAGCAATTTTAAACCGAAAGGATATTGGAGTCCGGATATTTCTAAGTTAGTCGGTGAACGTAGATTAGCCTTAGGCCATTTTAGGAGAAACCCAACACCCGCCAATCTCTTACTACTTGAAGAAAAAACACAAAAAGCAAGGCATGCAATCCAAACAGCTAGATCAGCTGATTATCAAAAATTTTGTGATAGTATTGATCATAAGGTATCGGCGTCTGACATGTGGCACCGTTTGAGATGGGTGAAGGGCTACAAAGGAGCCAGGGCTCATTGTTCGCGGGAGTTAAGTCAAGAAATGCTTTGTGATATTGCACCTGACTACGTTATACCACCTAAACCACTATTCATGTCTGAAAATGAATTATTAGAATCAAAATTTACATTACAAGAAATGATTCACTGCATAAAAAAAAAAGATTCTGCGCCAGGAGAAGATAAAATTACGTATTCTATGATTTCACATTTACCAACGGTGGGAAAATTATTTTTGCTTGAAATTTACAATATTATTTTGAAAACCGGTGTTGTTCCATTCCAATGGCGGGATATTAGAGTTATCGCAATCCCAAAATCGGGATCAAATACTAACAAACCAAGACCGATATCATTAATGTCTTGTACTTGCAAAGTATTCCATAGCATGTTAACAAAAAGGCTAGAGTGGTACATTGAAAGGAAGCAGATTCTATCGCCATGTGCAACGGGTTTTAGGAGGGGTCAATCTAGTCTTGACTGTTTAACGCGTTTGGTGACCCAGGTTCAGATAGGCTTTTCACGGAACTATTCAACCCTAGCTTGTTTTTTGGACATTAAAAGTGCATACAATAATATAGTAATAGAAAAGTTATTGTCCATTCTAGATAGTTTTGATGTTGGTAAAAGGATATGCAATTATTTATGGAACTTTTTAAGCGAACGTCACCTCAAAGTTACTGATGAATCAGTGGGGGGAACTGATATGATCAGATATGCAGGAAAGGGATTAGCCCAAGGTGACCCTATGTCACCATTACTGTTCAACTTAGCGACATATAAGTTTTGTCGCGAAATCATTGAGGTGTTTATATGTCAGTACGCCGATGACTTTGTACTATATACAACTTTTAATAATGTTTTAGAGGGTAGGAATAAAATCCAGAATGCATTAAATGTATTTATCATCTTACTGGATGAATTAGGATTAGAATTATCTAATAGTAAATCTAAATATTGTATTTTTAGCAGGGGATTCAGACAACAACAAATTCAGCTTTTAGGAAACAATTGTGAACTTGATTCCGTACTTACTTACAAATATTTGGGTGTTTGGCTAGATAGGTCATTGCGCTGGGGTAAGCACATTAATGAGACTGTCGAAAAGGTTCAGAAACTTATTAATGTGCTTAAAATTCTTACTGGTACTTCTTGGGGTGTCCATCAGATTCACTTACGTAGGCTATATATTGCTTTGATTAGAAGTAGATTGGATTATGGCTGTTTCTTGTATGACAATAGTGCAGACTCAAATCTCTACAAGTTAGTCAAGGTGCAAAATCAAGCTTTAAGAGTAGTAGGGGGCTTCATAAGAAGCACTCCGATTCATGTTATGGAATCCGAGCTCTGTGTTACTCCACTGCATTTAAGAAGAAGATGGTTAGCCGTTAAGTATTGTTTGAAGGTGCGTTCATTGTCAAATAATATAACAACCAAGCTGTTGGCAGAGCTTAGCGATCTTAGACACATCAGATATTGGTCAAAGAAGAAGATCCCGTTACTTGTTAGTATTTTTGAAGAAGTTAAGGAAGAGAATGTGAGCTCGTCTTCCATCCTGGAAATGTTTACTTTGGACACATGGGTCACGAATATTAATACTCAGAATACAATTTCAATTAATTTAGATTCAATTAAAAAACCTAAAAGAGCGTACGAGCATAATTTAATAAAAAGAGAGGTGTTGAAAGAAATTAGAGAAAAATATAATGATTATCATATTATTTATACTGATGGGTCTAAGAGCGTTAATGGAAATGGCGCTGCGTACTATGATCCTTTGAAACCGGAAAATAGTGATAACAGCTGTTTTAAAATAATAAATTCTGTGTCGGTAATGACTCTGGAACTCCTTGCAATCTCAGAAGCACTTGGTTATATTCAAACTATCGACAAAAGAAAAGCAGTAATTTGTGTAGACAGCAAAAGCGCGTTACAACATATAGCTCGATGCGCCTCTGGTTGCAGAGGTGCACCGATAGCTTATGGTATTCTGTCTAAGATACTAAAGTTAAGCAATAGCGGGTTTGATCTGAGGTTGCAATGGGTTCCATCGCATATAGGCTTACAGGGTAATGAGGAGGCGGACCGTTTGGCAAAATTGGGAACAAATGAAGGAAAAGAAATACATATTAAATCCTATTATGTGGAACTATTACCTAAATATAGATACAAGTGTCATGATCTTTGGAAAGAATATTTCGATGAGAGATCGAAGAGTAAAGGAATATGGTATAGATGTATGGTATCGGAGCCTCCTCATATACCATGGTTTTGTAACACTAAGTTAAACAGAGGGCTGGTTGTGGTCGCCCACAGACTGAGGTCTGGGCACATGCCGCTCAATAAATTTGGATTTTTGCTGAAGAAGACGAATTCACCCAACTGTGAGGTGTGTGCAACGCCGGAGGATGTCTTACATTTATTGACGGAATGTGTCCGATTTCGGTCTGAAAGAGAAGACTTAATTAATCAATTAGAGCTAAATAGATATGATGTGGGTATATTTCACCAAATATTGTCTACACCTAATTCGGAGGCGGCCTTCAAAGTTTTTAAGTTTGCTAAGTTACGATTTAGTTAATTGAGATTTTGTATGAGGTACGATGGGACTGGCATACACAGTTGTGTAAAAGTCCCTAATTAAAAATAAAGAGAAAAAAAAAAAAAAAAAAAAGCAACCACCCACTGTACCTCAATGTGACTCTTCGATGCCGGAGATCGCAATTCACATTAAAGAGGTCCGAAGAGTTTTGTGCAGTCTAGACGTGAACAAGGCAAGCGGGCCGGACGGTATTCCAGCGAGAGTGTTGAGGGAATGTGCGCCTGAACTGTCTCCTGTGTTGACACGCTTATTTCGCCTCTCTCTTGAAAAAAGAACGGTGCCAAAATCCTGGAAGCTTGCAAATGTTCAACCAGTGCCCAAAAAGGGCGACCGTACAGACCCTGCACATTACCGCCCGATCGCCATTACCTCCATTCTATGCAAGGTTATGGAAAAGGTACTGAACAGTAAGTTGCTGACCTACCTTGAAGAAAATGATCTCCTCAGTGACCGTCAATATGGCTTTCGCCGGGGACGGTCAACTGGCGATCTTCTTGTGTATGTCACGCACTGTTGGGGTGAAGCCATCGAGAAACATGGCGAAGCACTTGCTGTGTCGCTTGATATCTCGAAGGCCTTTGACAGGGTCTGGCACGCCGGTCTACTCAGCAAGCTTCCTGCCTGCTTCCGGTATCCCAGCTGATTTTTGTAGCTGGATATCAGACTTCCTAAGTGAGCGGTCGATCAGGGTAGTCGTTGACGGCTGCTCCTCTGACCTTATGGCTATTGATGCCGGAGTTCCTCAGGGGTCTGTTCTCTCTGCAACTCTTTTCCTGCTGCACATCAATGACCTACTTCAGCCTGGTATTGTTAGGTACGCAGATGACAGTACTGTTTCAGAGAGATACTTGTCCAGCACAAGGGCCAGCAGGGCCGAAGTTCGTTTCTTGAGAGAGGCCATGGTGGAGCGGACAGATTTGACCTTAAGCCTTGTCTCCCAGTGGGGTGATGACAATCTGGTCTCTTTTAACGCCACCAAAACACAGGCGTGTGTTTTTACCGTCAAAAGGAGTCGATTCGACCAGACTCCTACTTTTCGGGGTACACCTGTTCCTGTAACAGATCGGCTCGAGCTCCTGGGCATTTTTTTTTTTTTTTTTTTTTCAGGATGGGAAATCATCAAATGACTCCTCCCGCTCTGGGTGGAGCGGAAGGGAGTGTCAGACTCTTACTGACTAAAACCCACCCGTGTTCCTTCCTTCGCCCTTTATGTTCCGGGCCAGCGGTAACCCTTTCGGACAATCCCGCTGACCCGGCAGGCTTCGGCCCTTACGGGCCCCTTCTTTTAATGCTGACATCTCTTTGAGGCGCGCGTGGAACACGTACGCGCCGTCCGGCACGGGCCTGGTCCTGATCGGACGGTGAGCTACCCATTACTCTCCGCCCGCAGGCCCGCGCCTACGGTGGCCGGGAGTCGTCGCGCGGCTCCCGACGCCCGGAGCGTCTCCCGCGGTGGCTGGGACGGGAGGCTCTCTCCCTCAGCCGTCCCGCCGCCTCCTTCGCTAGCATGACTGCTTCGCAGAAGGAGGCGACTGCCCCCCACTCCCTCTCGCCCCGGACCATGGCTTGAACCAGGCCCGGACACGAGAGGTCGCCGCCGCTGCCGATCGCCTCTACGAGGACACGGCGGTGCTCCGCCCAAGCGGGGCAGACCTCCACCGTGTGCTCCACCGTGTCCTCTGGGCGATCCTGGCAATGGTGACACCCGGGCGTTTCCTCCCGCCTGATTATGTGCAGGAACCTCCCGAAACTTCCGTGTCCGGTGAGGACCTGCGTCAGGCGGTAGGTGAGGGCGCCATGACGCTTCTCTAGCCACTCCTCAAAGAGGGGTCTTACCGCCGCTATCGTGGCGTGCCCTGCGCTGGGTTGCGACAGTCGCTCTTTCCATGCCGCCACGAGATCGCGCCGGAGGTCCGTCCGCTCCGCCGCAATTTGCTGCGGAAGCGGAGTTTCCCCCCGGCGTAGTGCCTCCGCGCCCCACTCATACAGGCGCGCGAGGACTATCGCCTCCAGATCCCATGGCGGCAGTCCGGCAAGGAGGCTTTCCGCCTCGCCCGAGATCGTGCGGTACCCCCGGATCAGCCTTGTGGCTACCACCTTCTGGGGCGCGTTCAAATAATGGGCGGCTCGCCGCCGCAGTGAACGCGCCCACACCGGGGCCCCGTATAGGGCCATGGACCGCACGACCCCCGCGTAAAGCCTCCGGCAGGAGGCGTTTGGCCCCCTCAGGTTGGGCAGGAGCCGCTTGAAGGCGGCCCCGGCCCGTTCCAGTTTGGGAGCCAAACGTCGGAAATGCTCAACGAAGTTCCACCGGCTGTCGAGGACGAGACCCAGGTATTTCATCGTCGTCTCGACGCCGATGTGAACCCCTCCTACCGTTAGTTGGGATCCCGATGGTGGCGTGTTCCGGGGCCCATGAAACGACATGGCCTCGGACTTGTGCAATGCCACCTCGAAACCCAACTGCCGGATCCTCTCCACGACTATCGCAACCCCGCGTGTCATCGCGTCGGCCGCCGCCTGATGCGACCTCCCCTGCGCCAGGACTAGCGTGTCGTCAGCGTAGCAAACTACGCTGACGCCATCAGGGAGGTCGGCCCGCAGCACCCAGTCGTAACCGATGTCCCACAGGAGCGGCCCCAGAACCGATCCCTGTGGGACACCGCACGACATCTCTCGCCGGTTCCACTCCCCATCGCGACCGGGGTAGATGACGGCTCTGTCCGTCAGATACGCCCCGACTACTCGACGGAGGTAGGTCGGCACCCGGTGATACCGGAGTGCCTCCCCAATGCAGCCCCAGGGCAGGGTGTTAAACGCGTTGGCGATGTCGAGTGACACCGCCACGACGACCCCACCCCGGGACACTGCGTCCCCCGTCGTGAGGGCTCTCACGCGCATGATGGCATCCACCGTCGAGCGCCCCTTGCGGAAGCCAAACTGGCTTTCCGCAAGATCCGGCCCCGTCCTCACCAGGTGCCCGACGAGGCGGCCTGCAATTACTCTCTCAAAGAGCTTGCCCACCTCGTCGAGCAGCACAATGGGCCGGTATGCGGACGGAGAGTCCGCAGGGCGCCCTGGCTTCTGAATGAGGACCAGCTTCCCCGTCTTCCAACGGAGTGGAAACTGGCCTCTCTCCATACATGCGCTTAAGAGCGCCTCCAGTCGAGGCCCGAGAGCCCTCGAGGCCAGGACCCAGGCTTTACCTGGCAAGCCGTCGGGTCCTGGGGCGGTATTTTTGGCCTTCAGCCTTCCTACCGCCGCTCTCAGATCTACCCCGGTCACTTCGGGGATGTCGTCGTCGTCCATGTGGTCCGCTTCGGGCACCGCAAGTGACGGAGCCATAGGCGGGGGAATGTGCTCCCCCCGTGAAGGGAACAGAGCGCTCACCACCTCTTCCACAAGCTGGGGGCGGAGACTCTGCGTCAGCGGGGGGGCCCAGGTGCGGAGTTTATTCCGCACCATTTTGTAAGGGCGCCCCCATGGATCTCTGTTCAGAGTCTCCACCATCTCCTCGCGGGCCGCATGCTTGGCCCGCTGGACAGCCTCTTGGAGGGCGGTCTTCGCCGCTCTGTACCCCTCGTACAGCTCCGCTTCCGTGGCTTCCGCACCCGGAGGGCGGATGCGGAGCCTGCGGTGCCTGGTGTACAGGTGCCGCGCGTCGACGCACGCCTTGCGTAACGCCTCCACCTCCTGCGACCACCAGTACACCTGACGTCGGGCGCGTCCTGGCCGGACTCGGGGCATTGCCACGTCACATATCTCGGACATGGCCTCCCGGAACCACTCCGCCTCATCATCAATATCGGCAGGCGGAGTTGACATCTAGTCTCAACTTCGGCGCCACCATCGAGTACAAAGCCCAAACTGCGGCCAAGAAGCTGGGCATTCTTAATAGGGTGAAGCGATACTTTACGCCCGGACAGCTTTTAACCCTTTACAAAGCACAAGTCCGATCCTGCATGGAGTATTGCAGCCACCTTTGGGATGGCTCAGCGAAATACCAACTTGCCGCGCTTGACTTGGTGGAACGCAGAGCTAAGAGGCTCATTGGCGACGTAAAACTGGTGGATGCCAAGCTTCACAGCTTGGCTCATCGCCGCAAGGTTGCCTGCTTGTCGGTCTTCTACAGATTGTACTTCGGTGAGTGTGCCCAAGATCTCCACGACCTCATTCCACCGGCCCCCTTCTACCTTCGGACATCCAGACGCACTGCAAGTTACCATCCCTGCCTAGTTGCTATTCCACCAATTCGCACTAAGCGTTTTCAAATGTCCTTTATAATGCGCACAGCAAAAGAGTGGAACTCTCTACCTGTGTTTGTGTTTCCGAGTGAATACAACCCGAATCTCTTCAAAGTAAGAGTGAACAGGCTTCTTCTGGGTAAGCTCACTCCATCGTAGACTTTATCTGTGTCATCTCTGACCTAGATTAGAGTCAAGAGCAAACCCATTTCGAATAAAAAAGAAAAAAAATGTTCTGTTATAATACCAACTATTTATAAAAAAATGTTGCGACCAATTTGGCAGCATTATTAAGTAATACCCCAATGTAAAAGTTGCATCCCTGAATAGCATAATTAAATAATGTGGAGCTGGAGATATATATGAACATTAGCATAACATGACTCTTTTAATCCCCGAAGAATTAGGCAGGTACTAAATATGGCAGTTACACCCATATTGCGCCAGTTATCTATGTCGCGTGTCGTAGGGGACGAGCCTACTGCCACCAACCGGGCATACTCCAGGCTGCTTCGGAGAAATTTCTGACGGAGAAACTTAATAACACTTAACCCGACCTGGGAATCGCCCCAGGAGCACATGCTCAGCAGCAACGCTTGCGACCGCTGCAGCAACGCTTGCGACCGCTGCACCAGCGAGGAGATGTACTCTTATAATTATTCTGTAACCTTTACGAAAGTGATTTCAAGTTCCTGGTCAGTATAAAGGGTAACCTTTTTTAGCCTACATGTATTAGTAGGTCCTGTAGGAAAGTAACAAAATCCTTTCCGTGGGTAACTGGGTAGGGGGCATGAATATCCACCAAACAGTAGGTAAGTAAGGTTGCGGGGATACGACAACTGCGAAGCGCGCTACGCTCCTAAGAGCAAAGAAGAGTGCAGTAAGTATTAACAAGGTGCTAGTAGTTACTGTAGGAACATCATTGTTCACCTCGCGGCCTCCGACTTGCGGCTCTAGGCTCTCCGTGTGCAGTCCCGCAGTACACTGTGTCCAGTGGAGGATGTGTGTCAGTGTGTCGGGGTAACCGGGGTTGAACGTGTGCGCGGTCTCGCCCGCCGAATCCTCGCAAAAAGTTGGAAGCACGACATTCTGCGTCCACGGTGGTGCTCTCCTCTCCCGCGCGCGGCTGTTCGCAGCGCGAGTGACAACGCATGTGCGTCGCGCATCACGCTGCACGCTGCACCGGCGGTGGCGCGGCGCTGCTCCGGCGAGTCACGGTGTGTAATGAGGTGCCCCGCACTGTCTACCGTACAATGTATGTACACACATTGACAGCGGTGGCGCGCGCGCCGCTATGTTTTGTTGCGCTGTGCGCACAATGCCTCATTAGTCGTAGAGGCGCTTGTGGCTGACTGTGCTCACATTACCTCCCGCACGTGTTCACTTACACATACCTAGCACGAGTAATTCCTTAGTTTTACGAATGATTTCCTGCAGCTTTGGTTCGGTGGCGTCGTCGGCGTGGTGGTATCGTACCTCCTACCTACACCTAGACGCATTAGCTAATACAATATAGGTATACGCAGTTTACCGAAAGTCGCGTCTCTGAATGGTGACCTTTCCTGTCACATCTAAATACGAATCTTGTTAATACTTCATCTCAAGACAGAAGAGAAAATTAATGACTGACTTCATTTTAAATAGCCGAGTTGGTTGCATATCTGTATAGTTGTGTATCGTGTAATGTATCGTGTGTGCAGCGTGGCGCGACATGTTGCTGCCGGACCAGACGTACGAGGTGGCGGCGAAGGGCGCGGGCCGCGCGCGAGCCGGCAGGGGCGCTCCCCTGCTGGCTCTGCTGCGCTCGAGGCAACTGCCGCCAGACTTCTTCTGCGCCAACAGACAAGGCGACACATCCTCGCGACAGAACAACACGAGCACACTACCCGCGAGGTGCATATGTGCAGCAAGAGAGCTGAACAACCCTGTCGATGCTGATGATGAGATGTGTGGCATGTCCCGCAGGCCAGGCACGACAGCAGCGCGCGCAGAGCCGCGGCGGCGGCGCCGGCGCGCGCACCGCACCTCACCACAACACGGTCAGTAGGTCATTTTACCACCAGAAAACCTCCGATACATAATACACGATATATAATAATACTAAATGACGCGTCAGGGAAAAGTTATAAATTATAAAAAATCATCAAGTCAATGTCTACGGAACATTTATTGTTCTGGTTTGACTGAAAAGTTTTCGACCGGGGGCGCCAACATTTCTTCAAGTAGGTACAGCTCAAACTCAAAACCACAGATAAGGTACACCTAGATAACGCAAGAGCAACTACTTCGCGTGTCAAAAATCGCACTAGCTTACGTTCAGTAATCGTAAGCCGCCACTGCTGGCTACTGAGCGTGAGCTCTGGCGCTAGGCCCGGGGTTGGAGCGAGACGGGTGGCGCATGCGGCGTCTTTGAATTATTTATTATCTTCGTCGTGTGTGATAGTCCATTGAATTGTATGGCGAGCGATATTGTATCTTAAGATAAAATATTTAGTGTCCGACCGAAACAGGTTTTTCAGCCGAAACCGAAACCGAACTTTCGGCCTTGCTCTTAGTTTTGGCCGAAACCGAAACTTACTTAAACATATTTAAAATTTCTATCGTATACAGAAATCTGGTGTGTTTTTTACACATTTATTTGAATATAGAATGTATTTTATACATACAGACAGTTGAATACTTACCTAATCATTTACGAGGTCGGTCCCATAATGAACTGGCCTGATATATGTAGTTCTACGCGACATGTCGGTACATGTTGTGTTGCATTAAATAGTACGTTTATCGTGCACTTAATATAAGAAACACGCATCGACATGAAATGCTTAGTCTTAGTTTAGCAGGCATTAGCATAACGAGAGTCGCGTATTTTTTCAAAATGTCGAAAACTGAGTATCGAAGTGTCATAAAGTTTTTGTTTAAAGAAGGTTTATGCCCTGCCCAAATAAAAGAACGATTGGATGACGTGTATAAGGAGTCTGCCCCCTCCTATAGCACAGTGAAAAATTGGGTGAAAGAGTTTCGTCTCGGGAGAGAAACCGTCGAAGACATTTGCCACGACGGTCGACCTGTGGAAGTGCTCACTCCCGAAACGATTGCTCTTATCGAAGAGGAGGTTCTGAGTGACCGCCGTTTGAAGATTAGAGAAATTGCAGTTAGGCTTAGGCTTTCTAAAAGTACGTCATCGTGCGATCCATGAACATCTTCACATGAAAAAAGTGAGTGCAAGATGGAAGCCGAAACTTCTTTCAGCGGTACAGAGACAGGAAAGAGTGCGCTGCGCTTCGGAGTTTTTGGATCTTTGTGGCGAAAATTCAAAGACTGTGATCGAGCGGCTAGTGACTGGTGATGAAACTATGATCTTGTATTATGACCCACAAAGCAAGCGCGAATCAATGGGATGGCGTTATAAGGGTGAAAATCCCCCTAGAAAGGCAAAGGTGCAACAATCGGCTAAAAAACTGATGTGCACAATCTTTTGGGATTTTCAAGGCATTTTGATGGTGGATTTTAAAGAACGTAATACAGTCGTGAACGGCTAATATTATGCTTCTTTAATATATAAATTACGAGACAAGATAAAGGAAAAACGAAAAGGCAAGCTGTCTAAGGTGTCCTGTTGCTCCATGACAACGCCCCTGTTCATACCGCTGGTGTTTCGAAGGTATGCAATTCGTCAATGCGGGTTCACAGAAGTTGAACATTCACCTCACAGTCCAGACATGGCCCCGTTTGACTATTATTTATTTACAAATTTAAAGCGAGACTTAAGAGGAAGAAAATTTTCAAGCGATGAAGAGTTGCAGGCGGCCGTCTTCGGTCATTTTGAGGCTAAAAATTGTGATTATTTTTATAAAGGTTTAGAGATGTTGATTCACAGATGTCAGAAGTGTGTTAGTAGTATTCATGGTCATTATATTGAAAAATTAAATTGGTTTCGTTTCATTTCCTTTATTAGTTCATAGTTAGGCCAATTCATTATGGGACCGCCCTCGTATGTGAAAAACACAACCTCAACTCCATGCGATTAACGATGGACGGCGGCGAACTGGGCCGGCGACGCGACGAGCGAGCACGAGCTGGCCGCGAAGTTCGCCGAACGATGGACGATAATTCATGAACACTCGAGTTTCGGCGCGGCCGAAAGTTTCGGCCATTTTCTGGCCGAAACCGAAACTAAGGCCGAAACTAGATTATATGGCCGAAACTGGCCGAAACTGGCCGAAACCGAAACCGAAACCGAACTTTCGGTCGATCACTAAAAATATTATAGTAGGTACCTTAGCCGTGTGCCTGTGCAGCGCCCCTTAGTGAACTCCACTGTGGGTGACGTAACCTACGACAAACTTATTATTTGCGGTTGGTACAGTAATCGGGTCTAGGGATCGAACCGCAAAATTAAGTTTGTTTTTTTGTTGTATATACTTTTCCGGGATAAAAAGTACCCAGTGTGGTGCCCAGGATATTAAAGAATGATTATACCAAGTTTCATCGTAATCTAACTGGTAGTTTTTGCGTGATGCCTGAACAAACAGACAGACAGACAAAAATTTTTTTAATGACATTTTTGGGTTCGGTGTCGGTATAGTAACACCCCCTGCCATTTATTTTTTTGATATTTTCAATGTACAGAATTTTCACTTCTACAGATTTATCATAAGTATAGATTTTAATATCGTGACATTATTTACATTTGTTTATACTTGATCTAAAATAATAGTGTATAAAAAATATTTAAAAAAATAAAATATTAAAACATTTGTTTAATTTAGTAACGTTTGTAATTAAATTAAACCCAATTATATGTTAAATTAGCATCGATAATAGTAAGAAACGTCGATAATTTCTGTCGACAATTTTTTATATCCTGACAACCCTAAGATAAGATAAGATAATTTTTATTTGTCCAAAACATGAGTATACACACACATAGCATGCAAGATGTTACATCAAATTATAATAATATGACAGTCATGTTTTGTCTGAACGGCGTACAAATATAATAATGTCGGACGCTACACAGCATCAAGTGATTGGCGCCATACAGAGCGCCATTAGCGTTGTCCTGGATCTCGGGATACATAGTTTACTATTGTCGCGTCTATTTCGAACTACTCTATCTGACACTAAGGGGAATAAGTGTGGATTCGATTTGACAAACATAATGGTCTCTAAAATGTACATTGACGGAAGGGTTAATATTTTATATACTTTAAAAAACGGTTTCCAACTCTCTGTAACATGAAGTCCAAACATAGCCCTCAGGCTTCTCTTTTGCGTTTTAAAAATCGCAACCTTGTTTGTTGAATTTCCCCAGAAAATTAGTCCATATCTTAAGTTAGAGGACACTAAGCCGTGATAAGCGGTTAGCAGCGCATCAACATTTAGGATGGGGGCCAATTTATACAGTGCATATGTGGAATTACTAATTTTTTTGCTTAATGCTTCCGTATGCGCTTTCCCATCTAATTTACTGTCAATAGTTACTCCAAGAAATTTGGTTATGTTCACTTTGTCTATGCTGTTGTTACAATAATGGACATTTACATTTAGTACGGATGATCTTTGGGCAAAATGCAGAATATTCGTTAGGAATGTCAGTTTGACATATGTCGAAGAGATCAAGCTATCTTTTATGTACTTAGTATAAAAGTGCAACCAGTGCCGTTATCAAAAATTAATAAGGTTCGACGAAACTACCAGAATATATACTTTTGTGTTTCAATATTAACTTGTGCGAGTTATAAACTTGTGTGACATAATATAGCACTGTGCGACAACAATCCCATATACAGGAGTTTGGAATACCTACAACTGACAATACAGGGAATTTTGATTTTTAGTCACGTTTAAAATCAGTTCGGTTTCGGAGGGTATTTGATGTTTCGTTCTACCGGCCCTTAGCACCTTGATACATACATCTATGTGTCAAATCGAATGTCCACTGCTGGACAGCCTCCTCCAAGCGTCGCCACTTCGACCGGTTATGTGCTTTCCGCATCCAGCGGATTCGCTCGAATGTCAATACCTGCTTTAATTGGGAGACGAATTGTCAGATTCGAGGAATCAATCGTGCTTGCTGTATTATTCAGATATGTATTATATGTTTGTTCGTCGATCAAACTGCTGAGGAGCTCAGCGCATGTGTGGCGGCGGAGGCGTATGCGCAGGTGGCCCGTGTGTGAGTGTGAGGGAGGCGGTCAGTGGCGCGTTCCACTAATATCTCGTTTTGTCCCCATCGTCCGTCTTAGCCAATTTAAAGGAATCTGCGTCAGCTGAAAAAACTGCATCGTGTGACGTGCGTGCTAACAGCTCCATCACTCAACGCCCCCTGGCGGCGGCTAACGGCCCTGCGGCGACGGAACACAGCCTGCGAGGTTCCACGTTGAGCCGCTCTGCACTATGTGCATAGTTAGTTAGTCCGCCACGCGATAGAAGGCGCTCAAGTTAAGTACGAGGACCTAGACCGAATGCATATTTGGCTAAAATGTGGAAATTGTCAATAAACAATTTAGACAGTTTTAATTTAGCAGTTCAAACTTTAGAACTGTGTTCGATAAGTGACTTGGCATATTTACACCGACGGGACTGAATAAGTAAGTCCAGTGAGGAGCGGGAGCTACCTACGGCACCTACACGTCTGCCGAGCACTTCGTAGACCTGTGCTGCGGCGAGCACGTACGGTGCAGCACGTGCTCGGTGACGCGTGTGTACACTACGAGTGTGCGGTGTAATAGACATCGACGCGCGCGCAACTTTGGTTCTTGTAGCCAGGGCGGCCCTGAATCTTTGTTTTGTTTCAGTAAACGTGTCTCCAGTGTTACAGCCATAGTCATAGTATTAGATGGCTGGCTTTTGATAAATAGGCGATGAAGAATAATCAGCCCTCAGGCCTCCTCTCCTAGAGGAGACTGGGCTGTAATCCCCACGCGAGCCCAGTGTACGATGTTTTCCTTCACCGTTTTGAGAGCGATGATGAAATAAGTTACACAAAGAAAAGCGCTTGCCTAGGTTCGAACCCCCGACGTACAACTCGTAAGTTACCACTGGGCCATAAAGGCGATGGAAATATAATATGCAGGTCACACGAACTACTCGTGACCCCCGAATTATATGTAGGTCACAGGACCTGCTCGTGACCCCCGACTTCCCCTCAAACTGATGGAAAACTGTACAAAACGGGAAGAGACCTGAGACCTTCTGTCTTGTATAGAGCGGAATGTTGAGTTATCAGCAGCTACGATTAGAAGACAGGCAATGGCACGTGTGTGTGTGTGTGTGTGTGTGTGGTGGCGTGTCCAGAATGGATGCCATTAGGAATGAGAAGTCAGGGAGCCTCAGGGAGGTAATAGTATAAGAGGGAGTTTGAAAGTCGTGCCATGTCAGTAAACAGGAGGAGAAGCCACTTGCCGTATGGATATCTGATGCGGAGGAATGAGCAGCATGCGACACCAAAACTTGGTAGAAATGAATGTGTAAACTTGGTAGGTATGAATGTGGAAACTTGGTAAGTATGAATGTGGAAACTTGGTAGGTATGAATGTGGAAACTTGGTAGGAATGAATGTGGAAACTTGGTAGGTATGAATGTGGAAACTTGGTAGGAATGAATGTGGAAACTTGGTAGGAATGAATGTGGAAACTTGGTAGGTATGAATGTGGAAACTTGGTAGGTATGAATGTGGAAACTTGGTAGGAATGAATGTGTAAACTTGGTAGGTATGAATGTGGAAACTTAGTAGGTATGAATGTGGAAACTTGGTAGGAATGAATGTGGAAACTTGGTAGGTATGAATGTGGAAACTTAGTAGGTATGAATGTGGAAACTTGGTAGGAATGAATGTGGAAACTTGGTAGGTATGAATGTGGAAACTTGGTAGGAATGAATGTGGAAACTTGGTAGGAATGAATGTGCAAACTTGGTAGGAATGAATGTGCAAACTTGGTAGGTATGAATGTGGAAACTTAGTAGGTATGAATGTGGAAACTTGGTAGGAATGAATGTGGAAACTTGGTAGGTATGAATGTGGAAACTTGGTAGGTATGAATGTGGAAACTTGGTAGGAATGAATGTGCAAACTTGGTAGGTATGAATGTGGAAACTTAGTAGGTATGAATGTGGAAACTTGGTAGGTATGAATGTGGAAACTTGGTAGGTATGAATGTGGAAACTTGGTAGGTATGAATGTGGCAAGCAATAAAAAAAGAGGTAGACCAGCAACGAGAGAACGTGATTGTGTGCGATGATACGGTGAGGAAAGAGTATTCCGAGATGAGCTAACAGTGTGGAAGAAAAGAAGTTCTGCAAGAGCAGGAGAATGATGAGTCTGATGACTCTATAAGATACTCGACATCAGTGTGACACGGTTGTCCTGTAATAAATTAAATTCGCTTGTATTGTTTGTGACGCATACTTGATGGCTGACGGAGGCTTTCGAATTGTTCCAAACCACCGCGCATCGCTCGTCGGCATCGCAGTAAAGTGATTAATGTCCCACTGTCAAGGAATTTGTTCTGAGGTTTCACGGGAACCTTTGCGCTCTTGTTGTTTTAAAACTTAATATACAAAGCAAAAACAATTTTGGAAAGTCCTCAAGCAAAGCACGAGCTCGTCGTCCCTGATGGAGCATCACAAAACGCTTTATGTGGAAAACATAAGCTGGTCGCGAGAGTTATGCAACCTGCGCAAGCGCAGCACTTGCCACGGTCTGCCCTGGTGGTAAGCGATTATGTACAGTATTACGTATATACTCGTATGGGAACATATTACTTACACTCTTCCAATTCGAACTGAGTGAATTAAAACACGAAATTGCTACGGTTTGCAGGAAGTTACGATGTGTTTTTTCCGTACTCGCGGTTATCATTTTCTGTTCAATCTCAGAAGATCCATTGGCCAGATCCATGATGGATCTAGTGGCGATTGTTTTCTCATTAGGTCCATTTATATAAAAAAATAAGTAAAATGTATCCAATGAGAATTATTGATGTGAAAAAAATTAATGCTACAAAAACAAATAAATATCACTAAAACAAGTTAATATTAACAAATACTAATTTTAACAAATTATTATCCTGACACCTGTCCTTGTGAAAAAGATTCTTTGAGAAAAGAGAGGATGAGGCAATGAATGAGGAGACGATGGAAGGGCAGTAAGGAAAAATCGATAATATTTAATTACAAGCAAACATTGGTTTATTTAGAGAGAAATTGTCAAGAACATGCTTATGGAATCTGTAGCCCTCGCATAATAATACTTTACCACGCCCACTTTTCATAAATTTCAACTCTTCGTTCGTACTCATTTTCCGTAATTAATTATTATTAGAATAATGACATTCAAGCTTCAATTAGATATTGACTGTGATTATCTGGGTCAGAAGGAGCAAAGTTAATAAAAAGCCCTTAGTGTAGGTAACATTCAAATCACACATATTTTATTATCGTTTATCATGATTTCACATAACCATCTCACGTAAACCACAGTATACTTTAGAAAATAATGCATTGCACATACTTTCTACATAAATTACAAAACTAGCAATAGTTAAACCATAGAATTCAACACATTCGAACAAAATAACGGTCACAATTTTATAACGTAGTAAGATATTTAAAGAATAGGTACTTATTAAATCAGACTAACTTACA
Source organism: Luperina nickerlii (assembly GCA_963855955.1). Classification (NCBI taxonomy): domain Eukaryota; kingdom Metazoa; phylum Arthropoda; class Insecta; order Lepidoptera; family Noctuidae; genus Luperina; species Luperina nickerlii. The sequence goes on along the minus strand of OY979675.1, from coordinate 22,661,089 downwards.
GTAACTCCTTTGACTTTCCAACTTGTTCTCTTGGTGGTCCGGGCTCGAATGATCCCTCGCCCCAATGTCCTCAACCTCTTATTTTGAGCGTTGAATCCATAGACACAAATTACAAACGGTCGTTGTTACGTGACAGGCAAAGGAAATGTATTCAGTCAGCCAAGTCCACAGACAAAAATTAAAAATGTAGTAAACTAAATGTACTTCTTGTGAAAATTTGTATTAATACAACCTTAATTCCCTAACAGACGGCCGTCCTGAAGAAGGAATGACCCCATTCCTTTCCGGCCATTCGAGTATTTTGTGTGACTCTATACAAAACAAATAGAACACTAGGTTCTTGACCAAACTAACACCTTATTGACACAACACAAAAAATATATTAATAAATGTGTAGAAATGTTTGAAAACAGAACTAATACGCTAAGTAACTAATACGAAACACAACTAAGTAATACAAGAACTTCTAATTATGTACCAAAGATCATGAAAATATAATAACGTCGTTAAAAGATTGTATAATCAATTCAAATAGGTATATAATTATTTAGGTAATATGTACATACATCAAGATAATCCTGTTAACGTTCATAACAAATAATAACAAAAACAACGAAAACAAAATTTTAAGTAGTTATGTTTAAAAAAAAAAAAAAACATGAAAATATAACGTAATTAACACTTTGTAAAATCTATAAGAAATTGATTGAATAGGTACATGAATAAGGCCATCCCGTTGTTAGTCATCGCACATCCGTCAGCCTAGCATCGGGTCATTATTGGCTCGCATCGTCTGCTCCTTGTCAACCAGTCTTCAATCAAACTTGGAACCGGAACGGTCCTCGCGCCTCGCGGTGTCGTCGCGGCGACGCGACGGAGAGTTGAGCGCGCTCAAACGCTTGTGCAATGAGCCGAGTGTACGTTTGTGCAATGAGCCCATAACGTGATTATTGGGGTACTGTAGAAACCTGAAAACAGAAATATATTAGTAGAGTTCGATTGGGACTAGTACCAAACACAATGATTCAGAGTTTTATGACATGATGATGGAAATAAATTAAATAAAGAGAAGATTAACAAAAATTTAAAGATGAAAGAGAACGTTTAGAGGGAGTGAACACCGCTTGTACTTCGGCATACGACATTGTTACTGCCTACCGCTTGTACTTCGGCCTCGGTCCACTTTTTAGGGGGGGCGTGAACACCGCTTGTACTTCGGCATACGTCATTGTTACTGACTACCGCTTGTACTTCGGCCTCGGTCCACTTTTTAAGGGGCGTGAACACCGCTTGTACTTCGGCATACATCATTGTTACTGACTACCGCTAGTACTTCGGCCTCGGTCCACTTTTTAATACTTACAAGCAGCTCCAGAGTAGCTAGCAGCCCGTCATGTAAGATTTATTCTGTAATCATGTAACTGGGAAGGATTTGGGGAGGAAAGACCGTATTTGTTATGAGTCTAGCAGATAGTCTAAGTCGGCAAGTCGGTATTAGTCATAACCAAGTCATAACATAAGAATAGTATCTTAATTTGAATCGGAACGGTAACTAACTCTTTCATCAGCCTCGTTACTCGTAAAGTCATTGTCTTCGCCGTCAGTGTCATTACTAGGTGCAAAAGTTATCCAACGTTTTAACTGGTCTGCTGGATAAATACTTTTATACTTACGTTTTGAATGTCCTTCAATACTAGAGACTTCATACCGATCGTTTTCTAGAATCGCAGTTATTTTTAAGGGACCCCGAAACTTTGGACATAACTTTTTACTTTTTCCGTCTGCTGGATTGTGATGATTGGGAATCATGACTAAATCATCTATTTGAAAGAATTTCGTTGGAGCCCTACCGCTATCAAATTTCTTTTTCATATATTGCTGATTCTTTTCGGTGTTTTCAAGAGCAGCCGATCGTATTGCATCTCTAGATGGGCCTGATTCAGAAGTATCTATTAAATCGGCTAGCTCGTTTAAAATGGGACCCTCCCCAGGACAGATTGTGCGACGTCCGAATACTATTTCTGAAGGAGATTTTCCCGTGGTTTTATTGGTCATATTATTTAAACTCCATTGCAATTTACCTACTCTGACATCCCAGTCGCGCTCCGCCTGATCGTGATTAGTTGCGGCTAAAGAATCGAGAATTGTACGATTATATCTCTCAATCTGCCCATTGGCTCGTGGTGTTGCTACAGCGTTCAGTACATGCCTAGCACCCATTAATTTTACAAAGCTTTGGAATGCCGCTGATGTAAAACTAGTACCGCGATCGGTGATTATTATGCTCGGACTACCTATTACGTCAAATATTTCCTGCAGAGTCTTGATAGTTGTTTTAGTTTTGACATCTTTTACTGGTCTTATAAAAATAAATTTACTGAAACCGTCAATTACACCCAGTATGTAAGAATTCCCCTTTTTGCTCCTAACAAATGGTCCTAGATGGTCCATGTGAAGAGTGTGAAATGGGACGTTACCTTTGGGGATTGGATGTAAGTAACCAGTAGGTTTACTGGTAGATGCTTTATTGTATGCACAATTAAGACATGCTTCCACATATTTGCGAACGAAACGTTTCATTTTTGGAAACCAATAGTTCTGTTTTATTTTATCTAAAGTCTTTTCGACCGCAAAGTGCCCCATCTCATCATGACATAACTGACAAATACGCCATCGTGCCCCATTAGGTACAACCCATTTTTTTTGATCCCCTACTATTCTATAGATCTTGTCATCCTGGAGGAGGAAATTTGTGTGGATATCTTTAACCTCCTTTTTGTTACTTTTTAAGATCAGTTTGATGTGTTGTAATTTAGGATCCGACATTTGAACAGTTTGAAGCCAATCGGTGGCACTGATATTCATGACATCATACTCCCTAACATCTAATAGTTCACGCGAGTCTCGATAAGCTATAGGATTTCGGCTTAGTGCGTCAACGTGTTTCATGTTGTCGCCTGGCCTATATTCAATACTGAAATCGTATTCTTGTAATAATAACCACCATCGTGCTATTCGCGGCATCAAGTCACGCTTTGTCAGTGTAGTCCTCAATGCGTTGCAGTCCGTGAATACTTTAAACGGTATACCAATTAAATATATTCGAAACTTCTTTAGTGACAGGACAACCGCAAGAGTCTCCAATTCATAAGAATGAAGGTATTCTTCATCTTTAGTTGTTTGTTTACTAAAGTATGCCACTGGCCTAGGGGGAGATTTTTCATCAGGTTTTTGAAGCAGAATTCCACCTACCCCTAATTTGCTAGCATCGCAATGGACCTCAGTTATGTAAGTTGTATCATATAGAGCCAAAATGGGGCGTTCTATTAACTTAGTTTTAATTGTATTAAATGCTTCCTCTTGGAGACTACTCCAAACCCAAGGGATATTTGCTTTTGTTAGAGAAGTCAGAGGTTTAGCAATACTCGCAAAGTTTGGAACAAATCGTCTAAAAAAACTTGCGAGACCAACGAATTGACGGACCTGATGAACGCTGCTTGGTGTCGGGAATAAAGCTACTGCCTCAGTTTTTCTACTACCGGGCCTCAGACCCTCTTTGGAGATTTCATATCCTAAGTAGTCTAACTTCGTTTCAAAGAAGAAACATTTCTCGATATTTAAGGTCAATCCGGCTTTCCGGAGACAACCAAAGATTTTCCTTAATTTTTCCATACCGTCGTCTATGTCAGTAGCGGGTGTTAAGATGTCATCCATATAGGGTAAAGCTAGATCGAATCTATCTTTCCCTAGGGCTTTATTTATCATGTGTTGAAATACGGCTGGTGCATTGACTAAACCAAATGGCATTCGTGTATATTCGAAATGTCCGTCAGGAGTTACGAACGCTGTTATATGAGTCGAATCTTTTGCCATCGGAATCTGGTAATAGCCTGATTTTAGGTCTAAACTCGTAAAGAATCTTTTGCCGTTAAGTCGGTCTAGTTGGTCATCTATGACTGGCATAGGGTACGAATCCTTGACGGTTTTTTTGTTAAGTGCCCTATAATCTACACATAAACGATAATCATTATTTTTCTTTTTGACTAGAACTATTGGGCTTGCGTAAGAAGAATTGGATTCTTTAACGATATTGTTATCAAGAAGCTCATTTACAAGTTTTTGAACTACTATGCGTTCGGTATATGGTAATCTGTATGGTTTGTAGGAGACTGGAGAGCTGTCAGTAAGTGTAATATGCATTTCTGAAATAGTCGATGTTCCCAGCTCGCTCACGTTCAAAGCAAAACAATCACGATACTCATTAACCAACTTTAAAAGTAGTTGTTTCTGTTTGTCAGTAGTCTCAGAACCTATTTTTAGCATGTCCATTGTCAGGGGATCAAGTTTGTTATTGCTAGGTTTGTCAACCGTCAGTTTGTAGATCCCTAATTTGTCAGCCCTTTGGAAATCACTATAAATGTCAAGGGAGATCGGTAATAAATTAGCCCTTGCAATAAGCTTTCCCTTAAGTAACGTATGTTTATCCCCAGATAAGTTTATAACTAATATCTTTCCTAAGCCGTTTTTAACTGTATATAGACCTTGCGGAATCATAGTTTCTTCCCCCGTTTTAAAACAAGTGTTTCCTAGTAAATATATTAACCCCGTGTGTTTACTTCCTAAATGTATATCTACGCCGACTAGCCCATTAATCTCTACGTATACATCTGATTCAACGTAAACTTCCGATTTTTCTGCTTCGGCCACCGCTGAGTATAACACCAAATTTCTATTTGTTTTGTAAACTCTAACGTCAGATAACTCAGTTAGGGTCTGACCAACCAGTACATCTGTGTTAAGGAACTCATTATGTACAATAAAAACTTCTACTACGGCAGTAACAAAGTCCACGCCTATCTCGACGGATGCCTTACCTAACGGTAAAACTACACCAGCTGCAAAGCCTTTTAATACAGGGAGTCCGACTGTCGAGGTGTCCAACTTTAATTCGTCTGCTGTGCTCCGTTTGATAAGCGTGCACTCGCTACCGAAATCGACAAATGCAGTTTTAGGTATGCCGTTTACTGTTATATTTTTTGTATAAATATTGTGACTAGTTTTACTAGCTTCGATCAACTGTACCTTATTGACGGGATTTGATGGATGTTTATCTTTATCTGCATCACGCTTGCAATGTTCCGCTAAATGGCCCATTCTGTTGCATTTTGGACACTTTTGAAGAGGCTTTGGACACTTCGGAACAGTGTGTCCAGGCTCCGAACAGTTGTAACAACGGACTTTAAATGGTGGCTGTTTATTGTTTCGTATGCCTTCTTTAGTTTGCATGGGAGTTTTCTTTATTTCCTTTATACTTTTACAAGAAATATTCCGTAAATACTTGAGCAGCCTACTCGGTCGCCTAAAGTCTGAGCCTAACGCATTCAGACGGATATTATTATCATATATGCCCTGTACTATACAGTCTACTGCGTTTTTCCCCTTAATTCCACAATGATTTACAAGTTTTGCTTTATCATAGAAGTATTCTTCTAGAGTTTCATCCCTCTTACTCTTCCTGTCTAACATCTCAATGAGTTTATCCGCGTAATTTTGGTCGTCAGGAAAACTTTTCAGTAATTTGGCCTGCCATTCCTTCCAGTTAAGCTTAACCGACGGTAAGCCTTCATACCATCTGCGTGAGAGACCAGCGAGCTTAGGCAATGCATTATAAATAATTTCTTTATCATTCCAGTAATATATGCGAGCAGTTTCGTTAACTTTCTTTAACCACGATGTCATAGTTTGATTTTTCTGACTCGGATCAAAGTTTGGGATAACGTCTTTGGCGCCTATGAAGCTACTTTCATTACGTTTATTTAGCGCATCTATTAACTTTTCCATTACACTACTTTCTTTTGATTTAGAAGTAACGTTTTGCTTTCGGCCTTTAGTACGGTTTGATTTCGCTGGGCTACGTCTATGCCTGCTGCTATTTGATTCGGATGAACTTGATATTGTTGTAGTACTCGTTACTGAACTTATGCTAACACGTCGTCTCTTTTCTACATGTGTGTGATCATGGCGCGAGCGTTTTTTATTTTTACGCTGACGAGAGCGCGAACGTCCCCTGTATGTTTTGGAACATTGTGAATCCATGCTACGTGACCGCCCAATAGAACGCGAAATTCTGCGCTTTCGCATTCTCTTTGGCGATCTCTTTCTATATCGTGAGTGTTTAGCATTTGATGTGGAGCTTTCAGAGGTGTCCCTACGTGTAGATGATCGCGAGCGTGTCAGAAGACGTTTGGGTTCGCGATATCGAACCCGCGTGTTTCTCTCCTTAGATCTACTCCTACGCTCTACTACACGTGGAGGTGTATAGGCCTCTCTAGCAGACGTCCTATCCGACATTGTCACAATCTTATATTATTGTTATTGTCAAGTCACGGTCAAATCGGTATTTGGAATAGTAGGAAAATATTGATATGATTAGAATAGTATTCATAAAACCTTAGTAGGTACATACATGTGGAGGAGAGAAAGAAAAAAAAATATGACTGTTCACGCATGTTGTTGTCAAACTGCGTGTTGCTATGACACAAGCTTTAGGCGCTCTTTTCTTTGGGGTACCTACTTACTCGCCGAAAACAAAAATCAGCACGTCATCTTCGGACGCCCAATGAGAGGTCCTCAAGGAGGTCGTCAAAGAGGCACCAATAGGAGCAGTTTACGAAGACTTCCGAGTACTCCTTCGCGACACGTTAAAACCGCTCGTTTTCTTCAAAAAACTAACACATTAAAATCGACCTTGCTCTGTATAGCTTCATTATCTCAAACTTAAAGTACTGTACCTAATACTAACTCAAAATTGCAATAAATCAAATTTCTAATATTTTCACCAAGAAGTTATCATTTACTTCAACCACAACCACACCTTGAAGAGGAAGACGCTTAACGCAAGAACATAATTTTTGGTCCTTCGTGCCGCATCAAGTCAGTGAACTAGCCCAGAGAAGTGGAGAGTCAGACGTGGACACGAACGAGAGACGCGCAATTCGGTAAGACGTGCCAGCCAAGACTCCCAACCAACCTTCTCTTCCCTTGTGTTAATAGTGTTTCTACTCTCGAATTCCAGTGTTCTGTACATCATACTTACACGCGAGATCAGTCAGGAGCCGCAGCGACTACAGCCTCTGCGCTCCAGACACAAAAATTGGGTTCGCAAAATCGTGAGTACTCCAGGTTTCTATATCCACCAGAATGTCTGAGCCAGGTGCTACGCGTCTAAAGGTTTCTGTTAAATCACCTCTTGAAGCTCCGTTAATTACACAAATTGACATCCTCACACGCAAAAGGGGAGTAATCAAGGGTAGATTGTCCTATTTGGAAAAATATGTTGAATCATTCCAACAGCCGTTAGATGCCAGTAAAGTTTTTGAATTCAAATTACGCATAGATAGTGCTACCTCTCTGTTATCCGAATTTAACTACCTTCAGTCGCAAATTGAAGAATCGTGTGATAGTTTGGATGAACATCTGGAATATAGGGAACAATTCGAACAAAGGTACTTTAGGGTCATCGCGCAAGCTAAGTCTATGTTGTCTGAGGATGGAAAAATACCTAAAAGTTCCACTAACTCTGATCCACTACAACTAGTGAAGTTACCCACTATACAATTACCAACCTTTGACGGTTCTTATGACAATTGGTTAGAGTTTAGGGACACCTTCTTATCCTTAGTGCATAATTCCACACAAATAAGTCCGATTCAGAAGTTCCACTATTTAAAATCGGCTTTGAAGGGTAGTGCTGAATTAGTGATCGATTCACTGGAATTTTCATCCAACAATTACAGTGTTGCATGGGAGTTACTCACTAATAGGTTCAATAACAGCCGTCTACTAATACACAATCATGTAAAGGCTCTTTTTTCCATACAAGCTTTAACTAAAGAGTCACCGGTATTACTGCGAAAGCTCGTCGATACGATGTTAAAACATTTACGCGCACTAAAAATACTCGGTGAGCCGACAGATTCCTGGGATACCCTCATAATTTACATGATTGTGTGTAAGGTGGACCCTGCTACCGAGCGAGAATGGGAGCAATTTGTAATCACACAAATGGTACACTGTCCTGTCAATACGAAGTGTGAGTTTAAGGTCGAGGATTTAATTCGTTTTCTCGGACAGAGAGCGGACATGTTAGATAAGCTATTAGCGACGCATAGTAAAGGCACACACGATAGTAAGAAACACACTAATGCGGTCACTTCTAAGGTACACTGTAACGCTTCTTCGTCCGACATTACGAAACCACTGTCGCACAAAAAACAGTACAAACCTTGCCCCATGTGTAAGGAAAAACATCCGTTATTTTCATGCCAAAAATTCCTTGATCTGTCCATTGCAGACAGACATAATTTAGTCACGCAGAATAAATTATGTACAAACTGTTTGCGCTCAGGGCACCAAGCGAACGACTGCCCATTCGGACCGTGTAGGAAATGTTCTACGAAACATAACACACTACTACATCGTAATGAGTCAGAGGATAGCACGCAAAATCAATCTCTCTCATTAGTGACAGTAGGACAAGTTTCGCAACCCGCATTTGAATCACACACACATAATGCGGACTGCGACAGCGACCCCACCACGCTAGGGCCAGTCGCTAAGCCAGTTCTGTTGTCCACCGTGTTAGTTGAGATAGCCGATATTCATAATAATTATCACACGGCACGCGCACTTCTCGATAACGGTAGTACACGATGTTTTATCACAGATGCGTTATGTAATAAATTACACACACAAAAAATACAGTCCACTTACAAAATAACAGGTGTAGGTAACTCAGTTTCCCAGGTCACAGAGACCTGTAATGTTAGAATTAGGTCCCTGGTAGGTTCCTACACTACACACATACATTGTTTAATTCTACCTTCCATAACTTCACAATTACCAGCCGTTTCTTTATCTAAAGATGGTTTTAACATTCCTGTAAATATTCAGTTAGCCGATCCCTATTTCTTCGAGTCTCAATCCATAGACATATTGATTGGTGCTGACCACTTCTGGGATCTTCTGGAAAATGGAAGATTTCGGTTGAAAAATGGTCCATACCTACAAAACACTAGATTAGGGTGGATCATTTCAGGGCCTTTGAATACTCGCACACATAGTTCTCATGTTTCATGTAACGTCACATCGTCATTGGATGAGCAGTTGAGGAAATTTTGGGAGCTCGAAGAGATAGGCAGATCGACTGATCTCCACAGTAATGAGGAGCAGGCTTGTGAGGATCATTTTATAAAGACCACCACACGTGGTTCCGATGGCAGGTTTTGCGTTTCCATGCCTTTGAAGGAGTCCCCTGACGCATTGGGTGACTCATACTCTCAGGCAGAACGTCGTTTCTATGCACTAGAGAAACGTCTGCAACGCACGCCGGCCTATAAACAATTATACATGCAATTCATCCATGAATACGTCGCATTGGGTCACATGTCACGTATCTATGCATACGACAAACCACACTACGTCTTACCACACCATGGTGTATTCCGCGAGCATAGTACTACCACTAAACTACGAGTTGTTTTCGATGCTAGTGCCAAAACCACGACCGGCAAATCACTCAACGACATACAACGCGTAGGTCCGGCAATACAGGGAGACTTGTTTGCTATTTTGCTTCGATTTAGACAACACAGGTGGGTAGGATGTGCAGATGTCGAAAAAATGTTTCGCCAAATTCGGAAAGACCCGAATCAGCGAAATTTACTTTTAATTCTATGGCGTGACAACCCCACAGACCCATTAGAAATCTACAGGCTCAATACTGTCACGTACGGTACCGCATCCGCACCGTTTACTAGCGTACGTTGTTTAAAACAGCTGGCATTAGAATGTTCTGAGCCATTGATTCGCACAATCATTCAGGATGATTTTTATGTCGACGATCTGGTGACCGGTGCTGACAGTATTGAGGCTGTGAAATACATAGCCAAGGAAACAACAAATGTCCTACAGAGAGGGTGTTTCCCACTCCGCAAATGGATCTTCAATTTTGATCATGACACACAAGAGTTTGAGTCTCATTCCAAGGAACTTTCACTCGGGGAAAACGCACATCACAAAACCCTAGGATTAGGCTGGTATAATCAGTCTGACACTTTGCATTTTCACACTGAATACACAAATGACAATCGGCAGTTAACGAAACGCATCATATTGTCGGAAGTCTCTAAGATTTTCGATCCCTTAGGGTTACTCAGTCCCTACGTCATGACTGCAAAGGTTTTACTTCAGAAACTATGGCTATTGAAATTAAGTTGGGACGATAAGTTACCTAGTGGCGTCACACACAGTTGGGCACAGTTCATAAATGGTATAGCATTGCTAAGTACATTACGAATACCGCGACACGCTATAGGTATCGATGCTACTCGTATAGAACTACATTTATTTACCGATGCCTCACAAACAGCTTACGGCGCGTGTGCTTACATTCGTTCCATATCAGGTAATTCCATAGTTACAACGAAGTTACTGTGCTCAAAGGGAAAGGTTGCACCCTTGAAGCCCGTCAGTATACCACGATTGGAACTGTGCGGCGCCCTATTAGGCGCGAAGTTATACGATAGAATCACAAAGTCACTTCGTTGTACTTTTGATAGTGTCACATTTTGGACAGATTCCACTATTGTAATAGGTTGGTTACGCATGAATCCTAACTCTCTAAAGCCTTTTGTCCAAAATAGGGTCGCGGAGCTACACGAATTAACAAAGGATATGCCCTGGAACCACGTATCTGGTAGGGAAAACCCGGCGGATCTAGTATCACGCGGTGTAACCATGGACATTCTTAGTTCATGCCCGCTTTGGTGGGAAGGGCCGTCTTTCCTTTCGGATCCGTCATTTAATATAGCCAATCTAAATAGTTCTGACCACACAGATTATACAACACTTGATTTACCAGAGGTTAGGTCTCAAGCACATATCCATCAAATCTCTGATACGGACAGTTGGTTTCCATTCCATCGTTTCACTCGATTCAGTCACATGAGACGTGTTTGTGCCTATATGTTACGTTTTGTGCATAATGCGCAAAACAAAGCCGCTAAGCGTATTGGCTCATTGAACGTCAGCGAGTTAAACGAGGCACTAACTATTCTAACCAAGGCGTCACAGACACAATCATTCCCCGACATTTTTGAGAGTTTAATTAAACACAAAACCTTAAATCACTCACACAATTTAACAAAATTAAATCCATTTATAGATGAACAAAATTTAATTAGAGTCGGGGGACGTTTGTGTAATTCACCAGAGTTTTCGTATAGCAAGAAGCATCCATTACTATTATGCAGCAAGCACACATTCACACGGTTACTGTTTTACGCCGAGCATGAGCGACTACTGCACGCCGCGCCGCAGGCCCTCTTGTACACGCTCAGAGAGAAGTGGTGGCCGGTGGGAGGGAGAAATCTCGCCAAACAAGTTGTGCATAGTTGTGTTCGATGCGCTAGATTTCGTGCCAAGCCTATTGCACCTATTATGGGTAACTTACCTGCACAACGCTTGTCTCCAGGGTTTCCTTTTATAACTACAGGTGTGGACTATGCGGGACCAGTTCTCATATTGAACCGTAAAGGTAGGGGTGCTAGAACCGTGAAGGCATACATATGCATATTTATATGTTTCACTACTCGCGCGGTTAGCTTAGAACTTGTAGGTGACTTGTCAACAGACGCATATCTATTGGCTCTCAAACGTTTTGTCTCACGCAGAGGAAAACCGTCACACATTTTTTCAGACAATGGAAGGAATTTCGTTGGCTTAATGAATTTATTTTCAAAATTCCTTTCCGAATGTTCACAAAATATTATAGATTACGCTACTTCACAAGACATTAAATTCAGTTTTATTCCCCCTTACGCTCCGCATTTTGGTGGATTATGGGAAGCTGGGGTAAAATCATGCAAACATCATTTGCGCCGTGTTGTGGGAAATTCGCACTTAACGTATGAGGAGTTCAACACTGTTTTGACACAAGTGGAAGCAGTCCTGAACTCCCGTCCTCTTAGTCCTATGTCCACAGATCCCCATGACTTTCAACCCCTATGCCCAGCTCATTTCTTGGTTGGCCGTCCGCTGACAGCGCCGGTCTGCGAGGACCTGATTGACAGATCTTCACACCGTCTCTCACGCTATCAACGAGTGGAGCAGATTCGTCAACACTTCTGGAGCAGGTGGTCCACAGAGTACGTTTCCGAGATGCAGACCAGGACGAAGTGGAAGGCAAGGCAAGCTGATCTGAAACCAGACACACTGGTACTCATAAAGGATGATCATGCACCGCCGCTGAAATGGAGTCTTGGCCGTATCATCAGCACTGTTCCAGGCAGCGACGGAGTTGCACGAGTGGCGGATATCCAGACCGAAAAAGGGGTCATAAGAAGGGCATTCTCCAAGATCTGTCCACTGTGGGATACTGAAGCTGAGTGAACACGTTGAAAGATCATCTTTCAAAGCCGGGAGGATGTTCACGCATGTTGTTGTCAAACTGCGTGTTGCTATGACACAAGCTTTAGGCGCTCTTTTCTTTGGGGTACCTACTTACTCGCCGAAAACAAAAATCAGCACGTCATCTTCGGACGCCCAATGAGAGGTCCTCAAGGAGGTCGTCAAAGAGGCACCAATAGGAGCAGTTTACGAAGACTTCCGAGTACTCCTTCGCGACACGTTAAAACCGCTCGTTTTCTTCAAAAAACTAACACATTAAAATCGACCTTGCTCTGTATAGCTTCATTATCTCAAACTTAAAGTACTGTACCTAATACTAACTCAAAATTGCAATAAATCAAATTTCTAATATTTTCACCAAGAAGTTATCATTTACTTCAACCACAACCACACCTTGAAGAGGAAGACGCTTAACGCAAGAACAATGACAAGTTATCTAAGGATTAAAACGACGTACAGATTCAGCGAAATAAATTTTTCAGTAAAGAAATAAACATAGTTATTCTATTAAATATCATTTGAGTAATCATTGACATTGTATTGAATTCTTTTCATTTGTATATATATATACGTATTATCACGTTTCACTGTTTGCTGTGTAAGGGTGCATTTGTTAATAAAAAAAACTAACAGCAAGATGCATGTCGGATGACACCAAAACCAATACACATCTAACCAAAGGAAACATCCACACCCATCCCGGAGTGTAGCCCCGGCAAGGTGAGAGTGGACATCTCGCGGTGTTCCTCCAATACCTCCATAGAGTAGCCATGGCAAGGTATTTACAGGAACACCTCACAATGGAGAATATGCATTGGCTTAATAATCAAAATCTGTGTCTCCGTAAAGTGAACATAGAAAGATGCATACATGTGGGAGCACTATAATACTATCCTAGTGCGGTGTGTATCCCGGAGTGTAGCCCCGGCAAGATACACACAGCCCTCGCAATCCATGCCTACGTCTCCATAGAGTAGCCATGGCAAGACGCATGCACGTTGGAACTTCGTTATACCGCTCCGGAAAACATGTGTATCCCGGAGTGTAACACGGAAAGATACACAATGCCTTCACAACCCATGCCTGCATCCCCATAATAATTTAAACATGACTAAAGCACACAGTGAAACATCAATTTCTTTCTTAATTTCTTTTGTCCAACTGTGACCGTTATTTTGTTCGAATGCAGGTAGAAAATTATTTAACTAAAATTACATTTGTATTAAATATGGGCGCTGAATTATCCCACTTCTGACTTATTAGAATAATGACATTCAAGCTTCAATTAGATATTGACTGTGATTATCTGGGTCAGAAGGAGCAAAGTTAATAAAAAGCCCTTAGTGTAGGTAACATTCAAATCACACATATTTTATTATCGTTTATCATGATTTCACATAACCATCTCACGTAAACCACAGTATACTTTAGAAAATAATGCATTGCACATACTTTCTACATAAATTACAAAACTAGCAATAGTTAAACCATAGAATTCAACACATTCGAACAAAATAACGGTCACAATTTTATAACGTAGTAAGATATTTAAAGAATAGGTACTTATTAAATCAGACTAACTTACAGTAACTCCTTTGACTTTCCAACTTGTTCTCTTGGTGGTCCGGGCTCGAATGATCCCTCGCCCCAATGTCCTCAACCCGTAGACAGAGAATAAAGGTAGACATGCTATAATTGCGAAAGCGAGATGACACATGTTTCAAAATGTATATGTGTGAGCAGGACATAGCATAAGTTTTCTATCTCTATTTGCGTATCGGTTTTTGTTGTTTGCCATCACTAGTCATTGATGGCAAACAAATGTGGTGTCAAAATATTTTTGTTGATATAAACTGTGAAACGCATACTTTGTGTAATTTGTGACTATAGTGATATTCCAAAAGGTATTATTTAGAGTCTAACGATGGTGAATTGCAGTATATATGGCTGTAAAAGTCGTAGTGAACGAAATCAACCAAACATAACCTTTCATCGGTAAGTAGCATTTTTTAACTATTACAGCAAGTAAATCAAAGAATTATTGTACACAAGACTATTTTGTGTCAATATTAAGCAAAATTTATTGATAATTTTATCTAAAAAGACGATAAAATCCTAACTTGTTTTTTGTACTAACCGACCAAAGTGTGAGGCATTTAATGTTAGGTTGTTATCTATTTTACTTCGTGTCATTTGTCAATAGTCGGATAATAACTTGACGGGGATACCAGCACTTAATTATTTTTACCACTGAACGTATTTAATTTCTTTACTTTTTTTTTAGTTTTCCGAATGAACCATTTTTAAGAAAAAGTGGACGAAATGTACGGGCCGAATTAACTGGCATCCAAGTCGTCACTCCCGAATCTGCTCACGACATTTTCAAGCTAGTTGCATTCGACAGAAATTAATCGTTCGATATCCACACTTTTCATCCAGGTAAAGTAAATTTATTATACATACCAATTCGTTCTACACGTTTAATTAACTTTGATACATAAAAATTTGTTGTGACTTTATTTCGTGTGACACGGAAATAATAGTGTATCATTTGAGATGACTTTTTTAATATTATTACGTGGAATTAATTTAAGTGGAATATATACTAACCTAATTATTAAGCTACCAAACAATGCAAAGGTGATACAGTAATACTAACTAACACATTCTAAAAATTATTATTCCTTAAACAAAGAAAAGAAAGAAAGAAACAAAACACATTTATTACCCCCCCCCCCCTTGATTATTTTAGCAGTTAATCGCAAGTTCGTGTCCGTTTTGTTTCAAATTTCAGGTCCCACCGGCTTCAGATCAACCGAGTTCCTCTAAATGTGATATTTTGGGGGTTGATATGGAAGCAAAGGATTATTTGGTACTTTCTTAATTAAATTTTTATTGTAATTATTCACTCTAAATAAGGCTATAAGTTTGAAATATCTCAAAGTTCGTATTCATTATGCAACTAAAAAGCTTTCTGAAAAAACTGATAAGGTCAGAATTTTTTATAATAAATTAGTTTTATTTAAAGGTCAGTAGTACCCAATTAACCTGTTTGGTAATCAGATCTCGTTCGTTTTTCAGGACACAGATCAAAAGGAATGATTAGTTTTCCCTTTAGTCCTAAGTACCATTTTATTATGTATACTTTGTCATTCAAGGTTTTAATTAAACTATACTTGATCTACACAGTTTTTTTATTGCATCTAAAATTATAGCACGTCTATACTACGCGCGCGAACTGAATTATTTCAGGGCCTGTGATAAAGCGCGTAAATAAGTTGTGCTACTTATGATTTATCCAACTAGTGCTATTTACATCTTGAGGTGAAAATAAATTTATATCGTAGTTTAAATTGTATTAAAATAACAATTACAACTCACTTGTTTTCGCGCTTCACCTTTACTTCTCTCGCATCCGGTCGCATTCAGTTCGCGCGCGACCTGTTGTTATTTGTCACACTACTGTTAACTAATAATCTTACAGCACTTGATTATAAAGTTTTGCTATGAGACTAACCCTGAAATATCAAAATAAAAATCTGCTGTTGCATACAAAAATGCATGAAACTGATGTTTTTGAAGTGAAAACTTCTTTAGCGGCGCTGTGTACTTTTTTTGGAATGGGTAAAAACTTCTAAATTCGCGTCAGGTCACGTGACCCTGATCGAAAATTCGTAAGACGTAAAACGTCAGACGTAAGACGCGCGTTGTTGAGGACAGCGCCATCTATGCACATCGGGAAGAACTACGAGGGCCTCGCGTACTAACGTCAGACGTAAAACTTAAGACGCGCGTTGTTGAGGACAGCGCCATCTATGCACATCGGGAAGAACTACGAGGGCCTCGCGTACTAACTACGTAGTTCATCCAACAACGACGAGATGGCGTTGTAAATCTGAATAAATTCCTTTCACGAGAAGAATAAACCAGTCACTTTGGTCATCATACCTGATTTGCAAAAAACCCTATAAAATAAGGAACACACCTTAACACGCGTGTTTTGTTTATAAGACGATTCACAAAATACACTCGTAATTGTTCAAGTTTTCACTTCTGTCGGCACTACCGGAGTGCCAGTGTTTTTTTTTTGCTATTATGTATTTTTCAAACATACATACGCTCGAAGTTATAAATATGTCACCCCCTGAAAGTCTAATGACAATTAATTGAATGACTTAGTAGACAGTACAATCAAAATTCTCATATACTATACTGTACTCTGATCAAAATACTCACTAAGTACCAGGTTACCCACACGATGGGGGAAAACGTCTAGGTATGGCAATATTAATTGCACGTAGCTGGAGTAATGTACTTATGTCGAACTATCGCTATCTCATACTGCATACGCTGAGGACTTGTCTACCTATATTCTCAGTCTACGCCTCAACCTCTTATTTTGAGCGTTGAATCCATAGACACAAATTACAAACGGTCGTTGTTACGTGACAGGCAAAGGAAATGTATTCAGTCAGCCAAGTCCACAGACAAAAATTAAAAATGTAGTAAACTAAATGTACTTCTTGTGAAAATTTGTATTAATACAACCTTAATTCCCTAACATTATAAACGCACTAAACTGCAATGTCAATATGACAGATATATTAATTTGGGATATTATAAGTCAAGCCACAACATTATTTATTGGCCACGTGATTAAACTTCTAATTTTATAACTAAGCAACGGGAAAATGGCATGGCTTCTAATAAGCTAATTCGTCTTTTTTACAAGGCCAACTAAATATTCTATAGAAAGCGTCAAGTAACGATCATCAATTATTGTGACTTGTCCTTCTTATTTATACATTGCCACCTTATTTACTAATTTGGCCACGGATTTTACATCTCGTCACCATTTTACGTTGTACAGCTTCAACACAATGTCCTCAAAAATATATAATTCAAGTTTCTACAGACAGCATCATTTATTATAACTTATCATGTAAAATAATACATCATATTCTTTTATCGTGAAAATAGCCACTGCATGATTTGGCGCGAGTACGCAACCGGCCATTTGCACCAATCAGAGAGCGCCATTTGATTCATGTAACGACGAGTTGAGTTGATCACGTGTAAAGCATGTGCTACACGGTTTTAAACGGCGGTTTGAAACAGAAAAAACAGATTTGCGCTTTGCCGGCTACACGGTTTAAAACATGTTTAAAACCATCAGTGTTTATAGAACGTTGCGTGAATAGGACGTCTCTACGCTCGCACTGTATGTTTATGCACTACAACGACGTCATGGCGCCTTACCTATCTAAAGAACAAAAAGTTGGCACACCCCAACTTTTTGCTCTTTTGTGTGCAATTTTCTCTTGCTCAAATTTTTCTTGCTCTTTTGTGTGCAATTGAAGAAAAAAAAGAATATGGATGAAGCGATGGTTAAAGGAGAGATTAACCCTTAGTCACATGAACTTATTTAATTTTGAATAGTAATCCTTTGCCCGCAATGATCAGAATCTAGTAAATTTATAATTTATTTGTGGCTAGGTATAATATCTGTATAAATATTATCTAGGCATGTGGCACTAGTTGGGGTTATTCTTGTGGGCTCCAAAAATATGTTTACAAGATTGTAGGACTGAAACAGACTTAAAATTTTAGTACAAGAACCTGAGTTTTCTAATAAATTTACATTAAAATCACCACAAATGGTAACGGACTTGATTTAGTTACAAATCCTGTGTAACACTTCATCCATTACCTTTTCAAAGCAGTCATACAATCCTGACGGTGGTCTATACACACTTAATACAATAGAGTGCTCCAATTCTATACAGGCAATTTCAACTGTACGCTCAACAGATAGGCTCACAATATCTTTACGATCTTTAAATGTGAGCTGGTTACTTACTAAAATTAATGAGCCACCATGTATAGAATTTATTCTGCTGAACGAACTACTTCTGCTACCAACTAACTACTTCTTCTAGTTCTGTAACTACTTCTTGTTCTTTTTCTTCTCATGCCATTTTGAGAACGTCGTCGCGTCGTCGAGTGCGTCTGCCTGCGCTCGCCGTTGCAACGTGACTGTTGTTCGCGAGGTTTTAAACAAGCGGCTAGACGGTTTCAAACAAGTTTTAAGCCAACGCTTCTACCAGTGGTTTCAAACGCAAGCCTTGCTGCCAAGGGTGTTTAAAGGTCAAACGAAATTTGGCATAAAATGACTATCTACACTGTTTTAAACCTCTGTTTCAAACCGCCGTTTAAAACCGTGTAGCACATGCTTAACGGCGAGCGCAGGCAGACGCACTCGACGACGCGACGACGTTCTCAAAATGGCATGAGAAGAAAAAGAACAAGAAGTAGTTACAGAACTAGAAGAAGTAGTTAGTTCGTTAGTTGGTAGCAGAAGTAGTTCGTTCAGCAGAATAAATGCTATACATGGTGTCTCATTAATTTTAGTAAGTAACCAGCTCACATTTAAAAATCGTAAAGATATTGTGAGCCTATCTGTTGAGCGTACAATTGAAATTGCCTGTATAGAATTGGAGCACTGTATTGTATTAAGTGTGTATTGACCTCCGTCAGGATTGTATGACTGCTTTGAAAAGGTAATGGATGAAGTGTTACACAGGATTTGTAACTAAAACAAGTCCGTTATCATTTGTGGTGATTTTAATGTAAATTTATTAGAAAACTCAGGTTCTTGTACTAAAATTTTAAGTCTGTTTCAGTCCTACAATCTTGTAAACCTATTTTTGGAGCCCACAAGAATAACCCCAACTAGTGCCACATGCCTAGATAATATTTATACAGATATTATACCTAGCCACAAAGAAATTATAAATTTACTAGATTCTGATCATTGCGGGCAAAGGATTACTATTCAAAATTAAATAAGTTCATGTGACTAAGGGTTAATCTCTCCTTTAAGCATCGCTTCATCCATATTCTTTTTTTTCTTCAATTGCACACAAAAGAGCAAGACACACCCCAACTATTTGTTTTTTAGATAGGTAAGGCGCCATGACGTCGTTGTAGTGCATGAACATACGGTGCGAGCGTAGAGCAGAGACGTCCTATTCACGCAACGTTCTATAAAACACTGATGGTTTTAAACATGTTTTAAACCGTGTAGCCGGCAGAGCGCAAATCTGTTTTTTCTGTTTCAAACCGCCGTTTAAAACCGTGTAGCACATGCTTAATTGTTATTGTCGTTCGTGCGTTCGTATCGAAAATCATTAGGTCTAACGTTTAATATATACAGCGTGGCGCTACAATGGTGACATTAATTTAACACACGTGTAGGGCTAGTGCCCTTTAATCATATTAATTTTAGTAGGTTAAAATAACTCGTAAATTGAAAAAAAAAATTTTTCAAACAAACTAAATGATAAAAATGTAACGAAAATTGGGATCACCCTTGCAAAAAATCATTCATGAAATTACTTACCTACGTTACGCTGGCTTACGTTAACTCGGAGCGGCAACGCGTCGCTTCACGCGCTGCCACTTTTCGCGCTTTAATATCGTATGGACGGTACTGTGATGAACTTGAAAATGCCTAGCGCTCTGGCGGAGGCTAGTTTTGGGTTGGTTTTGGAAATATTGTAGCACATTTTCAGTTAACTGGATTGGGTTTTGTCGTGTAGGTGGTCGATCAGGGCGTTGAGACCTAGGATCCACTGGCCGGTTTTCGCGGATGCGCTGAAGAGCTCCTATAATAGTGCGAGGATTAGTAGGGCATTGTCTTGAACCGCCATATCTCTCGCGATATGTCCTTATGGCAAGAGCGGCATTTTGACGACATTCTCCGTAAATTAGGATCATGTCCGCATATTCAGCTGGTGTGTAGTTCGGATGTGTATTTGCCATCACGATCACAAGTTTACACAAGCACTAATAACACAAATAAAAGCGCCCGTATCGCAAGAGATGTCAACGTACCTACTAAATTAGAAAACGAAAACAAAACATAGCGTCTTTATCGCAGTACCATAATCTAATTACTCATTAGTTCATTACACAAAAATAAATAAATAAAACAATAGGTAAGCGTCTTTTTCGCGGAAACATTCACAAAATTAGTCGACGTAATTATGTGCACTACTGTGAAGAAGTGTGTCAAGGGCACGAGTTAGGCTAGCACTAGATATGCAAAAAAAAGAATTAGATTTCGCTGCGACGCGACGGGGTGGGGGGAGGGCACGCGTCGCCTGCGCCGCCCGCTCGCCGACAAAGGGATATCACGTTACTTTAAAGTATTGTTTATTTATTTTAATTTCATTGATGCGATGTTATGATCCGTGACCTCGGCAAATGACCGCTGCGCGACAGTTCTTTAAGTACAGGTTGCTCCAAAATGCTATTTTAGAAAACTTTAAATAAATCCGCAAATAATAACGTTTAATGGAAACATAATTTCTTCATGAAATGAAAATGTGAAAACGTATATGTGTGTTAAATTAATGTCACCATTGTACCGCCACGCTGTATAAAAAACGTCATTATGGTTAACACCCCGACTCAGAGTACCCCGACTCGGATAGGTTAGGTTAGAAGGCTAAGGCGGGAGCGAAGCGTAGCGGAGCTCCCGCCTTAGCCTTCGTGGTTATTTTTTTTAAACCACCCAGAAGTAGGAGCCCCGCTAAGCGGGGCTCCGTCGACCTATCTTAGCGCAGGTGGTAATCAGTTACTAGTAATATTTAATATCTACTTAGGTTACTATTACCTATAACTATGATAGAACTTACAAAGAACAAAACAAAGTTTTTTTAAGTTTTAAAGTAGGCGTTTTCATCATATATTACATAAGTTTTATATCTTTTGAGTGGTATGTCAAACGATTTTGTATTTAATGTATGTTATGTCAAACGATGTTATATGTAATGTATGTTATGCTTGTAAAAAATAGTTATTTAAAAATTATATCAATCGTTCATTATATTAACTAATCGCTATATTAAATAAAATTATAGGTTCCGTTATTATATGTTGTTAATATTAGAGATTTTATTGTTATATCATCTATTACTTACCCAATATTAATGGCCAATATACTATTATTGATGACATTTTTAGCCAAATTTGGACGATCAATGAATGTGGGATGAGTTACATTTTAAACGTACCGAGTTAAAAAATTAGAAGCTAAATAAACATATTTTGTGATGTCATATATTACTATTTTAGAAGTTTACTGTTAGAATGCATGTTACAAATTTAGAAGCTAAAAAATAACCATCATACTGAGTTGAATTTAGATTGGATTACATAGAAGATAACTAGTGGCTAAGATAGTATTATTTAGATGCTCGTTAATTGTGGCTGACTTAGTAATTTAGAAGGCAACATACATTTTTAGAGGCAAATAATGCTATTAAAAAGAAGCCTGTTTAATTAGCACCCTATTAATTTATTACTCTTAATTGCTCATATCAAAAAAAGACTTGATAAAACTATTTTATCAATATAAAATAATACTCGTGGTTGTGACATGTAAAAATATAATTTCATTGTTAACAGCGGTTTCTAGGCAACATCTGACATAAGTTTAAAGGGCTATCAAAAAGTAATAAGGTTCTAGTATAACATACTCCTTAACATCCTCCCTTTTTGGCAACCCTATTACTACATCAAGCCAATTTGTTTTGCGATTGATACAATCCGTGGCTTATGTAATGCTTTGGTCAGTAAATCCGCTAGTTGGAACTCGCTGGGAACGTATTCTACACGTATTTCTTCATTAGCAACGAGTTCTCTCACATAGAAATGTCGAATAGCAATATGCTTGGTTCTTCTGTGGAGTTCTGGATTGTGTGAGATCTTTATGGCTGCATCATTATCAACCTTTAGCTTAGGTATTTCATTCAATTTAGATATTTCACCAAAGAGTCTTTTGATCCAGACAATCTCCCTAGACGCTTCACTGGCAGCAACTAATTCTGCTTCGGTGCTTGATATTGCAACACATGTTTGTCGTCGACTTGTCCAAGAAATTGCTCCTCCAGAGTATAAGCATAATATGCCTGATGTCGAACGTCCGGTACTTTGGTCTCCACCGTGGTCAGAATCACTGTAGCATTCTAGAATTCCAGCATTGCAGCTCTTCTTAAAAACTATTCCATAGTTGAAAGTTCCTTTGATGTATCTTAGGATACGTTTCAGCTTCTGGATGTCTTGTTTAGAAGGGTTTTCTAGACTCCGGGATACAACGCTTACAGCATATGCTAAGTCCGGTCTGGTTCCAACGGTCAGATATGCGAGTGCTCCCACAGCTTCTCTATACGGAAATAAAGCAGGGTCTACCACTTCTTTATCCAGATCTGGCAGTCCATCTTTTTGTATAGGAGTGGTAACAGGTTTGCAATCACTCATACCAAAACGATCTAAAACTTTCTGAGCATAGTGTTTTTGCGACACTTCTATATTACCATCATGGTCCTCTATTTCTAGTCCTAGAAAATAGGATGCATCTTTTATCGTGATTTTAAATCTTCTCTTCAATTCTCTCATTAACTTTTCAGAATCTTCCTGATTTGTTGCAGCGACCAAACCGTCATCTACATAGAGAGCAAGAATAATTTTGTTACTTGCACGGTTTCTTATAAACAGGCAGGGGTCGGTATCGCATTGTTTGAATCCAATGGTTTTTAAATAATCCACCATACATTTATTCCAACACCGAGGCGCTTGCTTGAGACCATACAAACTTTTCTTGAGTTTACAAACCTTGTTAGATCCATCAGAGTAGCCATCAGGCTGATTGATATATATTTCTTCACTCAGGGAACCATAGAGAAAAGCAGTCGATACATCAAACTGTGTGAGTTTTAGGCCTTCATTTGCAGCAACGCTTAAGACTGATCTTATTGTTGACATCTTAGCAACTGAGCTGAAAGTCTCATCATAGTCGATGCCCTTTTTCTGTGTATATCCTCTAGCAACTAGTCTTGCTTTGAATTTATCTAGAGAGCCATCAGCATTGGTTTTGATCTTAAATATCCATTTACAGGATATAGGCTTCCTGTCTTTTGGAAGATCCACCATTATCCAGGTTTTGTTTTCCTTTAAAGACTTCATCTCACTTTCCATTGCTTTGACCCACTGATCTTTATGCGTACTAGTCATTGCTTCTTTGTAGGATTTAGGTTCATTTATCTGATTAAAAATTTCATCTGACATCATGACGTAATCTCCGAATCTAATAGGTGGTCGTATTTGACTTCTATCTCGTAGAGTCATTCTAGTGGCTATCTCAGCTATATCATCTGAGATTCTTGGTCGTTCAGTATCATCACCATCATCTAAGGCGTCTTCATAATGAGGTGATTCTGGCATTGATGCTTCTGAAGACGTTTGTAATGGTTCAGTAGAGTCATCTTGGCTTTCTATTTCCTGACTTATAACCAAATCCGGCGATGTGGGGGGCAAAGTCGAACTAAGCTCATCAGAGCTACTTGCAGCGCGATCCAAGCTTTTTTCGACACAATCATCCTCCCTTGCATCACACATCGGTGGTACTGAAAGTGGAAAGTGTATTTCGACTGAAGGCTGTTCTTCCAAATCACTTTGACCAAATGGAGTCAATACTGATTCATTAATCATTAAATGTAACGTCTCTTGACCTTATGAGTTTACCATGTTTATTCAGTAAGCGATAGCCTTCATCACCCTCATATCCAATAAAGATGCATTTCTCAGTCTTTTTAGATAGCTTTTTCCTTTTTTGTTGAGGAATATGAGCATAACATTCACATCCAATTATTTTAAGGTGACTAATTGCTGGCTTCTTCTTAAACCACAATTCAAATGGTGATTTTCCATTTTCTGAAGTTGGACCAGTTCTGTTTAACACGTATGCAGCAGTATTTGGGTCAATATCAACAAACTGAATATTTTTTCAATTTTGGTGGCGAAATTTGTATCTTAATACAAAAATAACAAACAATATTTGTATTGAACATTTAATGATTTCAGATGTCTTACACAATGTTAAGGGTCAATATCAACAAACTGAATATTTTTTCAATTTTGGTCGCGAAATTTTTTCTTCAGTTTACGTGAAAAATAAGGACCGGTGGCGTGAAAACGCCACCAAAACCACCAAAATTGAGCCACCAAAATTGAAACCAGATATAAAAAAAATCTCTAAAAATAGGGGTTTTTAGTTACAATTAAATTAATATCACTGATTTATGCGTAACCCAAATCACTATCTATAATGTGTAGCTTACTATTAAAACACTTTAAAATTAACAGCAAATCGATCCACCAAAAATTGAACAATTTTTGTCCCCCGTGCCACCCAAGATGATACTTACGTTTTTGGCGGAAAATCATAGCACTAATCACACACCTGTTACGCGCAAGTGCACAACTGAGAGATGTGAAATAATAAAATGTGATTGATCGCACACGCACGAACACGAAGCTTCATTTTATAGTATGTTGAAAAAGTGCCACCAAAATTTTGATTTTTACTTGGACAAACTTTGATCGACTACCCTGTGCTTTTAAATTAGATTTTCTAATATGGTTTAATTGTTTTTAGATAATGTGTCTTAAGTATATACTAACGAATTTATTTATTTTTTATTGTACAGCAAATTGTTGCTTTGGTGAATGCAATTATATCAAAAAATGGAGCTGGGACAAGCCACCTAACTTGAATTTTAAGGCGATTTATTTTTTCCCTATTTATTTAAATACACAGTTATAAAAAAAATGTGGCCCTAATTGAAACAAGTTACGTAGCTTACTATAAAAAAAAATAAGAAACATCCTATCATTTAACACCTCGATTCTCAACGTGGACGCGTAAAATTTGCTGCTGGGATATTCACCCATTTATCAATTCTGCCCATGTAGCAAATGGTAATTCTTCGTGAGCATGCATCATTGTACGAGCGGCTTCAACTAAGGTTCTATTCTCACGTTCACTAAGACCATTTTGTTGTGGGGTATAGGGCATTGTGAGCCTTTGTCTAATTCCAGCTTCTTGCAGAATGCACCTGACGTTCTGATTATCAAATTCACCTCCGTTATCGCTAAGAAATTCTTTAACAGAGTATCCAGCTACTTTACATTCTTGTAACATTTGTCGGAGTTTCAGGTAAACTTCCGATTTTTGTCGAACAAAATAAATGTGTCTGTACTTGCTATAATCATCTTTGAATAAAACGAAGTAGCGAAATTTGTTAAAAGAAGGAGGGAACGGACCACATACATCAGCGTGTATAATTTCTGCAGGTAATTTAGCTCGTACTCTTGTTCCGAAAGACTGTGTGTTTTACCATAAATACAGCCAGTACACAATTCTGAATCTAGTCGAACTTTAATTCCTAGTTCTCGTTCTATAACACTTTTAACGTGTTTTTTATTCTGATGGGCTAACCTTTCGTGATACAGTTGTAGTATGTTTTCTGTTGACAAAATGTTTACAGTAGGTGACTTTGTAATAGTCTCTACATTGAGCTTGTATAAGCCACCATTCTTGATCCTTTTGCCAGTCAGTCTAACTTGTCCATCAACTTTCAGCGAGCAGTGTTCCCTTTCAGACATGAAAACACTTTTATTTAGTCTGTCTTGAGTGGCCAGTACAGAGAATAGGTTTCGCATAATTTCAGGTACATACCATACATCACAGAGTGTTACTCTGGATTCCTTGCCATTGATAAATGTTTTCAAGTCAACAGTACCTTTGCCAATTGCTTTGACAGTAGCTCCATTAGCAGTAGTCACTATACGATTATCTTCAAAATGCTGAAAACTAGAAAAATAGTCGTTCCGGCAGGTGACATGATTAGTTGCACCATTGTCGACGAACCAACTCGATGTATCATAGTGTGTATGCCAATCTATTACTATACTCTATGGTGTATGCATTGAATTTACATCTGTATTGACATGCATGAGCATTAAGTTCAAATTTGTTGGGGTCTGTTTACTTTCAGGCTTGGCTGGTTTACCGTCAGCTTTCCATTTATGACATTGCCTGACTTTGTGACCGACTTTTCCACAATATCCACATTTCTTCTTTGCTTTATTTTGTAAGGCTAGAGCTTCTGCAGGACCTTCATTTTTCAAAGAGATAGAGCGCTCATAGGCACAGAGTTGAGTAGTCAGATTTTCTATTGTTCTATCTGTCTTTGACATCAACATCCAGCTTGATTTGAATGAGAAATATGGTTCAGGTAGAGTATCCAGAATTTTGCAGATTAATAGGATATCTGGTAATTCAGACTTATCTATCTTCATTAATTCATTTATCAAATCTGACCAAATGGTTTTTATTTTGGAAATGTGAGTTGTGATGTCATGTGACGGATCTTTTGAATAGCTGAAAAACCTCATACATAAATCATAACTTTTGTCTTCAGACATACCATCGAACAAACGATGTAGTTCGTCCCAAACTTCTTTTGATGAGTTAAAACGCATGATTTTCTGAAGAGTTTCATCTGACATATTTGCGTTAAGAAGAAGTAATGCAGAACTATCAATTTTATTATATTTTTCGAGAGCAGTATTATATTGAGAAATTTCGTCGACATTCTTGGTAATAGGTTTCACGGGTTTTATTAGAGACCCGTTTACCGCTTCCAATCCACCGGGCGTACCTCTTAGTAGTAATGTCGCTTTAAATTTCCAAGTCGACCAGTTATTCACACCCTCCAGGTGACCAATTTCAATTTTACAACTTGGTGATTGCATTTAAGAATATTTGTCTTCCCGGATTGTTTTAAACTTCGTTGATGACTTCTCTAGTTACTATCACTAGTTAAACCACGCTCTGCTACCATGATAAAACTATTTTATCAATATAAAATAATACTCGTGGTTGTGACATGTAAAAATATAATTTCATTGTTAACAGCGGTTTCTAGGCAACATCTGACATAAGTTTAAAGGGCTATCAAAAAATAATAAGGTTCTAGTATAACATACTCCTTAACAAGACTCATCATGTAGGTTGAATAAGATCCATCATGGGTTTGGCTAATGGGTCTTTTGAAAAAAAAAAACTCAGTAGATCTTGAAATCAGGATTCAGTGAGAAAACATTCGTCACTAGATCCATCATGGATCTGGCCAATGGATCTTCTGAGATTGAACGTCATTTTCGAAGCAGTAACTTAGGCCTACGACGTGTTGATGCTAGGTGGTAGAGGTAAGGCAGCAAGTATCTCGAAGGAGGCCTGTGCGTCGTTACCATGAATGCATCCACAGTAACATAGTCGCAGTCGCGCGGCGCGTAGTCGCAGCAACTGGCCGCGTCCCGCGCCGCGCCGGAACCGTACAGTGCGTGCCACGTAAGAAGAGACTTGACACACCACGTGGTCTGACATGCGCAGAACACGATTTTAGGTATCTTTAGCGGTATGAGGTCTGAGTGCGGGACGGGACCGGACGTCATAGGGGCGGCGGAAAGAGGCGGGGGAGGCGGGGTCAATTCTCTTCTTACGTGGCACGCACTGTACAGTAGGTACCCAAATACACAGTTAGGAGCATACCTAGTGCGGCGGGGACTCGGGAGGCTCGCGCGGCGCAGGCGCATAGCTTTCGGCACACAAATAAACAAACCAGTTCCAGCGCCCCCCGCCCCCTGCGCTATCTATACCAGGCACCTCCCCGCGCCCCGCGCCGAACCCCGCACACACCTGCAGCCTCCGCGCCGTGCCCGTTTAATGCACGAAATGAACTTTTGGTATCTGTATCTGCGATTCTGCGCCGCTGAAGCCGATGCTCTCGTTCATTTTATAAACATTACTGGCGAGCCGCCGCCGCGCTGATCGCACGGGCGCGGTCTACTGATGTGGTGACCTGCGAAATATCGAGAAGCTAATTTAAATTTTTAATTATATAGAGTCTAGATGATGGTTAGCGAACCCGATGAAGATCCATTGCCTAGTTTAGATGAACTATGCGGACAACCAGACAGACAGACACGAGAAACGACTTTGTTTTGTACCTACTTGTACTAATTAAATGTCTCGATGCTATATACGCGCCTACTATCTTGCTCGTACAGTGTACAGAGTTGTAAACCATCATGGTCCAGCTATTGTTAAGTAACATGTAAAACTTAGAGACGCAGATGTCTGCCTTTTTGCGATACTATGTGTATGCAGGTCGTTTGCCAAATATGTACTCGGGGAAATAACATTTCTAGTCCAAAAGTTGGTGTCGCTCCGAGTGCCGGAGCGCGGTGGAGCAGGAGACGAAGCGGGGGGCGCTGGGCACGGAGCGGCGCAGGCGACGGCGGCAGTACGCGGATGCACGCGAGCGCGACTGGTCGCCGCTTTGAGCTAAGAGCGGCGCGGCCGCGGACTGTGATGCGAGCGCGCCGCCCGCCATGGCCACGCTCGGCCTCTCCAAGGTGTTCATTCTCGACAAGTACTTCACCGAGCTGCAGCGGTTCTGGGAAACGGAGAAGAAGCTGCAAGGTGAGCGCGCGCCCTCTCCTCCCGCGCACCGGCCCTGCGCCCGCGCGCTCTGCGGCCACGGGACTGTGATGATTATTACTTTTCGTGTCGTGTTCGGACTTCGGAGCTCGAAAGCTCTGCGTAGTATTACTTAGTGTGCGTGCGTGTGTGAGAGTGTCTGTCTGTGAATGTGTCGAATTGCTTTTAAGCTGTTAGAGGATCTGGCTCCGAGGACCGCGGCATGCCGTAAACTTGCTGTTCGTCGTTGTTCTCGGTGCTCGCGCAATCTGTCTGTTCTTGTGCAGTAAACTTACTATGAACCTCACTTCTAATTTAGTGATGCTAACCACTCAAATTATCAAATATGCCTGTAAAGGAGACTTCAATACACTAGATTTCCATTGTATTGTAGTATTATTGTGTAGTCGACCCCGTAATTGCTTTGCCACCCTAATCTTGAATGCCACTTGCACTCTATTCTTCTACGTGACAATAAGGTAGATTCAACCTCAGTGAAGTTTGTTTGATCGGAATTGTTGTCAGAAGTTGTAAAGCTATGACGACTAAGCACCTGCTATTCCTGCTAGAATTTATTGAGCGCCAAGGTAGGGTAAGTGCGGTCACGTTGCTACTCCAAATTTCGTTTGTGTTCGTGGAAGGGTCACGTACGGTGTAGAGCGATGGTGTGTCGCTATCGCTACCTGCGCATTGTTGTCGCCTCCCGCCCCCCACTCCCCGCCCTCCCCGCCTGGAGGCTTCACTCAAGGTCCCGGAGGTGCGGTGACGAATTGCTCTAAAAACAAACACAAAAAGGACCACAAGGTTTTCTTTTTCCTTCTTATTTTCGATTCGTGTAGTCAGATTGTTTTTTGAGGGGAAATTTGTTAGAGCTTGTCTTAAACGTCGGCAACAACTCTCCCTTCTTGCTTCTAAGAACTAGCTTCCCCCCGTCCCCCTTCTCCCTGATCACTATTATATAATAATTTGGAGTTCACCCTGCAGTTAGTCGGCTAATCAGCAGTGATAATTAGATTGAACAAGAGTTACCAAAAGCGAACGGTTGGAGCGCTAACAATAGCGATGTCAAGCGCTGAGAATTACCCTAAACTAATAATAATTCAGCCTGTGTAGTCGCGCTGCAGCGCTATAGCTTCCATTTGCCTAGCCTAGATGCATCTGTGTTAACAAGCTTGTTGGCAGGCGCAGCGTAACCTTCGATCTGCTCGTGCGGCGTGCGTTGAGCCACAAGCCCACGACTAGACCTGGGGCGTGTCTATTTTGGCCATATATGACTCTTCATAAGGTATACACTGAATAAGACTCTCCGTATATTATATGAATTTAGGACATAAGAGCCGTCAATACTTCTAAAGTCTCTGTTTTGTACAGATTCTGTCTTTTTGCTTGCTTGGTCAACCCGCTAATATTGTGTTATCTAGTTTTAAAATATTGACCCAATTGACGTAAAAGTGTCTTACAATATAATTACGGAAAAACATCATTTCATTGTAAAATAGAAAGTTCGTGAAGTGTAATAGTAATCGTGTCTAGATGAAATCAGTCCGTGTAGAATAGCAATGTTAAAATAATCGCACAGTAAGCAAGGAACGCATACAGGCAATTTGGAACTGCAAAATGCAAGCAAAGCAAGCAAAAATAACTGGTAATATGTCAATGTCATGTCAAAAAAGTAATAAATACTTACCTTCATGTTAGGAAGTGGGTATTCAGAGAAAAAAACGTTTGATGTGTACCTACACAAAAATATTTGAGTAATATAGTCGTATTTTATACGCAAATACGTTAATATTATATTCCTTTGATCTAAAATAAGCGGCTTAAAGTTATTGTTCACACTCTTTAAAGGTAATTACGGGGATAAAATGGAACGTCAATAACATGTTAGTACTTCCCGTTAAGAAGCTACGATTGAGTACTGTTTTTTGAGCATTATGTTACGCAATTAATACTGAATTAATAAATCCATAAAAATTTTGATCTCAATCTTACTGTAAAATCTTAAATCATGAACATTTATCTTTACCAACATTACCAGAGGGCAGAAACTGGACAATATGTCCTTTGGAATTTTGTACTTTATCATTATAATCGGATAAACAGCTGTACACTGTTGTCCGGGTACTGTTGTTGTGATACTGTTGTCCGGGTACGCGAAGTAGCTCCCCTAAGATGCAGGCGAAACCGCGGTCATCAGCCATATTAATGTTAAATACTTGTTGACAGGCCTATACTATCTTCCCATAGGTGGATACCTAATACAGTGTAATTTGAAAACATTGTAAAAGCTCATTATTTTTAAAAAGTAACCTGGAGTTTCTTTCCGGCTCTTCTCCATAGGAAACGACCAATTGGAATCGCGTACATTATAGGTTCTGACGTTTTATAAATGTCCATTTAGGTTTATGTGAAATAAAATATTTTGAATTTGAAATGATGTTTTGTTCGCATTAAGAATACTATACAATGTACAGTGTACACTATTTAAACTAGAGATGCAGCTATGAACTAACGTAATCAATATCCCAATGTTTGGTCCTACGAGGCGGTTCTGGATGGATCGACTTTTTTAACGTAATGAGGTCTTCCCTGTGAGGGTGAGGAGCAGGTGCCGCGCGGCCTGCAGGGGCGCGCTCTGTAACCACAGGCGACTGCGTGCCACTTACTGCGCAGAGGTCGTGAGTTCGTGACTGACTGCACGCCGCGCGCCGCGCCGCCCCGTCGTGGCACTGTCTCCTGTACATATTCATCGCGAAAGCTCTTTGTGACGCACGGTGCGGGGTGCAGTGTGGGACAGTGTCTGCGACTGCGACGCTGAACTTAGCGGCCATCTGAGAGGAGAGCGCGCTTTGCATCGTATGGCCACGAGGTAGGCGTTCTCGCAGCCGCTCAGCGTTGCTGCACTAGCGCAGTTTGAATATTTAATGTTCGAGTGAGCAGTGTTATGCAAAACTGCATCTGCACTAAGTCGTGGGCGCGCGCCTCCCCGCCCCGCGCCCTCCGCCCCCCGCCCCCGCCTAACGGCACGTAATAGATACAAGCACGCCCGCGCCGCCACACGGACAGTCTCCGGACGGGGACTGGGTCTCTACTAGCATTGAATTTTGTGGATAGTCAGTACTGTTACTACATATAACATAGGATCTTTATCTAGTCTAATCCAGTCGCTCATTTCTTAATTTATGGAATGGCGATAAACTCCATGCACTTGTAAAGCTGTTAGGTACTTGACTTGGATTCGAACATGTCATCGATTGCTGGACAGATTTGAATCAGGATAATTTAAAAAAAAGTACAACAAATAATAGGCAAACGCGAAAGAAAACCACGCGCCATCGCCAGCCCGCGCCGCGCCGGGGTTACTGAGACGTTGTTGCATGTGTAATGTAGCAGCCGCCAGCGACGCTGGCACCATCCGCGACACTGCTCATCGTGACGTAACCCTTGTCACATCCGGCGCATGCGGCACTGCTATGCTAGATTAATTCCAAAATACCCTTACTATTACTAAGTACTACAATTTGTTAACGTATTCGTTCGAAGCTCTTGATATGGAAAATCTCAAGAAATTCGTGTTCTTCAACCTCCATTCGAATGATTCAAGTTGTCGACCAGTTCGTCATTACGGTCACGAGTGATCAGTCAGTTTCATTTGGTTTTAACTTATTTGAGCTAATTAATGACTCAGCATTTATTTATTCAACCGTTATCAAGCGCAAATCCGAATGAGTAGGTAAAGCTCTTCAAAAATATTTACTAATATAGTTCGGGTTTGTCCGTAGGTCCTAATGACGACAGACTTTGACTAATTGGTCAATCTTATGAATGGCCCGGTATATAGTTGAAGACTTACAACACAATTTTAAAATATAAGAATTTAGGAATGAAGAAAACGCTAAGCCATGTGCTATATTGTTGTTTCGTGTAGGTTTGGCTGAAACGTGTGCTGCGTCGCCCTCGAGGAGGCCTGCACCTGTTGGGGAGCGTTCTCATTAACATACACGCGCGTGAGGAAGTGGACGGACAACCTTTTGAATGCCAACGAGCGCGCGGTGAACGCACCGATCGCGCACCGTCCGCCAGATAGGACATACGAACCGAACTCTAAATATTATGTTTACTATGCATACCATATGTGCATAACACAACAACGTGTCTCTTTTCTCTGATAGGGTAGGCAATGGTGTAAAGTCCAGACATGTCGCCAGATATAGTAATCTATTGCTATTAATCGGGCACAAATTTCTGAATTTATGCCCGATTAATAGCAATAGATTACCACCGGAGTCTGCTCCGGGTATAGCAATTAGCTGGAAAGCCTTCTGGGTTCTCAATTGTGCTTCGCGATCATTAGGCCGACGTAGTTTGTTTAATATGCATTGAAGGCGTGCTGCGCAACGAGTCGGCTTGTGCCTCAAGCCTGGTCGATGGATCGGTAGACGAAACCATGGGCTGTTAGCGCTGCCGCCGCGGCCGTGCGCGTGCGCGCGGCGGGGGAGGCTGCGTCAGATGTGAGTAGCTGGCGGTACCGTTACCTCTGATCGCTGCTCTATCCGCCACATAACTCCCATAAAAAATTTGTAGCGTCGTGTATGTGCGCGTGTGCTACACGTGGTGTGCGTGTGCTACATGTAGTGCGCGTGTGTGCGTGTGATCGGCATCCGGTGCAATTATCGTCGGCGCGGCAGGCGGCGCACGCGCACTCGGCGCTGTTTTTGCCCGTGCCGCGCTATGCGCTCGCTGTCACTCTGTAGCTAACATTGTTGTATGAATTGTTATTACTGTGTATACTTTCGAAATACCTCCTGATCTTGGATAGAGTGGCGGGCCGTGTGTTGTGGCACGTGACACACGGGGTGCCGCACGACTGTATGGAAGGGTAAGGGGATAGCGCTTACCCCCTGTAGGGTTCGGACCTCGGCTTAGGGCATCGCTGGGAGAGGACAGCAAGGGACAAGCTGGATCGGAATTATTTAGGGACGAATTTAAAATAGCCGCTAAGCCTGTATTTACAGGCTTAGCGGCTCGGGCTGGCTCGAGCAAGGGTCAGGGCGGGCATGGTACGGGGCGTCGCGAAGGGCCTCGACGGCGAGGGCGGAAGGACATCACGGGACATGATGGGACTTGTACTTCCTGAGAGTAAGTGTGGCCTTACTACTCTCCTGTAGGAGGGTAGTGGCGTCATCGGGGATAGTGAGGGTGTGCTTTGGTCGGCGAATCCTACTTATGCGGGAGGGAGTGCATCGGGAGGCCGCCGCCGTCAGGGGATTGGGGTGCTTTATGGCAGTATCAAAGAAACGCTTAGAGAGGCGTTTCATGAACTGCTGGACGGTGGGCAGTCTGAGGTCTAAGTGGAGGTTTACATTTCGGACATAGACGGAGGTTCCCGTGACCTTTCTGGGGAAACGGTTTTAGAAGGTTTGCATTTTATACAGATGGCGAGGCTTGGCGTATGCGAAGACTACGCAAGCATAGGTCATGATGGGACGGATGACCGCGGTGTAGAGGCACAATTTGCACTTAAGTGACAATTTGCTGCGCGCAGTCAGTAAGGAGTGGAGCCTACCGAGAGCGAAAGAGACGCGCGAACGCGCCATCTTTATGTGCTCTTTGAAAGTGAGATTGTGATCGAGAATGACACCTAAGTATTTGGCTTGCTTTCCCCAAGGGATCGGCTTGCCGTACATAGAGATCGGGCTGGGACAGTATGTAATGACTAGAGTTCGTTTTTTTATTTTAAAATATTCGTATTTCCAAATTAGGTTTTAGAGAAAGAAAAATCGGAAATGTTTTCCGTGAAATTATCAAATTTGGAAACAATTCAACGTCCTTTTTCCTTTGGGGCTTTGTTTCAATTTTGTTTAATTTGGCCATGGCAGCGTCGGGTCAGCTAGTATGTATGGAAACACATGACATGGTGTTTCTCTTACGATTACAAAAGAAAAACTTATCGACAATCAAAACAATTTTTTTTCGATTTTCGGCCGACTCCCGTTATGTTGTTCAACCGAAAAAAAATCCACTGTCCGTCGGACTCTACTTATAAAGTGACTACAACGGCCCGAGCCCGAGCGCGCGGCCGGGCGACCCCCGAGCGCGCGGCCGGGAGACCCCCAAACGCGCACGGCCGGACGGCCCCCGAGCGCCCGGCCGGTCGGCCCCCCGCGCGCCTTTCTAGCTCTACCTGTAAAAGACTTCAACGCGCTGTCAAGAATGTGCAGATTCTCATAATAATATTATTATCAAGCTCACTTTATAACTACATCCAATATATCTATTTACATCTTACGTCATCATTGAAGGGTATTTATTTAACCTAAGTAATGCGACAGTGTATTTATTTAATTGTACAGTAATATTATAAAATGATTACTAAATGTATATTAAATACTATTTCACATGCATAGTTTAACACTATGCACAAATAAACATTGTGTTTTGAAGCAGCCTACCTACGTGAGCTGTCATTTTCAGTTTACAGTCCATTCCCAGTTATTTTACTTCTGATTTTGCATCACACAAAAGCATAATGATCTTTATTGTCGTTGTGATAAGGTTGCTATTGGGTTGCTGCCACTGACAAGTCTTTCAAAATCACAGTGATCTTTACTGTCGTTACAATAAGGGTTGCTGCCGTAGGAAGTAAAATAAACGGTTATTTTACCTGAAGTAGCTCATTTCAGGTAAACTAACCGTTATTTTGTCACATGAACAACAGTTTACACTCTCTGTCAAGTGTCACATGACCAACAGTTTACACTTTCTGTCAAGTATCACATGACGACCAACAGACTACCCTCTCTGTCAAGTGTCACACATGACCAACAGTTTAAACTCTCTGTCAAGTGTCACATGACCAACAGACTACACTCTCTGTCAAGTGTCACATGACCAATAGTTTACACTCTTCACATGACCAACAATATACATTCTCTGTCAAGTGTCACTTGACCAACAGTCTACACTCTCTGTCAAGTGTCACTTGACCAACAGTTTACACTCTCTGTCAAGTGTCACATGACCAAGTCAACACTCTCAGTCAAGTGTCACATGACAAACAGTTTACACTCTCTGTCAAGTGTCACATGACCAACAGTCTGCACTCTCTGTCAAGTGTCACTTGACCAACAGTTTACACTCTCTGTCAAGTGTCACATGACCAACAGACTACACTCTCTGTCAAGTGTCACATGACCAACAGTTTACACTCTCTGTCAAGTGTCACATGAACAACAATCTACATTCTCTGTCAAGTGTCACTTGACCAACAGTCTACACTCTCTGTCAAGTGTCACTTGACCAACAGTTTACACTCTCTGTCAAGTGTCACATGACCAATTCTACACTCTCAGTCAAGTGTCACATGACAAACAGTTTACACTCTCTGTCAAGTGTCACATGACCAACAGTCTGCACTCTCTGTCAAGTGTCACTTGACCAACAGTTTACACTCTCTGTTAAGTGACATATGACCAACAGTCTACACCCTCTGTCCAGTGTCACTTGACCAACAGTTGACACTCTCTGTCACTTGACAGAGAGTGTCAACTGTTGGTCAAGTGACACTTGTCACATGACCAAATCTACACTCTCTGTCAAGTGTCACATGACCATCGGTTTACACTCGCTGTCAAGTGCCCATGGGCTCGCACTTGTTACTTTACACTTTCTGTCAAGTGCCCTTGTGCTCTCACTTGTTACTTTACACTCTCTGTCAAGTCTGCCACATGCACCGCGTGTACCTCAACATGCTGCATGTGCCCACGTGCTCTCACTTGTTACTTTACGCTCTCTGTCAAGTCTGCCACATGCACCGCGTGTACCTCTAACAACATGCTGCATGTGCCCACGTGCTCTCACTTGTTACTTTACGCTCTCTGTCAAGTCTACCACATGCACCGCGTGTACCTCTAACAACATGCTGCATGTGCCCACGTGCTCTCACTTGTTACTTTACGCTCTCTGTCAAGTCTACCACATGCACCGCGTGTACCTCTAACAACATGCTGCATGTGCCCACGTGCTCTCACTTGTTACTTTACACTCTCTGTCAAGTCTGCCACATGCACCGCGTGTACCTCAACATGCTGCATGTGCCCACGTGCTCTCACTTGTTACTTTACGCTCTCTGTCAAGTCTGCCACATGCACCGCGTGTACCTCTAACAACATGCTGCATGTGCCCACGTGCTCTCACTTGTTACTTTACGCTCTCTGTCAAGTCTACCACATGCACCGCGTGTACCTCTAACAACATGCTGCATGTGCCCACGTGCTCTCACTTGTTACTTTACGCTCTCTGTCAAGTCTGCCACATGCACCGCGTGTACCTCAACATGATGCATGTGCCCACGTGCTCTCACTTGTTACTTTACGCTCTCTGTCAAGTCTACCACATGCACCGCGTGTACCTCTAACAACATGCTGCATGTGCCCACGTGCTCTCACTTGTTACTTTACGCTCTCTGTCAAGTCTGCCACATGCACCGCGTGTACCTCTAACAACATGCTGCATGTGCCCACGTGCTCTCACTTGTTACTTTACATTACGAAACTTAAATGTTTTTGTCCTACCTACTATGATGTTCATGTATGATCTCGGAATTCCCATGTAAATCTGTTTCAGCGAGCTCGATTTCTCGACTAAAGAATTTTGATCCGCGAACTGGTTTGTGAGTCAGAGTGGCGTTCTCATTGATTTAGGATTCCTTTGTCAAAGCTACTTTCTATAGTATAGTACGTCGTTGTCAATGCTCGAGAGTTCGAGAGCCGCTCGGTCGCTTTCATAATATTACGAGCTGCATCATGAACTTAAGGCAAAACCTCAGTTTTAATATTGCACCGTCATGTTCGTATACAATCACCCTTCCTTTCCGGCTTGGTCTAGTGATAGTTATAAATATTCCAAATACTGCCCTTTAGATTCTTCATTAAAAAATCCAACTATGCCCAATACCCATATAAAATTGTTTGCTTTATTCTCAGCTGTTTCCTTGATGTACCGTTAAACATATCCCCGAATGGAACCTCGGTACCGAGCAGAGCGCGGCAGTTCGCACCGACCCAGTACTGAACTGTTCCCGTAACACATGACCTGACCTGGGAGGAAGAGAGCATTCCTTGCAAGGATGTGCGCAAGGTGCGTGTCTTCCTAGCTCGTCACAGCACGCCTATGATGACCTATAGGGATGCCCTTACTACGAAATCTTCTAAAATTCTAAAGTCTCTGATGATAATCTCTTTTTGATGGCTTTTTACTGCTACTTTCAGTCGTATAACAAAAACAGCATTGAAGTAGTCACATATCCGTACAAACAAATACTATTAGATAGGTATTCTAATGCGAGAATGAATCTGCCTGTCTGTGTACGGCGGAGCTACGTTTGGCACACAGGTACACCGAGACCGAGGTTAGGAGGGGGACATAGAATCATTCTTTTTATTCCGATAGTACGTTCCCATGGGGTGAATTCAATTCCCGACATTCAAGCGTCCGCGCGGGCAATACCGCGGCTAAAAGCTTGTAGGCAATAAACATTTATGGGAGTCAATAAGTACCTAGTAAAGTAACGCATGACATATAAGCAGCCCTGAGCCCCTACATGGCCCTTTATGGGGCTAAGGAAGGAACACGGGTGGGTTTTAGTCAGTAAGAGTCTGACACTCCCTTCCGCTCCACCCAGAGCGGGAGGGGTCATTTCATTTGGTCATTTATTTCCCATCCTGAAAAAAAGAAAGAAAAAAGAGCCCCTACATGGCCGGCGCGTGCTAATGCTAGTGTTTCTGTGGCGCGAGCGCGGCTCGACGCAGGCTTGTCGCGTGGTCAGATACTGCGGGCTGGCAACTACTGGCCGTCCACCCCTCTATGACACGTGACGATCAACTTATCAACTATTTGTCAACCAGTCTGAGCAGATAATACAATAGATATAATTTACTTTACTTATTTACTTTATTTATTTAATAGATATTTACGATATAATTTTGATTAAAATCATGTTTTCATGCCAGATGCAAATGAACATACATACCTATTGTAGCTGTAGAACATAGTTGCTCACTGGTGTATGTGGTGTGACGGCGTCAATTGGCGCTCGTGTCACGCATGGGTACATAGTGTTGTCAGCGGGCCGCGAACACGAGTCGCGCATGCCGCCTCGTTTTTTGTGCACCAAGGAATATACTACTCTCTAACAAGAGTTGTGCACTGAGTCAGCAGCGAGCAGCACGGACCGTTCTCACAGTTGAGTCAGGTTTGAAATCACTTTTTCGGAATGTTTTATATTAGTTATTATATTTTGCAAATTATTCTATTGCATAGGTCATACCTCATGAACTGCTTCTCCGATGCTGTGTGACTAATGTTACTTAGACTGGCACAGTCAGATTATCAAAAATGTAATCTTTACTGCAAAGAAAGACAAAACTTTTAGACCATTTACATAGAAACTACATAGTTATTACTATTACTGTTAATAGCTACTCCGCGTACCGCGAGGACAGGCTCGAGGTGGCGCGGGAAAATAGTTCCTGGAAGGACTTCGGGGGCCCAGAAGTGGGAAAGCATGGGCTAACGGAAAAAAATGGCTACAGAATTACAGATATTAGTTTTTTTTTATATTACTATTAGAAAACAAATACATAGGTATAACGGACGCCATGATATTCCTCAACAATACTTGGTACAAACAAAAGTTGGTTGGATTTCAGTCGCAATAGTCAAACCACAGTGGTAATGAACTTGTAACTAGGTAGATAGGTGGGTTAACCAACACGTGATTTTGAAAGCTTGCTTGAACTTGCGATTTTTTTATTTCAATAAGCTTTTATATCTCCCTGTAATCCAAAATATAATATGTTGCTGCGTGAGTGTGGAGATGGCCGACAGAGGCCCATATTAACATTCCGCTGCGCGTCTCCCACGTTGCGCTGAAAGTAAAAGCTCGAGCGCACGCGCTCCGCCTCGCGCTTGTCGCTGCTCGCGCTCGATGCGCTGCGGTTTTTGCGCAGCGCTATGAAATTGAATTAACTCACACCGCTAACTACTCACTCACCGTAAAGAGAACACGTTGATGCTTTTACTTGTTTACACAAGTTTCCTTTTTACGCAATTGTGTGTAACTTTATTCTCGCTTGTCTAGAAAAATAGACGTTAGTCCATCCGATATTTAAAAAAGCTTGGAAGCTTTATTAAATGTAATGGACTAACGTCTACTTATTTAACGCTGATTTATGATGTAGGATATGTAGGCTACGATTCATTGAATAAGTACTTGATCTGAGTAGGCTCGGAGGAGCACGGGAACACCGGCCAAGAGCGAGTCGGACTTGCGCACCGAGGGTTCCATACCATCATGTTTTTAATTTTTCATCGGCGAGGCTTATATTCGTCAGAAAATTTTAACACTGTGCACTGCGTTGTAGAATATTGTAATTTTATGTCAGCGCCATCTCTTGACCGACAGTGGAACTAATATAACCTTTTTTTTTTCTCTTTTTTTTTTCTCAGGATGGGAAATCATCAAATGACTCCTCCCACTCTGGGTGGAGCGGAAGGGAGTGTCAGACTCTTACTGACTAAAACCCACCCGTGTTCCTTCCTTAGCCCTTTATGTTCCGGGCCAGCGGTAACCCTTTCGGACAATCCCGCTGACCCGGCAGGCTTCGGCCCTGACGGGCCCCTTCCATTGATGCTGACATCTCTTTGAGGCGCGCGTGGAACACGTACGCGCCGTCCGGCACGGGCCTGGTCCTGATCGGACGGTGAGTTACCCATTACTCTCCGCCCGCAGGCCCGCGCCTACGGTGGCCGGGAGTCGTCGCGCGGCTCCCGACGCCCGGAGCGTCTCCCGCGGCGGCTGGGACGGGTGGCTCTCTCCCTCAGCCGTCCCGCCGCCTCCTTCGCTAGCATGACTGCTTCGCAGAAGGAGGCGACTGCCCCCCACTCCCTCTCGCCCCGGACCATGGCTTGAACCAGGGCCGGACGCGAGAGGTCTCCGCCGCTGAACTAATATAACCTTTGTTGATGATTTCTGAAAGTGTGCTATTTAGAGACTTCGTTTTCTCTTCCTGTAATCTTTACACAAATTTCTATCACAAAGAATAATTTCAGATTTTTCTCTTTGCAAACTTCGGAGATAAGGGGAGGGACGGTATTTTGTTTACATTTTTCTTCAAAATTCGAAAACTACGCGGCCTAAAAAAAAGAAAAAATGTTTGAGAATGTGAAAACTGCGCTCTGATATGATACCCCACACGCCCTAGTAGCCCTACTTCGAATTTTTCAGACCCTGTTGCAAAAAATATACATATATTATTATTTCTTTCTTATTTGAAAAATAGTTGAGCAATCGTTATCCAAAACTGCAGTGCGATTCTGTAACCATCTCACGGTGAAAACTTAGGTGAAGTGAGCGTGGAGTGAGCTGTCAATAGTGTCAATTCCTAGCAAAAACAAACTCACTTCACCTAAGTTTTCACGGTGAGATTTTTACAGAATCGACCGGCAGTTCTAAATTTCAAGTTGATAGCATTAGTAGATAGTTCTTGAGATATCCAGCTGTGACTAGGGTTGCCAACCGTACTCTAAAATAGAGTATCATGTCCTCTATATCATGTAGGCGTACTCTATAATCTATAACACTAATAGAGTATGCTAAAATACTCTTTTTTACACAATGTTTACTTAACTAGTGCCAGTCTGTAATAATATGCAAAAACCCATAATCAGAATAAAAAAGTCTACTATTTACTGTTTAATTTAATATTTTATAACAAATTATAAAAGGACACATGGACAGTTTATATTCAGAAGTAATAATTTTAAGAGAACTCCAAGCCGAATTGCTTAATAACACAGGTTTTATGCAAAAATCCACTGCAAAAAAATGGCAATTTATTTTAAAAAATGTCCTGAAGAATTTGATTGTTTAAAAAAATTATTAGCTATATACTCTCTGTTCAAGCCACTTCAGCATTTACTGAAAGAGTCTTCAGTTATGAATGTGACGTGGCGAGAAGAGAGAAACAGAGCTTCATTGAAATTGATCAAAAATGAGTTTTTGATATATAAATTTAGAGTTGGAATGTTGGACTCATACAATTCCTTTAAGAACAATGAAAAATTGTTATGTGCTGCAAAAAGTACGACAAAATACCTTTTTAAAAGTACAAAATAAATGATACTCCTTTTTGTAAGTCCGTACTCTTTATTTACCTCCTTTAAAATCAGATATACTCTATTTCTTCTAAAATAAGTTGGCAACCCTAGCTGTGACAGACAGACAGACGGACAGACTGAGTCTCACCATACCATAAGGGTTCCGTTTAACCATTTTGGTACAGAACCCTAAAAACGAATGCAAGCAAGTAGGTATACTTAGCTGACTCGATTCTGGAGTGTACATTTGCATCAGAGCCAATTGTGAAATGTGTTTCACATTCTTTCTGGCATGATCGGGCTCGTCACGCCTAACATTTTATTTCCGTTAGATCTGTAACAACAATTGTAAGAAAGGAACCCTTATTATGGCACGTTTTTCTCGCTGAACAGCTACATATTTCTACAAATACCAATGCCCGCACGCACTTGATCAGTTTTTTCAATAAAGAATGCGCCAAAAAACAGTTTTGTATTTGGTCATTTTTAAAAAACGTTGAAATGGCACTAAATCTTATCAAAACTACAGCACGTCGGAGTTATGGCTGTCTGCGGCTGTTATCAGGTGGACGCGGCGCTGGTGCGTGCGGGGCGCGTGCGGGGCGCGGGCGGCGGACACAGGGAGGCATTCCGCTGGTGGCGCAGCCCCCGCGGCAGTTCCAGTTAGCGCATCCTCAAATCGTGCTCTCCGAGATCAGCGCATGATTGTGATTGATCCGTGGGCACACATCTTATACGTTTAGCACTTGTTTTCCGGTTTAACGGCCTGAAAGTTGCTTAATGTTTTCAGCCGTTTTTCCGGTTTTCGTTTAGGTGGTTGGTGCCGTCGGCGTCGTCGCAACACGGAGCCGCCCGCGTTACATATCTAAAAAATAGTACTTACGACTACGAAATCTTTTAGGATGTCGGGGGACCTCTTAAAATAGAAGGTGTTCCACAGAACGGTCCCCCGACTTTCATATAAATTTATCTGTTTTAGCTTCGTTACATAAATTCTTTAAGTGGGGGGTTTTTAAATTAATTTATCCTTTTCCAATTACATTTTAACGTCATGGGATTTTTCGAAATTTTTAATTTTGCTTTTTTTTAAATGATCATTTGTCATTCGTTTTTTGTCAAACATTAGTGAACCCCTAGGGGCCTAGGACTACATCTCAAG
Source organism: Luperina nickerlii (assembly GCA_963855955.1). Lineage (NCBI taxonomy): Eukaryota > Metazoa > Arthropoda > Insecta > Lepidoptera > Noctuidae > Luperina > Luperina nickerlii. The sequence goes on along the minus strand of OY979675.1, from coordinate 22,617,911 downwards.
CCATTTCTGTCCATTTGCTGTAAAAGCTGACTTCGCATTGTATGAAAAGCTTACACAATGCGGGGTCAGCTAAAACTGGAAATATATAGCTTGATGTGTCGTCGTGTGTAGCAAATTGTACCACTTGTGAAATGTATAGCTTGATGTGTCGTCGTGTGTAGCAAATTGTAGGTACCACTTGTGAAATAATGAGTTGGAGTGAGGTTCTGCAAAAAAATCGATGGCCTTGTCATAACTACTTTGTCTTGTCTTCTGACGTTCAAAAGTGCCTTTTATGTGCCTATTTGAAATGAATGCTTTGACTTTTGACTTTTTCGACTTTTGTCATGATTTTCGATTGCTAAGATCACGAGACCCGACTTATGCAGAAAAGCTTTACACCTATTATGACAATCCCAAGTAGCAAATTAATGTCATAAAAGGTATTGTAGAAGGTATTGTGGGTGGCTAAACTAGTATGCCCCTTAAGATATCTTCTAGATAGGTACACTCCAAGGGGCACAGCATTTAAGATCATGTTAAGAAAGAGTTAATGCTACCGTTTAAAAAAACTTTAACCCTATTTAAGAATGTGGTTTTGCAAAACGCACATTTAAATTATTACAAAAACTGTTTTAAGATTTATGAAAATGGCGATTAAACAACAAATGTTTGTCTAGAAAAGCCTTTCTTATCTTGGAAATGTTTCTCGTGTAAAACCTATAGATAGTGCTATAAAACAGACGGGCTTTTAAAATACTATAAAACAAACAATAACATTTTGTTTAATAATATTGCAAATTAAAAATTATGTGGTAGGTATTTATGCAAAGTACTACATTTTCTATAAATATGTAAGTTATTAATGTAGTTAGAATTACTATAACAAAAATATTTTTAGTTTTTGATGAAGTGTTATCGGAAAATGTTTTATAATTGAGGCGAAATTAATCAAAATGGCCTAACTTGAAACTTTAATATGATTGTTCATGAAATTGATAAGACTTAGGTATCAAACAAAAATAACATGAGTAACTACATGATATTTTCACACTTATTGTGCAACAGAAACACAAAATATTAAAATTTTATCGATAAAAAAAATCACGAAGTTACGTTTAATTTTCCCGACTTTTGGATTTGTATAGGTAGGTATGCTTAAGACGAATAGGATAAAAAATTTGATAATTAATGTATTAATACAAGGCGACAAAAATTGTGCAAGCATTTATTTTTAATTCATTGTATTTTTGTAGTTTTATTACGACGACAAGCTTATAGCACTTACGACGTTCTTAGTTCGTGGAAGAAGTCATCTCCCGTCGCACGTTGCGGGAACTTCAAACTTATTTTTAGTTCACAAATCAGTCGCCGTCACTCTGTTGAGACGAGAGGACTGCGCTCAAATTTTCGGCTGCGCTGGTATATAATTTATTTGCGTAAATGTGTATTTCTCACAAGTAACATAAACAAATAACAAAATTAAATTCTAACTTAACTAAAACTATACAGACAATTAAAAAATAGCGTCGAAAAATTCATCCGCATCGCTGTCGACTGGTAATGTACCCAAGAGACTGGCGGCATTACCACGTTGAAATGTTAAATATAATAGAAAATACATGAAAGAAAAAATAGTTTTGTTATAAGCCACAAAACTTCAAAGATATCAACAATAGAGTGTTGCGTAGCAATACAGGTAGGTAGTCCATAGAGGTTAATATCTATGTAATAAGAAGGTGTGTAGGTATACTTCACATCCTCTCACGTTTTTAAGGATTTATAAATAAATTCTTGAGTCCCATTCTGGAACTTAAATCTTGCAGCCTAGGGCCAAACAGTGGCTTCGTTAGCATATCGGCCAACTGCAACTCCGATAATAACACTTAACACTTTATCACTTCACCTTCACTTCACCCGATTCACGACATTTAGTGTCGTGAATCGGGTGAAGTGATCACGCCACACAAACTACGTGGGATTACATTCTATGGTCCGTCAGCCAGGCACCCGTTAGCACTCGATGACTTGACACACTCGGTTATCTCTTCTAATTGAGTAGATTTGGGTTAATAACAACGCTGAACATCGTCGCAGTCTTTACTAGACGATCTAGAATCGCTCATATCATAATAACCAAACAATGTCGATGCGTATTTTCATCAGTCTAGGTGTCATAAACGTGAATGTTTTAATTTTATTTACTGTCCGTGCGTAACGCGCTCGCGCCTCAGGCTATATAAGGACTTACTAGTCTTAGGAAAAAGAAAAAAAACAGCATTGAGATCATAATCATAATCATAATCATTTATTTTGCAATAAGTATAGTACATTATGGTCTTAAAGTCAGTTGAAGTTCCTAATACATAGTCAGATATAGATGACATGCAAAATTTCCAACACAATATTCATTAAAGTTGTCTTAATAAGAATAGATTAGTCATTAACATTATTTATAAATTCATTAACAGAATAAAATCGTTTTTCCAGTAGCCATAATTTAAACTTTTTAAAAAATAAATTATTAGTTAGCTCCTTCAAGTCCTTTGGTATTTTATTATATATTAGTCCACACATATTAAAAGAGTTCTTTTTGTATAGAGAAGTCCTTGGCGCTCTAGGCAGAACTATTCTATCTGGATCTCTTACTTTTCTAGGGAAACGGTCTTCAGCCTTTTTAAACAAGTCAAAGTGCTGTCGAACAAATTTAGCGCATTCTAAAATGTACATACTGGGTAATGTAAGAAGTTTCAATTTTTGGAATAGTTGTTTACAGGATTCCCATGGTGGAATGCCACAAATGGCTCTGATGCATTTTTTTTGTACCCTGAAGGCTTTATCCACATCTATTGAGTTACCCCATAGAATGAGGCCATATTGTAAAGTCGATGCAACACAGCCGTGATACGCAGTCAGCATAGTACTTAGCGACGAGGTCTTTCGCAGTGTGTAGAGAACGTAAACAAATCTGTTTAATTTGTTGCAAACCCTTTCTACGTGCTGTTTCCAGGAGAAGTGGCCATCCAGTGCTACACCCAGAAAAGTTGTTTCCTCTGTCTCTAATAGAGGTTGTCCGTTATAATTAATGTCAAGTTTATCCCGCTTGCGACCATATGTCCTGAATTGAACGATTTTTGTTTTATTAATATTTACATGCAAATTATTATAGTTTAGCCAAGAAATTATTGATTCGATTGTATTAATAATGTCAATTTTGTGATCATTTGAGATTCTGACTGCGCTTCTGTTTTGCTATTTTATTTATTATAAGTAAAACCCCACAAAATATTAATGTTTTGACAACTAAAATACCAGCTTTGAAATTATATAAAAATTTCAATAGCAGAAGGCTAAAAAAATATTATTAAAATCTCGATTTTGATTGTAAATGTAAGCTTAGTCAATCCCTAATATCTGGTAAATTGATACTGACAGCTCACTCCACGCTCACTTCACCTAAGTTTACACGGTGAGATAGTTACAGAATCGCACTGCAGGAGTATCTTTTATTCGATCAATATTATAATCACCACAAATAACAAGTTTGTTAACTTTGGTAGGTACATAATTTTGCAAGCATAACCGTTAAATGGTTAAAAAATATTTCTATACAATCCCTTTTAGTCTTTGGAGACCTATATACATATACATATAATAATTAATTTATGATCTAACAATTCAATAGCCAAACATTCTATGAGATTGGATACGCTTACATGCTTTGCTTCGTGTAGAAACTTAAATTTATGATTTTTTTCTTTCTAGGATACATAAGCCACCATTTCTATTTGCTCTTGAGAAATTTGCCGCCATAGTATAATTGGGAATTTGAAGAACTTTAGTATCGTCTGTTAACATATCATGCTCGCTAACACACACCACATCAATATTATGTCATTGTTATTGTTAATGCTATTTAAGTTTACGGTAAATTCATCAACTTTGTGTAGTAAACCATTAATGTTTTGATGAAGTACATGTATTATGTCATACACGAAAAAAATTGTTATCATTACATTTATAATTTACCATTAAATTCAATGTATTATCAGGTTCTGTTAGTTGTTTACATGCATCATCTACATTCGTTGAGTTTAAATCTAGGATTAGGTCTTTTTAATCGTTTAAAATAATATTCAAGCCTTTATTATTTAAGCTTCCATACCTTTGGTTATAAGTTTCGTAGGTGTAAACTAAACTTAAATCTTCCCTGATTTAAGTTGGAATCCAAAATATACGCATATTTATATGTCTCAACATACATGTAGATTAAATTATTAAAGGTGTCGATTCTGCTATTGAACGTTAAATTTTTGTTAGCCATATATTTAAAAATCGGCAGACATATTATAAAGTTCGTGTGGGTTAAGATTTGTAATTTTTCGTAAATCAAAGTAACTAATTCTATATAACTTTGCGTCCTTCTGAAATCTTCTTCCTCAACATACAAGGGTGAATATCCTAGCAGCAAATTTTACGCGTCCACGTTGAGAATCGAGGTGTTAAATGATAGGATGTTTCTTATTTTTTTTTATAGTAAGCTACGTAACTTGTTTCAATTAGGGCCACATTTTTTTTTTAAACTGTGTATTTAAATAAATAGGGAAAAAATAAATCGCCTTAAAATTCAAGTTAGGTGGCTTGTCCCAGCTCCATTTTTTGATATAATTGCATTCACCAAAGCAACAATTTGCTGTACAATAAAAAATAAATAAATTCGTTAGTATATGCTTAAGACACATTATCTAAAAACAATTAAACCATATTAGAAAATCTAATTTAAAAGCACAGGGTAGTCGATCAAAGTTTGTCCAAGTAAAAATCAAAATTTTGGTGGCACTTTTTCAACATACTATAAAATGAAGCTTCGTGTTCGTGCGTGTGCGATCAATCACATTTTATTATTTCACATCTCTCAGTTGTGCACTTGCGCGTAACAGGTGTGTGATTAGTGCTATGATTTTCCGCCAAAAACGTAAGTATCATCTTGGGTGGCACGGGGGACAAAAATTGTTCAATTTTTGGTGGATCGATTTGCTGTTAATTTTAAAGTGTTTTAATAGTAAGCTACACATTATAGATAGTGATTTGGGTTACGCATAAATCAGTGATATTAATTTAATTGTAACTAAAATCCCCTATTTTTAGAGATTTTTTTTATATCTGGTTTCAATTTTGGTGGCTCAATTTTGGTGGTTTTGGTGGCGTTTTCACGCCACCGGTCCTTATTTTTCACGTAAACTGAAGAAAAAATTTCGCGACCAAAATTGAAAAAATATTCAGTTTGTTGATATTGACCCTTAACATTGTGTAAGACATCTGAAATCATTAAATGTTCAATACAAATATTGTTTGTTATTTTTGTATTAAGATACAAATTTCGCCACCAAAATTGAAAAAATATTCAGTTTGTTGATATTGACCATATATAACACAGTAGTCGGAGTAAGTGTAATTTTGTATTTTCTTATCAAGATTATCTAATAGTTGCTTCAACACGGTTGGCGCAGTGGCTGAGCGATCGACTGCTGCGCTGCGTGTCGCGGGTTCGATTCCCGCACGGAACAAATATTTGTATTGCCTACAGGTAGTTGTTCCGAGTCTGGCTGTTTGTGTATGTGAATTTAATGTTTGTAAACACACCCACGATACAGGAGTAATTCCTAGTGTGGGGCAACGTTTTTTAAAAAAAAATCCACAATTTGACATGCAATAGTGACATATATTAAAATTACATAGATTAATTCTTTGTCTGATTGTGTATAATCTATTAGAAGTTTCACCACTTAAAATACATATATTATTCTTTACAATCGACAACGACGGGTTATTTTTATTAGTATTTATATTTGGTGATGACTTGTTTTTCAAGTTTTTCTTTTCAGTAGGGTCTTCAGCAGTGGGTGTGCAGCAATCAGGAATTTCTACAGTCTGTGGTTTACTGGTCTTTTTTTCCAAAGAACCAATTTTATTCATCACCGGTGTTTGTATTTTCTTCTTTAAAGGACTACTCGTGACTTTTTTATACATCTCATTTTTCTTTAATAAATCGGCGTTTGTTTGTTTTAGGGAGCTATTTTCCATAGATAGTATTTCTATTTCTTGATGTGCGTCTTTTAATTGAGACCTAAGGTTCTCAATCTCAGTTTTAAAGATGTTTATCTACTTATCCTCTTCGTCTTCTGACATTTCCGGTATACTAATCGAAGTTTCATCCAACGTTTGAGAAATAATTTCACTGGTGTTATTACTGGGTTCCGCTAAAGTACCGTCGGCACTCTTATACGTTTTATTAGGCGTGAAGCTACCTACTGAGCTGGCCAAGCTACAGTAAATTTATAGGGTATAATCTGTTAGGGAAAGATTCAATTAAACAAGCACCTACTTACACAATACAAAGTTTATTGTAATAATACAAAAATGAAGGTACACATACAAATAATGTGGCGAGCCACCAAACTAAGATATTATCTTTCCCAAACACCTGGGCATTCACAGCCATACAACCAGTCTCCGTACCTGGTTGTACCGGAGTGTACGCCTGCAATGAGACAATTTCAATTTCTCAGAGTCGCTATAGCGAGTCCGTGAGATGAACCACTTAATAACTTCTAACTCAACCGTACAAGTATCAACCTATCAGGATTGTGCTCATATAGGGAAAATAACTATTATGCAAAGCAAACCCGAGACACAATACTTTAGAACAACCTGGTCTTATCACCTAGTTCCTACAAAAGGCATAACTCTCTCGTAGATTAAATGATAAATGATTTTATTTTTGTAAGTAGGTTTGTACAAACACTTTTACACGTCAATCATATTTTTTAAACTAGATGAGGTCGGCGTTTCCTATCTGACTACTCTGAGAAGAAAGGCCGAAACAAACTCAGAGGTCATAGTCTCTTTTAAAGTCCAGACATAATCTTGGTCAGGTTATATGAAGACCATGTAGGTCGATGTCTGAGATGGTCTTTTGAAGAAAGAACCACACAGATTGAGAGGACCTGTCCAGTCAGTGCACGCATTTGTCAGAAATCGTGCAGCTCAACTCAAGACTTAAGGAGCTCAACGATCCGACGAACAATACAAAAGAAAGGACATTTGGGTAGGCCACAAAAATTACTCAAACTGCCAGACCATGGAGAGAACAATAAAAAATATAAAATGAATAAAATAAATGACCCACATCGTCTTCATATTCACAAAAATTAAAATAATGTAATACTTTACAAAGTAAGCAAATGTGTATATTATATAAAAAAAACAACAAAAGAACAACAAAAATACTCAAAATGCATAAATTGGAAGCAGCTCAATCCCAAGCCTTTTTATCCTCAATATAATCTTAACAGTATAAAAGGCTTTCTTGCACAACTTACGTTTAATTAATAATTTAAATTTATTAAGGCTAAGATCTTGAACGTGGCTTGGTAGTTTATTATAAAAGCGTATACATTGGCATCTGAACGAGCCACCTATTTTCTTGAGCCTTGTTGCAGGTACAACAAATTTGTGTTTGTTTCTAGTATTTATATTATGGATATCACTGTATTTTTTGAACAATTTTATATTTTTATGGGCATTTAAAAGATTTTCATAAATATACTGAGAAGGCACAGTCATTACATTAATCTCTTTAAATTTGTCTCTGAGAGAGTGTCTCGGACTTAATTTATAAATTGATCGAACAGCACGCTTCTGAAAAACAAATATAGTCTGAATATCGGCGGCATTTCCCCACAATAGAATGCCGTACGACATTACACTATGAAAATAACTAAAGTACACTAAACGGGCAGTCTCTATATCAGTTAAATTACGAATTTTTCTAACAGCGTATGCTGCGGAACTTAGCTTTTTTGACAATTTATCTATATGTGGACCCCACTGAAGCTTAGCATCCAAAGTTATACCCAAGAATACTGTGCTGTCTTCAGGATTCAATTCCTCGCCCTTTATCAACACATTAGTTTTCACCTGCCTAACGTGGGGTAGCGTAAACTTAATGCATTTGGTTTTCTTCTCGTTTAGAAGCAAATTATTAACATTGAACCAGTGGACTACTTTCGAGATCGCGCTATTTACATCGTCAGTATCCAACTGCTGGCGTTTAAGTTTAAACAAAAGTGAAGTGTCATCTGCAAACAACACTATCATGATTATCCTTTATGAGGTACGGCAAGTCATTAATATAAATAAGAAACAAGAAAGGACCAAGAATTGAGCCCTGTGGGACTCCCATCGTTACTATAGATCCGGGTGATCTTTCTCCATTAACGTCAACGCTCTGAATCCTTTCACTCAAGTATGAAGTAAGAAGATCCAGAGCAGTATTCCGGATCCCGTAGTGGTGGAGTTTCCTGATTAACGTTTCGTGAAAAACGCAATCGAATGCCTTGGACAAATCACAAAAGATGCCCAAGGCATCGCATTTATCGTCCCAGGCATTATAAATATGTCCTAAAAGTTCAACACAGTAGCTGAACGACCCCTTGTAAAACCGAACTGTTTGCTATGTAATAATTTATGTTTATTAAAAAATCTTTGCATTTGGTCTAAAATTAGTTTCTCAAAAATTTTACTAAAGGTTTGTGGTGTAAAAATTTGTGGGGTCTGATGTACTACCTGATTTAAACAAAGGTATTATTTTACTATGTTTCATAAGGTCAGGAAACTCCCCATTGTCAATACAACTATTAAAGATAAGAGCAAGAGAAGGTGCTACAACGTCAATAATAGACACTTCTACAGAATTACGCCATAGATCTGTAGTCTTTTTTACATTTAAAGTGTGAAAGGTTTTAATTATATCTCGACATGTAATATATTCAAAATGAAAATCCGAATCGCAAACATTAACATTTTCCTTAAGCAAAGACTCAGCAACAGAAGGTGATGAGTTTAGGGATTTAGTAGTTGAAACGGGAATATCTGAAAAGAAATTTTCAAATGCCTCGGCGACTTGTGAGTCTGATTTTATTATGTTGTCATTAATAGACAGGCTGTAGTTAGTATTTCGGTTACTAGATCTTCCCGCTTCACTATTAATAATATTCCAAGTTGTTTTAATTACATTACTGCTGTTTTTAATCTTTGAACCCAAATAACGTGACTTGGCTATATAACAAACTTTTTTAAATAATTTTGAATAATTTCTAACATACAAATTAAATTCATCAGTGTTAACATAAGTCCTTTCATTGTACAGTTCATAAAGCCGTGTTCTACTTTTATGAATACCAATGGTAGCCCAATCACTGAACGATGCATTACTATTAACCGAGATAGTCTTAGGAATAAAGGTGGAATCAAATTGTTTACAGTACATTTAAAAAAAATTATCATAAAGATGATTAGGATCAGCATGAATGGACAAAACTGGTAATTTATTAATGATTTTAACTTTAAAAACCTCCAAGCGACTTGCAGTTTTGGGGTTAACAGTGATATCCTTTTTAGCCACTTTTTCGTTTTGGTTTTGAATAGTAATCCTTTGCCCACAATGATCAGAATCTAGTAAATTTATAATTTCTTTGTGGCTTGGTATAATATCTGTATAAATATTATCTAGGCATGTGGCACTAGTTGGGGTTATTCTTGTGGGCTCCAAAAATAGATTTCCAAGATTGTAGGACTGAAACAGACTTAAAATTTTACTACAGGAACCTGAGTTTTCTAATAAATTTACATTAAAATCACCAAAAATGATAACGGACTTGTTTGAGTTACAAATCCTGTGTAACACTTCATCCATTACCTTTTCAAAGCAGTCATACAATCCTGACGGTGGTCTATACACACTTAATACAATAGAGTGCTCCAATTCTATACAGGCAATTTCAACTGTACGCTCAACAGATAGGCTCACAATATCTTTACGATCTTTAAATGTGAGCTAGTTACTTACTAAAATTAATGAGCCACCGTGTATAGCATTTATTCTGCTGAACGAACTACCAACCTGGTGATTATTAAAATTGAACAAGAACTGATGGCTTTTCAGCCAATGTTCTGTTATACAAAGAATGTCAATACTATTAAAATTCATGAATAATTCTACTTCTAAATCTTTGTTCATAAATCCTTGAATATTCTGATGCACCAGGTTGATACTATTTACTGATTTTAAACTTCTTTATGAGTTATTTTTGCAATTCTGTATGTTATAGCTAGAGGTGGCCTCTGTTGTCTTAATTTCTAATTTAAATTATTATCAATGTCATTAATAGTGACCAAATTATTGGCAGAATTGTGTATAATGTCATTGCGCTGCTCAAAAGAAGCAAGTTGTTTAGCCAAGTTTTTGGCTGTAATAGAAAAAAAATAAGATAGCGACACAGCTATCTGTCTTTTATAGTAGTCAGAAAGATAGGACATAACAATGTTATATCTATCTTTTGTCTACTTGTCACTATAGGTTAACTCAATGTTCTCTCAGTATAAATAATTCCATCAGTTAATGCGATCATTTGACCCTCTCAGTTGACACTATCAGTTGACGGGCCTTAAGGACCTTAGCATCATGCACAGGATAAACCTGTGCACACACGAATAACGTGGCCTACGGGCGCAGATGGTGACGCTTGCGTTACCTGAAGTAGCGAACTTCCCTCATCACCTGGATTCGGCTAGGTAAGGCCTTCTTGAACAACAGATGACCACATCACAAGGGATAACCTCTAAGTTGCCGGCGCCCGGATCAATTCCAAATCATCTTATCATAGGGCTGTACCAAGGCATCACTATTTAATCGCGCATAAAACCGATCTTAAAAGGCTAGCATAACAGCCAGACCTGTAACAACGTCCTCGTGTCAGAACACACATGTAAGACCTAAGGTTGTCCAGCGGTAACAAAGAAAATGGTTGAAGTAAATAAAACCTTATCGTGTTATTTAGGCACATCCAGGTCCAACCTGAAATTAGTCCCGCTCAATCAGCCTTTTGGCTCGTGTTCTCAGTCGTAAAGACCGGAAACCTCTTTTCTCTTTACAAACCTATCTGTCAGTTTGAACTCTCGAATATTCCTCCACAGACTAAATAAAATCTTATCGATTTGTAATTTTAAACTTATTGGCATTGTTTATACACAAAATGTGGAAATTATGTCTGTCTGTTTATTTACTCTAAATAAGTAATAATCAATTAATTTACTAAACATCACGACCCTAGCGCCATCTAGTGACGCGGAGACTACGCTCCACGAGCCTGCACAGACCCAAGATGCCACTTGTTGCGATAAATATCTATTTTTGCAACGTCACAACAATCTTGCGCAACACGGATTCAACATTGTAAATAAATGGCTTCAAAATAACTCACTAATCCTAAATGCAAAGAAGACAAATTACATTAAGTTTTCGCTGCGCAAGCAAATATTTTTGCCCAGTACCTGCAGATAGCCAGTGTAACTGTGTAAGTGTCTAATATTAAAAAGACACATCAAATAAAATACCTGGACATTATAATAGATGAAACCCTTTCCTTCAAACCACACATGGAAGCTCTAAATAATAGAATTCGTAAGCTGATCGTATTCAAAAAGATACGATTTATTGCAGATCCAAAAAATTAGACAAGTATACTTTGCTCTTTGTCAGTCAATTTTGACTTACTGTATTACTTCATGGGGTGGGGCGAGGAAAACTTTGTTATTGCCCATTGAAAGAGCTCAAAGAGCTATTCTCAAGGTGGCTACTTGCCGCTCTTGCTCTTATGTTTTGCCACTAACATCCTGTATAAAGCTTGTAAAGTACCTACTTACAGTTCGACGTTATTTATAATGAGCACTGTACTAAAACACGCAGCGCTTCCATACAGCATCGAATTTACGAAAAGGAGACGGAAATATATAGTTTGCCCTCAAAAAAGTGCAAAACATGCTTTCACAGCCAAATTTTATATGTAGTACCTACCTACATCGGATCGCTGCTCTATAATAGGCTAAATGATAAAGGAAACCTCTACTCCTTAAATCATAGTAACTGCAAGAAAATCCTTATGGAGGCTCTTCAAACTATGTCCTATGAAGATATATAGTAGTTATTACTTGTGCTAAAGTGAATATTGTACGTATTATATAATTTTTTACACCTTTTTACATGATACTAATGTAGAGTATGTGATTATTTAATCAATTAATGTTACCTCCAATCGCCTGAAACACACGATTACCTACGAGTACTTCAGGCACAAATCATGGATGAACTTGACATAGATTTAAGAAAAACTGTATGTATCGTTATAGCCTTATATTTTTGAATAAATTTTATGATTATTTGGGCACATCCAGGTCCAACCTGGAATAAGTCCCGCTCAATCAGCCTTTTGGCTCGTGTCCTTGTTATCGAGTAGCAGCAGGTATGTTAGCAGGTCAGCCGCACTTTATGTAGCAGCTCAAGTAATATTGACGTGTGTTGCAGACGCGTCGTCCTCCAACGAGGCGGTCCACCTGCAGCGGCGGCTGCTGTGTCTGAGCTCGGACCTGGTGTCGCTGCGCAACCACCTGCTCGTGGGCTCGGGCGGCGCGGGTGCAGGAGGCGCCGGCGCGGGAGCAGGGGGCGCGGGCGCAGGGGGCGCGGGCGCAGGGGGCGCGGGCGCAGGGGGCGCGGGCGCAGGGGGCGCGGGCGCAGGGGGCGCGGGCGGAGCGGGGCAGCCCGCCGTGCCGCCGCGCGCCCCGCAGCTGCTGCCGCCGCCCCCGACCGCGCAGCCGCCCGCGCCCCCGGCACCACTGCCTGCCCCGCACCATCCTTTGCCGCCTCCACCAGGTCAATATCCTGCAAGTATACGTTATTATTACCGATAGCATTTGACTTCTCAGAAGTTCGGAAAGTACGGCTGCATCAACAGGACATCGGTCTTTTAGCCCAAGTACGCACGGGTGATTTTTTATCGTGACGATTTTTATCGTGCACCTTATTTTCAACTCTTGGTTTTGAGCCGAGCCGGGAATCCAATAGAGTGCAACCCAGCGCGTCAACAAAATATACATACTGTTGGATTGTCAACTGTCAGTGCTCAGCAGTGCGCTGGTCATCCAGTGCGTGATATAAAATAGCTCGTCGTTACGAGCTCAGGCGGTTCATCACGAGTTGAGGTGTCGGGCAGCATCAAGCGTTTTGAATACATTGACATGTTTTTGTGTGTAGAGAGCCGCTGGTCGCAGCCGAAGCCGGCGCCGACGGGCGCGGGTGCGTGCGGCGCAGGCGCGGGCGGCGCCGACGTGGAGGACCTCATCCACCTGCGCGGGCCGCTCACCGAGGACGCCGTCGTGCGCGCGCTACAGGCGCGCTTCTACCACAACAAGTTCTATGTAAGTGTGCCGGGTGCCACGCTGCCGACTCTCCTCTGTCCATGTATCCGTATGTTAATTACAACTTTACAAGTAAATTGTTGTTGAGAAAAGGTTCAACCTCCTGGTATGGTCCAAATTTAAAATTACTTAACTTCGAAGGTTGTGACGACTTTTCCCAGTATTTCGGCAGACTGTCCATTCCGTTTCTCGTCTTCATCCTGCCGCGTGTCCTACACTTAGCTTACCTACCTTACCTTGACGAATGGGTATGCATACACCAGGCCACTCAGAAAGTATTGCGAAAAAAGTTTTTATGTATGAGAGACTGGCCAGATAAAATCTATTTTGAATATATGATTATTTGCAAGTAAAAAAATAAAATTAAAATAAAAAAATTAAAAACAAGCTTTTATTTAAATATAAACGTAACCTAAAAAAGAAAGAATAACGCGAACTAAAACGAAAAAAAAAATAATTTAAGTGACATTTCAAAATATACTTAAATACACTTTAAACGCTTGAGGTAGGTACTGTTATTGTGTAGTAGGTACACCTGTATAAAGGATACCGTACATCAGTGCCTCAAGCTATTAAAATTTATTTTTCGTTTTAGTTCGCGTTATTCTTTCTTTTTTAGGTTAGGTTTATATTTAAATAAAAGCTTGTTTTTAAAATCTTTTTTTATTTTAATTTTATTTTTTACTTTTTAGTTTAACGATTTATTATTAACATCTTTTTCGCCATTTTTTATTAATTTATTTATATTATTTTATTGATTTACACCATTGACATTATTTACCCTATTAACATTATTTATATCATTGACATTATTTACATTAATACTATTATTTACAACATTTACTTTATTTAAACCACTGATGTTATTTAATTCCCTTAAATATTACCTAACACCTGTTTGTTTTATATTTTAATTGAATTAATCGTTTTGATTGTTCCCGTATCGTTTTCTACTCTTCGAGCCCTTTCATTTGATACCCATATAAAGGGGTTGAAAAAAATATATAATGCGCCACTTTGGAACGGCAGTCATATTGAATTTAGTGTGATGTTATTAACTTTATCGTTTTCTACTCTTCAAGCCTTTTCATTTGATACCCATATTAGGGGGGATTGAGAAAAAATATGTAATCCGCCATTTTGGAGCGGCGGCCATATTGAAATTATTACAATATTGAGTATTGCAGATTGTATTGTTACCGGAACTAAAGGTGTATGCAAAAATTCAGCTCAATCGGATACCAACAAATGGTCGAAAAATGGTTTGCAAATTTTAACGGACAACTTACATACATACGAACAGTGCAAGCTAAATAAAAGCTTGTAAAAATAGGTACGTTCCAATTTCAAAATGTCCCTCGAAATTGTTTGCGAGCTAACACCGTCGCCGTAAACCGGACGAATCGTACGATAGACCATAGATATAAATACTAAATGTACAATAGACTTCAAATGGCATTCATGGATGTTCATGGATGAAGGCCCTCCTAAGGCAACCGTGTATCGTTGATATAACGAATTCAAGCGCGGTTGACAAAATTTGGGGGATGAAGAGAGAAGTGTTGTGTCTCCCTAACGGACGTTGTTGTGAACGAATATGCTACCAGTGCTCTCGGAACTTTTAATTCAAGCCATTTATAATCTACGTCGCCGCGAATCTCTCAGGGAACTTTTTAAAATGATTAATATTATGATGGTACCTTGCCAATTCATTTATGAAAATATTATGTATGTAAGAAAAAATCTACATCTTTTTAATAAAATAAGCGATAGACATAATTTTAATACTAGAAATAAAGATAAAATACATCAACCATTTTTCAGATTAGCCAAGGTACATACATCTTTTATGGGGTACTGTGTTAAATGTTACAATAAAATACCTTGTGATATATTGCAATTAAATGAAAGAAAATTTAAAACTCACATTAAACGAACTTACCTGTAAGCGAAGTTCGATCATAATTATACGAAGCGCTTCGTCCGAAGAGATTATAACATAATACACATGTAGTAACACATAAGTGACACCACTCAGACACTGTAGTTGAGAGTTTTTTTTTTTTTTACTGCGGGTATCTCTGTTTTCCTGATAACTTGGCTTGGAATCTCTCGTCATTTAGTTTAAAGGAATAAGCGTTGCTTAATATTTTCTGAAAGAGAAGTAAGGGTGTAGCGGAAGCGTGGGTGGGAGGGAGCTAATCTCTTCGGACGAAGCGCTTCGTATAATTATGATCGAACTTCGCTTACAGGTAAGTTCGTTTAATCATCAATTATACTAGCGCTTCGTCCTCGAGATTATAACATAATACACATGTAGATATTGAGAGTATTTTCTGGAAATATTAAAAACGCGCTGTTATCATTTTAGAATCATTTATTCTGGAAACAAAAAATCAAATAACAAAAATGAATAAAATCTTAGGTTATAAGGATTTCAATAATTAAAGTTTCATAAACGATCACAAAAAATAATTGTATTTTTGTGCATGAGTACAATTTATTTTTATATCAAGAAATTGCAACAGCGACAATTATTGAGAAATGAGGACTATTCTTTTTCTTATTGATTGATTATTGACCTAGCTAGAGAACTTTCATCATAATCAGTGATGGTGCGATTATAAAATCTAGCAAACGTTTCAGAACTACCGCTCCAGCCGGCAGTCCTGCGAATTTCATCAATATTAACCCCAAGGGCATGCGCACGCGACGTAGCCGCGTGACGCGTGCTATGCGCCGAGAACATAGACACATCTAACCCACTATTGCCTAATGTACACTTAATCCAGCGGCTAAGTGTTTGCGTACTTACAGAGCTGTGTGGCTTTTTTGGATTTATGAAAAGAATGCCAGATTTGCGAAGATCTTTGGTTTTATTTAGGTAAAATACTAATGTGTTAGCGGGGCATATTTCTACACTCTCATTAAAGAAGGGTAAAGTTAATAGGGGTTGCTTAGACCCCACTTGAGAAGTTTTTATTAAATCGGGAATTTTTATAATAATTTTGGATGGCATTATACTGATATTTTCAATATTAATTTTTGAAAATGTTTGTACCCTATGAGCCGTGGTAAGGGCCAGTAATGTTACACATTTTTTTGAAATTTCATCGAGTGACAGTTGGTCATTGGGGAATTTAGAGCGTAAAAAATTTAGCACACAATTAGTATCCCACGTTACATTATATTTCGGCCTAGGTGGTCGTAGGCGAAAAACACCTTTGAAAAATCTAAGAATTCGATCGTCTTTAGACATATTGGGGCCCAAAATCAGTGATAAAGCTGATCGATATGAATTTAAAGTCCCATATTGACTACCATTATTAAAAATTTGCGTAAGGAAATATATTACTGATGGAACCGAGGCCTCGTATTTATTAATACCTGATTCTTTGCAGAAGGTCCACCATTTTTTTAGACATACATCATATTGTTTCATCGAGTTATTTGATAGAGAAGCCATCATGATATCTATCGATGAAGGCGGCAGGCATCGTCGTGAAAACGCCTCCCGGATAACACCCCGGCAACCAGGGTAAGCGTCGACTGCACCTGACGGTTGCTAGAATGAGATATCAAAACGTTTTCATTAGGGGTGAATATAATTGGGTCTGATATAAGCAGAGACCTATATAAAGGATACCACGGTTGCGTAGGCCATAAAGGAGCAATAAAAATTCCCTGAGCGTTATCGTTAATAATTTTCCTAAGACTTTTTAAAATAACTGAGAAGGGGGGAAAAGCATAGAAATAAGATAAACCCCAATCGATTGTAAATGAGTTAATGGCATAGGCGTCCGGATCTTTATGCCAGGAGACGTATTTCGCACATTTTTTATTGATACGGCTGGCAAACAAATCGATATCGGGTTGCCCAAACCTACACGTAAGAGTATTGAAGGCCCCCTCTGACAACTCCCATTCTATGTCTGGATGATTACGACGCGACTCAGCGTCCGCGATTGTGTTATCACAAGATCGTATATATGAGGCAAATATGTAAAGTTTGCGTTCCTCGCACCATTTCCAGATCTCCCTTGACATACCAGTTAAGTGGGGAAATTGGACCCCACCCATGCGATTGATGTACGCTATAGCAGTCGAATTGTCTATACGAAGTAGTACTTGACAGTCGTATAAGTCCTTAGCGAAAAGTTTTAGAGCGATGAAAGCGGCTAATAGCTCTAAATAATTTATGTGCTCACCACGTTCGCTATTCGACCACTGACCACTTGCATTTTCACCATCACAGGTAGCGCCCCATCCCGTTGTTGAGGCGTCAGAAAATATTTCGATGCTATAGTTGTCATCTCTAATACACGGTGTTTTGAATTATCAATAACCTTTAACCACCAATGAAAATCAGGCATTAATGAATCAGGGAGAATCATTTGTTTGTTATAATTCTCATCGCCCATAAGATTTAAAAATTTGCAGCGTTCGAATTGTTTAGTGTGTACCCAGCCGTATTCCACTGCTGGGCATGCTGATACTAAAATACCTACTAATTGCGCGAAGGTTCTAATTTTGCAACTTCTCTTATTAATAAATTTACGGATTTCGTTTTTAATACGCACTTTTTTGTCTGTGGGTAAACTAATTTCTAAGTTTGCCGAGTTTATGAATACTCCTAAGAATTTACACATATTAGAAGGATACAGACTGCTTTTGTCATCATTAATTATAAAACCTAAGGAACAAAGAAGTTTCTTTGTGATTGCAACATTTGTTTTGCAATTTTCATATGTATCTGCTAATAATAACCAATCATCTAAATAGAGGGTAGATAAAAAACCCGCCGATCGCAATAATTTTACAACCGGTTTCATTATTTTTGTAAACAAGTATGGAGCTGTATTCAAACCGAATGGCAACGCATTGAATTCGAATAATTGGTTATTAAACGAGAATCTAAGATATTTACGAGAACTTTCATGAATTTTAATAGAAAAATAAGCATCTTTTAAGTCTAAGGTCGTCATGAAGCAGTCCTTAGTAACAAGTTTTATAGCGGTTCTTAGGTCCTCTAATTTAAAATGGTGTGTAATAATGAACTTATTTAAATTTTTGAGGTTTAATATGAACCTCATTTTTCCATTTGGTTTAGGAGTGAGGAACACGCTAGATACGAATTGACCTGGGCACGGGTCACATTTCGATATGGCTCCTATATCTAATAGGCTATTAATTGCTTCGGAAAAATTAGCGAACTCAGAAGTGGAATAACTTTGCTCAGCAGGCACTACCTTCTGGATTACTTGGGAGGAAAATGTGAGTTTGTATCCGTCAATCCACGACAGTATCATTTGATCACTGGTTATAAGCGACCATTGTTTATAAAAGTATGTCAAGCGACCCGCATACTTAACTGGATCTAGTAGCGGCGCTGCGGCTGGCGCTGTGGCGGCAACCTCTTCGATGAGCTGGCGGGCGGCGGCAGCGGCCGCGGCGCTGCAGGCTCGCGGCTCCTCGGCGCGGCTCCCAGCGGCCTGCGCGCTGGAGCAGGAGCTTTTCGGTTTAAATACCTCTGAGGCAACGGGTTGTTTGGTCGTTTTGGTAGATTTTTATTGACAGTATCGGGCTTCAGTTCAGTACCAGATTTTGTTACGGCTTTAGCCGATTTTATCGTTTCTGACAGGTTGTCGCCAAATAAAAATGCATCAATCTTAGTGCTACTTAAAGCGTCCTTCATGTCCCTTTTTAGCGCAGACAAAATAAAGTTTCTGCGGGTAAGTGAGTCATAATGTTGGATGTCGCAAAGGATTCGCGCAGCGTCCATTAGTTTCGGTAGTAGCTCATTGTTTTTTGAAATGAGTTGACTAGTGATCACCTGGCCTAAGCAGGAGATAGCACTCGCCATTTGTTCTTGTTTGACAACTATG
This sequence comes from Luperina nickerlii, assembly GCA_963855955.1. NCBI lineage: Eukaryota > Metazoa > Arthropoda > Insecta > Lepidoptera > Noctuidae > Luperina > Luperina nickerlii. Next base: position 22,598,733 of record OY979675.1, on the reverse strand, counting down.
GCCTTGTCACGCTTTGCTGCGGCTTCGGGTATTGCTGCTTTCAACTCCGCGTTCAACGCCGGGGCAGCAATATAACTACAGTTCGATGGAACCAAATATTTAGCTATTAATGCTTTCCTATAATCCTTGTCGAAACCCTCGGTAGCGATGTGCTGGAAGCGTTTAGTAATTTCTTTATGTAAATCTGGTCCGTACTGCACAGTTGTTGACGGGTCTTCTCCCAGGATGACCATCGTGTCCCGGTCTAGGTCCGTGTCGATGATGTCGACATGACCTGACGCCTCTTGTGAGGTACTAGGTTTGTCCTTCAGATTTTCAGGGTCGATTGATATGACGGGATCCAGTGATACGATAGGATTAACCGAAATTTCGGGATCAGTTGGGTCATTAGGAACCGTGATAGTCTCGTCAAGAAGATTACTGATCTCCGGAGAGTCTTGTAACCAATCTTCGGGCTCAATACCCGTGTATTCTAGAAAGAAACACGGAAGTAGAAGCAATTGCGATTTAAGAATAGCATAGGTAGGTAAGCAATATATTTTTTAATTTACTCGTAGGTAGAAGGAATGTAGATAAATATCTACTTTCATAGTTTAACGTTAAAATAGATTTGAATATAATTATTGTTTGGAAAAATTTCCGCACAGCAATAAAGGCCCAATGATACCAACACGTTTAACGAGTAGTTACCGTAAAACGTAATCGGGTGTTTTATAATTAGTCCTTGCGTCGGGACAGCCCACAGACAGCCCGGAGTGCAAGACTTATTTAAACGTAAATACATTTAGTAATAAGATTGTGTTATTGAGTATCGGTAGTAAAGTTTGTGCGTCGGAAAACCCATAGGCAGCCCGGAGTGCAAAACTTAAATTTTAACGTAAATACGTTATTCTAATACTCGGTAGGAACACGTACACACTGTTACTAACCTGCTTGTTCATACGAAGTACTCGCGATCGGAGGCGTTGAGTCTTGTGAAGGCGGATATAGACGCCGTAATCTGCGTTCATATTTTTGTATTTTCTTCGTTAGATGTTCATAATCAACGACACTCTTTCTTTTTGACATGATGTTTAGCACAAGGAATGTTAAACGTGTTGAGCGGCTGAACACTAAAATGTGAATGACGAGAGATTCCAAGCCAAGTTATCAGGAAAACAGAGATACCCGCAGTAAAAAAAAAAAAAAAAACTCTCAACTACAGTGTCTGAGTGGTGTCACTTATGTGTTACTACATGTGTATTATGTTATAATCTCGAGGACGAAGCGCTAGTATAATTAATTTATATGTCATGGTTTCATTTTTAAGTCTTTTACCTATTGTGGTATAGTAATTTTATTTTAGGTGCATCGTGTTCACATATTATTATTATACATATAATTAATGTATGCAAAATTTTGTAAAATATTTTAAAAGAGTAACGGTGGAGTTTCTTGCCCGTTCTTCTCCATACGAAAACTACCTTTCGGAATGGGCGACTAGAATCAATTCTATTTGTTGTAATTTCTGACGTTCAAAAGTGCCTTTTATGTGCCTATTTGAAATAAATGCTTTGACTTTGACAAAATCCGATGGAAAAGTGTTTTTTAATGTTATATTATAAAACCCTACAATACTAAACTTCAGTGTGTAAGTGACTATCTGTGAAAAACTGTAGTGAAATACGAACTAGAACTTCTCCTAAATTCAAAAATAACATTATAAAAGGTCTGCATTACTTTAAAATTTTAAACATAATTTGAACTTTGGACTCGTTAGTGTAGACAACGCCGAGCTCTACCTACCTATACCACCTATACCTATTACTTGTAATTTTTGTTTTATTTTATTTAAATGAAAATCGTTTACTTTTACCATGTTTGTAAATATGTGAGCACCATGCATCTATCAGGTAATTAATTTATATGTCATGGTTTCATTTTTAATTCCTAAAACCTATTGTGGTATAGTAATTTTATTTTAGGTGCATCGTCTTCATATATTATTATTATATAATTAATGTATACAAAATATTGTAAAACATTTTAAAAGAGTAACGGTGGAGTTTCTTGCCCGTTCTTCTCCATACGAAAACTACCTTTTGGAAAGGGCGACTAGAATCAATTCTATTTGTTGTAATTTCTGGCGTTCAAAAGTGCCTTTAATGTGCCTATTTGAAATAAATGCTTTGACTTTGACTTTACCATCACAACAAGACGATAGTGGCAACTAAATTGGCAGCCGTTATTAACTACTTGCTTGGCGCGGTTGTGCATCACGCTGGGCTGTTATAGACAAGGTGTCTCGAGTTCAAAATCCAACATTAGTCATCTCTTTTCGAAATTGTAAAATTTTATTTAACAAAAAAAAATTACATTAATTATTGGCGAAAATGCCTATAGATCGCACTCCGCCATTGTCGCCAGCCGTATCAAGCAAAAAATCTCCAGTCCACCACCAATCTGAGCCAAACATAAGTGCATCTCGGATTCGTCAAACATTACCAGTCGTAATAAAAGGAAGCGCAAGGAACAAGACAATCTGCTCAGTATGAATGAGTTTCAAGATGAAAAATCGGGTGTAATTAAAGATCTAAAACAGGAACAAACTCGATTCTACTCTAACATGGAATCGACGCTACAAGAAATAAAAAATCAATACAGCAAATCGCAAGACTCGGTAGACTTCACTGCAAAAAAATACGATGACATGCTAATTAAAATGGAACAATACGAAGTTGAGAGAAAAAAAAATCGAAAATACATCAGGAATCTTGAAGATAGGGTAGATCAACTTGAAAAACAACAAAAAAATTACAAGTCTTGAAATAAAAAATATCCCAAAAACAGAAAAGGAATCTCAATCGGATTTGATATGAGTAGTCAAAAATGTTGGTAGCGTTCTTGATCTGCCTCTTACTGAATCGGATGTAAAAGATGTCTATAGGATTAACTCAAAAAGTTCTATGAATAACACCATAATAATTGATTTCACTACGGTCTTACTAAAGTCAAAAATACTGAAATCAGTCAGGAATTTTAATAAAATTAATAAAAACTGTAAGCTGAACTCGACTCAGCTGTGTGTCCCGGGCCCGCAGGTACCGGATTACATATCCGACAACCTCCCCGCAAAAGTTTGCAAGATATTCTTCCAAGCAAGAGAGTTTGCCTCACAACATAAATATAAACATTGTTGGTCTGCCTATGGCAAGGTGTATTTGCGTAAGGAAGATGGCGCTCAGCGCAACACTGTGAATTCTGAATTAGACTTGGCAAATCTAGTCGAAAAATGACTATTTGGTTACCTTTTCATAACTACCTGCATGTTTTCTTATTGTTGTTATATAATTTTTGCTTATGTTTTCAAGCTTAAGTTTTCCAGTAAGTATACCTTTTTACATCTATATACACTCACACCACATTACAATTTTTTCACTGTTCAATAGAGAACGGTATTATACCGGGCATAAACAATTAAAAGACATTACTATAGTTGTCTTTGGCGTACAAATTCCTTACTTCCTACTTCAATTTGTATTGGTTTTCGAATCAGGACATGGGGGTATCTTCCAGTTTTGTAAAACTTGCCCATTACACTTTGTCTAAGTTTTTCAAAACGTACTCTTCGATAATTTTAATTTAATAAACCGTGACATTGACAACCTAACAGTGGCCGACTCACCGACACACTGTGACCTCGCAGATTGCTTTGAACTAGTTCAAAAAAATTAAAGTCGGCTCAAGATTCTAAATCAAAACATAAGAAGCATAAATCGTAATATACCTGGCTTTAAATCCTATTGGCTCAATCGAGAACTTTATGGGATATAATTATTCTTATCAGAATACTAATTACTCAACTAGCAGAAACAATACACAAAACGAGGGTGTAGTTATTTACATAAAAAATGGTTTGCAAGCCAATGTTGTAGAACCCATCTTTCAAGATGCCAATTGTTTGGTAATACAAATTAATAATGACACCGTTGTTTTGGCTATTTATTTATTTATTAAACTTTATGCACAAGTAAGAAACTGTACGAATGCGAACTTAATGCCGTGGGCATTTTCTACCAGTCTACCTTAGGGTGATGCAACAACATTCAGTAGGTGCAATAGCAAAAAACAAATAGAATATATTTATAAAATATAAGAATAAATACATATATACATACGTATAAAAAATATATATAAAACAAAACAAAAGAAAAAGTTATAAAAGATAAACAAGGAAACCTACAACAACTTAATTCTGAGACGAATCTGCCAACTTCTTGTGTAAGTGTTCTCGAGCTTTCACTTTAAATGTGAACTGGTTGGAAACCACTATCAATCACTCATACACACACCCCATTTCCACATACTCATACACACACTCTCACTCACACATACATACACCCTACACTCTCATACATCCTTTGCATGTTTCCTAGATAAAAAACAAATAAAATCTTGTTTGCAATATTTCTATTAGTAAACTAAATCGTTTTAATAAATTAAATAATGTCTAATAAATAACATAGTAATAAATTAATTAATACTACTGTGATTTCAAACAAACGTCTTCAGTATAATACTTGAAATACATAGATGTGTACCTACCTATGTTAAGGGGGCCTGGTGACCTGACTTACAGGTTTTGTAAAAAACTTAGTTTAGGCGCCAGTCTTCCACAAATTAAGTACAAAAATGTATTCGTAGACTAATTTAACTTTAAGCTGTAACTAATTTTTGGTATGAAAATAAAATCTATTCTATTCTGGTCGCCCTTTGATGGCTGTTACGGAAGAAAACGTGCTAGCAGTGAAAAATTTAATCCAAGACAATAGGCGAGTTACGTACCTATTAAGAGATTCAGCAAATACTGCAGGTTGGATCGGGAAGCCTTCACGAAATTCTACACGTGCATCTTCGCGTGAGGAGGATAGTTTCACGCTGGGTGCCACACAACCTCACCGATGCTTAGAAGCAGGCCCGGGTGGAATGGTGCCGTGATATGACAAACAAATTTGAAGCAAGCTCGTCTCAACATGTTTACGACATTACAGGTGATGAGTCTTGGATTTATCAAAACGATCCAGAAACGAAGCGCCAGTCGACGGTATGGGTGTTTCAAAACGAATCAACGTCTACCAAAGTGAAGCGATCTAGAAGCGGGGCGAACATTTATATCGCGAGCTTTTTCAATTTAGCTGGCTACTTGGTGTCAATTCCTTTACGGAACCAAAGAAGCATCAACGCTGAATGGTATACTACCAAATGCTTGGCAGAAGTTTTCTCTGTTGTGAGCAACAAGCGACCAAACACAGGACTCCGCGGGCTACTGCTCCACCACGACAACGCGCCTTCACACACCGCGCTGAAAACAAGGGACTTCCTGGACAGCACGCCGGTCAAACTCCTGGGTCACCCTCCTTACAGCCCTAACTTAGCACCGTGACTTTTTTTATTCCCGAAAATAAAAAATCAGCTCAAAAGAATACAATTTTCGTCGCCGGAAGATGCGCTGTCAGCGTTAGAGCAGGCGTAAACGAGGTGTCTGCGGTCATTGACTTATATAAATATTATTGAAATCGTTGTCTGCGGCGGACTGGAAAAAGTTTTTCGGAAACTGGTTCAGACGCATGAAACTTTGCATAGAGGCTAGTGGAGAAAAAAAAACACAAACACATAAACAAAACAAACAAAAACAAACAAACAACAAACTGAGTGTCCCACGTACGTTCCAGACGATGATCGGGCCGATCCTGGTAGCGGTGAACCCGTACACGGACGCGTGCAACGCGCTGACGCTGACGGCGGCGCGCGCGCAGCGACCCGAGCTGGCGCGCCTCGTGCACGACGCCGTGCGCCACCAAGCCGACACCGGCTACCCGCAGGCCATCATACTCTCAGGTGCGCACCACTCCACAACTAGCGCACATTCCCCCTGCATGCCCGATTAGTGATCATTAAGGATTTCATATATTTTATTCAACAGAAGTTATTAATCTTTTCACATTATGCGACATACTCTAGGTATAAAGATTGAAGATTTCTCCGATGTCGATATCTCAGAAGAAGTTACGTACTATGTACTTGGGAAATTTCAGCTTCAGAGAAACTTGAATAATCTTTTAATTCGATGGTAGTGATATTCTTGCGGTGTGTCGCGCAGGCGTGTCGGGGTCCGGCAAGACGTACGCGTCCATGGTGCTGCTGCGGCGGCTGTTCGACGTGGCGGGCGGCGGGCCTGAGACCGACGCCTTCAAGCACCTCGCCGCCGCCTTCACCGTGCTGCGCGCGCTCGGCGCCGCCTCCACGCCCGCCAATACGCACTCCAGCCGCATCGTAAGCATCGCGCTCCGGCCGCGTCCGCGCCCCGGCCACGCCCGCGCGCCGGCCGGGACTCATTCCACTTGTGTCTCGCAGGGCCACTTCATCGAGGTGCAGGTGACGGACGGCGCGCTGTACCGCACCAAGATCCACTGCTACTTCCTGGACCAGACGCGCGTGGTGCGGCCGCCCGCCGGCGAACGAAACTATCACATCTTCTATCAAATGCTCGCAGGACTCACCCCCGACGAGCGCGCACAGCTTCACTTAGAAGGGTACTCGCCTCAGGACCTCAGGTAGGTACGGCGGGGCTCCGGGCCGACCGCAACCTGCGTAGCGTACTATTGTGAAGGTCGCGATCTTAATGTACCTACTTATTTTTCGCTAGGTACCTCGCGTCGGCGCACCACCGGAGGCCGGAGCCCGAAGACGCGGCGCGGTTCCACGCGTGGAAGACCTGCCTCGTCATCCTCGGCATTCCGTTTCTGGATGTTGTGCGCGTGCTGGCAGCCGTGCTGCTGCTCGGCAACGTGCAGTTCGCGGAGGGAGGCGACGGGGCCGCCGAGCCCGCCAGCGAGGCCGAGCTGGCGGCCGCGGCGGCGCTGCTGGGCGTGGCGGCGCCGGCGCTGCTGCGTGGCCTGGTGTCGCGCGCCGCGCCGCGTGCCCGCGCCGCGCGCGCGCCCGCCACCGCGCCCGCCGCCGCCGCCGCGCGCGACGCTCTCGCCAAGGCGCTGTACTGCCGCACCGTGGCCACCATAGTGCGGCGCGCCAACTCCCTGAAGCGCCTCGGCTCCACGCTCGGCACGCTGTCGTCGGACTCCAACGAGTCGGTACACCAGCAGGACGCGGCGCGCGCGCCGGGCGGGGGCGCGCGAGGCCGCGCCGGCGCGCGCTCCATGGCGGCGCTGAACGATGCGGTGCGCCACGCCACGGACGGCTTCGTGGGCATCCTCGACATGTTCGGCTTCGAGGACGCGGCGCCGAGCCGACTGGAGCACCTGTGCGCCAACCTGTGCGCGGAGACCATGCAGCACTTCTACAACACGCACGTGTTCAAGTCGTCGGCGGAGTCGTGCCGCGAGGAGGGCGTGTCGAGCGCGCTGGAGGTGGACTACGTGGACAACGTGCCGTGCATCGACCTGGTGTCGTCGCTGCGCGGCGGCCTGCTGGCCGCGCTGGACGCAGAGTGCGCGGCGCGCGGCTCGCCCGAGCAGTACGTTGTCAGGATAAAGGCCGCGCACAGGTACGACATCGTCATCAATTTTGAAGTGAAAACTTCTTTAGGCGCGTTGGGCATTTTTGAGATTGGAAATATCATTGAACTCGCACCACTGTTACCGTAAGCGACACCGCGCTTGTTTTGTTTATAAGACGATTAAAAACATACCCGCTTCGGATGTACTCGGGTTTTAATGTATATCGGGTTTTAATGTATATGTAGGTTTGTGTTTTGTTTTCACTTCTGTCGGCACTCCCGGAGCGCCACTGTTTTTTTTTGTAAGATTAACAAAGACAGCAATAAATAGACGCACATCTTCAACAGAAGACATATTAATCCGATCCAGCTTGTCCCTTGCTGCCCTCTATCAGCGACGCCCTAAGTCGAGGTCCGTACCCCACAGGGGTGCCCTTAGCGTGTAGTCGCTTAGTTTTTAAGTTTTTTTTTATTTAGCTTCCACTGTCCCACTGGCAAAGGGCTCCCCCAAATCCTTCCATGCATCCTTTTCTACCACCACCACCGCGCCACCTTAATCCAACCCTTGCGGTACATCATTTAAACAAATCTAAATGCATTAGTATTATGAAATGTTCGAGAATCGCGTGAAGAACTTCGTTCCTGCCGGAGCGCCGACGACATACGCATACTGTGAGTACTGGCCACCGCACTGTCGGTTTAACCAAAGAGACCATGGTTGGAAAAATATGTTGTGTCAATTTTGTCGTGTGAAAAGAACATTGTCAATCGCAATAATTCTAATTAAAGTAACTTATCTATAATACAATGTTATTATCAATATACCCCATCAATTGGTAGCAGAGCGTGGTTATTCTATTTTTCCATGAGTTACGAAATGGCATCCGTCCGCAATATAGAACCACTAACGAAATCCAATTATGACACTTGGTGCTTACAAGCCCAGGCCGTCCTCATAAAAAATGACTATTGGGAAATCGTCAGCGGCGAAAAAAAATTATCGCCAAAGGCAGATGCGGCGGAAAGAGCGGCGTACGAGAAGGAAGACTTAAAGGCAAGGGCTGCAATTTTTCTTCTTTTGGCACCATCGGAGTTAAAACAAATAAAGATCTGTACGTCAGCGAAAGCTTTTTGGGACAAGTTAAAAGCCATTTACCAGAGCACTGGGCCCGCAAGAAAGGCAACTTTATTAAAGCAATTGGTTTTAAAGCGCATGACTAATGAGGAAGATATCCGTGATCACTTAAATAACTTTATGGATATTGTGGACAAGCTCGCGGATATGGACTTAAAGATACCACCGGAACTGCTCAGTATAATGATGTTATACAGTCTGCCAACAAATTTTGAAAACTTTCGTATCGCTATCGAATCAAGGGACACATTGCCCGATCCTGAAGATTTAAAGATAAAAATTCTGGAAGAAAGTCAAGCAAGGAATGTTGGTGAACAGACCGACAGCTCATCAGATGCGTATTTTTCTAAAAAGAAGAAAATAAAACCGTTTTGCAAGAACTGTAAGAAAAAGGGCCACGCCACTGAAGTGTGCTGGGAAAATAAAAAGAAAAAAGAGAAAACAAACTTTCAAGGCAAGAACTTCAACACCTGCCTGAGTACCGCAAACACAAACACCAATGAAAATTTATGGTGTCTAGATAGCGGCTGTTCATCTCGCATGTGTGGTGAAAAATCAAAATTTTCCACCATGACCCCTGAAAATGGTATCCTAAAGCTGGCATCGAAGAAGCACACAAGCAAAATTGAAGGCAAGGGCAAAGTAAAAATCACCGTAGATAAGGTAGATTACAACATTAACGAAACCCTATTTGTTCCTGATGTGTCAGTCAACCTTCTGTCTGTAGGAAAAATAGCCGACAGAGGCAAGAAAGTAGTTTTTGAAAAAGAAAAAGCCTACATCATAGAAAAAAGTGGTGAAATAGCACTGACAGCACAAAGAAAAGATGTACTTTACTACCTTGAATTTAAGAAAGAGACTGCAAACCACACACGAAGAGGAGAAAAAGACGACATCATGGAATGGCATCGTAAAATTGGCCATATAAATGTAAAGGATCTGATCAAGATGGCTACGAATGACCTAATGTACGGATTGAACATTAATAAACAAAAATTGGAAACATGTGAAACCTGCATTAAAGGCAAGCTATCAAGATTACCTTTCACAAGACATGATGATCTCTACACGACGCAAGAACTGGAAATAATTCACAGCGACGTTTGTGGACCGTTTGAGTGTGAGACACTTGCAGGCTCAAGATATTACGTCACATTCATAGACGACTTTATCCGTTATTGCCACGTCTATTTCATAAAGAAGAAAAGTGACTTATTCAATTGTTTCAAGCAATATAAAAATGAAGTCGAAACTTTCCACAACAAAAGAATAAAACACCTGCAATGCGACAACGGCACTGAATATCGTAACAAGGAGTTCGATGATTTCTTCAAACTTCATGGCATCCAAAGAAGATTGACCACTGTTTACACCCCACAACAAAATGGGATTAGTGAGAGGAAGAACAGATCCTTGCTAGACAAAGCTAGGTGCCTGTTGATCGAAGCCAATGCTCCTAAAAAACTCTGGGGAGAAGCATATCGATCTGAAAATGCACTTCATCAGGAACTGTATCCAAGAAGGAGCATTAGACATTATGTATCTGCGAACTGAAGACATGGAAGCAGACCTTCTGACCAAGGCTCTAGCAGGTCCGCGACTATTGAGACTGCGAAGCAGCCTAGGAGTCTCCGAATGAACACGATAGTGCCGTGAAGAGGAGTGTGAGTACTGGCCACCGCACTGTCGGTTTAACCAAAGAGACCATGGTTAGAAAAAATATGTTGTGTCAATTTTGTCGTGTGAAAAGAACATTGTCAATCGCAATAATTCTAATTAAAGTAATTTATCTATAATACAATGTTATTATCAATATACCCCATCACATACCCTCATGCCTGTATTCTCCGGACGGAGGGTTGGGCAACCTAACAACAAATGGTGTTATTTGCTGACGAAAATCAAGGAAGTATTCCTTGATTTTTAAATAAAAACGTGACATCTTGACGACGTAAATAACGCCCTACTGCAGATCCAAAACTGGTTCACTGCTAATAATTTAGTATTAATGGGAAAAAAACATAAGATTTTTCATTACTAAATGTCAAAAGTAGTAATTTTGAGACATGTATGTATTGAATCAAGAGAAACTAGAATTCATCGATAAAACTGTTATTCTGGGATCACGCTCGACTCAAGGGTTCATTAGGGTCCTCATTTAACATCCCTTGCAGGACGGCTAAGTTCAGCAGCATATGCTGTGAGAAAAATCCATCAATTTATTGATGTTGATACCGCGAGACTGGTCTATTTTAGTTACTTTCATAGTATTATGTCGTACGGTATTTTACTTTGGAGATGGCTGCAGACATCGAGTCTATTTTTATTCTGCAGAAAAGAGCCAACAGAAACATTTTATATAGCCTCCGCAGGCCAGTGCATTGCTAGGCATACAAGCAGTGCCTACCTCAATAAATCACTATAAGCCTGTCAATTACATTTTAGTGTGTGTGCTCTAAATTATTAAACTTAGCAAAAGAACAAAATCTTCATACAAACACGCGCGGCAGGTAGGCAGTCGCCAGGGCCTGCTCGACTCCCGTACTATTCATTGGTCTTTACTCCTTCAAGTTAATACGACGAAATTAAAAATACGTACGTCTACTCGTAATACCTTACCAAGAGATGGCAGCTGCGAAAAAAATCAATTTTACATCGAGAATATCATTTTCATAGTTTTCGAGGGTGCTAAAGCCGATAGTGTAGTCAAAATGCGCGTCGCTCGATGCCTAGTTAACCCTGCATCTTACCGTTACAACTCGAGAATGGGTGTAGTAGAAATTAAATGAACAATATTTTAAAAAATATCTTTATTCTTCGTAATTATAAATTATTTACTGAAAAAAGACACCCATGACAAAAAAAAAATTAAAATTTCACAGCCGCAATCTTGGATTTATATTTTGGCCTCACTATCGGTTTTGGCACCCACGAAAACTATGAAAACGACACCCATGACAAATAAATTGAAAAATTTCACAGCCGCCATCTTGGATTTACATTTTGACCTTACTAACGGTTTTGGAAACCTTTATAACTATGTAAACGACACTCATGACGAAAAATTTTGCGAAAATTATTGCTTTTCTGTTGTTTGTGTTTTTATTTTTATGCGTCATGTTTGCCGCAAGTAAACGTATTTTCTTTCTTCTTTTCTTTCAAAAAAATAAACATGTTAGCAGCCGCCATTTTTGTTTTACAAATAAATACACGTACAGTCGAACCAACTAATTAGTTTACATTTTACATGTGTGGGTGACGTCATAGTTATGCACACAAACACTAAATAATACGAGCGAGCTGCTCTGTTTTTATTAGTGTGCGTATGGCATACCAATTACCATATACATATATATAGTACCTAATCATTTATTTATGTTACTTAGGGCGCATTCCACCAAACTTTTATACATAGTCTTATACTGAGAATAAATTTTGAATTTTTGACAGTTTTTCTATACTAGAACAGACGTCAATTTTATTCCAAGGATAAAATATATCTGACTTTGGTAAAATCAGCCCTTAATGAGATATAATATTTCGCATGATATTACTATAGTGACCTTGGCACAATGGCTATTATAGTTTTTGGTCAGGGAACGAGAAGTCGTAAGTTCAAACCTTGGGTGCAGCGATATATCCTTTTTGTATTCATTATTTTGTTAAAACATTGCTTAAAGTTAAATTTATAACGATTCGATCCCGTTCATGGACGAGCAATGAAGTTTGCAACGTTTGAGACAACCACGGAACTCTCAGGCCATTTTACTTTGACTGTTTAGAAAATAACTACTTACCCACAATTTAAAAAAAATATGTTTTCAAACACCTTAATTTATAAAAAATGAGCGTTCTTGTCAATCTACGAGTATTTGCATTACTGAGTTTATTGATTACGACCTACTTATATTCGTGTGCGGATTTATTTCTGTGGATCCAACCATGCAACATTTATCAATGTTTAAAAAGGCAGAAATTGTTGTTCTGCATGAGCAAAACATATCTATAAGTGAAATTGATATCAGTGAGTAACAGTTAGATATTACGTTGATATTATACCTACTTCAAATTAACTAGCTCATCTCACCTTTCAATGTTTACCTAGGAATAAATTAATGTAACTTATGTGCAATACCTACCATCGTTATAATTATAATATATAATACTTTACCAGTTGTCAGGATAAAAGAAAAGACTATTCGGGTTGAATAGTCTTTTCTTTTATCCTGACAACTGGTCAGCTGGTTGCTGTCACGTACGACCTTACCTGCCACCAGAGCTACGAAAAAAAGCCTTCGATGCTTTACACGAGTTAAGCCACCCCGGCACCCGAGCTACTAGGAAGATGATCATGCAACGCTTTTTCTGGCCAAGCATGAACAAAGACGTCAGTATGTTGACCAAATGTTGCATAAACCGAAACACATTCGTGGGAATTCAAAAAGCCCAAACGGCGTAATGACTGCCGTCTTCTCTATGTCTTCTTCGCGTATCCTCAATTGATTATACGCTTTCCTCAAATCGATTTTCATCCCTTCGAGATGGTACGTGAAGTCACGAAGTCGTGATATTGGGTACCGATCAGGTTTGGTGACGGCATTCAGTCTTCGGTAATCACCACATGGTCTGTATTCGCCAGTCTTCTTCTCTACGAGGTGAAATGGACTTGCCCAAGGTAACTTTGATGGCCGGCATATTCCTTGTTCAAGCATAACTTAAAACTCCTTCTTCGCCGCTTGATATTTGTGTGGCGGCAATGGTCGTGCCTTATTGTACACGAGCGGCCCGTGAGTGATAATATGATGTTCAACTTCGCTGTTCTTCATGTTGTTGAAGTTTGAGGAAGTTATCTCGGCGTACTGTTGTAGAAGGTTGTGGTACGGGTCGGTGAGGTTGATAGTAAGCACGGTGGGTGTAGCGGCACTGTTTGCAATGCAACCGTCGATAGCCAGACCTGTTTTCTTATCGACGAGTTTCCTGGCTCGTAGGTCGACGAGAAGGTCGTGATGGCGCAAAAAATCGGCGCCCAATATCGGTCGTTTTACGGCAGCAACGATAAACTGCCATGGTAAGGGGCGGCGTAGACCCAGGTTGAGTTCCAGCTTCTTCTCGCCATATGTGTGTATTGGGGTGCCGTTCGCTGCATACAACACTTCTTCCACCCGTTTCATTCCCTTCGTGTTGGGAATGACCGACACGTTGGCTCCGGTGTCCACAAGGAATCTCAAGTGATGTTGGTAATCGCAAACGTGAAGACGGTATGGTGATATTTCATTAACCTCGGGTCCGTCGTAGCCAAGGTCGCGACTAGTTTTCCTGACGCTTGAACTTGCACGGAGATCTGCAGTTGCGTGCTTCTTTCCCGTAACGGACGGGTGTGGTAAAAACAAGTATCTCCTGACGTCTGCTGGTAAGAATTCGTTCGGCCTCGGGATTGTGAACGTGATCTTGAGCGGAATGATGGTCTTCTTTGTCTTGATCTGTCCATTTTCATTGCCGCAATTTCTCGCGTGAGCTGCATAATGGCCTCTCGGAGATCTGGCTCTGGCTGCGAGTGATTGCTTCCGTGTCGTGACGTAGACGTTGACGGCTGTTTGCATGCACAGACCGAATGGACTTCTCAGTTTTGCTCCTGCATCTTGTCGGCCAGGGCCGCAAGCACGTCAAGTGTGGCGTTATCGTTGACCGACAGTACCCACCGGCAGATCGACTGTCGCACATACAAGATATCGTCGGACCACTACCCATATCAGATGGAAGACGATATTGCGTTACCATCGTCGACCGAGCAACTAGATGGCCAGAAGCATTCCCGGTATCCAACCAACAGAAGATCGTGTAAAAACAATATCCGATTAATTATCGGTAAAGTACAGACGAGCGGGTCTATTTGCTCGAACTATAAATACCGCGAGTCGTTCGGCACGAAGTTAGTTGAATGCCCGCGCGCACGGCGCGCGGTCGTTGATGCCAGCTGCTACAATACCTATGATCATAAAATGCATTACAGTTTTATTTTTCACAGCCCACACCAAATTGAACCTTAAAACAACCATTGTAAGGAAGGAAAATATTGAAAGAAACTAGAGGGATCATTTGCTTGCAAGCGTTAAGCTCGCTCATTCCAACTAGTGTTGCCCAAAATCGGTCTTGGTCTTGCAGTCTTGGTCTTGTTCTTGCATTTTTGCAAGACCAAGACCAAGACCTACTTATTGTAGCAAGACCAAGACCAAGACTGAACCCTGCAAGACTTGAGTAAGAACAAGACTAAGCCTGCGAGACTCTTGCGTCTCGCAGTTAAGTCAAACTGAGATTTGGGCGTTATAGTAGGTATTTGGTTTCAATCCCGATTTTGATAGACGTTCCCCAGTATCAAAACCGTATCGTCATAACACTAAAAGGTATTGTATTGATTATTATACGTATATATTTCGACTATTTATTAAGTAGGTTAGGTAGGTAGCGTGTTACATACAAATTTGTTCCCATATGTGATAAAAATGTACCTAGCATAACTTTCTAGCAAAGTTAATTTCATACCTTGTAGGTATTATCCACTTATAGTATTATTTTATACTTGTATAAGTCTAATGTGCAGATCTAACGTTAGTATGGTTGGTAAAAATTATGTAGATATTTATGTTCCAAAGTTTATATTATTCTTCTATTCAGCAAAATTTAAAACTAACAGCGAGTCGAGTAGGTCTAGTGCTAGTAGCAGTTTTTAAGCCAGCCGATGTTATGGTACAGATGCCAGCACATCAAGCTACTACAATCTGCCATATTTCTTTAACAAATTTTCAACTTTATCGCTAAAGCATTAAGGTTCATGGTTGATTGGTAAAATATGACGTTCCGCGAATAAAGTGTTGGTCGGTCAGTGTATTACGTACCTACTTATTTGATAATTTACCGACAAAGACGCCGCCGACGCCGCGCGGGGATTCCCGCAATCTTCCGCATTTTTTGTCAGGTTCAAGCATTTATGCACTTTTTTTTTCAAGTGCGTTAATAATACGAGGAGACCGCTAGGCGCTGCGGTCCCTTTGTCGCGGCATTTGAAAGCGAATAGCGTAGGTACGAAGATAGTGTTGACCTCGCAAATGAACTTTAGCAATACAGCTGATCAGGTAGCCCTTTCGAGTTTTATTTACATTGCTGTTTTAAGTGAAACAAGTGAATTTACTATTTTTTAATTAAAAATCTCATTAGGTCAGATAGAAATAATGATTTTATACAGTTTACAGTAAAAAAACTGGCACTCCGGTAGTGCCGACAGAAGTGAAAACTTGAACAATTACGAGTGTATTTTGTGAATCGTCTTATAAACAAAACACGCGTGTTAAGGTGTGTTCCTTATTTTATAGGGTTTTTTGCAAATCAGGTATGATGACCAAAGTGACTGGTTTATTCTTCTCGTGAAAGGAATTTATTCAGATTTGCTCGTCGTCAGTTATATATCCGTGGTTCAGCGCCATCTCGTCGTTGTTGGATGAACTACGTAGTTAGTACGCGAGGCCTACGTAGTTAGTACGCGAGGCCCTCGTAGTTCTTCCCGATGTGCATAGATGGCGCTGTCCTCAACAACGCGCGTCACGTCTTACGAATTTTCGATCAGGGTCACGTGACCTGACGCGAATTTAGAAGTTTTTACCCATTCCAAAAAAAGTACACAGCGCCGCTAAAGAAGTTTTCACTTCAAAAAATTGCAGAAAAAAACGTAAAAATTAAGAAAAAGCCGACGAAAATTTTCAACGCAGGGGGGTCCAGAATCATATACTGAATCCATGGTAAGCGGTTGCGCGTCGATGTCCCTGCCACCCAGCAATAGACTAATAGGTATTTGAATGTAGTCTAGTCTAAGTAGTGGAGTCTCGCAAGACTTGCGAGACTCTTGCTGCAAGACCAAGACCAAGACCAAGACTGGCTAAGGTCTTGTCTTGGTCTTGCATTTGGGCAACACTAATTCCAACCAACACCAAATTGTTACATTTACGATTTTGTCCCCCTAGTGGTAAGGGAACAAAAGCCCAGATGCAAGGTGGGTTGGTATTGAAAGGCAAAAAAACAACTGTTCACCTTTAGATAAGGTTGATTATTGACTGCTCAGGATTTCGATTGGGAGCGAGAGAAATGAAACGCGGGTTTAGCACACGAGGTCTGTATTGCTACTGTCGTTAACAAAACAAATAAGAGCGGTTACACACACATTCAAACTCAACAACAACAATCTCAAACAATGTAAATTTATTATTAGTCTTTATATAGGTATTTAGTTTAACCTAAATATAAAACAAAGTAATGCCAGCCAGCGTAAACTACAGTCGGTTTCGAACTATGGTTGTGGGGGTGGGAGATAAACCCGGTACTGTTTCCAAAAGTTTAGATTAAATAAGTTCTTACTAACATATCAAGGTACAACCTTCCAGTTTTATAAATGTGACTAAGTACTAAATGGGCGCCAGGGACTTGAAGAATCCCGGATCCCGGAGCCGACGAAGATGTCAAAAAAATTACAATTCTGAGCTGATAAATCATAATATCGCTATTCATTAAGAACAAAAAAAAAACACGTAGGTAATGTAGTAATGTCAATCGTATTTTTTTAAATGGAATCTACTGATGGGTACTTACGTAGTACCTATCTAGAAATAATGATGTATTTTGACATCAACGCTTAAACAATGTAAGACGAAGAAATATAATCTTTGTGAAAAAGCTTTTAAGACTAAGTTTACCGTTTTGCAGTTCAATCAAATATTTATTGTACTTTTTATCAAATGTGATGTCTCTTAGCGTCCTTTTATTTCCCACCGTTTTGATTATAGAATCCTGAAGGCGTTTATCACAATATTTGGCTTCTTTCCGGAGTTTATAAAGAAAACTAGCTTCTGCCCGCGACTTCGTCCGCGTGAAATTTCACCCTCCCCTCATTCACCCTATTAGGGGGGAAATTTCTAAAAACCCTGTCTTCGTGGATACCTACTCTTCACAAAGAACACACCCTCCAAATTTCATGTCTCTAGGATCAGTGGTTTAGGCTGTGCGCTGATATATCAGACGTTTCACCCGCGGTAATTTCAGGAAAAAACCTACTAAAAACTATATTACAAAAAAAAACAACCGACTTCCAAAAAAATTTAAGTGAAAAATAACTTTAATTTCGGAAGTCGGTGTCGTTGGTTCTGTATTTTTGTTTTTTGACACCGACTTTCGAAATTAAAGTTATTTTTCACTTTGTAGTATTTTTTTGAAAGTCGGTTGTTTTTTTTTGTTGAAACGTTTTTATTTTTCACTTTATAGTTGTACCTGCCTACCCCAAACAAATTCATATAACACTACTTGGTATGTGAATATCAGTGACAGTAAGCTATTGAACACATCTGCCTACCCCTTTAAAAGGTACAGGCGTAATGTTATGTTGTGTGATTGCGTAAACAATGCATACATATGCTATAGCAGCAATCGCGGTTGATTTGCTGGCATTTATTGAAGAGTTCCGTTGTCTGTCTCCGAAACTCATCATCAGATCTTTATGAAATTTAAATGGGACCGTTCCGGAATAAACCAATTTCGAACAAAAAAAAAAATTTGCAAATCCAATATGAGGGAGTTATGCCCGAATATACATATTATATAGGGGAGAGGGGGGTACAGTGGATCACTTTTTTTTGTAAGCGGTTCAAATCAGTGAATAAAAAGTAAATTAAAAAAATTACTGCTTCATTTAATAGAGCAGGATGTTGGCTAACGAAATGTATTTCAACATTAGCAAAAAAATCAATACATTTCTGGTATTAGAAGTTTTTTTTAAATTTGGGAAATGATCCACTGTACCCCACATCTGGGTCACACTGGATCTTCATGTCGGGTACTGTGGATCGTAATGGGGTGCAGTGAATCAACACATGGAATTACCATGCTTTTTTGAATGGGTCACAGTGAACTGTTTTAATATAGATATGAAATAAAAGATTAATTTGTTTAATCAATACTTTAATCAAAATTATTATAACATAATCAGTCTTTTGATGAAATTTGTTTATATCAATAATTTTTATCAAAATTATTACAACATAATCAGTCTTTTGATTAACTTAGATACCTAACTTAAAAAAAAATTATCGCACATTTAAGCGGGAAAAGTCGAGATCAAATTTATAGACCTGTTGTTGCCGTTTAGTTTCACTAAAAGTAGGCGAAGGTAAAATCATTTTTACATCTCCTAATGTTACGGCTACACTACCTTACCGTCTACCGGGTTGTTACCGCAATAATTATAGCATTTAATTACCGTTTAAATTACTGCGTGAAGTGGTATGGTTACACTAGAGTTTACCTAGATATGTCAATAAATTAGGCGGTAAAAATTTCATTTTTCAAGATGGAGGTTGAAGCTGCAGCTGTGTTGTATTTTATGAGTGCCAATTATTTTTACATGAATCATTTAAATTATTACACTACGATTTTTATGGGCTTTTTGTCGGGTATCCCAAAGAGACGGTTCGGATTGGAATAATTCCAAAAATTCGAGCGCTTTTTCATTTGACCACTCCATGTCGCATGTCGGTCGATACGTGCGTCGACATTAAGCTCATGTTGCCCACTGGACAAACGGTAGTGTGGCCATAAACGCAATAATTACTGCGGTAATCTTCTTTGATGTGCGAAAAAAGACCGCCGCTGGAGCTATTGTCTACCGTCATTTGCCATATTGATTGGCATTGTAAAATTATGACCATAAATCGTGGTTACACCTAGGCGTTATTGAAGTTATGGCAATAATAATTGGCATATCACAGTAGTGTGGCCGTAACATAAGGGTATCGAAGCTATGTCTGGAACATCTGGTAACCTGTAACGAGACCAATATTAGTTTTTCTTGTGCGGTTCCGGACCATGTTGTTAGCCTAAAACAATTACCAAATTAAGTTAGCTATACGTAATATCAGTATGGGGTACAGTGGGCCGCGGTCCACTGTGCCCCAGAGTGAAAAAGTCCACTGTTCCCCGACACGCCATATTTGAAAATGAAACATATTTTTACGATTAACTTAACCTAAACGACAAGCGCACCACTTTATTTTGAGAGCTTATTAAATCATTATTTAGGAAATGTAATCATATTAACACAATATCAAATAGTTTTTAGTGTAGAATATTCGATGAACACCGGTAAAAAAATAGATTTAGTACTTACGGGCGGCGAAATGGTGGCTACACGTGCATCCACAGCGAGAGCGTCAAGGGCACTGGCGGTCGGGAGGGGGAACTATTAAAGCGCGTGTTTCATCGGTCTGCGGTGTGTGTGTAACCGATAGACAGGGAGTTATATAAAGGGATTCACTGTGCCCCACGGTCCACTGTACCCCCCTCTCCCCTACATAATTTTGCAAATCCAATATGAGGGAGTTATGCCCGAATATACATACAAAATAAAAAATAGAAACATCCGAATTGAGAACCTCGTCCTTTTTTGTAGTCGGTTAAAAATATATTCCATTACTTTAAGATTAGACTTATACATGTAAACTATGCAACTATATTACTTGTTAACTATGCAACTCCTAAGATATTCATTGAAATCAAATGATGTCAAGGGCAATTTTATTCAAAATTAAATACTTGTGATGAATAACGTATTTATTTTGATAAGAATTAATATCATGTTTATAAAAAAAAACCTTCGCAAATAATGCATTAGTTTAGAAGAAATTTGATTACCATAAAAAAGGTTATAGTGAGTAAACCTTAAAAGATAGACATATGCTGTCGCGGACTTTTTTTTTGAACTTTTAAAGGGAAACAATTCCGTCATACATGATTTTTGCGTAACTTTAACCGTTTACGCAGCGTACGCAACGAAAGCTCTCAAAAGCAATATTTTTTTCCCGTTTTTGCATCATTTTTCATTGATGCTCCGCTCCTATTGGTCGTAGCGTGATGTTATATAGCCTATATAGCCTTCCTCGATAAATGGACTATCCAACACAAAAATATTTTTTCAATTCGCACCAGAAGTTCCTGAGATTAGCGCGTTCAACCAAACAAACAAACAAACAAAAAAACAAACAAACAAACAAACTCTTCAGCTTTATAATATTAGTGTAGATGATACAAATTTGGATTTTTCGAAATACGGAAATTTATTATTTGGAAACAAAGGTTTTAACCTAAGAGGTAAGGTTTTACCAGCAGAGGTAACGCTGTTGTTTATAAAAACATCAGAAAACGAAAAAAAAATTAAATGTAACGAACGTATTATCTATCTACTAAACTTCTTAAACGACTTTTTTGGACAATTTGCTAATTGGACAATTTGAGAATTTGACAATATGAGAATTGGACAATTTGAGAGTTGGACAATTTGAGAATTAGACATTTTGAGAATTAGACATTTTGAGAATTAGACATTTTGAGCCCACTGGACATTTTGCGAATTGGACATAATGCGCCCAAAGGTCAAATACAAACTAAATGACACAGCTTGCTCAAACGTTCACAGTAGGTAGTCTATTTATAGACAGCAGTTGACGGGAGCAGAATTGCATTTAAAGTAACTGCGCGGGAAACTCAAAAAGTCACTGACTTATCAAACTGCCCTCGTATAAAGCTACCATTTACTGGGTACGTCTTACATCTTTCATTGACATGTCATGCTCACTCAAATGTCTCGCTGATGGTGGCGCATGTGTTGGATCATTTAGCACCCTTCAAAATGGTTGAGCTGAAAGGTGCCAATCCATGCGTCGTTCCTGAACGGGCGCCGGCAGTAGGGACTGGTCATCTCTTTGCTGCACTGGCTTATTTTAATTTAATATTTGAATTTTATTTTTTTCATCTTTTCATTATCTACGGACGCTTTTAATGTTCTGCATCGTTCTCACATGCATCATTTTTAACATGAATGATATAACCATATTATTTTGATTTAAAAGAGTGTCCATGGTGTTTCTTGCCCGTTCTTCTCCATAGATACCTAATACGCTTTGGAATGGGCAACTAGCTTCATCTTTCTAACTGACCGACCCCTTGACAATTCAAAAGTGCCTGTAATAGGTTTATTTGAAATAAATGGTTTGAGTTTGAGCTATGAAATAACTTATATTACCTGTTAAACAATAATTCCAGAGGCCACCCGAGGCTAGCGGAGGCGCGGCCCCCTCATGCGCGCCGCTTCGCCGTGCGACACTACGCGGGCGAGGTGTCCTACGACGCGGCCGACTTCCTCGAAGCCAACCGAGACGCCGTGCCCGATGACTTGCTCGCTGCGTTCGACAATAGGACATGCGAGTTCGGATTCGCGACACATCTCTTTGGCGCCGAGCTCAAGGTTTGTTAAGACTAGGTATCAGTGGCGTACCAATGGGGTGGCAGGAGGGGCAAAATGCCTCAGGCGCCCAGCCGGAGGGGCCCCTAGCCGGAGGGGGCCTCCTCTTTTGCGCATGGCCCTCTCGGATCGGGGGATCCGAGAGGGCCATGCGCAAAAGAGGATCCTAACATAAGTATAGAAATACAAACTTTTTTGACACTGTGCAACAAAGGACATCACATCATCCAGGTTTTATTTATTAATTTATTTGGTTCACCAACAATTGTGTATACTAGATATTATAATCAATTTAAAGAAAAGCAACAAATCGGTGTAAAGTGTAACAATCACTTATGGGTAAACTCTGCGTGCACACAAATCGTTGTCGTAACTAACAAAAAATTAAAATAAAAGACTATGTGAATGTGTGTTGTGTGTGTGTGTAAGTTGCACTGATTAGAACTTAATAAATAAGTTAAACTAAATTAAAACAAAATCAAAACAGACTAAACTATAAAAAACTAGGTAGTACAAAAATAAGTTATACGTAGCTATGTATATTCACCCAGTGAGATAATGTTTCAAACATTTTGTACCCAAAAATTAAAATATGAAGTAGCTATTTCCGTTGACGACAAGGTTATTTTGGTTATCTTCTATGATGATGACATCCATGCTCCCGTCAAAAAAGTGAAGTTAAAACGCCCATTTGCACCATGGATGACAAGAGGAACACAGATGGCAATGCAACGTATAGGGACCGCGCGTTCCGTAGTTGCGAAGCGACAATTGACTGGCACCGTTCACACACGATACGTGCAAATTGGCTGCCGTTCAAAACTAGTATAGGTGTAAACAATATAATTAAATCGAATTCAAATCTGGTATGAAAGTTTTTTATCAATGTTAAGTCGTTCAATAAAATTGAATGAAATATTTGGCGGCGCAAGTACTGGCATTATTTTTTTATTATTATTATTTATTATAAGGACTTTTACACATTGTGCATACCAGTCCCATTATACCCTAACCACATCTGACTGCCAATAGCTTATACTAAAAAATAATGTAATATTAAAATTTAATTCGATGCCATTAATTCAAACAGACACTTTGCTACTTTAGAATTGGGTTGACTAAGAATCACATTGAATGTGCCAACATCCAGTCTGTTTAGTTCAAAGGCATTTGCTAGACATGTTCTCCCAGACTCAAATCGAACAAATTCCAGCAATAAATGATATAGATCCTCACAGACGCCACAATCTTCGCAGTTTGGTGAGTCAATTTTCCTCATCATAAAATTAAATTTATTGCATGGTATGTGTCCAGATCTGAGTCTGTGAGCTGTAACAATCAGTTTTCTATTTAAGTTAGTGTTTGCGCACCAGGGGATATGAAGGGGCTGGCACTGGATGGTTTTTTACCATATTCCTTTTTCTAATGAGCGCTTATTAAAATACTCATTCCAACTCTCAAAACATATTTGTTTATATTTAGGCAAAAACTCTGAATAATCTGGTACAATATTCATTTTTTTACCAGCAGTAGCTGCAAATTTAGCTAATGTGTCAGCCTCTTCATTACCCCTTAAGCCAGTATGAGAAGGAACCCATTGCAATTTCAGAAGTACACCTCGTTCTGTAAGTTCCTCTATCTTACATAAGATAACATAAGGTATCGATGCACCTCTGCAACCAGAGGCGCATCGAGCTATGTGTTGTAGTGAGCTTTTGCTGTCTGTCAAAATAACCACCTTTCTGTGTACACCAGCATTACGAACATAAGACAATGCTTCCGATATCGCAACAAGCTCCAAGGTCATAATACAAACGTTTTTATCAATTTTAAAACAGTTATCATGATGAGACATTGGTGTATTCGGTACATAAAACGCTGCTCCTTGACCGTTCACATTCTTAGAACCATCCGTAAATATAGGAGACCAGTCCTTATATTTTAAATGTAACTCATCAATAATTGATTGATTTAATGAACTATTTTCATAGGACTTTTTTGATTTTGCAATACAGTCTAAATTTGATACAACTAATTCATTCACATTAAAATTAGTAACCCACACACTTAACGTAAACATTCTTAAAGGATCACTAGAAGCCACATGTTCCTCTTTAACTTCATCGTACACAGAGGCAAGCAACGGGAACGTTTTGTTTCTCCAATAACAATTGTTACGAAAAGTTTGCAGATCTGATAACAAACTAGTTATTGTACTGTTTAGTAAGGATTTAGACTTAAGGCAAAATTTATAAGCTAAATACTTTCTCCTTAACTGCAGTGGAGGTACACAGAGTTCACTTTCCATAACATGGATCGGCGTGGATTTGATAAATCCTCCTATAATTCTTAAAGCCTGATTTTGAACCTTAGTAACCTTGTACAAATGACATTTAGCGCTGCAGTCATATAAATAGCAACTGTAGTCCAAACGACTTCTTATTAGCGCGATATAAATGTGCCGCAAATGCTTTGGATGCAAACCCCAAGAAGATCCCGCTAAAACTCTAAGCAAGATAAGATGTTTATTAGCCTTTTCTAAAATAACATTAATGTGTGTGTGTGTGTGTGTGTATGTGTGTTTAGACCAACGCAAGCATCTGTCCAGCCAAACGCCCAGATACTTGTAGCTATCTACCAAATCTAGCTTACAATTATGCAATTTTAGATCAATATTTAACCCTTTAAAACCACTAGAAAAAATACAAATCTTTGATTTAGTTGCTGATACTTCCAAACCCACCTCCCTCATAGCATCACAAAAATTATACAAAGTTGATACGACAGAGGGGCTTTCCTTTAAACTGCCTATACTAGATACCATTTTCAAGCTCTGTACCAAAAATCAATTAAATAGGAGCAGTAGTTTAGTCACAAATGATTTTTGAAGTTTTTGCTACGTTTGAACACGATGTATATTTCCTAACAGCTGATTATCTCATACGCATAGGTCATGCACCTTAAAACGATAATCTGAGTATAAGATACATTGTTGCCGCACAAGTACAACCAAATATTTCACGAAGCAATAAATACACACACACTTGCACTTTCACTATGAGAGTGACAAACATAGCAAAACCCCCGCGCCTTTTTCCCGCGCGTAAAAGGAATAGAAATAGGTCAGTGTGTTGCTATTGTATCCTAGATCCTTGCGAATTTGCTAAAAAAACTTCTTTCAGTGGACAGTGCGCAAGCGTCATCCATTCGGGACGTACGTTACGTAACACGGGAGCCCCGGCGCCGCCGCCGCGCCGTTATGTTTTGTCGAACTCGCTGATAATAATTGTGATTTTGTTTTGTTATTGTGATAGACACTAAATAAGTTTAATCCAGTATTTTTTTTTATTGTGACAGGATACGTAACTTGGGAATATTATTATTTAGTGTTAGTGTTTTTTTTTTGTGATTGACTGTTTTTATTGTGATAGGATACGTAATTAAACGTTGGTTGTATGTGTGTGTAAAATTAAAGTGTTCAGCAATGCCTCGTGTAACTTACACGGCGTCAGAATACACTTACATGATTTTAATTTACGGTGAATGCCGTGGAAACACAGATTTAGCTCTGCGAACATACCGAGAAAGGTATGGTGACCGGCGCAATAGCCCTAGGAACGCCGGCACCATACAATTGGCAGTACAAAGATTACGGGAATTAAAGTGCTTAGCGACGGACAGTGATTTAATTAGAAAAATAAATAACAATATTCTCCGTAGGTATAATTTGTGCATTAATATGAATCGAGGACACATCGAGAACTTAAAAATTTTGTGTTTTTGTGTGTGCGCGTACTTTACAACTTACCTAACATAAAAGCCGCGCGAGCGGTCTAAACCGCCCGCTCCCCGCCCCCCCCCCCTCCCGCCCCCCGCCAAGAGAGATAACACACACACGCGCTCCTGCGCGACTTTGTTACTAGGCATCTAAGGTCAGTCAAATTTATTTATAAAGGGTGGTTGCGTTTCACTCTGACTTTAAGCTATTTAGTTTGTTTGAAAAAAAAAAAATCTCATTTTTGGCGCTTTCTATTTTTGTACTGTATCGAATTAATACTATACACGTATAGTATACGTAGTGTAATTTAATGCCCCTCTGTCATATCAACTCTGTATAAAGCTGTTTGAATATCACGTTTACATTGTATAAGAATAATTAATAAACAACACGAAATCATCCGCGTACTGCAACATGTTGACGTTATTATGTCCTTGAAAACATCGAATAGTGATAATGTTAAAGAGGAGTGGGGATATCGGATCTCCCTGAGCCAAACCTTTATCTGTATGTCTTACAAAGTAGTTGTTATGCTTATTTTCATCTTTGATGTATAAATGTCTGTAGCGGTATCTACAACGCCACATGCAAACAACGCGTCATACTGACGTCACGCAAATCCTGCATCGCGCAAGCAGAGTTTACCGCGCAACTAGCATAGATACAATGGCCCGACACGAATCAACGGGCAGTTGCCCGCCAGACACAACACCCGTCTGGTCGGAGGATCCTCCCTTTTCTATGGAGGTTGAGTGAACTTTACACCCTGTTCCTCATACCTCTATACTGGTGACCCCTAGTAGAACACTATAATAAAAAAATGAGTGAGAGTGAGTCCGAGCACACCGCGTCGTCACAGCCGGTAGAAAAGCGCGTTTCCATTGAGCACGACATTTACCGTGTGTCTTTGAAGTTGCCACCATTTTGGCCGGAAGAGCCGGACATCTGGTTCGCTCAAATAGAAGCGCAGTTTGCGAATGCAGGGGTGACGAATGACGTCACTAAATTTAATTATGTGGTCGGTCACCTCGACCCCCAATTTTCAAAGGAGGTGAAGGACGTCATCATGTCCCCTCCCGCCACCAACCGGTACGTCAAATTGAAGACCGAATTGGTGAAGCGCCTCTCAGCCTCCCAGGAGAAGAAGGTGAAGCAGCTGTTGATGCATGAGGAGCTGGGAGACCGGAAGCCGTCGCAGTTCCTCCGCCATCTGCAGGGGTTAGCTGGACCAAATGTGCCCGAGGACTTTGTGCGCACAATCTGGAGTAGTCGACTCCCCAGCAGTATCCAGCCCCTCCTGGCATCGCAACCTCATAGCACCTTGGAGGCATTGGCTGAGCTGGCTGACCGCGTTCAGGATATCGTCGCACCAGCAAGCCACGTAGCTTCAACTTCGACAGCAGGACCCACAGTGGGTGAGATGGCAGCCGAAATCGCGGAGCTAAAGCGTGCGATGAAAGATCTGACGGTGCAGCTGCGTGACAGCCGATCACGAAATCGTTCGCACAGCCGTGATCGCGGCACGAGACGCAACTCACGCCACCGTTCCTCAACCCGCTCAAATTCAAGCTACCGGAGGCACCCAGAATGCTGGTACCACTCAACGCATGGTGAGAAGGCCAAGCGTTGCATCAAACCGTGCGACTACAAGAAGGGAAACGCCGCGGGCAATCGGTAATGGCGACAGACCATTGCCCCGCTGCTACTGGTCGCCTATTCGTCACAGACCGAAGCACGAAGACGCAGTTTCTGGTCGATACTGGAAGCGACCTCTGCGTCTACCCTCGCCGTCTGCTCAACGATCGTCGTGCACCTACGAACTACCAACTCGTGGCCGCGAATGGGACGCCCATTCCGACGTATGGTTTCCTCGACCTCAACTTAAATCTAGGACTTCGTAGAGACTTTAAGTGGCGTTTTGTGGTAGCAGAAGTTACCAAACCGATTATCGGAGTGGACTTTCTGTGTTTTTATTCTTTGACCGTTGACTGTAGAAATCAACGGCTAATAGATAGTAGCACTAATCTTTTTGCATTAGCCTCGAATCACTCAGATTCGTCTTTATTTTCAGTAAAGGTGACTTCTGGTGAAACAAGGTATCACAAAATCTTAGAAGGTTTTCCCGACATCACCCGACCCGCCGGTACACTACGCACTACACCACATAACACTGTACACCATATTCGCACGACCCCAGGCCCTCCAGTATCTTCTTCATTTCGGCGATTAGCGCCGGATAAATTAAAAATAGCTCAGCAGGAGTTCCAGCTGATGTTGGCCAACGGAACTGCAAGACCCTCAGAGAGTCCCTGGTCATCCCCACTTCATCTCGCCCCAAAAAAAGACAACGGTTGGCGACCTTGCGGAGATTACCGTATGCTCAACGCGCGAACCGTTCCAGACAGGTACCCGATTAGGCACATTCACGATTTTGCACACAGCATTTCAGGCTGTCGAGTTTTCAGCACAATCGACCTTGTGAAGGCCTATAACCAGATACCTGTCAGCCCGGACGACATCCCGAAGACGGCGATCACCACACCGTTCGGCCTGTACGAATTCCCGTACATGACGTTTGGTTTGCGCAACGCAGGCCAGACATTTCAACGTTTTGTCGACGAGATGACGAGAGGACTGAACTTTTGTTACTGCTATTTGGACGACTTCTTGATCTTCTCCAGGACAGAAGCAGAGCACGAGGATCACCTTCGTATAATTTTCACCAGGATGAAGGATTTCGGCATGTTGATAAACACGTCCAAGTGTGTTTTCGGTGTCCCGGAAGTAACATTCTTAGGTTACCATATCTCCGAAAAGGGCACCAAACCACTTGACACTAAGGTCGACGCCATCAAGAAGTTCCCACAGCCAAAAGACGTTCGTCAGTTGCGCAGATTTTTAGGCATGATAAATTTTTACAGGCGTTTCTTGCCCCACGCAGCTCAAATACAGGCGCCGCTTCACAACCTTTTGATCGGCAACGTAAAGGGCTCGCATCCTATATGTCTAGCAGAGAATACTTTGCAGGCATTCGAGGACTGCAAGGAAAGCCTGGCTAATGCTGCATTATTAGCACACCCCGATTCTAATGCCAAACTCGCATTGGTCACCGATGCGTCGGATACCGCAATCGGAGGGGTATTACAGCAGCTTAGCGACGATGGATGGCAGCCATTAGCTTTCTTTTCCCGGAAGCTCAGCCCTTCGCAAGCAAAGTATTCTCCCTATGACAGGGAACTGCTGGCCATTTACGAGGCCATCAAATACTTTCGCCACATGCTGGAGGCTAGACACTTCGTCGTGTATACGGACCACAAGCCGATCAGTTTCGCATTTCATGAAAGGAAGAAAAACTGTTCGCCTCGGCAATTCCGATACCTCGACTTCATCGCCCAATTCACCACTGACATACGACACATTTCAGGCAAAGACAACGTCGTAGCCGATCCCTTATCTCGCGTGGAGGAGCTAAAAGTTCCAGTCAGTCTTGACATCCTCGCGGAATCACAGGCGTCAGATCCAGAACTGAAGAAACTTCTTCAGGAAGGGTCTTCATTAGTGCTGGAGAAAGTGCAGGTCCCTGGGGAGCGTTCAACAGTGTACTGCGACGTCAGTACAGCGTCCCCCAGGCCATTTGTACCCAAAATGCATCGGAAGCAAATTTTTGACAGCTTGCATTCTCTCAGCCACCCAGGCGTCTCAGCGACTGCCAAATTAATCGCAGAACGCTTTGTTTGGCCAGGCGTCAGGAAGGACTGCAGGGAGTGGGCACGAGCTTGCCTAGCATGCCAGCGGGCTAAAGTGAGCCGTCACGTTTCAGCGCCTTTAGGGACGTTTCATCTCCCACGCGCCAGGTTCACCACGATCTACATTGACCTTGTGGGCCCGCTCCCAATTTCACAAGGCTTTAGGTACTGTCTCACGGCAGTCGACCGATTTACCAGGTGGCCAGAAGTCGTACCTATTGTCGACATCACTGCCGAGACAGTAGCTAAAGCACTGCTGTCCGGATGGATAGCCCGATTTGGTTGTCCAACAGACATTGTTACGGACAGAGGCCGTCAGTTCGAGTCAGCCCTGTTCGGACAATTATCTAAAATTATTGGTTTCCACCACAAGCGGACAACGGCATACCACCCAGCATGCAATGGCATGGTGGAGCGTTTCCACAGGCAACTTAAGGCGTCAATCATGTGCCATGCCAATGACAAGTGGACAGAGTCTTTGCCGTGGGTATTGCTTGGCATAAGGAGCGCATTCAAAAAGGATGTCCAAGCGTCTTCCGCCGAATTAGTATATGGCGAGCAGCTAAGACTCCCAGGAGAATTTTTTACACCAGCTGATGACGGTACGACCGACATCACGGAATTTACCGCGCGCATCCGCAAGTTTGCTCAGCAAATACAGCCAACTCCAGCTGCCCGTCACAACAATACGAGCATTTTTGTTTTTAAGGATCTGCAGACCACTGATCACGTGTTCCTCCGTGAAGACGCATTACGTGGTGCGCTGCAACCAGCCTACACAGGTCCTCACAAAGTTCTGCACAGGAGTGACAAAACTTTTAAAATATTATTTAAGGGAAAGGAGGTCACGGTCACAATAGACCGCCTAAAGCCAGCTTACGTATTGGCTGACAAAGCTGACCCCAAAGAAGATACTCCATCTCCAGTCATAAAAGACTATACCACTCGTTCCGGACGTCGAGTCAAATTTCCAGATTTTTATCGCCCTTGACGGTCTCTGGAGGGGGGTGGTGTAGGGTACATACTATATCATTTAGTATATTTATTTATATATATAACTCACACAACACAACACAAACAATCACAATATTTATTTACATTTATTTAATTGTCATCAAACATTTTCACCGTCAATGCGGTTGATGACGGGCTACCAATAAACATTGGACTCGCGCACGCCGAACAACGTCATTGTGACGTAGCCGGCAAGCGCCGAGGTGGGAGTGGACGAAGTGATCGGCCACTCACCTTGCCGCGACCTTTAGTCGAAACTAGATCACGCGCTACTCGGCTGCGCATGATTTCGTGACACCTCGTTCGCCTATTGTTTTCGTAATAATATCCAAATAACTGTTATTGTTGTGCTGTGACTATTGTGACTGTGTGTGCCTATTATAATCTTGACTATTCTCCTTCTGACTGTTTTCTATATGTGTGTGTACGTGTATGTGTTATTCAATATAACCGTGAGTACTATTAGCAGACTTGACTTTTATTCCTCTGCCTACTACACACCTGATAGCAACTATACTGGTGACCCCGAACATGAACGTCAACGCAGCCTTCGTGCAAATACTTCAGCGTGACGTCATCATCATCATCACTCCCGCAAGCTTTAGTGGCGAGTCACCCAGCCAGCCAGCTCCCACGGCTTCAACGGGTATCCTGACCACCAGCATGCAGCGACCGCGCATACCTGGTCATCACCCTCAGCCTCATCAGCAACCTCGGCACAGCACACTGCACTTTCGGCCGGTCAACAAGAAGAGCTCAATTCCTCTCCTGGTCGACGCAGCAGCCAGCCTCAACTCGGCGCTGTACTACATCCGACGCACTGGAGCATAACGCAGCGCCACCCCGACTCACTGGGGACATCTTCGCAGACAGTTCCGACTCACCGTGAACTATGCGGCAACCGGTTCCGACTCACTGGAACCTCAGCTGGCCTGGCAAGCATCGCAAGATACAAGACTCAGCCCACTATCGACCTCCGGTCTCCGGGGGGGAGTGATGTAGCGGTATCTACAACGCCACATGCAAACAACGCGTCACACTGACGTCACGCAAATCCTGCATCGCGCAAGCAGAGTTTACCGCGCAACTAGCATAGATACAACGGCCCGACACGAATCAACGGGCAGTTGCCCGCCAGACACAACACCCGTCTGGTCGGAGGATCCTCCCTTTTCTATGGAGGTTGAGTGAACTTTACACCCTGTTCCTCATACCTCTATATGTCTTTCGCTCAAAAAGTTCCACAGGTACCTACATATGCTTTTACCAATCCCGATGTTGTCTAACGTTGTAGCCATTATATCTATTCCTACGTTATTATAAGCGTTATCAATGTCTAAAAAACATGTTACAGTTGGGGAATTAATTGAGAAACCTAAGTATATTTGGCTAACTAACTTGACTAAACAATCTTGACAAGATTGCCCTCTTCTAAAGCCAGATGTATCTGAAGACAATAATTTATTCTTCTCAATAAACCACTCCAAACGCCTCGTAAGCATAGAATGCAACATTTTACACACGCAGGATATTAATGAAATGGGCCTTAGTTTAATGATACCAGCTGGTGAAGATTTTGGTATAGGTGTTATGTATATGTCACGCCATTGTACTGGCACAGCACCTGTATCTAAAATACGATTGTATATTTCTAACAAGTAAAGTTTTCCATTTATAGGCAAATGATATAACATAGAATAAG
Organism: Luperina nickerlii; assembly: GCA_963855955.1. Lineage (NCBI taxonomy): Eukaryota > Metazoa > Arthropoda > Insecta > Lepidoptera > Noctuidae > Luperina > Luperina nickerlii. The sequence continues at coordinate 22,566,536 of OY979675.1, read as the reverse complement.
CTATTCCATCGTGTCCCGGTGCTGTGTCATTCTTTTTGAAACAATTGTTCATTTCATGTATCGTAAAATGTTGTTCCAGTAATGAGTTATGTGAACGAAACTCGGGCGTCTTGGTAGGAACATAATCTGGTGTAAGATTAGTAAGAAGTTCAACTTTTTGTTTATTTGATACTTGTGAGTTAGTATTTGATGACCTAAAACCTTTGGCCCATCTCATACGCTTCCACATCTCCGAACTAGACGTTTGCTCGTCTATGCTGCTACAGTAATTTTGCCAGTCATTTGACCTTGCTAGCCGAATAGCTTCTTTAGCTTCCTGTGTTTTACCTTCCAGTATGTTAAGATTATGTGGCGTAGGGTTTTTCCGAAATTGGCTCAAGGCTAAGCTACGTTGTGCTACTAAATTGGCCAAGGAGGGATTCCAGTAGGGTTTGGGTCGGAAACATTTTTTGGGATCAATAAATGTTTTTATCATTGGGATGTGTTCATCCGTCGCCTTGTTAACTACTTTTACAAATGTATCATATAACGATTGTACTGACTCATGACAGCTATTATATGAAGTCTGTGAAAAATATTCATTTAATGAAATTGTGTACTTTTTCCAATTCGCTAATTTAAACTTACGTTTGGAAATCACGTTAAGCGAACCTGTACAACAAAAGAGACCTTGATAAAAGATGATCACTGCCTAGATTTTCATTGAGTACCTTCCAATTCAACATGTAAGACAATTCAGACGAGACAAACGTTATATCCGGAGATGTTTTTTGAACGATATTGTTGACACATTTAATTCTAGTTACATCTTTATTATTTAAGGAAATATATCCCGCATCTAATGCTGCGTCATACAACTGATTACCCCGAGTATCATTCTTAGTAGACCAATTCAAGTGATGAGCATTAAAATCACCAGCTATAATACATTTGTTCGGAAATATTGAAAACATTTGTTCCCAATCAAACTGTGTACATCGAACTGATGATGGGCAATAAATTGATATAATATGACTAATATAACTGTAGTGTATGCGCCTGGGCAGCGCGCGGTCATTCGAGCACTAACCGTGAGCGAGGGCAGACGTGCGCGAGACGCATATACTACTTCACCTGCGTGATCTGTCAAAGTGTGTTTTATTAACCCAGCGAACATTACAAGTGGCGACGAGGATAAAAGTAAGTACTGAAAACATTTACCAAAAGGGGGAAGAATGCACGCTGAAAAATAATGCACGTTGAAAGTTGTTTACGATCAATTAAGCGACTATATTTCGATAAGGATCGTTAGTAGTTTGGATACTAAAGTAAAAACAGAACGTGGTCACGCTGTACCTACCTACCTACACGTAAATAAATAGTTACCAAGGTAGTGGACCGGGAGATGATGACACATTTTGGTAAGTCATTTCTTACAGTATGGCGCTTTCAGGGGGGTTCATATACGTAATAAGTGAGAGGAAAATGATGTTCTTACCGGTGGTGCGCGGGACGCAATTGCAGAATAATTAATTGAAATTGCTCGAAAATCCGGAGGTGTCAAACAATTTCTTTCACAAAATTTCTTCAATTTATCGGTATTTCAACAAAAAAAACCCGGCGGTCGCTATGTGCCATACTTCTCCGGTGGGTGTTTAGACCCGCCATACTTTATTGAAAATGTTTTTTTTTTATTTTTTTTTATTTATTTCTTACAGGCTGATTTTTTTTTTAACAATTGTTTTTTATTAATCTTGTACGAAAATCACCATGCCATACCATTCCGACGGTCCAAAATACCCGCCATACCCCCTCAAACATGTCATTTTTTTAAATTCGAGAAACCATTTCTTTCACCTTAAAATTTGGTCTAGTAGTTGTTTTTATGATTAGAAACGTAATTGTTATAATGCCATACCTGTAGAGTGGGTGATATACGTATAATGTTATTAAATAATTGTAATATTTTATGCAACATTTGAACAATTTCTTACAGTATGGCACCATTTTTTTTTGAAAGTTGGTTATGTGAGGAACGTAAATACGAAATTTGAAAGTTGTATGTAGGGACAATCTTGTTTAATTAAATAATGTGTTATGTCGTATAATATTCTACGCTCGAACGTCTTCGAACTATCTTCCTCAATACAAATTCTAATTCTGGTATACAGCAGCTGTGCTGGTCAGGCGTCACTAATCATTAAAGTCATGAACACAACTCTCTAAGACCACGTAACCCCAAAGAATGACGATTTCATGAAACAGTTATTCTTTGGGGTTACGTGGTCTTAGAGAGTCGTGTTGATGAATTTAATTATTATAATTCTGTAAATACATATTTGTTACGGCCGCGAATCATATATTAATCAACGTACAACTTCATATCGACCAGCAAATTGCAAAAAACCTAAAAAAAAATAATTTCGCGGGCTACCCTGGCGCTTTCGCCTTAACATGCTAACTAAATAAACAAGGTAATTCTAACGTATTTCAGATATACAGGTGGCTTTACGGAAATTGAAAAAAAAATCGATTTCTTTGCCCGTCACAGTGGCGTTCCCCCTTAGCGATATTAAAAACGATTTTTTTAAACAAATCAATTCAAGATGCCACAGTATGAGCGATTTACTAAAAAAGCATGGCTTTCAAAATATATACATATATATATAACTTGGACGTACTGTAGCTGAAATACGTCGCTGAAAATCGGTTTTCCGGGTATGGCATTACTTTTGGACTTCATGATGAGTATGGGATAATTTTCCTGAATCATACTTTTTATAAACTTTCCAAAAATTAAAATGCCATACTGTAAGAAATCCTTTCATTTTTTTAATTTTTTTTACACCGCAGCGTGCGTATGACGGTCTTTCGTACCATGGTCACAGTATGGCATATTTTTTTCAACTCATAATAGTATGGGAACAATCTGATTTAATTTATGCCATACTGTAAAAAATAATTTCACGGCTTCTATAGGCGTGTTTTAAAAATGGTTAAAAAATACAATTTTTCAAGTATGGCACCACTTTCATACTGCACTAGAAGTATGGCGAATATAATTTTGTCTCACTGTACCATAAACTGACCACGACTTAAGTGCCATACTGAAAGAAATGGTTTCTCGAATTTAAAAAAATGACATGTTTGAGGGGGTATGGCGGGTATTTTGGACCGTCGGAATGGTATGGCATGGTGATTTTCGTACAAGATTAATAAAAAACAATTGTTAAAAAAAAAATCAGCCTGTAAGAAATAAATAAAAAAAAAATAAAAAAAAAACATTTTCAAAAAAGTATGGCGGGTCTAAACACCCACCGGAGAAGTATGGCACATAGCGACCGCCGGGTTTTTTTTTGTTGAAATACCGATAAATTGAAGAAATTTTGTGAAAGAAATTGTTTGACACCTCCGGATTTTCGAGCATTTTCAATTAATTATTCTGCAATTGCGTCCCGCGCACCACCGGTAAGAACATCATTTTCCTCTCACTTATTACGTATATGAACCCCCCTGAAAGCGCCATACTGTAAGAAATGACTTACCAAAATGTGTCATCATCTCCCGGTCTATAGATGTTACAGCTAATGATTACTTTGTTGCCTCAGTTTCGTATGATTAAGCAACGGAAAATAAATTCGGCTTCGATTGATGTAAACAACTGATAAGCGTAAATGTTACAAAGGCCATGCAGTGAATGTTGTTTACAACAAAACAAAGGGCTATGCCTGAATAGTACGCAATTATTTTAAATGTGCTGTAATGCAAACAGCAAATTATTGTTAATTATTATTGAGTAAGTGCTTTTATTTAAATAACAAGGTAATTGAGTTATTTGCACACTTCTCATTTTAAATAAAAATAATAACCAATTATTATCATAAATCTAAGACATAATTAACTTTTCTGTTGTAAATAACCTGCATACCCACTCATTGTAAATATAAAACAAAATCAGTAGATACTATGTATTTTAATCGGGTCACTGGTTTTGCTAGGATTAATTGTTTGCATTTCAACACAGAAATATCAAGGTCACGCAAATACTATTCGTACATACGACCATGCTTAAAGAATAAATGTGAGAAAAGACCGGAAAACGTTAGTGTAAGCATCAATAATGGCTTAATTACTAGCTCAATAATGGCTTAATTACTAGCTCAATAATGGCTTAATTACTAGCTCAATAATGGCTTAATTACTAGCTCAATAATGGCTTAATTATTATTGCTAACCAGTTAGTAAACCATTAGGTTTATTAACTATTTTTTTATCTATTAACAAATTATGGTTAAGAGATAAAGGTTATTATCAGTCAATTTCCATAATAATGGTAAAGTAACATTATTGAATAAAGTTATTTAGTATATTTAGTTAGTCATACTTACGCTTACGTCAGTGGTCATGCTGAATCCGAAATGCTCTAATGGGCACGCAAATACTAACAAGTACCCTAAGGCTATGCAGTAATGTTACCGTTATCTATATAAAAGATAAAAGGCCACGCATACGAGCATCAAAAAAAAAAAAATATGACTCACGCAACTTCAAGGCTGACAACTTTAGATCACTTTGATTGTGAGGGTGATACGACATCGGTTTGTACCTACCCGATGGGAGAAATGGAAACGGGCCCTCGAAATTTATCTTTTAGCTGCTAATATTGATTCCCCTAATAAAAAGCGAGCTACTCTTCTCCATGTTGGTGGATTAGCACTACAGGAGATTTACTACAATTTGCCTGGGGCCCATGCAGAGGAAGGTGGAAAACTTAACGGTTATTTCGCCCCAAAGCAAAGCCATATTTATGAAAGATACCTTTTCCGGCTCATGCAGCAGGAAGAAGGTGAAAAATTCGAAAAATTTCTATTGAGGTTAAGGAATCAGGCTGAAAAATGTAACTTTGCAAATAAAGACGAACATATTATAATAGACCAAATCACACCGCCACCAATCAAATCGCCAACCAGAACCAGAATGAACCAACCAACCAACCAACCAGAATGATATTTCTTATTTGCTTATGCAATTTTACGTTCAATCCCAAATAAATTGGGAGGGGTAATTATTCTTCCTTTTACGTTTAATAAAAAAAAAAAAAATCAAGGAATCCAATTTTACCCTATTAATCAAATATTATTTTGATTTATAGTAACAATTGTTATTTTATTAACTTGAATCGGAGCTCGACCAGTTGAAGATCCTTATATTATTACTGGACAATTATTAACTATTTTTACTTCTCTTATTTTATTATTAACCCCTTTATTAACAAATATTGAGATAATTTATTATTTAATAAATTAAATTAATGAGCTTGTTATAAGCATTTGTTTTGAAAACTTAAGAAAGAATTATATTTCTATTAATTTATACAAAAAAAAAAATATAATAATAAAATTCTTAAAAAAAAAATAATAAAAATTTTAAAGAAATAGGTAAAAATCATTTTCAAGCTAAATATATTAACTTATCATAACGATAACGAGGTAAAGTTCCTCGAACTCAAATAAATAAAAAAGAAATTAACATTAATTTTAAATAAAATATAACTCTTAAATTAAAACCCCCTAAATATATATTAAAACAAATAATATTCTCATAAATAAAATTCTAGAATACTCAGCAAAAAAAAAAAAAAAATTAAAGCAAATCCCCCACTTCTATATTCAACATTAAATCCAGAAACTAATTCACTTTCACCTTCAGCAAAATCAAAGGGAGTTCGATTAGTTTCAGCTAATCTAGATCTTATTCAATATAAACTTAAAGGAAATATTAAAAAAATAAACCAAATCAATTCTTGATGTAAATATAAATATACTAAATTAAACCCCATAATTATAACAATTTTAGATATTAAAATTAAAGCTAATCTAACTTCATAAGAAATTGTTTGAGCTGCAGCCCGTAAACCCTCTAATAAAGCATAATTTGAATTTGAAGATCAACCAGCAACTATAACAGTATAAACCCCCAATTTAGTACAACATAAAAAAAACCCTAAATTAAAACTAATTAAATTAAAATAATAAGGAATCAATATTCAAATTATTAGAGATAAAATAAATCCTACTACAGGGGAAAAATAATAACTAATATAATTAGAAAAATTTGGATAAGTTTGTTCTTTAGTAAATAATTTAATAGCATCTGAAAAAGGTTGTAAAATTCCTATGAACCCAACATTATTTGGGCCTTTTCGAATTTTAATATAACCTAAAACCTTACGTTCTAATAAAGTTAAATAAGCAACCCAAACTAAAACCCCAATAATTAAAATTAATAATCCAATTACAACAAATACCGGTGATTTGATTTTTTTGAATCTCTCGGCGATCAATACGCGGATGCACTCTTGTATCGGCTCCTAATCCACCACACCCGATGAAAAGGCGATCATTACCTAAAGAGCCATGGGTAGATGTGGCCGTTGACTTTCTAGGGCCACTTCCGAGTCGAGACTACATACTAATTCTTATCGACTATTACAGCCGGTATAAAGAAATTAAGGTTATGAGAAGTATCACTGCACATGACACTATTAAAGTTCTAAAAGAAATGTTTTCAAGGCTAGGTTATCCCGCAACTATAATATGTGACAACGGGAATCAATTTACGAGCGATGTGATAAATGATTAAATGATAAATGATTTTATTTTGTAAGTAGGTTTGCACAAACACTTTTACACGTCAATCATATTTTTTTAAACTAGATGAGGTCGGCGTTTCCTATCTGACTACTCTGAGAAGAAAGGCCGAAACAAACTCAGAGGTCATAGTCTCTTTTAAAGTCCAGACATAATCTGGGTCAGGTTATATGAAGACAATGTAGGTCGATGTCTGAGATGGTCTTTTGAGGAAAGAACCACACAGATTGAGAGGACCTGTCCAGTCAGTGCACGCATTTGTCAGCAATCGTGCAGCTCAACTCAAGACTTAAGGAGCTCAACGATTCGACGAGCAATACCAAAGAAAGGACATTTGGGTAGGCCAAATAAATTACTCAAACTGCCAGACCATGGAGAGAATAAAAAAAAATGTATAAAAAGAATAAAATAAATGACCCACATCGTCTTCACATTCACAATAATTAAAATAATGTAATACTTTACAAAGTAAGCAAATGTCATAGTTAAAAAAAAAAAAAAATATTAATGTCAATAATTATATAAAAAAAAAAACAACAAAAACACTCAAAATGCAGAAATTGGAAGCAGCTCAATCCCAAGTTGTGTTCCGCAACTTCTGCAAAGAATGCGGTATCGTTGTCAATAGTACTATTCCCTATTGGCCCCAAATGAATGGGGAAGTCGAAAGACAAAATCGAGATATACTAAAGAGACTTAAAATTAGCCAAGCTGAAAATAAAGACTGGAAAGAGGATATTTCAAATTATTTAATGATGTATAATAGTACACCCCACTATGTTACAGGTACATCGCCATCGGAGTTATTTTTAAAAGACGCTTTCGAGATAAAGTTCCTTTCGCTCCAGACATAGATTCTGATGTGAGAGATAGGGATATGCTAATGAAAGAAAAAGGGAAAGAATATGGGGATAGAAAAAGAAGAGCTAATGATTCTAATTTAGAAATAGGGGAAAAGGTAATGCTAAAAAATATAACTAAGGATAACAAATTGACAACCAACTATAACCCTACCTCTCACACAGTGACAGGAGTTACCGATGGTGACATTCATGTGGGTACGGAACGACGAAACAGGTAAAGAGTATCGTCGGAATATAGTACATTTAAAAAAATTAATGATTCTTGGCAAATTGTGGACAATGATATTAAGGACACAGGGTCATTGAACAATGAGGACTAAATTATTGCAATATATACCTTTATGCAATTAAAATGATTATCTGTTTGTTATTTAGTTAGTGATATAATGTTTGTATGCCTGATTCACTATTTTATATTACTAAATCTATTCTGTTTTTCATCGTTAATATTGTAACTTAATTATTTATAAAATAAAGAAGGGATGTAGTGTATGCGCCTGGGCAGCGCGCGGTCATTCGAGCACTAACCGTGAGCGAGGGCAGACGTGCGCGAGACGCATATACTACTTCACCTGCGTGATCTGTCAAAGTGTGTTTTATTAACCCAGCGAACATTACAATAACTATTATTAAATAATTTTACACAGACTAATTCTATTCCTAAATTATTGATCTTAATAGGGTATTCTTGTACCTTAATTGTTATATGAATCAATATAGCGACACCTCCATATCCGTCCATTCTGTCGTTTCTATAAATATTGTACCCACTAATTCTCAAATGTGATTCCGTCCTGAGCCAGGTTTCCGATATTATTGCAACATGAATCTTTTCTTGGAAAAGTAAAAGTTCAAATTCAGCCAGTTTAGGACGCAAACTCTGTGCATTCCACTGCATAATGTTTAGCATTACCCTCTTATTATTATTTCCTTTATTTATTTTTAAACAAACTTATTATATTTTTAAATATTCTTTAGAAAAAATAAATAAAAAAAAAACATTTAAAAATATAAAAATTTGTAGCCCACCGGTATCGGGAACAGGGTCCAAGCTACCGGCGGTCAGGGCTCCAAAGAAAGGAACCTCCTAACGATACGAGCCGTGTCCAGGAGTACCGCTCTCTGCATCAAGCCCTTGACCCAGCTGCCTAACGAGAGCCTCCTCAGGTGTTGGTCGAGGCTCTTGGCAATTAAGCCATTGGCAGTAATGACTATCGGCACAATGATCGCTGAGTCCACACCCCACATGTCGACAACCTCGCGAGCCAAGTCAAGATACTTGATTTTCTTATCTTTCTCGGCTTTCACGAGGTTCTCGTCATGCGGGACGGTTATGTCAACAATCATTATTATTATTATTATTTTGTTTATATTTTTTTTCTCTCGGCCTAGCCGGATAGAACTGATGGCACGGGCCTAAGCCAAGTGTCCAACAGTGGGGTTAAGTGTGGGAGTAATATTATAAGTAGACTGTGTGGTAGGCGAGACAATATTTAAGTGGGAGTATTGGTGTAAGTTGTCCGATTCACACTGAATAAATTTTCTAACTAGCCTGCATGTGTTAAGAATCACTGCCTTCTGCAGCAGGTGGTAGGTGTTAGGTGGCAGGTTGAGGGAACTAAGAGATTGATGTAGCTGTTTTGGAATTACTCCTGTTGTAGATAGCACTATGGGGACTATTGTGACTTTTTGAAGATGCCACAGTCGGATTATTTCATCTCTTAGTTCGGTATATTTGGATAATTTTTCGGCTATTGTAGTCTGTACGTTATGTGTATTTGGCACGGCAATGTCTATAAGGAACCCAGTTTTATTGATTTTATTAATTAATGTGATGTTTTATTGATTTTATTAATTAATGTGATGTTATTATTATTATTATTAGCCATTTATAAATATAGAAATAAATAATCTTGTCACAAAAGTCACTATTCTTAACAAATTTTAAGATAAACTGAACACAAACTTGTATGAAATAACTGCCAAACTTATTTATTTTATCTTCTAAGCTGCCGCCCGATGTACAAATATCCTTTATGCGTTTGACGGTACTCGAAAAACTCACATCAAAATCTGGTATAGGTTTATTTGTAGCCTTTTTTTTCTCTTTTTCCTTGAGAGTATTTTTAGCTTCTTTTTCTTTGGGGGCATTTACCACTTCACTATATAAACGATCTTGGGACTTATTTTCATCCAAATTATGTTTTTTTGATTTCTTCTTTTTTTTTATTGTTATTGTTATAAACTTGACTACCCTGCCTAAGTGGTTCCTCCGCATCCGTACAACTATCGGAAGTTGACATCTGATTGTGGATAATAGCCTCTGTAGTGCTTAAGAACCCGTTTGAATTGTTTTCGCTCGTCGTTTGAGTGGCGTTAATTTGAGAATTCGGTTGCGTAATATTTACTTGGTTGTGTATTTTATGTAGTTCGTTTTGATGTGTTGCCTTCTGACATTCTGCCTTTTTAATATATGTCTCTAAAGCGATTCTATAACTACAGCGGTCCTTAGTCATTATGTTTCTAATTTCCTTCTCCTTCATAAACATTGGGCATTTTTTGTTTAAGGCCATATGTGGCCCTTTACAATTGACACACATATAAGTTGTTGTCTCACAATTTGCGTGTTTATCTCCACACTTAGGACAGGTTGGGTTCTTTTTTGGGCATGAACGGGAAAGGTGGCCATATTTCCAACACACGGAGCACTGGGACACAGGAAATGTGAACGGCTCAACTTGAAACCTACAACCATACCCGTACACGTATGGTGGCAAAGTTGAGCTCTTAAAACATATTCTTATTGTTTCGGAGTTAATCCATTTACCGTTATCATCCAGTCTTTCAAGTCGCTTGACTGATTCTATTTCGAATTCACACTTAAGATTTTCAAGTATTTCTTTTTCTTCCATATCCAAGTCAACCTGTCTAAGAATACCATAAGTAAGTTGTAATTCATTTATAATATGGGCTCTGTATTCTAACTCGTGTAATTTTGTAGATGTCATCAATTTCTGTGCACTTTTTCTATTCTCAAATTGAATCAAAACTTTGTATGCGCCCTTATACATTATTTTCGTGATATCTTCAATACCTGCCGCTCGTAACCACTTTGCCATACCAAATTGTTTGGGTAACATTTCTTTATTGCTTGTGACACAAACAACCCATTTTTCGGATTCATTAACTTCCTTGAGCATGCACGACAAGTCACGATCCTTCGAATCTCTTCTAGCAGGTCTCTTATGTCCTCTTACTACCGTGACAAAACCTTCGTCATCTTCCACAATTTCCTCATCATCTTGGCGTCCTCTCTTTTCTGGCATCCGTTGCTCGCCCTTCTCTTTCTCATACACACTCCTCTCTGCTGTCAAATTCCTGTTATCTTGTTGCTCACCTTCATCTCCTACATCCTCCTCCATTATCTCACTGCTACTGGTGTAGCAAAAATCAACATTAGTCTGTTCTTCACCCATTTAAAATAATCATAACTAAAATGAGCATAACAACTAAAACTTGTCGCAAGAAAGACGTATACGCGCGCGCATAAAACGTGTGCTCACGCGTTGCCGGCTCACACGCAACTGTACTGGCAATACTTGAATCAATTGTGCAAAGACGTGCAACTTTGTGATTAGACGAAGCGAAATGTGCATGCAATAATCGCCTTGCAATAATTGCCTTGGTGTAAACAGAAGTCTCATGCAATTATTAATGACAAACTTGCATTCATTGGGGTTAAACACTGAAAGCTCGTCACAGGTGGCAGCACTGTTCTACGTCTACAAACCGGCATTGCTTTATGTTTCGACCGCCATTTTAAAAAGTCAAAATTTAATTTTATCTTTGATTAAAATAAATCTGATATTGCAAAATCAGTCCTTTGAGTATTTTTCATATGGCCCTGTAGATCTGGAAGCGTCGTGTGATGGATTGTTGAAGGGTTCGATTATATAATGACTGATGCATAAGTGTCGTCTGTCGGGACAGATCACATTAAAGCTCCAATGGCTCTTTCTTCAAAAGGCCCTTCCAGACCTGGTCCTGCATTGTTAGATTCACAACTTGAAAAACTATTTACAGAAATTACATAATTTAATTTCAGGCTCTTACCGCTCAAGGCGGACCGACAGGCGGCCAGTTCCGCGCCTCGCCCACCGTGGCGGCGGCGCCGGCCTCCACGCTGACGCAGGACTTCCACACGCGCCTCGACAACCTGCTGCGCACGCTCGTGCACGCGCGCCCGCACTTCGTGCGCTGCTTGCGCGCCAACGCCTCCGAGACGCCCATGCTGTTCGAGCGCGCCGCCGTCGCGCGGCAGGTGCGTGCGCGCGAGGGCGCCCCGCGTACGCTCGATGCGCTCTCTGCTGTCGGATACGTTAAACGTTGCGTCCGTTTCAGGTGCGCGCCTTACAAATTTTGGAAACAACTCAACTGATGGCGAGCGGGTACCCGCACCGGATGCGGTTTCGAGCGTTCAGCGGGCGGTACCGCGCGCTATGGCGGCGCGGCGCCGAGCGCGAGTCGGGCGCGGCGTGCGCGGCCGTGCTGCGCGCCGTGCAGGCCGCGGCCGCGCCGCCCGCGCCCGCCTCGCCCGCCGCCGTGCGCTGGGCGCTCGGCAAGCGGCACGTGTTCCTGAGCGAGGGCATGCGCCAGGTCAGCGTCTGCACCGCGCTCCGCCGGCTGGGACGGCCCGCGACACACTAACTCGCTCATCGGAATGGTGATGTCTGCAGGTGTTGGAAAGAATGCGACGTGCGAGACGGCAAGCGGCCGCCGAGCGCATCCAGGCCGCGTGGCGCCGGTACAGGGCGCGGGCCGCGCGCGCGCCGGCCGCGGCCCCGCCGGCCCCGGCGCGGCCCCGCCCGGCGCCCATCGCCGGCACGCCGCCGCCTGAGCCCGGCGACAAGGGCGACGCGACGCTCGTGAAGCGCACGTGCTCGCTGTTCGGCCTCGACCTGGTAGGCGAGCCGTTCCGATTCTCGCTCCCCCCGGTTCCCCTGCCCGTGCCTGACCTCTGCTCGCCCGATCGCAGGAGCGGCCGCCGCCGCTGCCGCCGCCGCGCGCCTACACCGTGGCGGGCGGCGTGAAGCTCGGCTACCCGCAGCAGCGCACCGTGGGCGCGGAGTGGAGCGAGGGCGGCGTGCGCCTGCGCGCCGGCGACACGGTGCTGGTGGTGGGCGCGGCGCGGCGCGGCCACGTGGCCGTGCAGGCGCCGGGCCGGCCGGGCCGCGCGCTGTGCGTGCCGCACGGCGTGCTGGCGCCCGCGCGCGCGCGCCCCCCGCCGCCGCCCGCGCCCGCGCCCCCGCAGCCCTAGCCTGGCCCGTGCAGGCGCCGGGCCGGCCGGGCCGCGCGCTGTGCGTGCCGCACGGCGTGCTGGCGCCCGCGCGCGCGCGCCCCCCGCCGCCGCCCGCGCCCGCGCCCCCGCAGCCCTAGCCTGGCCCGTGCAGGCGCCGGGCCGGCCGGGCCGCGCGCTGTGCGTGCCGCACGGCGTGCTGGCGCCCGCGCGCGCGCGCCCCCCGCCGCCGCCCGCGCCCGCGCCCCCGCAGCCCTAGCCTGAGGCACAGTGTCGCCTGAAGTGCAGTGTCGCCTATGGTGCAGTGTCGCCTGTGGTGCAGTATCACCGGAGGTGCAGTGGCGCCTAAGGCGCAGTGTCGCCTGAGGCACAGTGACGCCTGACGCACAGTGACGCCTGAGGCACAGTGTCGCCTGAAGCACAGTGTCACTGATACTGTGTCGCCAGGCGTCGGTCACCGCGGCCGCCAGCTGGACTTCAGTTAGCGGTTTACCTGAATATGAAGTAAGATCTCGGGGTGATCCAGAAGACTCCTACTTGTGCTCGTCGCGCGTAGCTTTTATTATAATTATCATGTCTGGCATCACCCTGCGGTCATGGAAATATCTTCAACGATAGTGCTTCATATTGTCGCCGAGTGTAAATAGTAGTTTTAAGTATTGATGGTCGCCGTTTTGTCGCACGGAGGCCGAGACGCTCGTTAAAGATGTAACGTGCCGATGTTCATAAAGTATGTCCCACTTGTGCGCTTCCATCCACATCTTGAGTCTTGTTGTGAAGCATACATGTTACATTTCGCCGATTCAACTTCTGACGTTTTACATACACTAGACGTAAGACGAGTTGAAAGTTGAACATGAAAGCGCACGAACACTTATGTAGCTATATCTCACCTGCCGACCGACCCCGCAGTATTATGTAGCTATATCTCACCTGCCGACCGACCCCGCAGTATTATGTAGCTATATCTCACCTGCCGACCGACCCCGCAGTATTATGTACAGGGCGACCATATATTATTTATAATACCTACAGTTTAATTTGGTCGCAAATCTAGTTTGGTGACAATGAAAATTAGAAGCATCTAGACTTTTATTACACGTGAAAATGTTTTATTTACCTACGACTACTGTGCCATAATGATAACGATGGGTAATGATAACAACTTACATTTACTTCAGCTCCACAATACTTTCAACACAGCCTTGAACATTACATGAAACTAGGAACTCACCACAACATAAATGCGTTACGCTGTTTCTAGAGCAGTCGGGTAAAAATACTCAATTATATAATTTCACATACCTACCTACCTGCAGCCCGCTAATGTTGTAAAGCTATGTATAATTCTTATTATACTTATGTATGTGAAGATACAGGATAAAATGCAATTAACCTGGGGAGTATAGAAGGCTTCGCGCAGGCCAATAAGGAATGCAAGATGCGAAACATTCCAAGCTGAATATTTTCACCATATATTTTTGACTAAAGGCACATGATTTTGGTTTATACCTACACTTCTCGGATTGAGCCCGTTCCTTGTATTTTGCCGTCAAAGTTATGACACCTTCTTTTTGACTTTTAGCAAAAACGCATGCATGAACAGTTTTGAAACTTTGTATGGTTATTATTAGCGTCAAGAAGGACCGAATACAGTTTTCAGCGAACTTGTTTCTTGTCTAATTTAGGCGCTGCGATGTCTTTTCGGGTTTTCATAAAACCGCTATAACTTGAAAACTATAAATATTTTCTTAAACTAATTGGGACACTAAGGGGCACACATTAAGAGCTACTCGTGTATGTTTATTCAACAGGGGTACATGCAATGGTTGTAGAGATATACGATTCATCAAAACGTTACTCCAGCAGGAAATGCAATATCTCGAAAACCTGAAGGGGCACAGATTTTATTTTTGGGGGCACATTTTGGCACACATATAAGCTCTCTGGCCATGCACAATTTTTCTCCCTCCGATCATTCGTTTAGAATTTTCCTGCTAGAAAAACGTTACCCCAGCAGGAATCGTTTTTTCAGTTTTTTTCCAAAACGACAGGGGGCACACATTTTTTACGTGGGGGCACATTTACAGCAGATAAGGCACCAATTATACGTTCTACTCCTATAACTCTAGGAAACACTTTCTTGCTGGGGTAACGTAGACCAGTCAGGGGTGCAGCGAATGTATCTGCCGGGCCCCCGACTTATGGTAGTAGAAGGAACAGTGTGGTTTTAGTCGGTAGGAGTCCGACATAACCCTCCGTTCTTCCCAGACGGGGGGTATCCATGAGGATATCACCATAAAAAAAAAGTTAGGGCCAGGCCCCCCTGAAAAAAAGCCCTAAATACGCCAATGATCACAATAACAGTGTCCAATTCTCTGATAGTTCTTACGGGTGACGAATTTAGAAATCTACAAAAAAGTAAGCAATGAACAACTTATGCAGATAACGTTTAAATACGTGAGTGGCGTTGGGCGAGACTCGTCCCTGTGGTGCTTCCAGAGTCGCAGGGTTGTGTATCGATGCTAACGCCCGTATCGCTCAGTGCGTACTGCGTAGCGTAACTACGTAGCGTGTATCATACTCGGAATTCGCTACGACTGGCACAGCTTCTTCTGTTACCATATCGTCAAACATGTACCACTCTAGAAGTAGCTTTCTTTTGAATGTGTCATATAAGAGGTGTTGCAGTACTACTAGGCCGTAGCGACCGGGCGGCCCGCGCCAGCTTGCCAACCAGAGTCTGATTATTAATTATACTTACTATGTAATCTAATGTATTAATTATTATGTGAAAAAATCATAAAATGTATAATGTCGATAAAAGGTACAAATAAAATTATATATTAAAAATAATCACTTTATTATTCTCCAATAGTTTTAATAATTGTACACAAAATATGTGAAACTGGAATGTGTTTAGGACGCGGCACTGCACACTGGGCGCAGCTGGATGAACACCGCTTTTATAACACCAACTCTTCTTTGCAATCGGGCAAAAACACAAAAA
The DNA here is from genome assembly GCA_963855955.1 of Luperina nickerlii. Classification (NCBI taxonomy): domain Eukaryota; kingdom Metazoa; phylum Arthropoda; class Insecta; order Lepidoptera; family Noctuidae; genus Luperina; species Luperina nickerlii. The sequence continues at coordinate 22,550,738 of OY979675.1, read as the reverse complement.
TGTCTGCGCCCGCGCCCGTTATTGCTACTTCGCACAACTGGCTGTGTTCATACACTAAATGAATGTCATCTAGTTGAAGTTGTACACGGATCTATCAGACATAAGTTTCAAATGAAGTCGGAAAGAGCTCAAAGATAAAATGATATTACTTGTATAGCGGATAAACATCTATTACATATTTCATTAGCTACGGTTACAAACTAGGCGTCAACATGAACACTAATTCTCTCTTTTGATCTATTAACAGTATTTATGTAATATATTAATTAATATAAAGACGCGACTCGACACAATCACGATAAATGCGTAAACATGTATAAATAAAGACAGCAACGATTTATAATAACATGACAACAAGTACGTCAAGGTCCCAAGATTCATATAAATGTTAACATTATATGTTTCGTTGTGATATCACACAGCCGGCGACCGGCCTGAACACAAATCATACTATACATATACACTAACATTTTAGATTCTGTTTCAAAATAATCAAATTTATTTGGATTTGATTTAGGTAACAACTTTTTTTATATAAAAATACATGAATATTCAATGGTCTCGCCAAATGACACTTTCATAACATAGTACATACTAATCGATTGTTGTAAAGCTTGACAAAGCATAAGAAGTAGTACAGGAGTACTCCGCACAGATGCTTCGCGACTGCCGCAGCCGCGCGAGCAGCGCGCTCCGGACTCACGGCGGCGGCGCGACGCTACAATCGGACTTTAATTAACTGCAGTAAAGTGACAGCATAGGTTTTAACACTTTTTAACGAAATTTAAATCGAAATGCGAGATAAGAATCGATATATTATTCAATTAACATTCAGTTAAAAGTCATATATTGATTTAAATCATAAATTGATTTTATAAAAAGGTAAGTATATTTAGTAAGGTCCTTACCAAGACATTGGCGATTTATATGGAAAAAGCAGAACGATTTTTTTTAAGTGGAAACTTGGCACGTTGGGCATTTTTTGAGATGGGAATAAACCATTAAACTCGCGACACTGTTTCCGTAACCGACACCTCTCAAACTCAAACTCAAACTCAAAGCATTTATTTCAATTAAACCATTTACAGGCACTTTTGAATTGTCAAGAAGTCGGTCAGTCAGAAAATATGAAGCTAGTTGCCCATTCCAAAGCGTAGGTACCTATGGAGAAGAACGGGCAAGAAACTCCATGGACACTCTTTTTAAATGATATTTTACAGAAATATTAGTTACATCATTACTTTTGATTTTAAAATTATATAATGTGAGAACGATGTAAAAAAATTAAGAAAAACGTAAGTGTTAAAAGCGTCCAGAGTGCAACAAATAGTACTTAACAAACTACAATCCAAAAATAAATTAATTAAAAATAAGCCGAGGCAGCTAAGTGATGACCAGCCCCAACTGACGGCGCCCGTTCACGAACATGACGCATAAATCAGCACCATTTAGCTCAACCATTTTGAAGGGAGCTAAATGATCTAACACACACGCCACCGTCAGCGAGACATTTGAGTGAGCATGACATACTATCAGCTGCCAAGGCACATTCGAGTCAATGAAAGACATATTATTACCCGGTAAATGGTAGCTATAGGGTACATAGAACTCACATCTGTGCTATGCAGTTATACAATACAAAGGAAATTGATTTTATACATTGCAAAGATAGTCTTACAATCTTCAGCAGCTCCAACAGTATTTTCATGTGTTAATCAATTAGTTGTGGTTGTGGAGCAGGACCAGCATTGAGCCAGGCATTTTTGTCAGCGATATAATCCCCTAACTTATAATATGCCTGACTGCATAGTGTGCGTTTTATACAAGACTTGAATTTTGTCTCATTCAGTTGAAGAATGTGGGGAGGTATTTTATTATAACATTTTAAACAGTACCCCATAAAAGATGAATCTACTTTAGCCAGTCTGAAACCTGGTTGAACTAATAGGTCCCTATTTCTAGTACTATAATTATGTCTTTCACCTCTTTTACTAAAAAGATGTAAATTTTTCCTTACATACATGATGTTTTCATAGATATATTGACAAGGCACCGTCATGATGTTAATTTCCTTAAACCGTTCCCTTAGAGAATCGCGCTCTATTTTATGTTGTTTTGGCCATTATAAAGACATCAACGCGCGTACATTTTCTTTGCGAAGATTGACCTTCAAACATTGTTTATAAAATGACTATGCTTTTTCAAGTTTTCACTTGTTGGCACTCCTGGAGTGCCACTGTTTTGTTTTTATTGAAATGATGTAAGTATACAATCATTCAAATTACCTTGAGTTCAACTGTCACTAATGTGAGACACAATTAATTTTCCTATTGTTATCGATCTTTAGATTTCGCGACATCGGAGCGGTTACATCATTGTTATTTTATGCACTTTCGCCATTTTATAGGTAGTTCATTGATTCCTTTGCTAAAAAAATCGTGGGAACGTAAATCAATAAAATCTTTGAAGGTGGTTTTGACTCTTTCATTGGAATTGAATTTTTTTCCTTGCAAGAAATTGTCCAAATTCCTGAAAACGTGGTAATCTGGAGTATGGTGGGTGTCGGAGACATCAAATCGCAGGATTTATAGAGTAAAAAATGCAACAAAAATATATTTTCTTATTTCGAATTAGTAAAAAAAAAACAACTTTCCGATTTAGTCAATCACTAGCGTGTATGTAAAATAAATGGCTTTTGCACAGCACAACGATAGCGACTGATGTTTTGTGTGAGTAAGTTGTACGGTGCATGGTGAATGCACGCTGTGTTTCACGAGTTAACGTTTATTGATTGTGTTCTGATTTATGAATTGGAAGTGTGTGCGTGACTTTGTATCTGTTACTTTTACCACGGTAATAATATCATACAGTATGTCGACTTCATACAAACGGACGAAACGCGAACTATACCTACGCGCCTCGACCTCGGGATGCGCTCGGGATACAGACAGTCGCGACTGTGCCGCAGTGACGAACGGACGGTGTTGTTTTTTTTTTAACAATAACCGCGCGATTTTTTCACTAAAAATAAGTTCAAGTACATATTCAATATGACGAGTAGGCTATATTGTGCTGTTTTTGGTTGCATGAATTCGTCAATAACACATCCAGAGATAACTTTTTTTAGATTACCTGGAAACTCTGAAAGGTAAAACTATAAAATAATTTTACTTACTAGTAGGTAGGTACATAATGTGTCTTTTTAATGGATAAGTATTTACTTTTATCACCCAAAAGAAAAGATGTCTGGATTAATAAATAAAGTGAATAAAGAAAATAGACACGAGTGAAATAGGTAGTTATAGGCGGTTCATGAATCATTATACGGTAGGTACGCTTGTGTTAAAACCGCGGGGCATGTGTGTTTTGTTAGTTTGTATAATTCAAAGTAAAGACGTGGTTTTTATTATTAATAATAGTTGTTTATTATACTGTGTGTATGAATAATACTAGAAAAAAATTTGTTGTGTGTAGTCGATTTACGGACGATAGTTTAACGTGAAAACGTCCTAACAAAACATTAATGAAATGATTGCATACTTTTATGAATAAAATTTAATTATTTTTATTGAATTATTAATATTTTGTATGAATACAAAGGAGTGAAATGAAATCTACAATTTAATTGATAATATTACTTTTATTTGCACTCATTAATTTAAATATGTTTATTACTTCAATGAACAGATTATTTTAACTATAACTTTTATACATGTTTGCTATTTAACTTCTTCCAATCTGTGTTATTCTGTGAAGGATAGGACGATGATAGGAATGATTAAAAAAAAACATTAATATACAAATTTAGAATTTTGTTTGTAGTTCTTGAATGTTTGATTTAACTATAATAATAATTTAACATAATTTGTTTAAATATACTTATGAACAAGTTTTCATAGAAATAAACTGTAATCAGATTAATGTTAATAAATAGTTAATTCGAAATGACGAAATTGACCATTTTAATCAAATCAAAACAATTTTTAATTAAGCTTTATATTAGCATGCGGATTTTTTATATTTTAAAATTTAATAATAAAGCATTTCGTACGTCTCAGTCGAGGCGCAAATATTTTTCGGTCGCAAATTTATAAGATTAAATGATTAATTATTCAAACATAAACATAGTTTTTTAATTAAATCTACCAATCAAAAAACAACACGCATTTTTATTAAACACTTCCTTTCCTTTCAGTTCACAAAGTATTTTATTTGTTTATATAAAAAAAGTATATTTATTTATTTATTTTATTATTTATGTACACACAGTAAAATACAATAACAAAACTAAATGGAAACACAAAGTAGGCAAATGTAATTAAAATGTTGGAGGCGGGCAGCGCTATCGCATGTTTACGTAACGCGCGGCTGTAGGCATTTATTTCAAGGATACGGCCGAGATACAATACTGTATGTCTTTATGCTGTGCTTTTACTGAACTACATGTCGCACCTTGAAAACAAAAGTGGCACTATACCGAAGATGGCAATATTGAGTTAAAACGACATCTAGATTCCTTGAAAGAAAGCGCTTATAGTGCAAAAACTGACACTATTATAGTTTCAATACTTTTCCCTAAAGGCCGCTAGTGCCAGTTTATACTTTTGCTAAGATATTGACCAAAATGCAGCATCAAAAACTTTAAATGGTCATACTGAAAAATGTAAGATTTTGTATAACGCCACTTTTGTTTTCAAGGTGCGATGTGTTACTTAGTGGCGCTGTGGTGGGGCCAACTTAGCGACATCGGGTTCTGATACATTTTCAACTACCGGTCATATCTCCTTCTATCATATATCTATGACCGCGATAAATATTATTGTGTAGAATTTAGTCATATTTTAATAGAGAAACACGTTTCGCTAAATTCAACCTAGTTTTCTCGCAATTTTAGTTTCTTGCCGAAAAAAATTACGTGATACTTGCCAGGACCCCCTCTCCCCCACGTGAGATTGGGTGAGAATCGGCTTGAACCCCTAAAAGGGTCACGTAATCCTCTGTTCGCAAGAGTCCAACTTTTATAACATCCATACAAATCTTCGCGTGAGTCCAACTTTTATTTTTTATGTACTTTTATTAGCAATATTCCAACTAGGTACAGTTGGACAGAAACTCATTGTGGTTTTTAAAGATTAAAATTAAACAAGAATAATAATAATAAGTTTATTTATTTCTCTCACAAGAGTATTATTTTTTATAATTCATTTATGACCAAGACTTTAGAAGATACAAACGTTTTACACAAGCGAGAGCCTCGACTTGTCCACGTACAAAGTCGTCCACTATCTCGTATGCGCACGTCAATGTTAATGTTGCGTCTCGACCTCTTTCTACTTGGTTCATAGTGAAGGTTGGCCTGCTGCAAATTAAAAGCCTGTTGTGTGAAAGCTTCGTTTTTCAGCAGGTTGATAAATTGAAATAGATTTGGCTTTATCCCGAAGATTTTATTTATTCGAGAGTGCTGTCCCTCCAGTTTTTGGTTGTGCGATATCGCTTGTTGTAACAACTTACAGTGTCAATAATTTACGGGGTCAGCCACTGTTTGCAGAAATAATATTAAATGTTTTCATGTCATCATTCGAATCTTCGTAACTGCTGGTCACAGCTAAATAACCTTAGGCATGTGATTTGCGGGTAAATGTGCTAGAGTTATTAGACGACATATGTATATTCGATTATCCTTGATATCCGTTAAATGAAGTGTGTACGGGACAACTATAAATGATAATATGATAGTTTATAATTATAAGTTTATTGATAAAATGCTAATTGATACAGTGATTATGATGATGAGTACACGCGGCGAAGACCGAACGCGAACTGAAGTAAATTGCGCACGCGGTACAAAACTGCTTATTTAAAGTAAAATGATATGAATTGTACGGGTGGACCGTACAAAGTGACTTTGCTTTTCTACAAACTGCATTTGAAAAGTGATAGAAGCAGCCACTTATCTCTGCTGCAGGAAACATAGATTTAATCAGAGGGAAATCGTTTTTATATACGTTTATTTTTATTTATATGTGAGTAACTGTACCGTCCAGTTGGAATAATGCTGATAAAAGTATATAAAAAATAAAAGTTGGACTCATGCGAAGACTTGTATGGGTGTTATAAAAGTTGGACTCCTGAGAAAGTTGGACTCTTGCGAACAGAGACACGTAATGAATAGATGCCCCTTACCTACTACTGCGTGCGGTTTGAGTTGAGGTAGAATTCTAGCGAATCACTCCTTAATACTCCTCTGCCTATATTGAAGTAAGTTTGATATTTTTTTATTACGACTAGACAAACGATCAAAATCAGCCTGTCTTCGTAATTTTTTATGATCGAGAAAAGTTGTAAATATGTTTTGAATCATAAATAATCAAGACTTTGAATGAAACACAAACACATATACACACACATACACATATATATATTTTTATCCGATCAATACAAAGAATATTTTGGTTGTTTACAGTTAAATCAAAATTGGTTTTCAAATATCCTGCCCTAAAACGGTGTTTCATTGCGTTTTAATCACATCACTAGTGGAGATAGTGTGGTATAATTTTTTAACGAAATGACTCTAAGAAATGTCATTTAACTGCAGCTAATTACAAGTCCCACCGTAGTGCTCTGTGTGCCACACCGACACGCTAAGGAAAATTTGGCCACACTCTTGTTAATTACTTATACATTTTAAACATCGTAATACTAATACATTAATCGATCGTTTTATAATTTTATCATAGTAATACTGTGAAATACATAAAGTAATTACGATATAATATTGAAGCTCAAAACAGCATTTCAGTGGATGTAACAGATCTATAATTAAACTACATAGAAGATAGTAGATTTGTAAAAACTTGCCGCACTTGGGTAGACGCCAGTGGGCAATCACTCGGCAGCTCTACAGCTCGGCCGCAGCACGCAGCGAGCCGGCGCGTGCCTGTCCCAGTGCGGCGAACACTATAACTAGAATAATGTAAACATTTCAAAAAGCCTACAACTAACACGAACGAGTGCTGCCACCACGCGGCGACACACTGGCACTAACACATGCGCACTACAGCTCACGCCACGTGGCGGCTACGTACAACCGTTATGCTTTGGAAAAATCTCACTGTAAAAACTTAGGTGAAGCGAGCTGTCAATAGTGCCGATCCCTAGCATCCGTGGGCGACGACGCCTCGTAGCACGCGTGAGCTGTAGCGCGCATGCCGTCGATATGCACTGGAGCAAGCCAGTGAGCTAGTGGCACGACTATATAAAACTAACATACAGCACCATGAAAACAATATTAAATTAAAATATTAATAGGCATGAAGGAGGGCGCAACGTAATAGACTTGCAACTTAAACTTGTACTTGAATATCAAGCGCAGACGACGCCGCGGTGTGACGTCTGTTAGACGTGAGACTCACCAGCTCTAGAACTAGGGCATACATAAGATTGGGTCGATCAATAAGCCTTCATAAAATGTTTACTGCACTTAAATGGACAGCGGGTGAAGCAGTTGGGCGTGGCGGGAGCACAAGTCACAAGTAACAACAGTTAAAGCGTCTCACGTTGCGCAAATGTCAATATTTTACATCAATTCAATATTAACCCATCCACATTGTCTGCTAAGCAACATCTTCCTGTACAAATCTTATTTACTTAACTCCATACTTATTAATAATTTATCTCTAACACAAAATTTATATAATCGATATGGAGACTGGCTCCACAAAGCAACGCCGTACACTTCACAAGCGAATACGATGTCGTTATAATTAGTGATACATCTTAACAAACGTGAACGCAGATAATAATGTAAGATTCGACAGTGGCGCGAATTGAACACACACTATAAGGCAGTGCTAGGTTACACACGGCGGTATTTGTACTCACACGTTACATTACATGAACGACTCTCTCTCAGCGCTTTATCGCTCTATGACTTCATATAGGTATATCGTTTACGGACGCATTACACTAAAGCTCTCGGCTCACTGGCTGCGCCCGGACTATGTACTGCGCGCCGCAACACTCGCACACTGCGGCGCGGCCTGTGGGCGGAGATCCAGTGGCGTCGCTATCGATACAGCGAGCAGACGATCACAACACTGTAGATATTCCAGTGAATATCAAGTGTTTTGGCGCAGTACGCATATTCATTACAAAATCATAAAAATATAATTTGGAATACGGCAAGGTCGATATTGGCGTTACGTCGATAGTTGCTTGAGCGATAGCTATTTATGTCGACTGGAAACAGCAGTACAGAGCGCGCAACGACCGACGCCCGCGCACCTAGCGCCTGCGGCCGGCAGCATGGCAGAGTACTGACTCGTGACGAACATACACATCAAGTTGAATATTTACAGACACCAGGTATGAACCGTTTTCCATCGAGATCACAACATAAGCACGAGATAACAGTACTGAACGATATAGTTAATGGAAGCGTGACAGCGGGATGGGCGTGCTGCAGGCCAGCGAGCCGCTAGTCGCGCGGGATGGGCGTGCTGCAGGCCAGCGAGCAGCTAGTCGCGCGGGATGGGCGTGCTGCAGGCCAGCGAGCCGCTAGTCGCGCGGGATGGGCGTGCTGCAGGCCAGCGAGCCGCTAGTCGCGCGGGATGGGCGTGCTGCAGGCCAGCGAGCCGCTAGCCGCGCGGGATGGGCGTGCTGCAGGCCAGCGAGCCGCTAGTCACGCGGGATGGGCGTGCTGCAGGCCAGCGAGCCGCTAGTCGCGCGGGATGGGCGTGCTGCAGGCCAGCGAGCCGCTAGTCGCGCGGGATGGGCGTGCTGCAGGCCAGCGAGCCGCTAGTCGCGCGGGATGGGCGTGCTGCAGGCCAGCGAGCCGCTAGTCGCGCGGGATGGGCGTGCTGCAGGCCAGCGAGCCGCTAGTCGCGCGGGATGGGCGTGCTGCAGGCCAGCGAGCCGCTAGTCGCGCGGGATGGGCGTGCTGCAGGCCAGCGAGCCGCTAGTCGCGCGGGATGGGCGTGCTGCAGGCCAGCGAGCCGCTAGTCGCGCGGGATGGGCGTGCTGCAGGCCAGCGAGCCGCTAGTCGCGCGGGATGGGCGTGCTGCAGGCCAGCGAGCCGCTAGTCGCGCGGGATGGGCGTGCTGCAGGCCAGCGAGCCGCTAGTCGCGCGGGATGGGCGTGCTGCAGGCCAGCGAGGGCGCGCGCCGGCCCGGCGGCGACTGCGCGCGCGCCGCGGCGTCACCCGCCAGCGACGTGAACACGCTGCTCGACGACACCTCGCGCACACAGCGACGCTGCTCCGCTGCAATAGCATGACAATGCACTATTTTATGATAAGCTCTTTAGATATTACTGTGCAACATTGTGCTCGCATAAATCGTCGAGGCCTCAAGTTGCATTGGTCAGAAATTATGTTTTTACAAATAAATCAGGAGTACTGTTTTGATTACCGATCGTGTGAGCCGCTTAGCAATACAGATTTCCTGCTAGCTGTAAATCAAAATAATTAAATGTGCTCTGCTCGTTGGCGAAACCACAGATGCACGTATATGGACGAACCTTGATGTGTAGACGCTAAAAATATGTATGTACATGTGATTTTATCAACATTATATCATCTATAAATGTAACCTATGTCTCAGATAAAAACACAAGCTTATGTCACGGGAAACATATGGACCTCAGCTGGATAATAAACCCCCACGCGCGGACATGGCAACACCGACTGCGTCACAGAGCCGACTTGTTTTATCTCTCACATAAATGTTTTATGGGCGGTGCCTTGTTATTGGCGTTGGCGATGTCACGTCGTCAATGACATGTTGTGAGCCGCATAAAGGGCCCGCAAGACATCGCTAAGGTTAACGCCGATTTTGGCTGTTTGACCCATAAAGCGTACTTTTCAAACCATTTTATCTCCTCATAAAACGAATCTAACGAAAGTGTAAATTACTAATAGTGTAGGAAATATAACGTTCTAAAAAGTTGGGTGAGAACATTTTCACATTAATAGAGTATTAATGAATAAACCAGACCTACCAGACAAACCACCACCACCAGACCACCACCACCACCAACCAACCAGATAAACCAACCAACCAGATAAACCAGTAACCAGATAAACGAACAGTGTTTTCTAAATTTCCTTTACAGTGGTCATTTTGAAGCTTGAAATATCCGAAACTAGTCATATTTAGAAACAAACAAACTTATTTGATTGTTTATGTCCTTGAGCAAAAAACTGGCAGAGATTTTTTTGATTTTCAGCTCCTAACATAGGTAAATCAAACAAGTGAAATTAACAAGAAAAAGCGGTTGCTAAATTCATTATTTCCCCCAATATATCTTACTTAATTTTACGAAATAAAGGTGTAATATAATAGAAGAATATCTTCCCTACAAAATACGAAACAGCATTCAGCTTATTTAAATTAATTTAATTTATTACAAATTTTTTAAAACTACTATAAAACTGTGAGCGTAAATCGTTTCAAATCAGTCCGCCGCCGCCGCGAGGCCTCTCAGCGAGTGGACGTATCGCTCGGTCACAGTATAAAGACATACAGTACGAGGTCTTCATACAAACGGACGAAACGCGAGCTATACCTACGCGCCTCGACCACGGCATGAGCTCAGCATGCAGACAGTCGCGACTGTGCTGCAGTGACGAACGGACGGTGTGTTGTTTTTTTTAACAATAACCGCGCGATTTTTGCACTAAAAATAAGTTCAAGTACATATTTAATATGACGAGTAGGCTATATTGTGCTGTTTTTGGTTGCATGAATTCGTCAATAACGCATCCAGAGATAACTTTTTTTAGATTACCTGGAAACTCTGAAAGGTAAGACTATAAAATAATTTTACTTACTTGTAGGTAGGTACATAATGTGTGTATTTTTAATGGATAAGTATTTCATTTTATCTCCCGAAAAAAAGATGTCTGGATTAATAAATGAAGTGAATAGAGTAAAGGAAAGTGATAAACACGAGTGAGGTAGGTAGTTATAGGCGGTTCATGAATCATTAAACGGTAGGTACGCTTGTGTTAAAACCTCGGCGCATGTGTGTTTTGTTAGTTTGTATAATTCAAAGTAAAGACGTGGTTTTTATTATTAATAATAGTTGTTTATTGTACTGTGTGTATGAATAATACTACAAAAAAATTGGTTGTCTGTAAAGTCGATTTACGGACGATAGTTTAACGTGACAACATCATAACAAAACATTAATGAAATGATTGCATACTTTTATGAATAAAATTAATTATTTTTATTGAATAACTGTTACTGTAATAAGAATAACTGTTTCATGAAATCATCATTCTTTGGACTTACATGGTCTTAGAGAGTTGTGTTGATGACTTTAATGATTATAATTCTGTAATAGTACATTACGATATTAGTGCGTTAAGATGTTATAACCAATACGCACGTATATCGTACGACGTTTTTTAACACATTTGCGAGGAAACAGAAAAAAAAACATTTCACAATACAAGTACAAAGAAAAGAAAATTTGAGAAAAATGGCGCGAGGATTATTTTCTGCCGTGGCTGCGTGAAAATGTTGGCAAAGACACTAGAGCATGCAGCCAAGTTTTTAAATTACCGAATAAACTGTTTTTTTAATTTTAAATAAAATCAATCTGTGAATGCACACTTGCTTTCCCGCCATTTTAACAGCGCGCTAGCGCTGCCTACTGACTGGCGCCGCGCGGCGATTAGTTCGAAATTTGAATAGCAACAGCGCGCTGCTGCTCACTAGCTGGAGTCGTGCGGCGGCGATCAAAACAACACGCATTTTTATTAAACACTTCCTATTCAATTCACAAAGTATTTTATTTGTTTATATAAAATTATTTATGTACACACAGTAAAATACAATAACAAAACTAAATGGAAACACAAAGTAGGCAAATGTAATTAAAATACTGGAGGCGGGCAGCCCTATCGCATGTTTACGTACCGCGCGGCTGTAGGCATTTACATCAAGGTTACGGCCGAGTAACAATACTGTATTTCTTTATTCTGTGGCTCGGTTCTCTACGCGTGACCTCACCTGACCCTTGGCGTCGAGCGACTTTATAGTGCGACCTAACGATCTTGGTTTGGTAAGTAAAATATTTAATTTTATTTAGATGAATGTTTTTTTTCGTAACAACACAAATTATTTCAGATGACGTGGGAAACAAAAACACAAAACTAGTTTTATCGAGGAAAAGAAAGAAATTGAATCTAGAGGCTTTAACTAAAGCTAGTAAAAGGTTGGTAAAATAATATTTTTAATAGAACTTAATTTGCTATAAATAAGATCCTTGTTTATTAACATTTCCTTCTAGGGAAAGATTCTACTGCTCAGTTTTTTTTTAATGCTACTTCCTCAAACTAAACCGTCGATCATCACCAGTTTTTTTTACAAGCTTTTATATAACTTGCACTGATTGTATGTATGTATTGTTCGGTTTAAATCTTGCAACTAAATTTTAAAGTAATTATCCACAACCGCTTGAGCTGAAATTTTGCATACAAGTTTAGTTAACTAACCATGAAGTGACGTCATTCTAAATCCAATATGGCGGACTAGTTATTTTTTATGCAATCCCATGCTAAGGGTATGAAATGAAAGGGTTCGCCGAGAAGAATAAGAACAATAAAATGACGTCCGTGCTCAGCTCTTCGAAGAGATGCTGTACTACTGCCCGGCTACGACTTAGCGGGGTCGTGTCTAACTAATATCGAACATGGACAAAGTCTAGCAGTCATACTGTGGGCAGTACGAGCAACTACGGAACCCTACACTGCGCAAGCCCAACACGCACTTCGCCGGTTTTTATATTAATCTTTTTAGATATCAATGTTGGTTGCACACTAGTTGTTGCATATGAGCATTAAAATCGACCCCTAGTAGGTATATATTTATTTATTATATAATAATAATATTTTATAGTTTGATAATTTCATGTACCTGATTCAAATATGACCGTAGCACTCGCCTTCTATCAAATTGCCTACGCTCGCGTTGACTGAGGCTTGGCCAACATGTATTGCCGGCTTACGACTTTTATTTACTAACACTGTATGTGTTGATTATTCATATCACACTGTAAAATAATATTACACTTAATTATAATTCCAAGATAATGAAATTCATTTTATTGACAAGATTTATTTATGTGCAATTGACTATTTGATGATTATTATTATTTTATTATTATTTCCTTCTTTTTATTTTTTTAATATTTTTATGTTTGTTAGTGTTAATTAGAATGACATGGTAGTTGTTAATTTATAATAATATTGTATGACTGTAATCTATTCTAGTTAGTTTCTATGAATTTGCATGCCGTAAGGTAGAATGTAGCGGTAACCTTCAGCCTGTGCTTCAGCTATTTGTATCATCTTAAACTTGTACCTACATTGATGGCAAATAAATAAATCTGAATCTGAATCTATTTATTGATAAAGCATGAGGTTCCAAGAAAAGAGTCCAACGGTGGTAAATGACATAAGCTGGGCGGCCAATTCAAAGACTAGGAAATGACTTAAAATATTGCTCAGAAATATAAATGCGATTTTAGTTCGAACTGTCAGTTATCAACTAAATATTATACAAATTATTTATTTTATCATAGTATTGTTTTATTGTTACTAGCTTCCGCCCGCGGCTTTGCCCGCGAGGTATGTCGATAAAAACTGTCCTATGTCCTTCCCCGGAATGCAATCTAAATATCTCTCTGCCAAATTTTATCGAAATCCGTTTAGTGGTTTAGGCGTGAAAAGGTAACATACAGACAGACAGAGTTACTTTAGAATTTATAATATTAGTATGGATAACATAGTTTTTTATTTTTGACGGTGTTTATTTTGTGATCTTCCTGTACGAGTCGCAATAAATACTTTTTCTTTCTTTTTTTAACTGTCTTTTTTCCGTTGATAACTACATATTTTCCAGATAAATGGCGCAAAATTCAAATCTTGCGTTAATTTTGAGACACCCACCCGTTACTTGATTTTTTTAGTCCCGAAGACTTAAGCTGTGAACAGCGACAACAAATGGTGGTGTCTATTTTTGTGGAAGCCTACGTTCGTACTCAGACAGATAGGAAAAAAACAAGGATCTCAAGGAATCCGCCTTGTACGACAATATTATTTTTGATAGTAGTACCTAGGTGATGATGTCAGGTGTGCTCACCGATTTTTCCATTCTTTTAGAAGGGCGTTGTTAGTTGCGCTACAGTTTATACTATTGCAGCTATTTTACTTGTTGTACTTGAGTCTTTTGTTAATGTTCCGATGTTATTATTAAAAAAATAATGTTGCAGGTTTTCGATGTCGACCTCGGTATTGTAGGCGGCGTCCACAGCGCGCTGCAGGAACGAGCACCTAGCTGATATGATGATAGTAATGGTGTGCTCACCGATCATGTTGTGCAGGGTGTCGATGACGACCTCGGTGTTGTAGGTGGCGTCCACAGCGCGCTGCAGGAACGAGCACCTAGCTGATATGATGATAGTAATGGTGTGCTCACCGATCATGTTGTGCAGGGTGTCGATGACGACCTCGGTGTTGTAGGCGGCGTCCACAGCGCGCTGCAGGAACGAGCACCTAGCTGATATGATGATAGTAATGGTGTGCTCACCGATCATGTTGTGCAGGGTGTCGATGACGACCTCGGTGTTGTAGGCGGCGTCCACAGCGCGCTGCAGGAACGAGCACCTAGCTGATATGATGATAGTAATGGTGTGCTCACCGATCATGTTGTGCAGGGTGTCGATGACGACCTCGGTGTTGTAGGCGGCGTCCACAGCGCGCTGCAGGAACGAGTACCTAGCTGATATGATGATAGTAATGGTGTGCTCACCGATCATGTTGTGCAGGTTGTCGATGACGACCTCGGTGTTGTAGGTGGCGTCCACGGCGCGCTGCAGGAACGCCGTCCACGTGCTTAGCTCGGCTTCCTGACACACAAAACATAACTGCACTTTTCTATTAAAACACCAGATTTTTTTTTTATAATCGACGAAAATTTTGTACGCTAAGGGGTTTACAATCATGTGCTGAATTTACGGTTTCAGTGTCGCGTCAATGTGCCTGCCACTCTGTATTATCAGAGCACATTGAATCCATATAGTAGAGTTAACGAAGAAAAAAATAAAGTAATGACAGAATTACTAGTTAATTATTATAATCGTATCTGCGGTTTTGTTAGTTTTTCACCGCGCGCGCTTACTGATTACATATTAGTACATACTAGTACATAGTACATGGTACAGACGCCAGCACATCAAGCTACCCGAAACTGTCAAATTCTCCCAATCAACTTTGAACCTTATTCTTAGGCGATAAGATTGAAAATCTATCAAAGAAATTTGACAGATTGTAGTAGCTTGATGAGTTGGCGTCTGTACATGGTCAACTCGCACATTGATTCTACAAGGTAGCCCGAAATTTAAATGTTCCTACTCTTTGCAAACTGCAGTATCAGGTTGTATGCTGGTCAAAATGTGATTAGGCTGTGATCAATATTCATTAAGTTATTAATATCGATATGATCAACACATTATTATTATAACACAATAATTATTACCTAAGTACATTAAAAGCTGTGCGCTTCGGCAATCTTTGTCAATTTCTGGAAATTCCAACGCACGAAGATGATTATCTCATAATAGTGTATAGTTTGCGAAATAAAATAGATGTTCTAGAAGCATTAAAATATGAAGCATGAAAAGCTCAAAAAATTCAAAGTTAAAACGTAATCAGCAGTGCGATTCTGTAACCATCTCACCGTGAAAACTTAGGTGAAGTGAGCGTGGAGTGAACTGGCAGTGTCATCTTACCAGATACTAGGGATTGACCAAGCATACATTTACAATCATAATCGAGATTTTAATAATATTTTTTTAGCCTAATCCTATTGATATTTTTATATAATTCAAAGCTAGTATTTTAGTGGTCAAAACATTAATATTTTGTGGGGTTTTACTTATAATAAAATAGCAAAACAGAAGCGCAGTCAGAATCTCAATCCTGTTTTATTTTATTTTTTCCCTAGTCTAGTAAGTCCTTATATAGACTGAGGCGCGAGCGCGTCACGCACGAACAGTAAATAAAATTAAAACATTCACGTTTATGACAGCTAGACTGATGAAAATACGCATCGACATTGTTTGGTTATTATGAGCAATTGTAGATCGAGTCTAGTAAAGACTGCGACGATGTTCAGCGTTGTTATTAACCCAAATCTATTGAATTAGAAGAGATAACCGAGTGTGTCAAGTCATCGAGTGCTAACGGATGCCTAGCTGACGGACCATAGAATGTAATCCCACGTAGTTTGTGTGGCGTGATCACTCCACCCGATTCACGACACTAAATGTCGTAAATCGGGTGAAGTGAAGGTGAAGTGATAAGATCACGCCGCGCTTGCGCGTTAATCACTGTCATTATCACATTGCAGATTGCGTGATCACTTCACCTTCACTTCACCCGATTCACGACATTTAATGTCGTGAATCGGGTGGAGTGAAGGTGAAGTGATAAGATCACGCCGCGCTTGCGCGTTAGTCACTCATTATCACATTAGAGATTTGTTTTTACATATTTAACTTGTAAGGCGTCATGTATAAGAACATTAGGAAAATGCAATACCAACGTCAAATAAGTGCAAATATTTTATCGCTCATCGCGCGCCCGTGTTTGCACTGCACCTCTAGTAACCCTTAAATGAAGAAGTGGTTGGTGTCAACCCTGAAGTGTATGTATGGTCCCTAATAGTGCATAACGTAGTAAGTACCTACACTCCTTTAGAATATAAGTAAGCAGTTTACATCAATGCGCATTGTAACATAAATTCACTAGATATTCATTAAAGTACATTCTATCAAGCTGGTTGTCTAATTCTAACGACCCTTGAACCCCCAACATTTCATGGCGACCTTCGATATGGCGACCCTGCCTTAGAGTCTGCCAAGGGGCAGATTAAGCAAAGTTTTCGTTGAGCGATTTTCAAAATGTGTAACTCTAAAGTAGAAAAAGGCGAGGTATTCGCCAATCAAAACGCGGCTGGTGGAGGTGTTGACGCCGAGGTGGTGTTGCCATGGTTACGAGATTCGAGTGGAGTGATATATGGTACATTCCGAATTTCACTGTAATCGACTACAGCGTGCTTACACCTTGACCCCAATTCTGCTGTATGGTATTTATCTATTATTCCCCGCATAATCTTACCACGCCGTACGGTTGTCAAGCGTGGTATTTTGACAGTTCAAACCGGTTTCGGTCATTGTGTCATAGAGAATACGTTAATAGCAGATGTAGTGATTAGGTTATTAAGGAATTGACGTGGTTTCGAAGTAATGAATCATTAAGTGGTCATAGTGAATTAGGGCCCTTTTCTGAATTAACGTGAACGCGATAACGATGTCCCGTGAATCGACATATATGAAGTCATGGCATGTGCCATCTTGCGATAACGCCGACTACCGACCATGCCCTAAATTAATAATTATCACCGATCTTTAAACTAACGTGGCATTTTCGAAATTGTGCTTCTGGCTGGCTACAGTCGCCACCTTACCAAAGAAGAGGAAATTCGTGGTGTATACACAAATAAATACTATAATCCAACCATGAGTAACTATTCAAGTGAATAGGTATATTACTGACTCTCAGCTGCCATAGTGGTCATTTATCTAAATCGGAAAGCAAATTATTCATGTGAGCGATGATGACTTAATTCGGAATGAGCCATATTTCACGCCGCGCAAGCGCGTTAGGCGCTGGCGAATGTTTTGACCACTAAAATACTAGCTTTGAATTATATAAAAATATCAATAGGATTAGCATTAAAAAATATTATTAAAATCTCTTTTATGATTGTAAATGTTTGCATGGTCAATCCCTAGCATCAGTGGGATGACACTGACAGCTCACTCCACGCAAGTATTCACGGTGAGATTTTTACAGAATCGACATGCAGTAATCCGTCGGAATATGATATTGCTTTTTCAACACACTTGCCCGTAAAGTGGCTTTTATTGAACCGCTTTTAGATCCATAATGCATAGTATTAAAAACGCGTGCTTTTTACTTTATGTTACTGCACTAGTGCGATAACGCCACAGATAACTATTTACTAATCGAAGATGCGCGTTTTTTTTAATCTCATGAATGAGACTTCATGCCAAAAGAAAACCGCGGGCCACATTTCACTTTTTTTTTAAATAGTCTGTATTGTCCAAGTGGTCCCAAAAGGAACTATTTATTTACCTTAAGGCGAAAGCGCCAGGGTAGCCCGCGAAGTTAATTTTTTTTGTTTTTTGCAATTTGCTGGTCAGTATTAAGTTGTAGGTACGTTGATTAAGTACAAATCTCTTATGGAAAAGTTCTTTGAAAACAAATCTAACTTAAAGATTCTATTCTAATGACTATAATTCTGTAAATACATACAATATTATAGTGCGCGGAAAAACAAAACCAGCGCGCCATTTTCCATACAAGTTAATATTTAACAATACAAGGCTGTTTTTTTCCTCGCAAGTGTGTTGTAAAACGTCGTATGAAACGCGTGTGCATTGATCATTATACTCGAGGCGGTATTATTCGCGCGAGCCGCATCATAATGTACTATTATGTGGGATCAATGACTTTCACTACAAGAACCAAATACATGGTGAAATTTTAAAATAACTCAAAACCTAAAAACACCTTATATTTTACTATTGTATTTCTCCTCTCCTCTCAGCTACTTTACAGCATTCGCTGTAACCTCTCAAGCTCCGCTAATGAGATAATTGATTTTCTATTGTATCGTATTACATAGGATATTAGTGTTGCCCAAATGCAAGACCAAGACAAGACCTTAGCCAGTCTTGGTCTTGGTCTTGCGTCAATACACCTGGTCTTGGTCTTGGTATTGCGCTCTCAGTCTTGGTCTTGGTCTTGGTCTTGCAGCAAGAGTCTCGCAAGTCTTGCGAGACTCTACTACTTAGACTAGACTACATTCAAATACCTATTAGCCTATTGCTCAGGGTGGCAGGGACATCGACGCGCAACCGCTTACCATGGATTCAGTAGGTACAGACGCCAGCACATCAACCTACTACAATCTGTCAAAGGACAATGCCAGAAACTCTATAGAGCTTTGACCCATCAAATAAAAGTTGATGTACAAGCATGCCAAATGTAGCATTCTATTGCTGCTATATTAGTGTTATCTAAAAACATGTATAAATGCCTTTAGAACTTGCGGTTTCTGTTAAATCTAAGAAAAATTATTACATTTAGGTTAGGTACCTCAAGTTTAGGTTAATTGCAGTTATAATTGTAGAAATAATTAAATAAGTGCTGTATATTATTAAAATGCTATCCTAGGGTGTTTGGCTATGAAAGGAAGGAATGACATAGTAATACACAACCATAGTAATAGTAATACTTTTGACTTAGGTCATAATATCCTGTCTGTTGATCGGTAATAAAATAAAACAAGTTATAAAAGTGATTGATTTATTAATCTTCAAAAGTTATTAAACATTATCAAGAAAACCTGCGGGCTGATCAATATTGTCTTGATGACGTGCATAACCAAGGTACCATATAATAGTCATAACATGGCAACAACAACCAACCGTTCTATTACCCACAATACAATTGCAGCAATATCCTAATATAGAGTCGATTGCACAGCTACTGTTACGCTCTCTATCAACTAGGATATATGTGAAATAGTGTCTTTGGCCAATGTGCCTAGACTTTATTCTGCCTCTTATTAAAAATGGGTAGTTTCCTCCAATATGTGACACCATTTCATGAGAGTGCTCCACTTCTGGACACACCTCTATTAAATACAGCCCATTTTCGCGAATATGCTCTCCGTAGTAGGAACGCGCCTGTTTAATTTGATATGGCCCTAAAGCTATTAAAACCAATTCACTATAGGTTAATAAAGGAAACTGCTGCAGTTGTGGTAGATTTCCATCAATCCTAGAAAACATTGTTCTACGTCTATTTAAATTGAATTCCTGTACAAATCGGGCTAAATGATTTGGCTCATTTAAAAAACGCAATGCTCGAGATATTATTTCTTGAGCATATGGCCGGTCGTGAATCAGTGGATGAAAACGATTAATCAAAGCCGCTGCAATTCGAAAATCATCCATTAAATGTAACGAGGCCCTGTTAAAAAAATCTTGTCTAAATAGCTTGAAGTCACGTTTGAAACGCCCATTCACAACTTCCACTACCCATCTGCACAATGTTACACAGCGACTTTTATTGGCTTGCAATGTCGTTAATTGTGTTTCTCCTTCATCCACTGATTCAGGCTTAAAGACTTTATAGCCGTAAGATTCTAGAAATGGTATGCAATCTCGAAATCCTCTGTCCAAAATAAAAACATCATCTGACCTAAAAAAAGACCTCATAGGCCCATTTTCATTTTCAAACAAATGCTTCATTATTTCAGAATCTGTTTGTGTTGCTGCGTATGGACCTGAAACATCGATGATGTATCCATCACAGGCAACTATGAGAAATGGCTTTATTATTAAATTGTCATACTTGTGCAGACTATAAGTTCTTTTCTGGTAAAGGTAGTTGCTACTTTTTTGAATAAAAATATATGTGCCATCACAAATAGCAATAGCAGGCATTTGTTCTACTGAAATATTTGGGCTACCAAATAGATTATTTGGTATTAATAAATTCCCTTGAGCTACCTCTTCTCTAGTAGTATGTTGCAACCCAACATGATTAGGAACAAAATGATTTATAAAGTAGCAACGCATCTTTTTTAAATAAGACTCTAGTGTAGACCGTGGCATATTGTAAAGAGTTGATAGTCTGTTATCGCTATCACCAGTTCTCAGTTTTGTCAGATATATTGCTAAACATGTTTTCCCGTTGCTAACAGTTCCAAGTACAGGTATTTCATCATACAAAGCTAGAAATTCTAACACATTAAGACCTGTCCAATAGTGACAAATGTGATTAGGCATCTCATGTACATTTTCAAAATCCATTAAGTCTGCATTTCTTTCCATAATAAGAATTAAATCCTCTATTTGTTGAGATGTAAAGCTAATGGTTAAGTTATTATTGTTAATCAACAATGACCATTCGTTGCCATATAAATGAGTTTCACAGACACAGGTGTGAATTGGCACATATAAATGATATTGCTTAAGAAGCATGACCTTAATTAGCAAAGGAATCAAGTGCCCAGATTGATTAGCACAGCCTTCAAAAATACAATGCCTAGAAGTATTTGCTGCACGTTTATAATGTGGTAAAATAATATAAGCTCGACTTTCAGCAGGTTCCATTGGAACCTGTTGTTCTTGAGTTGGAGGCAGGGGTGGTGGCACTGGTATTTCTTGATGAGGCACCGGCAATTGCTCTGGATAAACTTGTTGATTTGCAGCATGTGCATCTGTGGCTGGTTGTCCTCTTACAACATCTTGTGATTGTTGGCGATTAGCACGCATCCAACACAGATGGCATACAAATGCATATCTTGATATCACCTACAAGTAAATAAAACATTTGAATATGTTACAAATAACTTATTTAAAGTTATCTTTCAACAATTTTTAAAAAGGTAGCCTAGTGTTTCTAAGTTAATATAGACTATATTATATGAGGGCCAGTTGTGATGAAAAATGATATCGGTCCCCATTTTGCGTTGCAGGGCCGCGGTGTTCTGTTAAGACCCTTGGTAGTTAGATTAACAGTTTACAGACACATTAGTTCAGTGATTGATGTGAATCATATTGTGTCACGGGACAGGGAAAGTGGTTAATACATTACTACTGACCTCATTGTGAATATCCCATGAAAGTATAGTAGCTATTAATGGATCACTGGCTTTTACTGTATGATATCTCACACGTCTTCTTGTTTCTGAAACAGATCGTCCACATCCAAGACAAACATGTGTGTGACCTAGATCTCTTTCAGCATTCAGATTCCCATTTCTACAATGCTGGTCTAGCCGCAAAAAGCACTCTTGACAGATTACAGCTTCTGGTGGAAGCTGTAAGGTAAGAAACATATATTAGTATATAGTTGAGATAAACAAGTTCATAATTATATCCACACAATCCCCAAAAGATAAACTTGGTCAGTGGGTCGTCTTAACTTGACTATTTTGCCTATTATACCAGTTATTTAAGATACTTTTAGGTAGGTAGGTTTACTATTTTATTCATATTTTGTTGCATTAGTTACAAGCCAAGCAAAACCGCATGTGGTACAATCATTACCAGTAAGGATTTTTCACTACGGTCAAATACGATCAATAAATAACGTAGTATCTACATACCTGTTCCAACGATTTCCATCTAGCGAGAAGAGTTTGCAGTGCAGATGGTATTGTAGACACAACATGTCTTAGCATCCTGTCGACGCACAAGTGACAATTTATGCACCTCAACATCGTTAACCAAGTCGCAAGCAGTGATCAGAATCCGTCGCAAGTAGCACAAAGTCGGCGAGTAGGCGAGATCGAGTCCGTGTACAAAAGCAAAATCGTCGTGAAAATATATAATAGTAGATTACAGAGAGAGATTAGGGAGCGTAAAAAACAAACAACACAGCGAATGTCAATGAATGTCATTTTGACATTTACGCATTGGCGCGCCAAGGACGTTTCGTTACACGTAATCACTAAGGCTCAAATGCCAAAAAATTATTAGAATATACATTCATAATATATTAAAAACATTATTTTCATTAACTGTGTGTATTTGAACCGAATATATAATAAAATCTGTACATAATACATTAATAGATGTCATTTTTTTTAAATTAAATTACTCGTTTTGTTCTCGTGTATGCGTACTAAGTAACGCTGGTGGTCGCGATAAAAACAGGAAATAGGAGTTGGGTTTTTGAATTCCTTTTATCATTAACTTTTTATCCGCAAGTGTAACAGATTAACAGTTAAGTAACCAAGTGTCCTATTTTCATTAAACAATTTTCATTAATTTACATTTCTTGTAAATTACTGAAAGGATGGGGCAGGATCTGGCATTGTCCTTTCTTTAATAGATTTTCAACTTTATCGCTAAAGCATAAGGTTCAAAATTGATTGGGAAAATTTGACAGTTTCGGGTAGCTTGATGTGCTTGGCGTCTGTACATGATTCTGGACCCCCCCTGCGTTGAAATTTTTCGTCGGCTTTTTCTTAATTTTTACGTTTTTTTCTGCAATTTTTTTACTCTAAACTGTATAAAATCATTATTTCTATCTGACCCAATGAGATTTTTAATTAAAAAATTGTAAATTCACTTGTTTCACTTAAAACAGCAATGTAAATAAAACTCGAAAGGGCTACCTGATCAGCTGTATCGCTAAAGTTCATTTGCGAGGTCAACACTGTCTTCGTACCTACGCTATTCACTTTCAAATGCCGCCACAAAGGGACCGCAGCGCCAAGCGGTCTCCTCGTATTATTAACGCACTTGAAAATAAACTTTAAAATTATTACAATAAAGTGCATAAATGCTTGAACCTGACAAAAAATGCGGAAGATTGCGGGAATCCCCGCGCGGTGTCGAGTCGGCCATGAATCCCAATGAATCTAACAGACGCGTCACATGAGGCATTTTAATCATCTATGTATATAATTGAATGACCCATTTACTACTTTTATTTTAGATAACGAATCTAAAATAAAAGTAGTAAATGGGTCATTCAATTCATCAAAAATAATTATCCCCTCATAATGATGAGGGGATAATTATTTTTCTAAAACTTCATCGATTTAAGGGGGAAGCGCTAAGGTAGCCCGCGAAATTAAAATTTTCTTACGTTTTTTGCAATTTGCTGGTCAGTGAATTTCGCGGGCTACCTAATACCGCTTTCGCCTTAAGTAAAGAAGATTAAAAAAACGTGCAGAAGTGTATTGATAGTCACGTAATTTTTCGATATTTTTTTATTATCAACAATAATTTTAGTTTTGAATGCAATTCAACAATGTAATTTACTGTTTCATAAAAAAAATACACCCATTTTCGCATAATCTGGATTGAAACCAAATACCTACTATAACGCCCAAATCTCAGTTTGACTTAACTGCGAGACGCAAGAGTCTTGCAGGCTTAGTCTTGTCTTGCTCAAGTCTTGCAGGGTTCAGTCTTGGTCTTGGTCTTGCTAAAATAAGTCGGTCTTGGTCTTGGTCTTGCAAAAATGCAAGAACAAGACCAAGACTGCAAGACCAAGACCGATTTTGGGCAACACTATAGGATATGCGCGGAGCTTGACGGCCTAGCCGCCGCGCGCCGCCGCCGCGCCTCGAGCCACCGCGCCGCACTATGGGCCAGAACCGTGCGTACCGTCTCAAAAATAAATTTTCATAATGTTCGACATCGAATATTTCGATAAGGTGCAGCGCAGACGGCAGACTTTTTGTGCGATCGAGTCTGCGGCACACAAAAAGTCTGCATGGCGCGCAAAAAGTCTGTCGCGGATTTTTCACAGACTCAACGCACACGACGCACATCTTCGATCATTCTGTCGGCAGAGCTGTAGGGACGTAGACGCTATGGAAATCGTGCAGAGATCGAGAAGTATTATTTTTTACATGAAGTACAGAAAAAGAAGAAGAAATAGACAATTTTGGGTACAGTACATCCTATACTTTTGGAAAGATTACTGAAGGGACAGTTCCATACTAAACATTCAATTCTGAAACAACATCCGGAATTTTTCTTCAAATTTTATAAAATGTCTGTTACTACATTTGATGAGTTGCTATTTATTTTAAGACCTGCTTTGACTCATTCAGAAACAACAATGAGGAGGTGTATTGGTCTTCTCTTCTTGAATTAACATTAACATCGTTAATAGATCGCGTGCGTTACGTCCACCCCTAGCAAATGCAGATTGCCGACTAAAGTGTGCGCCGTCTGCGTTAGCGCGCGTTGAAGCAAACGTTCTAATTTTTTCACAGACTTTTTGTGCGGAGCGGCGGCGCGGCCCGGCGCGCACCGCCTCGTTCTTGTCTCCACTTAAACGCTAGAGTTTTCTGTAGGTAAAAGTTATTTCTTTGCCATCAAAGCTGCGGGCTCAGGCTGTCTAGCTCGCTTTGATGGCAAAGAAATAACTTTTAAATCTAAGCTCAAACAAAAGCCGATCCCAATTTTCTCGAAACAAAAACCCTGTTTATTTAAGACTAGCTAGTTTCTGCCCACGACTTTGTCCGCATGAAATATCTCGTTAACCCGTACCTACTACTCCCGCGCTTTAACTTCTTTTCGCTTATTTTCTTCTTGCGCAGCTCCTAAGGGTCGTAGCGTAATGTAAAAACCTTCCTCGAAAATTGGGCTAAGTATCAAATTCAAAAAGAGCTTTTCATATCCAACAGGAACTTCAGAGACTTGCGCGTTCAAACAAACTCTTCAGGTGGTGTGTGTCTGTGGCAAGAATGGATAAAATGGCGAATGAGTATAAACAAGGGGGACCCTAAATAAGCGTTTGGATCAAAAATGCTGAGAGGGAGCCATTTCAGCCAGTTTTAATGGTATGTATGAATATAGTATGCGGAGGACTGAGGAGACACAACAATCATGTTAGTTATAGATGTGGAAGGCAACAGGTAGACCAACGAACAGTAGGTGGAGCGACAAAGATACATGTCTAAGAAGGAATTATATCTACATTTTTTGATTGGGATATTTTTTATTCCGGGATGGGCATGCTCTTGACCTCGATAGCGCTTGATGGAAAACGACGGTAGAGTTCTGAGTTGGCAGCGATAAGAGATGTACGAAAGAAAACTTGTGCTAACCGAGCACAAACAAATTAGGACAGGGGCAAGAGAACGGTGAAGATGATAATGTCAGCCGGCAAGAGTCTTTCTGTAACCAGTCTTTTCTGTCACCCCACGATGGAGGAAGTCCACGAGGATTTCCACCGCGCAAAAAAAAAGTCTCAACATCAAAGAAAATAGATCAATATTAAAAAAATCGGTCAAGTGCGAGTCGGACTCGCGCACCGAGGGTTCCGTACAAATTTGTAGTTATGTTAATAGGTTTATCACGGGATTTCTTTTTTAATATCTACTTTACGGTTTTCGGATTTTTTCCTTTACTTGTTCTACATGACCTTGTTTCTTGCCTGATTCTAAGTCAACAAGAAGTACCCTATACATTTTGATTCTCTTAAGAGTGTCGAAATATACGTTTTTTGCGGCATAAACGGCCGTATCTTTTTTTTAAGTTAACTTAGAAGTTTGATTTTTTTCACAGCTTCAAGGAACTGTAGACCTGATTATATGGTATAATTTCAAATCGATACCTCCACGCCTTCCCGAGATAAAGGGTGTTAACAGACAGACAGAAATACAGATGGACAACAAAGTGACCGTATAAGGGTTCCTGTTGTGGTACGGAACCCTAAAAATTGCCCATCTTAGTTAAGGATAAGATCTTTCATGTTCTATACAGTGCATTTATATTGTTGCTCAGCCATTATTAGATACAGTAATTTTTACGTCAGCAGTAAACAATGTTGCAAGCTGTTTTGTGGAGAACCGCGCGTTCGACTTGCAAGTAACTTCCTAGTTCACTATGTGTACGGTCGGCAACAAAACTCCATCAACACTGTCATTTTTACATGTTATTAAATTGAGGAATTTTTTTTTATAAACTGCTTTTTGTCTTTTCACTTATTAGCAGAGTTTATTTTTATTATTTATTTAATTCAGACACAGTGATCCATATTTATGTTAGTGTACTTAAAAATTATTTAAAAAAATATTTATTCAAAAATTAGAAGGCATGAAAATTATTACAGTTTTGCTTATATAAAAATTATATTGCTAAGACTTACGTGCCTGAACTAGGTAGTCCTGTGTTTCAGGCGAGAAGAGCTAAAATAGTATTTTAAAATTAATAAATAATCGAAAGTTGGCAATAGACAAATAATTATATGTTGAGTAGCTTAACTCTTAGTTTCTAAACTTGATAAATACATATGTAATGCAGGTAAATTTTGTATACCTATATTTACTTTAACACAGTTAGTAAATTTTCTGTTTCTTCATAAGACATACTTTGGAGAGCATCCTTGAGGATTCTCTTAGAATTTGTATAGTTCACAGAATAAATGTTTGCTTTCGAGTTTAGTCTATTAAGGAGAGGTCCGAGGTATAGGTAAAATTTGGATATAAAAGCATGTTTTGTTGAGATTTGTGGACAAACTATATCTCTACGTCTTTTATTAGTATTACAAGCGCTGTAGGGTAGAGCTTTGTGTTGTTTTAATACAATGCCCATAATAAATAGCTGTCGAACTGTTAATACTTTACAAGCTTTGTACAGGAGGTTAGTAGGAAAAAGGAAAGGGCGGAAAGTAGACACAGCCGTATCAGCATCCTAAATGCATTGTTGTACTGAACGCGCAGGGCGTTGATTGTCTTCTGCGTATATCTGACCCATAGACTGCACGTATTGGCAAAACGCCTGTAACCATGTTGTTTTTGCTGCCTTACTGCAGCGTGCATATCTACGAGCCAACATATTGCATTGGACAGCCAACGCCCGCCGCCCCCTCTCAATATCCTCGTGGTCTGAGAGGTCATCCTAGATCCAGTGGCCTTTTCTAAAAATTGCACTTCTGATGCAATTTTTAAAAAATATTTTTCTCAATAACTAAGATTAAAACTACTGAAGTGTTAATCGACTTTTGTTGCTAGCTGTACCGATGTAGTGACGTAAGTGGGGCGCCTAGCGACCGATGTGCACCGCGTATAAATAGAGAATGATGACGTGACGGTCAGGGTCGGCCGCAGCCCAGCGGTCGCTGCACTACGACACCACCGACACTAGTCGCAGAAGGTCTACTCCAAACGATGAGGGACTGCGGATCCATCTAGATGGTTGGTTTACTAGGCCAAATCTTAAACAGTTTAACTACTACAGTTAGTAGGTAGGGGTCATGCCCTGAGGCATGAGGCTTTGCCTTATTGTATCGATGGACATGAGACACATGCGCTCCGCAGTGAATGTTCTTACTTGATCTGTCTATTGAGTGACCGTAGCCTTGTATCTATCGCTCCCAGTCCGGCGCGGGACACATCCAGTTCGGATCAAATATAGCGGTGACCACATGCATTGGGAGCTTCAATGAGGACCCTGACCCGCACTGTTGTACCTACCTATTGTACTTGTAGGCTGAATCACATAACGGCTGATTACTAATTATCCTTAGTTTATTATTTGACCTCTTTTGATTTAATTAAGTGTGTGCTAAATGAGTGCTAGCCGTGGCGAGTAACGAGTTATTCACGAACCATCTTGTTTATCTGCGGTGCTCGTGGAGCCGCGCGGCAGTTCAAATGTCGTTTAAGCCGTCAAATTAAGTATTTTTAGAACACTAAATTATACGAGGCTTATTCAAAATACCTAAAAGAAGAAAATGAAAACAATCGGCGAGTACACAACGTGTATATAAAAGTGTTCTCAAGTAAGAGGCCGACCAATAAATGAAAATGTAGCACCGTCTCGCGCGTCGGTCGTATTCATATTTGTAGTCAATAAGTTCATGAGCTTTCGACTCGACTTACTGTTTTTATTGACTTTTCTAAATGTATTAATGAATTTTATTTTAATTGCAATTGTATAATGATATTTTTGAAGTTTTCAACACAATGTAACTATATTGTTATGAAATAAATTACTTATGACTTACTTATGACTTATGACTGCTCCGGTCGTACCAGTCGAGCTCGTATGTGGGTTGCTCATGTGAAAGCTAAGGATAGCCAGCGCCCCAGCGCCGGAGCACGAGATGACGAGACGCCCGATCGCGCGGCGTAGGCTGCCGACACCCGCGGCTCCCACGCAACACTCAACATCGGTGACGAGCCATTGTCACAACTCACTCAACAATAAGTACTTTTTAAGAGGTCGCGGTCGGTGAAAATAGCAATGTACTTGAACCATTAACTGAATAGCAAAGTAACCAAATACATAGAACTAAACACCCGAGACTGTCTAATAAACATTCCCCGTGTCCGCCGAAACAGGGCACAGTACAAAATAATTGAAACTTGTGATGTAGTTTGTCATCAAGTCAAGATAAACAAATAAATGTTCGAGAATCATTATTTTAAACGCGTAGGTAATCTTTCAATTACGAATGTCATGCATTCACTTTGGTTTGTCAATATAAATAGCAAAAGCGACCATGACTGCTTGTTATCTGTTGTTTTGGGGTTGACATTATGCGGAACCGGCAGCATCGACATTAACTTAACTTTGGTATACAAAGTCATGCTCAATGTTCGAAAGTAAAAGGGCTTCAATCCATAGGATGCGTTGTAGCTTGTAACTTTCTAACCGAACTCGTACCATAGTAGAGTAGGTGCGGTGATTCCAAGCCTGCTGCACTAGTGTGACGAACTACAACGCTCTTGAAAAATGCATAAATAATCATAATCTGATAATAAAGTAAATTGTAGTGGCACACGATCTTCCCAAATGTGGCAGTAAGCGCAACACGCACAGCGTTTAATTAGCGTTCGTCGAAACACTCAAGTGATTACCGACGTGCTAATATTGAGCCCGCACCTAAACACTCAAGTGATTACCGACGTGCTAATATTGAACCCGCACCTAAACACTCAAGTGATTACCGACGTGCTAATATTGAGCCCGCACCTAAACACTCAAATGATTACCGACGTGCTAATATTGAACCCGCACCTAAACACTCAAGTGATTACCGACATGCTAGTATTGAAACCGCACCTAAACACTCAAATGATTACCGACGTGCTAATATTGAACCCGAACCTAAACACTCAAGTGATTACCGACATGCTAGTATTGAAACCGCACCTAAACACTCAAATGATTACCGACGTGCTAATATTGAACCCGAACCTAAACACTCAAGTGATTACCGACGTGCTCATATTGAACCCGCACCTAAACACAAGTGATTACCGACGTCCTAATATTGAACCCGCACCTAAACCCATGCAATTCGCACAACTTTCATGTATTTGACATCAGCTCGGTGGACGTCCTCCAGTCCCTTACACAGTTGACGAAGCTTTAATTTCCAGATATAGTATTTATGTAGGTATGCATAGTTGGGTGGTGCGGTATTCAATCGCTTTAATCGGTCTTCCATTGTTTAGACCTCACCTCTATTGAAAATGTTGAAACTTTAAGCATTTTTGTTTATTTTCTTATCAGTTTTCAGATTTAACTGGAATAGATCGTCGAAGGTGTGCAGCAGTTGAACTAATGTCAGCTCCCATTCCGCCGAGCTGGTCGGTTCACGATACTCTCGGAGCTCGCAAATTTTCACGCCATTCCAATAAATTTCCACGCCCACTGCCATTTACAGTGCGTACCACGTAAGAAGAGACTTGACCCCGCCTCCCCCGCCTCTTTCCGCCGCCCCTATGACGTCCGGTCCCGTCCCGCACTCAGACCTCATACCGCTAAAGATACCTAAAATCGTGTTCTGCGCATGTCAGACCACGTGGTGTGTCAAGTCTCTTCTTACGTGGTACGCACTGTACCTATCGGTGGACGCGCTCGATAGACATTACACAAATGATGGCAAATGCTGCCTTTAAGTACTCGCTCGTCATCCACTTATGCTCGGTTCCTATAAACAAAAACGATGGTTTTGCTTACCAATAGTAGCATTTTCTTGTTGCCAAACTGGGAATATAAATAGATCCGTAAACTAATTGTACCTGTGATAGCTGCTTCCATAGTTATGGGTCTACTATGCAAAGCTCTGAGGTCTTTGCTTCATTATTGGTAAAGATAAAAGAGTC
This sequence comes from Luperina nickerlii, assembly GCA_963855955.1. Taxonomy (NCBI): domain Eukaryota; kingdom Metazoa; phylum Arthropoda; class Insecta; order Lepidoptera; family Noctuidae; genus Luperina; species Luperina nickerlii. Next base: position 22,519,977 of record OY979675.1, on the reverse strand, counting down.
TTAATTTTAACCTTTAACAGTCTGTAAGTTATAGGAATCGGCCATTAGATGACTAAGCATCACATCACTTTCCTTGCGACCGAGTCTAACTAAACAACTAAAAATATAATGTAACGCAATAAAGTTTTACTTCGATTATAATAATGTACATAATCAATTCATGTCTTGGCTCTTGACATAAAAACACATTCTCTAAACCAACAATAGTGCTAGAAATCAGTCACTAATCAATGTGATTCAATTGCTTTTTGTCAATTTGATACTGGCGGCGGCGCCCTCCACTCATGATAATGGCTTTATCTTTATAAATAATCCGCAGTATTAAATTGAGACCAGACAACAATCTTAGAATCAGTGTAAACAAAATCGATAATTGTGTCCTTATCGATAGCTAACAGTCTGACACAAGCACAGTCGTGTGTGCGTGGCGCCAGTTAGTGGGCAGTGTGGGCAGTGTCACGTGAGTAGACACAGTCCGCTTGCAGCGCGTCGGTGCAACGACACACGTTCGCTCCCGAAGTCCCGACCTGCACTCTGTCAGAGAGCAGATTACGAGTAGAAAGCTACGGCATAGTGTTTACAATAAGCAGACTTTGATATCGTTGGTCGCGCCTTTCATTTCAGCTCCACACCGGCCCTGTGCGAGCTGGGCGGGCTGCGCGCCGCCGCCGCCCGCGTCCTGCGCGCGCTCACTTTCACTACCATTACCGCAATCCGCGCACAATCCCGCCACAATCATTAGAAAGCGAGTTTCCACTTATATGCAAATCCCTATATAAGTAGTAAATTATCATTGTGTAGATCGACAGCGGGCGATTGTTTTATTGTTACATTTTTTCCCGTTATGTTTGACGCTTCTGTGGAGCTCCATGACATCGAGTACGCTAACAATTTACATCATGTACAAAAGAATGTGAGAGCCGAGATCAAACCGCTCTCGGAAAATTAGTGTGTGGTCCCGAGTGTAACGAACGTTCGCGTTGTACTGTCGCCTGTTGCGTCGTAACTACCATTTTTATTGTCGTTGAGTTGAGTTCGCTTTTGTTACATGGTTGAGATCTGAGGGCTACTGAATATTATTTAAATAAGACTAATAGACTCTCAAATTCATAAAGCATCTTTTAACTCACCAAGAGATTCGCAAGAGTAGTCACATTTTAAAATAATTATGTGTTCGAAGTTTCAATTAAAAAAACAAACCGGTCAAGAGCTAGTCGGACTCGCGCACCGAGGGTTCCGTACCATCATATTATGTTTTTTTAATTTTTATCGGCGAGGTCTTTATTCGTCAGAGAATTTTAACAGAGCGCGCTGCGGTTGCTGCGATGTAGAATATGTCAGTTTTAGGTTAGAATTATTTCAGATTTTTCTCTTTGCAAACTTCGGAGATAAGGGGGGAGAACGGTATTTTTTTTTACTACTACGGCAGGCGTTCGTAACACTTCGCGGTGATTGCAAAAGGCAGCAAGCGATTCTGTCTTACAATCCATTCATAAATGTACGCATGTAGTGGTACAATTTCGTGTCTGTGCACTGCACACAACGATGCGGTAACGAGGCCAAGTCCTGCCGCAGGAAACCCAATTACGGGCCAGCTCGTCAATCGTCTTCGTATTGGCTCATCTCAAGTATTATACGACCAAGTTGAATAAGTAGTTAATTAAGTAAAATTTCGATTGACAATGATGCTATTTTATTTGTCAACGTTTTACTTACTTGCCAAAATTTAGAGTCCATATTGCTTTTTTCATTTTCTGTGTAGATAAGTGTTGTGATTAGGATTAGTTTTTGCGGTGTTTACCTTTGTTTTAAAGTGATTAAAAAGTTTCTTATCATTAAAATGAATTCGGAAACGCATGAAATTGTTCCTTGTGTGTGATGGATTAAAGTGTGTGCAATCGTTACTCGGAAAGGTAAATACTTTGAGTTTTACAGACAATTATAGTCTCATTACTTCACCTAAACCTACCCCTGATTTGGGTATTTTTCAGAAATCTAAACCACGTAGGTAATAGGCATTTTAGTCGCTCAGCGTACAATACTCATTGGATTGTAGGCTGCTCTCATAACAACAAATTATTCTCTTGGTGTTGCATATTTTTCTCAAAAGAAAATACCGCTTGGAATACATCAGGTTACGATGATTTAAATAACTTCGCTGGTGCCAATAAAAGACATCAGAATTCTCAAAAGCACATGAACGCTGTTATTTCATTCTGTAGTTTTGGTAAAACATGAATCGAAACTTCTATATCTCGTCAATTATGTGACGACATTTCCAAATACAACGCGTGTCGATCACAATCGCGCTGTTTTCAAGGGTTAGTTGATGTTGTGTGTCATTTTCATTTAGCACAACAAGAACTTCCTTTCCGAGGTCACGTTGTCATATGTCTGTGGTAAAAAAGCGAAGAATGAAGAGTTATGGCTGTTCACATTGTAATTCAAATTATAAATATTATCAACATCGTAAACAATTGTGTAGTTAGAATAGCAATCAATTATTTGTGCGCCATCTAGTGGCCACTTGGCCAGATTGTAATATTTTGCATAAAGCGACTGTTGGGGGCGAAAAAAAACCTGCCTACCCTGGCATAAAACCCTGTGCACGCCACTGGTGCATACGTACCTAAATACTTTCACTATGAAACTAGGAGCTCACCTTTATATTGTTATGCACCCAGGCCAATCCCATCATAATTTATAAAAATAAAATGATAGGCTTGACCTCAAAATGTCATAGCTCAGTATATTGGCTGTCATTAATTCAACTTATTACAATACTATTTACATTCAATCGCCCAATCTGCTTTACATACATTAGTGAAAGCATAATGATATTCGTGCGATAAGGTATCAAAGTATCGCCGCACCTGGGCGCCCTGGGGCAGCTCCTCCAGTGCGGACTGTGGGGACCAGTGACCACACGGTTGGGCGTCGATCGAACCCCAACGACTTTTTAGTGTGTGTGTTCGTTTGGATCCGACACTACACATTACAAAGTCGCAAAGCTACACAACAATAATTACCGACACACGAATCAATCAAACAAATTCGCAAATGATACCCAAATCGCGCAAGTACCTATTGCAAGAACATCATTAATGATTCGCAACGACGATTATATTGCGATTGCGGATGTTTTAAACAAACCATAAATTCCGTTGTAAGGTCAAGAGTTAAAGTGCAAAAAACATGCGTCAGTGTAGATCCCCCAAGGGCCAGTAGTCGTCGACATGAGCGTGTCGGGTCGCCGACTCACAAGCGCACGCCGCCACCAGACAGCCACGCGCCCGTGTCAATCTCATAAACATGCGACAGTGTAGATCCCCAAGCGCCAGTAGTCGTCGACATGAGCGTGTCGGGTCGCCGACTCACAAGCGCACGCCGCCACCAGACAGCCACGCGCCCGTGTCAATCTCATAAACATGCGTCAGTGTAGATCCCCAAGCGCCAGTAGTCGTCGACATGAGCGTGTCGGGTCGCCGACTCACGAGCGCACGCCGCCACCAGACAGCTACGCGCCCGTGCCAATCTCATATAGTTTTAATGACCATCTCAAACGCATACTTATGGAAATTAAACGAGTTTTTTTTAATTCAAACAGCTCCAGACACTTCTCTGAACTTGGATTTTTTTTGTTTCTTTCACTGTGGATTCCCATAAACATTTCAGACGAGGAAACGATGCTGTATTCGAAACACGTAATTTGAGGAGTCTGAAATCTAAGCGACGAGGCGAACCCACATTCTCTATATCAGATTTCAAATGTGCTAGACTTGGTCATTTTTTTCGGCAACTTTCACCGTTCGATCAGATAATAACGACTCATTAGTGGGTACGTGTATTAAATTACCGGTAAGCGAGCTGCGTCCGTGCGGAAAATCTAATGTTACACGACGCGAAGCCCGCGCCCGCCGCCGCGCTGCGGAGCGAGACAGGCGGGTTTCTGGGTTGCAGACTACAAGGAACGGTACACTTTATTGATATGCACCGTGCACGCAAAAAATGTATTTAGATACACAGATTATATGAGATTTTATTTTAAAGACATAGGTATTCTACAGCACTCTAGCAGAATCTGGAAACAAGCTTCTTTTACAATTTAGCGCAACAGGTTGGAGTTTTCAAGCAAATCGGTACTCCGTATGTCAACAGTTTACCTACATTGTCATCAGTCCGAAAAAATCTTACTATGCAGAGAAACAAACTCGGCCAAACCATGGCATCGTCTTGGGAAATTCTAATCTAATCCCTACGGTTGGTAAGCTTCGAGGCCTATCGGGTTATAACCACATCCCCACGCAAAACAAGCCACTTCCCATCCCACCACCACTTCCACTTCCTGATCGCACAGGTTTGCACCGTTTTGCTGAGATATAAATAATGTCCTCTTTAGTTAAGATTTGAATGACGGTCGCATCAACGAGAGTACCTAACAAACTAACTACTAAAATTGAGCGTCATTGCAAATTTGCAATGCGAAACGGCAGTCAGCCATCACTAAGCGTATTGCTATAGCACATACTCAGGGCAGCTTAGCCCTTTACCAAAACCCGGAAAAAGCTAGTTTAATAGTTGTAGCCACTAGCCATCAGGTGTCACATGTAGGAACATGATGCGGGGGAGGAAGAAAGAAGGTGTTGACCACGGGTGGCTCGTGACCGTGGCGGCGGCGGTGGCATTAGCGCATTAAGGTCATAATTGTGAAGCACGCGCTCAATTGGATAACGTGCAGTAATTGGCGGGCCGTGTGATTTCATCGCGGGTGACTGACGCCGCATCACCGCTCACCATGGCACCACAATGCCATAATAACCCAATGGTACTCCAGTAAACCAATCTTATTGTAACGGGTGTCTGGTCTTTGGTTACGCATTTTATAATTTTCCAATGTGAAGAAAGACCAGAAATATGTATAGCCATAGTGAGAAGTTAAGCGCTCTTGAGACTAACACACCATAGCCACCATAGGGGCAGAAATACCAATTAGCAATAACTAGTCATACTTAATTATAAGAATTAGTTACAAGTTCTTATCAATCAACTAAACCAGAAAAAAAATTGAGTCATAATTAATCAATCTCCGCGCTTGCTTTGAAAAATAGCAAGAAATACAGTTATTCTTGAATCAATCTCACAGCTAAACTGTTTAAAGCGCCAAAATGTAGCTGTACTTGCTTTTGGGTATTTAAGTAGTGTTGGGGAACTGGCGACGGCCCTGAGGGCATTAGGCAGTAGCCGCCGACAGCGTGGCGGCGCGGGTCACTCGCGTCCGTGTTCCGCTCTACCGGCGAAAGGCTCATTGTAGCGGAAGCACGCGTTAAGGTGCCAACCGAATGTTACACAATGTCAAGGGGCCCCGACAAAACGTCACAATAATTTGAGATAACCTTTCCAAATAGATTTCCTCATCATAGGTACTTAGTTTTGTCTTCCTACAAGCAGCGAGAAACAGAAAGTATTACGCAGCTACAATGATATAAAAAAATAAGTTTATAAACCAAAACCCGACTACTGAAAAAAAAGAAACAAGAAAGTACCTTCCCGTGGTCGCATGCTACCATAGCTTTGTATGTTAGTACTAGGGATGCATCCGATACCGATACCGATACCGATATATCGGCGATACTTCAGGTTTGCCGATATATCGGTATCGGCGATATTTTTATGGCCGATTCAACGATACTTTTCGAATTTCGCGCTTTAAAAATGTAATGTAAACGCGCGTGTTGTCCCGTCTATTTCGTTGCAAACGAGGCACGAACTAAGTTTGCTCGGGGAAACCCCGCGCTTTATTCAGTGTTTTGTTTCGCCCGCCCGCTTTGGCCTCGCACTCGCACATCTATCCCATTTCGTTAGGTTGAATGTTGTTGCGCGTAGTATTTTTCCATGCAAACAAGATTAAGAATTACATATCGTAATTGTTTGTGTATTGTATGTCATTTATAACTAGTCGTTTGAGTCAAATAAAATAAATAGTAGTCATATCAACTTCAAAACACAAAAGTGCTAGGTAGGTATATGGAATCACTTTGAAATTTCGACAATTGATAATTCCATAAAAATCTTATAAATGTTAATTTTGATTACTAAAACTATTGATTAATTGTGTTTTATTTAATCTACCTTCCTTTTTGAATTCAGTAAGCGTATCGGTATCGGTATCGCCGATATTTTTATAAGAGTATCGGTATCGGTATCGTATCGGCAAAAAGGCGTATCGCGGCATCCCTAGTTAGTACCACAGAACAGAAAAAAACAGTAGAAGTCGCAAGTAGGCGGGGCCTGCGTACCCCGAGTTTTGCGGAGGTCCGCATATGTCTGCTCCCGCGCATACACCACGCACATCAGTTTAGTTACAACCGTCACGATAAAAACAACTTGAAAAAAAAAATACAAGAATGCCTTATTGTGCTGTTTTAGAATGTAAATACGATAGCAGAACCAAAAATTTATCAAATGGAGGTATATCATATCATCGGTAAGTCTTTATTGATTTTATTTCGATTAAAATTTGAAAAACAATATTCTATTAAACAAGACAAGTAAAAGTTGACTTAATGTTGTTCAATTTAAGGTCTACTTTCTTTTAAACTCAAACATATTGTTCGCGAAGATTCCAGCTATGCACAAGGCACAGTCAGCTACTCAATTAGAGATTACCGTTATCGATAATGAGTTATCGATATTTTAAACTTTATGTTCTCTGTGTTTTATGATATACCGGGAAAAATAATTTAACCGTTTGCTGTTTTTGTTTTTGGTGTAAGTATTAGTTATCGAACACATTTCCATGAATTGTTTAATCCTTTTTTTTCTAATTCTGCCTTATCCAAACTTGAAATAAGCAAATCATGAATATAGGAAATCTGTTCGTAATATTCTAATCGAGAAAAGGTAATCAAATAAGTGTAATTCACAAAGTAAACCTATAAAAAGTGGTTTCGTGGTATTTTGTGATTTTAGATTTCCTAAGGACCCAGACAGGAAAGAAAAATGGATTGAAGCGACTGGAAGGCAAAGTTGGTTTCCTGCAAAAACTAGTACAATTTGCTCAGATCACTTCGTAGAAGTAGATTTTTTTATTAAAAGCGGAAAAAAATACCTAGCCGACACAGCTGTGCCAAAACAAAGAATTATACATAGTTGTATTATTATTTCTTTGTTGTCCAATGGACAATTGTCTATCATATGGATGGAATTTGTTCATAACATTATGTTGTTGTACCGCGATTCTTTTGAGATTCTAGCTCCCTCAGGTAGATCCACATTAGTAGCCCGCGAAATTCAAATTGTATATTGAATGACTTTTTCGTGAAATCATGACATTTGAGAACAAATCTAACTTAGATGTAGGTATTAATGATTCCAATGATTATAATTCTGCAAATACATATATATTATGGGCGCGAATCATATTTTGAGCAAGATAAAACCTGACAATGACTTGCAAATTGCAAGACACGTAAGAAAATTTAAAATTGGTGGGCGAACTTTGCGGACCCACCCGAAAAGAGTAATAGACTCACTTTAATCACTTATACTATTACGTACTAATAATATTGACATATTTACTCTATTTTTTCGTACAGTCAGATTGTGTAATTAATCAAACCATTTTTTTATTTGTATTACTTAATTCTCACTTTTATAATTTATAAGCTTTGATCGTTTTTAAATAATAATATTTATCGACTAGCTGTTGACTGTATTTTGTTTGAAAATAAAACGAAATATCGATAAATAAGTCAATGACAGTGGTACATCCCTAGTGGAGGACGAATTGTAATGACCTCGTTACGTAAATATCAATCTTTATACTAACGAAATACAGCTTTAAATTGAATGCATTTAGTATAGTGACATCTAGCGGCGGGTAGCGTAACTTGCTCATTAAACTATTTCGTGTGCGGTTTAAACGAAAAAGGTAATAAATACATAGAACAGTAGACAATAAACAACTCTATTGTCATTTAAATGTGGTTTATTTTCAAATAAGCGTAGTCTGACGTACTTCGTACTTTCATTAAATATTAAACTACCAATCACACCAAGGATTTCTTAGTGTTCCGAAATACAATTAACCCGTATTTGTGTGAGTTTGGGTACGCTGGTTCTGATACTGATGAAACGCTATGCGGCTTCTACTGTTTTTTCTGTTCTGTGGTTAGTACGCAGCGGCATGCGGCATGTGTGTTTTTTTTTTATTTCTTTTTTTTTTCCTTAGGTATATAATTAAATACTATAACCTTAACGGCATACCCACGGCACTTTACTGGTATTGTAATCAAAAACCGACTACAAGAAAACATATTAAAATAAAGACTAATGTGTAGTAGGTACTCGTATAAAAACAGAATAAGAAAAATAAATCCAATTATCGGTTACTTAAAAAAATAATCGATATATAATGTTATTTTTTCGCGATAGTGACAACACTGAATTGAATCTGACAGTTCTGTCTGACACTTCGCTTGTTGCTTGCGCTCGATGTGGATTTGTTTTGATTTTTCTTCGATTTCTTTTACTGCGACCTGGCTTTATTATATGAACTTGATTCGGATTTTTACCAACGACTTTGGCTTTGTTTTATGGATTTTGTTCTCACCTTCAACGACAACTTTGGCTCTCGAATTAAGGATTACGGCTGCATTCGATTTTGGATACCGATCAATAACGTTTTACACAATGACTGAAGAACATTGTGCGAATTGTGGTCTTAACCTGACCGATATTCAAAATCATACCTTGGAACCCGAAGAATAAGCGTGATACAGCATTGGGTTGCGCCACAGCAGGTAAATATACAAACCATAAAATATTTAAAATAGCAAATGTGTTTTTTTATACGCTAATAACTGCAATTGGATAAAAATATATTAGGAACACCCCTCCTATGTAAGTATGTAGAGATAAACTACGATAACATGGCGCGCCCCTCCAAATTACTGTTTCGATGTGTTTAGCCATATCCTTACGAAAGTTTTTGTATGTAGTTGTAAGTGTTCGTCTTCAGTAGCAGGCCGGCAGCGGTCTGAGACAGTCAAGTTGTTGATACTACATCGCTCAGTGACACGAAAGTACTGATTGCAAAATAAGTTAGTCATGGAAAATTTGGGGAGTGTTAAAAAACTATGTCGCAAACAAAAATATAGACCATAACTACACATCCATAATGAAATTACTTCATGAACATCTAGACATGATCGATTGCACAATGTGGACCAACACTTGCAGACATGTGGAGGAGACGGAATCCAAATACTGGGATAACTACGACGACGAGCAAGAATTTATTATTCACGTAGGAGAATCAGATTCTGAAAACGACACATCAAGCTTCTATGACAGCGATGAACAAAATTTTAGTTCCAGTGCTAATAGAGATAATTAAGATTTTTTATTTTATATAAACGTTGTGGGCCAAGTGATTAATGAGGGTATTATTAATAACGCCCGGGCAGTATGAATAATGCCCTCATTGTCACTTGGACCATAATGTATATTATGTACTTTTTTATAATAATTATGATTACGTATTTTTGTTAATTAATGATTTTGATGTCTTAGTAACTAAAAATAAATGTGTTACAAATATATTATAAAGGTTTCATTTATTAAATATTTATTTTATAAAGCATTAATGATTAATATAATAAACAGTCATAAATTATTAATATGTATAAAAATAATAAGAGTCACATTTCATTCATTCATTCATTTTATTGAAAACATTAAACATCAAAATATTAGATTTAGAGTAAATTAAATTTCAATATTTGAACACAATAAAATTTATTCATAGTTTTGTGCAATCGGTACTCGTAATATCTCACTTATTACCAGATTTGTTGGTCAACTAATCATAACTAGCCGACCGCGCAAGACAACGCACGTGTTCGTTTCATAGAATACCTCAGTGCAGCGCCATACTAATAATAATGAGCGATTAATGACGGCACTAGTCGAGCAACATATCCGTGGATTTGTTTTTGTTTGACGGTTTTTGCATTACACACACATGCGTTGTGAGTGTTGGTGGTGCTTTGTAAATACTTACACAAATACTTTCAAACGTTTCTGAATTTTGGAGGGGCGCGCCATGTTATCGTAGTTAATCTCTATGTGTGTATGCTCATCTGTTCCCTCATAACTTCTAAACTCCTTGCCATAATTAGACAAAATAAGGTATCTATCGTTGAAAGCGTCTTGATTGTCCGCTGATTATAGGCTATGTGACACACTAAAGGGGAATGCCTACTCTCCATAGTGTCCTAGGCCCAAGATGGACATCAGATATTACTATAAAAATGTAGTGTTTTAAAATCATAATAGTATTAGATATCTAAAAATATATTTAAATTGACGCCACTATTTCAGAAAAAAAAAATGTTTTGAGGTTATTTTCTATATGAAAAAGTGTGGGACTGTGAGATACTTCAAGAACTTTTCTTTTTTCAATGCTTGATTATGATAGGAGGCAGTGGCGGTACCTTCATAGAAGCCGAAAAGCCCGGCTTGCCCTAATAAAATCATAATTCACAACAACAAACGTACTTAAACAATAAAAAATATATTTTAATAAATACCAGTCAAACATTCGCAACACACACGTACACAATAAGAAAATCAGCCAATCCCAATCCAATCCAGTTGGCCGTTTTTTTATACGTTGAAAATCTGTGCGCTTTCCCTAATTTTGACCCCTAGGCACGCCACTGCTTACATACATATATACCGGTCAAAATCATAACTCTCCTTTTTGCTTCGCCGTAGTCGGGTAAAAATTGAAGCGCATTTGAAGCAATTCTGAAGTATAATTTATTCCGGTCAGTTAATCAAGTGTAAGAGTACAATATGCGGGGGCTGCGTACGTGGCGGCCGGTGGGCCGCGGGAGAGAGGTGAGAAGTGACCCTGATCGTGGCCGCCCTGGAACAAAGCTAATCGGCCAGCTAGCGAGCTAGCGTAGTGGGCCGCCGCCGGTCACAACCAGGTCGCCAACCCTACGAGTTACGACCTCGCACCCGACACTGACACAAATTTAATTATCGACAGGCACCGCTCCTCATTGTTTTTTATTTAATATACGACGTATCTAGTACGGTATGAAACGGTTACCACAATTACAGCTCACAATACTTGTCAGTGCGATGTTATCTTACAGCGAGTAATAGCCTTCAGCGATCAATGTAACACGTAATCTAGCAAAGTAACGATTCTTTGCTTCCTATACTTCGACCGAATCGACTTAACGGTGTGTCGGCAAAACTCATTAAAATCCTTAAGAGGGCGCCGATCAAACGCCGACCTCGCCCCTGGCACCCTCATCGTTTGTTTGATTATTTCTTTTATTTTAGAATGAAAATGCAGAAAATAAGCACGATACGTTGTGTTGCAAAAAATATATTACATATATTTTTATTTCTTTCTTATTTGCAAAATAGTTGAGCCAACGTCATCTAAAACTATTTCAAATGTCAACATTAGCATAGCATACTAATGCTATGCTAATGTTGACATTTTACAAGAACTACTAAGTTCTTGAGATATCCAGCTGTGACTGACAGACTGAGTCTCACCATACTTATGATTCTGTAACCTTTATGAAGGTGTTTTAAGTCGCTGTGTATGTATGTATGCCCGCGATTTTCTCAAAAACTGATGAACCAATTTTGATTTTTCTTGCTCTACGTATGTATGTAGATCACGTTAATGAAAGAAAAATCAAATTGGTGTTGGTTGGTTAATGTATTAATTAAGTACTAAAACCTTCCTGAAAGTATTTTCAGGAAGCTTTTAGTACTTAATACATTAAGTAATTGCTCTTATGTACGAAGTTATATGCATATATTGTACTGCATCTCCGGCATTTCTTTGCGAATTTTGATGATTCTTCTAGTCGGTATCTTCAATGCTTCAATGCACTTAGCTTGGCACCGCTTGGCTGCAATATTGTATATCTATGTATTGTTTTTAATGGATAAGGTGGATGCCTGACGGGTGGTCCCATATGAATTTGATTAACTTTGCTTGGGTAGTTTTAGAGTTTAAGCTTCAATAATACGATTTTTTTATTTTCACTTAATTTATATTGATGCTGTTGTAACAGATATGTACATTGCAAGTAGTGTTAATTCAATTTGTATGGGGTACAACTAAAAAGTGAAAAAAAAACCGGCCTAGTGCGAGTTGGACTCGCACACGATGAGTTCCGTACCACAAGGCAAAAACGCCGAAACAAAACACTTTTGTTGTATGGGAGGGCCCTTAAATATTTATTTTATTCAGTTTTTAGTATTTGTCTTTATAGTGGCAACAGAAATACATCATCTGTGAAAATGTCAACTGGTTAACTATCACGGTTCATGAGATACAGCCTGGTGACAGACGGACAGACGCACAGCGGAGTCTTAGTAATAGGGTCACGTTTTACCCTTTGGGTACGGAACCCTAAAAAGTAATTTAAAAAAAATTAAATCGACTTCAAAATGAAATAAACTCAAAATTATGAAATAACTTTAATTTCGGAAGTCGGTGTCTTGGGATCTGTATTTTAGTTTTAGTTTTTTGCCACCGCGAAATTAAAGTTATTTCATAATTTTGAGTTAATTTCTTTTTGAAGTAGATGTAATTTTTTTAAATACTTTTTTATTTCGTTATTTTTAGTTTTAAGTGAAAACTGGAATATTTGTTTGTTATTAGTTGGTAATAGTTTTTAACCGACTTCAAAAAAGGAGGAGGTTATCAATTCGGATGTTTATATTTTTTTTAACGTTGTACGTCTTTCTTAATTTTTTTCTTCGTTCTCACATTACCTATATAATTTTAAAATCAAAAGTAATGATGTAACTAATGTTTTTGTAAAATATCATTTAAAAAGAGTGTCCATGGAGTTTCTTGCCCGTTCTTCTCCATAGGTACCTACGCTTTGGAATGGGCAACTAGCTTCATATTTTCTGACTGACCGACTTCTTGACAATTCAAAAGTGCCTGTAAATGGTTTAATTGAAATAAATGCTTTGAGTTTCAGTTTGAGTTATTTTTCACTTTGTAGTGTTATTTTTGGAAGTCGGTTGTTTTTAATTTTTTGTAAAAAAGTTTTTATCTTGTAAATACTGCACTAGAATTTGACCAAGGTTTTGAGATGTTTTCCCTTTGACACTACACCCGTAGCTCGTATCAATTAGCCAGGCCGTCACTTACATGCATTAAGGGGCTTACAGGCCCTAAACACAAAAAACGCAGGTAGAGACAATAAAAGTATATGATCGACTACAGTAAACAAAATCAGAAAAATATATCATATTCTTCAGGATATGTGCTAAATAGATAGTGTGTTGAAAACATAATATAACTAATTCATCTAAGCTAAAAACTTTCTTTTTACAATAAAACCATACTAATATACATACAATCATTCTGATTTTTGTCAGATTATTCTACGAGCAACACACTAAAAAACTAGTGATTTAATTTTTTAGTCCAACAATCGATTTTTTGTTCTTTTTGGTTTGTCTGGCAGTTTGAATTATTTATGTGGCCTACCCAAATGTCCTTTCTTTGGTATTGTTCGTCGAATCGTTGAGCTCCTTAAGTCTTGAGTTGAGCTGCACGATTTCTGACAAATGCGTGCATTGACTGGACAGGTCCTCTCAATCTGTGTGGTTCTTTCCTCAAAAGACCATCTCAGACATCGACCTACATGGTCTTCATATAACCTGACCAAGATTATGTCTGAGACTTTGACTTCAGAGTTTGTTTTGGCCTTTCTTCTCAGAGTAGTCAGATAGGAAACGCCGACCTCATTTAGCTTAAAACATGATTGACGTGTAAAAGTGTTTGTACAAACCTACTTATAAAAATAAAATTAGTCCATATCTTGAAAATTCCTGAATCGATTTTGATGAAACTTGGACTGTTCCCAAAGTTGAAGTAAATGTAAGCCAATAAAAAATATGGTCCCGATCCGATTAATAGTTGCGGGGAAATGCGTGCACAAACATACGTACATACATAGCATACATACATACATCTATAAAATTTTGTATATTTGTTTGGAAGCTGTTGATGTTATGCGCTACTTAAATTTATTCAAGTTACTCGCTACTAATCTGATAGATCTAAAACAATAGCTGGTGAGTCCTCAGGCCTCAACCTTGTTTCGTTTCGCCGATCCTTATAAAGGCTCCTTCAAACACGCGCGACACGCGATAAAATTGCGCGCGACACAAAGGCACCGCAAGTCGCGCAACGAGCGGTGCCTTTGTGTCGCGCGCGATTATATCGCGTGCGTGTCGCGCCTCTTTGTAGGAGCTTTAAGACGTATCTGAGTTTAATATGTTTGCCAAGTACAAGACATCATTGCAGCAGTATCAGCAGTAATTTCTGATAAATTTCAGTGTCCAATGCACTTGCTTTGGGTACGCATCGTAGTTGGGGTGGGAAAAGTGACATTTTAATGGGGATTGTCCAAAATTTCTAACCATTATATTTTATTTTATTTTTTGTAAATTTAGAGCATTTTGAGAAACTAATTTGAATATTTTGATGATTGGCTCAATAGTTATTTTAATAAAAATTATTTAATTATTTTAAGTTTTTAAGGTAGGTGACGTCATCCAGTAGCATAAAGATTAAGTGCCGTTGCCTTACTAGTACATTATTAAAAATTTTAATCTGTCAACACAACGTCAACAATGTCACATCTGTCAAAGTGTCAATAGGCCGAATAGACGTCTTAAATAATCGAATCCTAGCTTAGCGTATTTATTTACAAATGGTTTTTTTATGTGTAAGTGTCCACCAAGGAATATACTACTCTCTATCGTCACTAGAACAATCGACGCGGCGACTTAGAAATAGAATAATAACGCACGCGGCGACATTATTAGGTACTATTTTGCTCATTATTGCAAGTTGGAACAAAGCACTTCCTGTATTCCATAACTCTTCCAGTATATTAAATATTGTCGAGTGTTGAAATAATGTATGTAATGTAATAATGAGATTTATAAACAAGAATGTTTATATTTTGGACATATTTACAATAATTTGACATTTGACAGATTGTAGACAATACTTGCCTCTTACTTTTTAATTTCTGAGGCAACGATACAAAACTGTACAGCCAGTCGTACGTAATTTGAAGGGCAAAGAAGGTCAATCGTATTTTATCAAAAAAATTCAATAACATATGAATATTTTTCAAAATTAATTAGTCCGTAATGATCAGTAACGCTATTCCTCGAAATGGTTTTTCAATTACAACATTTAAAAAAATATGAACAATGCCCATTGTGAATGAATCAAATGTAATTATTATTTAAGTATATTGTTGCGCGCCGCAAATAATGTTTGATACATGGCGACATTAGTTACCACTAGCGCCATCTAGTATCGGGTAGCAGAACTAGTACCTCGGTACTAGGACCTTGACCCTACTTGACCTTTTTCTAAGTACTAGTAATTCCGAGAACTATCGACGTCGAGTCAGTCGGGACCGGTATGTACTCGAACGTTCTAGATGTTTATGTACTAGCTCTGCGGCACTATATAGGGCCGGGTGGGCCGCGAGACACATATAGTTTCGATTAAGCGATACGAGCGATAACATCGAAGGCGATATTCGAGTGCGACTTAAGAGCGACTTGAGAGTGATCAGTAAGTGCAATTGTATTTCTTAATTAGTGTGTTTGACTTGTAATTAGTGTTGGTGAGTAAAGTGTCATTTTTTTTGGTTATTAAATCGGCAGTTTTTATTGTCACGAACCCCAAGCTCGTAACAATTGGTGTCAGAAGTGGGATTTAAAATGCCGATTTTACCCAAAGACGACATGGAGGGTATCCGTACTAGGGCTTTCAAATACCGGATTTATTCAATACCGGTATCAATACCGGTATTGGAAAAGTCAATACCGTGATCCCGGTATCAATACCGGTTGTCCGGTATTGAACGCAAGTTCAATTAGGACATTAATAAAACCAATAAAATACGCCTTTTTGTATTTTCAAATCAGTATTGTTCTTATTATTTTATTGAAAATATTAAAATAAATGCGTTATACCTAGCTTTCTTAATTCTTTTATAATAATTTGGCATTGGTTGATTATTTAGGTAGGACTAGGAATTAGGAACATAATGAAAACTTAAACTGAATCTACTCTTTTTGCAGGAAGGCATTTCACATAGACTTTGTTTGCACAATATAAAATAATATATATTTCTTATTATTACCTAAATGTCATCATGTCTCATGTAAAAATCAATATAGGTATCATTATTTGTAGAAATGCAAGTAAGTTAAGTATAGCTTAACTAGCTAAGTAGCTAGCAATAATTTTAGTAATATTATTAATAAGTATGTAATAAAAAAACAATCAAAAACTAAACAAGTAACAAAATAAATCAAGCGTTAATAACAATTTCTGAAAAACAGTAAAAAAATGTAAAAGTAATTATAGACGCGTTATCCCGTCGCCTTTGCGAAACTGACTGACAATAGAGACAATATCAAAAACGACACATAAATACAGCTCGATTTCGGGCATTGTCTCAGGCGGGGTGCGGGAGGGTGAGCTTAAGATAACAGCGGGACGCTTGCGCTGAAGAAAACAAGTGTAAGAATAAGATCACATAATTTTCAGATCTAATGTTTGTAATACCGTAATCACGGTATTGGGGCGCCAATACCGGTATTGTAAAAGGCCAAAATAAAATCCGTGATCACGGTATTACGGGATCCCGGAATACCGGTATTGAAAGCCCTAATCCGTACCCGGAGTCAACGACAGCAAGAGACGGATCAGATGCGATTTGGTGGAGCAATGCCACAGGGGTCGGAAGGCCAGCTACCGACCACGGAGGCCAGTCCGTCCACAGCTGCTCCGGCATCATCAGCACCAGATTTTGCTGCTCTGATGATGATGCTGCAGGAGCAGGCCCGCCGACAGGAGGAACAGGCTCGTCGGTTGGAGGAACAGCTCCAGCGGGACAAGGAGGAGCAGGCCCACCGACAGGAGGAGCAGGCCCGCCGACAGGAGGAACAGGCTCGTCGGTTGGAGGAACAGCTCCAGCGGGATAAGGAGGAGCAGGCGCGCCGCCAGGAAGAGCAGATGCTCCTTATAAAGGACCTTCACGCTACCTTCGGTAAAGACATGAAGGAGGTGAAGGAAAAGGTTGCTCAACATGACAACCGTCTGTCGGAAGCCGAAACCCGAATCGACCAAGTGAATAATCGGGTTGATAACGTGATGGCTGACGTGAAGGAAACCGTGATGGCTGACGTGAAGGAAACCGTGATGGCTGACGTGAAGGAAACCGTGATGGCTGACGTGAAGAAAACGCTGGATTACCTGAAACTGGGTGATGGAATCGCAGCTCCCGTAGCTACAACACCTTCGCTACGTGGATTCAAAGTGCCACCGTTCGACGGAACTTCTTCCTGGTCGGCCTACAAAATCCAGTTTGAGGCTGTCATGAAGGCGAACGGGTGGAATAAAAGTCAGGCCATGACTGCCCTCACCCTGGGCTTGCGCGACCAGGCCTTAACTGTTCTGGAAGCTCTCGGTAAGGAAGTGACTTACGAGAAGCTCCTTGAGGCATTGGAGGCTCGGTATGGCGACGCTCACCTGGAGCACGTGTTTCGTGCGCAGCTCAAGGATCGCGTGCAGCGCAGCAATGAAAACCTGCAGCAGTGGGCCCTTGAAGTGGAGAAGCTGGTTCGCAAAGCTTACCAGTCCGTACCTGCGCTTATTGATGGGAACCTGGTGCAGGCATTCATCGACGGCATCCGCGACCTTGAAGTTAGAGCTGCTGTGAGGCTCGGTCACCACGGGACGCTGAAGGACGCCTTGGCCCATGCACTGGAGGTGGAAGCGGTGCGGCAGGATCATCGTTCCCATCGCGTCAGGGAGGTTGCAGCGGCTACAGTTCGCAACCGCAAGAAAGGATACAGCCCTAGGTGCTACGGCTGTGGGGAAAGGGGCCACCTTCGATCCAGTTGCCCTAAGCGGACTGCAGAAAGGGAAAGTGGCTGGACTCGAGAGGGTAGTGCGGCTAACAGCACCGCCCAGCAGCAGCAGGACGGCTTTGTGGTTAAACATCGCAGCGGGAAGTCTCTTGGCAACACAGATGCATTGTCAAGAAGACCTTGTCCGGAAGACTGCAAGCACTGTACTAGGCAGGAAAGTAAGGAAGTGGTACCTGTAAGGATGCTCAGGACAGACCTCAGCAACGAGTGGAAAGAGAGCCTACAACGTGCACAGCAGGAAGATTCGGACATCAAACCAATTCTGGAGTGGATGAAGGCCAGAGCTCCTAAGCCCAGGTGGAGTGACGTCTCAGCGATGAGTTCGGTCACAAAAAGCTATTGGGCCCAATGGGACAGCTTGGTGGTTCAGGATGGAGTCCTGTGCCGTAAATGGGAAAATGCTCGGGGAGACAGCTGTCATTTGCAAATGGTTGTCCCTAAAGCTCAAGTACCGGATGTTCTACAGCTGTACCATAATGGTTGTTCAGGAGGTCATCTGGGAGTAAAACGGACTCTACTGAAGATACGAGAACGGTTTTACTGGGTCCACTGTCGGGACGATGTCGAGGATTGGTGTCGCAAATGTACAAGTTGTGCAGCTGTAAAGGGACCTCAGACTCGTAGTAGGGGTGCATTGAAATTGTACAATGTTGGTGCACCATGGGAGAGGATAGCCCTCGACGTTGCGGGGCCGTTTCCGGAGAGTGAAAGTGGTAACAAGTATTTCATGGTTGTGATGGATTATTTCACTAAGTGGCCGGAAGTCTTCGCCATTCCAAATCAAGAAGCTTCGACAGTTGCGGACAAATTAGTTCATGAAGTCTTCTGTCGTTTTGGAGTACCTTTGGAGATTCACAGTGATCAAGGAAGGAATTTTGAGTCACAAATATTCCAGGAAACTTGTCGAGTTATGGGTACTCATAAAACAAGGACGACTTCTTACCACCCACAATCCGATGGAATGGTGGAACGATTTAATCAGACACTGGAGAGGTACCTAGCGAAAGTTGTGGAAAATCGGCAACGAGATTGGGACAAGCACATACAACCGTTTTTGTTGTCATATCGAAGTGCTGTCCACGAAAGTACAGCGGTGACACCAGCTTTCGCAAACTTCGGAAGAGAACTACGGCTACCTGCAGACCTGATCACCGGAATACCACCTGATGCCCCACGCAGTGTAACTGATTATGCGAATGATTTGCGGAACAAAATGAATGACATTTATGAGCACGTCAGACAATCGGGCCAGCAAATGTCTGAAAAGATGAAAACCCGTTATGACCGCAAAATGAACAATAAAGGATTCGACGAAGGTTCACTGGTGTGGTTGCACAATCCAGTCCGCAGCAAAGGGAAATCTCCTAAGCTTCAAGTTAAATGGGACGGACCGTACCGGATTGTGACAAAGATCAATGATGTAACCTACCGGATACAGAAAGGTGCAAGAGGTACTCCTAAGATCGTCCATGTGGATCGACTGGCGCGTTATTATGGGGCCAATAATGCTCGGGACGAGCATGTCTAAGGAGGGGGCAGTGTTGCGCGCCGCAAATAATGTTTGATACATGGCGACATTAGTTACCACTAGCGCCATCTAGTATCGGGTAGCAGAACTAGTACCTCGGTACTAGGACCTTGACCCTACTTGACCTTTTTCTAAGTACTAGTAATTCCGAGAACTATCGACGTCGAGTCAGTCGGGACCGGTATGTACTCGAACGTTCTAGATGTTTATGTACTAGCTCTGCGGCACTATATAGGGCCGGGTGGGCCGCGAGACACATATAGTTTCGATTAAGCGATACGAGCGATAACATCGAAGGCGATATTCGAGTGCGACTTAAGAGCGACTTGAGAGTGATCAGTAAGTGCAATTGTATTTCTTAATTAGTGTGTTTGACTTGTAATTAGTGTTGGTGAGTAAAGTGTCATTTTTTTTGGTTATTAAATCGGCAGTTTTTATTGTCACGAACCCCAAGCTCGTAACAATATTATAATTTAAATTTTGTTTTATTTTTTGTTGTAATTGATTCAAAAACTATAATGTAATTGTTATTTATATTTAATTTGTGTACCTACTAACATAGATCTTAAGCTCCTGTTGTACTAACCATTATGGATCATTTGTAATCATATAAATAAATAAATTTTAAAAAAAAGTATCGTGGACCGCCTGAAAATTAATATAAATCGAGTTCTATTTAATATGTGGTTGGCTATGAAACCATTCGTATAAACATAATTATTCTGTAACAGTACTCTACTATCGCCATTTGCTGTTATTTATTTATGGCTGGACCGGACCGTGTAAAATAGACCCGCGCTGGTCCTTCGGGACTTACCTACTGAATATAATATACGCACATGATCTGAACATTATTTATTTTAGATGAATGATAATAAGGAATGTGACATCATACTGAATGGAGAAAAACTGGAATTCGTTGATCAAACTGTTTTCTGGGAATCACGCTAGACGACAAATTACAATGGGGACCTCACATAACATCTCTTGCGGGGCGGCTTAGCTCGGCCGCTTATGCTGTTAGAAAGATAAGACAGCAGTGCGATTCTGTAACTATCTATCTCACCGTGAAAACTTAGGTGAAGTGAGCGTGGAGTGAGCTGTCAGTATCATCTTACCAGATACTAGGGATTGACTAAGCATACATTTACAATCAAAATCGAGATTTTAATAATATTTTTTAGCCTGATCGTATTGGAATTTTTATATAATTTCAAAGCTAGTATTTTAGTGGTCAAAACATTAATATTTTGGGGGTTTTACTTACAATGAAATAGCAAAACAGAAGCGCAGTCAGAATCTCAATGTTTTTTTTTTCTTTTTTCCTTGGACTAGTAAGTCCTTATACAACGTGTAACAGAAACCCTATAGCTATCCTTAAGCACTAAAGATAACAGCTGGTATAGAGTCACTATACTTAGTTTCAACTCAAAATAAAATACTCTAAGAATTGATACCAAATTTTCGGTATCTTAGGTTTCTGAAATTCAAATCATAACAAACATGTCACCGCACTACGTAGGTCAATCACTTTACTTGCCAATATCACGATAAATCTCTTCGGTAATTCTGCGCGCCTAGTACTGTACTAGCCTACCAAACGCGGCGTCTTTGTCGGCGCGAACTGACGAGATCAAACATGCCGCCTACCGCTTTGGCGGTGCGGCGCGCCGTACCGCCAAAGCATAGGCGGCATGTGCGCGCGCGCAATACAATACCTACTTTACCGTGATGTAAAAATTAATGTGTAATTATTGATTTTCAGTTTACTCGTTAATATTAATATTAAGCCATAAATTGCACGTAAAAACCGAGATAACAAAACTTACGTAAAATATCGAAACAAAGTTTAGGTAGGTTAACTAGTTTCATCTCTTATTTTATGTTAACTAGTTTCATCTCATATTTCATCTCTTATTTTATGTTTCGAGAAAACAGTAAAATCTTAAAGTTTTGCTTAATTTAGTAAATTGACTTACATTTTTAAAGGTGGGGTTCGATGTGGTGGCCTTGGTACTGTATGCACAAGGCCGCTCGCTTGTTCATAGACTCCTGAACATTGCGTAGCATGTCTGGTGTGATTGTCCTGAAAGCGGCCTCAATTCGTACTTTCATTTGGTCCACTGTATCACACTGCACTGCGTACACTGCATTTTTAATGTACCCCCACAAAAAAAAGTCTAACGGGGTTAGGTCTGGGGATCGCGGAGGCCAAGCCACGCTTGTGCTACCACGCCCAACCCACTGAGAAAAGCGCGCATCTAAATAATGGCGAACATCTCGAGCAAAATGTGCCGGTGCACCGTCATGTTGGAAAATTAAATTATTCCTCATCACGAGATTGACATAGCTTAACACTGGTAGCACTGTGAGGACATCGTCTAATTCATTCCTCAGGAAGCTTAAATAATTTTGGCCGTTTAAGCTTTGCGGCAAGAAAACTGGTCCTACGACAACGTCTCCAATTATACCTGCCCACACGTTCAGTCGCCATTGGTGTTGAAATGACGACTCTGTCGAAGCATGCGGGTTCGTGTGAGACCAAACATGTTCGTTGTGGATGTTGCTTATTCCCGCTCTCGTGAAGGATGCCTCATCGGTCCATAGTATTTTTGAACCAAAATCTGGCGAAGCTTCTGACTGGTTTCTGTACCACTCGCAGAAGGCCACGCGAGGCAAAAAATCTGCCGGTATCAGCTCCTGGGTACGACGGAAGTGGTATGGGTGCTGACCGTCATTGCTTAGCACTCGCCATACCTGCATGTGGTTAGAGGCACCCAGCGCTAATGCAGCTCGACGTGTGCTAGTGCGCACAGTATACTTTGGTGTGCCACAGGGCAGTGTATTGGGTCCTCTACTGTTCCTAATTTATATTAACGACCTTCCCAAAGCTATAGACTTCCCAATAACACTCTTTGCTGACGATAGTACGATAATAATAGCATGTGACGAACCTAAATCATATGAAGCTGACGTTAATAATGCGGTAACTTCAATAATCTCTTGGCTTAATAATAATAATCTAAGAATTAATCTTGACAAAACACAAATAATGCACTTTGGTCATAAAAAACCTAGTTTGAAAATGGAGGTCCAATACCAGAATAACAAAATTCACGATGTAGATAGTGCAAAATTTCTGGGTCTGATAATTGACAGGCAGCTTAATTGGAAGGATCACATTGAAGCGCTATGTAAGAAAATTAGTAGTTCATCATATGCCCTGTATAAACTTGCCCCTACAGTTAACACAGATGCACTACTTACAGCCTATCATGGTCTTGTAGCATCTGTACTAAGATATGGTGTTATATTCTGGGGTAATTCTACAAATAGAGAAATCGCTTTTAAAGCACAAAAGCGATCCATCAGAGCCATGTTCAAACTTCAAATGACGGACAGTTGTGAACCACTTTTCAAAAAATACAAGATTTTAACACTGCCGTCTCTGTATATATATGAAATTGCCTTATTTGTTAAGCTGAATTCACACCTGTTTCCCAACTTATCTGATACAGTCAAACGTAACAGGCGGAATGATATGTTACGCGGGCGTAGAGCTAAAACAGCATTAATGTGGAAGAGCGTATTCTGTATAGCCCCGCAAGTTTTTAACAAAATCCCAAAGCAAATCAAACAGTTAAATTTAAATGGATTTAAAAAGGAACT
The DNA here is from genome assembly GCA_963855955.1 of Luperina nickerlii. Classification (NCBI taxonomy): domain Eukaryota; kingdom Metazoa; phylum Arthropoda; class Insecta; order Lepidoptera; family Noctuidae; genus Luperina; species Luperina nickerlii. The sequence continues at coordinate 22,496,747 of OY979675.1, read as the reverse complement.
TAAAGAATTGCTGTGTAAAAAGTGCTATTATACCTTAAACGAGTTTTTGAACGATACGACTTTGCCATCCTAATTTAATTGTAATCTTTTATATTTTGAAATTTCTCTTTGATAGTTTATAGTTTGACATTGAATAATACTCTGACATTAACCTAGATTTAACTGACATGCCTCATATTGTGATATTAATTCATAATTATTGATTCAATAGTATCATTATTAATTTAATATCTGTATTTTTGTACTTGTAAAATTTTATTTGTGTACCTACCCGATATTTGCGCGCCCCACGTGGCAGAATGTGAGACCATTTATTAATTCATAAGACCATGTAATGTACCATGTTCGGACAAATAAATGAATTTGAATTTGAATTTGAATGCGTGGATTGAGTTCAAAATGTTCCAGAACAGCTTCTTCAAATTCTGGATCGGTAGTACTCGGGCGACCCTCTGAAGCAGGTGCGTGGAATGACCCAGTTTGGTACAGACGATGTACCATCCGGCTAAAACATGCCGACGAAGGCAGCTGTCGACGGTCAGCATCTGGTCTACCCTCAATAAAACGGTGACGGTACAGTTCTCGGGCAGCTCGCAAATTACCATGTTCTGCTCCGACACACAACATCATTTCGTAATATTCGCTATTACTTATCGACATTTTCAAACACAACAAAAAAAAGTCAATTAGGTGTAGCCGTACTGAACTGATGCGCGTGTCACAGGGACTAGAAACTAGGGCTTTCAATACCGGTATTTCGGGATCCCGTAATACCGTGATCACGGATTTTATTTTGGCCTTTTACAATACCGGTATTGACGCCCCAATACCGTGATTACGGTATTACAAACATTAGATCTGAAAATTATGTGATCTTATTCTCCCACTTGTTTTCTTCAGCGCAAGCGTCGCGCTGTTATCTTAAGCTCACCCTCCCGCACCCCGCCTGAGACAATGCCCGAAATCAAGCTGTATTTATGTGTCGTTTTTGTTATTGTCACTATTGTCAGTCAGTTTCGCAAAGGCGACGGGATAACGCGTCTATAATTACTTTTACATTTTTTACTGTTTTTCAGAAATTGTTATTAACGCTTGATTTATTTTGTTACTTGTTTAGTTTTAGATTTTGATTGTTTTTTTATTACATAATTATTAATAATGTTACTAAAATGATTGCTAGCTACTTAGCTAGTTAAGCTGTACTTAACTTACTTGCATTTCTACAAATAATGATACCTATGTTGATTCTTGATTTATTTTCCTACTTGTTTAGTTTTAGATTTTTTGATTTTTTTTTATAACTGAATTATTAAGAATGTTACTAAAATGATTACCAAATGATTACTACTAGCTAGTTAAGGTATGCTTTACTTACTTACATTTCTACAAATAATGATACCTATATTGATTTTTACATGAGACATGATGACATTTAGGTAATAATAAGAAATATATTTTTTTTTTATATTGTGCAAACAAAGTCTATGTGAAATGCCTTCCTGCAAAAAGAGTAGATTCAGTTTAAGTTTTCATTATGTTCCTAATTCCTAGTCCTACCTAAATAATCAACCAATACCTACCAAATTATTATAAAAGAATTAAGAAAGCTATGTATAACGTATTTATTTTAGTATTTTCAATAAAATAATAAGAACAAATACTGATTTGAAAATACAAAAAGGCGTATTTTATAGGTTTTATTAATGTCCTAATTGAACTTGCGTTCAATACCGGACAACCGGTATTGATACCGGGATCACGGTATTGACTTTTTCAATACCGGTATTGATACCGGTATTGAAAAAATCCGGTATTTGAAAGCCCTACTAGAAACGAGTGCACTAGACACGGAACAGACGTCGACTGGCGAGCCAAACAATAACAATGCTAAATAAATCTCCTATTCCCTGCTATCCTGGTACCTAAATATTATTTCGTTAAATTTAGATACCTACGAGTATAGGGTGGCTGTCCCAATTAGTGTCCAGTACTATTAAAAAATATTGTTCAAGGATTCAAGATTATTTTACATCTTAATAATAATTTCAACTAAACTCCGTTAAACTTTCAAGTAAATCTAACACACCAGAGTTACGTACCTAATTCAAATTCAAAATTGAAAAATCATTCATTTTTTTTCACCACATCACGCAGTGGGACGCTGAACGTGCCCCCGTGATTTTTTACCAAATTCAATAAAAACGTGCTTCCGCGCGTGGAATTTTGCTCCGTTCCACGAACCCCGCTGCGTGACACGGTGGTGCAGTGGGCCTCCCCTTAGACTCTTACTGACTAAAAACAACATTCCCGCAACCTCGGAAATTCCCGCAACTCCGGACAATTATTAAGTAATTTCAATCCATTAAAAATCATAATTTATGGGGCCGCGTTATCTCTTTAGAAGTTGTATTTACCAGGAGTAATTGAAACTACAGGACGGCAATTGGTGCACGTACCCTACTAACCCATTAGGTTTACACACACTAAGATGCTTACATTGTGTGTGTAACGACGTAATCAGGGTTCTGTGAGCAAAAGATTTTCAATTCGGCAATAACAATTCCTAACTCATGCGGTCCTAGTACTTTTATTAATTTCTTTCCACAGTTAGATGCAGTTTTGCGACATTTTTTATTGACTTCGTTTGAATTATACTAAAGACTAAACGTGCTCAAACCAATAAAACCCATGTACTATTGATAAAGCACCGACAGACCGTGAACTTCCGATAATTCTTTCGGTTAGTCCTACAGACAAAAATTATGCGGGCGTGCTATTATTTTGTAATAAAAAAATAGTATTAACTTGTTGTTAATAGTTTTCGACATAATTATTAAAAAAAAAAACTTATTTTTAAAATTATGAACGGAACCGTGCAACCGAACTGTGATTTTATTTTGTACTAGGAGAAGCATCAATACCGAAGAGGTGAATTGAAATGATGTTTTGGGTTCAGTTGGACAAAAATTCTTGTTCTAAATCCTTTTTCTATTCTAAGTTTTAATGGCAAATAATAATGTTTATTTAAGCAATTAATTCTTGGTAGGATACACGTAAGGATTCGATTTTTTATGATCAATTCAATGGTACGAGCTGACGATTTTTCGAAACAATTCGTTTTAATGCGATCTTCAAGCAAATCGATTCAATAGTAAGGTGAATCGAATCTCCTGGATCGTATGTGTAAAAATTATTATGATAAGGGCTCATAATAGTTCAAGTTCATGTTTGCCCAAAGTATTATGCTGACAATCATAAACAGCGAATAGGTAGGTTTATTTATTTCAAACAAGATCAATTACATACATAATTATGCCGACACTTTTTAGCTTGTCCGCATTATTTAAGTTAGCACTAAGCGAAGATTGAAACATTTGATTTTAACCGACTACATCTGTACCATCTGAATGAAAGTCATTTAATTACGCTGGAAAGGTTATCAATTATTAATATTATTGATTAAAAGTTTAGACGTACCTACCTGACTGGCAACTGTAAATATGTCACAAAATAAAGGTGTGTTAAATGTTGTTTAAAATTTTTTTGATTACGATTTTTGTTGAATTTTTAGTAGATCGATTCAAGAGCACGGGATTCGTTCTGTGAATCGATTAAAAAATCAATTTAAAGCAAAACATCGTTTATCCTTATGGCCACCAAAATAAAAGGATAGGAATAACGTTGGGAAATTCAATACAGGAATATTGTTTTTTAATTAAGTAGGTATTTATTGTGTTGTAGGTACGATGGTAAGGTGGGGTGGGTGAAAGATTACTATTTACTATGTAGATAATAATTATTTACAAAGTAATCTTCTACAAAAGGACAACTACATAAAAAACCAACAAGTGTGTAAATAATACGTGACAGTGCAAACAGGTACCTACCTAAATATTATTTCGTAAAATTTTAATACCTAGACCAAAATCAAAGTTTAGGAAAAGTCAGTATATTTTGTAAACAAAAAATAAACATGCGGAACCTTTTATTCATTTTATTCAGAAATACTAGGAGTAAGAGGTTTATTTTTACTCACAAATGGTTCACTGACACCGATCAGCTGATTTAGTGCTAGTGATGTGTTTATTTCAATTTGAAAAGTTCGGTTTCTGGTATCAATGTATTAAAAATTCTCATAAGTTCTGAACATGTAGATATAGGATTAAAAAACCCTTCCAATATCGTTTGATATCATCCAAAGAAGCCGTGCCTTTGGTATGTATATACCCTTTCCGTTACACGTTGTATAGCGTGAGGCGCGAGCGCGTCACGCACGGACAGTAAATAAAATTAAAACATTCACGTTTATGACAGCTAGACTGATGAAAATACGCATCGACATTGTTTGGTTATTATGAGCGATTCTAGATCGTCTAGTAAAGACTGCGACGATGTTCAGCGTTGTTATTAACCCAAATCTATTCAATTAGAAGAGATAACCGGGTGTGTCAAGTCATCGAGTGCTAACGGGTGCCTGGCTGACGGACCATAGAATGTAATCCCACGTAGTTTGTGTGGTGTGATCACTTCACCCGATTCCCGACACTAAATGTCGTGAATCGGGTGAAGTGAAGGTGAAGTGATAAGATCACGCCGCGCTTGCGCGTTAAGAAAGAAAGAAAGAAAGAAAGAAAATACATTTATTTTTAGTTTAGTCACTGTCATTATCACATTGCAGATTGCGTGATCACTTCACCCGTCACTGTCATTATCATATTAGAGATTTGTTTTTACATATTTAACTTGTAAGGCGTCATGTATACGAACATTAGGAAAATGCAATACAACGTCAAATAAGTGCAAATATTTTATCGCTCATCGCGCCCGTGTTCACTACACCTCGCCGAAGTTATGTTACGAGAAACTCGTGAAGTGATAAGATCACGAGATATTCAAGTGAATATAGTTTTAAATTGACTCTCAGCTGCCATAGTGGTTATTTATCTAAATCGTAACGCAAATTATTTATGTGTCGCGCTGTGTGCGATGATGGCATAATTCGGAATAAGCCATATTTCACGCGCAAGCGCGTTAGGTATCAAACTAAGGTTTTTTTTTATTTCGATAATAATAATAATAACACACCACACGCTGCATTTACTTGGCCTTGGCCCGTAAATGTAGCTAAAACCAGCCTAAGAGCTGAGAAGAAAAAACACTCAAAATAATAATAATAATACTTTATTTGCCAAAATGTAGGTGTACAAAATAGTATGATGTTATTTTAAATGTGGCCCAATTACATTCTACCATTACGTGTGGTGTGCAAATATTTAATTTCATAATATGCACATTAAATTATTAAAAATGTCAAAATAAAAATAAGTAAGTAAATGTCAAATTAAAAATATCTCAATCATAAATCAAATCAAAATCAAAATTTTAAATAAAAATATCTAAAAACCCAATTTATTGACATTACTTTTTTTCTTCGACATGTGACATAAATTCAGTAACAGTATAAAAACATTTTTCTTTAAGCCACTGAATCAGCTTTTTCTTAAACATAGGCAAAGGTAGTTCTTTAAAGGCGTTTGGTAATTTATTGTATACCTTAATAGCCATTATAAATGAATTTCTTTTATGTAAATCGAGCTTACATTGTGGCAAGCAGAGCCTATGTTTATCTCTAGAGGCAGCATTTCTTTTGGTTACATCCCTAGGCTTAGTAAAATTTTCAGCATGTTGTCGTACTAATAAGCACAATTCTTTAATATACATGCATGCTAACGGTAAAATGTTGTATTTTTTAAACAGTGGCTTACAGCTATCCATACATCCAGCTCTACAGATTGCACGCACACATTTTTTTTGTATCATAAACGCTTTATTGACATCCACCGAATTACCCCACAACAAGAGACCGTATGAGAGTACGGAGGAAACGTATCCGTGATATGCACAAAGAGCCGCTTCAGTTGAGACCGTGGCTCTTAATCTTCTTAGTGCATAGATAAATCTGTCCAGTTTGTCACAAACATAGTCGACATGCTTTTTCCAATCGCAATTTTGTTCCAATTGTATGCCCAGGAATGCAGCACTTACTACTTGTTCAATAATAGTGTCATTATATTCATTAGCCAGCTTTAATGGGTTTCTCCTGTGTGTTTGAAATTGAATCATTTTCGTTTTCTCCATATTAATTTGTAAGTTATTGGAGTTTAACCAGTGTATTATATTTTTGATGGCTTCATTAATCTCATACTCATAGGTGTCAACTCTTTCACACTTCACGACGAGGGTCATGTCATCAGCAAATAAGATCAATGTGTGGCGAGTGACATTTGGGAGGTCATTGATATATAGAAGGAATAAAAAAGGCCCCAATACACTGCCCTGCGGCACTCCAAAATTATTTTTCTGATAGTCGCTTCTATAAGACACTTTTTCGCCACTATGGATTCTGGAGATTTCCACACATTGTTGTCGGTTTTTTAAATAGTATCTTAACCAGTTGTTCGCTTTTCCTCTTATTCCATATGTATCTAACTTGTGTAAAAGCAATTCGTGATCTACAAAATCGAACGCCTTGCTCATATCCAAGAGGATTGCCGCTACTGGTAAGCCGCCTGGGTGACATTCTTCATTAAATTGAAACAAGCCAAAGACGTGGTACTGTTTTTTCTAAAACCAAATTGCTCATCTTTAAGTATACGCTGACTAATCGCAAATTCATGGAGCCTTCTCAGCATGATTTTCTCCAAGATTTTTGACATGATTGGTATCAAAGTCACTGGTCTGTAGTTCTTCATGTCAGATGCATTACCTTTTTTAAAAAGTGGCTTTACTATTGTTTTTTTTTAAATCTCTGGGAATGCACCTTCTTCAAAAGAAAAGTTTATTAAATAACTTAACGGTTGACAAATACATGAAGCGCACAATTTAATTGCCTTTGTTGTTATGTCATCCAGTCTTACTGCACTTGTATTTTTGAGATTTTGTATTATTCTAAATACCTCCGTAGCATCAGTAGGTTCAAGAAATATTGTGTGGTCATTATTACCATCGATAGTCTTGTTTATCTCGTCAACATTGTATTTAAAATTAGACTTATTGGTCGATTGTATGTAGAATTGATTAAATATGTCACTTATTTCCTTAGGGTCTAGGATTGTCCGGTTATCTTTAGTTATTACCTCAATTTGCGTTTTAGCGTTTAAATCATCAATATTTTCATTAATCACCGCCCATGTGGCTTTACACTTATTTTTATTATTGGCAATATACTTTTTACTTTGTAGCTGTCTGATTTATATATACACTTTTTGAGAATGTCACTATATGATTTATATTTTTTGTTTAGTTTTTGCCTCCTAGTTTTATTGTGTTGTTGACTAAGATAAAGAAGCCTTTTCTTTACGCACGATTTTCTTATGCCTTTTGTCAACCATTTGTGGTTTTCCTTATGAGATGACATCTTTTTAGAATATATTGGAAAGCACAAGTCAAAAAATAATTTAATAAGACCGTGATCGATTATTGAGTTCAGAGACAATAATTAGTTCCTATTTATTTTAACCCTTTTAGATATTTTTAAGGCCTAAATCCAACCATGTTTGTACATTTAAAAACTGACTTTTTAAATGTACAAACATGGTTGGATTTAGGCCTGTCTGTGTGCCTAAATTTTGTTTTCAACAATTAACCAGATTTGGTATTAACTAGTTAGACTACTTATTCCCGTAACACGTGCAAATATATTAATATTGTAGATATATACCTACTTAGGTAACTCGTCGATGCCACTATTAGAAGAATATTAATCAAATACTATTACAAAATTCAACGTTTCAACTGACACTCGCTCAGCTCGCATTCAGTGTCTCCCGGAAAAATAACTAATTTTTGATGCTAGTAACCCTTAAATGAAAAAGTGGTTGGTGGCAACCCTACGCCGAGGTGATGTTGCCATGGGTTACGAGATTCGAGTGGAGTGATATATGGTACATTCCGAATTGCACTGTAATCGACTACAGCGTGCTTACACCTTGACCTCAATTCTGCTGTATGGTATTTATCTATTATTCCCCGCATAATCTTACCACGCGGTACGGTTGTCAAGCGTGGTATGTTCAAACCGGTTTCGTTCATTGTGTCTTATAGAATACATTAATAGCAGATGTAGTGATTAGGTTATTAAGGAATTGACGTGGTTTCGAAGTAACGAATCATTAAGTGGTCATAGTGAATTAGGGCCCTTTTCCGAATTAGCGTGAACGCGATAACGATGTCCCGTGAATCGACATAGATGAAGTCATGCCATGTGCCTTCTTGCGATAACGCCGACCACCGTCCATGCCCTAAATTATTAACTATCACCGATCTTTAAACTAACGTGGCATTTTCGAAATTGTGCTACTGGCTACAGTCGCCACCTTACCAAAGAAGAAGAAATTCGTGGTGTATACACAAATAAATACTATAATCCAACCATGAGTACCTATTCAAGTGAATAGATATATTACTGACTCTCAGCTGCCATAATGGTGATGTATCTAAATCGGAAAGAAAATTATTTATGTGAGCGCTGATGGCATAATTCGGAATAAGCCATATTTCACGCCCGCGCCGCGCCGCGCAAGCGCGTTAGACGCCAAATTATATAAGTGAGCACTGTGAGCGATGATGACTTAATTCGGAATGAGCCATATTTCACGCCGCGCAAACGAGTTAGGCGCTGTCATTAGTATCAACATCAAGTGAAGTTTGTTTTGCTGTCATCGACGACCATGTACAGACGCCAGCACATCAAGCAACTACAATCTGTCAAATTTCTTTAATAGATTTTCAACTTTACCGTTAAAGTATAAGGTTCAAAGTAGATTGGGAAAATTTGACAGTTTCGGGTAGCTTGATGTGGTGGCGTCAGTACAATGTACGTATGGCCTGTTCGTATTCGAGTTCAGTGACAATAATTAGTTCCTAATTATTATAATGCTTTTAGAGATTTTAATGTCTAAATCCAACTGTGTTTGTACATTTAAAAACTCAATTTAGTCAGCCTACATTTAAGATAATATATAAGAAATTGTGCTAAGCATGTATTCAATGATTGGTGTACTTATTGTTCGTATAAGTACATACATAATACGTAAAGAAAGGCACATAGGTGTGTTCATGTTTTGGGCTGTCGAATTTTAGTTTTCCTGTATCCTGTTTTACACACTGTGTCTACGTTTCTTAGCCAACTCTCCTGTAGCAGGTCTGCTGGAAGAAATGACTAGATAAACGATGAAAGCAGTTCTTCTATCGAAACTACGTGGGATTACATTCTATGGTCCGTCAGCCAGGCACCCGTTAGCACTCGATGACTTGACACACCCGGTTATCTCTTCTAATTGAATAGATTTGGGTTAATAACAACGCTAAACATCGTCGCAGTCTTTACTAGACGATTTAGAATCACTCATAATAACCAAACAATGTCGATGCGTATTTTCATCTGTCTAGCTGTCATAAACGTGAATGTTTTAATTTTATTTACTGTCCGTGCGTGACGCGCTCGCGCCTCAAGCTATATAAGGACTTACTCACAGAGTACTTTTATATCTATGGACTTACTAGTCTAAGGAAAAAGAAAAAAAAACAACATTGAGATTCTGACTGCGCTTCTGTTTTGCTATTTCATTGTAAGTAAAACCCCACAAAATATTAATGTTTTGACCACTAAAATACTAGCTTTGAATTATATAAAAATATCAATAGGATTAGCATTAAAAACATTATTAAAATCTCGATTATGATTGTAAATGTTTGCTTGGTCAATCCCTAGCATCAGTGGGATGACACTGACAGCTCACTCCACGCAAGTATTCACGGTGAGATTTTTACAGAATCGACATGCAGTTAACCGATGTAGAAACCGCGCGTTTAGTCTATTTTAGCTACTTTCACAGCATTATGTCATTGCATTGACATTGAATCCATCTTTATTTTGCAAAGATGAGCTGTCAGAGCAATTTATAATCTACGTCCGTCGCCGCGAATCTCTCAGGGAACTTTTTAAAAGGATTAATATTATGACGGTACCTTGCCAATTCATTTATGGAAATATTATGTATGTAAGAAAAACATTACATATTTTTAATAAAATAAGCGATAGACATAATTTTAATACTGGAAATAAAGACAAAGTACATCAACCATTTTTCAGATTAGCCAAGGTACATACATCTTTTATGGGGTACTGTGTTAAATGTTACATTAAAATACCTTGTGATATATTGCAATTAAATTCCTCGCCCTCGCTCGCTTTTGATTTAGTAAGGGCGAACGTTTCAGCCTGCCAGATTGAATTTAACTTTAGGCATATTAATCCCATAACAGTAATGAAAGCTTTTAAGCAAATTAAGATCAAATTGACCGAAGATCTTTGGGGAATGTCCATTAAGGTCTGTACCTCCATAATTGAGACTATTGCGCCCTACTTAGCCTTAGTATTTAATTCGTGTATGGATCAAGGAGTCTTCCCCGACTTAATGAAATTCAGTAAGGTAATACCACTTTACAAATCCGGGGACAGTAAAGACACCAATAATTATAGACCCGTTTCCGTTTTGCCGGTTTTCAGCAGTGTTTGAAAAGATAATGCTTAATCCAATGCTTGATCATTTTAACATGAATAAAATCCTACACGATCAACAGTATGGTTTCACCAAAGGACGTTGTACGACCGACGCCGGTGTAACTTTATTAAAACACATTTTTAACGCGTGGGAAGAGGCCCAAGACGCCATAGGAATTTTTTGTGACCTGTCCAAGGCATTTGATTGCGTCGATCACGAAACCTTGGTTTTGAAACTTGAGCATTACGGACTTGGAAAACTTGCGCTCAGTTTAGTTAGTTCTTATTTAAGTGATAGACAACAACAAGTTCAAATAAATGGTGTCAATTCACTTGGTTTACTAGTAAAAATTGGTGTGCCACAAGGCTCGATATTGGGTCCTTTCCTCTTTTTAGTGTATATTAATGATCTACTCCATTTATTAAAAAATCAACCACAAATGGTGTTATTTGCTGATGACACTTCCTTAATTTTTAAGGTAAATAGACATGCTATGAATTTTGACGACGTAAATAACGCCCTACTTCAGGTCCAAAATTGGTTCACTGCTAATAATTTAGTATTAAATGGAAAAAAAACTAAGTGCATAAGATTTTCTTTACCAAATTTCAAGAGTAGTGATTGTGAGATAATATTGAATCAAGAGAAACTAGAATTCGTCGATGAAACTGTTTTCCTAGGGATCACGCTCGACTCAAGGCTACAATGGGGTCCTCATTTAACATCTCTTGCAGGACGGCTAAGTTCAGCAGCTTATGCTGCCAGAAAAATCCGTCAATTTACTGATGTAGATACCGCGAGACTGGTCTATTTTAGTTACTTTCATAGTATCATATCTTACGGTATTTTACTTTGGGGACGGGCTGCAGACATCGATTCTATTTTTATTCTGCAGAAAAGAGCTATCAGAGCCATATATAATCTCCGCAGGCGCGATTCTCTAGGGGAACTGTTTAAGGAAATTAACATCATGACGGTGCCTTGTCAATACATCTATGAAAACATCATGTATGTAAGGAAAAATTTACATCTTTTTAGTAAAAGAGGTGAAAGACATAATTATAGCACTAGAAATAGGGACCTATTAGTTCAACCAGGTTTCAGACTGGCTAAAGTAGATTCATCTTTTATGGGGTACTGTTTAAAATGTTATAATAAAATACCTCCCCACATTCTTCAACTGAATGAGACAAAATTCAAGTCTTGTATAAAACGCACACTATGCAGTCAGGCATATTATAAGTTAGGGGATTACATCGCTGATAAAAATGCCTGGCTCAATGCTGGTCCTGCTCCACAACCACAACTAATTGATTAACACATGAAAATACTGTTGGAGCTGCTGAAGATTGTAAGACTATCTTTGCATTGTATAAAATCAATTTCCTTTGTATTGTATAATTGCATAGCACAGATGTGAGTTCTACGTAAGTACCCTATAGCTACCATTTACCGGGTAATAATATGTCTTTCATTGACTCGAATGTGCCCTGGCAGCTGATAGTATGTCATGCTCACTCAAATGTCTCGCTGACGGTGGCGTGTGTGTTGGATCATTTAGCTCCCTTCAAAATGGTTGAGCTGAATGGTGCTGATTTATGCGTCATGTTCGTGAACGGGCGCCGCCGTCAGTTGGGGCGGGTCATCACTTAGCTGCCTCGGCTTATTTTTAATTAATTTATTTTTGGATTGTAGTTTGTTAAGTACTATTTGTTGTACTCTGTACGCTTTTAACACGTACGTCTTTCTTAATTTTTACATCGTTCTCACATTATATAATTTTAAAATCAAAAGTAATGATGTAACTAATATTTTTGTAAAATATCATTTAAAAAGCGTGTCCATGGAGTTTCTTGCCCGTTCTTCTCCATAGGTACCTACGCTTTGGAATGGGCAACTAGCTTCATATTTTCTGACTGACCGACTTCTTGACAATTCAAAAGTGCCTGTAAATGGTTTAATTGAAATAAATGCTTTGAGTTTGAGTTAAACGAAAGAAAATTTAAAACTCACATTAAACGTACACTTTATAAACAAACATACTATAAATTAGAAGATAATATTCAAGATAAGAACGCTTGGAAACATGCTGGTCCTGCTCCATGGGACAATCTAGAGTCTAGACAAAATCAAACTGGTTGCTAATTTAATTGTAAATTTATTCTTTTTTTATTGACAGATTTACATTCTGTAACTACTTCAACTCACGCCCTGACTTATTACTTGTAATTTTTTTTATTTAAATGGAAATCGTTTACTTTTACCATGTTTGTAAATATGTGAGCACCATGTATCTATCAGATAATTAATTTATATGTCATGGTTTCATTTTTAATTCTTTTACCTATTGTGGTATAGTAATTTTATTTTAGGTGCATCGTCTTTACATATTATTATTATATAATTAATGTATGCAAAATATTGTAAAACATTTTAAAAGAGTAACGGTGGAGTTTCTTGCCCATTCTTCTCCATACGAAAAATACCTTTTGGAATGGGCGACTAGAATCAATTCTATTTTGTTGTAATTTTTGACGTTCAAAAGTGCCTTATGTGCCTATTTGGAATAAATGCTTTGACTTTGATTAGTTTTCTATTGATCAACGTTGTCTACTCACGCTGAACCTGTAAGTTACAAGCTGGCATACATTCGTGCCCGACTGGGACTTGTAGAAAACGTGACTACATCGTCCTCGAACCAGAGTGCGTAACTGCGAATGCTGAGTTCGTGGTTGCCAAGCGTGCCGGTTGTGTATAGGCGTTTATTTGGTGGAGCAGGAAGCCTCGCGGGATCCAGGGCGAGCAGTTGAGCTCATTAGCGATTGTCGACGACACGCGACCGCAACATCTACATGAAACTGACGCCGTATACAGTACTTCACACGTATAAGCAATAGAAGTAGCGACCAATCACTTCACTTTGATTAGCTTTGCTATGGGGTAAACATGAAATATCACAAGGATAAGGATATTATTATGTATTACATTGTCGTTTGACCTCTATGCATGCAAAGCCTTGCCATTGTAATTTGAGAACAATTAAGAAAACAACCACTTCTCACGCAGGCTGTTCCCTATGTAGCGGTCAAGGAAACCAGTTTGGTAATAAGGAAAACCAAAATAACAATTCGTTAAAACAGAGGTAATCATGCAGCCGTTCACAACACGGAGACTAATGGAAGCTAAGAGAACAACCGCATTAGAACGTTACACTGGGATGATGATCGTGATTGAAACGAGGCTACGATATCACTAATGGTTTACAACCTCGAATTTGCTGGAGTTGGTCGTTTAGCTCACGAACCACATCTGACAGATTACATGGGGTTCGTGAGCTAAACCACGGACAACTAAATGAAGGATCACTACAACAATACAAGCTGACTTGTAAAACATTACACATGTTGATGGAGGGTATTCAGTATTCAAGTCTCGGTCCAAATAAGCGATGTAAAAATATTCCTTCATTTTTGAATTAGTTAGGCCGTCGAGGCTTTGGTGAAGGCAGGACAATACACATTAGTGAGCGAACTGTTGAGGGTGCACGTGCAGGTATAGTTTGTTCACGTTACGGTAGCTACGGACCCAGCCTGGGCAGTGAGCCTCGGACCTCGATGACATCCTGATGACAGTGACTGGCTCGACTACAACTACTAATTCGTATTGAGTAGCTATTAGCTAGTCCTCTGTAGCGTATTGCAGTGCGCGGTGCTCGTGTACATGCCTAGTCATCGCTATGTTTGCGCGCTGCAGTCTCGTGTCCAGTCCACGTTGTACATGTGCTGTTCATTACATTCAGCTGAAGGCACTTTCGCTAATAGATTACGAACCTTTTTTAGAACCTTCTGGAGAAAATAGATTGTTATGTCGGACCCCTACCGCCTAAAACCCCATGATTATATTTTCGTCAATATACGTAAACTAATTCTTTCACGTCACGTAGTCTCTTCGTATTTAATAGTTTCGTTTCATAGAGGTGTTAACTAGAAGCGAGTGTCATTCCTGGCAATGACTGTTAAATGAACAACTGAGCACAGTTATTCGCGTGCTCTATGCAAGGTGTTAACTTACAGCAAACACCACAAACTCACAAGCGATGTGCAAAGTGTGCCAACCTGTCTTTTTTACACTTTAGGTCCATAGCTCTTGGCAAAACGATTTCATTAGAAAAATTTACGTTCACTTGTCAAAGTGAACTTAAAATGAGTGAAACGTAAGAAAAGAATTATTATTGCCTTCTAAATATCCAGCAAAAAGTGTAAGTATAGCATCCGCAAGGCACTTTACATGCTCGCGTTTCTTACAACTCTCCGGTTCCGACTCTATTCACGATGAAACAGGTACCTACCTGTAGAGTGTAGACTGTACCTACACAACAAATATACGAGTTGGCGACAAAAAGCTTCATTAATATAACAAAACACGATAAAAACGAACACCGGCGCGGGGTCATTCGTCAAAATCATAATACCTAGTCATTAATCTTCGTGAGACTTGAATGGTTCACGTTGAGTGTGCCACTTTTAAGGAGCACACAATAATACTATACTTAATATTTGGGTAAAAATCGCCAACTGATTATGCTACACAGTGAATGAAACAAATAGAACCAACATTTCAGAAGTATACTTACATAGAATAGAATACTCTTTATTAGGTAAGTACACCAAATAAATTACAGACAAATGTAGAAATTTTACAAAGGGCGGTCGCGCTTGAGATAGATATTTATTCAAAATGGAAAAGTGAGTAGATGTGCACAAAGCTCAGCATCATCATTTCGCTATATTGAGGGGTTCATAACCCGCAGTGGGTGCGGAGGAAAGGGATGAAAAAGTTGCCAGACATGACATGAGTTAACCACACGGTTACGAGTACATATTGCATTTAAACTTTTTGATGTAGATGACGTTTTATTAGGATTCAGTAGGTACCAAAATGGTAAAACGGAACCCTTATGGTGAGACCCAGTCTGTCTGTCTGTCACAGCTGGATATCTCAAGAGCTACTAATACTATCAACTTGAAATTTGGAATAGTTTTAGATGACGTTTGCCCAACTACTTTGCAAATAAGAAGCAAATAATAAATTAATGTATATTTTTTCAACAGGGACTGAAAGGTGGTCTGAAAAATTCGAAGTGGGGCTACTAGGGCATGTGGGGGGTATCATATGAAAGAGCGAAGTTTGCACATTCTCAAACATTTTTTTTAGGCCGAATTTTTTTCGACTTTTGACGAAAAATGTAAAAAAAATACCGTTCCCCCTCTTATCTCCGAAGTTTGCAAAGAGAAAAATCTAAAATTATTCTATGTCATAGAAGTTTATGTAACAATTACAGGAAAAAGAAAAACGTAGTCTCTAAATAGCACACTTTTTCAGAAATCATCAACAAGAGTTACATTAGTTCCACTATCGGTCAAGAGATGGCGCTGACCTAAAACTTCAATATTCTATACCGGGCAGTGTTAAAATTCTCTGACGAATATAGGCCTCGCTGATGAAAAATTAAAAACATGGTGGTACGGAATCCTCGGTGCGCGAGTCTGACTCGCTCTTGACCGGTTTTTTGATATTATTTTACTGTCGCCGAAATCAATTTTATTTAATGACGTTGTGACTTCCTGTGTAGCTGCGACACCCGGGAAGTGAATCATCATATGAGTATGAAATATATACCTACGTTAGAAATGGTGTAAAATTATAAGAGATCGATCGATAAGGGGCTTACATGACCAAAAGCGTGGTCACTGTCGGCCTGCATAGAAAAGAAAGAGAAGCGCGATGACTCAACGCTGGTAATTTATTGCAAAATATGAAGCAATTATTTAATTACAACAAAATCTATATTTTGGACTAAAAAATTAAAACACTAGTATTTTAGTATGTAGCTTGTAGAATAATCTGACAAAAAATCGGAATGATTTTATGTATATTAGTATGGTTTTTATTGTAAAAAGAAAGATTTTAGAGGTATCTTCATGATTTTTTTCTATCGTATCAAATTAAGTAGTTGTATTATGTTTTCAACAGGGATTGAAAACCGGTACGAATTTGGGTTCCGGTTCTTCATTTCGGTTCTTAAAAAGGTTCTTCTTTTCGGTACGGTTCCGGTTCGGGTTCCGGTTTGGTTCTGGTTCCATAGTACCGGTTCCAAATAAAGGTTCCAATATACCGGTTCCGTATCATCCAATTTAAAGGTTCTGAAAGAAGGGATAATGTTTGACGCGTGGCTAGCGTATCTTTTCTTTCAGTTAGCCTTCGAATTATTGGTGAGTAGAAGTCTGTACTGTACAGTGTCAGCAAATATTGACAGTAATTTTTATTAGTTGTTTATATAATCTACAGTTACTGTTAATAAATTAATATAAAATGGACAAAGGTAAGTTTAATCGTATTTTATTCACTTAGATATTATCATCTCCTTTATTTATTGAATATACAGGGTTAATGGAAAAACACCAACAACCTCTTAAGAGGTCATTGTACAACAAACAAGTACACGAATGTATAATATAAATCAAACATTGAAACAAATATAGGGCGCACGCGTTGTTCATGCAACGAATGATGCGAATGATCTACAAATGCAATGTACCCCTCTCTCCTCTTACAAAATCTATCTTGCCGCTATTGTCCTGCGCTGAGCGGTATCGTATGAACTCGTTCGGTCTCGTACTCGTACCGCTAAAGAACCGGTAAAATAAAGGTTCTAATTTAGGTTCCGGTTCCGGTTCGGGTTCTAGCAACCGGAACCACTAAATACCGGTACTTTACCGGTATTTTAGGAACCTTTTCAATCCCTGGTTTTCAATACACTGTCTATCTAGCATATATCCTGAAGAATATCATATATTTTTCTGATTTTGTTTACTGTAGTCGATCGTATACTTTTATTGTTTCTAAAACTTGCGTATTTTTGCGTTTAGGTCCTGTAAGCCCCTTACGGTGTTCACCCAGCGGGTCCCAGCGTCGTAGACTCGTAGCGTGTGCGAGAGTGTGGAGATGCGAGCCGGACGAGCCGGTACAAAGCGTCGTAGACTCGTAGCGTGTGCGAGAGTGTGGAGATGCGAGCCGGACGAGCCGGTACAAAGCGTCGTAGACTCGTAGCGTGTGCGAGAGTGTGGAGATGCGAGCCGGACGAGCCGGTACAAAGCGTCGTAGACTCGTAGCGTGTGCGAGAGTGTGGAGATGCGAGCCGGACGAGCCGGTACAAAGCGTCGTAGACTCGTAGCGTGTGCGAGAGTGTGGAGATGCGAGCCGGACGAGCCGGTACAAAGCGTCGTAGACTTGTAGCGTGTGCGAGAGTGTGGAGATGCGAGCCGGACGAGCCGGTACAAAGCGTCGTAGACTCGTAGCGTGTGCGAGAGTGTGGAGATGCGAGCCGGACGAGCCAGTACAAAGATGCGAGCCAGACGAGCCGGTACAAAGATGCGAGTCGGACGAGCCGGTACAAAGAAACAACGTGTACGTGATCTTTCTTACGAACGTGTAAACACACTTGTTCCGAATATGCATAATAGTGTGTTCTGTCAACCAAAATCTTGACGGCCCTTGGCGGACGCGGAAGCAATTTGATGATTCCTTCACAACTCGCAAGGTGATTCGTAAAAAATTGACATTAAAATAACCGTAATTCGTCACAGCATAATTGCACGTGCGATACTTCCTGTAGTTATGTTATGATGTACTGGTCTAGAGCCTCGTCGTACACGTTTTTGGTACAATTTTCGTGTCGGGTCATGTTTGTGGTTCGGGTTCAGCCACTCCGGAGTCCTTCATAAGATGAGCGTCGGCAGACCATCACCCAACTTTAGGCGACTACATGAACTAAAGCGCGGTCACTATCGGACTGCATAGAAAAGAAAGAGAAGCGCGATGACACAATGCTAGTAATTTATTACAAAATATGAAGCAATTATCTATTTACAAAAAATCTATTGATTGGACTAAAAAATTAAAACACTAGTTCTTTAGTATGTTGCTTGTAGAATAATCTGACAAAAGATTTAGTATGGTGTTTATTGTAAAAAGAAAGTTTTTAGAGGTATCTTCATGATTTTTTTATATCGTATCAAATTAGTTGCATTATGTTTTCAACACACTATCTACCTAGCATATTATACCCTCAAGAATATCACATATTTTTCTTATATTGTTTACTGGAGTTGGTCATATACTTTTATTGTTTCTAAAACTTGCGTTTAGGGCCTGTAAGCATCATCCTTGTGAACTTATTTGTACAGCAGATGCATGACCTTATTGTCGGGAAGCGGATAAATTGAACCCGCGCGGTGCGCCGCGACGAAGCGCAAAAAGCTGCTGAACGATTGGTTCAGCGGAGTTAGCCTCATTTATTGGTTCTCCTATTGGTACCGAAATGTTGCCAGTTAAAAGTATGTTATCCTATGATTTATGAAGTTAGGGTGATAGCTGAACATCTTTTAAGGCCCCAAAGCACGCAACCAACACCATCTTAAGGTGTATAGATGGCTCACTGACCTTGTGCATGTGGGCGGAGCTAAACGCCCTACTCCCGAATACGTGAAATGTGTGCGGTAGCGCGCTACACTAAAACTACGATCAAAGAATATGAAGAGGCGCAGACATGCCGCACGTAGGTCGCCATTTTTGCCTACGATTCCAGAAGGGAATGGCGGATGCAAGGCTGATATATTTTGTACTAGCTGTTAATCGTCCGTATGGAATTTAACAAAAAAGTTATTGTTGAGTTCGCAGAGTTTACGATAACTTATTAAGGCGCTGTACTTAGTCAAAATAGGCTTCGCAAAACAATATTTTAGCCAAAATATGTATACATTTTAGAACAGCAAAAAAAAATGTTAATCTTGATCATATTTATGAGTGGAGTGTTCAAAACACGTTTTCGGTAAATTATAGAAAAAAATCATAAAATAACCATTAAAAAAAAGAAATCATAAAAGTCATAATCATCTATCATCATCATCATAATCATCTCATCATCATCATCATCATAATCATTAAAGTCATCAACACAACTCTCTAAGACCACGTAAGTCTCAAGAATAACTGTTTCATGAAATCATCATTCTTTGGACTTACGTGGTCTTAGAGAGTTGTGTTGATGACTTTAATGATTATAATTCTGTAAACACATATTTCTTACGGCCGCGATTCATATATTAATCAACGTACAACTTAATACTGTAGAGACTGTGTAGCTCTACCTTTAGAAGTAAATGCAGGCTGGTTATAATTGCCGGTGTGTTCCATTCGAACGTTCAAGAAATTGTCAAATATTTTTATTATGGTTTTTTTGTTTGGTAGGAGAAAGGTGCTAGAAATGACATGACTATGTAAAGTCGAGAATATACTTAATCCAAATCAAAGTATTCTTTTAATTATTTCGCGTAGCACCAGTAGCTACGCCTCACATATTGGTGGAGGCGCCGTCCTTATTCGTTGTTTCAGCAAATTGATATAAGGCGATACCCTATACCTACATCCACACGGGTGTTTTATAAGAAGAAAGCGATACCACTCCTCGCAGGCCAAGTAGAGAATAAAACAGGCGCAGAATCGACGCCGGAGTAAAAGCTAAGTGGTTGAATGTATTTATTTTATTTTAAAGAGTGAAATGGCTCAATTTTTCACGGGCACCAACGGTGTGTGCCTGGAGGAGTTTTTCAACCAATTTAAGGTAGTTGCCGCCTATAATAAATGGCGTGAGAGCGATTGGGCGCTGATATTGCGCGCATACCTTCAGGGTGCTGCCCTAGTTATACACAAATATACGTACCACGAAGGTATTACTTTTGATTTTATGTGTGATGTCTTACGAACAGAGCTCCCGTGCAGATGTCACAAGATGATTTATAAGGTGCAAAAAGAAGAGATTGCACAAAATCTGTCTAAAGAGGGCGGACCAAATAATGATGTAGATGATAATGCTTCTTTATTATTTAGTGGAAGACAAGATGACCCGCCACACGACGAGCAAGGCTGCGTAGAAAGCAGTGCGGAAGTTGATGGCGATGGAGAAGATGATGACGAGCGCAGCAGCCAGGGATGCAGCCCTGCAGAGGAGGAGAAGGAGCAGATGGAATTGGTCAAGAATGAACACGACGAAGAAGATGACGAATCGGGTCAGGCCATTCCATTTAATAATATAATTAGTTGTGTTTCAGAGCCTCTGGTTGAGCATGATGTTCACGATGTGGAAATGAATAAAAATAACATCGTTGTTGATCAGTTTATTGTGAATGGTTTTTCGATCGATGTCTCCGAAACAAAGGAGAATGGTCAGTTCGGGTTGTCAACTGAATTAAAGGAGAATGGTCAAATCGTCGCGGTGTCAGTTGACAATAGTGTGGTAAATAGTGTTACTGGGTTAGTTGAGAATGATGGGAAGGTGTGTGCATTCAGAAATGGTCATATGGAGGTGAAAGACAATTCTGCTAAATTTATAGACTCAGTTAAATGTTTTACTGTTGGGGTCTTTAATAGTAATGATTTTGTCATTCCTAATTTTGGTATGGTTATCCCTAAGTTTGGTAATATTATTTCTCGATGTGCAACAAACAATCTAATAAAAGCACGCTTAAAGAAAAGAATCCCGTTTGTTAGAAAAGCTAGGACTAAAGGCTCAATTCCAAAATTATTTTCAATTATTTATAAATTTATAAAAACATTTTCCAAAAAGTATCAACATTTTATAAAGAAGTTTTCATTTTTAAAATATAAGTATAAATGCAAGTTTAGAGATAAAAACCTTTTTAAGTTTAATTAAAACCTTTTCTTGTTAGGTTATGTGTAGATAAACTTTTATTGTCTGTTGTTGACATAATTATCTTGTCATTATAGTAAATATGTCAGTTAGATGTAAACATTATAATAATAATTTTAGTACAACTTATTAACATGTTTTCGTTTGTATTTATTCGCATATGCTGGGAAGAAATTATCGGACGCGGCCGGGAGCGTGTGAGGTGCCATGCCTCGCAGCTCTCAGAGGCCCGTGAGGTGCCATACCTGGCAGCTCCAAGGGGCCTGAGGGAGTGAACATATCGACGTCTTCAATGTTTTTAATTTGGATAGGCTGGGATAGCATGAACGTACTCCAGAAAATAGTAATGCGAGTTATGGGAGGAAATTGGTTTTGAAAACTGTGGTCACTCCTAGAGGGGGGGTGACAGATACTCAACTTAAGTTGAAACCAACTTTGCTAACGGGGCATAGCCTTCGCAAAGTGTGTTGAGTTGACACAATTGGTTCGGTTTGTGATAGAGCACCCACAGTTTAATCAGTATTGACTGATATTTCATGGAGATAGTATTTTTGAGAACGGAGTAGTTTTTTGAATTTTTCCTCTGGAGTATGGGCATATGATAGATATCGTCGATGAACCCTGGCCTCTTACGCTTTTCCCTCCCTCTGGCTTACACCGTCCGATGGGGTAAAAGAGTTTGAAGTTAAGATCATTTATTTTTTCTTAAGCCTCTTCCAGGCTGATGTGAACTTTCACGTCAACTGTTTTTATTAGGAGGCCACGTCGCATCTTTTTCACCAGTTTTGGCGCGACGAAGTTTAAGCATGACGACATTAGTTTGTGTTAGTGCAGGTGGGCACTTATAAATGTAAACTTACCTAGCACTTAGCGAAGTGTTGGATACGCGGTTCGTTCGTCCTGACTTAAGCTTTCTCTTGCAAGGGTTGGACCTCACCTTGTAAACTTAAGAGTCTGGTGTTAGGTAATGTTTCTGATAGGATAGGCAGGAAGGGCTTGGATGTTCGAATGGTGTGAATAAAAGTCTGGTTTGGAAATGGAGTTATGCCAATACTTTTATTCAAAGGTGGGCGTAGCTCATGTAGAGACTGTGTAGCTCTACCTTTAGAAGTAAATGCAGGCTGGTTATAATTGCCGGTGTGTTCCATTCGAACGTTCAAGAAATTGTCAAATATTTTTATTATGGTTTTTTTGTTTGGTAGGAGAAAGGTGCTAGAAATGACATGACTATGTAAAGTCGAGAATATACTTAATCCAAATCAAAGTATTCTTTTAATTATTTCGCGTAGCACCAGTAGCTACGCCTCACAATACTGACCAAATTCCAAAAAACCTAAAAAAAATTGAATTTCGCGGGCTACCCTAGCGCTTTCGCCTTAACTTAAGTAATTATAATAAAACTAGCGACCCGCCCCGGCTTCGCACGGGTGCAATGCTGATACTAAATACACTACAGAAAAACTGTGAACGTTGTATATAAAAACATAGCGGCCCGCTCCGGCTTTTTTATAGGCACGCTCTTGCCGCACCGGGCGGCCGGCCGGTACCGCCGCAAACGCTACGTCCCGCAATTTTTAAATCTGTAATATCTTCGAAAATTTTCACTTAAATCATACGGTGTAAAGGGCCATGTAGATCTATATTAAATGAACAATGTATTCAAGGTATTTAATTGGTTAAGGATTAATGCTGTATTGGTTAAAATCGCTTCGAAAATTAGCCATTATTTGTCGTAAAAAGTAAATGACAAAAAAAATTTATTGTGGGTTATCCATAAGAGATAGACATATACCATCACGGACTTTTCTGTAGACCTTTTCAATGTGTACAATACTTAGTACATTATTTTGATAAAACTCGTAGGGTTCAGCCTGCGTTTGCAATGCAAGCGGAAAAAATGTAATTATTTACGACATCACATTAGAAACCTCAAAAATAACAGTACTTCTCCACTATTTAATGGATGTTATTATACATATAAACCTTCCTCTTGAATCACTCTATCTATTAAAAAAAACCGCATCAAAATCCGTTGCGTAGTTTCAAAGATTTAAGCATACAAAGGGACATAGGGACAGAGAAAGCGACTTTGTTTTATACTATGTAGTGATGAGTTCTTCCGATATCGAAAATGAGAGACTGACTCCGGAATCATTTCGTTCTAAAGCAGCAGTTATAGTAGATGATTTGTTGCCGCCAAAATCTCGGGAGTTGTACCTGAAAACATACAATTGTTCTGCGACTCGAAATCCACGAATGGCGCCAATTTCTTCTCTGAGTGCATATTTCTTAACTATTTCAATGAATTAACCAAGACTAAGAAGCCGTCGACACTTTGGAGCATATATTCTATGCTAAAAGCCACAGTGAGAATCAAACACAACATTGATATTTCAAACTACTCAAAGTTAGTGACATACTTAAAACGGCTATCCGAGGGTAATAAGCCAAAGAAATCTGAGTGCTTAGCTCCGAAAACATTGAACGTTTTCTAAATGATGCGCCTGACCACAGTTTTCTGGCCGTAAAAGTACCTACTTAATATATGTATGTATATTTATTTACAAACCTACTGTGCTTCTAAGGTTTTCCTGTCAATACATATTTTTTAAATTATTGTTCACAGGTTGTGCTAATTTTCGTCGTGAATGGAGCCTGTCGCAGTAATGAATTATTACAGATAACTATAAACGACATCCAAAAACACTCGGATAATTTATTACTTATCGTTTTAACTGATACGAAAACTAAAATTGATAGAACGTTTGTAATACGCCAAGAATACGTAAAAATCGTCGAAAAATATCAAGCTTTACGGCCCACTAATAAAAAAACCGACAGGTTTTTCTTACAATACCATGTACTCGCCAACCTATTGGAATCAACAAAATAGGTGCGATGCCAAAAGAGATTGCCAGTTTCTTAAATCTATCGAATCCCGAAAAGTACACAGGACATTGCTCCCGAAGAAGCTCTGCCACCCTTTTAGCAAATTCAGGTGCTGATCTTATAGAACTAAAACGCCACGGAGGGTGGAGGTCCAGCACAGTAGCAGAAAGTTATATCGAGGATTCAATCGAAAATAAATCGAAAAGATGCAGCCGGACAGTTGAAAGTATAAATCTAAAACCGTCTGCTGTTGAGCCTTCTGCGCCACTATCTCCGGCGCGCCCTTCTACATCGAAAGGTTGTGAAACGACTACATTACAGCTGTGTCAGCAACAGCAACCACAAAATACGGCGACTTTGCCAAATACCCAAGTGTTGTCTAATACAACAGTTTCAAACCCAAACCAGCCTATAACACTAAATTTTAAAAATTGTTCTAATTTTACTATACATTTTTAATTATAATTTAATATTTAATCCTTTGTTATTATAATACTGATTATATAATAAAAACTGATAAATATAAATACCATGCTCCTTTTTATTTTCTCACAGTCAATGGTAAAAAGTAGAGTACACAACACGTGAATAAAAAAATTTTCTCGGTACTTGTATTATATCCCTCGCTCCGCTCAGGATTCTAATCTAGAATCCCTCGCTACGCTCGTGATTCTACTCTAGAATCCTTCGCTGCTCTCGGGATCCAACTTCGTACCTCAAACTAAATTCCCTTTTTATTCACTTGTTGTATAATCTACTATTATGTTACTGAATGAGATATAATATTTCGCATGGTATTACTATAGCAACATTGGCACAATGGCTATAGTCTTAGGTCAGGGAACGAGAAGTCGGTAGTTCAAACCTTGGGTGCAGCGATATATCCTTTTTGTATTCGTTATTTTGTTATATCCTTTTTGTATTCATTATTTTGTTAAAACATTACTTGTAAGGTGAATTTATAACGATTCGCTCCCGTTTATGGATGAGTAATAAAGTTTGCAACGTTTGAGACAAGCACGGAACTCTCAGGCCATTTTATTTTGACTATTTAGAAAATAACTACTCACCCACAATTAAAAAAAAAAATTGTTTTCAAACACCTTAATTTATAAAAAATGAGCGTTCTTAGTCGTCAATCTACGAGTATTTGCATTAGGTACTGAGTTTATTGATTACTACTACCTTCTCATATTCTTGTGCGGATTTATTTCTGTGGATCCAACCATGCAACATTTATCAATGTTTAAAAAGGCAGAAATTGTTGTTCTGCATGAGCAAAACATATCTATAAGTAAAATTGATATCGGTAACTGTTAGATATTAAGTTGATATTATACCTACTTCAACTTATCTCACCTTTCAATGTTTACGTAGAAATAAATTAATGTAACTTATGTGCAATACCATAGTTAAATAATAATAATAATACCTGTTATCATAAAATGTATTACATTTTTTTCACAGCACACACCAAATTGAACCTTAAAACAACCATTGTAAGGAAGGAACATATTGGGAGAAACTAGAGGAATCATTTGCTCATTCAAACCAACACCAAATAATAATAATATGTTTACCTAATAAAAAATCAAGTTATTTTAATGGTTTTATTTAATTTACCTTTTTACTTTTTTGCTGGAGTGATTTTATTGGCCACAAAATTAATTTAATAACAAAAAGTAAGAAACTGCAAAACAAAATTCCTCTGCTGGGATTGAACTCACGTCGTCGAGCTTACATCAGTAGCTAACGCAGGCGCATACACCAATTAGCTATGGGAACTACATATGTTATACTAGTCTAAAATGTTGGGTCAAATTCCTTCATTGTGAACCCGTTTATTTTATCTCTAACCGTGAATGTATAATACGTATACGCACACAATAATAATGACAGATACCGATGTGTGCGTGATGTAAACTAATTAGCATTGCCGACCATATACCAAAATAATATTTTTTACAATTTTTGTCTGTCTGTCCGTCTGTCTGTCTGTCTGTTTATTCCGGCTAATCTCTGAAACGGCTGGACCGATTTTGACGGGACTTTCACTAGCAGATAGGTGAATAAGAAGTAACTTAGGCTACTTTTATTTTAGAAAAAAAAAGAAAATAGGTTCCCATCAAAATAAATTAAAACCATTTTATTTTAGAAAAAAAAAGAAAATAGGTTCCCACGAAAAAAAATTAAAACCAATGAAACGAAATATTGAATAATATCCGATTCTACTACCCCGATTCGATTCTAGTACTATGTACTTACTCCCTAAGTAACCAAATGTAAACAAATCATAATTTAAAGAAACGGAGTATAGTTATGTTTATAAGTGGATCCTATACGTGAAGATTCCTTAATCTCAATAGAAATTGATTGAATAAATAATAAAATAATATAGTGTTTTTGTTTTAGCCCAAGAAAATCGCACACGAAATTATTAAAAAGGCTAATACGAAAAACTAAAAATAAATAATAATTAAACTAAAAATGCAAAAACTATCAAAATTAACTAAAGAATTTCATTAAAATTAGCATAGGTATTTCTTTACGCGGAATACAGAATTAATAAGTTATCGTAAACTCTGCGAAATCAACAATAACTTTTTTGGAAAATTCCACGCGGACGAAGTCTCGGGTAACAGCTAGTACAAAATATATCAGCCTTGCATCCGCCATTCCCTTCTGGAATCGTAGGCAAAAATGGCGACCTAAGTGCGGCATGTCTGCGCCTCTGCATATTCTTTGATCGTCGTTTTACTGTAGCGCGCCACCGCACGAGTTTTACGTATTCGGGAGTAGGGCGTTTAGCTCCGCCCACATGCACAAGGTCAGTGAGCCATCCATACACCTTAACAGCCGCCTAAGCAAACAAATGACAAAAAAAAACTGGCCAAGTGCGAGTCGGACTCGCACACGAAGAGTTCCGTACCAAAAGGCAAAAACGCCGAAAAAACACGTTTGTTGTATGGGAGCCCCCCTTAAATATTTATTTTATTCTGTTTTTAGTATTTGTTGTTATAGCGGCAATAGAAATACATAATCTGTGAAAATTTCAACTGTCTAGCTATCACGGTTCATGAGATACAGCCTGGTGACAGACACACACAGACGGACAGTGGAGTCTTAGTAATAGGGTCCCGTTTAGCCCCATCTCGGCACCCATGAATTTATTTATCATGCCTACGAAACATTCATTCATTTTTTCTGTTTGTCTCTGTATCACACAAAGGATGACTGGTAGAAAATGCCTATGGCATTAAGTCTGCCTCTGTACATTTATATGCTTGAAGTATTAAATAAATAAACATTCCCATCTTGGCACCCTGTCCTAAATCATTGTTAGGTACACATAAAAAATGGAAACACAGTATCAGCCGGTCGATTCTGTAAAAATCTAACCGTGAAAGCTTAGGTGAAGTGAGTTTGTTTTTGCTAGGAATTGACACTATTGACAGCTCACTCCACGCTCACTTCACCTAAGTTTTCTCGGTGAGATTTTTACAGAATCGCACCGCAGTATAGTAAGTAAATCAACTTGATTATTTATTAAATCAAAATACATATATTTTTTTTAATTACCGTTTATAAAACAAGTTCAATTTAAAATACTATTGTATAGTGGACACCAAACAAAATGGTAAATAGGCAGAAAACCAAGCTTATGGTGATAGATCGTGCGGGAAAGCTATCGGGCGCCTATAACATCCAAGGCATCGATACTGTGGACAGTTTTATTTATCTAGGCTCTAATATCAATAATGAAGGCAGCTGCGTCCCAGAAATAAAACGACGGATAGCCATGGATAAAGATGTTATGACACGCTTCCAGATCATCTGGAAAAATCTTTCAATAAGCTTTAAAACTAAAGCTCGTTTGGTCAGAGCATTGGTTTTCCCAATTTTCCTCTATGGAGTTGAAACGTGGACAATCCGAGCAAGAGAAAGACAGAGGATAGATGCATTCGAAATGTGGTGTTGGAGGCGGATGCTCCGAATACCATGGACAGCCAAACGCACAAATGTGTCTATCCTTTCCCAACTCGATGTCAAGGCTCGATTGTCTACAATATGCCTACAGCGTATTCTGACCTATTTCGGACACATAATGCGAAGGGGGGATAGCAGCCTTGAAAAGCTGGTTATTGTTGGCAATACCGAAGGAAAGAGAGCACGAGGCCCGTCGCCAACACGATGGTCCGACCAAGTGAAGGAAGCTACGGCCACAAGCAATTTTCAGCAGGTGATGATGGCAACTTTGGACCGGAGTAGATGGAGGCAGATTATCCGCTTAAAAGGGTCCAGTGACCACGATCCTCAGTAATGAGGGACCGATTGAAGAAAAAGAAGTATAGTGGACACAAAGTCACACAAATATTTTTATGGGACTTTCACAGACAAACCCTTGAATCGTTTTAATTAAAGGCTCCATTATCTCTGCCTTGGCAGTAACTTGACAAATCTTAAAATATTTATGAAAAATTTACGGTTCATATGAATCAAATCAGCTTAGCAGTACCAGTATAATCGGAACGTAGGCAAGTATGGGCGTCCATACTTTGAGGTCTTTCATACTGGTACTGATGCTACTGGTAAAATTATCAGTCTTAAAAATATCTGTAATAATAAAATCCCAGCAAGTTAGTTCAACTTTTCATGCAAAAAACAAAGTACTTAGGCATAATTGCAAACTATTTTTTTTTAATATTACACTAATCAACAGTAATAAATACAATATTTTTTAATCTTTTATGGAAGTTTAAAAAATATTGTATTTAATTCAATAATTAGAATAAAATTAAAGAATAGAAGAGAATTATGTACAATAATAGCAATAATTAATTTTAATCATTATCAAAAAAAAATCAGTTTCTTTGTCGTCGTCCAGGAAATAAATATGGCAATTATAGAAGATTATGCAACTCACTATGCAGCTTTTAAAATTTATCGAACCATTTTCATAATTTGCTACAATTTTGTTGATTTTGGCATGAGACTACGTATTTCTCTTTTTCTTGGAGAAATTATCAAATAATACATTGACATGCTCATTTAATACTAAAGGATTTTTAAAACAATATTTACTAATTTATTTTACAATATGGCAATATGTTACTACGAACTAAAAACATAAATTTTAAAACGCCATGCTCATGCTTTGAGATTTTCCAAGTTACTGCAGAGATAATGAAGCCTCTAATTAAGGTCATTCAAAGGCCTGTCTGTGTAAGTCCCATAAAAATATCTTTTACTTTGTCCACTAAATACTAGTATTTTAAAATTAAACTTATTTTATAAACAAACTTTTCATAAATATTTATTTTGACTAAATATCAAGTTGATTTACTCACTACATTAATACTGTGTACCCATTTTTTTATATGATGTGTACCTAACAATGATTAATGACAGGGTGCCGAGATGGGAATGTTTCGTAGGTATTATAAATAAATTCATGGGTGCCGAGATGGGAAGGTGCCGCCTAAAGGATGGTCCCATATAAACATAGCAAGTAGTGTTAGACGAATTTGTGTGGGGTAAGTACAACTTAAAAGTGAAAAATATAAACGTTTTTACAAAAAAACACAACCGACTTCCAAAAAGACTACAAAGTGAAAAATAAATTTAATTTCGGAAGTTGGTGGCAAACAACGAAAATGCGAACCCAACGACACCGACTTTCGTAATTAAAGTTATTTTTCACTTTGTAGTGTCTTTTTAGGGTTCCGTACCAAAATGGTAAAACGGTTCCGTTATGGTGAGATTCAGTCTGTCTGTCTGTCTGTCACAGCTGGATATCTCAAGAACTACTTGTAAGGACATGCCTTTGCTGATCCCCATTAAAACAGTCGTCGGTCCAGTAACATGTCACGTTATGCAAACAAAGCATTGATATTCTAGTAACTAAGTAATTTAAGTTAGCAATACGATTTGTATGTTATAATTAGTCATTAATAAAAGGAATCTTGGAATGAACAGTTGTTTCCATCTGCAACCTACCCTTATGGATACACTTCATGGCGACCCTGCCTAAAAAGAACAATTGAAGAAATGACAACCAAAAATTAAGACGAACTCGAGCAAGTAACTCAAGAAAGAAGCACCAAAGAAACATCAAGAAAGAAGATGGGAAAAACTTATTCAAAAGAAGAAGTAGTAATAGCTCAAAATGCAAACGGAGAAGCCAATGCCAGCACCAGTCAAAACTTTGGACCACTGATCAGTATTGAAAAAATACTTTTGGTCATAATACTGATCGTTTTACTTGTCGGAGCACTATATTTCATCGCCAAAATGCTATCAACTTGAAATTTGGATTAGTTTTAGATGACGTTTGCCCAGCTATTTTGCATATAAGAAAAAAATTTTTTTTTTAATTGCAACAGGGACTGAAAGGGGTCTGAAAAATTCAGAAGTGGGGCTACTAGAGCTTGTGGGGTATCATATGAAAGAGCGCAGTTTGCACATTCTCAAACATTTTTTCTTTTTTTTTTAATCCGGATCGTATTTTTGATGAAAAATGTAAAAAAAATACCGTCCCCCCTTATGTCCGAAGTTTGCAAAGAGAAAAATCTGAAATAATTCTATGATTATTATTTATTTATTTTACTATTTATGTACACACACAGACACGAAATAAATCAAAACAGAAAAATAGGTACAAAGGTGATGCTTATTTCATAAGAAATCTCTATGTGATAGAAGTATATGTAAAGATTACAGGAAAAATAAAACGATGTCTCTAATAGCACTGAACATCAACAAAAGTTACACTAGTTCCACCATCGGTCAAGAGATGGCGCTGACCTAAAACTACAATACACCTCAGTGCGCAGTGTTAAAATTCTCTAATGAATCTATATTCGTTAGAGAATTTTCAAATGGTTTTAAATTTTCATCGGCGAGGTCTATGTCTCCCCGTTGAAAATTTAAAACCATATTATGTCGGTGCGCGAGTCCGACTCGCTCTTGTCCGGTTTTTTTAGAAGCCGGTTGTGTTTTTTTTTTGTAAAAACATTTTTTTGAAGTGAAAACTTCTTTAGCGGCGCTGTGTACTTTTTTTGGAATGGGTAAAAACTTCTAAATTCGCGTCAGGTCACGTGACCCTGATCGAAAATTCGTAAGACGTAAAACGTCAGACGTAAAACGTAAGACGCGCGTTGTTGAGGACAGCGCCATCTATGCACATCGGGAAGAACTACGAGGGCCTCGCGTACTAACGTCAGACGTAAAACTTAAGACGTGCGTTGTTGAGGACAGCGCCATCTATGCACATCGGGAAGAACTACGAGGGCCTCGCGTACTAACTACGTAGGCCTCGCGTACTAACTACGTAGTTCATCCAACAACGACGAGATGGCGCTGAACCACGGATATATAACTGACGACGAGCAAATCTGAATAAATTCCTTTCACGAGAAGAATAAACCAGTCACTTTGGTCATCATACCTGATTTGCAAAAAACCCTATAAAATAAGGAACACACCTTAACACGCGTGTTTTGTTTATAAGACGATTCACAAAATACACTCGTAATTGTTCAAGTTTTCACTTCTGTCGGCACTACCGGAGTGCCAGTGTTTTTTTTTCTCATCAACACTCGACCACCTAGAGCCTGAACAATTAATTCGACGCTATCAATATACGATTATACGTATAAATAAAAATAATGATCGATTCGCTTCGTCCATTCAATATTCAAAGGTTATTAACCATTATTATGACCGAACTTATCTTTACTTAGATGATTAATGAATTACTGCATTTCCTTAACGATGTAAGCAATCATTCTGTGAACTAGCGTGACGAATCAATGATCATTTGCGATTTCCAAATAAACGCTCCCGCTGTTATAATTAAAGTCCTGTTAAACATACATAGCTATTGAGAGTCCCTTCTTTTAGTGGAGGGTTATCAGTTAGCCTATTAAGTTCTGTGTGTCTGTCCCATCTTACCTCCCAAAAGGATAATCCGATTTCAATATAGTTATTTTTTAAAAGATTAGAAGGCTGTTTTTTTAGGTAGTTCATAGCTATGTTTAACGAAAATCTATTCAGCCATTTAGAAGATAACCTACATTGTGTCTGTGATCACTGATCTCTGTCAATTTGGTACACTATAATAATGTGGTTCCCTTGACTTGGCCTGATACTACAGCCACCAGGAAAATCTGCAGACAAACTCCTAACACATTCAGTTGGTCTTGACTTAGACATGAGTCTGATAATGGAGCAGGACGGAACTCGGCCTTACTAATCGTAGACACTCGTTTGGACTCGTTGATCTAGATGAGTAGGGTGGTCGTTTATTCTCCGATCATATGAATCCATGGTTGTAGAAAAATAATAATATAATGTAGTCGTAGACAAGTAGGTTTGTATGTACGGGATTTGGAAATCGTTTGTCGTGAATGTATTGCGCGCCGTAGTTTACGACTGCCGTAACAACATCTAGCTCAGTATCGAGCGCTATCGCTTTATGAGCACTGATGTCTGATCACATCCTTTAACTATTTACCCACGTTGTCATTTTGTCACACTTACAATCAGGCTGCCCCTGTCGGGCCGGCGGCGTGCGTTATGTATGTGGTGACACGCCATAACTGTGATCCGACATTTCTTTATGTTTATGACATACACAATGTGTGTAACCACTGACCTAAACTGATGTGTGTGACGGCATAGACTTCGCGACCTATAAGACAACATTGTACCTACGCGATTCGACTGCAAGCTCCACAAAGCTAGCCGCCAATGAAACGAGATGGTAATAACACAACTAGCCCGTGTAATCACATGAACAATTCAACACATCTAATAAGCGCACTATAACGCACGTGCTTGTTAATCGTTCACTCTCTATTATCACACCCGTGTACAATTGCTGCGTATTTCCGGCCGGTAAAAATGGTACTTTCCGAAAAACTACGCCGAGTAAGAAGCCGGTACTTTATTGACCAAAAATAACTAAGTAGGTAGGAGTAAACAAACAGATACTTAGGGAAGGGAGGGAGGGCTGTTACACAAGTATCTGATTAGTTCCACATACAGCACAAACTAGAGCAACTAGCAGCTATACACAACATCCCAGTTTCATATTATAAACTAGAATGGAATTGTGAAAGGTACTACTGGGAGTACTGGGTAGATATTTATTTGAACGTGTTGAGCCGTTTGTACGAGTTACTGACTGGATGACAATGTAAAGTGAATTGTAATCTCTCTTTTATGTATAATAAATAATTCTGTTTAATCGCTAATGGCCCATTGGCTACGCAGCTTTGAAAGGTTCTACGTCCCACTCTCATGATTACGAAAGTTTGGCATACGCGAATAGCGACATTGGGCTAACACTGCGATGAATAAGTGCTGCTACCTATGGATATTTGGAAGGAGTTCTCCTCCGTACCGAAATAAATTACTGAAAAGCAACTCACCATTTTGGCGAGCATGGCGTCCATCTGTGGCTGATGCGTGGCGGTGAGCAGCTGGCGGATGCGGCTGGCGTTGGCGACGCACTGCGCCATACAGCGCTGCAGCGCGGCGGCCTGGCGCACCAGCGACGCGCTGAGCGGCGCGTCGGCCCCAGGCGCGCCCGCGCCGCGCAGCGCGCTCTCCAGCACGTGCGCATGCTGCGACACGTAGTCCAGGCAGCGCCGCAGCTCCGCCGCCTCGCGCCGCTGCCGCTCTGCAACAACGTCAACACTAGCAGCTGATACTCAATTCTCCTTCAAAATCTAGTCGCAATCTCTTCTCAGCTACAAACAAATGTCAAAAACTCGTCAAAAATGTAGGGAAATTAGATCTATGTATTTTTGATAAATTGAGACTGAGATCAGACTGTAAACATTGTTAAAATTACGAGAATTGCCGCTCTGACCTCATTTACCTTAATGATCACTACATCATTACCTTACTGATTGAAATTGTTGCCACATTGCCATTGTAAAGTAGTACTAAGTTTTTGGAAATAAAATTATTATTATTTATTATTATTATTACTGATCACTACATCACTCAGACTTCAGGTTGCTGTCAGGTTCAATCCCTATCTGGCAGATGTAGCCTGCCCAACCGATGTAATGTCAATCCAAACAGCTAACTAAGCTAACGCTGGCTCAATCTAGGAGCTGGTTGTTGCCAACCATCATAGGGCCAGTTGGCCATTTTGTGAGTTAGTTCAGTAGTCTATACTAGGATGAAATGGATATAGATTATTTTAAGCTGTTGTAAGCTTGTGAAACATTTTTTATGTTTTTATATTATTTATGGAAGTAGAAAACATGTTGCGCCAACCCCAAATAAATTGGGATTGTAACATTTAGTTAAAATAATGTTAGACCATAATTTTTTTAAGCTAAATATTACAAAAGTCATCATTTTTTATTAGAACGAACATTATTTTGTTGCTACTAACACTATGGACTCATGTCTGAAATAAAGAATTTGAATTAGCACAAAAATGAATAAATACATTATCAATCTCATTTTAACTGCTATATAATAATAATCATTTTATTATCAGGCAACTAAGGCCCATAGATAAAATACACAAAATAATCTTATACAATAATAAACTAATACATGATATTAAAAAACCTTAAAACTATGACTATACACGTAACGTTGTCGGCATCGTGTTTCGCTGATTTGCTGGCCGAAATAGCAACAACCAACAATCTAGGGTAGAGTATTGGCTGTTGTTATTTGCTTTTGCAAGTTTCTAAAGTAGTCTGACGGAGGACAGGGATTATTCACATGTTGTGGCCATGATGGCACTAACAACAATCAGTTGGTGCTGGGGCTCCATCATTTCTGACAATTGCTAGATACATCCACAAAGTAGAAATAAACAGATTCTATAGTTGCATACTAGTAAGGTACACACTGATAAAATGTATAGATGAATAAATACGGTTTACCCAACTGAAAATTGTAGTATACTAATACATAAAAAACACGATAATTTAATATCTTTCATTCAAAACAACCAGTTTCATTTCCCAAATTAAGTAGTAATTGGCGCAATTCATTTACCATGGAAATCATAGATTCTCTGGGTTCTTCTCAAATATTTCTCTTCCTGCAGCTGTCTGTCGACCTGTGCCTGTTTGTCACGAGCCTCCAGCACCTCCAGGAACGAAGAAAACAAGGATTTTCTTTCGTTCGTGTTTGTAACGGTTTCTTGCATTGTGATAGTAAAAAAACGGCGATTGTTAAATGACAACTAAAAATGTAATTAATTATTCAAATATGCTTTCGAAATCTGAACGGTATATTTCAAATATAAGAACAGGAAACAAACGAGTTGTTAAATTATATCGAAATCAAATTCAAAACCACACAACCTCCACACTCGCCTCACTGACAACAACTGATCATAGATAATATATATGATAAAACATAAAACAAACCACCATACCATAGCACAAAATAATTGCTTTTTACGCGTTGTTGCCTAGCCGCCGCCGGCCGCGCCGTCTCTATCTGAACAACACTTTCGTTTCGTGAGACAGTTTGGTTTTCATACATTGCTACAGGGATCTTTTTGCGCATGAATGACGTTGATACGAGAGCGCTCTTGGTAAACATTTGTACAATGGGGTTAAAAACTGAAAGTTCATTATAGGTGGCAGCACTGTTCAGCGTCTAAAAGATGCCATGGTTTTGTTTACTTTGGTGATCACAAAATTACGAATTGACGAAAATTAGATAAACATGTATGCGAGTCGCAGTGTAGTAAGGAAAAGGGAAGTGTCTACTACTGGTAAAAAAGCAGCTGTAGTGGAAAAGTAACTGAAATAGGAATATTTTATAATTTATAGGTATTTTAAGTTTGTTGACTTTTAAGTTCTTTTTTTATTGAAGATTGGCAGGAGGCGTCCGACAGAAACAACTTGAAAGGAATTGAAACCAACAACAACGAGTATGATCTTCCTGGCTAAAAGATAAAACGGCAAATCTCGTCTTCATGGTGAATGGGTTCACCATGAAGACGAGATTTGCCGTTTTATTTTTATCGACTAGACTAGGCCTATGTTTACCTACATGCTGACTATTTTCATTTGTCCTTGGTATGAGTAGGCATAAAAAATAAGAGAAAAAAAAAAGATTTGTTGTTGTTAAAATTAAGAATGCTGAATCTTGTACTACGCCAGCACATCAACCTACCACAATCTGTCAGATTTTCCCAATCAACTTTGAACCTTATGCTTTAGCGATAAAGTTGAAAATCTATTGAAGAAATCTGACAGATTATGGTGGGTTGATGTGCTGGCGTCCATACAAAAAATCTCTTTTAGTTTCTTGTTTAGGACTAACACCTATTGTGAATCCAAAACCTTGTCTATTAAATTTTATAATTATTTATTTGCCGACAATGCTTACATTTTTACACATGTATTGGCGGACTGGTGGTATCAAGTCTGTTTCTGCCATGACAACAAGGAAGTATGTACAGACGCCAGCACATCAACCTACCACAATCTGTCAGATTTTCCCAATCAACTTTGAACCTTATGCTTTAGCGATAAAGTTGAAAATCTATTAAAGAAATCTGACAGATTGTGGTA
Source organism: Luperina nickerlii (assembly GCA_963855955.1). Classification (NCBI taxonomy): domain Eukaryota; kingdom Metazoa; phylum Arthropoda; class Insecta; order Lepidoptera; family Noctuidae; genus Luperina; species Luperina nickerlii. The sequence goes on along the minus strand of OY979675.1, from coordinate 22,459,956 downwards.
GGTTGATGTGCTGGCGTCCGTACAATGCGTGCCACGTAAGAAGAGACTTGACACACCACGTAATTTGACATGCGCAGTACACGATTTTAGGTATCTTTAGCGGTATGAGGTCTGAGTGCGGGACGGGACCGGACGTCATAGGGGCGGCGGAAAGAGGCGGGGGAGGCGGGGTCAAGTCTCTTCTTACGTGGCACGCATTGTATGTAGTACCTAGACTACCAACGAGTCTAACGACTGCCAACGAGAGGAATGACTGACTACGGACATGACAATCAACTCCATAGATAACAAATTCTGCGATGAGATGAGAAAATTGAAGTAGAATTTATTGTCTATGATAAGTTCACAACTGAGCGGCTGTCAAAAGAACTTATTTCGTTTAGTTTGCAATTTATCAATTTTCCAATTTAATTCATAAATAATGGCACGGGAAAGTAGCGCTGGGTTTGACAGACACATTACTATCTTCTCTCCTGAAGGAAGACTTTACCAAGTCGGTAAGTTGAAAATTTTATCCGGAATGACTTGCATAGAGCGGTAACCACCAATACTAACAATCAACATTTTTTGTAATTAAATACTGTATAGTCGCTTGTTAATAAAATTAATTATTAAATAATTAAGCTTTCCAATTGCGTGATTACTCATTTTATGTTATTCACAGTGTAAACCTTAAATAAATTTTTAAGTGTCTATTCAAAAACGTACAGTCATTGCCTTGTGTATAAAGTTCTGTAAGTGAAAAACTGCAATTATTTGACGTCAATGAGTAGGAACTTCAATAAGTTGTTGAATGTATTACAGAATATGCACTGAAGGCGATCAATCAGGGTGGCCTGACGTCGGTAGCGCTGCGGGGCGCGGACGCAGCCGTGGTAGCGGCGCAGCGCAAGGTGCCCGACCGCCTGCTCGACCCTGCCTCCGTCACGCACCTGTTCCCGCTCACCAAACGTATCGGAGCCGTCATGACGGGCATGATAGGTGAGAGCTCTACTTTATATTTCAACAACTAAAGGGGAATGGAATTATGCAAAAGCACATTAAGTTGATGCTATGAATCTCTCGTGCGCTTCAACATTTCCTAGACGGTCTCTACACACTAGTGCTTGTAACAAATTTATTATTTCCATTTTCAGCGGACAGCCGATCACAGGTGCAACGCGCCCGGTACGAGGCGGCTAACTGGCAGTACAAGTATGGCACTGAGATCCCTGTGCACATTCTGACTCGCCGCATCGCCGACATTTCGCAGGTGTACACGCAGAACGCCGAGATGCGCCCTCTTGGATGCAGTGAGTTACATTTCATACATCTTATTAGAAAATATAATTAGTTGCTGTCACTTATGTGTTTAATAAGGGGTGGGTTGTTTCATTATTCTCCCATACAATACAATTGCCTGATGTCCAATGTGTCAAAAGAGTTTTCCGCAATCTTCAGGATCCCATGACACTAACCATAGAAATGTAAAAAACAGGAGAAGTGGCAAGGGGGTGTGTCTGTGTTCACGCACCATAAGCAACATGGGCCTGTACCAGGCATATGGCCGTCTCTGTGAACTAGTGCGCTTTCGACTATGATTGTGATAAAAATGCTGAGTTTTTCAGTGGCTTCTTGTAAAAACTGAAGTCAAAATAAAAACTTCGTATCTCATGGAATCACTTACCATGTGTAAGTAATAGTATTTTACTGTATTTGTCTTTAAAATCATGAAAAACAACAAATCGTAAAATATTTCTTGCTTTAACTACATTATTTTTGTTTTCAAATATGGCAGCAGCTGTACTATTTTTGCAGCAATCACATTGCTCCTTAAGGGGGAAGCGCAAAGGTAGCCCTCGAAATTCAAATTTTCTTACGTTTTTTTGCAATTTGCTGGTCAGTATTAAGTTGTACGTCTTCAAAATATGATTCGCGGCCGTAACAAATATGTATTTTGTAATAATAATAAAAAAAAAAACACTGGCACTCCGGTAGTGCCGACAGAAGTGAAAACTTGAACAATTACGAATGTATTTTGTGAATCGTCTTATAAACAAAACACGCGTGTTAAGGTGTGTTCCTTATTTTATAGGGTTTTTTGCAAATCAGGTATGATGACCAAAGTGACTGGTTTATTCTTCTCGTGAAAGGAATTTATTCAGATTTGCTCGTCGTCAGTTATATATCCGTGGTTCAGCGCCATCTCGTCGTTGTTGGATGAACTACGTAGTTAGTACGCGAGGCCTACGTAGTTAGTACGCGAGGCCCTCGTAGTTCTTCCCGATGTGCATAGATGGCGCTGTCCTCAACAACGCGCGTCTTAAGTTTTACGTCTGACGTTAGTACGCGAGGCCCTCGTAGTTCTTCCCGATGTGTATAGATGGCGCTGTCCTCAACAACGCGCGTCTTACGTTTTACGTCTGACGTTTTACGTCTTACGAATTTTCGATCAGGGTCACGTGACCTGACGCGAATTTAGAAGTTTTTACCCATTCCAAAAAAGTACACAGCGCCGCTAAAGAAGTTTTCACTTCAAAAACAGATATTATACAGATAAATCTTCCTCTTGAATGACTATCTACTGCTGAAAACTGCATTAAAATCTGTTGCGTAGATTAAAAGACCTAAGCTTACAGACAGCGGGAGCAACTTTGTTATATAATATACTATGTAAAGATTGATGATGAAAAAGCAAATGCGGTCAATGGCCGCAGATCAAATTATACGGAACAAAAAAAAAATTATTCCGTTTATACCGCATATGTCTTGCTCACTCACAAGGTAATCAAAAACTATAGCACAGTATAAAGATCATACAGTATTGTATCTCGGCCGTAACCTTGAAATAAATGCCTACAGCCGCGCGGTGCGATAGGGCTGCCCGCCTCCAGCATTTTAATTAGTGTCCGACCGAAACAGGTTTTTCACCCGAAACCGAAACCGAACTTTCGGCCTTGCTCTTAGTTTCGGCCGAAACCGAAACTTACTTAAACATATTTAAAATTTCTATCGTATACAGAAATCTGGTGTGTTTTTTACACATTTATTTGAATATAAAATGTATATTATACACACAGACAGTTGAATACTTACCTAATCATTTACGAGGTCGGTCCCATAATGAACTGGCCTGATATAGTTCTACGCGACATGTCGTTACATGTTGTGTTGCATTAAATAGTACGTTTATCGTGCACTTAATATAATAAACACGCATCGACATGAAATGCTTAGTCTTAGTTTAGCAGGCATTTGCATAACGAGAGTCGAGTATTTTTTCAAAATGTCGAAAACTGAGTATCGAAGTGTCATAAAGTTTTTATTTAAAGAAGGTTTATACCCAGCCCAAATAAAAGAACGATTGGATGACGTGTATAAGGAGTCTGCCCCCTCCTATTGCACAGTGAAAAATTGGGTGAAATAGTTTCGCCTCGGGAGAGAAACCGTCGAAGACATTTGCCATACGGTCGACCTGTGGAAGTGCTCACTCCCGAAACGATTACTCTTATCGAAGAGGAGGTTCTGAGTGACCGCCGTTTGAAGATTAGAGAAATTGCATCTAGGCTTGGGCTCTCTAAAAGTACGTTATCGTGCGATCCATGAACAAAAAAGTGAAAAAGTGAGTGCAAGATGGGTACCGAAACTTCTTTCAGCGGTACAGAGACAGGAAAGAGTGCGCTGCGCTTCGGAGTTTTTGGATCTTGGTGGCGAAAATTCAAAGACTGTGATCGAACGGCTAGTGAATGTTGATGAAACTATGATCTTGTATTATGACCGACAAAGCAAGCGCGAATCAATGGGATGGCGTTATAAGGGTGAAAAGCCCCCTATAAAGGCAAAGGTGCAACAATCGGCTAAAAAACTGAAGTGCACAATCTTTTGGGATTTTCAAGGCATTTTGATGGTGGATTTTAAAGAACGTAATACAGTCGTGAACGGCTAATATTATGCTTCTTTAATATATAAATTACGAGACAAGATAAAGGAAAAACGAAGAGGCAAGCTGTCTAAAGGTGTCCTGTTGCTCCATGTCAAAGCCCCTGTTCATACCGCTGGTGTTTCGAAGGATGCAGTTCGTCAATGCGGGTTCACAGAAGTTGAACATCCACCTCACAGTCCAGACATGGCCCCGTCCGACTATTATTTATTTCCAAATTTAAAGCAAGACTTAAGAGGAAGAAAATTTTCAAGCGATGAAGAGTTGCAGGCGGTCGTCTTCGGTCATTTTGAGGCTAAAAATTGTGATTATTTTTATAAAGGTTTAGAGATGTTGATTCACAGATGTCAGAAGTGTGTTAATAGTATTCATGGTGATTATATTGAAAAATAAAATTGGTTTCGTTTCATTTCCTTCATTAGTTCATAGTTAGGCCAATTCATTATGGGATCGCCCTCGTATGTGCAAAACACAACCTCGACTCCATGCGATTAACGATGGACGGCGGCGAACTGGGCCAGCGACGCGACGAGCGAGCACGAACTAGCCGCGAAGTTCGCCGAACGATGGACGATAATTCATGAACACTCGAGTTTCGGCGCGGCCGAAAGTTTCGGCCATTTCCTGGCCGAAACCGAAACTAAGGCCGAAACTGGCCGAAACCGAAACCGAACTTTCGGTCGGTCACTAATTTTAATTACATTTGCCTACTTTGTGTTTCCATTTAGTTTTTAAAAGATACAACCAAGTCGAGATCAGAAAGCAAACTGTTTTATTTCATCTTTACCCTCGTTAGAAAAATGTTACATATGACAACTAATAAAAACAATCAGCAAGGTTCAAACATAACAGTTTTGTTATTGTATTTTACTGTGTGTACATCTATACTATCTATACTATATACTATTATACTATATTATACTATAATACTTATATACTTATAATATAATATATAATACTATAATATAATAAAGCTGAAGAGTTTGTTTGTTTGTTTGTTTGTTTGTTTGTTTGTTTGAACGCGCTAATCTCAGGAACTACTGGTTCGAATTAAAAAAATATTTTTGTGTTGAATAGTCCATTTATCGAGGAAGGCTATAGGCTATATAACATCACGCTACGACCAATAGGAGCGGAGCATCAATGAAAAATGATGCAAAAACGGGGAAAAAATATTCCTTTTGAGAGCTTTCGTTGCGTACGCTGCGTAAACGGTTAAAGTTACGCAAAAATCATGCATGACGGAATTGTTTCCCTTTAAAAGTTCTAAAAAAAAGTCCGCGACAGCATGTGTCTATCTTTTAAGGTTTACTCATTATAACCTTTTTTATGGTAATCAAATTTCTTCTAAACTAATGCATTATTTGCGAAGGTTTTTTTTATAAACATGATATTAATCCTTATCAAAATAAATACGTTATTCATCACAAGTATTTAATTTTGAATAAAATTGCCCTTGACATCATTTGATTTAAATGAATATCTTAGGAGTTGCATAGCTTACAAGTAATATAGTCGCATAGTTTACACGTAGGTACATATAAGTAATAATCTTAAGATACTCTTAAAGTAATGGAATATATTTTTAACCGACTTCAAAAAAGGAGGAGGTTCTCAATTCGGATGTTTCTATTTTTTATGTATATTCGGGCATAACTAGGGCTTTCAATACCGGTATTCCGGGATCCCGTAATACCGTGATCACGGATTTTATTTTGACCTTTTACAATACCGGTATTGACGCCCCAATACCGTGATTACGGTATTACAAACATCAGATCTGAAAATTATGTGATCTTATTCTCACACTTGTTTTCTTCAGCGCAAGCGTCCCGCTGTTATCTTAAGCTCACCCTCCCGCACCCCGCCTGAGACAATGCCCGAAACCGAGCTGTATTTATGTGTAGTTTTTGTTATTGTCACTATTGTCAGTCAGTTTCGCAAAGGCGACGGAATAACGCGTCTATAATTACTTTTACATTTTTTTACTGTTTTTCAGAAATTGTTATCAACGCTTGATTTATTTTGTTACTTGTTTAGTTTTAGATTTTGATTGTTTTTTTATTACCTAATTATTAATAATGTTACTAAAATGATTGCTAGCTACTTAGCTAGTTAAGCTATACTTAACTTACTTGCATTTCTACAAATAATGATACCTATGTTGATTCTTGATTTATTTTCTTACTTGTTTAGTTTTAGATTTTTTTATTGTTTTTTATAACTTAATTATTAAGAATGTTACTAAAATGATTACCAAATGATTGCTACTAGCTAGTTAAGGTATACTTTACTTACTTACATTTCTACAAATAATGATACCTATATTGATTTTTACATGAGACATGATGACATTTAGGTAATAATAAGAAACATATTTTTTTTATGTTGTGCAAACAAAGTCTATGTGAAATGCCTTGCTGCAAAAAGAGTAGATTCAGTTTAAGTTTTCATTATGTTCCTAATTCTTAGTCCTACCTAAATAATCAACCAATACCAAATTATTATAAAAGAATTAAGAAAGCTATGTATAACGTATTTATTTTAGTATTTTCAGTAAAATATTAAGAACAATACTGATTTGAAAATACAAAAAGGCGTATTTTATTGGTTTTATTAATGTCCTAATTGAACTTGCGTTCAATACCGGGCAACCGGTATTGATACCGGGATCACGGTATTGACTTTTCCAATACCGGTATTGATACCGGTATTGAAAAAATCCGGTATTTGAAAGCCCTAGGCATAACTCCCTCATATAATATGTCTATATTTGATATAGACATAATTATATGAGGGATTGAGGGGCATTGTCTATATTTGAGATTTGCAAAATTTTTTTTTGTTCGAAATGTCTTTATTCCGGAATGATCCCATTTAAATTTCATAAAGATCTGATGATGAGTTTCGGAGACAGACAACGGAACTCTTCAATAAATGCCAGCAAATCAACCGCGATTGCTGCTATAGCATAATGTATGCATTGTTTACGCAATCACACAACATAACATTACGCCTGTACCTTTAAAGGGGTAGGCAGATGTGTTCAATAGTTTATTGTCACTGATATTCACATACCAAGTAGAGTTATATGAATTTGTTTGGGGTAGGCAGGTACAACTAAAAAGTGAAAATTAAAAACGTTTTAACAAAAAAAAAAGCAACCGACTTCCAAAAACATACTACAAAGTGAAAAATAACTTTAATTTCGAAAGTCGGTGTCAAAAAACAAAAATACAGAACCAAAGACACCGACTTCCGAAATTAAAGTTATTTTTCACTTTGTATTTTTTTGGAAGTCGGTTGTTTTTTTTTTGTAATAAAGTTTTTAGTAGGTTTTTTCCTGAAATTACCGTGGGTGAAACGTCTGATATATCAGCGCACAGCCTAAACCGCTAATCCTAGAGACATGAAATTTGGAGGGTGTGTTCTTTGTGAAGAGTAGGTATCCACTAAGAAAGGATTTTTAGAAATTTCACCCCTAATAGGGTGAGGGTGAAATTTCACGCGGACGAAGTCGCGGGCAGAAGCTAGTGATATAATAAAAATACAATAAATTTGTAAGAATATGCATGGTTTTATTTATCACTATCACTACATAGTATAAAACTTTCATAAACATAGGTTTCTAATGTGATTCATAAATAAACACATTTTTTGCGCTTACATTGCAAACGCTGGCTGAACCCTACGAGATAGATCAAAATAATGTACTACAGTATTGTACAGCTTAAAAAGGTCTACAAAAAGTCCACGATGGTATATGTCTATCTCTTAGGGATAACCCACAGTAACCATTTTTATCTTTTACACATTACAAAAAAATTATGGGTTATTTACCAAGCTATTTTAAACAATACAGTATTATTATACATTAGATGCATTACGCATTTCATCTAGATCATAATTAAAAAGCTGGGGTAGAGCGGCTGGCGGGGCGGTACGAAGTTCGCCGGGTCAGCTAGTAAATAATAAAATGTAGCAGCAGAAATACTTAATCTGAGAAAATGTCAACTGGGTATCTAGTGACAGACAGACGGTCAAATTTATTTTTTCTAGTATTATTCATACTCACAGTACAGACGCCAGCACATCAACCTACCACAATCTGTCAGATTTTCCCAATCAACTTTGAACCTTATGCTTTAGCGATAAAGTTGAAAATCTATTAAAGAAATCTGACAGATTGTGGTAGGTTGATGTGCTGGCGTCCGTACAATAAACAACTATTATTAATAATAAAAACCACGTCTTTACTTTGAATTATACAAACTAACAAAACAAAACACACATGCCCCGCGGTTTTAACACAAGCGTACCTACCGTATAATGATTCATGAACCGCCTATAACTATCTATCTCACTCGTGTTTATCACTTTCCTTTATTCACTTTATTTATTAATCCAGACATCTTTTTATCGGGAGATAAAAGGAAATACTTATCCATTAAAAAGACACACATTATGTACAGACGCCAGCACATCAAGCTACCCGAAACTGTCAAATTATCCCAATCAACTTTGAACCTTATGCTTTAGCGATAAAGTTGAAAATCTATTAAAGAAATCTGACAGATTGTAGTAGATTCATGTGCTGGCGTACTAGTAAGTAAAATTATTTTATAGTCTTACCTTTCAGAGTTTCCAGGTAATCTAAAAAAAGTTATCTCTGGATGCGTCATTGACGAATTCATGCAACCAAAAACAGCACAATATAGCCTACTCGTCATATTAAATATGTACTTGAACTTATTTTTAGTGAAAAAATAGCGCGGTTATTTTTAAAAAAAACAACACACCGTCCGTTCGTCACTGCGGCACAGTCGCGACTGTCTGCATGCCGAGGCACAGATTACTAAATAGTTACTACGTAACAGATACTTCACTCAGTAGAAAATTTCCAATACCTATTGCTATAATAGCCTACTCCGTCGCGTCAGCAACCGCTGCATGCTAAAATGTGCCTAAATGCTCAAGCGTACAGTTGTGATTGCTTCGCACCGCGCGATCCCACAGCAATCGCAGGGCTGCCTCTTCGATGAAATTAAATCAACATAACTATTTGTGTCTATTTTATTGAGAACTGTGAATATGTTCGGTAGTTTAAAATTGTATCGTATAAAGGTAAAATATGTTTTTAATAAATTGGTGCTGACTGTAATAATTTTGAAACGACCAAAAATGGTAATAGTTTATCACTTAACTTTCTTTTACTTGATTTGCACCCATCTACTGCACATAAGGCACCAGACGGCATTGTAGGTACCCGTACAAACGAATGGAATGATTAAAATTGAATAACGTGCGTGCGCTTCGCTTGCGAAAACCGCACTGAATATGGTCCGCAAACGGCCCGAGACCGCTCGGCCGGGCGGTAGGTAATTATAGCGCGCAAGTACATGGAGTGACGGAGGCCTGGCCGAAGTCGAGGCGCGTAGGTATAGCTCGCGTTTCGTCCGTTTGTATGAAGTCGAAATACTGTATGATATTATTACCGTGCCTATTAGGGTACCTCCTGTTGACCTAGAATAATTAAATTTGGCAAGAAGCAATGTCATAAGTAGGGATGCCTCGATACGCCTTTTTGCCGATACGATACCGATACTCTTATTAATTTATCGGCGATATTGATACCGATACGCTTATTGAATTAAAAAAGGAAGGTTTATTTTATTTGACTCAAACGACTAGTTATAAATGATATACAATACACAAACAATTACGATATGTAATTCTTAATACTACGCGCAACAACATTCAACCTAACGAAATGGGATAGATATGCGAGTGTAAGGCCAAAGAGGGCGGGCGAAACAAAACACTGAATAAAGCGCGGGTTTTCCCCGAGCATAGTTAGTTCGTGCCTCGTTTGCAACGAAATAGATAAGACAACACGCGCGTTTAAACATTACATTTTTATAGCGCGAAATTTTAAAAGTATCGTTGAATCTGCTATAAAAATATCGCCGATACCGATATATCGGCAAACCTGAAGTATCGCCGATATATCGGTATCGGTATCGGATGCATCCTTAGTCATAAGTAAAGGAAAAAAATCCGAAATCCGTAAATTTTTAGTTACATACCTAAAAAAAGGAAAATCTTTTCATTAAAATTCCACATTGTTATGTTTGAACCTTGCTGATTGTTTTTATTACTTGTCTAGTGTAACATTTTTGTAATGAGAATAGCAAAATAATTATTATTAAAACATGTAAAATAAACAAAAAAAACATGATTCGTTTTCTCATATCAATGCCGACAGGCGGCGCTGTCAAGTAAACATTGCAAACAGTGGTGCTCCTACTAAAAATATAAAATTAAGTTTTTTGGCTGTGAGCTGTACATAATTATTAAGCCTGACTTGCAAAATACTAGTGTCAGTGTTATAAGCGAGTTTTTGTGAAAGACTACTGAAAAAACGTACTTTAAAAAAATAGGTGAACAGTTTTAAAACCGTGAATTTTATTACTCAAGACCTTTAGTGAGTTACATGTATTCTCTGTGCATTATAATCCAGGTTTACGTGCAATAACACTCATAATTAGGATAACTGCGAGTGATTTTCTGGGAACATTGACCGTCAAAAAATCGTTTTTTTTTTTTCATCTCAACATTTGAAAAGTATTGCGTACAACACCCTAGCTCATATCATATAAACAACGAGACAATTTGTGTTACCAAAGATCTAATAGTATTGTTAGACTATTAAATTTGCTGTAAGTAATTACTTTATTATTGATGAAACTGACGGCTATTATCTATACTACGAACTAACGTGGCTCGAAGGACATAAGATCACTATTTTTGTAATTTCTTTTATTTTAGAATGAAAATGCAGAAAATAATCACGTTATGTTGTGCTCCACAAGATTATACGTTAATATTATTGTAAACGGTAGTTTTAATTTGTTTAGTTTTATTATTATCACTAAAACGGAAAATAGTGGTCTAAAACAAAAGAAATAACCAAACAAACGATGAGGGCGCGACTGCGCGGTCGGCGATTAGTCGGCGCCCTCTTAAGGGGTTGCTGCTTGCAATGGGGATTGTCCAAAATTTCTAACCATTATATTTTATTTTATTTTTTGTAAATTTAGAGCATTTTGAGAAACTAATTTGAATATTTTGATGATTGGCTCAATAGTTATTTTAATAAAAATTATTTAATTATTTTAAGTTTTTAAGGTAGGTGACGTCATCCAGTGGCATAAAGATTAAGTGCCGTTGCCTTACTAGTACATAATTAAAAATTTTAATCTGTCAACACAACGTCAACAATGTCACATCTGTCAAAGTGTCAATAAGCCGAATAGACGTCTTAAATAATCGAATCCTAGCCTAGCGTATTTATTTACAAATGGTTTTTTTATGTGTAAGTGTCCTCCAAGGAATATACTACTCTCTATCGTCACTAGAACAATCGACGCGGCGACTTAGAAATAGAATAATAACGCACGCGGCGACATTATTACATACTATTATTGCTGCAAGTTGGAACAAAGCACTTCCTGTATTCCATAAAGGCTCGTACACACAGGCGCGACGCGACACGCGACACAAAGGCACCGCAAGTCGCGCGACGAGCGGTGCCTTTGTGTCGCGTGTCGCGTCGCGCCTGTGTGTACGAGCCTTAACTCTTCCAGTATATATATTAAATATTGTCGAGTGTTGAAATAATGTGTGTAATGTAATAATGAGATATAAACAAGAATGTTTATATTTTTGACATATTTACAATAATTTGACATTTGACAGATTGTAGACAATACTTGCCTCTTACTTTTTATTTTCTGAGGCAACGATACAAAACTGTACGGCCAAAGTCGTACGTAATTTGAAAGGCAAAGAAAGTCAATCGTATTTTATCAAAAATATCAATAACATATGAATATTTTTCAAAATTAATTAGTCCGTAATGATCAGTAACGCTATTCCTCGAAATGGTTTTTCAATTACAACATTTAAAAAAATATGAACAATGCCCATTGCACCTTCAACTGTCGTGAGGAGTGTTTGAATCCCGCCAAGTGAAATAGTTTTAGGATATAAATTTTTGACTTCATTTCATTATTCTAATAATTTAAACCATCAAATAACATGAATTTCTTAGAAAATGTTACATACCGACGAACTTTATCGGAATCCAATGTTGACAATAGCATTGATGCAACTTCTCAAACGTTGGATTGAACCACAAATTCCCTACCCGATATGTCCGAAAATGAAGATAAGATAAAAATAAACATATCAAAGAAAGAGGTAGAAAGTCGTAGAACTAATTTATAAAGCGCACACGAAGAAATAGATCGATTGTCTCTAGAGAATAGAAACTTGAAGCAATGTAATGCTGAATTATTAGAAATTAATAAAACATATAAAGTCATTTATAACAGTCCAGTAAGGAATAAAATCAAAACTCCAAGGAAGAATACAACAATGAACCTTAAAAAAACAAAACAGACTTCAACTTCGGAAAATATTATAATGTATCATACGCCTAAATGTGGAATTTAGCATATCTTAAGAAATATTGAAAACAAAGTTAGTAATTTTACTTGCTCAGATTATTGTATTATTTTTATTGGTGAGGAGGATTTCAAACAAACAAATAAGTATATAGAACTAGTGACATTAATTCGTGAGAAACTATTACAATTTAATCATACTAATTTTATTATATGTCTACCTATTTTTAAATACATGGATAATTCTAATATTATGTTTAATAGCCGGATTGATACTTTTAATAATTTAATTTATACAGTTCAGATATACAGCTATGCGTTTATCTTAGACGAATCTAAATCTTCCTACACACATGATACTTACAACCATTGGCGTGGTAATCTCAATACTAAAGGCTTTAATATCGTAATATCTGACTTGCTTGACCTTATCCTAGACCTAGATAATGTAAACACCGTGCAACCAATAGTTGATTGTTCCAATAAGGAACAATTTGAAATGGCCCAAAACGATTTCTCATTTTTTTCTATAATTATTATCTTAATATTCTCCATCAAAACATTGCAGGACTTATGAATAAAAGGGATTCGCTGATATTAAAATTAGAAGAGCTTCATAGTAACCAGTGGCGGTACCTTCATAGAAGCCGAAAAGCCCGGCTTGCCGTAATAAAATCATAATTCACAACAACAAACGTACTTAAACCTATCAATAAAAAATATATTTTAAAAATTACCAGTCAAACATTCGCAACACACACATACACAATAAGAAAATCAGCCAATCCCTCAGTTAGCCGTTTTTTTATACGTTGAAAATCTGTGCGCTTTCCCTAATTTTGACCCCTAGGCACGCCACTGATAGTAACGTAACTAGTATAGATGTAATCTGTATAACGAGCATTTTGTTGAAACAGGCTACGAGAATACAATATTACATATACCAAATTTCTGCCCAGCAGCTTTCTTCACTAGGCGGCATTAGAGAGAAAAGAAAGAAAAAAAATACGTTCATTTGCGGTAAACATGACGCATAAAAATAAAAAACACAAACAACAGAAAAACAAAAATAACATTTTGGGAGAAAGTATGCGTCACATCTACGCAAAACGGCCAACGTAAACGTGGCGGGACGTGCATTTTTGTTAGAGCTGGACTGCAGTATCGAGAATTATTGGATGTTGCTAAACAATCGGTGACAGCCGTTTTTGAGTGTTGTGGTATAGATCTGATATCTTCTGAACTGATATTTGACCTGCTATCTAGTGTAATGCTATCTGTAGATAAACGTAATCCTGTGTGTGCTATACTAACAAATATGACAAAAGCGTTCGATTTCGTGGATCATAAGATTTTGCTGCAAAAATTACATGGGCATAAGAGGAAACATCTTGAAACTCCTAAAATCATATTTGAGAGACCGAACTCAATGTACTGAAATCACTAGAATTTGTCCTATTGCTAAATTGGAAATAAAATACGTATCTTAACTTAGGCATATAAAATATGGTGTAGCGTACTGGGGCCACCACTTTTCTTAATATATATATTAATGATCTCCCAAAAACTATAGATCATAAAATGGTACTATTTGCAGATGACAGCACGGCTATTGTGGAATATACTAATCCTAATAATTATCATAATGACAAAAATAATTCTCTGAGTGACATTATAAATTGGCTTGACAAAAATAATCTTGTAATTAATTTAAATAAAACTAAAGTTATTCATTTCCACCAGCACCATTATCCAAGAAAGTAAATATTGACACACTATTAAGAATCCGTGCATAACATTCCCTCGCTAGAGTTTAGGTAAATTCATTGCAATACTATGTTTGTGTGCAACGTTCACGCACACACGCCTAAAAATCGGGCGTAGCGATCGTTTAAACAGTTTTGATCCTATATATTTTTTTATTCATAGAGGTACGGTTAAGAAATATAAGTCTGGAATATTTGTCTAACATAGTATTCGTTTAGTATAATTACCAAAATCAACATAAAAATGGTACAATTTGGTGTTAGATCCATTTAAGTACATTAAGACATTCAATAACATTGAGGTAAGCGTTTTACATAAATATCTACGAGTAGTATGCATATTTAGGTAATTCAATGTTTTCCTTCATCAATGTCAATGATGACTAAGATAAACTTATTTCAAACAAATTGAAAAAGTCTTCTTGGGACTGGGCCCGTACCTATTTGAAAAAAATAAAATAGGAAGATTGGAATTGGATTGGGATAAAAAATATAGTTTTGGAAAATGCAAAACAACTAAATTTGAATATTAAGTCTATACCTGTGAAATTGCTGTTTTATTTTACTGGCCGCGAACCAAGGAATTGGGAAGTCCAAGTCAAACTGTAACTACTAACATTTACAGTTCGAAGTGGCAGTTTAATAAAACGACAATTTCATAGGTATCGAGTATTCGTGGTGTTTTTATAATATATTACTATGGAGGTTATTATTGTACTTATCATTATGAACAACTTTTACTATGAGACCACACCTAAAATCGCAAAAACAAAAATCAACTGTTCCCTACATTTTGACGAGTTATACGAACATAAATATAAGACAAAGGTGATGCCATGCCTAGATCAAGCTGATATGAGTTTTAACAACTCACGTCAACTTTACCATAGAACATAACACTAGTAATTAATGTATTTTCAGAACTTCCATTGTCATCGATTTCCTAAAATTACCAGCATTTAAAAATAAGAATGTAGGTACTCGTAAATACTTCTTTATGCAATTCTAGCGTTGATCGAAAGTAAAAGCTTACATATTCTTGAGACGAAGTCGAAGCGATTTGATTCGAATTACGTTCTGTTAGAATTTGTCTGATACGTGCCAGTCCCACGTTTTGTCGTTTTTTTTTTGCGGTGCACTGGTAATGCGATTCTTTCTATCGACCCATGATCTACAACAAATTTGTATATATTAATATACAAATTTGTTGTAGATCATGGGATAATACCAGTAACTTATGGGCAGTGTAGGGCTTAATCACTAAAATTCTCCATCGATTGATTAGTCAAACTAAAGGTTTTGAACCATTAAAAAAATACGTGTGTGGTCGGAGGGCCTCCGTCAGGAACGCGGTTTCTTTTCACGTATGATTTAAATAAAACAAAATTTTCACAGCCGCCATCTTGGATTTACGTTTTAACGTCACTATCGGTTTTAAAACCCTCAAAAACCATGAAAAAAACGACGACGATGACTAAATTTTTTTTTTTCTGTAAACCATTAAAAATAATATGCAGCCATGGCATCTATCGGAACTCCGAGCAACGACAAGCTCAACACGTCATACTTATAGCCACATTATGGATACTGATAACATAAGCATGTCGGTGACACGAACGAATAAGATTTCCCTCTACCAAAACATTTGAAATTTTTTGCGGCTGCCATCTTGGATTTTCATTTTGGCTCTACTATCGGCGTTAGCATCTATGAAAATAACACCCATGATCAAAAATTTGAAAATGTTCGCAGCCGCCATCTTGGATTTTCATTTTGACCCCACTATCGGCTTTAACACCATCGAAAACCATGCAAACGATACCCATGACGAAAACTTGAACATTTTCGCAGTCGCCATCTTGGATTTACATTTTGACTTCAGTAACTTTAAAGAACTTTGTTCCAAAAAAATACTTCTCGTACTGCTACAACAGCATGTCTGTGCGGGCATGTCGGTCACATGAACTCATAAGTTTTTACCCTTAACGCGCATAAAGAAGTTTTCACTTAAAAAAAATCGATGAAATATACAGTCTATATATAACTAGCGGACGCTGTAGGCAGACGTTGGCCCGCGACAATAGCTAAGAACATCTGCTCCTAAGACAACCCACTGACCAACCATCCAAGTGACACAATAAGAATTTAAAAAAAAAAATACATCTAAATCAGTCAAGCCATTTAGGATGAGAAGAATTACGAACACAAGCACACCGCTATTTTATATAATATAAAAATCAGGCATGCAAAATTTTAATGTTGTTCAAAAACAAGCAAAGTACTGAAAATAAAATAAATACTAAACGGATCAAAAAGTGGTAGTCGGTGTACCATTTCTGGAATATGTTTACGGAGAACACGTGCGCGCCTGCGATACAAAGTGATACGTCCTCACGCTGGGAAGGCCCGGTTGCTACTGACGGGATCGATTTTGCGCGGTCGATAATATAGTTCACTTTGCCATTTATTTACGAAGTTAAGTTATTGTTTATTTATAAAATAAAATTTTGATTCTATTAAATGGTTATCTTAACTATAATATGTAATTTTTAAATTTTCTGAAAAGTGTTTCAAAGTATTAGAAAAAAATACTTATTTGTCAGGAAGTTTTTAGAATATTACGTTATTTCAACATTTTTTTCTACTATATTTTGTATGAAAATTGAGAAAAGTAGTTCCACCACATGCAAGTACACCATATAATGATGTTAAAAATAATTTTTAATTTTCAAAATCATAAGTAGTTTCTTATAACCAAACGATCAAACGTCAGTCTCGCGTCATTTTTCGGAAAACTTGTTGCGAAGATTAGTGATTTTCCACGAATACTTAGTTTATTTGAAAAATCCCTTTCCGCCACATGCAAGACAAAGAACTCGACTTGTCAAAGCACAAATAATTTTGTTTAAATTCTATTGCCCTTTCTCGCAACGAATGAACAAAATTGATCAAAATTAGACGATTTTGTGCCAGGCCCCTTAACAGTCTATCATAGATTGGTCGCTTCTATTTTTAAACTTAAAAAGGAGGAGGTTCTCAATTCGGATGTTTCCATTTTTATTAATTAATTTATTTATGTATGTTCGGGCATAACTCCATCGTAAATAGACGGATTTGCAAATTTTTTTTTGTTCTAATTGCCTTTATTCCGAAATCGTCCCATTTAAATTTCGTAAAGATCTGATGATGAGTTTCGGAGACAGACTACGGAACTCTTCAATAAGATTGCTACTGTAGCATATGTATGCATTGTTTACGCAATCACACAATTGGTGTAGGTAAGTACAACTAAAAGTGAAAAATAAAAACTTTTTACAAAAAACAACAACCGAGTTCCAAAAAAAACACTACAAAGTGAAAAATAACTTTAATTTCGAAAGTCGGTGTCAAAAAACGAAAATACAGAACCAACGACACCGTCTTCCGAAATTAAAGTTATTTTTCACTTTGTAGTGTTTTGTTGGAAGTCGGTTGTTGTTTTTTGTAAAAAAAGTTTTGTAAGATATGGTGTTGTTTTTTGGGGACAGTCAACTAATAAAGAACTCATATTCAGTATGCAAAAAAGATGTATACGATCAATGTGTGGTCTAAGAACAACGGCTAGTTGCGTTCCTTACTTTAAAAAATTAAAAATACTAACTTCTCCATCTTTGTATGTATATATTGGAAACAGCATTATTTGTGAAAGCGAATCAATAATTATTTCAAAAATTTTCAGCGGTTAAGAGAACCCCAATTCGTACCCAATATGAGAATTTGTTGTGTGAAAACAAGTTTAAAACTGCTTTATTGAAAAAGAGTTTCTTTGGTATTGCTCCAAATATTTATAATAAAATTATGTTAAATCTATGCCTCTAAAAAAATTTAAAACGTCCCTTCAGGGGTTATTACTAGAGAAGTGCTATTACAGCGTAAATGAATTTTAAATGATATTTTGGTTCTTTCTGATTGCGCGTATTAATTTTTTTTCTTTATGTCACTCAGAATAAATTTAAATTTTGACATTGTATTTTGAGCTGAATATAAATTTTGACGTTGTAATTTCAATTTAATTTTGACATTGTAATTTTATTGCATTTTTTTCTTTTTGTATTTTTTTTTGGCTAGTGCAACAAATTTTGTATGCCGTAAATGGCAAAACATATAGCCACCACATATTAATTATAAGACCTTCATCCTGTACTCATATTTATTATTTTACGAAATAAACATTATCTTATCTTCATAAATTTTTTTGTTGGATGGAACTTTTCGTGCTTTTTCGATGATATCCCGAGAACGAATTAACTGATTTCGATAATGGTATTGGCGGTTCGAAGTTCGCTCGGTCAGATAGTATTTACATACATTTTAATATCACACTAATATTATAAAGACGAAGTTTGTGAGTGTGTATATAATTACATACATACTTTTTATGCCGATATTCCCAAGGGATCGACATTTACGCGGGTGAAACCGCGGGGCGCAGCTAGTCAATAATAAAGTGTTTGTCCAGACGGGGGCGCGGGCGCGGGCAGGCGCGCGCCCTCCAGTGCGGACAGGCAGCACCAGCGCCGCTCCCGCCCCACGCTATTGTGTATTGAAATTGATCCAGGTTTTCTTTTATCAGCTTAACAGGCCCAACACCATGTCCAGAAAAGCACCCCTTTTTCACATTTCCCCTACCATGCTTTAATGTCTTTGTGTACTTAACGTCGAATGCATTAATCAGAACATTGTTAATTTTTGTCTTGTCAGAAAAAAAAAACATTTTTCCACTGTCTAACTGTCCAGTTTGCATACCTTCTTGCAAATGCAAGCCGGGCTTGCCTATGGCACGGTTTCAACATAGGCACCTTCCTTGCCATCTTTCTGTGCAACTTTTCTTCTACGAAACGCCTTCGAATAGTGCGTTCCGAGATTGCTGAAGGGTTTTTTCACCAAAATATTCTTTTCTCAGCTCATTAGACCCTTTAACCCCCCCCCCCCTTGAACCCCCCCTTTTTTAAGGATTTTGTTTTGCCACAAGAACAATATTTCGATCGTCTCGAACAGATAGATGACTTTCTCTGTTTAGGTACACGCGGAACATTTCAAGTAGATTGATACGTGGCAAAATGCTTCACAAACCATCGTTTTTGAGCATTGCAGATGGTTGGCTATATTTTTATAAGAAGAGCAATTCTTCTCTCGAAGTTTTATTGTTACTTTCCTTGTAAATTTATCACAACTTTTATTTTTCCCCATTGTTTTCATAATAAGCAATCGCCTTTATGACTTTTACAGCACCAAATGGCGCCAAAATTAGCGTTCATAACTATGTGATCAGCCAGTAAGTAGTAATACTAGGTTCAGATCTAATGTATAAAGTTTATCTATTTATTTAAGTATTTATTTTTAGCCAATCACGTTAATCAACGAACGTAGGTACCGCTAGTATGGAAAAGTTTTGCGATACCGAGAAATACACGCATTTAGTTATACTTGTTACTTTGAAAAATCTTCCCTTTTGAAATAAGCGTTCTTAATTATATGACCACCACTGGATATTGTTGTCTCTGAAATAAACATATTATTTTATTTACATGTAGATCACGCCAAAAACTAAATATTGCAACTTTAAATATCGTTACTTGCATAAAATATAGGGGACCAACGACATCTGGTACAAAAAGGTCCTTCAATCAAACTAGATAAGTTGGTGTCGCTTGAACACTTTTGGGAAGTATAGAATATTCTGTACAGTCAGTTTCAGAGAAATAGGTACCCCTCCAAGACTTAAAGATTATCGCCCGAGCACGCTCGGGCCCGCGTGTGTCACGTGAGCCTTGAGCAGCTCCCTCCCCCGCCGCCGCACCCATCTCGTGCACCCACCGATCCGCCTCAAATATTATTTTATTTGCAATGTTTTTAATAATTTATATGGTATTTTATCGGCTTCCTTCTGGCCGAACCGTATAGATACCAAGAATAACTTACAAAGACACTGCGTGCGACTAAGATACGAACCCACATCGCGAGATCATCTAGACCGCGCCTTATACCACTAGGCTATTGGCTCAGTTAGCAATCTTAACGAAAATTCGAATAGCATTACTGCTTTTATCGAACAAGGTTATTAACGGTCTAATCTTCTAGATATTAAGGATTAAATTTCAACTTCCACCACGTATTATATTTAATATACTAGCACCTTACCGTCTTGTTTTATAAAATGCAATACGTAACTCCTCAATTAACTAAAAGATAAGGTTGAAATTAGCATAGATTTCTTGTTTGGTTGAATAGAATGTGTTGATTACAATTGTTGCACTACCCTCATTTTACTTCAGAAACTTAATTGCTGTATGAACTGCGAGTTAAGGTTGAATTTAGAATACTTCTTCGCCTTATTTACTAAACTGTGATTGAGGGTATAATTACTTTTCAAATCATTTCGTTTTCTCGCCGATCCGTTTGTGTGTAATATCTTCGTCGTTTTATTAAGTTTTTGAACAGTTTTTTCTATTAACCGATACTATGGTTCGATTAACAAGTTTTTTAAAGGCTAAAATTGTTGTTCTCTGGGAACAGGAACAAAGCATAAAGAAAATAGCGCGAGATATGGGCATATCGGTAAGATTTACGTTATACAGATATCATTATATTGTTGCATTATTACTTACAAGTTGGATTTTTTAATGTATTTCTAATATTATCATTTTCATTACAGAGACATTCAGTTCGTAGATGGATACAAAGGTATCAAGCGACGGGTGATGTGAAATGTAATCGCCAAGGCCCTCGCCCATTTGCTTACACTGATGAATCGGAACGACACCGTAATATAGTGGAAGTTCACTCAGTGGCACCCTTTAAAACAACGCGTTCAAGTGCTGAAACTTTTGGAGTGTCGCTTAGCACTGTTCGCCGACATCTACACGCTGCGAACATCCATAATTATAAACCAGCCAGAAAAATTAAGCTTACTGACGATCACCGCACCAACAGAGTAAATTTTGCTACTCGTTATTTAAATTTCGATTGGGAAAACGAAATTGTTATATTTACCGACGAAAAGTGCTTTAAGTCAGATAAGGATGGACGAAAAATTTTATGGAGAAGAAAAGGGCAGAGGTTTAACCCTAAAAACGTATTAGACTTGAGAACAAGCGGGCGGTTAACACTAGGTAAATAACATTTTTATTGAAATTATGTTTATTTCTAATTATTTTTGTTGACATTTACTTGGATTACATATTGCAACAGATTTTGAAAGGTTGACTGTTTTAGGTTACTAGGGATGGATGTCTTCAATGGGTCCAGGCGAGCTTGTGGAAATAGGCGGCCGCATGAACAGTGAGCGATACCTTGAAGTGTTGAAGGAGGTAATGCTGCCGTCAGTGCGGGTCGCATATCCAGATGGCCAAATTTACCTGGTTCAGGATAATTCTTCGGTGCATCGGTCCCGAATCGTGCAAGACTGGCTGAAGGCCCAAGAAGACATAACGGTGTTTGAATGGCCGGCTAAAAGCCCGGACCTAAATCCTATAGAAAACTTGTGGGGTCAGATGGTTTTGAACTGGGACTCCAGTGAAATAAAGTCATTAAAAAATTTGGATGAAGAGGTAAACAAAACTTGGGAACTAATGCGCAATAGTGCTGCATGCTTCAATATGGTGTCGGGCATGAAAAGTCGACTTCAAGAAGTGATAGACAGTGACGGCCATCCTCTCCGTTATTAATAGGCAATTTACTCGGCAGATTGATTGTTTAACTTATCTGATAAAATTGCATTGGAACATATATGAGCAAGTGTTAATAATTCCCAATAGTTGTGCGATCATTATCTCGTAGTTAATCAAAAATAAACAACCTTTATTATTATCAATCCAGTTCTTGTTTACAAGTAGTCTTGTAATGTGTTAACGATGCACCATCTGACCTCACATATTTTTCTAATGTTGTGTTAAATAAGGGTTATCAGAAAATGTGATAACAGAGAAAGATGTATATTGCTATACTGTTATAGTTTAGCATGTTGGTTCTTCCTCTGTAGTTCACATTTTTCTAGAAATATCTATAAACGAACCGTTATCTAATGTTAAACGTTCTAAACCAAACTAGGGTATCTATTTTGTGTTTAGTTGATATTCTAAGTATAATAACGCCAATTTAACACAGACAGAAATCTGTATATTCAACCAGGAAGTGGATTCCATGAAGTCCTAGAAATGTAATTAAAAAAATAAATGAATATTGTTTATGCAAAATGCTAAGCTTTTATTACAAACCTCCATTTGATTTTTTAATAATAATTAACGAAAAAGACAAAACTAACTACTAAAGATACTAAAAAATAATAAAGGTAAATTAATAAAATAAAAAAAATCTTCTCAACCGCGGATTGAACTCGAGACCATCGTATTGTTAAGCCGCAGTGTTAACCACTAGACCAACATGCCACTTACGATACAATACAAAAAACTTAAATAGGTTCGATGTCATTACCAAGGGGTAACCGTTTCTATGAAGCGTGCTGTACATTGAGAATATTTTGAAATCTCGTTACAGTCAGCTGCTGGCCCTATACTTTACATGCCCAAACTTGTGTCACGCAACACGCAGTTGGCCAAGTCACAATTGCAGGCAGGAGCTAAGATATTTCTCTTTCTGTTATAGGCATGATGCTGGTAGCATATGACGAAGAAACAGGTCCGTGCGTGTACAAGACGGACCCGTCCGGCTACTACTGCTCGTATAAGGCGGTCTCGGCGGGCGCGAAGGCTACCGACGCCAACGCTTACCTGGAGAAGAAGCTGAAGAAACGTTCGGACCTCAGCGCCGACGACGTGGTGCAGCTGGCCATCTCCTGCCTGTCGCAGGTGCTCTCCGTCGACTTCAAGTCCTCAGAAATTGAAGTAGGACTGGTCACCAAGGATAACCCACAGTTCAGGTGAGATTGAAGCTGTCTGGATGTCATAACATGACACCACGGCTCGCGCCGGTATTCCCGGAGAGGTTAAAGGTGAATATTCACATTTTGCCACACAACATAAGTTGTTGTGTTCGTTATGGCTCTGTACTGCATTATATTGTATTGTTTTTACTATTGATAAAAATATGAAATGTTTATTATTTCACATTTCAGAGTGTTGGCTGAAAACGAAATCGACAGACATCTGACTGCTATTGCTGAGAAAGATTAAGAATTTGGCAAATAAAATCTCTATTATAATTTTTGAATAAAATATTTCTTACAAACGACTTATTATTGGTTCTTTTTTATTATAACATAGTTTACTACTTTTATAAACTGTTACAAATCTTGATAGTTATTTCACAGTTTTGATCAATCACATTATATCTAAACAAACAACTCTGTGAGCAAGCCAGCGTTCCCTGCTGGCACGTTAATGAGTTGTTCTGGCAATTCGGTCACCACGCTGGTAAGGTTTTGCAGACTGCAGCAGAACACGAGGCCGTACACGGGGCTCTCGTAGTTGCGGTGTCGGCGCAGCTCGTGTAGCCACGGCACGCGGCCGCACGCACTGTCGCAGAACACGGCCTCGCGGATCTCGCTGACGGCCACGAACGGGTCGTTTAGCAGCACCAGCGCCACGGCCTTGTTGGCCTGCTTTGCGTGCACCACCGTCCAGATATACTTCGGCACTGGAAACCTTTTTCCAGCTTTCAAGAACAGTTCGGTGCGCGAGTGGCCCGCCCGCAACGCAAGCACGCCGTGCGTGCCGGCGTGCACGTCCAGCTCGGCGTGCGGACGACTCAGCTTCAGGAACTTGGCGACGTCGCGATGCAGGTGGTGCAGGTTGCCGTGCGCTACGCTGCGCCACACCGCCACGCGGTTGGACACGAAGTCCGTCACGCGCATGTTCTGATCCTCGAAGTAGTGGCTGCTGAGTAGCTTGGCGGACGTGAGGCTCTGGTCCGCGAAGGAATACCGCTCGTGCTTGAGCAGCTCGTGCATGCGCCGGTTCATCCGGACGTCGTCGGAGTAGAGGCGCTCGGCGGCGTGGCGCGTAGACGCGTCGAACATGTGGTTGAAGTTGCCGAGGATGCTGAGCGGCGCCGAGTGCTCGCTGTGCGCGACCACGGCCAGCGCGTTGTGCGGCGCGTTGCTCATGCGCAGGCGCGCAGCCACGGCGCGGTCCTCGTCGAAACACAGCGCGGCGAGATGGCGCGGCGCGTGCGCGCTCGTCTCGTGCATCAGATACGCGCGCCCTTGCAGGCCACCGCAGTTGTCAACCTGCATGGAAAAAAATGCTTTTTTACTTTTTCGTGATTCACTCAAATAAAATTAATGGTGTCAAGACGTAGGTACTGCATATGTCACCTGGTGCAGCACATCTTCGAAGATGCTCTCCTGGCAGCCGAGCTCAAGCAGGTGCCGCAGCGAGCTGTCGGCGCGCACGCGGTAGCGGCCCGCCTCGCACAGCACGGTGAGCGTGTCCCGCAGCGGGAAGGCGAGGAACTTGCCGCCGCCGCACGCCAGCGTCAGCTCGTCGCCGGCCGGCACCGCCAGCGAGCCGTTGGCGGCGCGGTGTGACGTCACCAGCGGCATGTTGTCCGGCACGCACTCCGCGCACTCCAGCTCCATCACGCATGGTGCTGCTCATTACGAACATACTATTTTATCGTTTCTGCAGAGTCGCTCGCATATCGTAAAAAACCGACCAAGTACGAGTCAGACTCTGGTTCCAACACTTCCAATACCACCGAAACGAAAATAGATTACCGTCTTTTCATTACTGGCCATGATAGAGGCCATGAATTACAATTTTTCTGTGAACACGTCAAGCTATTTTGGTTCTAAAGATACAGCAGCTCTGTGTGTTTGTGTGCAGACTACTAATAGTAACTTAGTCTCGTTGAAAACGTAAGTTCTGTTTGCTCCTTTTAATATTGATACAACCCTTAACCGAGGGACTAAAGTGCTGATCATAATTATGATTTATTTATTATAATGTAAAACATGATGTCATAATAGGTAATTATTCTATTTAATGAATCATCAAGTTCATGGAAATAGAGCAACAAACTGTTCCATTTCCATTAGCAGCATCATTAAATGAGCAGTCCGCTCATAATACTATTTGTGATACTTACGATCAGTGAAGTGGGCAAGCTGGAAACAAAACACAAACACGACAAGACGTAGCAGCCCCATGTTAGCGGCGAGAGTTACTGTGCGAAGTGCGCCTGCGCGCTATCGCGGCCGCTCACTTGACCCCAGATAACGCGCCCCTACTGGCCAGGGTTGCCGACACCAACCGCTACAATATGTACCTACTTGTTTTATTATCGTTTTTTAGAAGTAACGTAAACAACTTCTAATGTGGTGGTAATAGTAGGAAGTAAGGTCAATCTAAGCAGTCCTTTGTACCAAATCTCGGATACTTCTGTTCATCTTAGAGAAAGTGGCTTGGCGTAACGTTAGTGCAACGATTTTTTTTATCAAAATGAAAATAAGTGAACACGCTTTTAAAAATTATAAAATACAATTGAATTCTAAAAGCGTGGAGGGCACTTATAATTAATTCTCAAAGGGCTCCACTCTTTTATAATTCAGGCTTTTGATTACGTTGACCATACTATCTTAAGAAACAAACTTGAGTCTTACGGTATAAGAGGTAACGTTCTGGACTTATTAAGCACTTACCTTTCAAAAAGGAAACTATAACGGACGCCGAGCGTGTTATAAGTGATGTGAATAAGAATATGTAGAATAGAATAGAATACTCTTTATTATGTACACCATATAAATGTATGTATACATTTAAATTAAGACTGACGCAAATACAAGCGAATTAGAATAAGTAGTGTATTCGCGTTAGATTAGGACCTCTAGCATGTAAGTTGAACGTAAGATAGTGAATAGTGTTCCTTACGCTTGGTGGCGCCACTTGTACGGTTAACTTAAGTAGGACCAAACGTTACCGTAAGGAGGACCGCCACCAAACTGTCGATTTAGGGCTTAGATTAAGGGTTTTTCGATACCAATTTTTGTTAATTAGGTAGAATAAGATAATGCCTAAGTTAGGAAAATTATAATAACATTGTAAGAGCTTAGTTTTGGAAAATCGCTTCCTCTCGGGACCCAGCCAATGACGCGCGCGCGCTCTGATTGGTCGAGCGCTCTGATTGGTCGAACGCTCCGATTGGTCGACAAGTAAGGTCGGTGCTGCGCGGGAAAGATACGCTCTCTGATTGGCTGGGGCACTCTATAAAAGACGGAACGATTTTCTCAAGTCACAAATTGTCCGGTTAAGTAGTCACGACCTCTCAAGGTCAACTACGAGATGCCATTTATAAAAAAAAAAAAAAAAAAAAAACTCAAGTCACAGTCCTTCCTCTCGAACAGGACTTTCAGGGTGGTGGTGGACGGAGCGCTGTCTAGCGCCCGCCCGGTGCTCGCGGGCGTACCGCAGGGCAGCTGCATATCGCCGGCGTGTTACTCGCGTTACACCGACGACATCCCCGCCACTCGGGACACAATGCTCGCGCTGTACGCCGACGACGCCGCGTACATTACTTCATCGCTGAATGTGAAGTACGCGGCCGTCAAGATGCAGCGCGCGCTCGATCAACTTCCCGAGTGGCTGTCTAAATGGCGGCTGTCGGTGAACGTGGGTAAGACGCAGGCGATGGTCACCGGGTACGCGCCCCTCCCACCACCCCTGAAGCTACAAGGAGCCGACATCGCGTGGTCGCCCCGGGTCAAGTACCTGGGGGTGACTATCGATCGTCGGCTCACGATGGGATCACACGTCCGCTCGGTCGCCGCACGGGGTAAGGTCGCCCGCACCTTGCTCAAACCAGTGCTCTCGTCCCGCATCCCGGCGCGCGTCAAGTTGGGTGTGTACAAGACGTACATACGCCCAATCTTGACGTACGCCGCACCGGCATGGTTCGCCCTCACGAGCGAGTCGCGCCGAAAGACACTCCGCGCGCAGCAGAGTCTCGCGCTGCGGACCATAGTAGGCGCGCCTCGTTTCGTGAGGATCGATGTCATCCAGCGAGATCTCGGGATTGAGAGCCTGGATGAGTTTGTGCGGCGCCTCGTGACGGGAATGTTCGCGCGTGCCGACGCATCTGCCTGGCCCCATGTCCAGGACATTGCGCCCTGGCACGCGCGCCCCCCCGACGCGAGACCCTTGCCCCGCGACCTGGTAGCGGATGACGACCCCATCGCACCGGATTGACGCCTCAGGTGAGCCGCACCCAGGTTACACGCGGCTCACCTGACTCAAATGAACTCTACACACATAACATACATTCGTCGCGTGGCGCGTGCTAGGTTAATATATTTTTTTTTTTTCGCGGGTAGGTGTCAAAAAAGTATAGACGTTTTTTTAAAATCGGAATTGTATTTAAAATATAATTAATTTATAATACTGATTAAGTTTACCTCAGTACTTAGTCTGCGATAGTAAACAACAAGTACTCACGTTTGTGGCACATTTATGTGACATATTACGCACTTTATAAACACCACCTGCCAGCTGATCATTAGCACTATTATTCAAGATTTTCTAAACTACACATCACAGAATGTCCCAATTTGCCGAAGTCCTTGCTGCCCAGAAAGCCCTTGAAGATAACTTTTTGAGGAAGATGGGTGAACTTGAAGCGCAAATCCAGTGTGCCGGTCCTGCCAAGGACACAGTGGCAAAGATAGCCGAGGAGTTTCGCAGTTTCCGGGAGCTCATTTTCTCCATGCTTGGTCTGCTTCGAAGCCAAATCAGCGAGTGTGCTAAACAAATTGATGCTTTAGAGACCAGGCACCGGCGGAAAGCCTTGGTTTTTCAAGGCCTTGCTGAAGTGGAGAACGAAGACTGTACTGCAGTAATTATGGAGGTTCTCAATAGCAAGCTTGCCCTCAAAAATCTTTCGGCATCCTCAATTTATTAAAGCCTGTCACAGGCTTGGAGCTCAAGGCAAGGAGCATCACAGGCCTATCCTCGTTAGGTTTGCCGGTGTGGACATCAAGGCCTCAGTTTGGAAGGCAAAAACAGGCTTAAAAGGGTCCAAAATATCCATAAAGGAGTTCTTGACCAGGGCCAGGCAATCTGTCTTCGGTAGGGCGCGCGAGCACTTTGGCATGCGGTCATGCTGGACTCAAGACGGCGTCATCTGCATAAAGGCCTCTGATGGAAGTCGGCATAAGGTTACTTCCATCGACGAGCTAAAGCCCTTGATGTCCAAGTATCCTAAGGCGCCAGGCGTGACTCCATCAACCAAATAAAGAAGTGTCCATGATGCCGGGAGCCTGAAAAACACATAAAGTAATTAAGGTGATTGTTTATTTTGATATTTGTTGTTGTTTCTAATTTCTTATCTCTTTAGATTCAAAATCTTTACTTACCGTTATGTAGTTGTCCCGTCTCATAGTTATCTTTCTTTTGTTTTGTGCCCCAACTGTTTACATAATTTCTGTTTCTCATTATTGAGGTGTATTGGTTTTTCAATACCCTCAACATTATTTATTTTTCAACCTCAACTCATGTCATGTTGTAGTTTGTTGTGATGTGTAAGTGTAAGTTTGTCAAATTGACGTTAGTTAGTCATATTAAATTGACATTGACATTTCAAGTAAACGTTCGGAAATTACTGGCTACGTAGTATTACTTATGTATGTATATGTGCAGTTGGGTGTGCTATTTTTCTAATTAATATATTTTCATTTATTTTTTCTTAAGTACATTTTTAAATATTTTTTTTTCTTTTTGGGAACTACGGTTTTCGCTTTGTTGAATAATCATAGATATGGACAATTGTTTTGTTATGTGTAATTTCTGCTGCTTACTGTTTATTTAATTGCTTTTAGTGTTGGCGTTAGCTGGCGGGTGGTGCAGTTGCACCTGTTAGTTGCTCTAATCTTAGCAAAAGCATATATATATATATTTAAATTTATTATAATATATTTATTTATCTTATTAATAACTACCTATTTCTGTTTATGTCAGACAATGAGTCTTATTTTTCTGCCAACCAATCTACTGCTTCTTCTTGCGATGAAAGTTTTTGTTCATTCAGCTACACCCTTGGTGACTTTTTACAACAAAATTTTAATGATCAGTCTAGTCGGTTGGTGAATGTGTGTCACATTAACGCTCAAAGTATTCCAAGCCACTACAGCGAGCTGTACGACGCGTTTAATAACAGCAATGTTCACGCCATCCTGATCTCTGAAACTTGGCTCAAACCGCATCTCCTGTCCACCACTTACCCTCTTACTGATTTCGTTCTTATACGGAATGATCGGATTGGTAAAGGAGGGGGTGGTGTGGCCATATACCTTCGCTCTGATTTTCCTTACAAAATACTTGCTACTTCCTCTTCAAATTATTCTGCTTCTGCGGAGTTTATTTTTCTTGAAGTCTGTATCAGGGGAGCCAAAACCATTATTGGTGTTGTCTACTGTCCTCCCACTGTCGATTACTTCACTGAATTCGAATCAGTACTTGAATCTTTGGGTTCAGAGTATGCACATCACATCATCATGGGTGATTTCAATACAAACCTCCTTGCCCTTAACTCCTCTCGGTCCCGTAAGCTCCTCCATCTTATTGAGTCAGCTAGTCTGCACGTATTGCCGCTCAAACCTACTCATCACAGCACTATTGGCGATGACACCTGGCTCGACCTGATCCTCACCTCGAATCCTTCCCTCGTTTCTTCCCACGGTCAACATGACGCTCCTGGCTTTTCTCACCACGACATGATTTTCCTTTCATATATCCTGAAACCTCCTAAACCTAAGCCCAAGGTTCTGTACAGGCGTTGTTTTGCGCGCATGAATGTCGAGAAGCTCAAAGAAGATGCATCTGTGGTCGATTGGGAGCCTATGACGGAAGCTACCTCAGTTGACGACAAGGTTGCCATGTTCAATGAAGTTGTAGTCAACCTTTATAACATCCATGCCCCCGTCAAAAAGGTTAAATTAAAACGCCCACCTGCACCATGGATGACTAAAGGTATACAGATGGCAATGCGACGTAGGAACCGCGCGTTCCGTAAATTTAAAAAGGATCGTGATGATGAAAACTGGAAATCATTTAAGGCCGCAAGAAATAGATGTAACCAGATGATACGTAATGCTAAACGCCGCCATATTCTTGATACTATCAATTCTTCCTCTTCTGCCGATATTTGGAAATTTCTTGGAACTCTTGGTATCGGCAAATCGCGACATTTAGATCTTCCTAGTTCAATTGACTTAGACGACCTCAACCGGCATTTCTCCACTGTTTCTACCATGGATCGTCTAACCAAGCAACAAACTCTGTCTCTAATTTCTGGTCTATCGCGTCCTCATACTAATTCTTTCAGATTCATTCCAGTTGAACCGGGAGAGATCAGAAAGATCATTTTATCCATCAAATCGAAAGCGGTGGGATGTGACAATATCACCCGTGGTATGATCATTACTATTCTGGATCATCTCCTACCCGCGATTACACACCTTATAAATTATTCCTTGTACTCTGGAGTATTCCCTTCCCTGTGGCGCAAAGCCTATGTTCGTCCGCTACCTAAGGTTTCCAATCCCTCTCTTCCTACCGACTTCCGTCCAATTTCTATCCTTCCCTTCCTATCCAAAGTGCTCGAGGCCTGTGTCCACAAACAATTCTCTAACTTTGTTCATTGTAACTCGATTATTAGTCCTCTCCAATCTGGGTTTAGGCCTGGGCACAGCACTGTTTCCGCACTCCTTAAAGTGACTGGCGATATAAGGGCAGGACTGGAAGACACCAAAGTTACTGTTCTAGTGTTGGTTGATTTCTCGAATGCCTTCAATACCGTCAGTCATGATATCCTGTTAGCCATTCTGTCCTATATTATGGTCTCTCCCGAAGCACTGGAATGGTTCTCCTCTTATCTTCAGGAACGTCAGCAGTCCGTTCATGTTGGGGATTCTTCTTCTAGTTGGTGTGATTTGGAAACTGGCGTTCCTCAAGGCGGTATACTTTCTCCTCTTCTGTTTTCCATTTTTATTAATCTTATAACTTCCGAACTTCAGTGTGCGTATCATCTGTATGCAGATGACTTGCAGTTGTACTGTCAAGGGAAGGTTGATGAATTACCTGACACTATCGACAAATTAAATAAGGACTTGATAGCCATAAAAACCTGATCTGATAAATTTGGCTTAGCTGTAAACCCTACGAAGTGTCAGGCCATCATCATTGGCTGTACACGTAGTATTAGCAAGGTAGATGGTACAACCTTGCCGCCAGTTCTGTTCAATGGTACGATCGTTCCTTTTGGTACTGACGTGAAGGACCTAGGCTTGCATATTGATAATACCCTGAACTGGCGGACTCAAGTCGCTAGGGTGAGCCAGAAGGTTACTGGAATGCTGCGGGCTCTGTACCGTTTGAAAAATTTATTACCATCAAGTAAGAAGACAATGCTTGTACAGTCCCTCATTTTCCCTATCATCGATTATGGTGATGTGTGCTACTATGACCTGAATGCAGATCTCCTCAACAAACTTGACCGTCTTCTCAATAATTGCATTCGATTCGTTTTCAATCTGCGTAAATATGATCATGTCTCTGCGCATCGGTCGCTTCTAAAGTGGTTGCCCATACGCCAGCGCAGAGAGCTAAGGGCGCTGACCACCTTGTTCTCATTTCTTGATTCTCCGGTTTCGCCTGGTTACCTAGCCCCACACTTTCAGTACATTTGCGCCAACCACAATAGAAATCTACGTTCATCACACAATCGTCTTCTCCAATGTCCCACTCACCGCACAGACTTCATTCACTCTTCTTTCTTCGTTCAGGCTATCTCTCTGTGGAATACGCTCCCCCAGGAAATCAGGATGGCAACCAATCGATTATCCTTTAAGGTTAAGGTTCGCGAGCACATTCGCAAGAAGCTGGCAGTATCATCACAACGGTAATATTTTCTCATTGTATGTCTTATTTCTTTTTATTAAGTTTTTTTATGTATTTATGTATATTTATTTGTAATATATTTATATGTAATTAGGTATATATTATATTCAGTTTTAATAGGTTTATGCCTATCTTTATATTTAAAATATTTATTCCACAATGGTCTGATTGCAAGTACCACTGTTTGTCTCTGCATCACCCGAAGGTTGACTGGTAGAAAATGCCTATGGCATTAAGTCCGCCTCTGTACATTTATGTGCTTGAAGTATTAAATAAATTAATATAGGCGCGTCGCGCGGCGAACTCAGACAACCACTACTACACAGACACCCATACTCACACGTGTACGCGTACGCGGGCCGCGATACACGTAGACACTGAGCGGTGGTACTGTACAACACAATGCCGCTCACACACACACGACTGCTCCTCAGCCCGGACCGTAACCGGCTAGCTCTGGGAGCGGGGCGGGCGGGAGCAATACACCTACTCTGTAGGAGTGTCGAGTAGGCACCTCGTCATGCTGGTCGGCTCTCGCTGGGCCTCCCCCAGGCAACTGGGGGTCTCACCTGGTGGGGACCGACCGCCGAGGTGTCGTGAAGAAAGCGGCGCTGTAGGAAGAGCAGCGTCGTGGCGCGCCTACAGATACACAACATGCAATCACTCACAGGGGCGCGCGTCTTCAACGCGGCTCCGGGAACTTTAAAAGGCCATTGTCGCCGACACAATGAGGGGCCCGTGGTTACGGGCCACCGTATGGCTTTTCGCGGCCGGGGGGCCAAGCCCCGGTACCGCTCGCCACGCCCCCTTACGGGGGCGTCGCGATCTCCGCGAACAAGTCACAGTCGACTTCCAGCTCCGATCCAAGAAACATCTGAAGAAAATAAAGTGAACAAATCAAGAAGAGTTTTATTATCAACACAAGAAGAAAAAATATACAGTCTACAACAGTCTGGTCCTTCGCATCCGGATTAACAAGAAATCTGAAGCCCGGCATTTCAAGAAACAAGAAATTATCGAAATGGTGGTCACAAGGAGCCAAGGCGATGCAGCTGAAATTGAAGAACAACAACGCGTTCAACAGCAGGCGCGACTCAGAGAAGCCCAGTTGATCGAACAAGAACGTATCAGAAGAGCCTCGCTGGACCCGCCGGCGTCACCGCTGTCGAGGCCGACGGATACCAGTACAGCGGGGCCTTCTAGACTTCCACCGACAGCGGCGATGGTTCAACGGAGAATAGGATCACCGCCCCAATCAGTGAGGTCAACGATAAGCGTCAACACGAGACTACGGGTAGCTGAACTGGAAGCAGCGGAGAAGCTAGCCACCATCAGAAGAAAAGAATTGGAGCTGGAAGCCGATCTTGTCAAGAAGCGGTTGGCCGTCGAAGTGTCGGTCATCCACGATGAGGAAAGCGTGCACGAGGAAGAACCTAACCTCCCCCGTGAACCACATCAGAAGGTGGACGAATGGCTGAGGACGAACCCCCTTGGCACACGGGGGGAGGAAAGGACACGCGAAGAACCGAAGCAGACGCGGTTCGAAATCCCACGTGGAAGATCACCGACACCGACGAGAACAAGGAGCGGTATCGAGTACCTGGCAGCCACGTTAGAAAAAATGGCCGGACCCAGGCCCCGATACACCGAGCTACCGACATTCACCGGAGCGGCAAATGAATGGCTGCCGTTCAAAGCAACGGTACAAGATTCGACCCGCATGTACCAGATGTCGGCAGCCGAGAACATGCAGCGGCTAAGGAGCTGTCTCAAAGCGGAAGCAAGAGACGCCGTGGCCGCCCTCCTGCATACGGCGACCGATCCAGACGTCGTGATGAAGACACTTGAACAGTGCTTCGGGAGGCCAGAAGTGATTATCGATAGAGCACTAGAAGAACTCAAGAAGCTGCCGAGACCAGGTGCATCAGCGGTCGAACTAAATAGCTTTGCAATCAAGCTGCAAAACATTACCCACGTGTTGAAAACAATCGACCGAAGAGGCTACCTATTCAACCCCTTGATGACTAGAGAAGTGTTGGACAAGCTGAGCCCGCACCTTCGATCCAGATGGTGCGACTACGCCTATGACCACGAAGGGACAGCGGATCCGGAGATTGTCGTCATGTCTCACTTCCTGATGCAAGAAGCGGACAGGGCGCTGCGCTACACGAACACCCCGTCCACAAGTGCAGTGACTCAGAAGAAGGAGACTCGTCCCACCATGACACTGAAGAAAAAGGCGAGCGTGTTCAACACTACGGGGGGAACTGAAGAGGGAACGGATAAGTGCCCCAAATGCGAACAAGCTCACACTCTGATACGGTGCCCCGAATACAAGGCACTCACTGTAGATGATCGCTGGAAGTTCGTAAAGGAGAAGAAACTATGTTTCAAGTGCGCTCAGAAACCACACAGGCGCATGAACTGCAAGGCGAAGCCATGTGGCGTGGATCAGTGTAACCGTCCGCATCATGCGACCCTTCATCAGGAACGAGGAGCGAAAGAGGAAGAGTCACAGTCAGCTGAACCACCGAGAGAAGAAGCGGTTCTGTCGGTAGCAACACGACCAGCTAGCGGACCACGAACAGTGCTACTGAAAATGTGCCCGATCGTCGTTTCCGGCCCACGGGGGGAGGCGAACACATACGCCCTCCTGGATGAGGGAGCCACAATTACCCTCGTCGACAAGGAGCTAGCGGAAAGCATCGGGGCAGAAGGGCCGTCGCAACCACTCCACCTGAACGGAGTCAACATGTCGCAGCGGGAAACAGAGAGCTAGCTAGTAAATCTCCGCATCAGAGGGCTGAAAGAGGGCGACAGCTACAGGGTCAGAGCGAGGACCATAAAGAACCTACAACTCCATCAGCAGTCTATACCGGACAATGTGCTAGAATATGAGCACCTGAAGGATCTGACGCCGGAAGAGGTGTGCTACGGGAGGGCGCGCCCGGGACTCCTAGTGGGGACAGACCACTGGGAATGTATAGTGTCCCGCGAGCTCCGAGTCGGCGCCCCGGATCAACCGGCCGCGTCTAAAACACAACTAGGATGGGTGGTGCACGGAACCGCGCCACGCAACGCCATCTACCAAGAAGGAAACGTGCTGCACGTATACGAACCCGACCGAACGACGGGAACCAGCAGCCAAGAACTTCACGACCTAGTCGACCGCCACTTCAAGATCGACGCGCTTGGCATACAAGGAAAGCCGAGAGTCAAAGAAGCGGATCAACGGGCCATCGACATAGTCAAGAAAATCGACACCGGGTACGAGGTGGGGCTGCCGTGGAGGCGAGATGACGTGACTATGCCTGCAAGCTACAGTCAAGCACTACGCCGGCTGAAGAAGATCGAACAGAACATGGACGCCGAACCGGAGTTCGCGGCCCAGTACTCCAAGCAGATCGACAATCTGTTGGACAAGGGGTACGCGACGCTGTGCGACGGATCGGAAGAGAGAAGCGCCATCTGCTGGTACCTGCCACACTTCGCCGTACAGAACCCGAACAAACCCGGCAAATGCAGACTGGTGTTCGACGCAGCTGCAAAGAGCAACGGCGTATGCCTGAACGACGAACTGCTGGAAGGACCCGACCTACTGCTGCCACTGCCAGGAATCCTCTTCCGATTTCGAGAGAAGGCGGTGGCAATCACGGCAGACGTGCAGGAGATGTTCCTGAGAATCAGAATAAGACCGGAGGACCAACCAGCGCAGCAGTTTCTGTGGAGAGGCGACGAACGAAAGGAGCCTCCGAAAAAGTATAAGATGGTCAGCATGATATTCGGCGCAGCGAGTTCCCCGTACATGGCTCACTACATACGCAATCATAACGCGGATGTACACGGGCCGGGATATCCGCGTGCGCTAGAGGCCATCAAGGAGAGCCACTACATGGACGATCTCGTAGCCAGCTACGAAGAAGCTCGGAAGGCGATCAAGGAAACCAGAGTGGTACACGCGCACGCGGGTTTCACACTACGAGGATGGAGCTCTATCTAACGACAAGACGGTGCTACGCGATGTGCCCCCAGAGCTACACGCCACCTCTCCCACACGACTGGGGGGAGAACAGCCCGAGAGCAAGATCCTAGGGCTGTACTGGAACGCGGAGCGAGACGAGCTGGGATTCAACACGTCAATGAACAGAGATCCGGCCGAAGTGCGAGCGAGAACCCGCGCGCCGACCAAGCGTGAAGCCCTCAGCGCCGTGATGTCGATCTACGACCCGCTGGGACTACTGAGCCACTATACCATCCGGGCAAAGATCGTACTGCAAAGCCTGTGGCGCCTACAGATA
This sequence comes from Luperina nickerlii, assembly GCA_963855955.1. Lineage (NCBI taxonomy): Eukaryota > Metazoa > Arthropoda > Insecta > Lepidoptera > Noctuidae > Luperina > Luperina nickerlii. The sequence goes on along the minus strand of OY979675.1, from coordinate 22,423,620 downwards.
ACATGGGACGAACCAATCCCCGAAGAGGAGAACGAGCTCTTCGCAATCTGGCTCGCGCGACTTAACGAGCTCACTCAGCTCCGACTGCCGCGGTGCTACCTGACAAAGAAATACGAGCGGCTCGACCTACACATCCTGTGCGACGCCAGTGAACAGGCCTACGCGACCGTGGCCTACTGGAGAGTGAAGTACGTCGACGGGAGCCTGAACGTCGTGTTAGTAGCCGCCAAGGCCAAGGTAGCGCCTCGACGCGCCCAGACGATACCACGGTTGGAGCTACAAGCTGCGGTCATCGGAGCAAGACTGGCGGACACGATAAGAAAGGAACATGAGTCGATATCGGTCGAACAACCTACTGGACCGATTCGTCTACCGTAGTGCACTGGATTCACCACGATATGCGACGGTACACACCGTTCGTCGCACACCGGCTGGGAGAGATCGCGGAGCTGACCGAAAAGGAAGAATGGCGCTGGCTACCCACCGCTTCGAACGTAGCGGACGACGCCACGCGACTCATCGACACGCCCATCAGTACGGAGGACCGATGGTTCCAGGGACCGGACTTCCTGTTCCTGCCAGAAGAAAAGTGGCCCACGACAATGACGAGCGAGCCAGAGGACGAAGAGGTCCTAGTAGTAGGTTTATTTATAAAATAGAAAAAAAACACAGCTGACACAATAAAATAAAGATAAAACATTGAAGTTAAAAATAGAATAGAATATATTTATTTGCTTTAAAACGTTAAAGTCATAGTTGAAATCAGATTCCAGGAACTCTACACCTGATAATATTGATTCATTGCTTTCTTCAGTGCTAGTGCTGCTACTGTCCCCAACATGTATTATAAACCGTTCAAGCTCGTTTTCAACAATACGGTCCCTCAATTTGTACTGATTTTCAATATTCAGGACGTGATCAGTGTACTTCTTCCAGTCATTGGCAGTTATGGATAGAAAACATTCTTTAATTAAATTTTGCATTTCAGTCCCTAGTATTCCTATGTTTTTGCTTGCTACTTTTCTCTTTGCCTGACTCCATACAGGCTCTATTGCATTGAGGTCGCAATGATATGGTGGCAGCAACAAAATTTCGTGGTTGTGTTTTTTTATAAGTTCTTCAGCTTCATAAACAGGTGCAAGTTTAAGTTGTTTCACCAAACACATTAATTCTGCTTTGGTATGATGTTCTTCAAAAGTAATATTATTTTCTTGAAGCCATATTCGGATATAAGCTTTTGTGTCAGACATATTAGGGGGTTTATTCACTTGTTTCACATGGTAACTTGCATTGTCCATCACAAGTACACTAGGTTTAAATTTGGTATCAACATTTCCGCTAGCCATTTCATGAAGTTAGTGGAATTCATATAATCGTGGTAGTTTGGATTTTGTGCTGAAAATCAATAAAGCACCTGGTACAAACCCTTCCTCCGATCCTGCATGCACAATGATATATCTTTTTCCAGAGGATATATTACTAGTGACACCACTTGTTGAAGGTCCTTGCCATGACTTTTTTACTTTATAGTTCTGATGAACATAATATGTCTCATCAAGGTAAATAATCTGTTTACCTTCTAGTCTCTTTTCATGAATAGTTATCAAGAATCTGTGTCTCCAAGCTGCAATATCATACTTCTCCGTAAGCAAAGCACATTCATTTTTATTCTTTAGAAATTCAAACCCATTTTTGTGTAAGACTTTCCTAAGAGTTTCATGGCATCCCGTAAAGCCAATAGCTTCCCTCAGCTCATTGTGCAGGCTTCTTAGCATAGGGACTTGTTTTTTTACACCATAAAATTCATTTATTTTATTTCTTATAGCTGAAATATCAAAATTATCCAAATTGGAAACTGTTGCAGAATGTGGACGCTTTTTTCCCGGGGTGTTCCACTGTCCTTGATTTATAGACCCTTCCTCTTTTATTCTTCTAAGTGTTGTTACACTTACATCTGGAACCAACAAATACAATTATTTTGAGTATTGGTAGGTACTCAAAAATAACACTGACTCTAAAAAATCAAATACAATAATATATTACAATGATATGCATATTATTTGATTTAGACATCCTTACATATATCCTTTATTTATACCCTTATAAATAACTGTTACTTGATAACTAAAATGTTTGAACTGATAAAAATACTTGAAGATATCTTTTCTATGTATTGTGTTTCAGAAGTTGACATTTCTATTTCTTCTACAGTTTTCAATGCCTTTACTGCATTCGCAATTTGGAGTTTCGCCTGCTCATTGTCGATACCTCCTAAAAAGTATAATACACCGTGAGTAATATTGCAATTTGTTACAAATAGTCGAAAAGTATCAAACTGTTTTAGTAGAAATTCAAAAAACTAACCTAAAACTGTAATAATTGAATCCAGTCGTCGTATTTTCTCTGCAGATTTCTGATTTAAATCAGTTTTTGTGTCTTTAAATTTGTCAATCATATGAAATAGAAGCCTCCTCGTCGAACTAGTGATTGTTTTCGGCATTATTTTAGACAAAACCAACGAAAATAAGATGTACGTAAACAAAATGTAGGTAAGTACGAAACGTCAATGTGACAATTTTGACAGTCTTGAAATGTTGCCACATATAAAGTTTAATAAATAATTCGTGGTCACCTTTCGTTGGCCAGACTCTAGGAAGGCTGAAGGCCAAAAATACCGCCCGAGGACCCGACGGCTTGCCAGGTAAAGCCTGGGTCCTGGCCTCGAGGGCTCTCAGACCACGACTGGAGGCGCTCTTAATCGCATTTACGGAAAGAGGCCAGTTTCCACTCCGTTGGAAGACGGGGAAGCTGATCCTCATTCAGAAGCCAGGGCGCCCTGCGGACTCTCCGTCCGCATACCGGCCCATCGTGCTGCTCGACAAGGTGGGCAAGCTCTTTGAGAGAGTAATTGCAGGCCGCCTCGTCGGGCACCTGGTGAGGACGGGGCCGGATCTTGCGGACAGCCAGTTTGGCTTCCGCAAGGGGCGCTCGACGGTGGATGCCATCATGCGCGTGAGAGCCCTCACGACGGGGGACGCAGTGTCCCGGGGTGGGGTCGTCGTGGCGGTGTCACTCGACATCGCCAACGCGTTTAACACCCTGCCCTGGGGCTGCATTGGGGAGGCACTCCGGTGTCACCGGGTGCCGACCTACCTCCGTCGAGTAGTCGGAGCGTATCTGACGGACAGAGCCGTCATCTACCCCGGTCGCGATGGGGAGTGGAACCGGCGAGAGATGTCGTGCGGTGTCCCACAGGGATCGGTTCTGGGGCCGCTCTTGTAGGACATCGGTTACGACTGGGTGCTGCGAGCCGACCTCCCTGATGGCGTCAGCGTGGTTTGCTACGCTGACGACACGCTAGTCCTGGCGCAGGGGGGGTCGCATCTGGCGGCGGCCGACGCAATGACACGCGGGGTTGCGATAGTCGTGGAGAGGATCTGGCAGTTGGGTGTCGAGGTGGCATTGCACAAGTCCGAGGCCATGTCGTTTCATGGGCCCCTGAACGCGCCACCATCGGGATCCCCACTAACGGTAGGAGGGGTTCATATCGGTGTCGAGACGACGATGAAATACCTGGGTCTCGTTCACGACAGCAGGTGGAACTTCGTCGAGCATTTCCGACGTTTGGCACCCAAAGGCGCGCGGTGGCACTACGCCGGGGGGAAACTCCGCTTCCGCAGCAAATTGCGGCGGAGCGGACGGACCTCCGGCGCGATCTCATGGCAGCATGGAAAGAGCGACTGTAACAACCCAGCGCAGGGCACGCCACGATAGCGGCGGTAAGACCCCTCTTTGAGGAGTGGCTAGTGAGGCGTCACGGTGCCTTCACCTACCGCCTTACGCAGGTCCTCACCGGACACGGAAGTTTCGGGAGGTTCCTGCACATAATCAGGCGGGAGGAAACGCCAGGGTGTCACTATTGCCAGGATCGCCCAGAGGACTCGGTGGAGCACACGGCGGAGCACCGCCGTGTCCTCGTTGAGGCGATCGGCAGCGGCGGCGACCTCTCGCGTCCGGGCCTGGTTCAAGCTATGGTCCGGGGCGAGAGGGAGTGGGGGGCAGCAGGCCCTGATTAACCCTTAGGCTAATTAGGCTGCAGCCTAGGGCGCGAGGATCCGGGGGGGCGCGCTAAAATCGTGTCTTCGCATGCACTTATCTCTAGCATCATTGCATCTACCCTACATATTTCAACTAGACCGAGACAAAACACTAAAACTAAATGCGCTTGAGAGTCCCTGATTTTAACAATAAATTTTGAAATTTTAACAAGCGCGCCTAAAACTAACACTGACTTGTTACCTAAGTACTCGAATCGGTCGGTGGTCGAGCGAGTGGGGCTGGCAAAACAGAGTGCCTAGTGCGAGTTTTGTTTAATCCGCCTCGTAATAACGGGCGTAAATTTTAACTTCATTTTGTGTGGGAAATTCGGAATATAAACAGTTCAACCTAGCTCTCGCTTTTGCCGCTAGGCGACTATATCGATTGTATCGTATTCTATTCTTTATCGTCTAGGTTACACTGTTGAATTTAGGCTGGAGATGATAGATATGAAGCTGCAACACCAAACTGTATCTCCTATTACCTAATCCCATACAAAATAATCTTCACGTATACGCGCGTTTCTGTGAGGCGAATTAAATAAACCTTGCACTAGGCACTCAGCGCAGCTTGCCATGAAACATCAATGATGTGCGGGGACTCCCCGATGTGGTTAATAGTTAGTATACTTTGCCTAGCTTTATTCGTCTTCTCTTTTTCGAAATCGTCGTTCGTCATATCACGCACTCGCGTATATTCGTGTTTGGGATTGATATTTATTGCCCTTTCCTTAGTGTTTCCGTGTTTTTTTAAGACGATGCGTGGTAATGAGAGTAGTTTGATAGTAAAAAAGCCAAGTGGAGCAGAATACAGACAAAAGGCAAAAGAAACAAAAACACTGGCACTCCGGTAGTGCCGACAGAAGTGAAAACTTGAACAATTACGAGTGTATTTTGTGAATCGTCTTATAAACAAAACACGCGTGTTATGGTGTGTTCCTTATTTTATAGGGTTTTTTGCAAATCAGGTATGATGACCAAAGTGACTGGTTTATTCTTCTCGTGAAAGGAATTTATTCAGATTAGCTCGTCGTCAGTTATATATCCGTGGTTCAGCGCCATCTCGTCGTTGTTGGATGAACTACGTAGTTAGTACGCGAGGCCTACGTAGTTAGTACGCGAGGCCCTCGTAGTTCTTCCCGATGTGCATAGATGGCGCTGTCCTCAACAACGCGCGTCTTAAGTTTTACGTCTGACGTTAGTACGCGAGGCCCTCGTAGTTCTTCCCGATGTGCATAGATGGCGCTGTCCTCAACAACGCGCGTCTTACGTTTTACGTCTTACGAATTTTCGATCAGGGTCACGTGACCTGACGCGAATTTAGAAGTTTTTACCCATTCCAAAAAAAGTACACAGCGCCGCTAAAGAAGTTTTCACTTCAAAAGAAAAGAAAATAGAAAACATTTTAAAACATACTCGTAAACTAGAAACATTTTTTACAAACTCTGCAGAAAGGAACGAAACGGTGACGAATGCTGCACTATAGCCCTAGTTTCTCTACCGTGGACTGTGATAAGTTTCTCCGTCCAACACTAGCCCTATAGTAGCGACGACGCCGACGATCTACAATGAAGACGAAATTCTAATAGAAGAAAAGTCGTGTATTCCGTCAAGTGACCCTGCACTGTGGCAAGTAAATGATGAATTTCGAGATTATATTGTTAAAAACGGACTGCAACAAAACGAAGAATTAGATTTTTCCAGATCAGGAAGGCGGTATAAAAATCAAAAAAGATTTCTATCTAAAAATACGTTTGAGAAAAAGCTTGTTAATGGCGAAAATGTGAAGAGAAGCTGGTTAGTATACTCAGAATCCATAGGTCACGTGTTTTGTGGTCCTTGCAAATTATATGGAGGAACATCCGTATTTGCCAAAAATGGATTTAATGACTGGAAAAATTGTAACTTAATAACTGATCATGACATTTCTTCGGATCATCGTAAATGTTTGGGACAATATGTACGAGAAACTTTTACAACGACTGGATACCCAAATAGTCATACAATATAATGAAGAAATAACTTATTGGCGAAATGTATTACTACGGGTAATAGAAACAATTAAGTTTTTAGCTACACGTGGGCTTCTATTTCACAGGCAAAATGAAATTGTTGGATCTGCACTAAACGGAAATTTTCTTGGCTGTATTGAGCTTATATCTAAAATTGACCCTTTTATGGCTGAAAATTTCTCTTTTTTTGCTCTTTTTTTAACAATAACAGAAGTTTAAATATTTAAAAAATAAAGTCTAAGCAGCTTCACACGCTAGATGACCACGCTCATGGTCAATGGCAATGGCAACTAAATTGTCTATAGAAACTAAGCCAATACAAGTCATGCGGCCAAACACATGGAGTTGGTTTTCTACTTGGTAGCCTGCAGTCACTTGTCATGATTTTGGTCTTATAATGCTTGAGGTACTTTGCCTTTATATACGGTTGAATGTCATGCAGATTAAAGGACAACGTTAGTTTCGCTTGTAGATCGATCTGAAAACTTTTATACTTAGGTAGTATGAACCATGCTAAAAATTTTCAATCTACGTAATACTCTACTCATTTACTACTTTTTAGGCCGTCCGTAACACACCTGGCGGGGGCGCCTCCTCATAATTAGCCTAAGGCGGTCAGAACTCTTGATCAGTCGCTGGGGGGCAGTCGCCTCCTGCGAAGCAGTCATGCTAGCGAAGGAGGCGGCGGGACGGCTGAGGGAGAGAGCCTCCCGTCCGAGCCGCCGCGGGAGACGCTCCGGGCATCGGGAGCCGCGCGACGACTCCCGGCCACCGTAGGCGTGGGCCTGCGGGTGGTGAGTAATGGGTAGCTCACCGTCCGATCAGGACCAGGCCCGTGCGCCGGACGGCGCGTACGTGTTCCACGCGCGCCTCAAAGAGATGTCAGCATCAACAGAAGGGGCCCGTCAGGGCCGAAGCCTGCCGGGTCAGCGGGATTTTGAAAGAAAGAAAGAAAATACGTTTATTTGCGGCAAACATGACGCATAGAAATAAAAAAAACACAAACAACAAAAACAAAATAACAATTTGGGAGAAAGTATGCGTCACATCTACGCAAAACGGCCAACGCTCAGCATAATGCTGAGACCCTATACGAGACAGAGCCCCAGCGCTGGTTTTCAGCGACAGCCGGTGATTGACGTGATGACGTCAGCCAGTGCAGCATACGATTAGATATAAATAAAAACAAAAATCAAAATAAGAAATAAAAATATGCATTACAAAAAGTGGTATGAACATGAAATATATTAAATGGTAACATTCCGGGCAACGACTCGCGCCGCCGCCGGTTATTAATAGGGCATTTTCCGAAAGGGTTACCGCTGGTTCGGAACATAAAGGGCTAAGGAAGGAACACGGGTGGGTTTTAATCAGTAAGAGTCGTGACACTCCCTTCCGCTCCACCCAGAGCGGGAGAGGCCATTTGATGATTTCACATCCTAAAAAAAAAAAAAGTCATGAATTTCAGTTATGTTAAAATAAACTTTAATGTTCCTCAAATTGAGGTTTACTTTTTATTAAACGTTCTTAATTATTTTACCAATATTTACTTTCTATATTTTACGCTTTGCATTACCTACTTTACATTCTAGATGAACTATTTTGCATCGGGGCTCGTACCGTAAAATGCTGTAAAGTTTGCCTGGATTTTGACCTTTTTTGTTAGTATCTCTGAACCTATTTATTATTACGGCTTTTAAAGACTTTCAGATGGAAAACAGACCTTATGCCTTGCCAGGTAGAATCCAAATCTATTTAAATGATGCCGTTATTCAGAATTACGAACATTCAAAGTCGTAGGTAGGTAAAAGACACAACTTTGCCTAGAAGGATATTTAATAGATATATTGCTGATCTTTTTTAATATTTTTTTCCTACATGAGACACCGTGCTCAACCCCGGCAGTTAGATTATTGCCATGACGGTAATATATATTTTTTTACTGCTAATAGGCAATGTTGTAGCAGATGCCAGAAACTTTTTATACAAAAATGTCGTTGACTCTAGGGTTGTCCCAAAAAAATACGGATTATTTTCTTAAACTTTTATTCACTTTGTAAAAAAATTAAACAAATTCCTACTTATGAGTAAAAATCACAAATGTAATGCTTTATAGCAATGCTGGCTTGTGATTACCATTAACATAAAAATATATTTTTTTTATAAAATGGCTTTACTAGCTGTAACATTCACTACATCTGCGATGTGGGCTTCTTCCTCAGTTGTCAACTCTGTAGATCGACCAGATGATTTGTTATGCATGTTTTTTGATTAATTAAAAATGGTCCGACGCGGGATCGCAAATTGCTGTTCCGCTTCGTATGACGATAATTTTTTTTCGTACGAGATCTGCAGCAACTTCTAATATTTCTACACAGTAGGTTATCGACATAACTACGAGCTCCTGGTTTTCTCTTGCTTCGTTATGTATTATTCGGCATTTTTGCATATAACTGCAATGGAATTAAGACTTGTAGCGGGTATGATGAAAACGTAGGCTCAATAATAACAATGAGTTTATTACACCAACAAGGTTGTTTACAAATAGTACTTAACTAACTAGCTACGACGATTATATAAAAACTAACTACACGAGGCGTTCCCGGCCAGTTCGTGACGTGAGGTGCGTCACGAAACAGGAAGGATACGTCACCGTGGTGCGTGAGGGGAGAGGGGCGTCTACGCTAGGCGAGCTCTTCCAATGCGTGGAAACAGCGGCGCGCTAACGCTGACTGAGGACTCGTGGCCGGGGCGCCCGTTTATATAGGCGAGGCAGCCTAACGTTGTGTGCGTAAGTCACATCCCGACACAGTAGTGTTGTGTGGCGCGTAGCTGTAGGCGTTCCGCATTCGGTGGTGCTACAGGCTCCCCCTCTGGATGCGAAGTCGCCCCGACGAGTGGCCAGTCAAGATGGATGGTCCACCAACGAAGCTGGGCGAGACCCGCGTCGCCGTGGTCGTCCTCGTCCACGAGAGGGCGGTGTGGCGCCCTCAGGGTTAGTCCTAGGTTTAGGCGGACGCCCGCGTTTCCTCAGTGGGCGCACCGGCGGTGGAAGTGGGCTTGCCGCATGGCCTCGGAACGGTGTCAAGGCAGATGTATGATACACTCCAAGAGGTTTATCCGGAGCAGTGGGATCTGAAATCAGATAAGATGAAGCACCATGGCGTGCTAGGATTAGATAGGGACCATCCCTGCGAGGACAGAATTTAGCACTTATTCCTCGAGCAGCATTACTAATTGGATGGGTAGTTGCTAATACTAGGTCACCGGGAGTGTAACCAGGATCTTCTCTACGTCCTTGGTCTGCCGTCTTCTTCCTGTTTTCTTCTAGATTCTCTCTCACATCTCTAGCTTTGTCCAGCGTATTGGCGACTAGTAGTAACTTCGGCGTAATTTCAGGTACAAAGTTCTCAGACAGTAAAATCTGACGAAAGTCGTGAACATTGTCGTCCGGAGTACGCAGTTCTCGTGCAAATGTCAAATACGCTGGTGTTTGACCTGTAGTGAGGCAGGTTGCGGTATTCATCGCAAACCGTATGCTGGGTAACATATCACTCCAACTTCCATGTTCATCTCCTACTAAAATGGCCAGTTGTGTCTTCAAATCTCTGTTTTTCCTTTCCACCGGGTTTGCTGCCGGGTGATACACTGGTGTGAATGTGTGCTTTATTCGCAGACAAAAGGTTAGTTGTTGCATTACAGCACTCACAAATTGGGGTCCATTATCGCTTATCAGGCGTCTGGGCACACCGTACCGAAGGAAAACCTCGTTCATCAAAACTGTCGCACAATTTTCAGCGCTGGCAGTTTCCAAAGCAAATAATTCTATCCATCCAGTAGCAATATCTTCAGCTATCAGTATCCATGTCTTGCCGCTAGTGGTTGACGGCAAAGGTCCAAACAAGTCAAAGGCGACAGTTTCGAAACGTTGGTTCACGGGCGTGGTTTGGAGCAAACCAGCTGGTTTCAGGTTGGACGGCTTAAATCTCTGGCATGCAACACAGTTCTTAACATATGCTTCGATATATTTTCTCATACCCTTCCAATGATATCGCTTCGAGATGCGTTGATATGTCTTATCAGCGCCATAATGCCCCGCCAAAGGGTCATCGTGGTATACTGAAAGAACGTTTGCCCATTCATGTTGAGGCACTACGAGTTGAGCCTCATCTGAGTCATCCGACGGGTGATATCGGTACAACAACCCGTTGTTCATGACGTAGCCTTTGTTGCTCCAGTACACGGCATTATCTTTACGATCTGCATCCTCTAAGGCAGTTACGATGCTAGTGATGTGTTCATCCTTTAGCTGTTCTGCCCTAATTTCAGATGTTGGTCTCTGCGGCATATCCACGGCCATGCTACACACTCCACAGGTGTTTTCGGTGCTTTCATCGCAAATAGGCCTGGACAGCGTGTCTGCAACCACATTCGTCCTACCGGGGGTATACTTGATGGTAATATCATACGCCTGTATCTGCAAGGCCCATCTAGCTAATCGACCAGTTGGAGACCGTAACGACATCAACCACCTCAAAGCTTGATGGTCCGTAACCACTGTTACTGGGAGACCTTCAATGTATCCACGGAATTTTTTGATTGCCCAAACTACTGCGAGAGCCTCCCTCTCGGTTGTCGAATAATTGCGTTCTGCAGGGATCATCAGCCTACTCGCGTATTCGACGGGATGCTCGTCCTGTCCCTCCCCCTGCACTAGAACTGCTCCAAGTGCATAGTTACTTGCATCACTTTTGATGATGTAGCCTCTCGTCTCATCGGCTTGACGTAACACAGGGGTGGATGTAAGACGTATTTTGAGCTCTTGATAAGACTGCTCCTGTTCCGCTGACCAAGTCCATACCGCGCTTTTCTTAGTTAAACGGGAGAGTGGTTCACTGATTCCGGCAAAGTTTGGTATGAATCGCCTGTACCAGGAACAGGTCTGCAGGAACGTCATCAGATGCTTCAAATTCTTGGGTGCTGGGTTGGCTAGTATTGCTGCTACCTTCTCAGGATCAGCCTTCAGACCCTCTGGAGTAATAATATGCCCCAAATACTTAATTGTTGAGCAACAAAATCGGCACTTACTGAAATTTACATGAAGGTTGCTTTCTTTCAGCTTGCTTAGCACCTTACCCAAATCCGTTAGGTGTGCTTGATAGGTAGACGAAAAAATTATTAGATCGTCTAGGTACGCCAGCATCTTTACAGTCTCCAAGCTCACTCGAATCCTGTCTATCAGACGCTGGAATGTAGAGGGTGCGTTGCGAAGTCCAAAAGGCATCCTCTTGAAACGGTACATACCGAATGGAGTTATAAATGACGTCTTGTCCTGATCCTCGAGCTTTACTTTAACTTGCCAGTAGCCAGCGCGTAAATCCAGGGTCGACATGAAAGGCGTTGGCTTAGCAGCATGAAGCAGATCATCAATGCGAGGGATAGGATACTTGTCGGGGACCGTTATGGCATTAAGTCTACGGTAATCAACGCAAACTCGTACTGAACCGTCCTTCTTTGGTACCATGACAACGGGTGCAGACCAGGGTGAAGAGCATGCTTCAATTACTCCACTGTCCAACATCTTCTTTACCTCATTCTTTAGCACAGCCATGCGTGGAGGTGAGAGGCGGTATGGAGGTACAGAGACGGGGTTATGCTCACCTGTGTCGATGCAGTGTTCAGCGAGGGTAGTCGGTTCTCCACCTTCACTGAAAACTTCTTGATAATCCCATAGCACTTCCATCAGCTGTGACTTTTGAGTTGCGTCCAGCGTATCCGATGAGACCTCTTCCACTTCCAAAGATCCAATTTCAACATCATTGCTGCTATTACTTTGGTCGCTAGGGAAGAGTGCTTTGGAGTGTGGAGATAGTTCACACGGAGCATCGTGAAGCTGCATTTGGGCATCACGGACCATAAAGTCGACGAACCTTGGAGAATACCCATCGAATAATGGTCTGGATCGTTTCCTTGGAATAGGGGACAGCTCAATTGGCACTACGCGATATGGCATCGTGTTTGTAGTGCAGGCACTCGTTGTCGGGAGTGCTGGTTCTCCGCTGGATAACGGACTGCCAGTTGCTGGGATGCATGCACTGAATTGTGGGAGCGCCGGTTCCAGTACGCCTTCATCCCGTGGAGTTATCGACAGAGGAGAAATAAATTCAGGTAGCTCGACATCTTTTAACATAGTCCGTAACTGAGGATCAAAATAAACGGGCGTAGCTTCTACTTTAGCCATTGATATCTCCTCATCATCTTCATCTTGGAGGTCGAAGATGTCATCAGGGTAATCCTCGAAATACCAAGTCTTCTGCGGAACATTAAGTACCATCTTGGCATCTTCTATAAAGCCGACACCCAACAGTGTGCGAGACTCGCGAGCTTCCGGGAACACGATAAAATTCGTTTGCACAACACGGTAACAGACACTGACGGGTGCATTTACAGTCAAAACGTCTCTCGTCGTCTTCGTGCCGTCAGCCAGTTTCACCACAAACTGTTGTGTGTGGAATGGAAAACCGAGTCTTCGTAGGCATTTGTACAGCGTGTATGATGCAACGCTGGCCTTTGCGCAAGTATCCACGTAGGCGCTGCCGGTTATTTTGCCTATGGCAATACCAATAACTGGCCTAGGACGTACATCTGCTTGAGGATTAAAGGAACAAAAACTTACTTCAGTCTTTCCCTCCTTTGGCACAGCCTTGGCGCAGGTTGTGCACTTTGACCGGACCACTCCCGGTGTACCACATCCGTAACACGAAAACTTTGGTGTAGACGGTGATGGGGCTTGGGTGCCTGTAGCGGCATTTGCAGGCGCAGGTTTCGCGGCGGAAGTGCCACTACCAGAAGCGAGATCCTTCTTCTCCTTCTTCCGACATGTCTCAATTGAGTGCCCAGGCAATCGACAGTACGTGCAACGCTTCTTTTTAAATGACACCTTTTCTGTCTCTTTTTCTGGCATCTCCTTTTCAACCAGGAGCTCTTCGACTCCTCTGGCTGCCTTCACTAGGGCATCAAGGGTATTGACAGTCTCGCGTGGCAATTTTACCCTTATTTTGTACCTCAATTGCCCGTAAATCATGTCAATTTGTTGGGTCTCTGTGTGTGGCTCTGGCATTTGAGCAATAAGAGCCCTCTTCTTAGCCACAAACACTTCCGTAAGCTCATCCTCACCTTGCTTGATGTTGACAACGTTCTGATACAGCTGGTAGGCAGGTCTTTTAGGAGCAAACGCGTGGCGAACTCTTGACACGAACTCGTCCCATGTTTTCACCTGTTCCTTGATCCCATTCCACCAGGTGGCTGCCTGTTCCCTCAAGATTAAGGGGATGCTCATAATCGCATCTTCGTCGGAGATCTGTTCTACGGACTTGAACACTGAAGCCGCAGCAAGAAAAGATTCGACTGATTCAGTGTCTCTGGCACCATTAAAACTAACCTTGCATGTGGTGAAAGAGCCTCGTCGCTGTTGGTTTCCAATCACTGACAGTAACTTCTCGAATTGTTCAGTTGACAAATTCATGGTCGTTTGCGGTTCCTCCTTCATTCTTCTTCGTAATCTTGATTTAGGGCTAGCCTGCTTCCGGGCCTTTACGTTGAGCGCCAGATTGTAGCGGGTATGATGAAAACGTAGGCTCAATAATAACAATGAGTTTATTACACCAACAAGGTTGTTTACAAATAGTACTTAACTAACTAGCTACGACGATTATATAAAAACTAACTACACGAGGCGTTCCCGGCCAGTTCGTGACGTGAGGTGCGTCACGAAACAGGAAGGATACGTCACCGTGGTGCGTGAGGGGAGAGGGGCGTCTACGCTAGGCGAGCTCTTCCAATGCGTGGAAACAGCGGCGCGCTAACGCTGACTGAGGACTCGTGGCCGGGGCGCCCGTTTATATAGGCGAGGCAGCCTAACGTTGTGTGCGTAAGTCACATCCCGACACAGTAGTGTTGTGTGGCGCGTAGCTGTAGGCGTTCCGCATTCGGTGGTGCTACAGACTTACATAGGTACTTATATACAAAATCACGCCGAATACCAAAGGGTTAGGCAGAGATACACCTCTGCCTCACCCTTACAGGCGATCAAAAACATAATTGTCGAAATAAAAACAAAGAATGTTTTATGGACATAAAAAGATGTAACATTTTCTATTAAAGCCCTAACTACTGAGCTAGGTGATACCTGTGTTACAGGAGTCAGTGTCTTCACCCGATTTCGGAACATTAAGAATGTATGCAATAAAATTAAAATATCGTAAAACAAGGGGAATTTAGTGCATGCCATGAACCTATATTTAAGCTGGACTGCGCAGTATCTAAAACAAAACGAGCCGAAAGAGAGGTTCGAATGTAGATGTGCATCCTTTTCTAATAGGGTGTCGAAGGGACACGATTGGGTGACAAAACCACCACTCACTACCAACGCATTTTTTTTTTACACTGGCATACTTGCTAGACAAGAATGCACTACTATTTTGGTTATCTCACCCGGCTCGTTTTTCTACTTCTACAACTAACAGGGAAAAAGTAACCTTATCATAATTTCTTTAAAGTGTACATTTGTAATCATGAAATATACAAGTACGTGATCCAGTTTAACGAAGTTAATGTACATCCGTGGTGCATGCAAGCTCTTGAATTTCGATTTAACCGCGTTCCAAGCTGTGCAAACATGCAAATATGACATTTATATATGTAGTAAAAATATATCAATATTAAAATCCGACTAGTGACAACCCTAGACCCAGGTAAAATTGTGTCACTCAAGTTTCCAAAACAGTGCACAACATTGCCTACTAAGTTATTTTAATGAAAACGTGTCCTTTTAATAAAAATATCAAGCAATATGGAAAGTAAATAGTATTTTCTTACCCTGGGATGTTATATCTGCACGAAAACACCTTTTCTTTAGCTAAAACTTCAAAAGTTACGCGACACTAAAAATTTTCACCTACTCGCACCGCTGTTTGTCGCACAACTGACAGCGTAACAATGAAGTTATCATTACAAAAAATGAAAAATATGTTGCCCTAATAATGTAAAATCAATACCAAATGGTAGAAAATACGAAAAAACTAAGCAAACGCGAAATATCGCAATTGAAACGAAATAGGCAAACTTGGCAAAGTTGCAGCGTTTTACGGTATATGAACTAATCATTCGGAGTAATTCGCTCGAAGAAACTTTTTGCTCATCTCTGCGTACTTTGGAGATAATGAGCATCTTAAATAGTGTAATTTTACTGCTCAAGCTGTAGTTTGGTACGAGTTGAACGTTAAAAATAGGATATCTGTTGGTAATTAACAACGTAGATAACAACTCACACTCAATAGGAAGTTATTCGTCCACTAGCGCCACCACTTAATTTTCATTAAGTGTGATGAATTTAGGACTTCTAGGCAAAAACTGTTTTGTAGAAAGGTAAAGGTTATCGGATAACCACATGATACTTACAATTTTTAAAACAAGTCTGTTTGTGGAAGCAAAACACGCTGTTTTTTTGCGTAATAGGAGCACTGGCTCTTGTAATAAATTGTCATGTGTTGCAACATCCTCTTTATGCAAGTGAGAGGAATATTTGTTCAAGTAGCTAATTAGTTGTAACTTGGTGAGGTAACTTGCACAAGATCACAGCTAGATATTAATGACCTGGATAGGAAAACCTGCGAGAAAATAAAAGAATGAAGACCAATTTATGATAAGTAATTTAATATGAACATAATATACAATGCTGATGTTTATTTATAAAAGCAGGTATAAACCGACGAAACACGTAAACCGTACGATAAAATAGTATTTTATTTATTTCATCAACGTACATAACTATAGAGTAAAATTACTTAAATAATTAACTATAATCGTAGTACAGACGCCAGCACATCAACCTACCACAATCTGTCAGATTTTCCCTATCAACTTTGAACCTTATGCTTTAGCGATAAAGTTGAAAATCTATTAAAGAAATCTGACAGATTGTGGTAGGTTGATGTGCTGGCGTCCGTACAATTTTACTACAAAGTGTTACAGTTCAGCAAAATTGTCTGACGAAGACCACGGCCTGCGTCCTGCGACGATTTAACTATACGATAGTGATCTATGTGAATATAACCCAGTGCTGCGACCAGCAACAGTAGTGCGACGCGTGCGGCTCCGAGCTCCGTGTTGCTGCCGTGGATATGTATGCTGGTCGCGCGGCGACCACACTTTGTATATAATTAAGCTTAATGTTGCGATAAAACGTAACCTCTACAGCATAAGTTAAGTAAACAAGCAGTCTGCGTCTGGACACAATAACTAAACATACTAATGTTGATATAAAAATGAGCGCCTGCCAAGTGCGATGAGATAAATGTATTACAGTTTACTGATGGGATCTAGGCCCTTTGTACACACAGTACACGTTCGTCTTGTTGTGAAAAACAGCGGTTTATTCGCCGTATGTAGGCACGGTCGTCAGTGTTGTATGGATCACTATGGAAGCTAGTTGACGGACACGTTTTTCCTACGACGCGGTTTATACACCGTACCATAAAGAAACCGTGCCGTGTACAAAGAGACAAAGAGTCAAAGAGCCAAAAGGTACTACCAAACCAACGCGTACAACATGCATCCGCGATGCGTTCATTAAATTACATTATGACCGCGGCGCGGCGGCCATAGGACGCGCCGGAAGTAGTTCTTTCTTCTTGGTCAGTATTAAGTTGTACGTTGAATAATATATGAATCGCGGCCGTAAGAAATATGTGTTTACAGAATTATAATCATTAAAGTCATCAACACAACTCTCTAAGACCACGAAGTCCAAAGAATAAATGTTTCATGAAATCATCATTTCGGCGACACGCCGTCGCCGACACGCCGACGCCGACACGCCGACGCCGACACGCCGTCGCCGACACGCCGACGCCGACACGCCGACGCCGACACGCCGTCGCCGACACGCCGACGCCGACGCCGACACGCCGACGCCGACACGCCGTCGCCGACACGCCGACGCCGACACGCCGACGCGTGTTGACCGCGTTGGTATGGCCGTTCATTTACTGAACAGCAGTGGCGTGCATTGCATAAAGGCATTTAAGCAGTGCCTACCTCGAAAAATTACCAAACATTTACCATCAATTAGGTACATTGATAGTGTGTGCCCCGCAATTAAGAAATTCACTAAACTATCATACCTATCAGAAACAAACAAACTTCATACAAACGTACGCGCGGTGCTTGGCAGTAGGCAGTCGCCCGACGGCCTACTCGGCTCCCGTACCGTAATATTTACACAAGGTCATTCATTGGTCTAGTATTCGTTCAAGATAATACGACGAAATTAAAAATATCACTTACGTCCTACGCGCAATACCATGATGTTCGACCTTTGCAATTTATCACCCTTAGGTAGGCCTGCCTACTCTACCAACCAACCGATTGTGAATGTCGTCGTAATTTGGCCGCGCGAAGAAAGAAAGGGATGGATAATAGAGAGCGCGGGGCGTGCGACACGCGGAAGGAGAGAATTTCATTCTTTACTCATTCATTTGTTAATGTCTGTGTTATAACCGGCGAGCGCGCGCAATTTTTGTAGTTTGTTTTGATTACTAAGTGTTGAAAAATAGAAATTGCTGTGTTTATTGTGTTTCAAGTTTTAGGTGCTGTGTACAGTGCGTGCCACGTAAGAAGAGACTTGACCCCGCCTCCCCCGCCTCTTTCCGCCGCCCCTATGACGTCCAGTCCCGTCCCGCACTCAGACCTCATACCGCTAAAGATACCTAAAATCGTGTTCTGCGCATGTCAGACCACGTGGTGTGTCAAGTCTCTTCTTACGTGGCACGCACTGTAAGCAATGGATAAACTAAAGTGCTTAGATTGTGGCGATCAATCGCTTTGTATAGATTTGTCTATATTGCGGACGAATCCTTTCGGTAGGTACTTATCTAAGTTTTCGTATGTTGACAAGATAAAAATTGTTTCATTTTGAAGACCGACAAGATTTTTTGTTTTTAAAGTTCATAGAAGGCACATAGAACTATAAAAGGTAAGAAAATAATTTGAACATTCAAAACAAATAATTTTGTTGTTTCTGATTAATGACCGTATATATGTCTGACTAGACCAGGCGGCCTAGTGCCTACCTATTCTAAAAAGCAATGCACGCCACTGCTGAAGTGTTAGTGATGGTAAACATACACGACATGCCTCGCAAGTGTGACGTCGCCATGATCGAGCCCAACTTGTCTGCGACACAACGTCACCACCACGGGCACGCGACTACACTCAACAGCCATAACTGAACTACCTACATTAAACTTCATGATCTGTGAAACGACACGTGTATGTATTGCACATGTATTACAAGGACGAAGGAAGCTCTCTAACCAACCGATACAGTAATAAACCATTTATATAAAATCAGTCAGGTTCACGTTGGTGTGCGTTGCGGTTTTGAGAAACATTAAGTTCTCAATTATCCAACCAATATAATATGAGATGCGATTGAGTGATTGCGGCTTAGCTTTCTTTACAAGACAATTTACACTCTAAACATTCCGAAGCGAGGAATAATAAAATGAATCGTGCGACAACTCGTGCGATATTTGAGAGCAGATATTTAAATTCCTTGCGAGGTCGATCTGTTTGGAACCTGCTTTTTAATTGCACCCAAATTTATTATGCGACTAGACATTCCACGGGGGACTGGAACTTGAAACTCGAATAGTTCTAGTGCGCAACAAAAGCGCCGGGGGCTTTAATTACAATGACCAAAGATTTGAAAAGCTAAATGACGAACAGGTGTTACATAGTTCACCCATTTTGTAGAAGAGAACCTTGGAAGCGCGCAAGTGCAGCTGACGTCAGCCCCCGGCGTCAGCGTCGACGCGTGTGAAGTGCGACACTGATATACTCGCAAGGTGCTCTTCCCGTGAATCGTAAGTCACTATGAGAGCAGATAACAGCGTCATCATGCTGCGACCTATTCCATGACGGAGCGGATCGTTGGTACCGCTACGAAGTCCGCCGGCAATACTGCTCGTACTCGCCTGTACCCGATGGCTTCTACAGCTTTGGATAACATTGTTTTGCTTAACTTATTATGAAAACTCTAGCGTCTTACTATAGCTTCAACAGCTAAAGGATAACTTGAGAAAATTGGATATCTCCCTCCGGATGGCTTATCTAGATAACTGCAGAAACTTGGATATCTCCACCCGGATGACCTATCTGGCTTAAATAGGTCAACGGCAGTAGAGATGGTTTGTCAAAGTTGTATTGTATGGGTGTGAGCCGGAGACAGTGCGGGCGTATGGGGCGGCACGAGCGAGTGCGTGCTTACGTGCAGCAGGCGCGCGTGGGCGGCGCGCGCGAGGGCCGGCGCTCCACGGCGATGCGCGCGTGGTCGGCGTCGGCCTCGCGCCCCGACGTCTTGTCCAGGATGGCCTCGGCCAGCTCGGAGAAGGCGCGGTCGATGTTGATGTTAGCCTTTGCCGACGTCTCCATGAACCGGATGCCGTGCTCGCGCGCTATCTGCACACACATATACATGACATTTATAACGCGTTGATAACAATAACACAGGTCGACAAAATTTTCCGAACACTCTTTCCCAGAAACCAGACTATACTTTTTCGAAGGATTTTGTCGCGCTGAATTCGAATCTGGCTCAAAATTGCTCTATCACGTCAGGGTTTCGAGATATCCTAACCTAAAAGTGCAAAAAATACTATTTTCTCATTTTTGAGGTTATGTAGCACGGCCGATCCTATTTTCTTTTAAAAATTATTAAAAGCATCTCAAAGGACTAGTCTTCCTCTTTAAAATGACGTTAGAGTTTACTCAAATATCTTTTTTTTTCGCTGAGATATCACATTTTGAAATTTTCCAATAGACTATGTGTATGAATTCTCAAACGTAAACAATCCACGTACACGAAAATTTCTAACGTGATAGAGCAATTTTGAGGCCAGATTCGAATTCAGCGCGTCAAAATCCTTCGGAAAAGTATACCTAGTCTGGTTTCTGGATAAAATTTTTGTCGGCCTGTGTAATCGTCCATTATCTTTTACTGACGAAATTACGATCTTTCACGTGTAGTCTATAATGCTACATAGTTGCACAGTTTGTTATGTAGTAATAGTACCTACATTATGATACATGTGTGTAATGATCAATGCACACCCGTTTCATACGACGTTTTTCAACACACTTGCGAGGAAAAAACAGACGTATTGTTAAATATTAACTTGTATTGTATTTGTATGGAAAATGGTTTTGTTTTGCCGCACGCCGCGCTAGTCAGCGCTAGCGATGCGCGCGCAGGTGTAAATAAAAGCACTGACAAAATCGCTAAACACCCTATAGAAAAAATATAATATACCTACACAAAATAATGTCGTCGTTGCGTGTGCAAAAGCCGCTATGTGTTATTTAGTTATTTTCGATTCTTTATGCAGTTTTAGTCGTTATTTCAATACACACATACTGCATAAACAGCTATGTGATAAGTGCAATATTTAAAGAGTTAAGGAATGTACCTATGTGATATTCATACATCGAAAGTTCCGTATAAACACGCTAAATGTTATAATTCATATAGCTCAAATAAGTTCACTAAAAACACATAGCGACTTTTGCAGGCGCAACGACGATGTTTAGATTGATCGTATAGTAGTGTTGTATGTCAAATTGTAGTTTAGTTAGTATGGAATTAGAAAGTACTATTGGCATAAAGAAATATACATTAGTTCAGTGAGAATCTGCAATTTAATAGAATGCCAGTCAGGGTCTTTTTCGTTTGGTTTTGGAAGGGACCACGGACAATTGCGCAGTGGTTGACCGCGAAATTAAAATTTTCTTACGTTTTTTTGTAATTGCAGGTCATTATCAGGTTGTATCTTGATCAAAATATGATTCGCGACTATAATAGATATGTATTTACAGAATTGTAGTCATTAGAATCATTAATAAGAGGTCATTGTACTCATCATTTAGAACTTTTACAACGGGTCCAAACCTGAAATCGCGAAAAAAAAATCGGCTGTTCCCTACATTTTGACGATTTATACGAACATAAATGTAGGGAACAGCTTTTTTTTCGCGATTTCATATTCGGTCCCATAGAAAAAGTTGTTCATAATGACAACAATGAGCTCTTCAGAGGTTGTTAATGTTTTACCAATAACCCTGTATATCTTTAAGTTAGATTGTTCCCTAAGAACTTTTCCATAAGAGATTGGTTCTTATGGAACAAATCTAACTTAGAAAGATGTATTCATGATTCTAATGATTATTATTCTGTAGATACGTACCTGCTATAGTCGCGACTCATATTTTGATCAAGATACAACCTGACACTGACCTGAAAATCGCAAAAAACGTAATAAAATGTGAATTTCGCGATAGACCACTGCGCATTCACCTTAAATTGACCGTGGTCCCAGCGCATTCACCTTAAGGTAAATAAATTTTAATTCATTTTGGGACCAAGGACAATACAGACTATTTAAAAAAAAAAGTGAAATATGGCCAGCGAATTCCTTTTGGCATGAAGTCTTCTTGATGAGATAAAAAAAGCGCGCATCTCCGACTACCAAAACAGTGCAGAAATGTTGTATGAAATCTCATGGTTGCACAGTTTTTCATTAATGCACCTTTTTTAATTTTTGTTTAGATATATGTAAATTTACCACAGAGCATAGCTGGGCACCTTTAATCAAATAGTTAACTTCGTTATTCGTTAATCCGCTACAAAAAAAGTTAGCTTCGTTAAACGTTAAAGCGTTACATTTCAGAATTAACGCAACGTTAACGTTAATCGTTAATCCGTTAATAAGTATGTGTAAAATTGCATTTTTATGCGTTAGTGAACTTATAAAACTTGTTGGTTTAGGTTCTGGAAGTTAACAGGTTAGAAAAAAAATATTTTTTCAAAAAAATAACACCGACTTCAAAGTGATCACTAAAAAGTAATAAAATAACGATCGTATGTAAATATTTCTACATTGTGTTTTTGACTCAACATCGTCCGACTTCAATAATCCGAGTTTAAACCAAATTATTTTATTACTTTTTAGTGATCACTTTGAAGTCGGTGTTATTTTTTGAAAAAATATTTTATTTTACTCTTTTTTTTAATTGATGATTAACGATTAACGGACTTCTGCATATTAACGGAAGTTAACGTGTCCGTTAACATTTTTAAAAGTTAATCCGTTAATCAAAATGTTAACTTCGTTAATTAACGGATTAACGAGTTAATGCCCAGCTTTGCCAGAGAGGTGTAATGTCTCCCATTAAGTTTAATATAAAATGTATGCATTAGATCAAAAAGATACTGGCTGAAAATAAAAATCGGCTGAATAAAACAGACTCGTGAAAAAAAAAACAAATGGCGCGCATTTTGTACCATTGTAAAACTTTGATACTTGATATTAAGCAAGAAAAGATTTTAAAAAATGGAAATAGCGATAATATGAATGCAACTCCAGAAAGTATAAAAACAGCTGCAAATGAAATTGTTATGGGCCTTACTCTCGTTTAGTACCGTAACTCGGTCACTTTATGAAGCTTATAACTCATTAACGGTTTGGTTAGAAGGTCTGTAAAAAATATATGTTTGCTATAGATTCATGTACAGCATTTTTGAAACAGGGTTTTTTCATAAGGCTAATACTTTTGCTTTAAAAAAATATTTACCAAAACGCTATTTTGGCTAATATTTCCTTATAACTTCTAAACGGCTTTGATGTTTGGAAATATTTTTACACTGAAAAATTGATGGTTAGAGGTACTACATATTTGAAATAGCGTTTTTAAATCAATCAACAGTTGCAAAGACAATGCCCCACTTTGAGATAAAGGCTCAGAGCTGCTCTGCGCGGGCGCGGGCGGGGGGCGGCAGTCGTGCGTTAGCACTGAGACGGGGTGGCTGTGTCGCTCGCTGCTCCGCCCCGGCTATCGATCGACTACGCGCGTTTGGCTGTGTTAGTGCAAATATTTATGAACGAATTGTATCAGTATGCGTTTATAGACTAGCTCGCTGCAGAGGGCCCATTTCTATTGTCCGCGTGGACGCTTTATTAGTGGTTCCATTTCTAAATACTGTTTTTGTTTATATGTATTGTTTATTTTGTAAATATAAGATAATTTGTAAATAAATAAAAATGCCAAAGCAAAGCAAGTCAAGAAAAATACTTTTTCTCTACGACGACGCACCGTTTTATAGATATTAGCGAAAAACTCTAGTGGGAATTTTTATACCCCCCAGTCCGGCTCACCTCCTAGACGCGGGGACTTTTAGTATGTTTACTCCCTAAGCACTCTGAGCAACTTTCTGAAGAAACCGCTCAGGGCCCAGCTCACGCACTCTACACCTCTTTTTGGGTTATTCGTTGAGTGGACTAAAAAGTATCTATCTATCTATACAAATAAATAAAATTGGAGTAGGTATCTGTTTGTAATATTAAAACAACCGCTTCTTACTAAATGCATATGGATGTATACACGGTACAGTCAACGTCTAGAAGTCCACTTACTCCGCAATGACCATTATCGCCTGCGCTATACGGGCTGCGGCGTCCATACACACATGCGCATATTTATCCGTGTGAGTGATGCTCCAACGCTAACAAATTAACATGCCGTGTAGCATCGCTACGAGTAGTTAAAGATGTGCTCAATGCTAGACAAGGATGACAATATCAGTAACTTGTTTTTTTATCGCCGTCTGATTATTACATATTTTCATAGTAATCCAAAATTTCGATAGCATAACATAAGTAAACATTAGCTGGATCGGTAACGAGGCTGCACTCGCTAATGTGATCGGGATAGATGTGAGTTCAAATCCGAGTTGGGCCAGTTTTTTTTGATGTTTTATATAATTTAAATTATGTTTTAGTAATTTATTTTTGTAAATTACTTTGAACAAATAGATATTACAATAAAGGTAATTTATTATTATAATATGATAACAAATGAAATAAATTTTGATATGGTAATATTGTAATATTTTTATAAATAAGAAATCCTTTACACTTATGTTATTATTATAGTATTGAATGTTAAAAAACACATTTTAGGTTATATATTATGGATATTATGAAAATTCTGATATCATAGAGGTTACAGCTTAATTATTCATTTTCTCAATGAAAAGACGATTGAAACTTAATCTCAATATTACAATAATATAAATACTAATTTGGTAAGTTACGACCACTATGTCCCCTGACACAAAATTACCCTACCTGTTTAGGATTTTTAATATTTCGTGTGATCTCCGTTAGCCTCGATACAGCTAATGAGACGTCGACGCATAGACGCTACAATATTTGCACAGATATTTTTGCCGCGAATAGTGGAATAATTTATGTGAATTAGTAAAGTAGTTAAAAAATCAGGGTAGATTTGTAACAAAGTGAACTTAACACTTTGTTTGAAATCTACCCTTATGTTTTTAAAAACGACGCTAAGATTGAAAATAATTGTAAAACAAAAGAATCTTCGTTTAGTAGTGGAATATTTAACATAATTATTGGTTATCAACTCGGCATTCTTATTTCACATGTACTTAATACTTAAAAAATATTTTTCATGTTTGATGTGAGACTCGAACCCGAAAGTTCGCCATGCGAGGCACAGTGCTAGCCACTTTGGCCACCGTAACGCTTACGAAACTTATTGAAATTTGTAATAACAATCATGTTGCCAATTTGTAGTGTCGTCAAACGTTCTTATAGAAGAAGGTCATAGTACTAATATTGCTATGCCATAGTTTTGTGAGATGCTAGTCGACTTCTGAGTTCTGACTTTATTGTACATATACCAAAATATATTTTTTTACAATTTTTGTCTGTCTGTCCGTCTGTCTGTCTGTTTGTTCCCGCTAATCTCTGAAACGGCTGGACCGATTAATCCGGGACTTTCACTAGCAGATAGGTGAATAAGGAGTAACTTAGGCTACTTTTATTTTAGAAAAAAAAAAGAAAATAGGTTCCTACGAAAAAAAATTAAAACCAATGAAATGAAATATTGAATAATATCCGATTCAAATAGGGAGGTTGTATTATACTCCGTTTAATTAGGTACTTCCAAATGTAATCAAATCATAATAAAGAAACGGAGTATAGTTATGTTTATAAGTGGATCCTATACGTGAAGATTCCTTAATCTCCATAGAAATTGACTGAATAAATAATATAATAATATAGTGTTTTTGTTTAAGAAAATCGTACACCAAATATTGTATATAAAAAGGCTAATACGAAAAACTAAAAATAAATAATAATTAAACTAAAAATGCAAAAACGATCAAAAAGAACTAAATGGAGAAATATTAGAAGAATTTCATTAAAATTAGCATAGGTATTTCATTGCGCGGAATACAGAATTAATAAGTTATCGTAAACTCTGCGAAATCAACAATAACTTTTTTGTTAAATTCCACGCGGACGAAGTCGCGGGTAACAGCTAGTACAAAATATATCCGATAAAATATAAAATATGTCTTGAAATCGGGAATCTTAGGCAAAAATGGCGACCTACGTGCGGCATGTCTGCGCCTCTGCATATTCTTTGATCATCATTTTAGTGTCGCGCGCCACCGCACGAGTTTTACGTATTCGGGAGTAGGGCGTTTAGCTCCGCCCACATGCACAAGGTCAGTGAGCCATCTATACACCTTAATAACCTTTTGCCGCAAAAGTCGCGGGATAAATATTTTAAAAGCTTAGGAAAACTTTGTTTTCATTAACGTGAGTTTTTATTTTGAGTAGGTATATTTAATCTTATCACGCTAGGTAGATTGGTAGTTGAAAGAAAAGTAGATTACGCACCTTGCTAAAGTGAGTGATTATTGCACTCGTGTTAATTTAGTGCCCTCGCGTGCGCTCGGGTACCAACTTAACTCTCGTGCATTAATAACTCACTTTGCGCTCGATGCAACAATCTACTATTTTTACTGTATAATTAGATGATTATTTTAGAATGTCTTCATTTTTAACAGACTAAAGGCAAAATGTGTCCATCTTCCTCCTCTTTTCGTAAATTACTTACCTATGGGTATTTCCATTGTAACGGGTGCGACACTGACACTGCGTTTTTTCAAGATAATAAAGTGTTTGTTCAGGTATATCAAATTACGTCTATAAAGACAAATAGTATGAAAAATTAGATATTTAACTCAAACAAGATCTGTATAGAAACTTGTAATGATAAACTTATACAACGTCATGAATCGCGTAACGGGTGTGACCTTAGAAAATCGCCAAATGCGACCAAGATGACTTTCAGTTCATTACCTGTAAAATTTTCGATGAAAGTATACAGTAAGATTTTTTGATGTAAAACTTGAATAGTTATCTTAAATAACTACGTTATTTAAAATGTACAAACATGTATTAATGTACTGTTGCGCGCCGCAAATAATGCTTGATACATGGCGACATTAGTTACTACTAGCGCCATCTAGTATCGGGTAGCGGAACTAGTACCTTGGTACTAGGACCTTGACCCTACTTGACCTTTTTCTAAGTACTAGTAATTCCGAGAACTATCGACGTCGAGTCAGTCGGGACCGGTATGTACTCGAACGTTCTAGATGTTTATGTACTAGCTCTGCGGCACTATATAAGGCCGGGTGGGACGCGAGACACACATAGTTTCGATTAAGCGATACGAGCGAGTACATCAAAGCGACATTCGAGTGCGACTTAAGAGTGATCAGTAAGTGCAATTGTGTTTCCTAATTATTGTGTTTGACTTGTAATTAGTGCTGTGATTAAAGTGTCATTTTTTTGGTTATTAAATCGGCAGTTTTTATTGTCACGAACCCCAAGCTCGTAACAATTGGTGTCAGAAGCGAGATTTAAAAATCATGCCGATTTTACCCAAAGACGACACGGAGGCTGTCCGTACCCGGAGTCAACGCCAGCAGGAGACGGATCAGCGACGATTTGGTGGAGCAACGCCACAGAGGTCGGAGGGCCAGCTGCCGACCACGGAGGCCGGCCCGTCCACAGCTGTTCCAGCATCATCAGCACCAGATTTTGCTGCTCTGATGATGATGCTGCAGGAGCAGGCTCGCCGACAGGAGGAACAGGCTCGTCGACTGGAAGAACAGCTCCAGCGGGACAAAGAGGAACAGGCTCGCCGACAGGAGGAACAGGCTCGCCGACAGGAGGAACAGGCTCGTCGGTTGGAGGAACAGCTCCAGCGGGACAAGGAGGAACAGGCCCGTCGGTTGGAAGAACAGCTGCTGCGTGACAGGGAGGAACAGGCCCGCCGACAGGAGGAACAGGCTTGCCGACAGGAGGAACAGGCTCGTCGGTTGGAGGAACAGCTCCAGCGCGATAAGGAGGAGCAGGTGCGCCGCCAGGAAGAGCAGATGCTCCTCATAAAGGACCTTCACGCAACTTTGGGGAAAGACATGAAGGAGGTGAAGGAGAAGGTTGCCCAGCATGACAACCGCCTGTCAGAAGCTGAAACTCAGATCAGCAAGTTTAATGCCGTCATTGCTAATGTGAAGCAAGAGTTGGGTAACCTTAAACTGGGGGATGGAATCGCAGCTCCCGTAGCTACAACACCTTCGCTACGTGGATTCAAAGTGCCACCGTTCAACGGAACTTCTTCCTGGTCGGCTTACAAAATCCAGTTCGAGGCTGTCATAAAGGCGAACGGGTGGAATAAAAGTCAGGCCATGACTGCCCTCACCCTGGGCTTGCGCGACCAGGCCTTAACTGTTCTGGAAGCTCTCGGAAAGGAAGTGACTTATGAGCAGCTCCTTGAGGCATTGGAGGCTCGGTATGGCGACGCTCACCTGGAACACGTGTTTCGTGCGCAGCTCAAGGATCGCTTGCAACGCAGCAACGAAAGCCTGCAGCAGTGGGCCCTTGAAGTGGAGAAGCTGGTTCGCAAAGCTTACCAGTCATCATCATCATCATTCCCATCGCGTCAGGGAAGTTGCAGCGGCTACAGTTCGCGACCGCAACAAAGGATACAGCCCTAGGTGCTACGGCTGTGGTGAAAGGGGCCACCTTCGATCCAGTTGCCCTAAGCGAACTGCAGAAAGAGACGACGGTCGATCTCCAGAGGACAGTGCGGCTAACAGCACCGCCCAACACCAGCAGCAGGGAAACGAGTAACAGCCAGGACTGCGGGGCGGGTGCTGGCTGATGTTCAAGGAGCCCCAAGGATTTCGATCACACAAACCCATGACGGGAACAGCCTAATCATCAAGGGCGAGGTCAACGGAACACCTTGTAAGCTGACCATAGATACAGGAGCCTCTCATACGGTCGTCAGTTCCCAACTTATAAGTCGGTTCCTTGGGGACTCCGCATACAACCGAGAACGCATTAATTTGGTAACAGCCACCGGTCAGCGCATACCCGTCCATGGAGAGAAGAAGATGGAGCTGAAGCTAGGCAACAGAATCTACCTGCATAATGTCATTGTGGCTGATATAATGGACGATTGCATCCTGGGCCTTGACTTTATGAGGAAGAATTGTTGCGAGATTGACGTCAAGCAAGGTGTTTTGAAATGTGGACAAGAGGAAGTTTTCGTGGAAGTGGCGTTACCAGGAAATGTGTACAGCCTTAAGAAGATTGTTCTTCCGCCGCGATCGGAAACGATTGTTCCGGTTAGTCTACCTCGGAATCCTGGGCAAACTCATCGTTGTGTACTCGTGGAAAGGGTAGACAATGACCTTCCATGGAAAGTGGCACGAACTTTGGTCAGAGCCACCGACACTTCAGGGGTACGTGTGCTGAACCTTTGTGATCAGGAACAGATTATAGAAAAAGGCACACTACTTGGTACTTGCGAGGAAGTGGATTGGTTGCGTCGATGCCAATATCTATCGACTGAGACCCTCAGCAAGGATGCACTAACGAGAGTGACCACACTTTTAGAAGACTGCCGCAGCGCTCTGTCCCAAAATGAAATGGTCAAGGCAAAGAAGATGTTACTCAAGTACGCCGATGTTTTCTCGTCAAACGATGCTGACATCGGGAGGACTGGCTTAGTTCAACACAAAATAAATACAGGAGAAGAATTGCCTATCCGTCAGCGGCCAAGGAGATTGCCGGTAGCACGTGAAAAGGAAGTGGAAACCATGATTGAGGGAATGGTGAAGGACGGTGTTATTGAACCTTCATCTAGTCCATGGTGTTCACCTGTAGTGCTGGTAAGAAAGAAGGACGGCAGCATGCGGTTTTGTGTTGACTATCGTCGTCTGAACGACGTTACGAAGAAGGACAGCTACCCTTTGCCAAGAATTGATGACACGCTGGACATGCTTACTGGCGTAAAGTGGTTTAGCACGCTGGACCTGAAAAGTGGCTACTGGCAAGTTGAAATTGATCCTAAGGACAAGGAGAAAACTGCATTCTCGACAGGAAAGGGTCTGTGGCAATTTAAAGTTATGCCGTTTGGATTGTGCAATGCTCCGGCAACGTTTGAAAGGTTGATGGAACTGGTACTTACCGGGCTAATTGGCGATGCATGCCTGGTCTACTTGGATGACATCATCATCGTAGGCCGTACGTTTGAAAAACATCTACAAAACCTGGAACGCGTGCTCATGAAGATCCAGAGTGCCAACCTCAAGTTAAGTCCGAAGAAGTGTTCACTATTCAAACGACAAGTCAGCTTTTTGGGATATGTCGTGTCTGAAGAAGGTATCCGCACGGATCCAGAGAAAATTGCTGCTGTCAAGGACTGGCCAGTTCCAAAAGACAAGACGCAGGTCAGAGCGTTTCTGGGTTTGTGCTCCTATTATCGGCGATTTGTCAAGAACTTTGCAGACATAGCCAAACCCCTGCATAAGCTAACCGAGGAGAAGCGACATTTCTGCTGGGATAATAGTTGCGACATCGCATTCCAGGAGCTTAAGGACCGTCTGTGCAATACACCTATTTTGGGATACCCAGATGCGGGCAAGGAATTTATAGTTGACACGGACGCAAGTGACATAGGACTTGGCGGTGTGTTGTCTCAACGGAATGGTGATCAAGAGGTTGTGATAGCGTACTTCAGCAAGTCATTGTCAAAGCCGGAAAGGAACTATTGTGTTACGAGACGGGAACTGCTTGCTGTGGTAAAGTCATTGCAGTATTTTAGCAAATATCTTCTGGGGCGGAAATTCCACTTACGAACTGACCATGCTGCACTGAAATGGCTATTGCAGTTCAAAAACCCAGAAGGATAAGTTGCGAGATGGATTGAACTACTGCAGGAATACGACTTCGTGGTCGAACATCGCAGCGGAAAATCTCATGGCAACGCAGATGCATTGTCAAGAAGACCTTGTCCTGAAGACTGCAAGCATTGTACTAGGCAGGAGAGTAAGGAAGTGGTACCTGTGAGGATGCTTAAGACAGACCTCAACAACGAGTGGAAGGAAAGCCTACAACGTGCACAGCAGGAAGATTCAGACATCAAGCCGATTCTGGAGTGGATGAAGGCCAGAGCTCCTAAGCCCAGGTGGAGCGACGTCTCAGCGATGAGCTCGGTCACAAAAAGCTATTGGGCCCAATGGGACAGCTTGGTGGTTCAGGATGGAGTCCTGTGCCGTAAATGGGAAAATGCTCGGGGAGACAGCTGTCATTTGCAAATGGTTGTCCCTAAAGCTCAAGTACCGGATGTTCTACAGCTGTACCATAATGGTTGTTCAGGAGGTCATCTGGGAGTAAAACGGACTCTACTGAAGATACGAGAACGGTTTTACTGGGTCCACTGTCGGGACGATGTCAAGGATTGGTGTCGCAAATGTACAAGTTGTGCAGCTGTAAAGGGACCTCAGACTCGTAGTAGGGGTGCATTGAAATTGTACAATGTTGGTGCACCATGGGAGAGGATAGCCCTCGACGTTGCGGGGCCGTTTCCGGAGAGTGAAAGTGGTAACAAGTATTTCATGGTTGTGATGGATTATTTCACTAAGTGGCCGGAAGTCTTCGCCATTCCAAATCAAGAAGCTTCGACAGTTGCAGATAAATTAGTTCATGAAGTCTTCTGTCGTTTTGGAGTACCTTTGGAGATTCACAGTGATCAAGGAAGAAATTTTGAGTCCCAAATATTCCAGGAAACTTGTCGAGTTATGGGTACTCATAAAACAAGGACGACTTATTACCACCCACAATCCGATGGAATGGTGGAACGATTTAATCAGACACTGGAGAGGTACCTAGCGAAAGTTGTGGAAAATCGGCAACGAGATTGGGACAAGCACATACAACCGTTTTTGTTGTCATATCGAAGTGCTGTCCACGAAAGTACAGCGGTGACACCAGCTTTCGCAAACTTCGGAAGAGAACTACGGCTGCCTGCAGACCTGATCACCGGAATACCACCTGATGCCCCACGCAGTGTAACTGATTGTGCGAATGATTTACGGAACAAAATGAATGACATTTATGAGCACGTCAGACAATCGGGCCAGCAAATGTCTGAAAAGATGAAAACCCGTTATGACCGCAAAATGAACAATAAAGGGTTCGACGAAGGTTCACTGGTGTGGTTGCACAATCCAGTCCGCAGCAAAGGGAAATCTCCTAAGCTTCAAGCTAAATGGGACGGGCCGTACCGGATTGTGACAAAGATCAATGATGTAACCTACCGGATACAGAAAGGTGCAAGAGGTACTCCTAAGATCGTCCATGTGGATCGACTGGCGCGTTATTATGGGGCCAATAATGCTCGGGACGAGCATGTCTAAGGAGGGGGCAGTGTTGCGCGCCGCAAATAAGGCTTGATACATGGCGACATTAGTTACTACTAGCGCCATCTAGTATCGGGTAGCGGAACTAGTACCTTGGTACTAGGACCTTGACCCTACTTGACCTTTTTCTAAGTACTAGTAATTCCGAGAACTATCGACGTCGAGTCAGTCGGGACCGGTATGTACTCGAACGTTTTAGATGTTTATGTACTAGCTCTGCGGCACTATATAAGGCCGGGTGGGACGCGAGACACACATAGTTTCGATTAAGCGATACGAGCGAGTACATCAAAGCGACATTCGAGTGCGACTTAAGAGTGATCAGTAAGTGCAATTGTGTTTCCTAATTATTGTTTGACTTGTAATTAGTGCTGTGATTAAAGTGTCATTTTTTTTGGTTATTAAATCGGCAGTTTTTATTGTCACGAACCCCAAGCTCGTAACAGTACTTTATACAAATTTTTGAAAATGTAACGGGTGCGACAGGCTTGGCATGGTTTTTCAAGTTTTATCGTAAGATAAAAAATGTTCTAATCAACATTGCTTTATTAAAAATCATTCCAGATAAGAAAACACAGGAAATTAACATGAGATTTGGTCTAAAATTAATAATTTCTTTTGACGATTGTGCAATTTCCCACCTAATTTGAAAAATTGGCTTGTAAATTATATGTAATTCTCTAAATCACTTAGCCTACTTGACATCTCTTCTTTTCTTGTCTCTTTCTATTTCTTTTAGCAAATGTGTTTCGTAATTTTCTTTCAGGTTTTTTGGATGCTTTTGCATTATGTTGGTGGCTTTCATATCTGGCAACAAATAAATTTCAAATTATGCGTAAAACAAGCTAATATAAAAATTCAAAAAAAAATTGTAACGGGTGTGACATATACACACATCAACACGGTCTACGGATATTTTTAAAAAAGCGAATTACTATCAATGTGTTAATTATTTATATGACATGTATATATTTAAAAGATACGTTATTTAATATTCTACCATTTTTTAATAATGGTTAAGGTACTTCGATTAAAATTTCAGGATTTTATGGAAAAAAAATGAAGCATAGACGGAAACCGTATATGAATTAACTTTTAATTTGTGAGTAAAAACTGAAAAAAATAGAAAAATCATTTAATTTGTGTTTATAAACTTGAAGTTAGTAGTCTGAGAAAGCGCCCATGATGTTCATAACACATCGGCAACCATTCGGCATGCTCAGAACAAGGTTGTCAATGTCTTGCTGCGGAATATTGTCCCATGTCCTTCTGAGGTGCGCAAAAAGTTGATCTTCTGTAGCCAGATTTTCAGGAACTTCCTTCAGAGCTCTTCTTTGCAGCATAACCCACGCATGCTCAATGGGATTTAGATCTGGCGATTGAGCAGGCCAGTCTAAGGCCCTAACATTGTGTGTATGTAACCAAGCTGCTACCGTTCTCGCCGTGTGTGCCCGGGTATTGTGGTGCATGAGCAGGAAATCTTGCCCC
Source organism: Luperina nickerlii (assembly GCA_963855955.1). Lineage (NCBI taxonomy): Eukaryota > Metazoa > Arthropoda > Insecta > Lepidoptera > Noctuidae > Luperina > Luperina nickerlii. The sequence goes on along the minus strand of OY979675.1, from coordinate 22,390,309 downwards.
ATTTGTGTTCTGTGGGGCAAGATTACGGGCCCCAGCACCTGTTGGACGTATCGTTCTGCCGTCATATTGCCCCGCACCCAAACGAGATCCGTCCGTCCTCCAAGACGAATTCCTGCTCAAACCATAATTGTTCCTCCTTGGTATGGGTGAACTTCCTGAGGGTTCTGAAGACGGCTCCATCATCCAGGAACTCGCCAAACACGCGTCCTTCGTGAATCTGGATGGAAGCCGAACCTGGATTCATCCGTGAACAGCACATTGGACCATTGCTCACGGCCCCAGTCCACGTGGTTCCGAACCCATTCTAATCGTCGTCCACGATTGCCTCTCCGTAAAGGTGGGACCCGGAGTGGTCTACGAGAGCATAGATTGCTTTCATGCAGTCGCCTTCTTACAGTTTGGTCACTCACAAGCACTTGGTGTTCCACTCGCAGCCTTTGGACCAATTGAGTCGCCGTTGCATTTGGTTGAGCTCGCGCAGTAATTTGCAAAAATCGGTCTTGTCTGGCGGTAGTGATGCGACTTGGCCCTCGGTGCCTCTCCACTACTTCACCTGTGGCACGATAGCGTGTCCACAATCTTGAAATTACATTTTGGTGGGTCCCTATGGCCTCCGCAACATTACGCTGAAAAGACCCAGCTTCCAGCATTCCCACAGTTCGTAACATTTCCGCCCTCGTCAAATGTTGGCGTTGCATGGCTACAATACCTCAATTTTAACTTTATCTTTGGTTTAAAAATGAAAAAAAACCCTAACTAAACGTAATTCGTATTGTTTTCTAAATTTCGCACAAATGAAAATTCCCTCTCCTACACATCAAGACATTTTTATGCCACCGAAACAAAAGAATTTTCAAAAATTTGAATTTGGAATTAGTCTGAGATAAATTACAAACAAATCGGTGTATAAAAGATTCCAATGCGGCCAGTACTTTTCGAGTTATTTAATTGAGTATGAAATATCCCTAGACCGTGTTGATGTGTGTATTTATCATCAAAAAAAAAAGTCACTTAAAGTTTCTATCCAGTATTGAAACTCATCCGTGTTGATTATTAAAGTAAGCTTCATATTATTACAAAGATTTTAAGGTTATAATTTACGTCACAGTAAAACTATTTGCGTATCTTTTTGTAAAGGGTGCGACATTACCTATTACACTCACTGATAAAAGCGTAGTAAATCAAAAGTAATACTTACTTGAAATTATTAAAATCACTTTCACAGGAATCTCAAAAACGTGCACTTCGCGCCACAGTAATGTGCAGACTGACAATGGACTGACAAGCTGTCCACAAGATGGTGCAATAGCGAGCAAACTTTATAAAAAAAGAAGGCGCTACGTAGAACAAAGGTGGTTGCCATACAAACTGATTAATTTATACAGGGTGTAAGGAGAACGCTCCCGAAGCCTGAACGTAGATTATATACAACCTATATGCAAACGGATACCAATAACCTTTCGCTTGAAATTGGTTATTTTCAAGATTTCATATTTCGTAAACACGCAATGGAAGCCGTACAAAACGTGAGGTCACTGACACGCAAGGCAACATGGCGTCACCGCATATTCGCGCGTCGCGGGCGCCGAGTGCTTCTACGACGGAGTCACGGGATTTTATACGGAATTTACAAACACCACTTTCAAAATGCCTACCCCTACAACACTTCACAAAATTATTTAATCGCATCTGACGACAGAAATTAGATGCATGTGTTAACATAATTATATCCTTATACAGGGTGTTAAAGAAGTTGCGTGCCATAGCTTAGGAGTAGGTTCAGTATCGATAAAGGAACCCAGGATAAATAAAAAAAAAAACAAAAAAATTATTGCAAGATCAACCTAATGTAGTACCTACCTACTAACTTAAAATAGCAATCGTTTAGAATTAAAATTATTTTATTTCTTTAAATGCTTTAATTACCTACTTACCTACTATCGAACGCATTGTCATTTTGTCCTTCACTTCTCGCGTCCGAATACTAAGGGCCGGCGCATTATTTGCTACTGAAAACGACTCGCGACAAATTGCGCAAATTCCGTCCTTAGTATTCGGACGCGAGAAGGTGAAGGACAAACCCTGCGTTCCGAGATGGGAAATAATCGATCGATTTGAGCGTGCTTAAACCCGTACCGAATTAGCGTGAGCGCGATAACGATGTCCCGTGAATCATCATCAGTGATCGGAGTAGGTAGAGCTGTTTTTGCTACTTGCGACATGCGGACATAACACGGATATGCCAAATATTTCCCAGAATCCCGGGAATTCTCGGAATTAAAAAAACATTGTTAAAGTAGTTTTTATAGGAGTAGGTAGAGAGATAAGTTGCTTTGTTAGAGAAAGACGGAAAACATTTTCTAAATATTAACTACAAGAAAAATAGTATGTATAGGTAATTAAAAAAGTGATCAATAAAAATTTCTTCTCTCTGTTTAAATAAAAAAAAATTATAAAACTCTTTACATCCTTTTTTATTCTGTATTGTGTAGGCATTTAATATTTTCTTGTACTGTAAAGTATATTTAGTATTGTTTCTAACAGTTTTACTTAATTAATTCATATTTCACGAAGCTACCTCTAACAACATTCCAGGATCCCTGTGTGTGTATATAAGTAAGTATATACTGTTTGGGTGCTCACCTACTACCTGCTCATAACTGCCCACTTACCCATATTAACTCACTTAAATCAATCGACAATTTCAAAATCCCGGGATTTCAGAGGCATATCCATGTTAACATCAATGTTTGCGGTCATTCACCCCAAACACCTCTACCTACTCGATCACTGATCATCATAGATGACGTAATGACATGCGCCATCTTGCGATACCCCTAAGCTATGGCACGCAATTTCTTTAACACCCTGTATAAAATAAAAACCATTACAAAACTGTTTTTTTTATTTGATTCAAAGATTTCCGAACCCCTGAATGTTTGTTTACAAAATTTATAGCTTCTCATGATAGGGACTTTATATGACGATGCTTGTGGAACCGACGCATCGCCGTAGTACAGGACTGGTCGAGTAACAGATAACAAGTTGGGGTAAAACCATTTGGACCGGTTTCTATTGTTAATCACGTTTATATCAACCACGCAAAAATAACAATCATCCGGATGATTTGAAGGTTCCCGCCAGATCATTGGTGTTTGATACTTGAAATGGGGTCTTTTGTTATTCGCCCATAATCTCTAAGACTCCACACATGTTTTACATACCATATATCTAGTACTTGTCGCGGGTGTCCAAAGGAAATCCAAAGTAATCAAAATCCACCTTTTATGAACTCCCAACACACTTAGTCTACAATTTTTGAATGTATATATAGATGTTACAGAAATAGTTATGATCGTTTTTAAAGATATAAACTCGACATGGACATTGTAAATAAAAAAATAAAAAATAAAAAAAAATAGCTCAGTTTTATGAAAGTGTAACTGGTACAAAAATATAGCCAGTAGCTGTATCTCAAAAGCTGTTAGAGCAAAATTAAGGGTAGATTTGAAATCAGTCAACTCGGATTAATAAACAACAGCCATAAAATGACATTGTTTACTTTGTTCCCTTGTAATGATCATCAGATTTCGTTCATGAAACACTGCTCACTCATTTATTTCAGAGCCAAAGCAAACAGCAACCAAACAAGTTATGCTAATGTAAGATTAGTGAGATAGTCACAGAAATAGTAACGAAATCACGTGCATTACGTGTGAGGCGGAAAAAAACAAGTTGACGAACACTTGTTAGAACTGCTTACAACAGTACAGTGACAATCAATGAAAAGCAACAAGGTTTTGTTCTGATAACATGGTGTAATGGAAATAATGTGTCATATTGTATTGGATGCATTTAGTCAATAACATATTTATGTTAAGGATACAGGAAGCCACATACCTACATATATGACGCTATAGGAGGATACTGCCTAACAATAGGCTAGCTAAATAAATGTATTTGCAACATTTCCTACAGTTTGTTCTAGCTCATTATTTTTTAAAATAGGATTTGATTTTACAGTGGAGCAACATGTTCTCATAGCCCACAACAGCGGGTGGTAAACCTGCCTCACTAAGTACAAAGCATACTCACTGCTTCCCCACGCTCCTTGCTCACAACTCGCTTCTCCTCCATATCACACTTGTTGCCGAGGATCATCTTCTCCACATCTTCATTTGCATGCTGGAATGACAAAGTTCACTGATCACTATTTATTACATACAATGACCTTGTTCATGTAAAAACTGATCTGAATAAGCTATAGTCAGCTCCATTGCTTATTTAGTTCAGTTTTTATAATCCTAAATAGATAAAGATAAAGATTCATTTATTTGCAAAAACATATAGGTATAATGTTTATTATAGGTGTTACAGGATATTCTTTGGCACAACATGTTTGACCATGGCTGGTGTACAAATTAGGTCGGAAGACCAAGATTTTATATAAAATAAAAATATACAAAATTAAATAACCTAAAAAAAACAATCATTTACATTAATATTAAATTATAAATTTTTTTTTTTTTTTTTTTCTTATGTTTTTCTGCAATCAGTCCCTGGACTATGAGCAGATTTGTTGTTGGGTTGATGGTGCAGAGTGGTTTCTCCAGCGAGATTTCCCTCATAATATTTCCTGGCAGCATGTCCTAGTTGGCATTGGCAAGGTCCACCACAGCTAACCTTTTCAGCCGCCTTTTATGATCCGGCTTAGTGAGCGCTTTCGCCAAAGGATTTGGATGATTCTGTAGGCGTGCTCTGTAGCGTTCTGCCCAGTTTTTTACTTCCTGATGCACTGTGTTTTGGTTAAGATATTCATGCACCTCGCAGTTTCTTGTAAACCATGGTGCATTTGTGATGTTTTTGAGGATGACATTTTGGAATCTTTGGAGCATGTTAATATTAGAGACACTAGCAGTTCCCCATAGTTGGATGCCATATGTCCAAATTGGCTTTAAGATGGTGTTATACACCAGTAGTTTATTGTCTATTGACAGGATAGAATTTCTTCCAAGGAGCCAGTATAGGTTCCGGTATTTGATATTGAGTTGATTTCGCTTGGCTTGAATATGTGTTCTCCATGTAAGCTTGCGGTCAAGGTGCATGCCCAGGTACTTCACAGAGTCCTTATGTGGAAGTTCGTGATCGCCTAGTCTCACAGGTGGACATATACCTTGTCTCAGACTGAAGGTCACGTGGGCTGATTTGGATGCACTTGCTTTTATTCGCCACCTCTTTAGCCATTTATTTATGTCATCTAGACTACTCTGAAGTATTTTAGATGCAACTTCAGGATCTTTGTGGCTAGCCAAAACGGCTGTGTCATCTGCGTAAGTTGCTGACGTAGTATCCGTAGTATGTGGCAGATCTGCTGTGTATATAGTGTACAACACCGGTCCCAGCACAGAGCCCTGGGGTACTCCTGCAGTTATTTTATGGAAAGATGAGGTAACATCTCTTTCCTTAACTTGAAAAGTTCTGTCGGAGAGGTAAGATTCAAGCAATTCGTAGTAAGTGTGGGGTAAGGATGTTTTGATTTTACATAGTAACCCGCGGTGCCATACCTTATCGAAGGCCTGCTGAATATCCAAAAATGCAGACGAGCAGTATTCCTTATCTTCCAAAGACTTTCTTATTTTGTCATAGATCCTGTGGACTTGTTCTATCGTAGCGTGTTTTTGCCGAAAGCCAAATTGATGGTCAGGTATGATAGACCTATGAAGTAGTTGTGGTAACATTCTCTTCAGTAATAGTTTTTCGAATAATTTAGATATTACAGGCAATAAACTAATGGGTCTATATGAGGTTACCTCATGCTCTGGTTTGCCTTCTTTATGAATCATCACTATTTGGGAGACTTTCCATAGTGCTGGAAAGTGTTTTGTTCTTATTATACCATTATAGAGTGCCGCCAAGAATACAATTCCTTTCTTTGGTAGTTGTTTTAGGACTTCTTTAGTAATAAGATCGAAACCTGGTGCTTTTTTATTTTCTAGTTTTATTATCTGCCGAAGTACTTCCTTGGGAGTTATAGGTCGAATGGGTAGATCGAGTTGGTACGGCTGATTTAGTATGGCTTCAATATCAGAGTCGTCAGAACCAGGCTCTGCCTCGTTTGGTGTGAACACGTCCTCTAAGTGCGTTGCAAATGCATCTGCTTTCTGCTCGCTAGTTCTCGCCCATAGTCCATCATCCAATTTAATTGGCGGTTTTGAACATTGTGGTCGGTTTATGCCACTAGTAGCCTTCCATAGGGAATAGTTTGTGGTCTTTAATTATTAATAATTATAAATTAAAAAAAAATGGGTAAATATTCATGCGGTTCAAAATAAATATAATAGATTCAGTCAGAGCGATTTGTCATTTAAAAATTCATTGATATTATAGTAGGCTTTTCCTATCAGTATTTTATTAAATGTATTCTTAAACTGGTCTGTATTTAGTTTTTTTACACAGATAGGGATATAGTTATAATAGCCCGGGAGCCGGTGACAGTAAAATTGCACTTACACGGATTCTAAAGTTTCGTATACGAATAAATAGTATTTAATTATAGGTACAAGATGAGCCCGGTGTGCCAGGTCTTATCCTGGCAGAAGAATTTTTAATATTTTTAAAAATTCCTAATAATTTGCACTTACACTGATTCTCATTTTATTGCAAATTTTGTGTACTTTCTAAAAAACTTGGTGTGACAGCTCTCATCCTGGCATCATTAAGCCGAGAAAACGGACATTAGATACTTTATTTATAGTGTAATTAATCATCATGAATCAAATTTACATTTAATGGATTATGAAATCTTTGTCCAAAGTGCATTATATTTGTTTTAATCAGTTATTAATTAAAGATGTTACTTTTTTCCCTGCACCCGGAAGCGGGTTGACTTTTTCAATAATTATTAAATGCGTTCACTATTTCTGTTGGATTATCAAGGACGTTGTTTTCATCAATTTTTATTTTATCTATGGATTCTTTTGGGGTGTTAAGTCTCGTTTTGTTTATAATCCGCCACACTGTTCTAATTTTATTTTGAGAAGTTAAGTAGTAGTAGCGGTGGTAGTAGTAGTAGTAGTAGTTGGTTTTGTTTATAATTATTTTGCGCCCGTTTTGTTAGTTTTATATATTTTTTTAATAACTGACTATAATGAAGAATGTTACTAGGTATGCCAAATCGCTTGAAATTTTATCACAGTAAAGCCTGTATGTATACAAATACACTAGTTGTTGTAGTCAAAAATACCTAGTAGTTTTGATTTTATAGGCATTCAAAGTTTCGAAAAATATCGAGGCCCGCTAACAGTCACGTGACCGCTTGTGACGTCATGTCACAACGCCCCGCGCGGGCCGCGGCCCACATAGTATCAAGTCGCCAGCGGTTATAGTAGGTGTAATAGCTTGCGCAGTATTTTGTTGTGTTTTCGTTCCACGTATTAAGTTAATAGTCTAATAATAGTAAATATTATTCGATTAATAAAATGGATGAAGGATTCGAAAAAGGGCAATCGGATAAACTACCTAAAATAGATGGATTAATGGTTGCGCATTATTTATGTACAAATAGTGATTTCGTTGCCGCCGAAATGCGAGGAATAAAAATGCAAAGGTACCTAAGTAAAATTTTCTTGCTACTACTTATGCTTAATAGTTTATTTATTTATTTATTTATTTAATACTTCAAGCACATAAATGTACAGAGGCGGACTTAATGCCATAGGCATTTTCTACCAGTCAACCTTTGGGTGATGCAGAGACAAACAGTGGTAGGTGCAATCAGACCATTGTGGAATAAATATTTTAAATATAAAGATAGGCATAAACCTATCTGTTCTAAATTGTCTTATCAAAACAAAATACCCAACTAATGTCGTAATGGAAGAATGCAACTGAAATAGCAGAAGTACCTACCTACTCGTACCATTAAATTTTTACCTTAAAGACAACAAATATGTATTATAGTTTTGTAGCTATAGGTAGGTACGTATGTATATATAGGTATGTACTGCTCTTCTTAGTTCTTAGTTAATTTAAATTAATACATACATCGATTTATTGCAAACTAGCTTCCGCCAGCAGCTTCGCCCCCGTTTCCCTCGGGAACTGTACATTTTCCCAGGATTAAAAGTAGCCTATGTGTTATTCCAGACTTCGTCCAGATCCGTTCAGTGGTTTTTGATAGAAAGATAACAAACACACACACACACACTCACAAACTTTCGCATTTATAATATAAGTAGGATAGGTACTTAGGATATAGATGTAGTGGGTTGAACGTTACAGATGTACTAAACCTTTTTTTATTTGTATGTTTTTACTAACAAAATACGTAAGGCCATTTTATTTAATTTAATTTTTATTGCAAATGTAGATGTTCGAACAGATGTACTTACCAAACCTTTTTTATTTATTTGTATTTTTTTACTAACAAAATACGTAAGGCCATTTATTTTTATTTGAAACTTATTTCAGATCGGCAAGAGACAGCTATGGCCTATGGCTATAGCTATACTTACGTCAAAATGGTCTTCACAACAATAAACTGTACTTTTATCTTCAAATGGATCTAACCTCTTCATAGCTTTTATCCATTTTTTTCGCATTGTAACGTCCTTTGGAACTATAAAAAACAACTTTTCCGGCGAATTGGTAGTTGTATTTTTACGTTTAGGCACAACAGATGATTTCCTAGTATTTGGATTGGACATTTTTAAAAGTATTTAGGTATAATTTCGATGGCACGGGCGCGCGACCGCAGCGGACGCGGGCGAAAATCGCTCCGTGAGTTCTTAGCCTGAGCCAGACTGAGCGTGTTGTGCGATGATGTCACACCGTCACCGGGGCAGCCCGCGTCGTGCGGTTACAACTTGTTTTACTTCTAAATCGGAAACTAATTGACGTATCGAAGTAATTCTTTCACTAGTATTTTTTATTTTTGACAGAGAATATGGAGTGCTAATAATCAAAATTAGTTAACATTCTTCATTTAAGTACTTTAACTTTTTTTTTTTTAATATTTGCAATCGGTCGTCAGACCATAAGCGAATTTGTTGCAGTTTATATGGCGTTGTGGTGGAGCAGCCAGTGCTGCCCCTCCCACTTATAGAAGGTGGTTCCTCTTCAGCCTTTTTACCACCGCTGTCGGGTTTAACAGTTCAGTCACTAGTGGATTTGGGTGCATGGTTAGGCGTGCCTTGTGTTGAATTTTGTACCGCTCGATTTCAAAGTTTACGAGCGGCACCTGCAAGAAATCGTAAATATCACTATTCCGAGCAAACCAAGGTGCATTTACTATGGCTCTTAGGATACCATTTTGAACCCTTTGCAGGCAGAGAATGTTAGATTTGCTGGCAACGCCCCACAATTGGATTCCGTACATCCATATTGGTTTAAGAACCAAGTTGTAGATGAGTAACTTGTTATCTACAGAGAGTACCGAGTTTCTTCCCATGAGCCAATACAAGTTGCGGTTACAACTTATGGTTTATCTCCTCCCTTTTCTGTTTAATATGATGCTTCCATGTTAGGCGCCTATCTAGATGGAAGCCAAGATATTTAACACAATCTGTGTGTGGTAAGGTATCAGGTCCAAGTCTAACAGGAGGGGTGTTTCCGTGCCTGAGTGTGAAGGTGATATGGTTAGACTTGGATGCACTGGCGCGTATCCGCCACTTACAGAGCCATTTGTGTGTCTCGTCTAACTGATTTTGGAGCTTATTACTGGCCATTTCTGGGTTGTCATCAACTGATAAGTAGGCTATGTCGTCAGCATATGTTGCAACTGTTATGTCGTCTAATGTGGGTAAATCAGATGTAAATATGTTGTACAACACAGGGCCAAGAACAGAACCTTGTGGCACTCCAGCTTCTACTTCAAACAATCTTTATCGTGCTTCGCCCTGTTTAACTCGGAAGTAGCGTTCTGAAGTACTTTAATTTGATGTCTTTTGTTGAATTTAATCTGAATTTCCATAGCAAATCCTTTTTCTTGCGACTGCAAATTTTTACACCATGTGATACCCACTTTGATTTATGATTTACTTTTATTAGACATTAACACAATACTTACTTACTATTTCCATGACTGGTAGTAAATCAGTGATACCTATATGAATGATTTACTGTGGATGTTAAATGCTAATATTAAACTTATTAAGAAGTATAAATATTTACAGAATATGATGTCATGCCTAAAATTGTAGTGATATCATTATAACTATTATATTTTGAGTGGTAACTGGTATTTATGAATATGAGTTTACACCATCATAGTGACATGTTTTAAGGTAATGGCAACAAGTACTGTTGTAAGTAGCATGCTTCATAATGTTTGATTGACACTGAACTTCATATGTATTTTTAGGTAAAGAGAAGATTAGAAATTAGTTGCATTTAAACAAAATGTTCTCCACTGCATACAGAATGTTGTTAGGAAGGTTATGGTATAATGGTGGCATAACATGACCACTGTTATGGCATACCTAAATATGTATAAACACACAGAGTCCGGCCATGCAGAGATCGTTTACAGCTCCACAATATGTTGTACCCGCAGCGGTGGCTCAGACTACTTACCTCGTCTATATTCCGTAACCATTTGACGATGTCATCAAATGTTTTCTCATTGGTGATGTCGTACACGAGCATGATGCCCATCGCGCCGCGGTAGTACGACGTAGTGATGGTGTGGAATCTCTCCTGGCCCGCCGTGTCCCATATCTGGAGTTTTATCTTTTTGCCGCGGAGCTCCACCGTCTTTATTTTGAAGTCGATACCTACAAGTCATGAAAGCTCACAATTAAAAAAAAATATTGTGTTCTAATCGCGTTATACGAAATATTATACATACTATGATTCTACTAGGGTACATTATATTCAGAACTAGGTACTTAATTAAAAATTAAACACAAGAAAAAAACATTTTTTTCAAGGCAAGGCTTCCGTGATACAAAAATACAAAGGTGGCTCATACCTATCGTAGATATAAACGTCGTTGTGAAGTGGTTATCTGAAAACCTGAACAATATACATGTCTTGCCTACGCCGGAGTCACCAATGAGGAGTAGTTTGAACAACAAGTCGTAGGTTTTCTTAGCCATTTTATTATATTTTACGCTTATGAAATGTAAAAACGATAAAAATCCAAAATCATCCGACCTCAAGATATGACAGTACTTTTCAAGAGTTGCCTTGTGGATAAAAAATGATGTCATTTTCTTGTTTAAATTTTTAGCTAGAAACATTTTAAGTTTTGAGCAAGGGAACAGACAGACAGACGTGCTACCAAGAACGTGTGAGGATAGGCGATCTTTGGCAGTGATAAAATAAATTGGTTGTTGATCTTGATCAAAGTTATGTCGTATTGTTACATACATGAATCTGTGTGAAATCATATTTATAATTTACCATATAAAATTATTATTATAAATGCAAATAATATTAATTTAATTGTAAAATTTATTCATTTTTGACATTGATTTAAATTTTGTAGTACTTTATTATCACACACCCTGACTAATATGACTTGTTATTTTTTTTAATAAAACTAAATAAAAAATAATAAAATAGTTTATTTGCTCATTCAAGTGAAAACTTAAAAGTGGCTTACAACAAAAATATGCCTAAGGTAAGTAGAGTTGTATGTTAGAGTTGCAGCCAATAGGTAATATATACCTAAGCTAATAGTAGATTGTTTGCCAAGGGAGCAAACAACCGCGAGGGATTCAAAGTACGTCACTCGAGCTCAAAAAAGCGTTGCTCCCGAGGTGGGTACTCTACTTTTTATCACCCTCTATGAAAAATAAGTAAGTACAGCTTATGAATAAGATTAATACGTTAATTTATTTACATACAATTTTCAGTTTTTATTTGTTAAACAAAGGTGTAAAAATACGTGTTTGAAATAGTATAGGTACAGAGATCTCTATGTTTTGCCGTTAACGGCGTACAAATATCAAGTAAGCATACGAAATTACAGTACCGATAAATATTGCACTTCGTAGAGCGTTATCTCTGTCGCACGAAATACAAACAGTCCGGTATCTATTAGGAGCTGTTAAAACAATTATGATTTGCTTCTTTTGATAATTATTTTTATTCTTTGTATAAAATATAAAAAGGTAAAGGTAGATGTGCAACATTTATCGCCGGGTACAATAATTTAGTATTAAAATTTTTGTTAAAGATTAAATGACAAGGTAACAGAGTTAAACTATCCTCAATATTGCATACAAAATTTGTTTAGAACATTTAAAATGTCAACATTTAACAATTATTGTGTCTGCTATTCAATCTCCTTCACAATCCTAAAACACCATCCTATCTGCGGGAGCGTTTTTCCTACGCCCGTCCTGCAGATGCGCCTTGCAGGTCACATCTTAAAAACCTTCCAAGTCCCCTCCCCACTCCACCAACTTCTACTCCTACTCCTTCACAGAGCACGCGGTGCGGCTGTGGAATTCACTCACCTGAAATTAGGGACTGCCAAACTGTTGCAGTTTTTAAGAAAAGAGTAAAAGAACACTATCTTTCACTTTAACATAGTTGTGTAATGTATTTTTTTTTGATTACGTTTTAATGTTTATTAACATTCTAGTGATATTTATTATAGAAGTATATGTATGTTTATTTGTATTTATGTAAGTATATTCTTATAATATTTGTTTAGTTTTATTGAGTGAATTGTTTTTAGATTATATTGTATGTATTATTTTTTGTCTCCTTTACTCTTTCACACGCTGTCTACAATGCGTGCCAAGAAAGATGAGAATTGATACACCACGTGGTTTGTCACCAAGTCTCTTCTTACGTGCCACGCATCGCATTATTTGTACACGATTTTAGGTATCTTTAGCATAGAGATGGGCCTAAACGTTAAAAAATACTAACACTGCTAAATGGCAATGCTAAAACTAATTAACACTTAAAATTTGCAGTTATATTTAGCAACTGTTAATTTAATCACAGACAGATTGCTAACTAAATTAATTCTTATTTCCTTCATACTTTTCACAGGCTTAGGACTGTCAACTTTTTCTGTTGGCGTATTTAAAACAGTCAATCAATTGAAATTTCACTCACAAGACTCATAATCATTACCTACTACCTAGATAACAAAAACGTAAATATACTTCGTAACGAAGATCAGTCTTCAGTTAGTTAAATCAACTAAATAACAACCTGTCTGACTTAACAATGAACACAAAATAAACAGTTCACAGTTGCTAAATTGCTAAATGCTGTTAAATCAACTAAATAACAATCTGTCTGACTTAACAATGAACACAAAATAAACAGTTCACAGTTGCTAAATTGCTAAATGCTAAGTTGAAAACATTTCAATAGAGATTTGTTATCTGTGTTAATAGGCTAAAATAGTGTGAGATGTGACTGCTATATTTAAGGGGGAAGCGCTAAAGTAGCCCGCAAAATTCAAATTTTCTTACGTTTTTTGCAATTTGCTGGTCAGTATTAAGTTGTACGATCATTAATATAATATGATTCGCGGCCATAACAAATATGTATTTACAGAATTATACCTAATCATTAAAGTCATCAACACAACTCTCTAAGACCACGTAACTCCAAACAATAACTGTTTCATGAAATCATCATTCTTTGGAGTTACGTGGTCTTAGAGAATTGTGTTGATGACTTTAATTATTATAATTCTGTAAATACATATTTGTTACGGCCGCGAATCATATTTTCATCGACGTATGTACAACTTAATACTGACCAGCAAATTGCAAAAAACGTAAGAAAATTGGAATTTCGCGAGCTACATTAAGCTTCCCCCTTAAAAAAAATTGATAGAATCTAGTAGCTTGATGTGCTGGCGTCTGCACACAAATGTAGACATACATGCGTGCATGCAGATGAAGTCGCAGACAGCAGGGTTAAGTATAAATCGCCTAAAATTATAGATCAAATAAATAGTTTATGCGTGACTTAAAACGCTTTAGTCAAGCGTCAGGTCCACAGAACTTTTTTATTCCTTGGTGGTCAGTCAGTGTGTGATGTACAACTGTACCATTACTAATTCCATGCTGAATCTGACAAAGATTTTTTTTTTACTTTTGTTCCTTGTGGAACAGGCTAGGGTCAGGGACCATGCTGCCTAGTCATCAGTTAGTTCATACATGTATTTTTAAATAAATTCAGGTAAATTCATCAGTTTGATTGAGTTTGATATTAATCTTTAAGTAAGTAAATCCAAATTAAGTCATCGGTTCCTTATTTGTCCTAAGTAAAGTAAATTCGTGTTAAGTCATTAGTGTTATAACATATTTATTTCATTATAATCCATGTATAAGACTTTATTCTACAAAATCTTAGGTAAAATCCAAAATAAAAGTCAGTCATTTATAAGCGTTTTTTGTAAGGGCTAATGTGTCAAGTCCTTGTCTTTTTTTTAAACCCCAACAGACTGGGTTTCATAAAACGAAATAAGTACAATACTACGAACGAGATTCAAATTCAATGTAAAAAGACATTTATACACAATTATCAGCGTTGCCAGAATGTTACTTTTGTAACATTTTACGTTACTTTTGACCCTCTCATGTTACCTCCATGTTACACGCCTCAAAATGTTACTTTTATGTTACTTAAAAAATATTTCTCAGCAAACAAAAAATAAACATGAAACGGAACGCATACAAGAAAGGTTTCGTTCGTCATGTTGGCGCACTTGATTGTCTTGATTTCTGACGCAACGACAGCGCGAAAATCTTTCACTTCGTTTGTCGTATCGCATATTCACTCACTCGCGTGAATTTCTAAATGACCCATCCCGCTTACTTAGGCGAGTGAACGACGGCCTAGTAGTGGCATCCGTGTTGGTTCAGTTCAGTTTGTTATTACGATTCTTTCGAAGCCTACTAAGGGGACAGCTTTTTTTTTATGTAATAAAGTGCCATGTTATTATTAGTGTCGTTTTCCACAAAAAATAAGGTAATGTTACTTTTCTCGTGAAAATGTTACTTTTTGAGCTCTCTCATGTTATATTTGACTATCTGTCACTGGCAACACTGACAATTATACACAAAACAGAAATCTATTTATATACACAAGGAAATTTTAAATTTGCCCAACTGTATTATTAATGAAATTAAACAAATGTAAATACGTCGAATTATTTACAAGGAGAGCCTGGATGGAGCGCGGTACCAAATCAGGACTACCATATTATATTTCAATAAGCTCATCCATTAGCACAAGGCGCTGGATACCAAAAGATGAGCAATCAAAGAAAATGTGAGCTAAAGATTGCTCAACTTGGGAATTACAATGATCACAGAGAGGACTATGCACAATTTCAAACGAAAGAAGTGATAATTTAGACAATGACCAAAACGAAGCCTGAGTATTGTGGAGTAAAACTTCCTGTTCATGTAAGTATTGATTTTACAGAACCAAAGCGTGGTTCCTATGGGAACATTAAATACAGCATACCATAAACCTTTATTTTCAATTTGAACTGTGTGATTCCAATGCCTTTTCCATATACCAATGGACCTTTTTTTCAATAGAGGAACAATGTTGTGCATGGAACAGATATGTTGAGAAAACTACTAGAATCAGGGACATCATCAGAATTTGTTTAAGTTCTGGCTAAAAAGTCAGCCCTTTCGTTTCCCAATACACCAACATGTGAAGGGACCCACATGAACAAAACCTTAATATTATGAGAAGACAAATGCAGCCAAGACTCTTTTATTAATGAAAATAAATAGTTTGTATTAGCATTCAACCTATTATTTTTAAGATTTTCAAGAACACTCATGCTGTCACTGTCTATAATCCATTCACAACATCCATTGTTTTTATGTTTAATGTGTTTTAAGGCATCAAGAATTCCAACAGCCTCGGCTGTGAAAATACTTGTGTTTGAGTTTATTTTATAACCAGTACCAGTATTCGATAGCCCATCGTAAATAGCAAATGAGACTGCAGACTCAGTTTTGGAGCCATCAGTATACATAAATCTATAATCAGTAAACTCAAGTAGTTTACTATGTACATCTTCCTTGGTGGATAAACTGTGGTCAATGATGATGTCAATTGCAGGAAATTTGCTGTTAAAATCCCCCTGATAACATGGAAGAAGAAATGACTTATGAATTTGCAAAGTTTCAAGAAAATTTACATATTGAGAAAAACCCTGAAGTATATAAAGAGAGTTACAAATAGTTGGTGTACTAGATTGTTTCAAATTTGAAAACAGGTGATTATTATTTTTACTGTACAGTTTTAATAAAAACTAGTGTCCGACCGAAACAGGTTTTTCAGCTGAAACCGAAACCGAACTTTCGGCCTTGCTCTTAGTTTCGGCCGAAACCGAAACTTACTTAAACATATTTAAAATTTCTATCGTATACAGAAATCTGGTGTTATTTATAAAAGATACAACCAAGTCGAGATCAGAAAGCAAACTGTTTTATTTAATCTTTACCCTCATTACAAAAATGTTACACATGACAACTAATAAAAACAATCAGTAAGGTTCAAACATAACATACCTTTCTATCATAATGATTTGAAAATACAATAATTAATTCAACAGTAGATAACAAAATCAATTTAACAAAAATGTCTACTTCTAACATAGCACGCATTTAAGTCATTCATTAGGAATTCCTATAATCTCTGGCCATAATTCAGGGGGCGGAATCACAATCGGCGGATCCTGTGATGATTCAGAATTCGTATCATTGGCTGGCTGACTGTCAATGACAGGTGACCCATTAGCAGATGTGTCCAGCGGTCTGGCTAGTATTTGGTCTGCGTGTCGCCGATGCAGCTCCCCATCTTCCGTCCTCACCACATAAGTGGCCGGCCCCTCCACCGTCTCCACGGTGGCCCGACGCCATCTGTTCCCGGGCCCGTACATGCGTATGAGCACTGGCTGCAGCAGCGTGAAAGTCCGCGCGCACGTTCGCTGCGCCGCCGCCTCCAGTTGTTGCTCGGCGCGGCTCGGCGCCGAGTCAGGGTGTAAGCTCGAAACTGCAGTCCTGTATCTTCGCCCATTCAGTAACTCAGCAGGTGTCTTGTTAGTAGAGCTATTGGGCACAGTCCGTAAATAGAAAAGAACTTTGCAAAGTTTCTCCTGCCATTGCATGTCCAGGTTCTCTAGTTTCTTTATTTTATTCTTAAATGTTTGAATCGTGCGTTCAATCTGCCCGTTAGTCTCTGGGTGGTAGGGCGGTGAATACAAATGTTTAATTCCATTCTTTTTGAGAAAATTATTAAATTCATCCGAGGTGAACGCACGTCCATTATCCGACACCAACACGTCGGGCAGCCCTTGTGAAGTGAAAATTTTTCTCATAACAGCTATCACCGTACCACTGTTCATCGCTGGTATGATCTCAGCCTCAAACCATTTGCTGTAGCTGTCAACTAGGACTAAAAACGTTTTTCCCTGAAAGGGCCCAGCAAAATCCACATGCACACGGCTCCACGGCTTCTCTGGAACAATCCAAGCCTGCGGGTCCTTTGGTGGGTTATTTCTCACTAGCTGACATTGCTGACACGCGGCCACCACACTCTCAATATGTCGATCCATGTTGACCCACCACACGTAGCCTCTTGCATACGCTTTTGTCTGCACAATGCCCGCATGAGGGGCATGTAACAACTTTAACACTTTGTCCTGTAAGGACGAAGGTATTATGACTCTGTTGCTCCACAATAAACAACCTTTATTATGTGAAAGAGCCTCTCTCCGTGTCCAATAAGCTTGTAGGTTCGGGTCTATATTCCTTCGTGGCCATCCGTGCAAAACGTGGAACATTACTTTTTGCAATACCACATCTTTGTTGGTCTCTGCGGCTATCTTAGCTGCATCCAGCTCCCATCCGCTCGGCTGCTCCTCCAGCAGCAGCACGTCGCGCAGCAGATCCTCCTGCACACTCGACGTGTCCGGAGCGGTCCACCTGCTCAACGCGTCCGCGTTGCCGATCAATTTACCAGGCCTGTACCGTATAGTGTAATTATAACTGGAAAGTTTCAATGACCAGCGCAACATCCTCGGTGATATCTGGTCTGGAATTGGTTTTGCGGGATTGAATAAACCGACCAACGGCTTATGATCCGTCACAATACAAAATTTACGACCCGCCAAGAACTCGTGAAACTTTGTCAATCCAAATATAATAACTAGGGCCTCCTTATCAATCTGCCCATACCGTCTCTCGTGCGCTTGTAGTGTCCGTGAGGCCATCATCACCGGTCGCTCTGACCCGTCCTCCATGATGTGTGCTATAATCGCTCCGAGACCGTATTCTGATGAATCACAAATAAGAAGTAGTTCTTTCTGCAAGTCATAGCCCACCAACGTTCGATCTGATGACAGTAATCGCTTCGCCTCCACAAACGCTTTCTGTTCCTTCTCACCCCAGCTCCAAGGTCTTTTTGATTCTAAAAGTCGATACAGTGGTTCCAACACAGTGCTTTTGTCAGGCAAGAATTTTTCGTAAAAATTATATAAGCCCAGGAAGGCACGCAAGGTCTCCCTATTGGTTGGTGCCGACTTTTCCTGAATCTCTTTGACTTTCGCAGGTGCTGGGTGAAGTCCCTCTGCATTAATCATGTGCCCTAGGAATGTGATGCTGTCCGCAGCGAACACGCATTTCTTTACGTTGAGGCGGAGTCCCATCTGTTGCAGTTTGCTCAGTACTTCTCTAAGTCTCCGGTTGTGTTCTTCATTCGTGGCTCCAGTGACAGCGATATCATCTAATAGACACGCTACTCCGTCCATACCCGCTAACGCCGTCGACATCAGACGCTGAAAAATCGCTGGCGCCGCGCTGACACCGAATGGCAGACGATTTACTTTCATTAGACCGATAGGAGTGTTCAGCGTGAGCAGCATAGCTGTCGCGTCGTCTACCTTCAGTTGTGTGTACGCGTTTTTCAAGTCCAGCTTACTAAATATTCTGCCGCCACTAAGTCTCACAAACGCTTCCACAGACGTCGGCAGCGGATAGATGTCTGTATCTATAGCGGTGTTCACAGTGACACGATAATCACCACACATTCGTACTGTCCCATCTTCTTTCATCACCGGCGTCACCGGTGTCCCCCACTCAGAATAACGGACAGGTGTCAGTACACCCGCCTCCACCATCTCGTTCAACTGTCTAATTACTTTTTCCTTAAGAGGGTAGGGCACCGCGCGCGCCTTTAAGAAGCGGGGTGTAGCATCCGGCCGCACGTGAAGTGACACCTCAGGACCTTTGTACTCGCCGAGTCCTTCTTTAAATAGTTCTGGAAATTCTTTTTTATATTGTTCTATCTCCTCTTCAGCCCAGCACAATCCTGATACTTGAAGGCCTAGTGTATGAAACCAATTCCTGCCCAGCAGATTTGGTCCGTTCCCCGACACCACGACCAGTTCACATTGCGCTTCCTTATTACCTAGCACAACACGCACGTCTGCTAGTCCTAATACTTTTAAAGGGTCTTGAGTCCATGTCACGAGTTTTAAATTGGTAGCTCGTAAGGGTGGGGGCGACAACCACAGTATCTTGTATGTCTCTTCCGACATAATGGTACGCGATGCACCCGAGTCCACTTCCATAGATAAATGAACGCCGTCTATCATAACGTCTGTGGTAATAGGTGGTGAGTAATTATCCACGCAGACGTATACGCCCATCATCTTCTCAGCTGAAGTGTCCACACTCGTGTTGGCTTCCCTCGCGTCGTCGACCTCGTGTACACGACCTGGCTTCTTGGCGCAGGCCGCCGCAATGTGCCCAGACTTTTTGCAGTAGAAGCACTTCGCTTTAACAAACGGGCAGCGCGCGCCCGACCTGTGTGCGCGTGCACACCGTCGACACTCATTCGAGTTAACATTACCAATGTCCATAGGTTCAGTCATCGTGACACTGGACGGAGTTTGCTTAGACTCACTAGTCACACACGCAGGGTACAAATCAGGGAACGTCGCTTGATAGTCTAGACACATCTGTAACGTGACCGCGATCGTCCCGTATCCCCAGCACTAGTCGGTCTCTCAACTGGCGTTTCAAGTCCATGAAATTACATTTTGCACCAAGCACACTTATAGCCGCCACAAAGTCTTGCACGCTTTCACCTTGCACTTGTTGACGTTTGTAAAATTTTCCCGCTTGCAAAATTTCGTTAACCTCCGGTTCATAAAACTTATCCAAAACATTAAAAATGTCCACTAAAGGTACTTCCGTAGGACGTTTTGGAACTAAAAGTGATGCAATTAACGCGAAAGTGTCTTTGCCGCACTGAGAAAGAAACAGCGATCGTCCCTTGTTGAGGTTAAGTTTGTCATAACCCGCCGCATCAAGCGCGCACAGTAATTGTTCTTTATAATCACACCACTTATCAGTCTTTGGGTTAAACTGTCCGGGAAACACTATATTCGTTACATTTGCCGTCATTTTCACCGAAATCCAGCTTATTTTCCGCAGTCGCCAATAAAAGATACAACCAAGTCGAGATCAGAAAGCAAACTGTTTTATTTAATCTTTACCCTCATTACAAAAATGTTACACATGACAACTAATAAAAACAATCAGTAAGGTTCAAACATAACAATTTACACATTTATTTGAATATACAATGTATATTATACATACAGACAGTTGAATACTTACCTAATCATTTACGAGGTCGGTCCCATAATGAACTGGCCTGATATAGTTCTACGCGACATGTCGCTACATGTTGTGTTGCATTAAATTAATAGTACGTTTATCGTGCACTTAATATAAGAAACACACATCGACATGAAATGCTTAGTCTTAATTTAGCAGGCATTAGCATAACGAGAGTTGCGTATTTTTCCAAAATATCGAAAACTGAGTATCGAAGTGTTATAAAGTTGTTGTTCAAAGAAGGTTTATATCCTGCCCAAATAAAAGAACGATTGGATGACGTGTATAAGGAGTTTGCCCCCTCCTATAGCACAGTGAAAAATTGGGTGAAAGAGTTTCGCCTCGGGAGAGAAACCGTCGAAGACATTTGCCACGACGGTCGACCTGTGGAAGTGCTCATTCCCGAAACGATTGCTCTTATCGAAGAGGAGGTTCTGAGTGACCGCCGTTTTAAGATTAGAGTAATTGCAGCTAGGCTTGGGCTCTCTAAAAGTACGTCATCGTGCGATCCATGAACATCTTCACATGAAAAAACTGAGTGCAAGATGGGTACCGAAACTTCTTTCAGCGGTGCAGAGACAGGAAAGAGTGCGCTGCGCTTCGGAGTTTTTGGATCTTTGTGGCGAAAATTCAAAGACTGTGATCGAGCGGCTAGTGACTGGTGATGAAACTATGATCTTGTATTATGACCCACATAGCAAGCGCGAATCAATGGGATGGCGTTATAAGTGTTGCGCGCCGCAAATAATGCTTGATACATGGCGACATTAGTTACCACTAGCGCCATCTAGTATCTGGTAGCGGAACTAGTACCTTGGTACTAGGACCTTGACCCTACTTGACCTTTTTCTAAGTACTAGTAATTCCGAGAACTATCGACGTCGAGTCAGTCGGGACCGGTATGTACTCGAACGTTCTAGATGTTTATGTACTAGCTCTGCGGCACTATATAAGGCCGGGTGGGCCGCGAGACACACATAGTTTTGAGTAAGCTATACATGCGATAACATCGAAAGCGATATTCGAGTGCGACTAGAAGTGATCAGTAAGTGACATTGTGTTTTTTTAATTAGTGTGTTTGAGCTGTAATTAGTGTTGGTGAGTAAAGTGTCATTTTTTGGTTATTAAATCGGCAGTTTTTATTGTCACGAACCCCAAGCTCGTAACAATTGGTGTCAGAAGTGGGATTTAAAATGCCGATTTTACCCAAAGACGACATGGAGGGTATCCGTACCCGGAGTCAACGCCAGCAAGAGACGGATCAGAGGCGATTTGGTGGAGCAATGCCACAGGGGTCGGAAGGCCAGCTACCAAGCGCGGAGGCCGGTCCGTCCACAGCTGCTCCGGCATCATCAGCACCAGATTTTGCTGCTCTGATGATGATGCTGCAGGAGCAGGCCCGCCGACAGGAGGAACAGGCTCGTCGGCTGGAGGAACAGCTCCAGCGGGACAAGGAGGAGCAGGCCCGCCGACAGGAGGAACAGGCTCGTCGGTTGGAGGAACAGCTCCAGCGGGACAAGGAGGAACAGGCTTGCCGGCAGGAGGAACAGGCTCGTCGGTTGGAGGAACAGCTCCAGCGGGATAAGGAGGAGCAGGCGCGCCGCCAGGAAGAGCAGATGTTCCTTATAAAGGACCTTCACGCTACCTTCGGGAAAGACATAAAGGAGGTGAAGGATAAGGTTGCTCAACACGACAACCGTCTGTCGGAAGCTGAAACCCGAATCGACCACGTGAATAATCGGGTTGACAACGTGATGGCTGACATGAAGAAAACGCTGGACAACCTTAAACTTGGGGATGGAATCGCAACTCCCGTAGCTACAACACCTTCGCTACGTGGATTCAAAGTGCCACCATTCGATGGAACTTCTTCCTGGTCGGCCTACAAAATCCAATTTGAGGCTGTCATGAAGGCGAACGGGTGGAATAAAAGTCAGGCCATGACTGCCCTCACCCTGGGCCTGCGCGACCAGGCCTTAACTGTTCTGGAAGCTCTCGGTAAGGAAGTGACTTACGAGCAGCTCCTTGAGGCATTGGAGGCTCGGTATGGCGACGCTCACCTGGAACACGTGTTTCGGGCGCAGCTCAAGGATCGCGTGCAACGCAACAACGAAAACCTGCAGCAGTGGGCACTTGAAGTGGAGAAGCTGGTTCGCAAAGCTTACCAGTCCGTACCTGCGCTGATTGATGGAAACCTGGTGCAGGCATTTATCGACGGTATCCGCGACCTTGAAGTTAGAGCTGCTGTGAGGCTCGGTCACCACGGGACGCTGAAAGACGCCTTGGCCCATGCACTGGAGGTGGAAGCTGTGCGGCAGGATCATCGTTCCCATCGCGTCAGGGAAGTTGCAGCGGCTACAGTTCGCGAGCGCAGTAAAGGATACAGCCCTAGGTGCTATGGCTGTGGTGAAAGGGGCCACCTTCGATCCAGTTGCCCTAAGCGAACTGCAGAAAGAGACGACGGTCGATCTCCAGAGGGCAGTGCGGCTAGCAGTACCGCCCAACACCAGCAGCAGGGAAACGAGTAACAGCCAGGACTGCGGGGCGGGTGCTGGCTGATGTTCAAGGAGCCCCAAGGATTTCGATCACACAAACCCATGACGGGAACAGCCTAATCATCAAGGGCGAGGTCAACGGAATACCTTGTAAGCTGACCATAGATACAGGAGCCTCTCGTACGGTCGTTAGTTCCCAACTTACAAGTCGGTTCCTTGGGGACTCCGCATACAACCGAGAACGCATTAATTTAGTAACAGCCACCGGTCAGCGCATACCCGTCCATGGAGAGAAGAAGATGGAGCTGAAGCTAGGCAACAGAATCTACCTGCATAATGTCATTGTGGCTGATATAATGGACGATTGCATCCTGGGCCTTGACTTTATGAGGAAGAATTGTTGCGAGATCGACGTTAAGCAAGGTGTATTGAAATGTGGACAAGAGGAAGTTTTCGTGGAAGGGGCGTTACCAGGAAATGTGTACAGCCTTAAGAAGATTATTCTTCCGCCGAGATCGGAAACGATTGTGCCGGTTAGTCTTCCTCGGAATCCTGGGCGAACTCCTCGTAGTGTACTCGTGGAAAGGGTAGATAATGACCTTCCATGGAAAGTGGCACGAACTCTGGTCAGAGCCACCGACATCTCAGGGGTACGTGTGCTGAACCTTTGTGATCAGGAACACATTATAGAAAAAGGCACACTACTTGGTACTTGCGAGGAAGTGGATTGGTTGCGTCGATGCCAATATCTATCGACTGGGACCCTCAGCAAGGATGCACAAACGAGAGTGACCACACTTTTAGAAGACTGCCGCAGCGCTCTGTCCCAAAATGAAATGGTCAAGGCAAAGAAGATGTTACTCAAGTACGCCGATGTTTTCTCGTCAAACGATGCTGACATCGGGAGGACTGGCTTAGTTCAACACAAAATAAACACAGGAGAAGAATTGCCTATCCGTCAGCGGCCAAGGAGATTGCCGGTAGCACGTGAAAAGGAAGTGGAAACCATGATTGAGGGAATGGTGAAGGATGGTGTTATTGAACCTTCATCTAGTCCATGGTGTTCACCTGTAGTGCTGGTGAGAAAGAAGGATGGCAGCATGCGGTTTTGTGTTGACTATCGTCGTCTGAACGACGTTACGAAGAAGGACAGCTATCCTTTGCCAAGAATTGATGACACGCTGGACATGCTTACTGGCGTAAAGTGGTTTAGCACGCTGGACCTGAAAAGTGGCTACTGGCAAGTTGAAATTGATCCCAAGGACAAGGAGAAAACTGCATTCTCGACAGGAAAGGGTCTGTGGCAATTTAAAGTGATGCCGTTTGGATTGTGCAATGCTCCGGCAACGTTCGAAAGGTTGATGGAACTTGTACTTACCGGGTTAATTGGCGATGCCTGCCTGGTCTACTTGGATGACATCATCATCGTAGGCCGTACATTTGAAGAACATCTACAAAACCTGGAACGCGTGCTCATGAAGATCCAGAGTGCCAACCTCAAGTTAAGTCCGAAGAAGTGTTCACTATTCAAACGACAAGTTAGCTTTTTGGGATATGTCGTGTCTGAAGAAGGTATCCGCACGGATCCAGATAAAATTGCTGCTGTCAAGGACTGGCCAGTTCCAAAGGACAAGACGCAGGTCAGAGCGTTTCTGGGTTTGTGCTCCTATTATCGGCGATTTGTCAAGAACTTTGCAGATATAGCCAAACCCCTGCATAAGCTAACCGAGGAGAAGCGACATTTCTGCTGGGATAATAGTTGCGACATCGCATTCCAGGAGCTAAAGGACCGTCTGTGCAATACACCTATTTTGGGATACCCTGATGCGGACAAGGAATTTATAGTTGACACAGACGCAAGTGACATAGGACTTGGCGGTGTGTTGTCCCAACGGAATGGTGATCAAGAGGTTGTAATAGCGTACTTCAGCAAGTCGTTGTCAAAGCCGGAAAGGAACTATTGTGTTACGAGACGGGAACTGCTTGCTGTGGTAAAGTCATTGCAGTATTTTAGCAAATATCTTCTGGGTCGGAAATTCCACTTACGAACTGACCATGCTGCACTGAAATGGCTATTGCAGTTCAAAAACCCAGAAGGACAAGTTGCGAGATGGATTGAACTACTGCAGGAATACGACTTCGTGGTCGAACATCGCAGCGGAAAATCTCATGGCAACGCAGATGCATTGTCAAGAAGACCTTGTCCTGAAGACTGCAAGCATTGTACTAGGCAGGAGAGTAAGGAAGTGGTACCTGTGAGGATGCTCAAGACAGACCTCGACAACGAGTGGAAGGAAAGCCTACAACGTGCACAGCAGGAAGATTCAGACATCAAGCCGATTCTGGAGTGGATGAAGGCCAGAGCTCCTAAGCCCAGGTGGAGTGACGTCTCAGCGATGAGTTCGGTCACAAAAAGCTATTGGGCCCAATGGGACAGCTTGGTGGTTCAGGATGGAGTCCTGTGCCGTAAATGGGAAAATGCTCGAGGAGACAGCTGTCATTTGCAAATGGTTGTCCCTAAAGCTCTAGTACCGGATGTTCTACAGCTGTACCATAATGGTTGTTCAGGAGGTCATCTGGGAGTAAAACGGACTCTACTGAAGATACGAGAACGGTTTTACTGGATCTACTGTCGGGACGATGTCGAGGATTGGTGTCGCAAATGTACAAGTTGTGCAGCTGTAAAGGGACCTCAGACTCGTAGTAGGGGTGCATTGAAATTGTACAATGTTGGTGCACCATGGGAGAGGATAGCCCTTGACGTTGCGGGGCCGTTTCCGGAGAGTGAAAGTGGTAACAAGTATTTCATGGTTGTGATGGATTACTTCACGAAGTGGCCGGAAGTCTTCGCCATTCCAAATCAAGAAGCTTCGACAGTTGCGGATAAATTGGTTCATGAAGTCTTCTGTCGTTTTGGAGTACCTTTGGAGATTCACAGTGATCAAGGAAGGAATTTTGAGTCCCAAATATTCCAGGAAATTTGTCGAGTTATGGGTACTCATAAAACAAGAACTACTTCCTACCACCCACAATCGGATGGAATGGTGGAACGATTTAACCAGACACTGGAGAGGTACCTAGCAAAAGTTGTGGAAAATCGGCAACGAGATTGGGACAAGCACATACAACCGTTTTTGCTGTCATATCGAAGCGCTGTTCACGAAAGTACATCGGTGACGCCTGCTTTCGCAAACTTCGGAAGAGAACTACGGCTACCTGCAGACCTGATCACCGGAATACCACCTGATGCCCCACGCAGTGTAACTGATTATGCGAATGATTTGCGGAACAAAATGAATGACATTTATGAGCACGTCAGACAATCGGGCCAGCAAATGTCTGAAAAGATGAAAACCCGTTATGACCGCAAAATGAACAATAAAGGGTTCGACGAAGGTTCACTGGTGTGGTTGCACAATCCAGTCCGCAGCAAAGGGAAATCTCCTAAGCTTCAAGCTAAATGGGACGGACCGTACCGGATTGTGACAAAGATCAATGATGTAACCTACCGGATACAGAAAGGTGCAAGAGGTACTCCTAAGATCGTCCATGTGGATCGACTGGCGCGTTATTATGGGGCCAATAATGCTCGGGACGAGCATGTCTAAGGAGGGGGCAGTGTTGCGCGCCGCAAATAATGCTTGATACATGGCGACATTAGTTACCACTAGCGCCATCTAGTATCTGGTAGCGGAACTAGTACCTTGGTACTAGGACCTTGACCCTACTTGACCTTTTTCTAAGTACTAGTAATTCCGAGAACTATCGACGTCGAGTCAGTCGGGACCGGTATGTACTCGAACGTTCTAGATGTTTATGTACTAGCTCTGCGGCACTATATAAGGCCGGGTGGGCCGCGAGACACACATAGTTTTGAGTAAGCTATACATGCGATAACATCGAAAGCGATATTCGAGTGCGACTAGAAGTGATCAGTAAGTGACATTGTGTTTTTTTAATTAGTGTGTTTGAGCTGTAATTAGTGTTGGTGAGTAAAGTGTCATTTTTTGGTTATTAAATCGGCAGTTTTTATTGTCACGAACCCCAAGCTCGTAACATAAGGGTGAAAAGCCCCTAGAAAGGCAAAGGTGCAACAATCGGCTAAAAAACTGATGTGCACAATCTTTTGGGATTTTCAAGGCATTTTGATGGTGGATTTTAAAGAACGTAATACAGTCGTGAACGGCTAATATTATGCATCTTTAATATATAAATTACGAGACAAGATAAAGGAAAAACGAAGAGGCAAGCTGTCTAAAGGTGTCCTGTTGCTCCATGACAACGCCCCTGTTCATACCGCTGGTGTTTCGAAGGATGTAGTTCGTCAATGCGGGTTCACAGAAGTTGAACATTCACCTCACAGTCCAGACATGGCCCCGTCCGACTATTATTTATTTCCAAATTTAAAGCGAGACTTAAGAGGAAGAAAATTTTCAAGCGATGAAGAGTTGCAGGCGGCCGTCTTCGGTCATTTTGAGGCAAAAAATTGTGATTATTTTTATAAAGGTTTAGAGATGTTGATTCACAGATGTCAGAAGTGTGTTAGTAGTATTCATGGTGATAATATTGAAAAATAAAATTGGTTTCGTTTCATTTCCTTCATTAGTTCATAGTTAGGTTCATAGATAGGCCAATTAATTATGGGACCGCCCTCGTATGTGCAAAACACAACCTCAACTCCATGCGATTAACGATGGACGGCGGCGAACTGGGTCGGCGACGCGACGAGCGAGCACGAGCTAGCCGCGAAGTTCGCCGAACGATGGGCGATAATTCATGAACAGTCGAGTTTCGGCGCGGCCGAAAGTTTCGGCCATTTCCTGGCCGAAACCGAAACTAAGGCCGAAACTAGATTATTTGGCCGAAACTGGCCGAAACCGAACTTTCGGTCAGTCACTAATAAAAACCTTTCTTTCAAGTAAGAGAAGTTTACATTCAACTTGCATTGCATTGATTGGAGTGCTTTTAAATGCTCCAGTAATAAGTCTCAAGCTTTTATTTTGTATTTTATCAAAGATATCTACTATCCTTCTATCACCAGCAAAACAGAGAAAACCATATTCAAAATGACTACGGATCAGAGATTTGTACAAAAGTAACAATATTTTTGGATCAGCACCCCAGGAGGTTCTACACAAAGATTTCAACACATTGAAAACTCTGTTAGCTCTTGAACTTACCAATTAACATATTTTTTCCAAGAAAAATTATGAGTAAAAGTGACACCTAAAAACTTAGCTTCATATCATGAAGCTAAGTTTTTAGGTGTCACTTTAGGAATAGAAACTTGATTGTAATACACAGAAGGACTGAAGTTGCTAGCTTTACCAAAGACTACTAGTTTAGACTTAAGTGCATTTATATCTAGATTTAAATAAGAAAAGTATGTAGATAATCCATCCAAAGCCTTATTTAGACTATTTGTTATATTTGTTAAATTTTTCCCAGACAAATACACAACCAAATCATCAGCAAATTGTAGATTTTTGACCTCAGAACCTAGAATCAAATTCAAACGACGAATATACAGAATGAATATTAATGGAGAAAGTATTCCTCCTTGACAAACTCCAACAGAAGCAAACCTTGGCCCATATAATTTACCATTATACTTAACATAAACTTTCCTTTCAGTCAAGAATTCACGGACCCATTGAACTATTTTGTTTGGAATTCCAATAAGAAGCAATTCAGAACAAAGTACATCAATATTGACACTATTAAAAGCTCCAGCAACATCAAAAAATACTGACACTAAAAATTCCTTATTAATGTAACTATTTTGGATATCAAGCTGTAACTGACAAATACTTTCACGAGCCGATGTTCCTCTACGAAAACCAAATTGATTAGCAGGTAAAATATTGGTTTGTTCTATGTAAAATTCCAACCTTTGTTTTATTAATTGTTCAAAAATTTTACCAACACAAGATGTAAGTGCAATAGGGCGATAGGAATCGGGATCTGAACGAAATTTATCAAGCTTCAAAATAGGTACCAAACAGTCAGACTTCCAAGAGTGAGGTATATCATTGTTCAACCACAGATTATTTAATACTTTGAGAAAAGTGTGCAAACCTCTATCACTAAGCTTTTTCAACATAATATAAGGAATACCATCTAGTCCAAAAGCACTATCTTTTCTAGAACAGACAGCAGCCATGAGCTCCTGTATTAAAAATGGTTTTATTAAGAAACTATTTACAGAATTTGTCTCACTGGCAAGAGGAAAATTTGGTTTATTATTTACATAGTCTGGGGTATATTTTTGCAGAAAATCTTGAATCCAACTATCATCATTATTGTTGTTGCAAGAAAATGTTTTATTAAATTTCCGCATATATTTCCAGATTCTCGACAGAGGCGTACATCGATTAAAGGAGCTGCAAAGTTCAACCCAACTATTTGATCTTTCTGTTTTCAAAGTAAGTTTTTTGAGGGCTTGTAATCTTTTAAACTGTAAAAATGTGTCATCTGAGGGATTGTTTTTAAAATTAATATAGGCCAACTTAGATTTTTCTACTGCTTCTGAGCATTTTTTATTCCACCAAGGGAGAGGAGGGGATTTAACCAAATTCCTATGAGATGAGTTATTCATAAAGGAATCAGTATGGAGAGAAACTGGCGTATTATAATAAGGAAGACATTTATCAATTGCAGAATGCAAAATTTTACAAAACGCAGTATAAGTTTCCAATGGAGCAAAGTTTTGATCCTGAAAATTAGATAATTCTAAATCTACATTTTGTTCATACATCTTCCAATCAACCAATTTAAAGTTAGGATATATGGGCAAATGTGTGTTGCTAGTGTTTGCTAAACTACTATTATTTACAAAAACTTTAATAATTACAGGAAGGTGGTAACTGCCGAGTGGATCATTATGTACAGACCAATCACAAGAAAGAGCCAATGATGGGGACACCAAGGACAAATCTAAAGCATTTGGACGCCACGTCAAGGAACCGACTGTTGTCACTTCACCATTATTTAATAAGACTAAATTATTATCATCAATAATCTCCAAAATATCCCTACCTCTTGGATTTGTAGAATTACATCCCCATGATGTGTGATGAGCATTGAAATCACCAGCAAATATCATCGGTTCAGGCACTGATTTTATTAAAGATTCAAATTTATGTTTGTTAAAAGAAGGAGTGCAATTTGTTGGACAATAAAAACTTACAATACTTACTTCTGTATTATTTACAGTAATTCTTACACAAATATTTTGTAAGGAATTGTCAGAATATGTATTTATGTTCAGCGACTGATCAAGAGTTCTGACCGCCTTAGGCTAATTATGAGGAGGCGCCCCCGCCAGGTGTGTTACGGACGGCCTAAAAAGTAGTAAATGAGTAGAGTAGTAGATTGAAAATTTTTAGCATGGTTCATACTACCTAAGTATAAAAGTTTTCAGATCGATCTACAAGCGAAACTAACGTTGTCCTTTAATCTGCATGACATTCAACCGTATATAAAGGCAAAGTACCTCAAGCATTATAAGACCAAAATCATGACAAGTGACTGCAAGCTACCAAGTAGAAAACCAACTCCATGTCGTGTTTGGCCGCATGACTTGTATTGGCTTAGTTTCTATAGACAATTTAGTTGCCATTGCCATTGACCATGAGCGTGGTCATCTAGCGTGTGAAGCTGCTTAGACTTTATTTTTTAAATATTTATACTTCTGTTATTGTTAAAAAAAGAGAAATATTCAGCCATAAAAGGGTCAATTTTAGATATAAGCTCAATACAGCCAAGAAAATTTCCGTTTAGTGCAGATCCAACAATTTCATTTTGCCTGTGAAATAGAAGCCCACGTGTAGCTAAAAACTTAATTGTTTCTATTACCCGTAGTAATACATTTCGCCAATAAGTTATTTTTTCATTATATTGTTTGACTATTTGGGTATCCAGTCGTTGTAAAAGTTTCTCGTACATATTGTCCCAAACATTTACGATGATCCGAAGAAATGTCATGATCAGTTATTAAGTTACAATATTCCAGTCATTAAATCCATTTTTGGCAAATACGGATGTTCCTCCATATAATTTGCAAGGACCACAAAACACGTGACCTGTGGATTCTGAGTATACTAACCAGCTTCTCTTCACATTTTCGCCATTAACAAGCTTTTTCTCAAACGTATTTTTAGATAGAAATCTTTTTGATTTTTATACCGCCTTTCTGATCTGGAAAAATCTAATTCTTCGTTTTGTTGCAGTCCGTTTTTAACAATATAATCTCGAAATTCATCATTTACTTGCCACAGTGCAGGGTCACTTGACGGAATACACGACTTTTCTTCTATTAGAATTTCGTCTTCATTGTAGATCGTCGGCGTCGTCGCTACTATAGGGCTAGTGTTGGACGGAGAAACGTATCTAACAGTCCACGGTAGAGAAACTAGGGCTATAGTGCAGCATTCGTCACCGTTTCGTTCCTTTCTGCAGAGTTTGTAAAAAATGTTTCTAGTTTACGAGTATGTTTTAAAATGTTTTCTATTTTCTTTTGCCTTTTGTCTGTATTCTGCTCCACTTGGCTTTTTTACTATCAAACTACTCTCATTACCACTCATCGTCTTAAAAAAACACGGAAACACTAAGGAAAGGGCAATAAATATCAATTCCAAACACGAATATACGCGAGTGCGTGATATGACGGACGAACGACGATTTCGAAAAAGAGAAGACGAATAAAGCTAGGCAAAGTATACTAACTACGAGTATTAACCACATCGGGGAGTCCCCGCACATCATTGATGTGTTTCATGGCAAGCTGCGCTGAGTGCCTAGTGCAAGGTTTATTTAATTCGCCTCACAGAAACGCGCGTATACGTGAAAATTATTTTGTATGGGATTAGGTAATAGGGGATACAGTTTGGTGTTGCAGCTTCATATCTATCATCTCCATCCTAAATTCAACAGTGTAACCTAGACGATAAAGAATAGAATACGATACAATCGATATAGTCGCTTAGCGGCAAAAGCGAGAACTAGGTTGAACTGTTTATATTCCGAATTTCCCATACAAAATGAAGTTAAAATTTACGCCCGTTATTACGAGGCGGATTAAACAAAACTCGCACTAGGCACTCTGTTGCCAGCTCACTCACTCGCTCGACCATCGATCGATTCGAGTAACTAGTCAGTGTTAGTTATAAGCGCACTTTTTAAAATTTCAAAATTTATTGTTAAAATCAGGGACTCTCTCTCTCGCATTGAGTTTTATTGTTTTGTCTCGGTCTAGTTGAAATATGTAGGCTAGATGCAATGATGCTAGATAAGTGCATGCGAAGACACGATTTTAGCACGCCCCCCCGGATCCTCGCGCCCTAGGCTGCAGCCTAATTAGCCTAAGGGTTAATCAGGGCCTGTTTATGTTTCTGTAATCTATACTATTGTGAATTAAAATAGCTACGCCATTGTGTTTGTTACCAATATCATTTCTTTCTATTTTGTATCCTCTAATGTTAAAATGTTTAATAGGTGTCAACCAAGTTTCTGATATAATTGCTACATGGATGTTATGGTCATAAAGAAATCGAGTTAATAAAAGCTTATTACTTAAAATACTTTGTGCGTTCCAATGCATGATATTAAGATCCATTGCTATGAGAGGAAACACTGTTTCTGAATGTGTGCTGAAGAATTTATTTTATAGATGTAGAATTTATGGGTTTATCTTTTTGGCTTACTATAATTTTTGTTATCGCATTTGTTAGAGTATTCACGAACAAATCTGACTTAGATAAGTTCATAATCTGAGTTTCAATACTTTTGTGTGTTAATTGCGGAAATGAATTTTCATTGAACAAATCTGAATACTAGACGGCTCTGGATTTAATTTTACTTTCCTCAATTTTCTGTTTTTTTTGGGGACAAGTGTTTGAAATGGCGACATGATTGCCACCACAGTTGGCGCATTTTGCGTTCATAGGGTCTTCTTTGCATATCTTAAAACTATGGTAATAGGTATGTACATATGTATATAAAAAATGATATAATAATAATAATTGACTTATGCAGAAAATGTCACAGCAAACCTGAAACAATACAACATATCACAGGAGCTTGTGTTCTGCTTGTATCACTCTAACCCAAAACGACTATACGCAATTACGCATAGACATAATCAACTTGCTAATATCATGCACCAAAAACTCGCAACTAAACTTAAACTCATGCAGGATCCCTACACACCATATATTACAAGTACACGCCTAGAGCTGTATTAGAAAACCAATTCTACAAAATATACTATGACCGCACTATAATAAACTATAATTACAGACCACACCATATATAACAACAGACCTGATATAACACTAGTTGATAAAGTAAACAAACACACATTTATAATAGATATAGCAGTCCCAAATACTAATAACATTCAAAAAACTATCACAGAAAAATCAGGAAGTATACAGAATTACAAGAGGAAATTACCAAAGTTTGGAAAATGAATAGAGTCACTATAGTCCCAATAGTAATATCAACAACAGGTGTTATCCCGAAACAAATATTCAATAGTTTTAATGCACTAAATCTATCTAAATACACATACATAACACTACAAAAAGCTGCCATATTAAACACTTGCCGCATAGTAAGAAAATTTTTACAACTAGACTTGGACAATAATTTCACTGCAGTACAGAGCAATTTACCTTCCTAAAATAATAACTAGAATCTCACCTTGGTACACACCCGTGAGATTCTGAAAATACCAGGTACTAACCTGAGAAAATTAAATTTAAAAACCATAATAATAATAATAATATTTATTTGCAACGTAGACTGAGAATATAGGTAGACAAGTCCTCAGCGTATGCAGTATGAGATAGCGATAGTTCGACATAAGTACATTACTCCAGCTACGTGCAATTAATATTGCCATACCTAGACGTTTTCCCCCATCGTGTGGGTAATCTGGTACTTAGTGAGTATTTTGATCAAAGAGTACAGTATAGTATATGAGAATTTTGATTGTACTGTCTACTAAGTCATTCAATTAATTGTCATTAGACTTTCAGGGGGTGACATATTTATAACTTCGAGAGTATGTATGTTTGAAAAATACATAATAGCAAAAAAAAAACATCAGTTTCATGCATTTTTGTATGCAACAGCAGATTTTTATTTTGATATTTCAGGGTTAGTCTCATAGCAAAACTTTATAATCAAGTGCTGTAAGATTATTAGTTAACAGTAGTGTGACAAATAACAACAGGTCGCGCGCGAACTGAATGCGACCGGATGCGAGAGAAGTGAAGGTGAAGCGCGAAAACAAGTGAGTTGTAATTGTTATTTTAATACAATTTAAACTACGATATAAATTTATTTTCACCTCAAGATGTAAATAGCACTAGTTGGATAAATCATAAGTAGCATAACTTATTTACGCGCTTTATCACAGGCCCTGAAATAATTCAGTTCGCGCGCGTAGTATAGACGTGCTATAATTTTAGATGCAATAAAAAAACTGTGTAGATCAAGTATAGTTTAATTAAAACCTTGAATGACAAAAGTATACATAATAAAATGGTACTTAGGACTAAAGGGAAAACTAATCATTCCTTTTGATCCGTGTCCTGAAAAACGAACGAGATCTGATTACCAAACAGGTTAATTGGGTACTACTGACCTTTAAATAAAACTAATTTATTATAAAAAATTCTGACCTTATCAGTTTTTTCAGAAAGCTTTTTAGTTGCATAATGAATACGAACTTTGAGATATTTCAAACTTATAGCCTTAATTAAGAGTGAATAATTACAATAAAAATTTAATTAAGAAAGTACCAAATAATCCTTTGCTTCCATATCAACCCCCAAAATATCACATTTAGAGGAACTCGGTTGATCTAAAGCCGGTGGGACCTGAAATTTGAAACAAAACGGACACGAACTTGCGATTAACTGCTAAAATAATCAAGGAATAATAATTTTTAGAATGAGTTAGTAAGTTTTACTGTATCTCTTTTACATTGTTTGGTAGCTTAATAATTAGTTTAGTATATATTCCACTTAAATGAATTCCACGTAATAATATTAAAAAAGTCATCTCAAATGATACACTATTATTTCCGTGTCACACGAAATAAAGTCACAACAAATTTTTATGTATCAAAGTTAATTAAACGTGTAGAACGAATTGGTATGTATAATAAATTTACTTTACCTGGATGAAAAGTGTGGATATCGAACGTGGATTTAAATGAGTACTATTTAATTTCTGTCGAATGCAACTAGCTTGAAAATGTCGTGAGCAGATTCGGGAGTGACGACTTGGATGCCAGTTAATTCGGCCCGTACATTCCGTCCACTTTTTCTTAAAAATGTTTCATTCGGAAAACTAAAAAAAAAAGTAAAGAAATTAAATACGTTCAGTGGTAAAAATAATTAAGTGCTGGTATCCCCGTCAAGTTATTATCCGACTATTGACAAATGACACGAAGTAAAATAGATAACAACCTAACATTAAATGCCTCACACTTTGGTCGGTTAGTACAAAAAAACAAGTTAGGATTTTATCGTCTTTTTAGATAAAATTATCAATAAATTTTGCTTAATATTGACACAAAATAGTCTTGTGTACAATAATTCTTTGATTTACTTGCTGTAATAGTTAAAAAATGCTACTTACCGATGAAAGGTTATGTTTGGTTGATTTCGTTCACTACGACTTTTACAGCCATATATACTGCAATTCACCATCGTTAAACACTAAATAATACCTTTTGGAATATCACTATAGTCACAAATTACACAAAGTATGCGTTTCACAGTTTATATCAACAAAAATATTTTGACACCACAATTTGTTTGCCATCAATGACTAGTGATGGCAAACAACAAAAACCGATACGCAAATAGAGATAGAAAACTTATGCTATGTCCTGCTCACACATATACATTTTGAAACATGTGTCATCTCGCTTTCGCAATTATAGCATGTCTACCTTTATTCTCTGTCTACGATTTGCAAAAAACACGGCATTTAAAGATGTTACAATACAAGATGAGACCAAACATGTTTTGCTCAATATTAAAGCATGCAAAATTATAGTAAGTATCAACATTATAGTTTATGCTCGAGAAAATCTTTAACATTATAAAAACTATGTTCATTCAGCCAGTTATACAATTTAATTTTAAACTGGCACTCCGGTAGTGCCGACAGAAGTGAAAACTTGAACAATTACGAGTGTATTTTGTGAATCGTCTTATAAACAAACAGCCCCGGATCTAAGGGGGTGCAAACCGGGGCACTTGCCCCGGGCGACAGTTTCATGGGGGCGCCAAATCCTTGAGACAAGAATTCGAAATATCGAACAAATGAAGCCTCTTTTCCTACAATCTCATAGGTTGTTAACAAGTAATCGAATCTTAATATAATATGTTTGAAAAACAAACTTTTCTATTTCCATACGCCCAGTTAGTTTTTGAACACATACTAAGCGATTTATGAACGCATCTTAACAGATCAAGTAAATTTTTGAAAGCGTGCGTAGTGTCCGTGTATCTGTGATCTTTCTGCCAAGGGGAATCCCCGTCACATATCTATACGAGCCGAGCCGAACAAATTCAAACAGTTGAACGTCAAGTGACAAGTGTGACAACACTGATTGTTTATGTGGTTGATTGCGTTTGTGAGTAATGAGCGTTAATAAAATAAGTAATTTATTATTTAATAAAATAAGTAATTTATTAGTGAAATCATATATTATCGTAGTGGAAATCAACAATTCACAAGTTTTTCTCAAAAACTGCAGGGAGGGGGCGCCACTATCAAGGTTTTGCCCCGGTTCGAACAAATCGTAGATCCGGGGCTGTAAACAAAACACGCGTGTTAAGGTGTGTTCCTTATTTTATAGGGTTTTTTGCAAATCAGGTATGATGACCAAAGTGACTGGTTTATTCTTCTCGTGAAAGGAATTTATTCAGATTTACAAATAAGCACACAGGATAGACTTCAGTTCGTGGTGTTGGTCGCGGCAGTGGTAAGAGAAGCAAGCCGCTCGCATGGAGCTCGTCGTCAGTTATATATCCGTGGTTCAGCGCCATCTCGTCGTTGTTGGATGAACTACGTAGTTAGTACGCGAGGCCCTCGTAGTTCTTCCCGATGTGCATAGATGGCGCTGTCCTCAACAACGCGCGTCTTACGTTTTACGTCTTACGTTTTACGTCTTACGAATTTTCGATCAGGGTCACGTGACCTGACGCGAGTTTAGAAGTTTTTACCCATTCCAAAAAAAGTACACAGCGCCGCTAAAGAAGTTTTCACTTCAAAAGTCTGTAATTTTGATCTTTAAATGTATTTGGCAATTTATTGAATATACGCACACACATAGCTACACAATTTTTATTATATTTAACACACCGGGGTATCTCGTCTAGTACCAGCCTGAATTGATCACGCCGACTTCGTGAACATACATCCTCAGCTGTTTTGAACAGTTCTCTATATTTCTGTACAAACATACATACTTCATACATATATATTGAAGGCAGGCAAGGAAGGTGGTAGCAAACCAAGCTTTTTAAATATCGGTTTGCATGATTCATCTGACGGAATCCCGTATATGGCTTGTATACATTTCTTTTGTGCGATAAATGCTCTATTAAAGTCGGTACTATTTCCCCATGCCATTATTCCATACCGCAACGAGGATTCCACATACGCTCGATATGACATTATCGCCGTTTTTATATTCGTTATGTTCTTAATCTTTCTAAGGGCATAAGCAAATTTATTCGCTTTGCTACATACATGCTCAACCTGTGCTTTCCAGTCTAAGTGTTCATCTATTATTACACCTAAAAACTTTGTTTTTGTCACCTGGTTATTAATATGCTCCATATGTACTATGGAGCATATTATATCATTTTTACAGTATTTCGCAATATGCCCAAACTTCATGCATTGAAGGCACTGCTTTACAGGAGGAACGTAACACGC
This sequence comes from Luperina nickerlii, assembly GCA_963855955.1. Taxonomy (NCBI): domain Eukaryota; kingdom Metazoa; phylum Arthropoda; class Insecta; order Lepidoptera; family Noctuidae; genus Luperina; species Luperina nickerlii. The sequence goes on along the minus strand of OY979675.1, from coordinate 22,352,208 downwards.
TTACCTCATGTCTCCAAGAGTCTATGTACACACTGTGGCAACTCTGTTGATGCAAAAGTCACCGCGACAGTTTGAGTGGGCTGGTATGTGACCGCACCACCCTCACTCGGACTCTGCATTCGGCGCATGAAGCGCCTCACTTGTATCACATTTCTGGAACTCCCAATTAACGCAAATATTCTTTTATTGGATAAGTCCGTAGGGACTGAGGTAAGAACCCCAGTCACCTCGGTATCGACAGCAGGTATTGTTGCTTTATAACCCATTTCTTCTAAAAGTTTTTTATTATATAGGAAAACATTGGCATTATTAGATAGATCGAAAGTGATACCAATTTTATATTTATTTATTGACCTCAAATGTAGTATCCCAGTCACACAATATTTCCGTATGGCATGGGATATGGCCAGCCTATCCCTGTCTGTAAATATTTTGTTCTCATTCTGATGAGATAATAATACGATATATTCGGATTTTTTACTGTTTTCAGGGTACTTCCTTGAATACCCTGGAACTTTAAATATGCTATACTTCCAGGCCCTGATTAACCCTTAGGCTAATTAGGCTGCAGCCTAGGGCGCGAGGATCCGGGGGGGCGTGCTAAAATCGTGTCTTCGCATGCACTTATCTAGCATCATTGCATCTAGCCTACATATTTCAACTAGACCGAGACAAAACAATAAAACTCAATGCGAGAGAGAGAGTCCCTGATTTTAACAATAAATTTTGAAATTTTAAAAAGTGCGCTTATAACTACACTATTTGCGCTGTAGCATGGTGCGGGTGACAGTTTCAGTAACATTTCGTTTCACTCTTGAAAGTTGCCGCGATTTACAATTTATGACTTAATATTTCAGTTGTACCACATTCGTAATATATTAAATAATTAATAACTGTAGTAAATTAAATTAAACCCAACCAGAATGTTCTAATCAAGAAATAAAATCAAATTGAATGAAAAATTAAGCAAAGTGTTATGCGTATAACGTAACGCCATAGACGTATTTAGTGATGGGATGTACTGCTACGATGGATAGTCGATATTTTTTATAATAAAAAACGTATATTGTGCGTAGGTCAATTTTTATTTTTAAAAGGTCTAATTATACAACAGAACATTTATAGGGTAAGGTTGCTTAAAAGGTTGCTAAAAAAAAATACATGTTATTCGTCTAAACTCATATCAGAGTCAGGAACATCTGAATTGTCACTCAATTCATCATCTGAATCTGTGACGGATATTATTAACGATGACTCAATTATGTTGTCAATATGTATGTCACGATCCCAATCAGACATAATGTCCCTTTTTGTTTTATTCACGACCTTCGACCAGTCTTCAGGTTGAACATTGTTGATGGCCTCTTGTAATAGGGCCAACATCTTATTTGCCGTAAATGGCGGCGAAGTATTATTTCTTGCGGCGTAACCTAAAAATAAACGAACTTATAAAAAAAAGTATTCAAATAATCATCAATCAGCCTAATCTAGTATCTGGTAATGTTTTTAAACTAGGTACATGCTACGATCGGAAAGCTGATTTTTTTATAAAGCTTCAAAATGGGAATTGAAATTAAAAGCATACCTTTTATTTACAAAGATAATTATGTAGCCATAAAACATTTATATTGACAAGTTTATACACGTAGCACACACGTAGTTACACTGCACAACTGAATAATACACTAATTTTCATAACAATATTAAAGAGAACTAGATTCACGCTGCGAGTATCGTTAGCGATAAAAATGAATTGCATAACCTCACATCCCTACTGACAAATGTCAACGTCATACGGGCAACTGTCACCCGCACCATGCTACAGCGCAAATAGTGTAACACTGACTAGTTACTCGAATCGATCGATGGTCGAGCGAGTGAGTGAGCTGGCAACAGAGTGCCTAGTGCGAGTTTTGTTTAATCCGCCTCGTAATAACGGGCGTAAATTTTAACTTCATTTTGTATGGGAAATTCGGAATATAAACAGTTCAACCTAGTTCTCGCTTTTGCCGCTAAGCGACTATATCGATTGTATCGTATTCTATTCTTTATCGTCTAGGTTACACTGTTGAATTTAGGATGGAGATGATAGATATGAAGCTGCAACACCAAACTGTATCCCCTATTACCTAATCCCATACAAAATAATTTTCACGTATACGCGCGTTTCTGTGAGGCGAATTAAATAAACCTTGCACTAGGCACTCAGCGCAGCTTGCCATGAAACACATCAATGATGTGCGGGGACTCCCCGATGTGGTTAATACTCGTAGTTAGTATACTTTGCCTAGCTTTATTCGTCTTCTCTTTTTCGAAATCGTCGTTCGTCCGTCATATCACGCACTCGCGTATATTCGTGTTTGGAATTGATATTTATTGCCCTTTCCTTAGTGTTTCCGTGTTTTTTTAAGACGATGAGTGGTAATGAGAGTAGTTTGATAGTAAAAAAGCCAAGTGGAGCAGAATACAGACAAAAGGCAAAAGAAAATAGAAAACATTTTAAAACATACTCGTAAACTAGAAACATTTTTTACAAACTCTGCAGAAAGGAACGAAACGGTGACGAATGCTGCACTATAGCCCTAGTTTCTCTACCGTGGACTGTTAGATACGTTTCTCCGTCCAACACTAGCCCTATAGTAGCGACGACGCCGACGATCTACAATGAAGACGAAATTCTAATAGAAGAAAAGTCGTGTATTCCGTCAAGTGACCCTGCACTGTGGCAAGTAAATGATGAATTTCGAGATTATATTGTTAAAAACGGACTGCAACAAAACGAAGAATTAGATTTTTCCAGATCAGAAAGGCGGTATAAAAATCAAAAAGATTTCTATCTAAAAATACGTTTGAGAAAAAGCTTGTTAATGGCGAAAATGTGAAGAGAAGCTGGTTAGTATACTCAGAATCCACAGGTCACGTGTTTTGTGGTCCTTGCAAATTATATGGAGGAACATCCGTATTTGCCAAAAATGGATTTAATGACTGGAATATTGTAACTTAATAACTGATCATGACATTTCTTCGGATCATCGTAAATGTTTGGGACAATATGTACGAGAAACTTTTACAACGACTGGATACCCAAATAGTCAAACAATATAATGAAAAAATAACTTATTGGCGAAATGTATTACTACGGGTAATAGAAACAATTAAGTTTTTAGCTACACGTGGGCTTCTATTTCACAGGCAAAATGAAATTGTTGGATCTGCACTAAACGGAAATTTTCTTGGCTGTATTGAGCTTATATCTAAAATTGACCCTTTTATGGCTGAATATTTCTCTTTTTTTAACAATAACAGAAGTATAAATATTTAAAAAATAAAGTCTAAGCAGCTTCACACGCTAGATGACCACGCTCATGGTCAATGGCAATGGCAACTAAATTGTCTATAGAAACTAAGCCAATACAAGTCATGCGGCCAAACACGACATGGAGTTGGTTTTCTACTTGATAGCTTGCAGTCACTTGTCATGATTTTGGTCTTATAATGCTTGAGGTACTTTGCCTTTATATACGGTTGAATGTCATGCAGATTAAAGGACAACGTTAGTTTCGCTTGTAGATCGATCTGAAAACTTTTATACTTAGGTAGTATGAACCATGCTAAAAATTTTCAATCTACTACTCTACTCATTTACTACTTTTTAGGCCGTCCGTAACACACCTGGCGGGGGCGCCTCCTCATAATTAGCCTAAGGCGGTCAGAACTCTTGATCAGTCGCTGTATACTTCTTGCTGCAGTCTTCGTCAGAGTCAGAAGAAGTATCCACTGATGCTCGATCGTCAGGGGGCTCCGCTTTTTTCCGCTTTTTACTTCCCCCCATCTTCAAATCACTATTTACAACTATTAACACTAACTATAGATTTATATTTATAATTCTTCCCAAAATATACAAAGAAATATACAATAATAACAATTTTTTGAAAACGATATTAATTTTGGCGCCTTGTACGTTTCAAGGTTCCCGCGCTTTTTTTCCTGACAAAGACAATATTATAAACGTCAACAAATATTTTTGTAATGGCTGCCAGCGCGCGTCGATCGGTCGATTGTTATCTTTCTCTTTCACATTTCCAGTTTTCTCTCAGTTGGACGAGAAATCAATAACGCATGTTCTATATAAAAAAGTAGCTTAGTAAGTAAAGCTTAAGTTATGTGAATGTGTATAATTCGTGTTTCAAAAGTTGTTATTTATCAACAACATGCATCGCCGTGGCGGGAAACGTATTCGGATGGATGATCCTCCACCGGAATACGTGAATCCCATGACCCCAGCAACTCCCATGACTGATTACGGTGGACAGTCGATCCATGAGCCTGAGACTCCCAACGTGAATTATTCGGGCTTCAACGTCGGCGCGGCAGCTAATTCTACTGCTACTGAACCCAGAGAACTGCTACCTAGAGAAGAAGCTGAGGAATCGCAACATGAAGAAGAGGAGCCGAGGTCTCCATCTCCTACGCCTACGAAACGGGTGACTCGTAGTCGTGGCCGGAGGGGTGATGGTGGCTTCGTGGGGCGCCTGGCTGAGTCCCCACCGCCGCCTCCCCTGCGCCGACGTGGCCGTGGCGGGCGCGGCCGCGGCCGGGGCCGCGGCACCGCCCCGCCCCCAGCTTACTCACCGCCGCCAGTCCTGCTGCCTGGTGATGATGAGAACAGCCTTTACAATATACTTAGATTCAATAAGACAGCTATAAACGTAAGTATCGATTTACATTTGTTTTCCTCATTGGCTTCAATTTCAATGTATGATTGTTATATTTGCAACCATTTTTTTCACCAATCAGCAAGTAGTGGATATGTGGATTGAGGAGTACAAGACTAACCGAGAAGCGGCGCTGGTGCAGCTGATGCAGTTCTTCATCAACGCCTCCGGCTGCCGCGGGAAGGTCACACCTGACATGGCACAGATGGACCACACACTTATCATCAAGAAAATGACACAAGAGTTTGATGAGGTAATTAATTAACATTGTGTACTCATGTCTTTTAACATATCAGTTATTCAATAATACCAACATGGGACTTAACATAACTGGTAAAATGTGGGTACACAAATTTCCTATTCTTTTGCATCCGGCATACAACTTTAGGTACAACTATAGGTACAACTATGGAGGAAATAATTATGAACTTAAATCACCAAAAAATCAGATCAAAATGCATGTTCATGCCAACAGGAAAGTGGAGAATATCCTCTCATCATGACAGGGCAGACTTGGAAGAAGTTTCGCTCCAACTTCTGTGAGTTTATCCAGACATTGGTGAAGATGTGCCAGTACTCCATCATCTATGACCAGTACCTCATGGACAACATCATCTCCCTGCTTACCGGGCTGTCTGACTCTCAGGTCAGGGCCTTCAGACACACTGCAACACTAGCTGGTAAGTACTCCACATTCATCTTATTACTGTACTCCATGCCATAAATATGCAACATTGGGTTAGAAACATTACAGTTCAACTTTGTGAAAGTGAGTGTTGTCTCCTGGTCTCTTTCTAAAGCTTGATGTGTCTTGTATATCAATATGCTTTATGAGAGTAATGATAAACAGTGTTCTCCCATATAAAAAAGAATGGCCTATTGCCATTAACTGGGCACAAATCCAGCTTGTCTAATAAAGAGAAATTATGATCCAAACATGCAGCAGTTGTGCAGACAACTGCCTATTTCTTGTTTAGTATAATTATTCTATCACTTTTAAATGAAATTATATTATTTTTCTTTAAGTATGCTATAGTGGTAGAGTATCCTTATAATTGTTTTCTGCACCCAACAACGTCATTACGTCAGCCCCAGCTGTCACTGAAAATCAGCGTTGGGGCTCTGTCTTACATATAGGGTCGCAGCAGTGACGTGCCTAGGGGTCAAACTTAGGGCAAGCCAAAATACGTAAAAAAAAACAACCCTACCGTATCGCCTGTCAAAGTTGTGCCTACCGACTGAGTCGTTTTAGTTCTTACTAATATGTATTCGTATTTCATAATATTAGGTTTTTGCTAATAGCTATTAAAATGTTTTTTAATAGCACAATACTTTTGTTTACAATACAATACAATACAAATTGTGTATAATATGATTAGACGGATAAGAGCCATCTATTAACATTATTGGCACAACAGAGCTCTTCGAGTTAGTTCATATTTCGCTCGCCCCCAACAGTGCGCTTTATGCAAAATATTACAATCTTACCGAGTGGCCACTAGATGGCGCACAAATTATTGATTGATTTCTAACTACACAATTGTTTACGATGTTGATAATATTTATAATTTGAATTACTCACAATGTGAACAGCCATAACTCTTCATTCTTCGCTTTTTTACCACAGACAGATGACAACGTGACCTCGGAAAGGAAGTTCTTGTTGTGCTAAATGATACACAACATCAACTAACCTTTGAAAAACAGCGCGATTGTGATCGATACGCATATTGTATTTGGAAATGTCTTCACATAATTGACGAGCTATAGAAGTTTCGATTCGTGTTTCACCAAAACTACAGAATGAAATAACAGCGTTCATGTGCTTTTGAGAATTCTGATGTCTTTTACTGGCACCAGCGAAGTTATTTAAATCATCGTAACCTGATGTATTCCAAGCGGTATTTTCTTCTGAGAAAAATATGCAACACCAAGAGAATAATTTGTTGTTTTGAGAGCAGCCTACAATCCAATGAGTATGTACGCTGATCTACCAAAATGCCTATTACGTGATTTAGATTTCTGAAAAATACCCAATTGAGGGGTAGGTTTAGGTGAAGTAATGAGACTATAATTGTCTGTAAAACTCAAAGTATTTACCTTTCCGAGTAACGATTGCACACACTTTATTTAATCCATCACACACAAGGAACAATTGCATGCGTTTCCGAATTCATTTTAATGATAAGAAACCTTTAAAACAAAGGTAAACACCGCAAAAACTAATCACAACATTTATCTACACAGAAAAAAAACAAAAAGCACCAGTAACCGCTCAAAACAAAAAACTAATTTGAAATTGCATCATTATGGTGCAGCGCAGACGGCACACTTTTTGTGCGATCGAGTCTGCGGCGCACAAAAAGTCTGCATGGCGCGCAAAAAGTAGGTCGCGAATTTTTCACAGACTCAACGCACACGACGCACATCTTTCTTCATCCCACATTTTTCTTTTTAAATGTCTATCATGATATTCTGCCTTAGAAGTATCATAAAGTGCTGGTCTGTTTTGTATTTCTTGAATTAACATCGTTACATCGACCTCTGGCGCCATGATAATAGATCGCGTGCGTTACGTCCACCCCTAGCAAATCGAGATTGCCGACTTAAGAATCCGTGCATAAAATTCCCTCGCTAGAGTTTAGGTAAATTCATTGCAATACTATGTTTGTGTGCAACGTTTACGCACACACGCCTAAAAATCGAGCGTAGCGATCGTTTAAAAAGTTTTGATCCTATAGATGATATTTTTTTATTCATATAGGTACGGTTAGGAAATATAAGTCTGGAATGTTTGTCTAATATAGTATTCGTTTAGTATAATTACCAAAATCAACATAAAAATGGTACAATTTGGTGTTAGATCCATTTAAGTACATTTAGACATTCAATAACATTGAGGTAAGCGTTTTACGTAAATATCTACGAGTAGTATGCATATTTAGGTAATTCAATGTTTTCCTTCATCGATGTCAATGATGGCTAAGATAAACTTAGAAATTAAAAAAGTGTTCTTGGGACTGAGCCCGTATTTGAAAAAAATAAAATAGGAAGATTGGAATTGGATTGGGATAAAAAATATAGTTTTGTAAAATGCAAAACAACTAAATTTGAATATTAAGTCTATACCTGTGAAATTGTTGTTTTATTTTACTGGCCGCGAACCAAGGAATTGGGAAGTCCAAGTCAAACTGTAACTACTAACATTTACAGTTCGAAGTGGCAGTTTAATAAAACGACAATTTCATAGGTATCGAGTATTCGTGGTGTTTTTATAATATATTACAATGGAGGTTATTGTACTTATCATTATGAACAACTTTTACTATGAGACCAAACCTGAAATCGCGAAAACAAAAATCAGGTGTTCCCTACATTTTGACGAGTTATACGAACATAAGTATAAGACAAAGGTGATGCCATGCCTAAATCAAGCTGATATGAGTTTTAACAACTCATGTCAACTTTATCATAGAACATATCACTAGTAATTACTGTATTTTCAGATTTCCATAGTCATCGATTTCCTAAAATTACCAGCATTTAAAAATAAGAATGTACTCGTAAATACTTATTTATGCAATTCTAGCGTTGATCGAAAGTAAAAGCTTACATATTCTTGAGACGAAGTCGTAGCGATTTGATTCGAATTACGTTCTGTTAGAACCTGATACGTGCCAGTCTCACGTTTCGTCGTTTTTTTTTTGTGGTGCACTGGTAATGCGATTCTTTCTATCGACCCATGATCTACAACAAATTTGTATACAAATTTGTATTTTTATTGTAGATCATGGGATAATACCAGTAACTTATGGGCAGTGTAGGGCTTAATCACTAAAATTCTCCATCGATTGATTAGTCAAACTAAAGGTTTCGAACCATTAAAAAACTACGTGTGTGGTCGGAGGCCCTCCGTCAGGAACGAGGTTCCTTTTCACGTATGATTTAAATAAAACAAAATTTTCACAGCCGCCATCTTGGATTTACATTTTAAAGTCACTATCGGTTTTAAAACCCACAAAAACCATGAAAAAAACGACGACGACGACTAAAATTAGATTTTTTTTCTGTAAACCATTAAAAATAATATGCAGCCATGGCACCTATCGGTACTCCGAGCAACGACAAGCTCAACACGTCATACTTATAGCCACATTATGGATACTGATAACATAAGCAAGTCGGTGACACGAACGAATAAGATTTCCCTCTACCAAAAAATTTTGAAATTTTTTGCGGCTGCCATCTTGGATTTTCATTTTGGCTCTACTATCGGCGTTAACATCTATGAAAATAACACCCATGATCAAAAATTTGAAAATGTTCGCAGCCGCCAGCTTGGATTTTCATTTTGACCCCACTATCGGCTTTAACACCATCGAAAACCATGCAAACGATACCCAAGATGAAAACTTGAACATTTTCGCAGTCGCCATCTTGGATTTACATTTTGACTTCAGTCACTTTAAAGAACTTTGTTCCAAAAAAATACTTCTCTTACTGCTACAACAGCATGTCTGTGCGGGCATGTCGGTGACATGAACTCATAAGTTTTTGCCTTTAACGCGCATAAAGAAGTTTTCACTTAAAAAAATCGATGAAACATACAGTCTACATATAAGTAGCGGACGCTGTAGGCAGACGTTGTCCCGCGACAACAGCACCACCCGGGTCCATCTATAGCTAAGAACATCCGCTCCTAAGACAACCCACTGACCAACCATCCAAGTGACACAATAAGAATTAAAAAAAAATACATCTAAATCAGTCAAGCCGTTTAGGATGAGAAGAATTACGAACACAAGCACACCGCTATTTTATATAATATAAAAATCAGGCATGCACAATTTTAATGTTGTTCAAAAACAAGCAAAGTACTGAAAATAAAATAAATACTAAACGGATCAAAAAGTGGTAGTCGGTGTACCATTTCTGGAATATGTTTACGGAGAACACCTGCGCGCCTGCGATACAAAGTGATACGTCCTCACGCTGGGAAGGCCCGGTCGCTACTGACGGGATCGATTTTGCACGGTCGATAATATAGTTCACTTTGCCATTTATTTACAACTAGCGACCCGCCCCGGCTTCGCACGGGTGCAATGCTGATACTAAATACACTACAGAAAAACTGTGAACGTTGTATTCGCGTATGTGTAACGTTGTATGTAACGCGCTGTTTATAGGCACGCTCTTGCCGCACCGGGCGGCCGGCCGGTACCGCCGCAAACGCTACGTCCCGCAATTTTTAAATCTGTAATATCTTCGAAAATTTTCACTTAAATCATACGGTGTACATATAGATCTATATTAAATGAACAATGTATTCCAGGTATTTAATTGGTTAAAGATTAATGCTGTATTGGTTAAAATCGCTTCGAAAATTAGCCATTATTTGTCGTAAAAAGTAAATGACAAAAAAAAGTTATTGTGGGTTATCCATAAGAGATAGACATATACCATCACGGACTTTTCTGTAGACCTTTTCAATGTGTACAATACTTAGTACATTATTTTGATAAAACTCGTAGGGTTCAGCCTGCGTTTGCAATGTAAGCGGAAAAAATGTAATTATTTACGACATCACATTAGAAACCTCAAAAATAACAGTACTTCTCCACTATTTAATGGGTGTTATTATACATATAAACCTTCCTCTTGAATCACTCTATCTATTAAAAAAAACCGCATCAAAATCCGTTGCGTAGTTTCAAAGATTTAAGCATACAAAGGGACATAGGGACAGAGAAAGCGACTTTGTTTTATACTATGTAGTGAAGTTAAGTTATTGTTTATTTATAAAATAAAATTTTGATTCTATTAAATAGTGTTGCCCAAATGCAAGACCAAGACAAGACCTTAGCCAGTCTTGGTCTTGGTCTTGCGTCAATACACCTGGTCTTGGTCTTGGTATTGCGCTCTCAGTCTTGGTCTTGGTCTTGGTCTTGCAGCAAGTCTCGCAAGTCTTGCGAGACTCTACTACTTAGACTAGACTACATTCAAATACATATTAGGGTGGCAGGGACATCGATGCGCAACCGCTTACCATGGATTCAGTACATGATTCTGGACCCTCCTGCGTTGAAATTATTCGTCGGCTTTTTCTTAATTTTTTACGTTTTTTTTCTGCAATTTTTTTTACTGTAAACTGTATAAAATCATTATTTCTATCTGACCCAATGTGATTTTTAATTAAAAAATAGTAAATTCACTTGTTTCACTTAAAACAACAATGTAAATAGGTAGAACTCGAAAGGGCTGCCTGATCATCTGTATTGCTAAAGTTCATTTACGAGGTCAACACTGTCTTCGCGCTTACGCTATTCGCTTTCAAATGCCGCGACAAATGGACCGCAGCGCCAAACGGTCTCCTCGTATTATTAACGCACTTGAAAATAAACTTTAAAATTATTACAATAAAGTGCATAAATGCTTGAACCTGACAAAAAATGCGGAAGATTGCGGGAATCCCCGCGCGGCGTCGAGTCGGCCATGAATCCCAATGAATCTAACAGACGCGTCACATGAGGCATTTTAATCATCTACATAATTGAATGACCCATTTACTACTTTTATTTTAGATTCTTTATGAGGGGATAATTATTTTTCTAAAGCTTCATCGATTTAAGGGGGAAGCGCTAAGGTAAATCAACCATGAACCTTAATGCTTTAACGATAAAGTTGAAAATCTGTTAAAGAAATATGGCAGATTGTAGTAGCTTGATGTGCTGGCGTCTGTACCATAACATCGGCTGGCTTAAAAACTGCTACTAATACTAGACCTACTCGACTCGCTGTTAGTTTTAAATTTTGCTGAATAGAAGAATAATATAAACTTTGAAACATAAATACCTAGGTACATAATTTTTACCAACCTACTAACGTTAGATCTGCACATTAGACTTATACAAGTATAATATAATTAATACTCTAAGTAGATATACCTACAAGTTATGAAATGAACTTTGCTAGAAAGTTATGCTAGGTACATTTTTATCACATATGGGAACAAATTTGTAAGTAACACGCTACCTACCTACTTAATAAATAGTCGAAACATATAATAATCAATACAATACCTGTTCGTGTTATGACGATACGGTTTTGATACTGGGGAACGTCTATCAAAATCGGGATTGAAACCAAATACCTACTATAACGCCCAAATCTCAGTTTGATTTAACTGCGAGACGCAAGAGTCTTGCAGGCTTACACTCGTATTTATAAACAAGTAATTACTTGTTGCTAAGTAATTACTTGATTAAGTCATTACTTGAAGTTAGAATTCTTAAATACAAAATCATATTCGATAGTTTAGAAATTTTCGTTACTTACTTAAGCAATTACTTAAGATAATGCATAAGCAAAAGAAGCCTGAGTAAAGTATCTGCTGTCGTTTCTGCCTGGCAACATTTTATTCATGCGTTTCGTTACAGGTGACGGCAAGTTACTTTGGGATTAATTTTAACAGAACTTTACTCTTATTTCTCATATTATTAATATTATTATTTTACATCAAAGTTCCTTCAAAAATATCTCTTATAACAACAATTAAAAATTATTTAAGATACTTTTTTAATCAAAAAATATTCACTGATTTAAAGGAAAACTGAAACGTTTTACACGATGCAACCCGACCATATTAGATAGAAGATTACTCTTGTCATTTTTGCTAGGACTGGGACATGATTTTTAACTTGCAAGTGTTATATCAAAAATCCGTCTGACTTTACATCTTGTCATTCCCAATTTCCCACCTTGTTGTGGTTATCCGCACAGAGTACTTTTTGATAGACTGTTATCCGTTTAATTTGTTGCATTGGTGTTGTTAAATCTATCTTTCTTTAGTTTTCATAGTTAATAATGGCAGACCATACGGCATCTGGCATACGAAAGGCTAATGCACGACTAACCTTTTTAACAATATGACAAATATAAAAATAAATTCTCGATGTTTTCCATGTTTAGGTAAGGTTATAAAACGACAAAGCAACGCGAAGAACAAAGAAACAATAGATCCGAATTGAATGTGCGTTACTTAAGCAACGAAATTGGTTACTATTACTTGGCTAAGAATTCTAACTTAAAACAGTTCTTACTCGGACCGATTTCTTAACTATGCAATAAAAACCGTTGCTCAAGTAATTACTTTTGCTTAAGTAATTACTTTTACTTGTCTATAAATACGGGGGTAAGTCTTGGTCTTGGTCTTGCTACAATAAGTCGGTCTTGGTCTTGGTCTTGCAAAAATGCAAGAACAAGACCAAGACTGCAAGACCAAGACCGATTTTGGGCAACACTACTATTAAATGGTTATCTTAACTTTAATATGTAATTTTTAAATTTTCTTAAAAGTGTTTCAAAGTATTAGAAAAAAATACTTATTTGTCAAGAAGTTTTTAGAATATTACGTTATTTCAACATTTTTTTTCTGCTATATTTTGTATGGAAATTGAGAAAAGTAGTTCCACCACATGCAAGTACACCATATAATGATGTTAAAGATAATTTTTAATTTTCAAAATCAAAAGTAGTTTCTTGTAACCAAACGAACAAACGTCAGTCTCGCGTCATTTTTCGGAAAACTTGTTGCGAAGATTAGTGATTTTCCACGAATACTTAGTTTATTTGAAAAATCCCATTCGACCACATGCAAGACGAAGAACTCGACTTGTCAAAGCACAAATAATTTTGTTTAAATTCTATTGCCCTTTCTCACAACGAATGAACAAAATTGATCAAAATTAGTCGATTTTGTGCACGGAGCCTTAAGTGTGCGCCGTCTGCGTTAGCGCGCGTTGAAGCAAACGTTCAATTATTTTCACACGCTTTTTGTGCGAAGCGGCGCGGTGCGGTCTGCCCGAATTACACGGATTTTTTGTGCGCCGGACTTTTTGCGCGTCGTGTGCATTACTGCATATAATTGCATAAGTTCTGTTTTCACAGACTAAAAAGTGCGTCACGGATAGTCTGTCGTCTGCGCTGCACCTATAGAGAAATTTGAGCTTTGCGCAGCGACTCGCGCAGCGCCTCGCGCTCTTACTATTTACACACACATGCTGCGTTACACTTTCCATTCATAAAAAATCAAAAGCCAGAGGCTTTAAAGTCAGTACAATTTGCGGAATGAGTACATACTAATGTTATCAATAACGTCAACAATTTCTATACAAATAGTCGGAGGTGTAGAAGCCTAAAGGCGCCCGCGCCTTAATTTGAAGCCAGCTCGTGCGAGCGAGACGGGACAATTTTTGTTTTTGTGTTCTCGCGAAGCGGTATTGGAGCTGTTTGGCAACGATGCGCGCGATGAAAACTGCGCGGAATTGAAATATTATTCTTTGGGCATGTAAACCTGGCAACCTTGCGTCATACGTATAGCGGGCGCCGGGCGGCCGGGACGCGCGGAGTTTATTTTTTATTATTCTTATCAATTCTTGCGACATGATTGAGTTGGTTAATTTACAAGTTTACTTTTGTAGTTTTTTATTTTTTTTTATTGTTAGGCTCACGTTTGATTGAAAGCCGGGCTTTTCGGCTTTAGTAAAAGGCACGCCCCTGGGTTGCAGCATGCAGCATAATGCTGAGCGATAGCCGTTTTGCGTGGATGTGACACATGTTTCCCCCTATCTTTTTAGGGTAGAGGCTTAGTAGGGTCCTAGGGCCCTACTTCGAATTTTTTAGATCCCCTTTCATATGATACCCCACATGCTACTAGTAGTAGCATGTGGGGTATCATATGAAAGAGCGCAGTTTGCATATTCGCAAAAAACATTTTCTTCAACTGAATTAATAATTATTTTTTGACAGATAAAAACCTGATTAAATACCAAATTACCTGAATCTTAAAACGCAAGAAAATAAAAGAAATGAAATAAAAAATGAAATAAAAATAATTAAGGAATCCCTACAAAAAGCATGAAATAAAAAATTAAATAAGAAAGTTAAAAACCCCCGACACAAATTAATAATAATAAAAAAATTGTATGAACATAAAAAGACTAACAACAATTTAAAACACTATCCTTTTCCAATTGCATTTAACCGTCCATAATGGGTTTTTCAATTTTTTTTTTATTTTTACCCTTTTTGTTCTATTTGTGACTATTTTTTCATAGTGTTTTGAACTTGTTTTAGTAGTGTGTTTTGTTATAAATATATACATACATACAAAAAACGTATTTTTTTGGGATGCATGAAGAAGCCTCCTCGTGTAAAGTTTGTTCCGCCAGTAACACAACTGAAAGCTCGCACTCGGCGCATCCTGGACAGTCACACCCAACACCTTATTTGACTGGCCAATTCTTCTCTTGCGGTGCACGGTGGTAGGGCTAACGCCCGCCTGTTTTGCGACCACCCGCCCTCCCAGTCCGGCGTCAAGGAGCCTGCTGTGTTTCGTCGATGCGTGGGAGATCCAGTACCTTAGGCATCTTCTGGGCAACCTCTTTTTATCATAGATTTCATCCATCGCCCATGCCCATTCAGCAATAAAAAATAAAAAAAAACAATTTGGTTTACTTGAATTCTTACCAGTAATTTTGGTTTAAAAACCATACTACTGAACTGATTTTGATGAAATTTCTGGGTGCGTCTCATAACGTATAAACTCATTTGGTCTAATTTCATTTTATTATCGTTCATAAGATATAATCAACGTGAGATATACCAACTGTTGATATAATTTCTTTACATATAACATTTATTTATTCTAAAACTTAATTAGTATAACGTTGTTTGATATAACGTTTATGTAATCGAAAATCATCTGGTCTAACGTTTAATATATATAAAAAACATAATTATGGTTAACACCCCAATTCAGATAGGTTAGGTCAGAAGGCTAGGGCGGGAGCGAAGCGGAGCGGAGCTCCCGCCTTAGCCTTCTATTATATATATCTGGTTATTTTTTTTTAAACCACCCAGAAATAGGAGCAAGGAAGGAAGGAAGGATAGGAGGTCGACATAGGATGCAAGAGCGAGCTAAGGGCACCCCGAGGTTCGGTTTTGTTAGGTTACTTTAAACCCTTTACGTAGAAATAGGAGCCCCGCGAAGCGGGGCTCCGTCGACATATAATGCAAGAGCGAGCGTATGAGAATACAAAAATACCCTTACCAAGGTATATATTAATTGATTAGAGACTCATAGTTTTATGAATGAACTTGTATAAATTCATTTTTAAAGAAATACTTTAATGATTATTATTTAACTGAGCAAGATTACGCACACTCAGTGACAACTAACAATAACTTTTGTTGAGCTACCCACAAGCTACAACATAAAAATAATACTAAATAAACTAACCCGTGTTCATGGAATTTTGCTTTGTGTTTTAAGTAGGCGTTTTCATCATATTAGACCAAATAAGTTTTATATCTTTTGATTGGTATGTCAAACGATTTTATATTTAATGTATTTTATGCTTATAAAAATTAGTTATTTTAAAATTATATCAATCGTTCATTATATTAACTAATCGCTATATTAAATAAAATTATAGGTTCCGTTGTTATATGTTGTTAATATTAGAGATTTTGTTGTTATATCATCTATTATTTACCCGAAATTTCTATGGGACCAATCTGAAAGAATATCCTTCAAAACAAAAAAAAAAGAATTTTGCAAATCGGCTTAAATAAATAACGGAACTCTGAGGTAACAAACATTTAAAAAAAAATCACCCGAATTGATAGCCTCCTCCTTTTTTTGAAGTCGGTTAAATATAGAAAATGATCTACAGTCTCCAAGGCCTACAATATTCTGACATTGTCGAGGCGGGGGGCCTCAGTAGCCGTGGCTTGGACACCCACGGTGAAGCGAAAAGGAACCCGAGGAGGGGCCGCTCGTCAGGGCTTTTGCTGACAAGCCAACGACGTAGCGGCCAAAAGTAGGTTGCGGTGCCGCTTGGGCGACATCGCAACTGAGGCGGGCCGCGATGTCGTATCGGAGGCATCGCGGCTGAGGTATGGAGGCCGCGGCGGGAGAGGAGTGCCGGTATTGCGGTGCGCCACTCTCACTACCTTTCGCGGCCTTGACGGGGTTGCCACCGTATGATGGCGGACGCGGTAGGGCTGCAGGGGAGGAGGAGTGTTGGTATTACGTTGGCCTCTCTCCATATCCTCTGCAGCCGAAAATTAGCAGGCGGCGGGGCCAATGTCCTGACCCGTCGCAGGGGGACCAAGGGTGCCCAGACACGGGGTCGTCTGGCGCCCATGTGCTGGTTTGGTTCCTGGGGTGTTCACGGCGTGCTATGTGTTCTGGTGCGCCGGTGATGGGGAGTACTCCCCAGAGGAGGGTCCGGTAACGGCCAGCTGCGGCGGGTTCACAGATGAGTGCTAACGCGTGCCCGTGTTCCCGCCGTAAGCGGCAGAGGAGGACACCGTGGAGTTTTAGTGAGTTAGAGTCCCACATAACTGCACTATCTCCCCGTGGTAGTGCAGTAGGCACGAGCATTTCTCCACGTTAAAAAAAAAAGGGCCGGACGCGAGAGGTCGCCGCCGCTGCCGATCGCCTCTACGAGGACACGGCGGTGCTCCGCCCAAGCGGGGCAGACCTCCACCGTATGCTCCACCGTGTCCTCTGGGCGATCCTGGCAATGGTGACACTATTTTTGTATTTGTGAAATATTTGTGTACCTACCTGATATTTGCGCGCCCCACGTGGCAGAATGTGATGAGACCATTTATTAATTTATAAGACCATGTAATGTACCATGTTCGGACAAATAAATGAATTTGAATTTGACACCCGGGCGTTTTCTCCCGCCTGATGATGTGCAGGAACCTCCCGAAAAATCCGTATCCGGTAAGGACCTGAGTCAGGCGGTAGGTGAGGGCGCCGTGACGCCTCTCTAGCCACTCCTCAAAGAGGGGTCTTATCGCCACTGACGTGGCGCTGGGTTGCGACAGTCGCTCTTTCCATGCCTCCAACTCTCAGCCGCGATGCCTCCCATACGACATCGCGGCTCGCCTCAGTTGTGATGACGCCCAAGCGGCACCGCAACTTACTTGTTGACCGCTACGTCGTCTGCTTACCGGCAAAAGCCCTGAAGAGCGGCCCCACCTCGGGTTCCTCTTCGCTTCACCGTGGGTGACCAAGCCACGGCTACTGAGCCCCCCGCGGTACCGGCAGCCAAAATTACTTTGGGGGGATTAAGACTAACTTCCTTAAGCCCCCTACACCACCAATACCCTCAAATTCAGGCGACTCGTTTTAAAATCCAACCCCCCCCGCCTCGACAATGCGGGAAACCACCGGGGGGATAGTAACCTAACCTCGGGGTTCAGCATATTTTAAAACAGCGAGCGTTTTTAAACGGGCGACGCCGTTTGTAAAATGCGGAATCATACAAATTGCTTGTGATATTGATACGAGCTACGGGTGTAGTGTCAAAGGGAAAACATCTCAAAACCTTGGTCAAATTTTAGTGCAATATTTACGACAAAACTTATTACGCACTTATTACAAAGAAATATTCCAGTTGTTACTTAAAACTAAAAATTACGAAATAAAAGAGAAATTGAAAAAAAATTAAATCGACTTCAAAAAGAAATTAACTCAAAATTATTAAATAGGTATCTTTAATTTCGGAAGTCGGTGGCAAAAAACTAAAACTAATGTAATAATAAAAAAATAAAAAAAAATGAATATGTATGAATGGATGTTATTAAAAATGTGTATTATGAATGTGTGTGGTACTCCAAATAAATAAACAATAAGTAGAAGTGATAATTCGGGCGCCAGGAGTACACAAAACTATGCCAAGGATAGACTAACCTGCGGGAACTGGAAACCTTTAATCTTCAAGCGGGGAGTATCAATAAAAATCGACATAAAAGTTATTGAACGATTTTATTGCCCGTAGGCTGCTGGTTTCAATAGACAAGAAAATTCCTTTCTATAATTAACGGTTCTAAGGTGTAAAACTAAGATTAAATTGATATTATTTTTTGTCCTGTCATTATTGCACTTTTGTCAATATAAGTTATGTATTATAAACCATACCACGTTCCGTCGAATAAACTAACAACCGAAAGAGCAAACCACGCTCATCTTGGTGATTTTGATCTTCGCGGAGACGTCAAAGGCGGTCCATGAAATATGCTGGTAGGGGCAAGCTTTCAAACTTTAAGTTGAAAAAGAAAGAAGAAACGCCTCGCGGCTGAAATCAAACATGAATAATTGTTAGCTGATATCCAGCGTTGATAAAAATGGCGATCGAAATAGTTATGACCAAATACAATAATTAAACTCACCGTTCCTTTTCCAAAAAATGCTGTCATCAGTAGATGAATTAATCCAAAGAAAAAATACAAGGTCAAAAGATCCTAAAACAATTAAATATCGGAAACTATTAACGTCTGCCATCAAAATAGCCACGCGACAGCGTGAACATGAAGTCACGAAGAATTTCTTACCTTTATAAAAAATATAGGCTATCCAATCAGGATGCCGGCAACGGCAAATCGGCTACCACATAATGGGGACTAGATGCCGTCCATCTGAAGTTAATACTTCAAGATTTAATTCGGAGCCCTGAAATTACTCCATCTTATGCAAAGCTTGAGTCAGAAAGTGACCTGTCAAAATCAACTGACAGCATCAAAAAGAAAATATCTGTGTGACCACTACACGATTCCGATTCAACCAAAAATTTTTACATGGCAACACCACAATATTACCTACAAATTAAAGCAAAAAATCCGCTATCATGTAACAGGCTTAAAAGACTCGTTACACTAAAGTACAGATCCCAAGACACCGACTTCCGAAATAAAAGTTATTTCATAATTTTGAGTTAATTTTTGATAATTCCACTTCTGAAGGGTTAAAAAGGGGGATAAAGTTGTGTATGGAAAGTTTTTAATTTTCGAAGTAAAAATCAATAAATTTATTGTCTAGGCTTTTATGGTTAGAAGCTAATGCAAGGTGTTGTTAGAATTTCAACCCTTAAGGATGAAATGGGGGATGTAATTTTGTTTTTAATTAAAGTTCTTTACTTTTTAAGTTAAAATCAAGTAGTCTATAATTTCATAATATGCGTTATTGATAGGGATTGATGTGGGTTTTGAACTTTCCATCGATAAGTCACGGTATAAATAAGGACAGTATACAAACTAGGCAGGCCTATTCGCTGAAATAATTATTTTCGCTCCATTGGAGCGTTAGGGTTGTCACTCTTAATGTTTGTAAAATTGAAAACTGTTTTATTAGAACGAAGTTCTTTAACGCAACTTGCGGTAGGAGTTCACTGGTAGAAATCGTCACGCGAAAAAGCGTTCATACATGTTATGGTCAAAATGTAAATCCAAGTGCTTGCGAAAATTTTCAAAGTTCGCTTGAAAACTATAAAAAAATTACACCTATTAAGAAACGTTTGAAAATTAATTTTATACTACGCAGTAAGTTCGGGACATTTTTAAAAATATCGCGGCCGGTCCGTGACGCACGTAAGATAAAACGTATAACGTAACCACTCGTCTCGACAAGTCGACAAGGCACCCGTGACTGAGAGCAGTGAGAGCACTGCGAGTTCGGTTATCGCTTTTCGTCGACGCGCGCGTCAGTGTGAGTGTGTCGTTTAGAACGTTTGTTCGTAGTTTCTGTACTGTCCATACGTATATTGTGGCTAAGTTCTGTATCCAACTCAAAACTCCAAAACGCGAGCTCCCATTTCAATAGATTACGCGGATTGCCCTCTTTTGTAAAATTAATATTGAATCTGCTGCCGATCCCCAGCAGAACGCCATAAGACATAATATTGTGGAAATAGGCAAAGTAGCCTAGCTGTGGCTATATTAGTCAACTGCCTTATTTTTGTTACTGCATATGCAGCTGAACGTAAGCTTATCTGTCTAGTCTTGCATCTCAATATGAAAGCAACTAACAAGCAATATCTGAAATATAATTTCTTAGGTGTGATTTTGAAGGCCCAAAATAATGTTAAGGACCAATTGGCGACTGTTGTGGCAATGGGTTTGCCTCTTGAGTTGTTTGATATGCCATCGCTCCGTAGTGATGAAGCTGATGACGGCGCTGGTGGACGTGGCGCTACTGACGTCGGTGAACTGCGACAACTGCCTGCGCCAGTACGAGGCAGAGCGGCTGAAGGCGCGCGACAAGCGAGCCAACGAGCGCCTCGAGGTGCTGGTGGCCAAGCGCCAGGAGCTGGAGGAGAACATGGAAGAGATCAAGAATATGCTCTCGTACATGTTTAAGTCTGTGTTCGTGCATAGATATAGGTGAGGGTGAGCCGTTGCTCACGTATTGCCCTTCTTTTCATTATTAAAAGTGAAGTTTTCTGTTTATCCATGTTAGAATAATGTTTATTGTACACCCTAGCGGTATGTTGTAGAGATACTGTTTTATATTGACCAACTTAATTTGTTACCACTTACAACAACAATAAATAATATTCTGTTCTATTAATTACTAGTCCGCTGGGTAAACAACTCACTTATAATCTCATTGTTTGCTACAGGGATACACTACCTGACATTAGAGCCATCACCATGGCAGAGATAGGTATTTGGATGGAGAAGTTCCCAGCACACTTCCTAGATGATCTCTACCTCAAATACATTGGCTGGACATTGCATGACAAGGTATACCCAGGTTCTTTATATTAACAGTTTTGCTTAAAAACATTACGTATTTATTTGAATAACATGGGAGACTTACAGCTAAAACAAACAGATCAAGGACAGTACATTAGTCTGAAAGCCAATTATAGCTCTCCACTTATAAAATACAGAGAAGAAAAAGTAAATTTTAAGGACATTCACACCAAGTTACTACCTATAAACATAATAACCATCATAACAAAATGAACTACATGAAAAAGTTACCACTTAAGCACTTCGTGGCTGACAATACACTAGTTAGGAATGGATCAATATCATACTGTTTACAAAGCTTGTTTAAATTTCTGCGTGCACGCACAATGTGGGAATTCTGCCTATAATTGCCTATATGACAAAAAGATATTTATATGGATTGCTCATGTTGCTTATCAATTTAAAATGTATGCACCTTAAAATGTTGACTACTTTAGATAATGAAACGGAGTACAGAATAGGATTTAAAATATTCAGACAATAGTTGGTTACACCTGTTGGTGATTCGCCACTATATTTATCATGCTCATGCATATGAATCAAGCCCCACATAGAATATCAATGTATAAAGTCGCTGAACATTTGTATTGTGTCTCAGGTGGGCGAGGTCCGACTCCGCTGCCTGCAAGCGCTGCAGCCACTGTACGAGTGTGAGGAGCTGAAGGGCAAACTAGAGCTCTTCACGTCCAAGTTCAAGGACCGTATCGTGTCCATGACGCTTGACAAGGAGACCGACGTCGCTGTACACGCTGTCAAACTTGTCATCGCCATTTTGAAGTGAGTTCAATTTCAGTTTGAATAAGATTTTTGCTCTTCATGGTACGAATGAATATTGAAGAGTTTTATTGATTTTTGAGTTCACAATTATATTAAAAATTTGTAGAAGTGTTATCTGTGTTGGTATTTATCTACTAACTTTTAATTGAATACTATCCTAAAAAAGCATTGTATAGTAGCTTTGTTTATGAGGCTGTTTGCATGTATGCTATACGTGAGGTGCGTCGTGTCCGCAGATGTCGCATGCACCCGGACGTGCTGACGGACAAGGACTGCGAGAACGTGTACGAGCTGGTGTACTCGTCGCAGCGCGCCGTGGCCGCGGCGGCCGGAGAGTTCCTCAACGTGCGCCTGTTCCGCAACGAGGAGCCGCCCGCGCCCGCGCGCTCGCGCCGCGGCAAGGCGCGCCTGCCCAACACGCCGCTCATCCGGGACCTCGTGCAGTTCTTTATAGAGTCCGAGGTGTGTACACATGTTATACTTACAACGAGGAGCCGCCCGCGCCCGCGCGCTCGCGCCGCGGCAAGGCGCGCCTGCCCAACACGCCGCTCATCCGGGACCTCGTGCAGTTCTTTATAGAGTCCGAGGTGTGTACACATGTTATACTTACAACGAGGAGCCGCCCGCGCCCGCGCGCTCGCGCCGCGGCAAGGCGCGCCTGCCCAACACGCCGCTCATCCGGGACCTCGTGCAGTTCTTTATAGAGTCCGAGGTGTGTACACATGTTATACTTACAACGAGGAGCCGCCCGCGCCCGCGCGCTCGCGCCGCGGCAAGGCGCGCCTGCCCAACACGCCGCTCATCCGGGACCTCGTGCAGTTCTTTATAGAGTCCGAGGTGTGTACACATGTTATACTTACAACGAGGAGCCGCCCGCGCCCGCGCGCTCGCGCCGCGGCAAGGCGCGCCTGCCCAACACGCCGCTCATCCGGGACCTCGTGCAGTTCTTTATAGAGTCCGAGGTGTGTACACATGTTATACTTACAACGAGGAGCCGCCCGCGCCCGCGCGCTCGCGCCGCGGCAAGGCGCGCCTGCCAAACTACCACATTTACGCCTCAGAAGTTATTTGACGATTAAAAAATCGGCCGTAAGTGATGCACTTAAACAAGTTTTAACTAATTACACAGGTCAACAAAATTTTTACCCAGAAACCAGACTATACTTTTCCGAAGGATTTTGACGCGCTGAATTCAAATCTAACCTCAAAATTGCTCTATCACGTCAGGGTTTCGAGATATCCTAACCTAAAAGTGCAAAAAATACCGTTTTTTTCATTTTTGAGGTTATGTAGCACGGCCGATCCTATTTTCATTCAAAAATTATTAATAGCATCTCAAAGGATAGTCTTCCTCTTTAAAATGACGTTAAGTTAACTAAAATATCTTTTTTTCGCTGAGATATCGCATTTTGACATTTTCGTGTATGTGGATTGTTCTACGTTTGAGAATTCAGACACATACAGTCTATTGGAAAATTTCAAAAAGCAATTTCTCAGCGAAAAAAAAAATGATATTTGAGTATAAAATGAATAGTTATGTTCGATGTAATAATTACGATCGAACACGTTTTGCTGATCTAGCTAATCAATTACGCCGCGCTAAGTGCGGCGCGGCATCAGTGCATAGTCGGACAGCAAACCGGGTGCATTCGTACTTATTAGCAATTCATTCATAAGCATTTAGCATAGCATAGTATAGCAACCGTTTTAGCAATAAACCTTTAAAGTGTAATGAAGTGTTTAATTTAGCAGCATAGGTCTACACCACTTAGGTCGCGACTCCTACATTTTGGTCCTTCGAGCCGGATGTGAACATTTCGCGGTCGTTTTTATAGTTTTTCGGGGCTAACGGCAGTGAAGTGAACTTGTACCGGACCAGTGACACTGTTAAATGCAGTATTCACTAGCATAGCAGTGACTGTAGTGGTAACGACTTTAGCAGCAGTGTATTGAACAAAGGCGCTCGATATATTTTACCTGTGAGTTAATAGCTCACAAAAGCAGCAAAAGCAGTACTTGGTGGAGTACGTCGTCAGCAGCAGTAAGTGTACTACTCACACTAGCAACAACACCGAATCACTGACTTGGGGAGCAACCCTCGTCGGGCTAGCAACAGGCCAAGGACTTCTTCAAGTAAGATCGTTCAGTTTTATACATTTTACCAGCAGCGAGATGGAGACTCTGTATTTCAATCAAACCGAGATAGCAGAGTGCTTGGGAAAATTCCTCACCAATTTTAAAAAGGATAGCGTTGAGCGTAAAACTTTGGACTACTGTAAGCGTAAAATTGAGTTACTTGAGAGTTACTGGAAAGAATTCCAAATAAATCATGAAAAGATACTTCCTTTTGAAAAGAGCAACCATAAATATTTTGTCAACTCTGAGTTTGAGCGTACGGAAGAAATTTACATGATAGCAAAAAATCTTATTTTTAAGGGAAGATTTTTATATGGATGATTTAGTATCGGGGTCACATACTGTTGACGAAGGAAAAAGCAGCATAGCAGAACTAAATTTGTGTCTAAGCAGAGGAGGATTTTTATTGAGAAAGTGGTCAGCAAATGACAAGAGACTATTGGGAAGCATAAATTCATCACATCAGAATATTCAAGCAACATCGTTTGTTTTCAAAACAGAAAAGACAGCAAAAACGTTAGGTTTAAGATGGGACCCATTAACAGATGAGTTTTCTTTCCAATATAGCACAGCATCACCAGATACGACAAAGCTTACAAAGAGAATGCTCCTGTCGGAAATATCAAGATTATTAATTTGATCCCATAGGTTGGCTAGCGCCGCTGACGACAAAATTCAAATTACTATTTCAAAAGGTTTGGCTTGATGGAATTCAGTGGAGTGACGAAGTCTCAGCTGAAATCAAGAACGAGTGGGCAAAATTAACAGAAGACATGGAGTGTATCAGCCGATTTAAAATACCTCGATGGTTACAAAGCAAACGCGGCGACATTGTCCAGTTGCATGGGTTTTGTGATGCATCGCTGAAAGCATACGCATGCGTCGTATATGCCAGAATAGTGACAGGAGAAAAGGTATCAGTGGTATTAGTAGCAGCAAAAACTAGATTAGTGCCAAACAGCAAGACAGTTTCGTTGCCGAGATTGGAACTATGTGCAGCGGAGTTGTTATCCAGATTACTAGCAAAAATCATCACTAGCATAGTCAGCATAGATCACGAAATCAATGCTTGGAGTGACTCAAAGGTCACCCTTAGCTGGATACAAGGCAATCCAGATCGATGGAAGCCATTTGTAGCGAATAGAGTGAAGAAAATCACTAGTATAATACCACCTGATATTTGGCACTACGTGTCAACAAAAGAAAATCCAGCCGATTCAGCAAGCAGAGGACTATCGGTTACACAATTAATGGAGCATAACTTGTGGTGGCGAGGTCCAGACTGGTTATGGACTACCGAATTTAAGCTGAAGCAAGATCAGACAGAGTATACGACAGAAGAAGAGATTCGGAAACAAGTCCTCACCGTTCAGCACAGTGAACCTAGCATTATTGAAGATCTGTTAAATCGGCACAGTTCTTTCATAAAAATAAATCGAATAGTAGCGTGGTTATTACGTGCACTTGCACCGATAAGTAAACAAAGGCCAACGTATCTCACGTTACAAGAGTTAAGGAAAGCAAAATTAGTTATTATTAAATACATACAGCGTAAAGAATTTGCATCGGATACCGATCAGCTATTATTGCACCACCGACTCAGTTCCGATAGCAAGCTATTAAATCTCAACCCATTTTTAGATCAAAGTGGCATTCTAAGAGTCGGAGGACGTCTTAAAAATGCAAACATTAGCAGCGAAATGAAATATCCCATAATAATCCCATATAGCGGACGATTGACGGAGCTACTTATCCAGCAAGCACATGAACTTACCTTCCATGGAGGAGCTCGACTATCCTTGTCTTTATTG
This sequence comes from Luperina nickerlii, assembly GCA_963855955.1. Lineage (NCBI taxonomy): Eukaryota > Metazoa > Arthropoda > Insecta > Lepidoptera > Noctuidae > Luperina > Luperina nickerlii. The sequence goes on along the minus strand of OY979675.1, from coordinate 22,326,158 downwards.
AGGCAACAATATTGGATCATTAAGGGAAATAGAGCTACCAAGAAGCAACTTCGTAACTGCGTGACCTGCAAAAAGCAAGAGCCCAAAAGACTACAGCAAATAATGGGAAACCTGCCTGATTTTAGATGTAATCCAGCACCTCCATTTTATCATACTGGAATAGACTACACAGGATTTATTAGAGTAAAATCAAACAAAGGCAGAGGTATTAAAACGTCTAAAGGATACATCGCCTTGTTTCTCTGCATGGTGACGAAAGCGGTTCATATAGAGTTAGTCTCTGACCTTAGCAGTTTAGCATTCATAGCAGCATTACGTCGCATGGCGGCACGACGAGGAGCTCCGAAGCACATTTATTCGGACAATGGGACTAACTTTGTAGGTGCAAATAAGATACTTCAGGAAGAGCAGCAACAATTTGAGCGAATCTTTAGCGATACCTTTTATAGAGAGATAACTGAACTAAGCATAGAATGGCATTGGAACTGCCCTTCTTGGCCAAGCGCTGGAGGAATCTGGGAGAGATCAATTAGAAGCCTAAAGCAACATCTGAAAAGAGTAATAGGGGACCAAGCATTGACATTCGAAGAATACAGCACCATTCTGTCTCAAATCGAAGCAAGTCTTAACTCTAGACCACTGTGTCCAATGTCTGAGGATATCGACGATATTGATTTTCTTACGCCAGCACATTTTCTAACAGGCCGTGCAGGTCTTACTGTCATAGAAACGGCACAAGATGCGAGGACAAGATGGTATTTAGTAAACAAAACGTTTCAAGATATATGGAAACGATGGAAAGCGGAATATCTAAGTCTTCTATCGACGCGTAGCAAGTGGTTAAAAGGTCAAAAGAATATAGAAATAGGCGATATGGTTACTATTCATGACGACAACATACCTGCAGGGAAATGGCCTGTTGGTCGGGTGGTAGAGGTCCACCCAGGAAAAGATGGAGTTGTCAGGGTAGTGACTCTAAAAACAAAGAATGGTTACATAAAGCGTCCAATCGTAAAGCTATCAATCCTACCTATAAGGGAAAAAGAAACAACTGAACAGGAAAGGTTCCAAGCAGTAAAACACGAAAGCAATGGAATGAAAGTAGAAGCAAAGAAGCGAACTGACAGTTGTTCCAGAATCTTCAGTGTAGCACTATTATTATTATTTTTTATGAATCTTATAATATCCACTGAAGCATCCTATAAATTAACAACGTTCAACAGCAGTCAAACTATGTATTTTGATCCTCTGGGACAAATGCATCTTATTCGTGATGAGTGGAAAATCGTCACTTATTATAATATGTCTCCTTACTGGCAAGGAGACAAAGCAGTAACACAATTTTCAAAATATCTTGAGCAAACATGCAGCAAAATTCAAGAACAGAGTCATTGTCGAATCATCATTCTACAAATACAACATGAGTACAATGAACTACAATATTACAATCAGCTGTTGCTTAATCAGCATTTCGGAGCGCACTTGCGAACTCGACGCGGGCTGATCAACGCTGTCGGGTCCATTGCAAACTCTTTATTCGGAGTACTCGATCAAGAATTCGCTGAAAAGTACAAGAGTGACATTAACCTCGTACGTAGTAATATAAATCACCTGAATCAGCTTTATAGGAATCAGACGTCGGTCATTGAAGCGGAATATAATATATTAAAGAGAACAGAGGAGACTATTGCAAAACAGCATAAGATGATTAATAAGCACCTGAACTATATAGACAGCGTCACCAACACATTGCAGAAGGAAATCGATGTAATATCTATTCATCAAGACTTCACACTAGCGGCATTAGCAACTATCAATATGATACAAAACTTAAAGCGAATTCAAGATGCTTTTCTTGACACAATGACTGAAATCTATCACGGTCAGATCAATCTGCATCTCTTGACACCACAACAGCTTCGTGGGGAGTTACAAATTGTGTCTGGTCAAATATCAAAAGAGCTAGCACTACCCGTAGATGACATCCAGTTTAACCTGTACAAGATCTACAAATTGTTAAAAGTCAGAGCAAGGATGACGGAGGAATATTTCATATTTGAAATTACTTTACCTTTAATCAGCAGAGACACGTTCCAGCTATATAATTTGATACCAATTCCAGTTCAAATTAACAAAAGCATGATCAGCATTAAACCAGCGTCAGAATATGTCGCGATCAACCTAAGAAAAGATGCATATTTGTCAGCGAGTATTAGTGATCTTCAAAGCTGTGAGTATCAAGCAGAAACTTACCTTTGTCGTCTGCAGGGACCTGTCAGGAGCTTAGGTCCTGATGAAAAATTCTGTGAAAAAGAGAAGCTAGCTACTTGCAGGATGAAAAAATCTAACTGCGAAAACAAATGGATCCCGTTACACGACTTTTCTACCTATCTGTATTTCTGTTGTGACACTTACTCTTTGCGAGTCATATGTGACGACGGTCTAGAAGCGCGCCAAGTCAGCAAGGCCGGACTTATTCAACTTACTAAGCACTGCATTGTAAAGGGTCATGATGTGACACTTTATGCTTATCAGCAATTGGGAAATACGCTCAAACTTAAACCAAATGTTCTCGACGCAAAATTAAGTCCGATAAATCATTTTATCAGCAACCTCACGCTACCTATCCAGCATTTTAAAGATTATGAAGCGGATTACGATACCATAAAGATAAATAACTCCCTAAAGCATCTCGGTGAACAAATCAAATTAATTAAAGAATCAGCACAGCAGCCAGAGTTCCTAACAACACATGACATACATCAATACGCTGTGTTGTATGGACTATTAGCAGCAGCTATCGCAGTAATCATAATATGGTTCCTGAGGAGAAGGTGTCAGCGTGCCGGAGGTTCGCCCATCCAGAGACGGACCGAGAGCGTACCAACCAGTGTGAGTGTGTGTATAAATCAATCTGATCCCGAAAAGGGCTCTATTGGTAGTGCGCGGAATCTGCCCCTATCCGAGATGGGGCCCAGTGTAAGTGATAGTGCGCGCTTATCAAATTTTTCTAAACGGTGGTCTAGCTTACGTTTAAAAAGGCGAGAAATGTCAACGTCACCTCTTGCTAAAAGACAACCGGTATCTTTTATTGATGAATCAACCGTTTGAGCAATTAGCTATAGTAAAATAATGCATATTGTTTTATCACCTTGTAAATCATTCATCATCCCACATTGTACTAATCCTCTTTAACGTATAAGCCCACACTCACGTAACCTTTAACTTTGTGTAAATTTATCTCATTTCTTCCTCTCGGGAGCATGTTCGATGTAATAATTACGATCGAACACGTTTTGCTGATCTAGCTAATCAATTACGCCGCGCTAAGTGCGGCGCGGCATCAGTGCATAGTCGGACAGCAAACCGGGTGCATTCGTACTTATTAGCAATTCATTCATAAGCATTTAGCATAGCATAGTATAGCAACCGTTTTAGCAATAAACCTTTAAAGTGTAATGAAGTGTTTAATTTAGCAGCATAGGTCTACACCACTTAGGTCGCGACTCCTACAAGTTAAAACTTCAATTTTGTAGAAAAATATTCAACGCAATTGTATTTATAAGCTATTCACGACACAAGCTTGTTTAAACTCGTTATACGGTAACATTTGAATTGAATACGTTTGTTCATGCACTTTGTATATCGTGTATTAATACATGCTACTTACACTGGAAATCCAAACTTTCACAAACGTATTCAAATAACATAAATGAAGTGTGTACAGTGTAAAATATCCGCGAACAGATCATAGATGTTTTGTAGACGGTTTCAAGTGAATGAAAAATCTATCATTTGCTACGTTTTTTAACACTGTACAGGCACAGTCTATATAAAGTTATAATAAAAATACACTCAGATTTGCATACTTTGAATTTGATTTATGTACTTAACTGCATGCCAGACTCTTATGGGGTTAGCAGAGTGGATGGAGCGTAACTTTTTCCTATTTTGTATTATTAAATATATCATTCAAAAGTATAATATGTGGAGTCACAAATAGGGACCTCGATAATGAAAAAAAATTTTTTTGAAGATGTTGCAGGTATCCGATTTCGATGAAACCTATAACAATAAAATCTACACATTAAGAGCTATTTTTCAGAATTTTTTTAAAGTGGTCACTCTGTTAGAACTTACTAATTATAGCCAAGAAAAAAAAAATTACTATTAAATTTTTCTTTATTATAGTAAAATAATTAAGATAAATATATGTAATATTTGTCATAATATTGTCTATAGTTTGGCTTTGGAATCACATTCCTAGCTCTATTAGTTTTAGAGAACGAAAAGTTTAAAAAATTTGCTATTATCAGGTCATTGACAGTAAGACAGGCAATGACAGTAAGAGATCGGCAGTCAAAAACTACATAAATAGTAATGTACAATTCGTGCCACGTAAGAAGAGACTTGACGAGTGTCAGTAGTGGGGAGCTTGCGCAGGTACAGTCATGTACGAAATAGTTACTTATTCATAATTTGTGTGGCTACCTATACAGGGATTTTTCTATGACATTTAGATTAAAATTCTACAGAATAATATTATAATATTATTGATAATTTATAATACTATTGATAATATTTATTAAGAAATAACAAAGTTTACGAAATGAACAATAAAAAAATGGCAGACTGTCTATTCACTGTCGCTGTCAAAAAAAAATTATGCCAGCGGGAAGATCGTCTTTCGAGACGCGGCTGCAACCATCACTTGTTCCATGAGTTGATATAATATCATCGTTTTCGTCAGATGACGATGAGGAACTACCTCCTCTGAGTCGCTGTCTGACGAATTTCCTAATCTTATAAAAATCTCCGTCGTATCCGTCAAATCGTCAGTAATGTGGTCGTAAACTATGTCAATAATGTGGTTGTAACTCGTCAATAATGTGGTTGTAAACTACACAACTATAAACAAAGTAGAAAATAAATACAGGTTGCACTCGTCTGTACTTGCGGAGTCAAGCGGTACCTGCGCGGGGTGAAGAGAGCGGCAGGCGACTAACGCGCATGCGCGGTGCCGTGCCGTGCCTCCCGCGCTCTTACCGCCGCCCCGGTGACGCCCGGTCCCTTCCCGCCTCAGACCTCATACCGCTAAAGAGACCTATAAATCGTCTACTGCGCATATCAAACCACGTGGTTTCTCAAGTCTCTTCTTTCGTGACATGCATTGTAATTGAGTAACGTACATAACAATATGGTATTCATTACATTTGGCACCTGGGGCACATTCTTAATGCTTAACCTGCTATACCCTTTGTACACACAGCTCCATTAAGTGGTTACCCCTCCAAAAGACATGTGCGTTCAAATCCGTGATAGGCCCAAGTTGGTTTTTGTATTTTGCAAAAACATTTTATTTTAATTAATTTATTGTTTTAGTGAATAAATAAGTTTAAGATAGTATTTATTTCTTAAAATTCTGTTTTTATTATTGTTTTTTTCAATAAAACGTTAATACTTTTATTATTGCGAAAACGACAAGCAATAATAGGATTAACATTTACGAACGTTTTATTCATCGTCTAAATAGACTAGAGGTTTCAAGACCGCTTGCCGTGCCTATGAGTGGAAGTTCAAATCATAGGCAAAAAATGTGCTTTTTGTGTTCATTATAATTATTATTTTAATATATTTTTCTATTTTGTTTTAGTAATTATTTATAAAGAATTTAAAAATAAAGAAAAATAAAATACCTTAATAATCATATAATAATATTTATTATTGCAATTATTTAACAAAACTATGATCTTATTTTACAACAAAGATTTATTTTGATTTGATAATTTTATTTACAGTTATCATAATATACTATTTTGCCAACTGACACAATTGGGTTCCTAGACAAGTGGCATCCTATTAACGTAAACGATAAAATAGTAAGCGGTAGAAATATTTTAGATTGACGTAACCTAACGAAATGTCACGTGACCTGTCATGTCGTCTCAGCATACAAATTTGACATTTGACAGTCTGACAAGTGACATCGAAAGAGACAAGTTTTGAAGCGTTTGCAACTTGTCTAGGAACTAGAAGTTAGTTTGGCAGGATTACAATCATGAGCATAATAAGTGAATAAACATGTTATCAATAGATAATCAATTAACATCTCTTATTAGCTCATGATATCTACTTAGAATATTTTGCTATACAAAGTAAAATAGTGGGATCAAATGAGTTAAATGTCTTCGTTGTTTATCTTGTTGTCATACTTAATTAATATAACTGCTATTTCTGGGCAAATCGCAATCGTTCTCTTCGATGTTCTTCTGTTAGACATATTTTGCAGGTCGATAACTGTGAATGTTCGCTGCGTGTAAAAAAAAATCTTCGAACCGTGGACAGAGATATTCCATGCCGTTGCGAACTGTAACGAGTGGATGAAAACGGCGGTGTAGTGTGAACCTTAACAATATCCCGATGATGTTCAGATTGGTCCGTATAGATCCCAGTAGTTCTCCGACCCATGGACATTGTCTTAACATCGCCGGTTTTTTGAAATCTGCGCACCCATAAGCGCACCGTTTGTCTCTGTATAGAAAAAAATGGTTTTAAATAAGTTATTAAATATCACACACAAGATACCGCAAATAGCTCAACAAGAAAAAAATCGGAGAACACAATTAATATTATAATGAACTTACTGCTATGCCAAGCTGTCTCGCAATTCCTTTTATGCTCACATTTTGTTCACACAGAACAACTATTTTAGTTCTCATAAAATCATAAATCATTTTAAAAATTAATGAATAAATCGTAGTCGTTTACTCTTCGCCGTTTTAAGTGAACGTATACATCAAACGTTGTAGTTATAACTTGAGGGTATGGATTAATTTTATAAAGACAACGTAAGTAAGTAAAATTAATGGATACCCTCAAATTATAACATCTATCGATTAGACATCCCACCTAAAGATAAAATGACTCAGACCATAGTAGATAACAATTTCAACGCAATTCATATGGGCTCGCTGGCTAGTTCGTCAAACTGCCGGTATGAGTATGACGACGTTCGGTGATGCGATGGTTCGAATCTGAGTCGAAACAATTGTTATCTCACTAGGCTGAAGGCGGGTGATTATAAAATATAGACTTCTGATTCTAGACGATACTTTAATTAATGTCAGGATAACCTATCACAATCAATATCAAGCCGTTAATCCCGCCCGCGGCCCGAGCCTGCCGCTCGCGGCAGTTACTCGTGATCCCTCCAAAAAATGTTGACACCGTCGTCCGGTAGAGCGTGCTGTCTCGCTCCCACCGGTCGTTGTGTTGCCAACACGGCCATGCTGCATCGTGCCTGCCCCTGGCACGCCAGCTCACGCCTGGTAAACCAATTCTATGGTACACAGGCAGGTGACCGCTCCTGTGATAATGTACTGGAAACATATATAATTTATATGATTAGTATTTTGTTACATTGTCTCTCCAAACCGACTCGGTCATCATGACGTCCAACAGTACAGAACACTTAGTTATTTAACTTAACCCTAATGCGAAGAACTCCCTTTAGACTTAGGTCGATCAACACATGAAGGACTAGTTAACTATTTTATCTACATGATCCTCGGTCTCTCTCTAGGCGTTCCTTTAGGCTTAGGATACGTCCGTCTACCTCTACTAGGTGCTCCTTTAGACTTAGAATACACCTAGTTAGGTTTAAATTGATCCGAGAATCAAGTGATTTCTAATCCTTACTTAACCTTAATGCGAAGAACTCCCTTTAGACTTAGGTCGATCAACACATCAAGGACTAGTTAACTCTTTTATCTACATGATCCTCGGTCTCTCTCTAGGCGTTCCTTTAGGCTTAGGATACGTCCGTCTACCTCTACTAGGTGCTCCTTTAGACTTAGAATACACCTAGTTAGGTTTAAATTGATCCGAGAATCAAGTGATTTCCAATCCTTACTTAACCTTAATGCGAAGAACTCCCTTTAGACTTAGGTCGATCAACACATCAAGGACTAGTTAACTCTTTTATCTACATGATCCTCGGTCTCTCTCTAGGCGTTCCTTTAGGCTTAGGATACGTCCATAGTATACTCCGTTAGGGGACCAAGGACGTCAGTGTGAACCACTTTAAAAGGGTACCTCAGGCATCGTCCAAGATTCTATGGGTTGTCTAGGAGACTTCACTATAGTTTCAGTTTTACTAGGGCTAGGCCGTACCTGACCGTTACCAATAAGCCTACCTAGGTATTCTAACTAATTGCAAATTTATTCTTTTTTTATTATTTTATTTAAATTGATTTACATTCTGTAACTATTTAACTCACACCCTGACTTATTACATGTAATTTTTTTTTTTTTTTTTATTTAAATGAAAATCGTTTACTTTTACTATGTTTGTAAATATGTGAGCACCATGTATCTATCAGATAATTAATTTATATGTCATGGTTTCATTTTTAATTCTTTTACTTGGCTTTCCTCAAATTCGTCAGTAATACTCTGATCCCTTGGCCTGTGCCATGGTATAAGCCTTAACCTCATGAGCGTACTTGATTCAACCAGAGCCATGTACCATCGTTATCCACATTACAACAATAATCTTTTCCACTAAGAGCCTTAGACACCCGGAAACCCACAAACGAGTAAACCACTCTAACGCCACGGCTCTCTAGCCGACCAGCAATCGCATTGCTCTCACACATCCAGCGCATGGATCCATGTGTATTACGCTATGACTACACACTTTTTACTACGGCCGATAGAGAACCCCTACTCGCGTGGTTCCCACTACTTAGACTTGCTCATAGCTCATTACCATTGTGATCACAATCTACTTCGACTGGTACATGACCTACTGGATCATTCGTAACCTATCGTGAGCGTATTTAAAAATTGCATTGTTTACTATTTTGGGCTATACCTAACAATGTAATCGTTTTTTTGCTGTTGTTTACCAGGGAAGCACTCAGTACCCGAGAATTACGCCTAGGTGTATTCTCACGCAGCGTGCATCCACGACTCGACATGGTTATGACTATAGGCAACGTAAATGACCACTACGTGAACAACAAACTAACCGCGTATTAGAATATTGACATTCAAGCTTCAATTAGATATTGACTGTAATTATCTGGGTCGGAAGGAGCAAAGTTAATAAAAACCTTTAGTGTAAGTAACATTCAAATCACACATATTTTACTACCGTTTATCATGATTTCACATAACCATCTCATATAAACCACAATATACTTTAGAAAATAATGCATTGTTTATATACTTTCTACATAAATTACAAGACTAGCAATAGTTAAACCATAGATTTAACCTCTCAAACGTCGCCGTTACACCATTGGATAATAATAACAATAAAATTCTATTGTGTCTGCTAATTGGACGCGCGAAGGAACACATTCGAACAAAATAACGGTCACAGTTATAACATAGTATGATATTTAAAGAATAGGTACTTATTAAATCAGACTGACTTACAGTAGCTCCTTTCACTTGACTCTAAAACTTGTTCTCTTGGTGGTCCGGGCTCGAATGATCCCCAGCCCCAATGTCCTCAACCTCTTTTTTTTTTTTTTAAACGTTGAATCCATAGACACGAATGAGGGTTTTCTGAAATGACGTTCGCTAGGTGGCAGCACTGACACGTCAGGTCCAGGCATCTGTCAAAGAGCCTATATTTTCTTTAGTCATGACTGAATGATGAACGTATGAATGAATCGAATGATGAACGTCATCATATATTTTATATTGGAAGACCTCTTGTCACAGTGGTGCCAACTGGTGTCGTAAATTTTCACGAAAACCCTCATTACAAGCGATCATTGTCAATTGATAGGCAAAGGAAATGTATTCAGTCAGCCAAGTCCACAGACAAAAATTAAAAATGTAGTAAACTAAATGTACTTGTGAAAATGTGTTTTAATACAACCTTAATTCCCTAATACGCGAAATAAAAGAATTAACACGTGGTTGTTTACTTAAAAAACACGTACGAAATTATAATGTTATCGAGTAGAAACACGTGGCGAATCACATTAAAATGCACAGAAACTAATCACGGACAAACTCAACAACACGTGGTGAAACAATTTTAAACAGTCTCAAAAACACTATTTTCGGTTAAAAAGATGGCGAACGATCTAAATCGCGTGTAATTTAAACTAATACCACTTCTGATGTTATCTCACTAGGCTGAAGGCGGGTGATTATAAAATATAGACTTCTGATTCTAGACGATACTTTAATTAATGTCAGGATAACCTATCACAATCAATATCAAGCCGTTAATCCCGCCCGCGGCCCGAGCCTGCCGCTCGCGGCAGTTACTCGTGATCCCTCCAAAAAATGTTGACACCGTCGTCCGGTAGAGCGTGCTGTCTCGCTCCCACCGGTCGTTGTGTTGCCAACACAATAGGTTCTTTTTGAAGTATTCTTTAGATTATTTGTAAGGAATTTAATGTGTAACATTTTAAAACTTGAGGGGTTAGCACATACTGACGCTGTGTGTACGTAGCCCTCTGTGCGCGAGTCCGACTCGCTCTTGACCGGATTTTTAGGGTTCCGTAGTCAACTAGGAACCCTTATAGTTTCGCCATGTCTGTCCGTCCTCGCTTAATCTCTGTGACCGTTAGCCCTAGAAAGCTGAAATTTGGTACCAATATGTATATCAATCACGCCGACAAAGTGGTAAAATAAAAATTGGAAAAAATGTTTTATTAGGGTAGAGCCCCCCTATAATGTAAAGTGGGAAGTGATTTTTTTTTTAATTTCCACCCTAACGTGTGATATATTGTTGGAAAGGTATTTAAAAATGAATAGGGGTTTACTGAAATCATTTTTTGATAATGTCAAAAATTTCGGAAATAATCGCTCCATAAGTAAAAATCAATGTGTCGGGGGACACACATTGTTTTTTACTTTTGGAGCTCTAACTTTTGAACCATAAGTTTAGAAAATATGAAAAAAATCTGAAAAGTAGAACTTTATAAGGATTTTCTAGGAAAATTATTTTGAACTTGATGGAAACATCAGTTTTTGTAGAAAAAAGACAAAAAGTTGTACAAAATAATTTCTGGACTAAGTTTGTAGTACTTATAATCGTATATGCAAGCATTTTTTTAACTTCGCTTACATATTTTATTATCCTGAACGTATCTTTTTTCAAACAAAAACAAAAAAAGAATTATTAAAATCGAATCCCAATATTTTAAGATCTATGATCGACTACGATTATTACGCGAACATAATGGATACCCACTTTTAAACTCATAAGTGGGAACACTTATTGTGACGGACGGGAAACTACGGAACCCTACACTGAGCGTGGCCCGACACGCTCTTGGCCGGTTTTTTAAACGGTTTCCTTAAGGCGAAAGCGCCAGGATAGCCCGCGAAATTCAATTTTTTTTAGGTTTTTTGGAATTTGCTGGTCAGTATTACGTTGTACGTTGATTAATATATGAATCGCGGCCGTAAGAAATATGTGTTTACAGAATTATAATCATTAAAGTCATCAACACAACTCTCTAAGACCACGTAAGTCCCAAGAATAACTGTTCCATGAAATCATCATTCTTTGGACTTACGTGGTCTTAGAGAGTTGTGTTGATGACTTAAATGATTATAATTCTGTAAACACATATTTTTTACGGCCGCGATTCATATATTAATCAACGTACAACTTAATGCTGACCAGCAAATTGCAAAAAACGTAAGAAAATTTGAATTTCGCGGGCTACCTTAGCGCTTCCCCCTTAAGAGCGTTACTCCAGAGCGGCGCGCCTCGCGTTTAGGTAAATTTAGTCACACAGCTATACAGTTAAACGCACACAGCCGTCTGTGTTGGAGCGCGTACCATACACCGCTTAGAATCATCTTGATACTTAGCCAGTTTTTAGTTAGTAGGGAATGTTTTCGTTTTCCGTAAGCGGGGATTCAGTTTTTTGTTTATTGTAATAAATGAGCAATTAAATTATTATTAGTTAGGTTAAAGTAAATAAAACAATTTTGTGTAAAATAAAATCTTAATATTTGTTGTCTCTAAGTTTCATGGACCTAGCTTTTCGGGGAACAACAATTTCGGGTAACAGGCATTTATTGTAAAAGCTGACTAGCCGATGTTCCATATTTTCGCTCCAAAATTTATAGTCCCTGATTATTTTTTCCGTCTTCAATTTAAAATCTTTGCCTGTCCACACAGCAAACAGACAGTAATTTCTGTTAGTTATATGCAGCTGCCCCTGTATCTGATAAAACCAGTCATGGCGTCGATTCACAGATCCATCTATTTTCCAGAATTAAATTTTTTTTTGGCTAATAGCAAAATCTGCCTCTAATCCATATGCCGAACTAGGACATTTAATTTCGGTGATGCCATCATCGTCGATTAGTCCATCCGGCGAAGCACCTGTAATCATAATAATTTGAAACTCAATACTCTAATTACTTCTTTTTAATAGAATTTAAGAATACAAAAATAAATTGTTTGTTAGAAAAATCTAAAAAAGAGAAAGAAGCAAGTGAAACGAAAAAAAAAATATCTAAATAAATCTGATGGAAGTACATAGCCAAGAAAAATAAGTCCTCATTAACAAACAATCCGCATTTTTCTATAGTGATATTTTCTTGTACCTGCAATTGTTCTATGGCCACTTTTTCGTTTACTTTCCCATGTTGAATATTGGGGATATGGTCCAAGGAATATGAGTAAAGAAATTGTTTAACCAAAGGGGCTGGGCTAATAGTCGATCGCCGTTTGCACACTTTACAGAATGAAGAGGCTGTCAATAAACAGCGTCGAAGCTCTAGCCAAAGTGCACTCTCTGCCTGAAGTACAGTATCCCTTTCAACTTCTTGTCTATTATTTACCTATAACATAAAATTTGGAAATATATTTTTAAGTCTAATATTATCAGAAACAATGTACAACATGTATCTGAACTTATGAAAGTATACTGTAAATACGCACTTGTTCATGAAGGTTCTTGTTTTATTTGTCCTAAAATATGTTTATAAAGACCAAGTCATTCTTACAAGATTCCCTGCGTCAGGATCTTGAATTGAAGCCGTTTCTAATGCCTGCAAGTTTTCCTGAATTTCCAGTGTTTTATCACTGTCTTTTTCATTTTCTTGAGTCTGAAAATAATATGTAGAGTATAATATAGTGACACAAACCGTATGCACTATGACAGGCGATCGATTGTCGGCTTAAGATAGCACATAACTAACAATGTTTTTTTTTTGTGCTAAATATGTATACAAATGACCAAGTAATTCTTACAAGATTCCCTGCGTCAGGATCTTGAAATGGAGCCGTTTCTAATGCCTGCAAGGTTTCCAGAATTTCCAGTGTTTTATCACTGTCTTTTTCATTTTCTTGAGTCTGAAAATAATATGTAGAGCATAATATAGTGACACAAACCGTATGCACCATGACAGGCGATCGATTGTCGGCTTAAGATAGCACATAACTAACAATGTTTTTTTTGTGCTAAATATGTATACAAATGACCAAGTAATTCTTACAAGATTCCCTGCGTCAGGATCTTGAAATGGAGCCGTTTCTAATGCCTGCAAGGTTTCCAGAATTTCCAGTGTTTTTTCACTGTCTTTTTCATTTTCTTGATTCTGAAAATAATATGTAGGGTAGGGTATAATATAGTGACACAAAAAGTAAGCACCATGACAGGCGATCGATTGTCGGCTTGAGATAAATAAATAATGAAGAAATGTCTTATTTAGTTTTGGTTTAACAACTGCTCAATCAAAACCAAGGAAACACGTGTCTGCCGCACCTAGTAAAATATAAAGTAAAAAAATAAAACTTACAACAGCATTTTTATTTAAGTCCTGGTTTTGAAGTATTTGAACTTCTCTTTTCTGCCTATAACAACGAATTGGATATTAACTTTATCTTATTACTACTGTGTTTCATAAAAATATTCAAACAAAAAGTAATAAAAAAAAAATTACTTCAAAAAGTAGTAAGTAGGTATATTGTTTCTTATGTTTTACTTATTACACCTAATAAAAATATATTTTTTATAAGTAGAGAACCTCGGTAACTTACCTTTTAGCTTCATTAGCCTTGGCCAAATTTTCGTTTTTTTTTTGTTCCCATATAGCGCCTTTTGTTAGCCATATCTGAAAAAAAAGTAAAATAAAAACATTAAGAAGTCTAATTTAATCTACCTTAAGTTAATAGAACACCATTACATTAAAATATGTACTCACCAAAGTTTTGTAATATAATAAAAATATATTATAATAAAAACTATCAACATGTCCTAGTCGCGCTAAAAACTCGCGAAAGTACGATAATATTTTACGAGAGACGCGGCTACGGGAGCGACACACGTCCTACCTCTGAAAGGCCTCGGCCGGCACCATAGAGTATAGTAATAGATTGGGAATAGAGAACCCACTGCGGATTTTTTTTGCAACCGTATAAATGTCATTCGAAGCGCCACCTGGTATCGTCTGCCTAAATTAATCTGCATGTATAGGTACATACATACCTACTTATACCTCAATGTACTGTATATAGATATTCTATTATTTAAACTTGAGGGTGTTCGTTTGTGCCTACAAAATACTTTACAAAATGTAAACACTTCACGGCTGATGAATAAAAATCAAATAAACAGAGTTCAGCAGCTAAATTTAAACAGACAATATACAAAATGGACGAAAACTACAAAACAGCGTACGCGCAAGAGGTAGGTAGTCGCCATATTGTGAAATTCAAATTCAAATTTTCTATGAAATTTGATTTGACTCCATTGCCATACAAAAAATTTAATAATAACAAATAAACAATTCTGATAAATTTAATTAAATTTATGTTAAATAAATAATTGCTGATACTCATTATTCTACATAAAACTAATTAAATGTTTTAAAATTCTCATTAATAACGTGATTTTTTTTAAATATTATATTTCGATAAAAGTACCATCTATCGGAAATTAAACGTACTAAATATTTCGGGCAGATGATAACAGATGGAGCTTTTCTACATTTTTGTACCGAAATCTTGTCTTGTATTGTAGTGTCCCGCCCCTGGCCGGCACTGAGCGCTGGCGTGATTCCGCGCCGATTATATAGCAGTACTAAATAATTCATAGTAAAATAAACATATAAGTTATTAAAAAAATATTTGTACCATGTTTTAGAACGTAAATGTCTTCGTTTACTAGGCCTAAAATAACATATAAATATTTCAGATTTCATCCTAAACTAACGCGTTTAATATATCGAAAAGTGGCTAAAATTGACACTTGAATATACTTTTCTTGAATGAAAACTTACAGTAATCGTTTTTTTGTTCAGCCATGCACTAATAAATGCTATTATTATTTATAAAGCAACGTTGTTATAAGTTTGTCGTATATGGTTTTACTAATACCTTGCATTTGCGTAGACCGTCGATCGCTAGTTTAAAAAAAGGCTTGCATAAACACTGTTCTAATGAGAAAACTGTACGAATAAATGAAAATGTTTTTCAGCCATGCACTAGATTATGAAATTCCCATTAATATGACGTCAATATCTTATCTATAAATTAAACAAATTATGGTTTTATTGTCCGTCGGAAATCATCAATTTTGACTCCAGCGTGGCTCTAACGGATCAACCCTCTTAATTTGAACTTACTTCGATATTCAAATTATCTGCAAATAAACCATTCAAGATTAAGACTTAACATAACAATTTGAAATAAATTATACAAATATAATAAAATATTTTATTTTCAAAACTATATCTGGTAAACCAAGCTATACAGTTCGGTACACCAAATGAACAGTGGACTTGTCGTAAGCATCTCGTTTCTGCTGTTGCTTTGATCTAATCTTACTCGCCGTAGTATGTAACTGTCGCACGTGACTATAAATTTTTTTATGATAAAATCAATGTAAACCAATGAATAGCCTGGTACTTAATACTTTTAGACATTAAAAAGTTTCGATTATATCCCAGGC
This sequence comes from Luperina nickerlii, assembly GCA_963855955.1. Lineage (NCBI taxonomy): Eukaryota > Metazoa > Arthropoda > Insecta > Lepidoptera > Noctuidae > Luperina > Luperina nickerlii. The sequence continues at coordinate 22,310,211 of OY979675.1, read as the reverse complement.
TCAAAAGCCACGTGCCTGCCTTTATCTCAAGTGATGTGTCGACAGTTGCACGAGCACGGCGCGTACCTGGTGGACTCGCTGATCGACTCCAACCCCATGATGAAGGACTGGGAGTGCATGACCGACCTGCTGCTGGAGGAGGCGGGGCCCAACGAGGAGGCGCTGGACAACCGCCAGGTAACTGCTTTATTTATTAAGAAACTCCAACAAAAGATGAACACAATACATGGCCCAAATAATGGGCTACAGCAAGTGTTAAGTAAGTGCACTCCTTCATTTAAAGGAGACACAGCATTCTGTGGTTTCCTTTCCGTAATAGTTGTCAAATTTGTACACTAGGCCTGTGTTGACAGCGGCAATTTTGAGCATTTTTTGAGGGTTCTAGTGCATATAAAAATATTGTATCATCAAAAAGGAAAACATGGGGACATACAAGTAGTTAATATTTATTATTCTGTAAAAAATAATTGCTTTATGGTTATTAACCAAAAAGAAAACAGACGAGAGTGTTTCTATGGAGAAATAACCCACCCACATACTTACGGAAATCTCGGAGACAATTGAAAAGGTTAGCCCTTCAAGATTTCCACAATCAATCCGAAGCCGTTCATCTTCAGTTTTAATCCAAGTATCACTCGATGGGCTCTCAGAAGTACCTTACGTAGGTAAGGACGTACTTAAGCATCAGTTATTTAAAGTGATGGCCTCATTGTTTAGTTTGCTAATTGATGAAGACTTGCTGACAGTTTTAGTGAAGAGCATTGTTGTTGAATTGGTCGTCCTATTTTGTTATATTTATTTACTAATTAATGTATCATCAAAAAGGAAAACATAGGGACATTATTAAAAATATTGATAGTCGTAAGCTTTTAGTATAAGTCTTAATAAAATGCTTTGTCAATGTTTTGGTACTTTTGAAATTACAATGCTTGAAATATACTACCAGAATGTACAAGGTCTTAGGACTAAAACTAATGAGCTTGTAAAAAATATTCAAACTACTAATTATAAGATTATCGCGTTCACTGAATGGAGGTTTTCGTGAAAATTTACGACACCAGTTGGCACCACTTTGACAAGAGGTCTTCCAATATAAAATATATGATGACGTTCATCATTCGATTCATTCATTCGTTCATCATTCAGTCATGACTAAAGAAAATATAGGCTCTGACAGATGCCTGGACCTGACGAGTCAGTGCTGCTACCTAGCGAACGTCATTTCAGAATACCCTCATTAAGCCAGGTCGGCTTAATTCTAATATTTCTAACCACGAATTGGTAGATAGTAGATATGTAGTTTATCGGAGGGACTCCAGGGACCGAGAAAGCAGTAAAAATCCTAAAAAAGATGGTGGTGGGGTGCTTTTAGCCGTTTCTAAAGAGATACCATCTGCTTGTGTTGAGAGTTGGGAAACGGATGTGGAAGACTTGTGGGTTACTTTGCAAATTAACAATGGTAGGACTACAAGGAAACTTGCAATAAATGTTATACATCTGCCTCCACCTGTTGAAAGTTGAAACTCTTAAATCCTTTTTACATAGCACTGATAATATATCAGAACAGACTGAAGATCTCTTGGTCCTACGCGATTTTAATTTAGGTTTTATTAATTGGAACACTAAAACTGACTGTAATGATATGGTACCATATAATCACAATTCTCCTCTGGGTCGTTCTCTTGTTGATTTTATTTGCATTAACAATCTATCAAGTCAATGTAATTGAAAACAGTGACAATAGGTATTTGGACTTAGCTATTACCAATGCCTACGATGCATATGTTACAAAACCTGTAAGCGCGCTTAGCAAATGTTACAACCATCATCAAAATCAGTGCTCCTATTTTAAACATAATACCTATGTCATTGAAAATTGCCCGCACCTATCCCCAAGGAAAAATCAAAAATCTTTTTTACACTCCCTGTAAAAACAAAACCGGCTCCTTCTTATTTTTTAACATCCTTTACGCTAGTTTTTACGTTATAGAATGTGTCATTGAAAAGGGATGATTTAGGGGGGGGGGGGTTGTTGTTGCACGCCCCTCCAGACGGTTTAAGTAAAATGAAATCAAATTGTCGAATGGACGGGCCTGAATGCATGTCCATTATATACAATACAATTCATTTATTTTTCATTAAGACATTGCTTCAATGAGGAACGCTGAAAAAGTACCTACTATATTTTCAGCAGCAGTGGCGTAACTATACACATCAAACGTGTCTCGGGATCAAGTATTTCGTGTATGAATAGTTATATCTTATATAGGATTAAGTAAACTGTTGGATATACTTATGAATGTTAAGTGTGTTCCTGACGAGTGTGTGCGGAGATAAATAAAAGTTTGTACACTTGCACAGGGAAGACGAAAGTTTAGTAGGCAAGTAAGTATATGGGTTCAAAGCACTAATTTAAGAGACAAGAACACGAAATGGAAAGAAGGAGTAGACGGATAGAAAGCACAGAGAGATCGATACGCGCACCTGCCGCCCGGGCGACTTGGTTTGCGTGTTTGACCGCATACTCGTTCATTATTATTACAAATATAATATTTGGTCTAAGTTTAAGCACATACCGACGCCACGTATGCTTCTCTCGAGTTGCAATATGAAAGTCTTTTGTTTTGCTGTGTGTTAATATTATGGTTTAGTCATGTTCAAAGAGATAGAAGATGTTTTTTGGAACTGTACGTAGTGACTATGTAAGATATGCTCTTGCAGGAGTCATCGCTGATCGAGCTGATGGTGTGCTGCGTGCGGCAGGCCAGCACCGGCGAGCCGCCCGTGGGCCGCGGCGCCGGCCGCAAGCACCAGCACATGCTGTCCAAGGAGCAGGCCAAGGTACGCCCGGCACGCGAGGATTCGCTTCAAAATCTTTCCTTTATCAAGTCAGGACACTTTGAAGCCATAGGACTGAGCAGATAGAAAAATTAATGTTGTTGAATTATTTAGAATGTGACAGTATGTACACAATGGCCCGCTCCGCGCAGGTGGTGAGCGACGACCGCGCGAAGCTCACGACGCACTACATCGCCACGCTGCCGGCGCTGCTGGACAAGTTCGGCGCCGACCCCGAGAAGCTCACCAACCTGGCGGCCATCCCGCAGTACTTCGAGCTGGAGCTGTACACCACGCAGCGCCAGGAGGGGGTAAGTGCCTTGTTGGCTACTTCACGGCACAGAACATCACTAGTAGTACCCAGACGGTAATTCCCCGTAGAGGAAGAATTGCTTCGAGTCCATACTTATCGATTGTAACAGTTGTTTTTTTTTCTAATCAAAGTCAAAAGTCAAATCATTCATTTCAAATACCAATTTAAAATATATTTTACATTACTTTATATACTTACATTAATATAATTAAAATATGTGATACACGATTATACTACACAATTACCTATACTATATCAGAGGCATTTTGAAAGATTATGGGAAATAAATCATCACAGTTAAATTATAAAATAACAGAAAGTAGTTGAGCTACGGCAGCTGCCTTAAACCACAGACTACATAGACTAAGATAGGTTTACAACAAAGATGCGGAGTCGATTGCACAGGCGACAAAGGGGAAACGGTCGAGGGGTCCCCTCATGTTCAATAGTTTTTGCGTGAAAGAGTAACAAACATCTATCCATCCTCACAAACTGTCGCGTTTATAATATTAGTAGGATAAACCAATTACAGGCACTTTTGAATTGTCAAGGGGTCGGTCAGTCAGAAAGGTGAAGCTAGTTGCCCATTCCAAAGCGTAGTAGGTACCTATGGAAAAGAACGGGCAAGAAACTACATGGACTCTTTTAAATCAAAATAATATGGTTACACCATTCATGTTAAAAATAATGCATGTGAGAACGATGCAGAACGATGAAGCGTCCGTACATAATGAAAAGATGAAAAAAATAAAATTCAAATTGTATAATCTTAAACGTTTAGGTTGTTATTTTAAGCGATTTTAGTTCCTAATGTGTCAATAGATGGCGTTGTTCATTTAGCACTTCGCTGAATCTCGGTGTTAATATTCTCCTTAAAAACATGACCTCTGCGTGTGTATTGGAATAAAGTGTCTTGTCTTCGTATAAGTAAACATTGGTTTTTATTCACAAATATTAAATTAAAATAAGCCAGTGCAGCAAAGAGATGACCAGTCCCTACTGCCGGCGCCCGTTCAGGAACGACGCATGGATTGGCACCTTTCAGCTCAACCATTTTGAAGGGTGCTAAATGATCCAACACATGCGCCACCATCAGCGAGACATTTGAGTGAGCATGACATGTCAATGAAAGATGTAAGATGTACCCAGTAAATGGTAGCTTTATAGTATGTATACTCACATCTGTGCTATGCAATTATACAATACAAAGGAAATTGATTTTGTACAATGCAAAGATAGTCTTACAATCTTCAGCAGCTCCAACAGTATTTTCCAGTGTTAATCAATTAGTTGTGGTTGTGGAGCAGGACCAGCATTGAGCCAGGCATTTTTATCAGCGATGTAATCCCCAACTTATAATATGCCTGACTGCATAGTGTGCGTTTTATACAAGACTTGAATTTTGTCTCATTCAGTTGAAGAATGTGGGGAGGTATTTTATTATAACATTTTAAACAGTACCCCATAAAAGATGAGTCTACTTTAGCCAGTCTGAAACCTGGTTGAACTAATAGGTCCCTATTTCTAGTACTATAATTATGTCTCTCACCTTTTTTACTAAAAAGATGTAAGTTTTTTCTTACATACTAATGTTTTCGTAAATATATTGACAAGGCACCGTCATGATGTTAATTTCCTTAAACAGTTCCCTTAGAGAATCGCGCCTGCGGAGACGGATGGCGGATGGCGGATGGCTCTGATGTCTCTTTTCTGCAGAATAAAAATAGAATCGATGTCTGCAGCCCGTCCCCAAAGTAAAATACCTTAAGACATGATACTATGAAAGTAACTAAAATAGACTAGCCTCGCGGTATCTACATCAGTAAATTGACGGATTTTTCTGACAGCATAAGCTGCTGAACTTAGCCGTCCTGCAAGAGATGTTAAATGAGGACCCCATTGTAGCCTTGAGTCGAGCGTGATCCCTAGGAAAACAGTTTCATCGATGAATTCTAGTTTCTCTTGATTCAATATTATCTCACAATCACTACCTTTTTTTTTTTTGAGGATGTGAAATCATCAAATGACCCCTCCCGCTCTGGGTGGAGCGGAAGGGAGTGTCATGCCCGTTTTCACCGACATCCCCTAAACCAGGGACCGAAACCGGTACGATTAATACCGGTATTTTTCGGTTACAACCTTTATTTATTTTACCGGTATTTTCAAAGGTTACCTTAATTCTTAAATATTGAATACAACCTGTATTAATACCGGGTACCGAAATAAAAATTACCTCTATCTTACACGTGCCGTCGGCGTTAGTCAAAGGGCGCGCATCGCCTGTGTGTGTCAAAGAGTCGAGACTAAACAGTAGGTACTGGTACAGCACGCACGACGATCTCCCTGGTAATGTATTTTCTAATGCCAACAAATGGTCGGCATTGCGATATTGTGTCTCGTTCCCGTAATCAAGGTCATTTTTAGGTAACCGGTATTAAAACGATAACCTAAATAAAGGTAACATGTTTCTTCTTCTTGGGTTACCCAGATAGCGGTTACCTTAATCTTAGAGGTAACCTAAATTCGTCGATACCGGTACCGTAATTTATAAAGGTTTTCGGTCCCTGCCCTAAACTACCACATATGTATGGGATCTTTAGCTTAAAAGCTCCCCCAAACTAGCCCCTAAATTAAATTTCGTTTCACCATCATTTCTGTCACTTAGCTAGGGGACACATATATATAGGTGACGTTTTATTTTCGATGATAGTGACTGATTCGTCTTTGAACTTATCGATACTTTGACACAAGATAGTTTTTTATGAAATTCTCTGTATTATATACATATAGGGATACAGTTTACACGATATATTAAAAACTGTATCTACTATAAGAAAATATGAAATTAATTAAAAATATAAACGAAATAATATTATTATTTCGTTTATATTTTTAATTAATTTCATATTTTCTTGCATAAATACTCTGTATACATTACGAAACCTCACGTGTTATCTGTGGTCTTATTTGTATTTGACACTTCTTCGTTCTGTGACGTACTGACGATGACGTGAGAATAAGAGAAGAAGAAGAAGAAGAGATTACGATTTTTGATTGTTTGTATGTGACTTGTGAGCGTGCGTTGCGTGTTAATTAACAATTTTTTTCGTGGTATCTTTTCCAACTAAATCTAGACTTTAAGTAATCAGTATTTTGCTGTATAAACTATCGTTGCGGTGTAATAAAATGGCAGAAAAGAGTAGCCAAAATTTCACAATGGATGAGAAAGACAAGCTTGTGAAATTGGTGTATGCTTTCAGAAACATTATTTTAAACAAAAGAACAGATGGTACCACCAATCAAGCCAAGAACGAAGCTTGGATACGCCTCTGTAGCCAATATAATTCAACGGGAAACATGCACAGGTTAGCACCTAATTTAAATATGTAGGTCCAAACTAACCTATAATATTTTATCAATATGAATAATACCATGTGAGACACTATATCCTTCTATTTTTAATTATAGAAATAAAGATGCTCTCATAAGAGTCTGGGAGAAAATGAAAAGTGAAGCAAAAATTTACAATTCAAGAAACTGGAGTTGTACCACTGGAACTGGTGGAGGACCATCTACTTCTAAAACAGACCCAATACTCGAACAAGTCTGCGATTTAATGGGGCGAGGCTGCAGTGGTATTGCTGATGTTCTAGACTCAGATTCAGTCATCACCATTCCAATTAATACTATGGTCACAGATTTAGAAGTATTTGATGAAGAATTGCAGCTTATAGTTTTGGATGCTGAACTAGTTACAGTAAGTACATACTACTCATTACAAACTTTTTCGTTCTTTTGAATTTTATTATAAATCTAATTACTTATCTGTTTCTTTACACCATAACTTCATTTACAACAAAATGTTTTCTTGCAATTTCGACTGATTTGTTTGTTTTCAGGACAACTCAATAAATGAAGTAAAGGAAGACGAAAATAAGGAAATGATCACACAAACAAAGACACCAACAACTCCTCATTGGAAAAGGCGGAGGCCCATACTTAAAGAACAGAACCAACAACAGTCTGAAGTTGTAGCCACCTTGTGTACAGGATTTCAAGGGATAAATAGTAAAAAAATTGAAATCGAAGATTTAAAAAAGAAATTGTTGGAAGAAATTGAATTTAAAAGAAACTTGTATAATTTACAACTAGAATCAGCAAGAAAAGACATAGAAATAAAAGCAGAAGTATATAATCAAATAAAAGGTACTTATGTTATGAATAAAACTTAGTATACAGATATTAACAACCATAATGGTACATTGCCTAGTTATTACATGGTGTCAAAATAATTTGTAATTTGTAATCTACGAAGCCCATATGCGCTCTGAGATGAAATATTTGTTGTGGCATCAGTTATTTGCCCATTTGAAATAAGATCTTCTAAATTAGGAACAATATTGTCGTTGACTGGTTCCTCTTCATTTCTTAAAATACACATGTTGCGTAAGACACAGCATGCAATAATTACATTGATTGCATTTCTTAACTCTAGTCTTATACCAATGGCTAAGACAGGAAAACGTCGTTTTAAGACTCCATACTGCCTTTCCACCACATTTCTAGTTTTTATGTGAGCCTCATTGTATTTTTGCTGCCCTCTTGTTGTGGGATTTAAATATGGAGTCAACAGATGAGGCTGAAACAAATTTTGTCACTGCTTTAATAGTCCTTAACATTATAATTTAATTTACAGGTGGAAACTTCAATCTGAAGAATTTATTTGGTGTGCCAAAGAACGATTAGAAGAAAGAGAATTTTTAATTTTTGGAAATAAATTAATGAGCTTAAACTACACCTTTAACATTATTCTTGTCATAATAATAGTGTATCTACATACTCTTACTGTAAAATTAACAAACTGACAGAATAAACTCGCATTTGAAGGTATAGTTTTACCCGATTGGCAAGAAAGAGGATTGTATTTTAAGCATAAACTACTTACCCTCAATGGGTATCCGCTGTCTCCCAGTAAATAGCTGTTAGTATATTCTCCTCTTTCAAATTTTCTATAAGTGTTGCTATTTTGATAAATAGCAGAGTCATGTGTTGAACCTGGCCAACGTGCCACAACATCTCTTATTAATAAATTGGCTGATGCTACTGTTTGTACATTTATTGACATGTATCCCTTCCTGTTTCTAAATAGCTCTGCATCATCTCCACCTTAAAACATACATATAAAACATTCATTTTATTTTATGTAAGTAGTTTGGTAATCGTAATAGGTAGGTAAGAAGTACCTACAGTTTAATGATTTTGACAAATATTTTAAATTAATTTAAGGTGTTGTTGCGGTTTCACCTGGTGATTGTATTTTCACATGTGTACAATCAATGCATCCAAGAACATTAGGGAACCTTGCAATATTATAAAATTCCATCTTCACTTTTTCTTGTTCCTCGCTTGTTTCAGGAAATTTGACAAACTGTGGACGTAGAGTCACAATTGCTGCAGACACTCTTTTTATTATTCGACTGCAAGTAGCCACACTGATCCCACCCATGTCTGCCACAGCCAACAAATGATTACCCGTAGCATAAAACCTCAATGCTATTAATAACTGGTTCATTGGGGATACCGAATTATTTCTGAAATAAAATATAGATTCTTTACATAATTGTTATTAGACGGATACAATTACGATAGAGATTCCTACCTTACAAGTGTATGGTTTACATTGATATTTAGGTACGTATCGTCGACTAAACAAAGGAAATTAACACGTACAGAAGTTTAATATTTTTTTAATGTTGTTAAGGGCTACTTATAAAAACTTTAATACCTAAATATATTAAGTAGGTAAGTACTCACCTATTATCAGAAAATTCTAATGTGTGTTCAATCTTTTCCAATAAATACAACACTGAAGATTTACATAACCTATATCTCCGAAAAAAGTCAGTTTTATCAAAACTTTCGAAGTAGTTTGGTCGTTTCCGATATATTTTTGGTCTACGGCTGTTATTTACATCGAATAAAGTAGACACAGTTTCTAAATTTTCAATAAATTCATTAAGATCACTATCCATTTTCGTTGCTTGAGAGATCACTTACGTATGTGCCGGTTTATGGGCCCACATTTCGACCACCTAAATTTAGGGGACCTTTTAACGTTTAACTGACCCCTTAATGTTGGTGAAACAGAAACCATCCCCTAACAGCCCCCTAATCATTCTTAGGAGATCCCATAAACTTAGGGGATGTTGGTGAAAACGGGCATCAGACTCTTACTGACTAAAACCCACCCGTGTTCCTTCTTTAGCCCTTTATGTTCCGAGCCAGCGGTAACCCTTTCGGACAATCCCGCTGACCCGGCAGGCTTCGGCCCTGACGGGCCCCTTCCATTGATGCTGACATCTCTTTGAGGCGCGCGTGGAACATGTACGCGCCGTCCGGCACGGGCCTGGTCCTGATCGGACGGTGAGCTACCCATTACTCACCGCCCGCAGGCCCGCGCCTACGGTGGCCGGGAGTCGTCGCGCGGCTCCCGACGCCCGGAGCGTCTCCCGCGGCGGCTGGGACGGGAGGCTCTCTCCCTCAGCCGTCCCGCCGCCTCCTTTGCTAGCATGACTGCCTCGCAGAAGGAGGCGACTGCCCCCCACTCCCTCTCGCCCCGGACCATGGCCTGAACCAGGGCCGGACGCGAGAGGTCGCCGCCGCTGCCGATCGCCTCTACGAGGACACGGCGGTGCTCCGCCCAAGCGGGGCAGACCTCCACCGTATGCTCCACCGTGTCCTCTGGGCGATCCTGGCAATGGTGACACCCGGGCGTTTCCTCCCGCCTGATTATGTGCAGGAACCTCCCGAAACTTCCGTGTCCGGTGAGGACCTGCGTAAGGCGGTAGGTGAAGGCACCGTGACGCCTCACTAGCCACTCCTCAAAGAGGGGTCTTACCGCCGCTATCGTGGCGTGCCCTACAATCACTACCCTTGACATTTGGTAAAGAAAATCCTGTGCACTTAGTTTTTTTTTCCATTTAATACTAAATTATTAGCAGTAAACCAATTTTGGACCTGCAGTAGGGCATTATTAACGTCGTCAAAATTTGTAACATGTCTATTTACCTTAAAAATTAAGGAAGTGTCATCAGCAAATAACACCATTTGTGGTTGATTTTTTAATAAATGGAGTAGATCATTAATATACACTAAAAATAGGAAAGAACCCAATATCGAGCATTGTGGCACACCAATTTTTACTAGTAAACCATGTGAATTGACACCATTTATTTGAACTTGTTGTTGTCTATCATTTAAATAAGAACTAACTCAGCGCAAGTTTTCCAAGTCCGTAATACTCAAGTTTTAAAAGCAAGGATTCGTGATCGACGCAATCAAAGGCCTTGAAGAGGTCACAAAAGATTCCTATGGCGTCTTGGGCCTCTTCCCACGCGTTAAAAATGTGCTTTAATAAAGTTAAACCAGTGTCGGTCGTACAACGTCCTTTGGTGAAACCATACTGTTGATCGTGTAGGATTTTATTCGTGTTAAAATGATTGAGCATTTGATTAAGCATTATCTTTTCAAACACCTTGCTGAAAACCGGCAAAACGGATACGGGTCTATAATTATTGGTGTCTTTACTGTCCCCGGATTTGTAAAGTGGTATTACCTTACTGTATTTCATTAAGTCGGGGAAGACTCTTTGATCCACGCATGAATTAAATACTCAGGCTAAGTAGGGCGCAATAGTCTCAATTTATAGGTACAGACCTTAATGGACATTCCCCAAAGATCTTCGGTCAATTTGATCTTAATTTGCTTAAAAGCTTTAATTATTGTTATGGGGTTAATATGCCTAAAGTTAAATTCAATCGGGCAGGCTGAAATCTATGTAATTGATACACAGCGCTTACAGTCTGACATACAGGAACTTGAGGGCAGACTTAGTTCCCTTTATATTAAATATTTGGGTTCTCAGAACCAAATTAAAGAACACATTCTTGCTGCTAATGAGTTAGTTATGTGTCAGTGTACTTGTCAGACAGTTCCACATCCTGTCGCTGTCCAGCCTGAGGTAAAGGAGGACCCGTCCCAGGCTGAGAGTTTGTCTCAAGAATGTATCCTTAACCAGGATGTATCTGATATAGTACAAGATCTTTCTCTATTGGAACAGCTTGAGACTGGTAGTTGTCCATCTTTCAGTAGTCATGATTGTTATGATTCAGTTATGTTCTCGGATAGTATAGGAAGGGGGGGGGGGGGGTATAGGTAAATTAATTAGTAACAACCTGAGTTATTCTACTCAAAATAATTGTATGCCAGGGTCAACCTACAAACAAATAATGGCATCAGTAACAGGAAATGTATTTAATCCTAAAACTAACATTACTGTATTTGTAGGTAACAGTTCTAAAGTCAAAAAATATGAAATAACTGACTGTGTAACTGAGTTGTTAAAGTTAAATTGTAATAAAATAATATTGTGTGCTTTCCCATATTTTGAAAAATTATCATACAAACAAAACAATTATATTCATATGCTTAATAAGAATATGCACTTTTTAGTTAGTCATTACAGTGACAAGCTTGTATATTATGACACCAACAGTTTTGTAGAAACTTTAAAGTCGACTAGGGATACTGTGTATCTGCCTGTTAGTTTTAGACACATAATAGCAAGGCTATTAGCTTTTTATATAAACTCAGACATAAGTATTATGTCGAAGTCTTGTATTATTAACACCACAACAGTTAGTAATAATACTAATAATAAGGTGGTTTGCCTGAATGAATGTAGCTCAAATGCTATAAATATTTTTACAAATTGTACGAAGGAGGTTCCATTTCTCTCATGCACTATGAGCTCACTGCCTGGTGATGACATTGAAGTCTTGGGATTAACTCCGGATAATCATTTAAACTAGTTTGTAAGACAACAGAAAGTACCAGTAATAATATTCTTATACCTAACAACAACAAGGTATCTTCTTGCTCTAAAATAAGTAAATATCAAAAAGGAGATCAGCAGAATGCCTTGACATTATTTCATCAAAATATTCAAGGCATGTCTTCCAAATTATTAGAAATTGAAATGTTTTTAGAAAAAACAAAGTTTGACATTGTTTGTTGTACTGAACATTGGTTAAAGGATTACCAAATGTTAATTAATTTTGAGAATTATAGTGTGGGCAGTTGTTTTAACCGTAAATCTATGTTGCGTGGTGGTTCTCTAATCTTGATAAAAAATTGTTTAAAATCCAAGCAACGAAATGACATAGTGGGTTTATCAATTGAACATTGCATCGAACTGTCCTGTGTTGAGCTAGATAAGCATGTCATAGTGTGTGTTTACAGACCCCCTAATTATCAGAACTTTTCTGTATTTGAGTCAATAATGGAAGATGTCCCAGCGAAACTTGCATCCAGTAACAAAGCCGCAATTATTTGTGGTGATTTTAATATTAATAATTTGGAAAATAATTCAAATAGCATAAGATTATTAAGCCTTTTTAAATCGTTCAATCTATTTAATGTTTTTACAGAACCGACTAGAATAACTCCAACTTCTGCTACTTGTATCGATAATGTATTTTGCGATTGTGATTATTTAGATAAAACCATCGTAAATTATTTGCCGTCTGATCATACTGGACAAACGGTATCATTTAAGTTTAAAACACCTTTGCAAAAAGTGCAAATACAATTTAGACCAATAACGACTGGTAAACTAAATAGATTCAATAGTACCCTAAATAATAAGTTAAATGATCTGGGCCATGATATGGATGATGCAAATAAATTGTACGAGGATTTCTTTTCAATAGTGCACAGTCAATTCAATATAACTTTTGAAAAGAAAACAAAAAACATTTGCCCTAATTTTATATTTAGTGACTGGGCAACTAGAGGTATTAGGAAAAGTAGGGAAAGACTGTTCGAGCTGTATGGCCTTAAGCCTTACATCAATACTGAATCTTTCAGCAAGTATGTTGCTACTTATCCAAAATTTTTAGAAATACTTGTAAAATAGCCAAAGCCCTGTACATTAGCAATAAAATCAAATCAGTAGAAAATAAAATAAAAACTGTTTGGAAAATTATAAATAACGAAACTAGTAGACATAAAAAACGAAACACTGATTACACATTGCAGACTTCACGGGGTGCCTTAAGCTCTAAATTAGAAGTAGCTCAGGATTTTGTAAATTTCTTCACTAATATTCCATCAAAAACGACGGAAGCCTTAAATTCCTCATTCGACGTATCAATTGATTTATTAAGAGCGAACTTTCCAGCCTGTCCGGTTGAATTTCAATTTAAACATATTAACCCCGTAGCAGTAATAAAAGCTTTTAAGCAAATTAAGATCAAATTGACCGAAGATCTTTGGGGCATGCCCATTAAAGTCTGTACCTCTATAATTGAGACTATTGCACCTTACTTAGCCTTAGTTTTTAATTCGTGTGTTGATCAAGGAGTCTTCCCCGATTTAATGAAATACAGTAAGGTAATACCACTTTACAAATCCGGGGACAGTAAAGACACCAATAATTATAGACCCGTATCCGTTTTGCCGGTTTTCAGCAAGGTGTTTGAAAAGATAATGCTCACTCAAATGCTCAATCATTTTAACTCGAATAAAATCCTACATGATCAACAGTATGGTTTCACCAAAGGACGTTGTACGACCGACGCTGGTGTAACTTTATTAAAACACATTCTTAACGCGTGGGAAGAGGCCCATGACGCCATAGGTATCTTTTGTGACCTCTCCAAGGCATTTGATTGCGTCGATCACAAAACCTTACTTTTGAAACTTGAGCATTACGGACTTGGAAAACTTGCGCTCAGTTTAGTTAGTTCTTATTTAAATGATAGACAACAGCAAGTTCAAATAAATGGTGTTAATTCGCATGGTTTAACAGTGAAAATGGGTGTACCACAGGGCTCGATATTGGGTCCTTTCCTCTTTTTAGTGTATGTGAATGATCTACTCCATTTATTAAAAAATCAACCACAAATGGTGTTATTTGCTGATGACACTTCCTTAATTTTTAAGGTAAATAGACGTGCTACAAATTTTGACGACGTAAATAACGCCCTACTGCAGGTCCAAAATTGGCACTGCTAATAATTTAGTATTAAATGGAAAAAAAACTAAGTGCATAAGATTTTCTTTACCAAATGTCAAGAGTAGTGATTGTGAGATAATATTGAATCAAGAGAAACTAGAATTCGTCGATGAAACTGTTTTCCTAGGGATCACGCTCGACTCAAGGCTACAATGGGGTCCTCATTTAACATCTCTTGCAGGACGGCTAAGTTCAGCAGCTTATGCTGTCAGAAAAATCCGTCAATTTACTGATGTAGATACCGCGAGACTGGTCTATTTTAGTTACTTTCATAGTATCAAGTCTTACGGTATTTTGCTTTGGGGACGGGCTGCAGACATCGATTCTATTTTTATTCTGCAGAAAAGAGCCATCAGAGCCATTTATATTCTCCGCAGGCGCGATTCTGTAAGGGAACTGTTTAAGGAAATTAACATCATGACGGTACCTTGTCAATATATCTACGAAAACATCATGTATGTAAGAAAAAACTTACATCTTTTTAGTAAAAGAGGTGAAAGACATAATTATAATACTAGAAATAGGGACCTATTAGTTCAACAACGGTTTCAGACTGGCTAAAGTAGACTCATCTTTTATGGGGTACTGTTTAAAATGTTATAATAAAATACCTCCCCACATTCTTCAACTGAATGAGACAAAATTCAAGTCTTGTATAAAACGCACACTATGCAGTCACGCATATTATAAGTTAGGGGATTACATCGCTGATAAAAATGCCTGGCTCAATGCTGGTCCTGCTCCACAACCACAACTAATTGATTAACACTTAAAAATTCTGTTGGAGCTGCTGAAGATTGTAAGACTATCTTTGCATTGTATAAACTCAATTTCCTTTATATTGTATAATTGCTTAGCACATATGTGAGTTCTATGTATATTATACCCTATGTACCATTTATCGGGTAATGGGTCTTTCATTTATAAAAAAAGGCTGTGAAAACTATATCAAAGTATACAACTATGAAATGGCTACCACCTTCTGTCGAGACAAACAAAGGGGAGGCACTTGTATTTTAGTAAAAAAGGGATTTAATTACAAAGAACTGACATTCATAAAATCCTATGCAACACAGAACACATTTGAAGTCTGTGGCTTAGAGTTGAGTAATAAATTAGTAATTTTAAGTATGTACAGAACGCCTCAGTCTGATCCAAATCAGTTTCTAACAAAATTGGAAACACTTTTACACGATTTGTTTAAGAAATATAAATCTAAAATAAATATAGTTATAGCCGGAGATTTAAATATAAATACCCTCAAAGAAGGCAAAATCACAAATGCGTTACAGGACTTGTGTAAAAATTATAATTTAAAAATTCACATCAATGTCCCTACGCGTAAACTATCTTGTATTGACCACATATTAAGCAACATTGACAATGCAACTGCAGCCGTACTACCTCTGCATCTTTCAGACCATGACACCGCACAAATGTTAAGCTTTCCTAGCAACCATCAACCATTGAAATCACCGGTATACTACATTTATAAAAGAGATTTCAACAGGGACAATATCCGGAAATTCAAAGAATGCTTGCAAAGTCTCTCTTGGTCCGACATCTATGCAAACACCACTGATGCAAATAATGCATTCAATGATTTTCATAAATTGTTCTGCCTATTTTACTATCTGTGTTTTCCTAGGGTAAGAGTCAAGGTCAATAATAATAATACGAACACACGAAAGTGGATAAGCAAAGGTTTAAAACGAAGTTGTAAAACTAAACGTAATCTGCGCTATCAGTATTATAGAAACAAAAACTTAACTAATAAAACTAAATACAAAAATTATTCAAACCTACTGAAAAAATGTATCTATAGTTCCAAAAAGAACGCGAATATAAGCTATATCAATAAGCATGATAACAAATGTAAAGCAACATGGAGCGTCATACAAAACGAAATTAATAATACTAACTCTAAAAACAATATAGAAAGTATAAAGATAAATGATATTATGGTTACAGACCCTGTAGAGATAGCTTCGGTATTTAACGACCATTACGTAAACCTGTCACCTTTTCCTACACAAAACAATGTAGATCCAAACTTTGGGAAAAATAATAGAGTTAACTCAATGTTTCTGAAACCAATGTTGGAAAGTGAGGTGAGCCAGGAAATAATGTCACTACGCAACACCAAAGCGGAAGGCTACGATGAAATTAACACGAAAATCATAAAGGCTTGCTGTAATGAGCTGACTGGGGTTTTAACTCACTTAATTAATATGTCGTTTTTGACCGGAGTTTTTCCCGAAAAATTAAAATTATCAATAGTAAAGCCCTTATTCAAAAAGGGTGATAAACATGATATCAATAATTATCGTCCCATTACTTTAATACCTATTTTATCAAAAATATACGAAAAATGTATGTTTAAAAGACTGATTGACTACTGCAATAAATTTCAAATTATAAGTAGCGAACAGTTTGGCTTTCAAAAAGATAAATCTACTACGTTGGCTATTTATTCTCTTATGAAAATTATACTCACAAGTATTAATAATAACTATCTGACTACAGCTCTATTCTTTGATATGTCTAAAGCCTTCGATCTCGTGTCACACGATATATTGCTTCAAAAGTTGGAAGCAATTGGCATTAGGGGACCTGCACTCCAGTGGATATCATCCTACTTAAGTAATAGGCAGCAATTTGTTATTATCAGTAAAATGAATGAAACCAAAGACATCACATCATACTCATCGGAATGTAGACATAATAAATATGGCGTCCCCCAAGGTAGCGTACTAGGCCCAATATTATTCCTTTTATATATAAATGATATTACAAAAATAACTAATCATAAATGCATTTTATTTGCTGACGATATATCCATAATTGTGACATCTGATAAAAAACAAAATACCGTTATAGATCACCAGACTGACATTAATAATACTATTGACATACTACTACACTGGCTTGACATACACCATTTGAAATTAAATTTGGACAAATCCGTATACATACAATTTAACCAATCTAATAATAATAAAAATAATATCAAACTTAATATAGATAAAATTAAACAAGTACCACATACAAAATTTTTAGGAGTAATAATTGATCAAGATATGAACTGGAAGGAACACGTACATAACGTCAGTGGCAGAATTAATAAATTCGTATACGCCTTGAAGCAAGTAAAAAATGTAACAAACATAAAAACTGCTATTATATCTTACCATGCGTATGTGGAATCATTACTACGCTATGGTCTTATAATATGGGGTAATAGCACTGATATAAATAGAGCGTTCATCGCTCAAAAGAAGTGCATAAGATCAATCTATGGACTTCGGCAGGACGATACATGTCGGCCAATATTTAAAAAACTTGGTTTGTTACCGCTTCCATCTCTCTATATCTACGAAATATGTATGTTTGTGACCAAGAATAAACAATTATTCAAGACAGCAAGCGATGTATATCCTTGGAGCAGACGTGATCCTTATGGGCTGGTGTTAAACGATTTGCCAAAGCTATCCAAATATAATAAAAGCTGTCTAGCAATGTGTGTGCGCACTTATAATAAAATACCAAATAACTTCAAACTATTAAATGTAAGATTATTTAAAAACAAATTATACAAATGGCTAAATGAATGTAGCTTTTATAGTATGAAAGAATTTATGGATAAAAAGTATTGACATTATATTCTAACATTATGTACAAGTTAAATATAATTACCCTGTAATATTAAATTTTTGCATGCTATGTTTAATCTTAGCTAAACATGTTTGTGCCACTCTGACCTATGCTTAACACCAATGTATACCATGTTTTATGCAAATAAATTATTTTATTATTATTATTATTGTCCTGAATGTGCCATGGCGGCTGATAGTATGTCATGCTCACACAAATCTCTCGCTGACGGTGGCGTGTGTGTTGGATCATTTAGCTCCCTTCAAAATGGTTGAGCTGAATGGTGCTGATTTATGCGTCATGTTCGTGAACGGGCGCCGTCAGTTGGGGCTGGTCATCTCTTAGCTGCCTCGGCTTATTTTTAATTATTTTAATTTTGAATTGTTGTTTTGTTCTATTGGCTGTACTCTGTACTCTGGACTCTTTTAACGCGTACGTCTTTTTTTACATGGTTCTCACATATAATTATAAATTCACATTAATGATGTAATTAATATTTAAGTAAAAATATGATTTAAAAGAGTGTCCATGGAGTTTCTTGCCCGTTCTTCTCCATTACCTACGCTTTGGAATGGGCAACTAGCTTCATATTTTCTGACTGACCGACTTTTTGACAATTCAAAAGTGCCTGTAAATGGTTTAATTGAAATAAATGCTTTGAGTTTGAGTTCGCCCTTACTAAATCAAGAGCGAGCGAGGGCGAGGAATTTAAGGTTTCAGTTGTTTTGAGTGGGATGCTAGTAAAGAAATTTACAAATTCTTGAGCCACTTCTTTGTTATCGCAAATGAGATCGCTTGACGTCTGCAGTGTAATCAGAATTATGCTTTTTGTTCCTGTTCGTTTCATTATTTATAATTTTCCAAATCGTCTTTATATTATTG
Organism: Luperina nickerlii; assembly: GCA_963855955.1. NCBI lineage: Eukaryota > Metazoa > Arthropoda > Insecta > Lepidoptera > Noctuidae > Luperina > Luperina nickerlii. The sequence continues at coordinate 22,291,447 of OY979675.1, read as the reverse complement.
TCTGCTGATTTAACCTTGTTGCTAATGTATAAGGCTTTAGCTGCCTTACAAGCGTTCTTAAAAGTTCTAGAGTAAGTAGCAACATACTTATTAAAAGTTTCCGTGTACCGGTATTGGATATTTCAATACTAGTGTTGTGAAATGACAAACATATCTGGGAGCGGGGTATTAACCAATGCCGGGATCCCGGTATTGGAAGTCCCAATACGGAGCTATGCGTGTGCGCCGTACACACGCATAGCTCTGTGAAGCTACGGTTAAGAGCATCAGCAGAGATTAGTTGTTGACGCTTATGTGTGCTTATGCTCCGGTCCGGGCTGACGTTTTGTGTAACTATGTGTGGTACAGAACCTGACGCTGCTGCTGAACAAGATGCGCGACATCGTGAGCGTGCAGACCGAGGCCGAGGTGCTGGAGACGTGCGGGCGCACGCTGGAGTACCTGTGCTCGGAGCAGTGCGGCGTGTACACGCGCTGCAACGTGGCGCGCGCGACCATCACCGACATGTGCGTCAACCGGTACAAGGAGGCCATCGACGAGTACCGCAGTCTGCTCGAGGGGGTGAGTCGCGGGGCGCTCTCTGCTTGTACAGCCGGAATATGACGGCAGTGCGTTTTTATCGGACCTAAGCTTTACCGTTTTTTCTGTGAGGTTTAATGCAGTGTTTATCATTACTACGTATTCTTTTCTATGTATATTTTGCCATGTGATGTGCTTACCTATAACGCGCACAATGTGTGGCACAGGGCGAGACCCCGGACGCGGACGAAGTGTTCAACGTGATCAACTCGCTGCGCAAGGTGTCAATCATGTACATGTGCCACAACCTCAACGACACCAACATCTGGGACTCGCTGTTTGAGGACCTGCCCAAGTGCGTGAAGGAAAACGAGACGCAGATGCCGCCGCAGGTCAGTAATTACACGCCATGCGTCTTAATGACGTAACTTGTACATGATGGCTACTTCTACTCCATAAAAATAATTATTTACGTTGATGTCCACTTTGACAGCCATAGGTAGACGATTTCCATTTCCAAACTTTTTATGTGCTCAAACATAATATTACCAAGTACTACCAATTTTGTAAATAAATAATAAATACTGCCACATTGTACGAGAGGGACACACTACCAATCAGTTTATTGGTATTGCAAAAGAAACTATAAGGCTGACACACGGTGGAGGTCTGCCCGCTCGGGCGGAGCGCCGCCGTGAGGATCGGCAGCGGCGGCGAGCGCGCGGCCGCCCAGCCGTGCTGGGGGGGGGGGGGGGGGCAGGTGACGCGACCGGCAGCGGCGGCGAGCGCGCGGCCGCCCAGCCGTGCTGGGGGGCGGGGGGGGGGGGCAGGTGACGCGACCGGCAGCGGCGGCGAGCGCGCGGCCGCCCAGCCGTGCTGGGGGGCGGGGGGGGGGGGGGCAGGTGACGCGACCGGCAGCGGCGGCGAGCGCGCGGCCGCCCAGCCGTGCTGGGGGGCGGGGGGGGGGGGCAGGTGACGCGACCGGCAGCGGCGGCGAGCGCGCGGCCGCCCAGCCGTGCTGGGGGGCGGGGGGGGGGGGCAGGTGACGCGACCGGCAGCGGCGGCGAGCGCGCGGCCGCCCAGCCGTGCTGGGGGGCGGGGGGGGGGGGGGGCAGGTGACGCGACCGGCAGCGGCGGCGAGCGCGCGGCCGCCCAGCCGTGCTGGGGGGCGGGGGGGGGGGGCAGGTGACGCGACCGGCAGCGGCGGCGAGCGCGCGGCCGCCCAGCCGTGCTGGGGGGCGGGGGGGGGGGGGCAGGTGACGCGACCGGCAGCGGCGGCGAGCGCGCGGCCGCCCAGCCGTGCTGGGGGGCGGGGGGGGGGGGGCAGGTGACGCGACCGGCAGCGGCGGCGAGCGCGCGGCCGCCCAGCCGTGCTGGGGGGCGGGGGGGGGGGCAGGTGACGCGACCGGCAGCGGCGGCGAGCGCGCGGCCGCCCAGCCGTGCTGGGGGGCGGGGGGGGGGGGGGGGGGGGGCAGGTGACGCGACCGGCAGCGGCGGCGAGCGCGCGGCCGCCCAGCCGTGCTGGGGGGCGGGGGGGGGGGGGCAGGTGACGCGACCGGCAGCGGCGGCGAGCGCGCGGCCGCCCAGCCGTGCTGGGGGGCGGGGGGGGGGGGGCAGGTGACGCGACCGGCAGCGGCGGCGAGCGCGCGGCCGCCCAGCCGTGCTGGGGGGCGGGGGGGGGGGGGGGCAGGTGACGCGACCGGCAGCGGCGGCGAGCGCGCGGCCGCCCAGCCGTGCTGGGGGGCGGGGGGGGGGGGGCAGGTGACGCGACCGGCAGCGGCGGCGAGCGCGCGGCCGCCCAGCCGTGCTGGGGGGGGGGGGGGGGGGCAGGTGACGCGACCGGCAGCGGCGGCGAGCGCGCGGCCGCCCAGCCGTGCTGGGGGGGGGGGGGGGGCAGGTGACGCGACCGGCAGCGGCGGCGAGCGCGCGGCCGCCCAGCCGTGCTGGGGGGGGGGGGGGGGGGCAGGTGACGCGACCGGCAGCGGCGGCGAGCGCGCGGCCGCCCAGCCGTGCTGCGGCTCAGTAAGTCTGACCCTCCCTTCCGCTCCACCCAGAGCGGGAGGGGTCATTTGATGATTTCCCATTCTGAAAAAAAAAAGCTGACATACAAAGTTGATACGACAGAGGGGCTTTCCTTTAAACTGCCTATACTAGATACCATTTTCAAGCTCTGTACCAAAAATCAATTAAATAGGAGCAGTAGTTTAGTCACAAATGATTTTTTAAGTTTTTGTTACGTTTGAACACGATGTATATTCCTAACAGCTGATTATCTCATACGCATAGGTCATGCACCTTAAAACGATAATCCGAGTATAAAATACATTGTTGCCGCACAAGTACAACCAAATATTTCACGAAGCAATAAATACACACACACTTGCACTTTCACTATGAGAGTGAGAATCATAGCAAAACCCCCGCGCCTTTTTGCCGCGCGTAAAAGGAATAGAAATAGGTCAGTGTGTTGCTATTGCATCCTAGATCCTTGCGAATTTGCTAAAAAACTTGTTCTTTCAGTGCGCACGCGTCATCCATCTGGGATGTACGTTACGTAACACGGGAGCCCCGCCGCCGTTATGTTTTGTCGAACTCGCTGACAATAATTGTGATTTTGTTTTGTTATTGTGATAGACACTAAATAAGTTTAAGACAGTATTTCTTTTTTTATTGTGACAGGATACGTAACTTGGGATTATTATTATTTAGTGTTAGTGTTTTTTTTTATTGACTGTTTTTATTGTGATAGGATACGTAATTAAACGTTGGTTGTGTGTGTGTGTGTAATAATTAAAGTGTTCAGCAATGCCTCGTGTAACTTACACGGCGTCAGAATACACTTACATGATTTTAATTTACGGTGAATGCCGTGGAAACGCAGCTTTAGCTCTGCGAACATACCGAGAAAGGTATGGTGACCGGCGCAATTGCCCTAGGAACACCGGCACCATACAATTGGCAGTACAAAGATTACGGGAATTAAAGTGCTTAGCGACGGACAGTGATTTAATTAGAAAAATAAATAACAATATTCTCCGTCGGTATAATTTGTGCATTAATAAGAATGGAGGACACATCGAGAATTTAAAAATTTTGTGTTTTTGTGTGTGCGCGTACTTTACAACCTTACCTAACATAAAATCCAGCGCGAGCGGTCAAAACCGGCCCGCACCCCGCGCCACCCACCCGCCCGCCACGAGATCACACACACGCACACGCGCTCCTTTGTTACCTAGGCATCTAAGGTCAGTCAAATTTATTTATAAAGGGTGGTGCGTTTCACTCTGACTTTTAAGCTATTTAGTTTGTTTGAAAAAAAAAAAATCTCATTTTTGGCGCTTTCTATTTTTGTACTGTATCGAATTAATACTATGCACGTATAGTATACGTAGTGTAATTTAATGCCCCTCTGTCATATCAACTCTGTATAAAGTTTGTTTCTACTTAATTTACAATTTGAAATTGTCATCTAAAAGCCGTGAACTCGTGACGTATCGCGCTCTGATTCGCGTTCAATGTCACGTGACCTAGCATAGCATTATTTTGACGCAATTATTTCTCAAAAATACAAATTAATCTAAACTCATATACAAAATTAAATTTGACATTTCGTTACTTTAAAGATAGTAGAAGAATATAGTAACCTTGAACTGCTGCTGCAGCATCACCTTGAATTTACAGGATTCCCAACTGCCTTAACCTACAGCAAAGATATCGTGTTTGGGCTCCTTGGAATAGTCTCAATGAATAGGTTATAGATAGTGACCAGGGGCTGATGATAGATTAGGAAAGAGAAATTAAAGGAGGACAAAATGGTCCCCACGGCCTATAACAACCAAACATTTATGTCATTAGCTATGGACATTTTAATAAAGAGCAATAACTACTATGGCGGTTCTTATCTAATCGTTGTGTGAAAAAAATGATGGCGATATTCCGTGGGACGGACCTAGACGGTAGTTATGGGAATTCTTGAATAGCGAATGGGAATTCTTAAATATTTGCGAATATTCAAACTAAGACCTAGTTTGAATATTCGCAAATGCATGCATTCCGGTGATACAAAATAAAATGGTACCATCGAGCTGGTCAGATGATAGACCTGAACGCTAGATAACGGAACTCCTGAATAACTGCTGGTAAACCCATCGAGTGTCGGCTCATTAGATATGTCTCAACGAGTCCTATTAATTTTTATTAAACGGTTTTATTTACCTAATGACGAGGACCACATAACTGACCTGGACGCTAGATAACGGAACTCTTGCATAGCTACTAGTACACCCCTCGAGTGTGAGCTTATTAGATGTGTTGAGACACATCTAATAAGCTCACACTCGAGGTAGTACTGTTAATTTTACCTGATAACTGACCTGGACTAGAGGTGGGCAAAGTGTATCATTTTTGCGATTGGAACATTTGCATCTCGATCATTCAAATGATCCGAAACACTGATATGTTTCATTTGGCTCATTTGGATCATCGGTTCAAAGGATATAAAATACAGAATCAAAATCTGTGAGAATAAGAGTGATACACATCTCATTTGGTATCTCTTTCTGACTTGTATAGATTGTAATTATGTCGCCCGTTCACTCGCGACTCGCGAGTCTATAGTTAAGTAAGTCCACTGACTTACTTAGACTGAGACTCTTCTCAGTCTTTCTCTCTCGCTCGCATACTGCTCAGTCGCCTCGCGAGTGACCCGTCGCGCGGAATGAGCACAGAGCAAGGTAATGTTTTAGATCCAAATGATGCATTTGAAAGGTTGTTACTGAACCAATCTTTTGAATCACTTCAATGATCCGGATCAGTGAGACGGTTCCGTAAAGAGTTATACACGCCTAACCTGGACGCTAGATAACGGAACTCTTGAATAGCAATTAGTAAACCCCTCGAATATGGGCTCACTAAATGAATCCCAACGAGTCCTGCGGTGCTATTCTGTTAAAATCTCACCGTGAAAACTTAGGTGAAGTGAGCGTGGAGTGAGCTGTCAATAGTGTCAATTCCTAGCGAAAACAAACTCACTTCACCTAAGTTTTCACGGTGAGATAGTTACAGAATCGCACTGCAGTTGTTTAACTTCCACTATTATGTGCCTATGTCTTTGTTTTTTGCGTTGTAGAAAAAAATATATAATTAAGCCAAAATATTTGGACTAGTTTCATTATTATGGGAAAAAGATTAGACATTCAAAGTATACAGATGTGCTCATCAATGCATTTAAAAAATAAAATAAATTAACGTTTGCATAAATAGTGATGTGTAGTGTAGTTTTAGTGGTATTAGCGTGAGAAACATTTTAAATGACCAGTTTAAATAATGAACTGGCTGGATTATTTATTTTTAAATATTCTGTTATATGGAAGGCAACCTCAATAATCGGAGCGCGATGATATGACACAGCCCTCCACCGACACCGACCTCGGTACCGACCCCGGTGCCGACCCCGGTACCGACCCCGTTACGACGACCCCGGTACCGACCCCGTTACGACGACCCCGGTACCGACCCCGGTGCCGACCCCGATACGACCACCCCGATACCGACCCCGGTGCCGACCCCGGTACGACGACCCCGATACGACGACCCCGGTACCGACACATGCACCGCCACCGAAGCGACAACCAAGACAGGACCTAGATGATAAAATTGAAGTAGTGACCAGTCCAGAGATCCAGAACTGGATGACATTAATCGAGCAGTGCCTGGATGAGGTATGTGCTACTGCTTCTGATGGTAAGCTCAACACTGAGCAGAAGCTAAATATAAATAATCTTTGCCGAAAAGTTGGACATGGAGTTTCGCAAATGGCTGTTCAGTACCAGTCTCTAAAGCAAAAAGCCACTCAAACCCATACCACTCTTAAATCCATGACCGAAGCACGAGACCTATCCGACTGTTTAACGGAGATGAACCGAACGATTCAAGAGTCCTGTACGAAGCAGGGTGCGGGCACATCTTTTGCAGATATGGTGAAGAAGGGGTCTAACAGCTTTGTTCGTCCCAATACTTTTAGTTCCGTGGCGATTTATACCTGTGATAATTCAAAGACCAGTGACGAAACCAAGACCATGGTCCGAAAAATCATATGCCCTGGAGAAATTAAGCTGAAAGTACGAGGCGTACGCAAAATAGGAAAAGGAGGATTAATAAAATCAGCACTGAGACCAAAGATGACCAAGATAAGCTCAAACAAACAGTCCAACTCGCTTCATCAGGGTTTACTCAAGAATACAGGTCCATTAATTCGATAGATTATGAGGGCGCCTAAGAGCGCCACATACTATTTAGTTTATATTTTAGACTTAATTTATTGTTTTATTTTATTTTAATATGGATGATAATTACCTATATTATAGATAACACATTTTTAACTCGATCAAAGACATGTGACGTTGAGGACTGCAGACAATATCTTTCTGACTATCAATATTCGCTAACCGTACTAACCCAAAACATTCGTAGTATTCATAAGAACATACACAGCTTTAATATTTTTCTTCATAGACTTAACTTTGATTGTGATATAATGGTACTTACCGAGTGCTGGCTTTCTAATCGCCACGATAACCTACCAATAATACCGGGGTACAACTTATTACATACCACAAAAACCACAATCAATGATGGTGTGGTGGTCTATGCTAAGGAATCTTTAAAGGTCACAGTCGAGGAACATACTCTATAAGACTGTATGAGTAATGGTTTAGTCATCAAAGTTGGTACAACCACAGCGATAATCGCTATGTATAGATCCCCATCCTCTAGAAACTTAGATCCTTTTAGCAATTCCTTAAACCAGGTTTTTCAAGCACTAAATTTAAGAATGTTATACTAACAGGTGATTTAAATATAAATATTCGCCCCGAAAACTGCCATGCAGGGACCCAATATTACCTTAATATCTGCTTATACCATGGTTTTCTCCTCGCTCACACATTGCCTACTCATCAGAGCGGTTCCTGCCTCGATCATATGATGATCAAAACCAGTCTATCACATATCAAGCTTGTCACTAATGCAACAATTACTGACCATCACGCAGTCTTACTCAACGTAAATTTAACGCTGCCTAAGCTAAATCGTCCTCAGACTATTAGCAAATTAAGTACAAACTCGAATATGATTTGTGCAACATTGACTTTAGCCTAGTTTACAATACTGCTGACGCCAATCTGGCTTTATCGTGCTTAAGAAAACATGCTCAACAAGCAATATTACGTAACACGACAGTTTCTGCAGTAAATAAGAAATTTTATAATATTAAACCATTGATTACTCCAGTATTTTGGTCCAGTATGTTGTCAGGTCCTGGTGTATAAAAAACAGATAAACTATATCAGAAAACTAAAACACACCCTGATAATGTAATAATTCAAACCACTTATAAAAGATTCAGGAATTTCTGCAACAATCTCCTAAAGAATAAAAAAAATAATTACGATAAAACTAAATTAAATAAAGCAGGTAAAAATACCAAGCAACTTTGGAAACATAAAACGTCACTAATATGTCTAAACAGCGTGAATCAAATTCGAGTTTATTGCTGGCCAATCCTTCACCACTCTTATCAGCTAACAATGTAAATAACTTTTTGTAAATGTTGGTAAAACTCTTGCCGATCAGATTCCGAAATATTGCGACCAAACATCTTTCCAAAAATCTAGCAATAGCTGTAACCCGAAATCTTTTGCTATGTTGGATACCGATGAAGATGTCGCAGCTGTTATTCACGAGCATCTTGTGTGTTGAGGTGGTCGGGTCTTCTTCATATAAACAAGAGTTACAGGAATACAAGTACTTTAATCTTCTTTCTGCTTTTTTATTATAGTAAGTAATTTCTAGGGATGCATCCGATACCGATATATCGGCGATACTTCAGGTTTGCCGATATATCGGTATCGGCGATATTTTTATGGCCGATTCAACGATACTTTTCAAATTTCGCGCTTTAAAAATGTAATGTAAACGCGCGTGTTGTCCCGTCTATTTCGTTGCAAACGAGGCACGAACTAACTATGCTCGGGGAAACCCCGCGCTTTATTCAGTGTTTTGTTTCGCCCGCCCGCTTTGGCCTCGCACTCGCACATCTATCCCATTTCGTTAGGTTGAATGTTGTTGCGCGTAGTATTTTTCCATGCAAATAAGATTAAGGTGAATGGGTAGTGGTAGACCGCGAAATTCAAATTTTCTTACGTTTTTTGCAATTTGCAGGTCAGTGTCAGATTGTATCTTGATCAAAATATGATACGCGACAATAACAGGTACATATTTAAGGAATTATAATCATTAGAATCATTAATATATCTTTCTAAGTTAGATTTCTACCACCAACTACCAATCTCTTATGGATAAGTGTTAGTGGTAGAAATCTAACTTAGAAAGATGGATTATTGATTCTAATGATTATACTTCTCTAAATATGTACCTGCTATTGTCGCGAATCATATTTTGATCATATACTGGCAACACTGGTAGCCGGTCGTCAAAAAAACGGTCTCTAGGTTAATTATTTTAATAAATTACTAAAAGTGTTATAAATGTGTTAAATTAGTGTAATATAGTTGAACCTAGATATTAAGTATAATATACAGTGATTATAAAGTGTTTTTTGTCGCGAAAACTTCGTACAAAAGGAATTTAAAACCGGCTGTCAACTCATCGCACCAACGGTGACGGATTTCAAAATATCATCGATCCCGGGGAGTATCTTGTTTTATTTAAGTGCTTGTAGTTTATATTTACAGACCACGGAACATTACAAAATACTGCTCAGGTCTCTGAGCTACGTCCATCACACACTGGCACGGTTTATGTCTCCTTTTGCTTGACAACTAGTGGAAGCAAAATCGATGACGAAAACATTCGCCCAGACAATAAACACTACATAATTTACTATACAAAAATAAGCTCATTACGAGCTCTTACTATTATAAATATCTCATACTAAATTATAGCCTGTAATGTGTCTCAAACTCTTAACCTGTAGTCAAGTTATATTGTAATATCTAGTTTAAAGATAATAACAAGAAAGCAGTGTTTTCTATAGTATTTCTCTTCAGTTTATCTTTCCAATCTAATTCTAATTAACTTACTTAATCTAAATGTAATACTTAGCTATTTCTCAGCAAATTACTTTTTTCCTAACTACCTCCTACTTATCCACATAATAGAACATCTTTTCTTGCACTGTCATTTAGCTGCATAATTTCACACATTCCAGGTGAGTGACAATTATTCAAAATGATGACCCGCAGAGCTACAATCAAGGAGATGGAAGCAAAACTAAAAGCTACATTAAAGGAGCTTGAAGCTTCTGAAGCTGAACGCAAACAACTGCTCCAAGAACGGGAAGACAGCGAAGTGGAAGTGGAGAACATGAATGCAAAAAACACCTTCCTCAAAAATGAGCTGGCTGAACTACACATACAACACATGGACTTAACCGACCAGCATAGTCAACTACAACATCAAATATCAACGTTTCAAGAGTGTAGTGACACCCACGAACTGGCTTTGAACCATATTTCAGAACTTAAACAGCAATTATGTGATGCCCATAAGGCGCTATCTCTCTCAGAGTCTGTCAAGGTCAGTGAACAGGTTGCTAACACCGATAACCTATTTTATCAACTGGTAGGTAGTAAGACAAAATCAATGGGTCAGCCAGCTGTAACAATAGATTTGACTGGTGATGATACCATACCATTGTGTCCAATTGTAATGAGTCACAATAAATTAAAAAAATATATTAAAATTAAGAAACTAATTAAACGGTCACAGAGAGCAATTAAAAAACAAAAACTTTTAAAATTAAATATTTCCCTTAGAAAGGAACGTGTTATCCTTTCTAAAAGTTTAAATAGTTGTACTGTTGAGTTAGATGAATGTAGGGAAAAGTATGACATTGATACAAAGCTCCTATATAATGATATACTACACAAGGAGCAATTGCTGAAGGATATTTTTAAGAAATATGAGACTTCACAACAACAACTAAGTGAGCGATTGTTTGAGGCTGGGGAACTACTGGAATTGGTGAAGTGCAATGCTGAGAGTTATGAGTCTCTGACTAATAATCTCTTATGCAGCTGTGCCAGCCAACCACCACCTCCTCAGCCTCAGAGTGACTTGTCTCCACCGGTGTTGTCTCTTCCAGCAGAGTCCTGTTTTAGTACACAGAATAATAAATCAATTTTTTTTAGTGACGAATTAGGTTCAGGCTTTGGAAATATATTACTCAATTACCTTAGCCATGGTTTTACCAATCATAGTTATCATAATATAAGTTTTAAACAAATGATTAAAAGAATTGCAAACACAAACCTAGACAATTATTCTACAATGGTTTTGCTACTAGGTAAAAGTACTGGTATTACCAAAAAGGACATAGTGGATGGTGTGAACACCTTATTAAAGTTAAACATAGGTAAGCTAATGTTGTGTGCTTTACCTTACTCTGATACTCTATCAGAAGATGAAAATAAATATATATATAAATTGAATAAAACTATTCACATGCTGACAAGTTATCATAGTGACAAATTATTGTTTTTTGACACTAATAAGTTTGTTAGTGGTTTTAAATTAACTCAGAGAACTTTATCTCTGTCTTGGAAATGTAGACATATGATTGCTATGTTGATAGCATATAATATTAATGGGGTTATAGCTAATATAACAAATTGTAGTATTAGGGACGAGTCTGTGTTGTCTAGTTATACTAACAACATAGTGATAAATAATTATGAATCATCATGTTGTACGAAGGAGGGTCCACCTATAATACCAACATCATTGGAGGCCACTACCAGTCAGATAGGGTATTCTCTTCCTGCTGGAACTCATACGGGCTCACTAGACACTTCAGTCGTAGTTGTGGAGGTCACTCCGGATAACTCTTTAAACTAGTTAGTAAGACAACAGAAGTTACCCCTTCAAATAACCAATTACTATTAGAGAATAATAAAAAGGTATCTTCTGGCAATATTACTCAGAATAATAAAAAACTAAAGGGAGGGCAACATATTTTAAAATTATTTAACCAAAATATCCAAGGTTGCTCTTCTAAATTACTGGAAATAGAATTGTTTTTAGAAAATACCAAGTTTGATGTCATTTGTTTAACAGAACATTGGTTAAAAGCCCATCAAGTAATGTCAATTAATTATGAAAATTATTGTGTAGTTAGCCATTTCAGCCGAACACGTATGATACATGGCGGATCATTAATATTAGTTAAAAATTCAATTAAAGCAAAGGAACGAAAAGACATCACCGGGCTGTCTGTTGAACACACTATTGAATTGTCCTGTGTTGAGCTCGATAAGCATGTAGTAGTATGCGTATACAGACCTCCAAGTTACCAGAATCTAGCTTTGTTTGATTCTGTAATGGAAGATGTGCTAAAGAAACTTTCTGCTAGTAGTAAGTCAATAATAATATGTGGCGATTTTAATATTAATTTATTAGAAAATAGCACGAATACTATCAGATTACTAAGTCTTTTTGGGTCATTTGATTTGTCAAATGTTTTTATTGAACCCACTCGAGTAACAGCTTCCACTGCCACTTGTATAGATAATATTTTCTGTAACTGTGATTATTTACACAAACAAATTGTAAATAAGTTGCCATCTGATCACAGTGGACAAACAATAACATTTTGCTCCCACATGCCTTTACAAAAATTCTTAATAAGGTTTAGGCCAATTACATGTAAAAATTTAGAAAAATTAAATAATTCTTTGGCCAGTAAATTATGTGTTCAGACTTTTAATAATTTATGTGACCCAAATGAGTTCTACGCCGACTTCTTTTCACTATTAAACACGCAATTTAATGACGCTTTCCCACTAAAGACTAAAAGTATTTACGCAAAGTTTTTATTTAGTGATTGGGCGACTCCAGGTATTCGTAAAAGCAGGGAAAACCTTTTTGAACTTTATGGCCTGAAGCAACATATGAATAACACAAGCTTTCATCAGTATGTTGCAACATATTCTAAGACTTTCAAAAGAGTATGCAAAACAGCTAAAGCTCTTTATATTAGCAATAAAATAAAATCAGCCGATGATAAAATAAAAACTACCTGGCAAATAATAAACAATGAAACAGGTAGGAAAAAACAGCGTAATACTGAATTTAATTTAGAGACTGCTCGTGGCCCCATCAATTCAGATATAGAAATTGCTCAGGAATTTGAAAATTTTTTTGCTAATATTCCCATTAAAACTACTGAAGCTTTAAATTCCTCACCCGCGCTTTCTGCTGACTTACTTAGAAAGAATGTTGAGGCATGCCCTTCGGAATTTGGGTTTCAACATACAAACCCCCAGGCTGTTATAAAAGCTTTTAAAGATCTTAAAATTAAATCAACAGAAGATCTCTGGGGAATGTCTGTAAAAGTTTGTAGATCTATCATCGAAACGATTGCGCCCTATTTAGCTTTCATATTTAACATCAGTGTAGACCAAGGAGTCTTTCCAGATCTCATGAAACACAGTAAAGTAGTTCCTTTGTTCAAATCCGGTGATAGTAAAGACCCCAACAATTTTAGGCCTGTCTCGATTCTGCCGGTTCTCAGTAAGGTGTTTGAAAAGTTGATGCTCAATCAAATGTTACGCCATTTTAATAAAAATTCCATCTTTCATGAACACCAGTACGGTTTCACCAAAGGGCGTTGTACCACTGACGCCGGTGTCAACCTAATAAAGAACATTTTTAACGCCTGGGAAGAAGCACAAGATGCCATTGGAATCTTTTGCGACCTCTCTAAGGCGTTCGATTGCGTAAATCATGAGACACTTCTGCTGAAACTTGAGCATTATGGGATTAGGAATTTAGCTCTTGATTTACTGAAGTCATACCTAAAAGATAGAAAGCTTAAAGTTCAAGTAAACGGCGTAAACTCATTAGGGTCTGAAATAGCAATGGGCGTTCCTCAAGGTTCGATATTGGGTCCATTCCTCTTTTTAGTTTACATTAATGATTTACCCCAATTACTTCAAAATCAACCGAAGATGGTGTTATTTGCAGATGACACCTCATTGATCTTTAAGATAGACAGACGGGCACAAAATCTTGACGACGTGAATAACTCTATTCTTCAGGTCCAAGATTGGTTTACGGTAAATAATTTGGTACTAAATGAAAAGAAAACCAAATGCATTAGATTTAAATTACCTAATGTTAGAAGTAGTGAATGTGACATCATATTGAATGGAGAAAAACTGGAATTTGTTGATCAAACTGTTTTTCTGGGAATCACGGTAGACGACAAATTGCAATGGGGACCTCACATAACATCTCTTGTGGGGCGGCTTAGCTCGGCCGCTTATGCTGTTAGAAAGATAAGACAGTTAACTGATGTAGAAACCGCACGTTTAGTCTATTTCAGCTACTTTCACAGCATTATGTCGTACGGCATTTTACTATGGGGTCGAGCTGCTGACATTGAATCCATCTTTATTTTGCAAAAAAGAGCTGTCAGAGCCATTTATAATCTACGTCGCCGCGAATCTCTCAGGGAACTTTTTAAAAGGATTAATATTATGACGGTACCTTGCCAATTTATTTATGAAAATATTATGTATGTAAGAAAAAATCTACATCTTTTTAATAAAATAAGCGATAGACATAATTTTAATACTAGAAATAAAGATAAAATACATCAACCATTTTTCAGATTAGCCAAGGTACACACATCTTTTATGGGGTACTGTGTTAAATGTTACAATAAAATACCTTGTGATATATTGCAATTAAATGAAAGAAAATTTAAAACTCACATTAAACGTACACTTTGTAAACAAGCATACTATAAATTAGAAGATTATATCCAAGATAAGAACGCTTGGAAACATGCTGGTCCTGCTCCATAGGACAATCTAGAGTCTAGACAAAATCAAACTGGTTGCTAATTTAATTGTAAAATATATTCTTTTTTTGATATTGATTTACATTCTGTAATAACTTTAACTTACACCCTGACTTATTACTTGTAATTTTTATTTTATTTTATTTAAATGAAAATCGTTTACTTTTACCATGTTTGTAAATATGTGAGCACCATGCATCTATGAGATAATTAATTTATATGTCATGGTTTCATTTTTAATTCTTTTACCTATTGTGGTATAGTAATTTTATTTTAGGTGCATCGTCTTCACATATTATTATGATATAATTAATGTATACAAAATATTGTAAAACATTTTAAAAGAGTAACGGTGGAGTTTCTTGCCCATTCTTCTCCATACGAAAACTACCCTTTGGAATGGGCGACTAGAATCAATTCTATTTGTTGTAATTTTTGACGTTCAAAAGTGCCTTTAATGTGCCTATTTGAAATAAATGCTTTGACTTTGACTTTGACTTTGACTTTGATCAAGATACAACCTGACACTGACCTGCAAATTGCAAAAAACGTAAGAAAATTTGAATTTCGCGGTCTCAACTACCCATTCACCTTAAAAATTACATATCGTAATTGTACGTGTATTGTATGTCATTTATAACTAGTCGTTTGAGTCAAATAAAATAAATAGTAGTCATATCAACTTCAAAATACAAAAGTGCTATATGGAATCACTTTGAAATTTCGACAATTGATAATTCCATAAAATCTTATTAATGTTAATTTGGATTACTAAAACTATTAATTAGGTAATTGTGTTTTATTTAATCTACCTTCCTTTTTGAATTCAGTAAGCGTATCGGTATCGGTATCGCCGATATTTTTATAAGGGTATCGGTATCGGTATCGTATCGGCAAAAAGGCGTATCGTGGCATCCCTAGACTAATTTCTTAGTAGGTAAGTGAGTGTATTAAATCGACGTGGTCTCGCGTCGGTGCTCGTAGCCACGGTAATAATATGCATACAGTACGTCGTCTTCATACAAACGGACGAAACGCAGCTATACCTACGCGCTTCGATCTCCGTGTGCGCTCAGGCGGCTCGGAGTCGCGACTGTGCCGCAGTGATGAACGGACGACGGTGTGTTGTTTTTTAACAATAACCGCGCGATTTTTTCACTAAAAATAAGTTCAAGTACATATTTAATATGACGAGTAGGCTATATTGTGCTGTTTTTGGTTGCATGAATTCGTCAATAACGCATCCAGAGATAACTTTTTTTAGATTACCTGGAAACTCTGAAAGGTAAGACTATAAAATAATTTTACTTGTAGGTAGGTACATAATGTGTGTCTTTTTAATGGATAAGTATTTCATTTTATCTCCCGAAAAAAAGATGTCTGGATTAATAAATGAAGTGAATAGAGTAAAGGAAAGTGATAAACACGAGTGAGGTAGGTAGTTATAGGCGGTTCATGAATCATTAAACGGTAGGTACGCTGGTGTTAAAACCTCGGGGCATGTGTGTTTTGTTAGTTTGTATAATTCCAAGTAAAGACGTGGTTTTTATTATTAATAATAGTTGTTTATTGTACTGTGTGTATGAATAATACTAGAAAAAAATTGGTTGTCTGTAAAGTCTATTTACGGACGATAGTTTAACGTGACAACATCATAACAAAACATTAATGAAATGATTGCATACTTTTATGAATAAAATTTAATTATTTTTATTGAATTATTAATATTTTGTATGAATGAAGGAGAAGGAGGAAAGAAGGAGGAAAGAAAGGAGGAAGGAGTGAAATGAAATCTACAATTTAATTGATAAATTTGCTTTTATTTGCACTCATTAATTTAAATATGTTTATTACTTCAATGAACAGATAATTTTAATTATAATTTTTATATTATACATGTTTGCTATTTAACTTCTTCCAATCTGTGTTATTCTGTTAAGGATAGGACGATGATAGGAAAGATTAAAAAAACATTAATATACAAATTTTGAATTTTATTTGTAGTTCTTGAACGTTTGATTTAACTATAATAATAATAATAATTTAACATAATTTGTTTAAAAATACACATGAACAAGTTTTCATAGAAATAAACTGTAATCAGATTAATGTTAAATAAATGGTTAATTCGAAATGACGAATTATTTTATTATTTATGTACACACAGTAAAATACAATAACAAAACTAAATGGAAACAAAAAGTAGGCAAATGTAATTAAAATGCTGGAGGCGGGCAGCCCTATCGCATGTTTACGTACCGCGCGGCTGTAGGCATTTAATTCAAGGTTACGGCCGAGATACAATACTGTATGTCTTTATACTGTGTCGTAGCGGTGTGTCGGCGCGGCCGCCGCTCGCTCCTCTCCCGCGCCCCTCTGCTCCCCTCTGCCTGCGCGCTGGTATGTTCCGTTTCACGGCGTGTTCAAAGATGAAATAACCCGAATCATTTCTGGGCTAGAAGACGACTGTGTATTTGGATGGGATAACATATAAGCAATAAGATCCTTAAACTCTTTAAGCACATTTTGATACCTCCCTTAACGCATATATTTCGAATCTGTCTTTCCGAAGGAATTTTCCCTAGTTGTCTAAAAAAAGCAGTTGTAATCCTTATCTTTAGATCTGAAGGAAGGGCGTAGTTAATAATTATAGGCCAATATCCTTACTCCTCTCAGTTTCAAAAATTCTAGAGAAAATTATAAACAGTAGTCTAGTTACCTAATTACCTAGAAAAAAACAACATTTTATAGAAGAACTCGGCAAAGGAAACCAGACCTTGGGAGTCTTTCTCGGTTTAGACAAGGCCTTCGACACGGTGTCTATTTCTGTTCTTCTGAACAAATTAGAGATCATAGGAATAAGGCGAACGCCGCTGAAACTTTTGTGTTAGAATATAATAATATTACGAGCAATGAGCAGAAAAATACTGGTTTTGGTATTCCTCAGGGAAGTATTCTGAGGCCCACCCTCTTCCTTATTTATATTAACGAAATGTATAATCTAAATATTAAAGACGGCAAAATAATATCATATGCCGACGACACGGCATTAATATTTAGCGCTAAAACCAGTAGCGAACTGTTCGAAATAGCTCAACCATTTTAATACTGTGACTAATTGGCTTCATAGCAATTTACTGAAATTAAATGTCGACAAAACAAAATATATTCATTTCTCCATGCGCAAGCCTCAACTTTACATTACCAACCCTTATCTATATGCACATCAATGTGGAAACCGTACAATCACCATGTGTGTCCTTTTATCCACAAAACGAGCAACATAAAATACCTGGGGGTAATAATGGACGACACACTCTTTTGAAAAAACATATTGAAAGCCTAGTTAAAAGGGTGCGCATATATGTTTTAAAAAAATTGCGAACCTTAGCAGATTCAAAATAAATCACACAAGTTTATTTGGCCCTATGTCAATTTATAATTCAATACTGTATCACTTCTTGCGGTGGCGCACCAAAAACTAATTTGCTTCCTCTTGAAAGAGCTCAGAGAGCAATTTTAACGGTAGCAAACTTCTATCCTTTCTTTTTTCCCACAGATCTGCTATATAAATCCTGCAATGTACTAACTGTTCGCCAGCTTTTCATTATGTACTTGGTATTAAAACAGCACACCATGCTTGCCTACAATGCCGACAACACTAACAATAGACGGAATGATTTAGTATGCATATCTAATGCTACCTCAAAACATGTCTTTGTAGAAAGATTTTTAACTTTCTGAGGCCCTTTCCTGTACAATAGTTTAAATAGAAAACTAAGTATCTATAAACCAAATTACTATAGCTGTAAAGAAGTTATACTTAAATATTTATTAACCATCGACTATGCACAGACAGAAGACCTTACTTATTGTCTGCAAATAGAACTGCTAACATGCTATTTTACTTTTATTATCCTATGTTTTAATTTAGCTTTTACGTTAAATTGATTGTTAATTTATTACATTAAGTATTATGCACTTTCTAGCCTGAAGCACAAGTTCAACCTAGTTCAGGCAAATTAGCAACTGTGCGCTATTTTATTTTAATTGTTAAGCTTTTCATTGTAAATGTATCCCCTTTTTTTATAAATAAACGATTATTATATTTTAATATATTATTATCCAGAGAGAAAACAGAGGAATACGTTAGTGGAATGAACGCCAACGACCTAACTAGCTTCACTGTGGTAAAAATACGTAGGTACAGCCGCGCAGATTTTGGTGAGACACGTGTCGATCGAAGCATGTTTACTAGTAATATACCCAACATTATATAGTTTAAAAGGCAAGAAATAAAAGTTAAATTAAAATGCCCCGACTCAAACAAAAACCTAAACTAAAATAATCATAATTATTTAATGGCCTTTTAAGTTTAATATAAGTTGTAGGAAATATTTTGATCCAAGCGTCCTCGCGTCGGCGGACGGCTACCGTTTTCTGCAACCGCTGTCGTCGTTGGGAGAACGGTTGCGTTTCTTCTGTCAAAAATGACTGACGAAAGTCAAGTCAAGTCCGCTTTTGTACCTTTTTGTGCGAAAAGTTTAAATAAATAAAAATTCGACAACGACCCACCACTAGTCTAGAATGAGCTTTGTAATATAATTTTTTGTCACCGTATTAGATTTAGTAAAGAATAATATTCTCGATATCAGCATCCTCGAGAACCATGGAAACCGTACCCATGGCGATTAATTAACTAAGCCCCTAAAATTGCAAAATTGATCGTAAATGGCCTGAGTCAAAGTCAAAACATTTATTTCAAATAGGCACATAAAAGGCACTTTTGAACGTCAGAAATGATAAATAGAATTGATTCTAGTCGCCCTGAAATGTTGGGGGTTCAAGGGTCGTAGAATCAGACAACCAGCTTGATAGAATGTACTTTAATGAATATATCTCGTGAATTTATGTTCAATGCGCATTGATGTAAACTGCTTACTTAGCTTAAAATGATATTTATATTCTAAAGGAGTGTACTTACTACGTTATGCACTATTAGGGATCATACATACACTTCAACCCAGTCGAGTGCAGTTTTGGATAAATGCTGAGAACTCTGATCTTAGCCTTCGTTCCTTTGTTCTCCCTCCTTTTCTCTACATTAACCAGTCACGCTCGGCCCCGCGCAGGCGCTGGTGTACGTGGTGCGCGCGTGCTTCTACTCGCTGCTGTGGTCGCTGCACGGCGTGGAGGCGCGCGCGGGCGCAGCGGGCGCGGCGGCGCTGCGCGAGCGTCTGCGCGCCTACGCCGCGCACTGCCAGGGCATCGTGGCGCGCGGGGTCACGCCCGAGCTCAAGGAGGAGGTAAGGGGGCGGGCGCGCCGGGGGGGGCGCGCCGGGGGGGGGGCGCGCCGGGGGGGGCGCGCCGGGGGGCGGGCGCGGCGGCGCTGCGCGAGCGTCTGCGCGCCTACGCCGCGCACTGCCAGGGCATCGTGGCGCGCGGGGTCACGCCCGAGCTCAAGGAGGAGGTAAGGGGGCGGGCGCGCCGGGGGGGGCGCGCCGGGGGGGGGCGCGCCGGGGGGGGCGCGCCGGGGGGCGGGCGCGGCGGCGCTGCGCGAGCGTCTGCGCGCCTACGCCGCGCACTGCCAGGGCATCGTGGCGCGCGGGGTCACGCCCGAGCTCAAGGAGGAGGTAAGGGGGCGGGCGCGCCGGGGGGGGCGCGCCGGGGGGGGGCGCGCCGGGGGGGGCGCGCCGGGGGGCGGGCGCGGCGGCGCTGCGCGAGCGTCTGCGCGCCTACGCCGCGCACTGCCAGGGCATCGTGGCGCGCGGGGTCACGCCCGAGCTCAAGGAGGAGGTAAGGGGGCGGGCGCGCCGGGGGGGGCGCGCCGGGGGGGGGCGCGCCGGGGGGGGCGCGCCGGGGGGCGGGCGCGGCGGCGCTGCGCGAGCGTCTGCGCGCCTACGCCGCGCACTGCCAGGGCATCGTGGCGCGCGGGGTCACGCCCGAGCTCAAGGAGGAGGTAAGGGGGCGGGCGCGCCGGGGGGGGCGCGCCGGGGGGGGGGCGCGCCGGGGGGGGCGCGCCGGGGGGCGGGCGCGGCGGCGCTGCGCGAGCGTCTGCGCGCCTACGCCGCGCACTGCCAGGGCATCGTGGCGCGCGGGGTCACGCCCGAGCTCAAGGAGGAGGTAAGGGGGCGGGCGCGCCGGGGGGGGCGCGCCGGGGGGGGGCGCGCCGGGGGGGGCGCGCCGGGGGGCGGGCGCGGCGGCGCTGCGCGAGCGTCTGCGCGCCTACGCCGCGCACTGCCAGGGCATCGTGGCGCGCGGGGTCACGCCCGAGCTCA
This sequence comes from Luperina nickerlii, assembly GCA_963855955.1. Classification (NCBI taxonomy): domain Eukaryota; kingdom Metazoa; phylum Arthropoda; class Insecta; order Lepidoptera; family Noctuidae; genus Luperina; species Luperina nickerlii. The sequence continues at coordinate 22,270,765 of OY979675.1, read as the reverse complement.
AGGAGGAGGTAAGGGGGCGGGCGCGCCGGGGGGGGCGCGCCGGGGGGGGCGCGCCGGGGGGCGGGCGCGGCGGCGCTGCGCGAGCGTCTGCGCGCCTACGCCGCGCACTGCCAGGGCATCGTGGCGCGCGGGGTCACGCCCGAGCTCAAGGAGGAGGTATGCGCGCCCGCACTGTGTCGCCGCAAGCGCGATCGGCGACCTAACTCATGGCTGACAGTGCAAGGGACCTGTTTCCGAGCTGTTTTTCTCATGTTTTAGTTCTTAGTTCAAAAGATTGTCGCATCCGCAACTGCCACCTGGTCCCAATATGGGAGGGCGTTACTTAACGGTAAAAAAGTGATGCTAAATGCTCGGGCTTTAATCACTTGCAGGCCTACACGTCGCTGTGCGACCTGCTGATCCTGTTCGCCGAGCACCTGTGCACGCTGCACCACCCGGGCGAGCCCGACATGCGCCAGCTGGTGTTCGAGCCCGACGCCGCGCTCTGCGACATGCTCAACGCCTTCATCCAGGAGTTCGTCTTCGTGCATCACAACTACGGTAAGCTCACCGGCCCGTCACGCGTGCTACTTTGAACTCACGACTTGTATACACAGTAACATTTAGATATCTGGAGAAACTTCACAGACTTGATGAGCATCGACATCTAATCATGAGAGACAACAAATATCAATCATCATCTGCCTGCCTGTTCCCGACTATGTTAGGGTCGACTTCCAGTCTGCAGCTGAATACCCGTATTTTACATTGAGCGACTGCCACCTGACCTTCACAACCCAGTTACTGGGTAATACGATACCCCTAATACAAAAAAGTATCAATAAAATAATAAATATTATAATTTTCGTGTCTGTCCACATTGTTCGCCTTTACTAGGTGACGGATTTTTCTCTAAACATGTTTGGAAATTCGAGAATTATTTTGAAAACCTTTTTCGAGATGAATAGAAAATGCTGTTCTGGTCTAAAGGATGGAAGTTTAGCAGCTAATAAAGTTGAACATCGTGAACTCCGTGATATAATATAACTACGAAATAGATTGTCCCTGTTATTTTATTTGTAATTATTTAAAGCTCATCCACAAAACATTAGTTGAAATAAGAAACTGATAATAACAACATTGGAGTTTTAAATAATACTGTTGAAGTTAGCTTTATTTTATACTGTAACAAGTATGTCATGAGTCCTCGCAACTTGTTCCGCTGGGAGGCGTTATTTTTTGTGACTAATTAATTTTAAGACCACTCAAATGATCATGCCTTTTTTTGGCTATTTCCACACGTTGGCAATGTCGGTTTAAACCGAGTGAATTCTATCGGCACGTGTGAAAGCTTCCACACTGATCCACTGCTGTGGCGCGTCGCCGGCAGTTAGCGAGCGTTGCGCGTGCCAGCTGGATGTTCACTTGTTGAATGCCTCTCGGAGGGTGGTACACGTAGTAGCGGAACGTTTCTTCAGGCTGAGAACATTACATTATAACTTGTGTGAACTTTACAAGGCTATGTTACAAATATTCTATTTGTATGCATTAGTTTATTCATCCGAATTTCGAACTGAGGGATGAGGTGAATAAAATGAATATGAAACGATTGACAATAGTCAATGAGTTTACAGCCAGACGTGGTAGTGTGATAGTAACACTAGTCGTGGACGGGTGGATGTTGACGTGAGGCTCGTGCACATTTTGGGGTGTTTTTCTAAATTGGGTTTGTGCATTAATTTGTACACTAGTTTTACGGTGTGGTGCACTTTTCGGGTATCAGGTTAAATGAAAGTTTGTATTGGGACGAGCCTTGTGAATTGCTATCTAAATATTATAAAACGTAAGTTTTCTTAAATAAAACAAATGACTTAAAATGTGTCATATTACAAAGCAATTGATGTAGCTCGTGAATATATGATCTGCATGCAACACGGTAGGTACATAAATGAATGCCACCGTGTTGCAGCAGACTGCTCACTTGTACTGTTCGTGAAGGAGAGAAAAAATATGCATTATTAACGTAACGTCCACGAGTCGGTCGTAACAGAAGCGACGGTGCCGCGTCCGCGTAGCGCACAGTGCCGGGTATGTCGCCACTGCCGCTGTGACGTCACGCGACCCGGCGCGAGTGGCGCTGTGAGGGCGATGCGATAACGGTGTGGTGTATTGTGTTGCATGTGTCGCGGTGTGCGCGGCGGGCCGTCTGTCCGAACTATCCGACGCCGGTAAGCCAGTTGTCCGCACTCGTTTCGCACTAGTTGACACCGTCGGCGTATTTTACCTTAGTAATGGCGCGAGCCCGGCCGGCCCGCGACACGCGCGCGGGCCGGCGGGCGGGAGTCGCCGCCGCGCTACAATAATGCATATTTTTGTCTCGACGCGACGGGCGGACGTCTCACGCGTTTCGTGCACTCGCTGTGTGTATCACTTAACATTACTAAGGGAAAATTGTCGCGCCCGCTTCGTACACGCAATCCGACACCGACGGCGAATACACGTACCTTGTAGGCGGGTCAACACAGGTGATACATTCATGGAACCTGCACTGTCATACTGTCACTGTCACTGCAAAACTGATAGTGCTGGAAAACGTCAGAATCATGTTGTACAATGATGTCGGTATTCGCTCGCGGTATCGAACTGCGGTATAATTCTATTAACACACTTGACGAGTTTTGTGATTTGAGCATGTTTTGTGCAGTGTATTATTATTTTGCATTCCATATAATTTGATAGTGATGAAATACAAAGTTATGAGAAAAGCATTAACAAAATGAAGCGAGATGCAGCTTGTACTAAACTGCGGTCTGTGGGACTTTGTGCAACTAATCGTGAAGAGGAAAGGATCATGTAATCCAGCTTATTTTGTTTCCTATACGTAGCCCGTAGTGCAGGGATGGCGAACCTCTATACATCTACGTGCCATTTTTTCCAAATAAATGTTAAATGGGGCCATAACGTGCTAACAAACAATCTTGGCTTAGTGAATGCTGGAAAAAACGATATACTTTTGTATTATTATTACTATTTTTAATCTCTTTTGGACTTTTCCTTGGGACTCTGGGGTTCAAAAGGGCTTTGGAAGGTGTACGGGGACCGAAACCAAATCGCAGAGGCCCGGACGTTTTTAGACACCAACTGACGATTGTTCGCACTATGTAAGTGCACCTAAGGACAACCCCTGGTTGGTGTAGGACTAATGTGAATATTAACAATTTTATATTTATTTCAATGAAATGACAAATTAGTGCGACTTCTGCTGTTGCAAACTAGGCACTTATATGACTTGTGTACAGCCAAATTTCTGAAATTATGTCGTGCCTAAATTATTTTGTTACGTGCCACCAAGGGCACGCGTGCCATTGGTTCGCCATCCCTGCCGTAGTGCCTGCATGGTTCATAGTTAATACGAATATCTCAAGCTGTGCCACTTTTGGAACACGCCATTCAAAATGTTTAAATAATGTGTTAAAAAAAAACAATAGAAGATAAATCTTGGCGTCAACTTGAGGTTAACTATGTGATGTTTTAGTGTCTAAAGAGATTCATACCTTCAGAAGTATTTCTATGTAAACATAGTCCAGCCTAAGCGTGCTCAAGCATACATAATATTTTAGGCACTAAAGCGTTACTTATTTTTTGTTTTGCATACAATTGTGAGTGCCATGCAGAGGGACACAGGTGTTAATATGCGGTGCACGTTGCAGACGGTCAAGACGAGAGACGTATCGAGGAGCTGCACAAGCGTCGGAACTTCCTGGCAGCCTACTGCAAGCTCATCGTGTACAACGTGGCACCCGTGCGACGCGCCGCCGACGTCTTCAAGCACTACATCAAGGTATGCGACTACACCACTACACGACTACACGACTACTGCAAGGTAGGCGAATACACCACTACACGACTACACGACTACTGCAAGGTACGCGACTACACCACCACACGACTACACGACTACTGCAAGGTACGAGACTACACCACTACACGACTACACGACTAGTGCAAGGTAGGCGACTACACCACTACACGACTACACGACTACTGCAAGGTACGCGACTATACGACTACACGACTACTGCAAGGTACGCGACTACACCACTACACGACTACACGACTACTGCAAGGTACGCGAGTACACCACTACACGACTACACGACTACTGCAAGGTACGCGACTACACCACTACACGACTACACGACTACTGCAAGGTACGCGACTACACCACTACACGACTACACGACTACTGCAAGGTACGCGACTACACCACTACACGACTACACGACTACTGCAAGGTACGCGACTACACCACTACACGACTACACGACTACTGCAAGGTACGCGAGTACACCACTACACGACTACACGACTACTGCAAGGTACGCGACTACACCACTACACGACTACACGACTACTGCAAGGTACGCGACTACACCACTACACGACTACACGACTACTGCAAGGTACGCGACTACACCACTACACGACTACACGACTACTGCAAGGTACGCGACTACACCAATACACGACGACACGACTACTGCAAGTTACGCGACTACACCACTACACGACTACTGCAAGGTACGCGACTACACCACTACACGACGACACGACTACTGCAAGCTACGCGACTACACCAATACACGACGACACGACTACTGCAAGGTAGGCGACTACACCACTACACGACTACTGCAAGGTACGCGACTACACCACTACACGACTACACGACTACTGCAAGGTAGGTGACTACACCACTACACGACTACACGACTACTGCAAGGTAGGCGACTACACCACTACACGACTACACGACTACTGCAAGGTACGAGACTACACCACTACACGACTACACGACTACTGCAAGGTAGGCGACTACACCACTACACGACTACTGCAAGGTACGCGACTACACCACTACACGACTACACGACTACTGCAAGGTAGGCGACTACACCACTACACGACTACACGACTACTGCAAGGTACGCGACTACACCACTACACGACGACACGACTACTGCAAGGTAGGCGACTACACCACTACACGACTACTGCAAGGTAGGCGACTACACCACTACACGACTACACGACTACTGCAAGGTAGGCGACTACACCACTACACGACTACACGACTACTGCAAGGTACGAGACTACACCACTACACGACTACACGACTACTGCAAGGTAGGCGACTACACCACTACACGACTACTGCAAGGTACGCGACTACACCACTACACGACTACACGACTACTGCAAGGTAGGCGACTACACCACTACACGACTACACGACTACTGCAAGGTACGCGACTACACCACTACACGACTACACGACTACTGCAAGGTACGCGACTACACCACTACACGACGACACGACTACTGCAAGGTACGCGACTACACCAATACACGACGACACGACTACTGCAAGGTACGCGACTACACCAATACACGACGACACGACTACTGCAAGTTACGCGACTACACCACTACACGACGACACGACTACTGCAAGGTACGCGACTACACCAATACACGACGACACGACTACTGCAAGTTACGCGACTACATCACTACACGACGACACGGCTACTGCAAGCTCATCGTGTACAACGTGCCGCCCGTGCGTGTACATCAAGGTATATACGCACACGTCCTAGCAATTGTACATATTATAAACTAGCTGCGCCCCGCGGTTTCACCTGCGTAAATGTCAATCCCGTGGGAATATCGAGCTAAAAAGTAGCTTATATATTATGTTAATCCAGGGTGTCAGCTACCTCCATATAAAATTTTATCAAAATTGGTCCAGCTGTTTGACCGTGAAGAAGTAACAAACATATAAACACACACACTCACAAACTTTCGCCTTTATAATATTAGTGTGATTGTGATTAAATTCGCTTTTCGTGTCTGTTTGTATGCCCGCGTTTTTTTTTAAATTACGCAATGGGTCTCACGGTTGGTTTTTCACTATATTTAGAGAATGTATTCCGGAAGGTTTTTGCGTGTAAAACATTAACATACATTAAGGGGTTTGTTTATGGATGAAAGTTAAGTGACGTTCAAACGTCAAAAATGTGTTTAAACAGTCGCTAATCACTACTTAATTAAAAGCAACGTTTATGAATAATGGGGTTAATGGAGAAATTTCGATGATTTGTCAAGTCGTAAAAACCGTGCGAAGCAGGGACAGGTCACTAGTCTCTAGATTGATAAAACACAAATAGCGCTTATTCGTGCACCTCTTCATCCGATGCTGCTCGTCCTTAACTATTTAAATTCTGTTCTCAAAGTAAATAAAATTAAAACTCGTTTTCGTTCGAAACAGAAAGTAAATTTTCGGTTGGTTTTCATTGCGGCGGCCAAGTCTATCCTTAATAAAAAAGTAAGTTTGGAGACTCGCGTCCTGCGAAACGTACGGGAAAAGCTTAGGGGGCGAGCCGGACGGTACGACAGTTAAATGATAATGATAAATGGTTTTATTTTTGTATGTAGGTTTGCACAAACATTCTTACACGTCAATCATATATTTTTTTAACTAGATGAGGTCGGCGTTTCCTATCTGACTACTCTGAGAAGAAAGGCCGAAACAAACTCAGAGGTCATAGTCTCTTTTAAAGTCCAGACATAATCTTGGTCAGGTTATATGAAGACCATGTAGGTCGATGTCTGAGATGGTCTTTTGAGGAATGAACCACACAGATTGCGAGGACCTGTCCAGTCAGTGCACGCATTTGTCAGAAATCATGCAGCTCAACTCAAGACTTAAGGAGCTCAACGATTCGACGAACAATACCAAAGAAAGGACATTTGGGTAGGCCACATAAATTACTCAAACTGCCAGACCATGGAGAGAATTATAAAAAAATATAAAATGAATGACCCACATCGTCTTCACATTCACAGTAATTAAAATAATGTAATACTTTACAAAGTAAGCAAATGTTTTTTGTATGAAAATGTTTAAAAAAAAAATTATTAATGTCAATGTGTATGTTATATAAAAAAAAAACAACATAACACTCAAAATGCATAAATTGGAAGCAGCTCGATCCCAAGCCTTTTTATCCTCAATATAATCTTTAACAGTATAAAAGGCTTTCTTGCACAACTTACGTTTAATTAATAATTTAAACTTATTAAGGCTTAGATCTTGAACGTGGCTTGGTAGTTTATTATAAAAGCGTATACATTGGCATCTGAACGAGCCTCCTATTTTCTTGAGCCTTGTTGTATGTACAACAAATTTGTGTTTGTTTCTAGTATTTATATTATGGATATCACTGTATTTTTTGAACAATTTTATATTTTTATGGGCATATAAAAGATTTTCATAAATATACTGAGAAGGCACAGTCATTACATTAATCTCTTTAAATTTGTCTCTGAGAGAGTGTCTCGGACTTAATTTATAAATTTATCGAACAGCACGCTTTTCTGCAAAACAAAGATAGTCTGAATATCGGCGGCATTTCCCCATAATAGAATACCGTGCGACATTACACTATGAAAATAACTAAAGTACACCAAACGGGCAGTCTCTATATCAGTTAAATTACGAATTTTAACAGCGTATGCTGCGGAACTTAGCTTTTTTGACAATTTATCTATATGTGGACCCCACTGAAGCTTAGCATCCAAAGTTATGCCCAAGAATACTGTGCTGTCTTCAGGATTCAATTCCTCGCCCTTTATCAACACATCAGTTTTCACCTGCCTAACGTGGGGTAGCGTAAACTTAATGCATTTGGTTTTTTTTCGTTTAGAAGCAAATCATTAACATTGAACCAATGAACTACTTTCGAAATCGCGCTATTTACATCGTCAGTAACCAGCTACTGACGTTTAAGTTTAAACAAAAGTGAAGTGTCATCTGCAAACAACACTATTTCATGATTATCCTTTATGAGGAACGGCAAGTCATTAATATAAATAAGAAACAAGAAAGGACCAAGAATTGAGCCCTGTGGGACTCCCATCGTTACTAAAGGTCCGCGTGATCTTTCTCCATTAACGTCAACGCTCTGAATCCTTTTACTCAAGTATGAAGTAAGAAGATCCAGTGCAGTATTCCGGATCCCGTAGTGGTGGAGTTTCCTGATTAACGTTTCGTGAAGAACGCAATCGAATGCCTTGGACAAATAACAAAAGATGCCCAAAAAAAAAGGCATCGCATTTATCTTCCCATGCATTATAAATATGTCCTAAAAGTTCAACACCGGCAACATCAGTAGTTGAACGACCCCTTGTAAAACTGAACTGTTTGCTATGTTATAATTTAAATTTATTAAAAAATCTTTGCATTTGGTCTAAAATCAATTTCTCAAAAATTTTACTGAAGGTAGGTAGTACAGAAATAGGTCTATAATGTAATGTAATATAAGACTCGAGAGTTGATATTAGAAAAGAACAAGTAACTAAATTACACTGATATCGGCTCGCAGCAAGCGTCCACGTCTTCTCTTCCCGGCGGTCGGTAGGCTATTGCCCCCCGCCCCGCGACACCGCGCGTGCGCTGCTCGAGACGACAGAGTCGTACACAACAGACTATAAATGTCTATACACTACATCCCTCCCTTATTATTATTGAATTGAGATGTTTGTTGTTGTCATGTTTGTTGAAATATTGAATTGAAGTATTCGGTCCCGGACACGCCGGCCCCCCACGATTTTTCCCTTTGTCGCTTTGATAAATCCAATTTAATGGAGACATTATGATTTCCTCACGACGCTTTCAGTCACCGATACTTCACCGTTTTGATACATCCAATTTAATGGATTGTTACAGATGGCTTCCTCACGATGCCTTCCTTCACCATTTTGTTACGTCCAATTTAATGGATATCAAATGCGTCCAATTTAATGGATGCCCATTGCTTCCAATTTAATGGATGTCTTATCTACCACGCGGAAACTCTCCGTACTGGTAATGTCACATGTCTTTGAAGTACAGGTTCTCGGACATGCCGGTTTCCTCACGGTGTTTTCCTTCACCGTTGATGAACAGTGGTGATGAGTGAAAATACACAAAATGTCTGCCTGGTTTCGAACCCACGACTTTAGTCGGGCTAGACCACCACCACTGTTGTGCTGAAATTAAATGCTATTGTTATGTGTATGTAAGCATGACACGGTAAGTGACCTGTACTTTTTTTTATGTTTTTATTTTTTTTTATTTGGTGAGTAAGTACATAGTTGAGTTTAAATCACACTGGTTTGACATAGCTTGTTTGGTAAACAGTGATCATTTAGATCTTTTTAACATAACTTCAAATTCACGAGGCCAATGACACCGCGCAGGCTGCACGCGAGTGTTTTTATTCCTTCTATTATTTTACTTCTGTCATTGTGGATGTGGTTGTGTCCTTACGCTGCTTATCGAATATATATCTTACTTGGTTTCTTTCTATATTCTAGAACCTACTTTTAGATTCTCCGCTTGTATTTCTATAATAAGGTCCTAACAGTTGCCATGGAATTTGAACCTTATAATGCCGGTATGGCATTAAGTTTGGGTTCCCAAAACTTGATAATTATCTGAGAGTCTGAATTCACATATACTGAAACTTCTTATATTACTCACTTGATTAAAACTTCCAAACAGAAATAAAGAGCTTCCCATACTTCGATATAACTAGGTACTTATACTGTGCAATTGTTAATTACCTCTAAAACCCAAGTAACAATACAGAATGTTACCTTGAAATTTTAGTATATTAAATAAGACATCAAAATTACTTCAATAACTTAAAGTATTTTTATAATTATTTAGGCCTTCTTGTACCCCTATTACCTACTGTGTAAGCAATACTTGTACGCCTTGCAAGGCAGCACATAGTGGAAAAACATATTTTTTGATTTTATACCATCATGTACCACTATGGTGTACCTATGTGTACGAATAAATGCATTCTAATTTCAACAGATCATCCAGCAATACATGCTGACTCCTAATGTGACAAACAATACAAAAGATGGCGCTGATCTCTTAATAAAGGCGTCAATACTTTCCCACTGACTATTGTAATACTTGTAACAGGACCTCACAGAGGGCAGTATTATCAAGTTTATGATAAAATAAGAATTATAATCTAATAACCCAACATCACGCTTGTTACCAGTTACCACCCCAGACAGCGAAATAGAGTATCGTATACCTTAGCCAGTCCTGGCTAAATCCCATGCAACAGGGAGCGAGTCTACAGCCGTGAATTCTGCACAAAACTCTAATAACTTCCTGATGGAAAACCCCACAACCCCTGGTGCCACCTGGCATTGAATCCAGGACCCTATACTGAACAGTAGCGCTTGCAAATAGTGGACGAACTAGACCACTATTATAATAATTAGTTATTATTAAGATAATGAAAATCTTAAAAGCTAGACACTCACAGCAACATTTATGTATTTACTAGTTGGCCCCGCATCGCCCCAGAGTCAAAACACAAAATGTATGAGAAAAATGAATCATCTCCATTGTCTTTTCGTGATTTTTTTCCCGTGCTTCAACAGCCACTCCGCCACTCGGGGCGGAGACAAATCCAACAAATCAAAGACCACAAAATCGGTCCAGGCACTCTCGAGCTACAAATGGTGCAACCAACCCGGCTCCGCTTTATAAATAGAAAGATGTAGGTACCTATGTTTGAATAGGTAAGCAATCTTTATTGTTATAAGTACATTTGTTGCATGTTTATTACCTACATGTTACATGGCACCTGTAACTTAGTGACCTTTGACCTTTCCCACATTAAGGAGTTATACTCTAACAGAAGGAGGGAACTTCTCTTGTTTACCGGTACCTCATACCTTCATCATATCATAAGAAAATATTATGTTATTGTATTAATCATTGCAATAATATCAACCAGCAGTTTACTGTTATTGTTACTTCTTATTTTCACTTTGCACACATTTTATTTCAAAGTACCTATGTATACTTATTATTTTAACTGCATAGCTTTTGTCTTTTACTTAGTCTGTTGATAGCAACACTACCAACCTAAATTATGTTACCCTAGAACTCAGTAGTACTCGATAGGTAGTCCTTGCTATACGCAGGGAATTATCCTGTGCGGAACAGTTCCACACCATGAGACTTTATTTTTTTTTTTTTTGGCCAGTCTTAAACTGCAGTCCAAATCCATTGTAACTCAGGACCACCGAAATGTAAAAGACTATTTCTTTCTTTTCCGTCTATGCCTGCCGCCTCGAGTTCATAAATGTTCAGACTTCTTATCCCTCGTTGCCAACGGACAGATACTGAACCAACCTCCTATTCACATTCGAACTTCTCTAAAGTGTACTGTGCTATTTGGGGCTATCTGTTGACAAGGTAAGTAACTATGTTGCATATTTACAGATTTTTAACACGCTATCGCAATCTAATGCTGGTAATAAAGCGTCTACTGTACGCGACTGTACCCTGGCTATAAATCTACGCCCGCAGTACACCATCGGCGCTTATGACAATACGTAGTCGTCATGGCAAACACACCCTGTGCGCACATGACGACACGCTGTCGTCATGCTGTGCTGTACTGTGGCGCCAGCGCGCGGCCGCCAAGTGGCGAATGGGTGCTCAAAGTGTAAACGTTGATATATTATTTTCGCAGATACGTGACGCGCTAATATCGCAACCACTCGCACGACTACATGCACCGAAACTCGCACATCTGTGATGATAGTCGCAAACCTACAGTTTCGACAGCGATAGGAGCCGACGCTGTCGTGCAAGCGAAATCACGTTAGTCGCCAAATGCTGATGATTGTGATCTTTGATAGTACGTCACGCGTGATGCGTCGCATCGTGTTTCTCACGCTCTGTGTATTATCTGTCTCGCTCTTACAAACATGACGAAGCAAACATTAAATGTTGTTATAATTATCAACAAATAAACATTTTTTTTTTTTTTTGCTTTATTTACCTGTGGTAAGTAATCTGTGTCTTATTTTCCTTCCTCGTATTATTAAAACACTGTTTAGCTGCACAAAAGTCATTTTAATGCGTATTTATTGCAACAAAAAAACTGAAATTATCGAGCTGTGTGATCAACGATGTTCCGCGCGGTACTGAGTGCTTAGTCAGCTTAGTGAGTACAATCACTCACTTTAGTAGGAACCGGCGCTGCTTTATTTAATAAATCAATGTGTAAACATAAAATTTTAAACCGTGAAACCTTCGCAATTTAATGCCATGTAGGTATGTCCGCAATTTAATGCCATGTAGGTATGTCCGCAATTTAATGCCATGTAGGTATGTCCGCAATTCAATGCCATGTAGGTATGTCCGCAATTTAATGCCATGTAGGTATTTCGCAATTTAATGCCATGTAAGTATGATCGCAATTTAATGTCATGTGGGTATGTCCGCAATTTAATGCTATACCAGTAAATCTCCGCAATTTAATGCCATGTGGGTATGTCCGCAATTTAATGCTATACCGGTAAATCTCCGCAATTTAATGCCATGTGGGTATGTCCGCAATTTAATGCTATACCAGTAAATCTCCGCAATTTAATGCTATACCAGTAAATCTCCGCAATTTAATGCCATGTGGGTATGTCCGCAATTTAATGCTATACCAGTAAATCTCCGCAATTTAATGCCATGTGGGTATGTCCGCAATTTAATGCTATACCGGTAAATCTCCGCAATTTAATGCAAGTTGTACCCTAAGTATTCATCGATATCCGCAATTTAATGCTTTACCGTACCGCAATTAAATGCTCAGTCGCAATTGACTGCTCAGTCGCAATTTAATGCTCAGCCGCAATTTAATGCCCAGCCGCAATTTAATGCCCGGCCGCCTTTAAATGCTCAGTCGCAATTAAATGCCCAGTCGCCTTTATGTCTCGTCGCTAAAACCGCTCACCGCACGATACTTTCGGTGATTCTCGTAGAACATTTATTTTAATAAGTAGGTAGGTATGGTTGACAAAAATGTAGGTATGTCACTCCCTTGATGTACAGACGGCAGCACATCAGGTTACTACACATTGACCTTGAACGCGTTATGAGCAACAACAGCGAGAATCGTGCGAAAGAGATATATAGCTTTTTGTCTGTTCTTACTTGTAATGTTTCGTGCTGCAGCGCGTACGTGAGGGTGTGTGCGTAAGGTCATTCGTTGTGTAGAATAAAATACTGTGCGATAAAAAGTAGCGTAGCAGGTTGAACACTTGAATCGAATCGAAATAATTTCATAGTAATAAAAGCGGCGGCCCGCGCAATGCCTAAAATACCTATGAAAGCTTATAATCGATGTTTTTTATTTCAATGATCTTTTACTTAATCCTTCATTTTTACATGGGTATTATTGGAAAATTACTTACCTAAGTATAACATTTAAACAGGTAGGTAAGTACGGTGCACATTACACAATTAATTAGCGAAACTTCACGCTCTCGATGAATATTGTTAAGTAGACAGACAGGTAGGTATAATCTGATGTCAGAAAAACATCTTTTTTTTTTAAATAGACCTTTTCCGACTTTTGTTACCTATTTACTGACGGGCTGGAGGTCACCTGTTTTAACGCGTTCCTTGCTCTTCTATTCTATTATTGATAGTTGCGCCACTGTTATAAACTTCTGTAGTTATCATCGATTAACTATTTTTATAATACCTATTGTAGGTATCCGTTATTGTTCCGAAATAAACGATTTTTATTTTATTTTATTTTCACGAAATTAAATGCTAAAAAGTAAAAACCCATAATACAATCTGCTTGAAATTTTGAAAAAAATATGGATACCTACTTACCCCATCACGAACGTGTCACGTGTGTGAAGTTTTGGCAATTAATTATACCTACAAACTGCCTTTTGTCAGTCCACCGTGTTTAAGATTAACGTTTCGTCGCAACACGATCTTATTACTAAAACGATAAGGTTGAACTTTGTAAATTACCTATACCTACGATGTTTGCTTTTACATGAAGTTCAACATTATTGCGCTAGTTATGAATTTTCAAATCAAATTCTAATCTATTATTATCCCAGATACGGCGGAGCTACCCCCTGCTTTTGGTGCCATATTAACTACACAACCGATCATCATGGAATTTTGCACACCTACCAATCAGAAAAGGATATAGGATAGGTTCCTACAGGAACGCGTGTGAAACAGCGGGAAAAATATCATAATAAAATGCACAATAACAATCAATAATCTTTTTATTCTTAAACATTAATATAATTGGAAACATAAAAAACAAATACCTACTTGAAATTAAAATACATACCTATAGCGGCCACTCATTTATTACGTAAGACTATTTTTGCTAGTTTTTGACTCCCACCCCCATATATAAGAAAAAATAAGAATCGGCTGACCCCCACCCCCCCCTGTACTTATAATATTTAATACGTGAGAATCTAAAGGAAAAAATGAATACACGTTTGGTTTATTGTAATGTTTATTTTCAAAGTAACAATTTTTAACTATCTACAATATTAAAATCATTAATGAGTATTGTTTACGCAAAAAGTGACAACTAGTTCACAAGCGGGGAGCTCCCTGAACGGCGGCGGCTGAGGGGTCAGCCGCCGCCGTCGCCCGATGCTGATGCCGCAGCCCGCGCGCCCCCTCAGCCACCGCGCGCCTCCAATTGTAGGCATGCCATGCATAGACATGCTCCCAGGGTTGATGTGGACTTCAAAGAGGGAGTGGACAATTAATGTTGTTAAAGCCGCGCCGAATTGTCCCTCTATTCGTCTTCAGATCCGCGACCCTCGTGACGCCATCGCGCGCCTCCAATCGTAGGCATGCTATGCATAGACAATAGTTATTTATGATACTAGTGCGGTAAGTTGGTTTTTACAAACGAGTAGACGAATGTAAGCCCGAGACGAAGTCGAGGGCTTACCATAGTCACGAGTTTGTAAATACCAATTTCTGCACGTGTGTCATACAATGTTTTTCAACACATTTGCGAGAAAACAGTACAGTACTTATATAATTAAACAAACTTTTTCATTTGACTATTTTTTATAAGCAAATAAGAAAATAAACAGATAGGTCACTACTCTTGGAAATTAATAGCAAAATTTGAACAATTATTGAAATTCAGTGAAATTTGCTGCTTTGGAAGCTTAACTGACTGACTGACATTATTAATTTCACACTTAGTATGTTGAACTCATATTATTATTTTGTTTATTTAACAGTGGGAAAGTCGCAACAATTTTTGAAATTTCGAATATGAAAATGGCGTGAATTTGCAAATGGCGCCACATGCACGTGGTGAAAATTAGAACTACATCTTTCGTCTCATTTACTCTTTAGTATTAAAGTGAGACAACGTATTGAGCAAAAGCGCTTCCAAGGAGGTTCGATCAGTCAGGTTGTTAATTCTCATAATGTAAAACTCTTTGGTGGAATTCTTATATTTTTTTATGGAAATTAAAAAAAAAAACCGTAAAGAAAACGCACGGTGCTATACAACGGAACGTGCGGTAAAATAGGTACTTAGGTGAGAGTACCTATTTTACCGCACGTTCCGTTGGATGGTGCGTAATTTTTAACTTTCGAACAATGTATACAGGCTTTGTAAATGCATTTTTCGAGCAAATGTGTTGAAAAAGTATTGTATTTTAACTTTGCACATTTTTGTGATCTTACGTAAGAACTATCAAGACTCCCTCCCAACCCCTTGGAAGAAAAAATAAGACATGGTCGACGCCACTCCCCCCTAAATCGTCTTACGTAATAAATGAATGGGCTTACAACAAACGTTATAAAACCAAAAAGATAATTTGTTTGCGTAAAACATGGTATACACAGGTTTTATTAAAGCATATGAGATTATATGTTTTGCTTAAAAATTAAAGCATGCAAACTTCACAAATAAACACATTTGAATTCATAAACATAATTTATGTTCAAAAAAACCCCTTAATATTATAGAAATTATGTTCATTCAACCATTTATATAGTTTAATTCTGAATAACCTACAATTTAATATTTTTAATACATTAGGTAATTTATAATAGGTATACATGCTTCATACATAAAAGTTTCGATAACCTATTACGTCAATAAAGAATTATTTCTATTATTTTTAAAATGTCTTTGACACATCTCGGAGACCTTTGGAAGGCGTTATTATTATTATTAATAGATATATTAAAAACAAGTAGATAATATTTATTTGTTACAAGCTTTTCTTTTTATTTGTAACAGATTAATTATACAGTTACATCCAACAATGGCTGCCAAGCAAAATCAAATGCGGTAGCATTTGATTGCCTAACAAAAATAATTAAGCTTTTAACCAGATTAGTATAATTTGACTGGGCTATATGTATAAGGTTCAGCACCCACTGGTGGCACGGCACGACAAGGGATTTTTGTAATACAGATGATTTCGAATCTAATTTAACACTATTAACACTCACATTGCATTGAAATGCCTGCTTTGGTATCCTTCGGCACGTTCTGGCATGACGAATTGTGAACGCTAACCATGATAAAATAAGATCTCAAATCATTTGCGCTTACTAAAATCACTTGTCGTGCCATGCCGCCAGTGAATGACGGCCCTAACTCAAATTATCACCAACAATAGTAAAAAAAAATTCTCAAGAATATAACAAAAACAATGGTGTGAAAAGAAATATAAAATTTCAATTTATAATATTATTATCAATTATCTTTATCACTATATTAGAAGATCCACACTAATTATAAATGCAAAAGAACTTTGTGTGTTATGCCTTCGCGGCTAAACCGCTGGGCAATTGTGATGAAAAATATGGAGATAGTTTGAAACCTGGGGACATCGTCTTTCAGGCGCCTTCTGACTGTGTCCGTTGATATCTAAAACAAAGAAATTTTTGTCAATTTCAATACATACATAGGATTCTTTGTAAAGAGCTTAACTTATCTACATTCGCGATTTATTTGCCAAAAATCGTAAACAAAAAATGACTTTAGGGAAAAATAACTTTAAATCCTACATAATAAAGTTTAGTTTACGCTAAAACTGTAACTTTTTCAATAGTGCTAGTCACTCTGAAATCAACTTAATTGCCATTAACATAAAGTTGATATTTGTTTAACTTCAAATAATATTAATTTGAAACAAGTTTGAATAAACTTTAAATTAGTATGAGACGGTTAAAAAAATATTCTACAAAATATAAACATACACAAATAAACAATCTGCCGAATTGACAACTTCCACCTTTGTTGAGGTAGGTTGTAAAGAACTGAACCGCAACGAGCGGTGCCTTTGTGTCGCGCGCGATTATATCGCGTGTCGCGCCTGTTTGTAGGAGCCTTTACTCAGGACGCACACTTAGCTAGTAGGTAGGTATTATTTTAATCAATTTTGTTATTCACTTTTAAAGGAAACTAGGTTTTATGTTAGTGATGAATAAGTTAAGGTGATAGGTAAGTGTGATTATTACAATCTACACATGGACTCACGCTGTACGAAGTTGAGGTTACTCGTGTGCTTAAAAAAGGATCGGCAGAGTGGATCGGCGGTGATGAGCTATGCTTCCGCTTTCTTCCCACCGCCGAAGCCAGAAGTAAACTGTTTTTTTCTGGAACGAAACAAATAGCTGTAGTTTATTTGCCCATTATTATTACTCAATCACTATAGGCAGAGAGAACCTTGATTTTAAGCCATTTTTACATGTAATTTTCACACACACATACACACACATTTTATTTCTTTATGCCTGTTCGTTACAATTTCTTTGTATTGTGTTATGTGTAGCCTATGTAATCTTCTTTCGTATTACTTTCTAAAACATTAACTTACTGAAATCAAACTGGCATGTTTTCAATATACAAAATTCTTTCTATCTCTAAAACCCGTGGACCGATTTACATAATTCAAACGGGAATATCAGTTTTAAACATAATCCTCTCATTTGACACTAAAATCACGCAAACATTCCTATAAACGAAAAGCCACGTTTTCAAGTTACGTGATTATTCTACCTATAATTTTTCTTCGCATTAAAATTCTCAAAAATTCCTGTCAGATACATACTAATAATAAAAACAAGTTGGAAAGCTAATTAGAACAATACAAAATATTTAAATCGAATTAGAAATTCAAATCTAGTAAGATTTGAATTTCTAATTCGATTTAAATATTTTAGCGTAACTACATATTACCTACTGTTTTACTGAGTACAGTAAAACAGTAGGTAATATGTAGTTACGCTAGTAGTTTATAATAAGTCGATGGTTAATAGTCGGTATCAACTTGTGCCCTGGAGCGCGGATAGGGTCCTATATGTATAACTATCGTACTAAATTCCTATACTATCACTTTTATACTATATAATCATTCACTATTCGCACGCCCGGTGTTCGTTACAGTGCTTAATTGCGTAGGTATTTAGGGTAGGTAGGTAGGGAACAATTAGTTGAAATAGAATATTTTAACCATAAAAATAATGAAATCGAAAAAATCCGATCATATAGTAAAGCAATTAATGGCTCAATTCCTCAAGGAAGTGTCATAGGATGCCTCTTATTTTTACTTTATATTAATGACCTACCTAAGACCATAGAAGGGCCACGTGTCTTATTTGCGGACGATATATCCATATTGGTCTCTTCCCAAAACAATGAAAATATAGGAGAAACTCTCAATTCCATACTTACTAAAACATGCAACTGTATGAACAATCATAACCTCGAGATAAACTACTCCAAAACCAAATTAATAACTTTCCACCCTTACCAAAAAACACCTATAACTTTAGATTTTACTTTCAATGACTCTAAATTAGAAACCATTAACGAATTTACTCTACTAGGACTAGTTATCCATTTATTTCAGGTGTCAAGGCCCATATAAAACACATACAATACAATAAACACACACACACAGACACATAAACTGACAGACATATAAACTAGAAATCACACATACAGAAAACTCACTCAAAAATTTCTAAATTCTCTTAAGCCCTTTCGTGACATAAAAAAGACCACCAATTTACAAACAGCTCTCACCACCTATTATGCTTAGATGATAGAATCCTGGTTAACATTGAGCAAACAGAAAGTTGTAAACCTTTCTTTCAAAAACATAATATTTGAACCCTTCCCTGTATATTTTAGAAACATGCAAATTTGACCGGAAACATCAAGAGTTATATTCAAAACGTGAAGACATTCTGACACGCTATCTATTCAGACAAGTTCTCAACTAAAAATGCACTCTACAAGTCCCTATGTAATGTCCATTAAATTATATAATGAACTACCCGCACTAATAAAAAAAGAAGAGAAAATTAACACATTTTTAAAAAAACTTTGACAATTCTTGCTGAATAAAAGCTACTACTCGGTAAACAAATATCTAAGTGATAGACTTAAGTCAGAACTTAAGAAGAACTTGATACTTTAAATTTTATTTATTTATTACTAGCAGCGCCAACAGACAGACACACTTTCGCATTTATAATATTAGTATGGATTATTACATCTCTTAATATTTATATTTATTGTTTATATTTTATATAGAAGCTATTAGTTTATCTCTAAAAATACCTACATCATTATTACCTATAATATAGTAGTTTGTTATGTAATGTTATAAAATTAACAAATGCTTCCTCTCTCCTAACTCACTTATTTTGCTGTGCCCGACAGGGTCCATATGATCTAACTATAAGTTTACCACCTAAGAATGCCTACATGTGGAATGCAATAAAAGTATTGAGTATTTACTTTAAAATCCCATCACTACCTACTGGAATAACTTTTGTTTAGAATGTCCCATGACAATGCAATCAAAAACAATAGATCATCGAATTTTGTTTACGTAGGTATAAATCTGAATATAAACTTTCTGTTACTTATCCTACATTTTGATGACGCTTGGAACAGCGGGCACTCATTAGGAAAGAACACAAAGAAGATACCTACTTATCCCTTCTGTTAATTTTAAAATTCTATAGAAAAACACCATTGACACTATTTTTCAATGCTTACTAACCTTTATAAAATGATAATTACAAAAAATATTACTCACCGATATGCCCGTCTGCCGACAAATATCAATCTCGTCATCCACTCAATCGAAGGGCTATGATACCTTTCAATTTGCGTCGATAAGCATATGCATTCGATAATAAGACAAACTTGTAAAATAATTAAAACACAACCGACTGAACCGACACAAACACGACTCCACCTGACGTAATGAATAAACGTCAAACGAACGATGTCAAATTGTCAATGTCATGAGTGACATTAGCGTGGGTGTGGCTTATTCCTAGTGAGACATGATAATTGGCTGCCAATTATTAGTATGTGCAACCATTGGGCAATATTAGAAACGTTGAAAACTCCACCAATCAAACCAAGAGTACTTTCTTTCTAACACTATACGGCGCGTCGTAGTTATAGATATGTATAGAGTTTACATCGATGTGCTGCCGTCTGTACATCAATAGAAACCTAGATACCTAAAACGCGAACAAAAGAATGCCTACGCAACTCGCGGCCAAGTGAGTAGGTACCTAGTTACTTTACATTTCCTTCTATTTTCTTGGTTAAAAATGTTCTAAACAGTCAACATCAGTTAGTAACAAAACAATGATAACAGTAAATAACCACTTTTTTTTATATATAGGTAAGTAACTAATTAGGTAGGTAATACTGTGGACTAATTCATTAACTTTAGAATAGTAACTATTACCTACCTAAATTGATTAACGAAACTCGTAAGGCTCTGTGATTTGTTTTACCTATTAAAATTTCTTATACAGCTAACTAGGTAATAATTATTGAGGCTCGAACTCAAGTAGGTAGGTAACTTGTAGGTTAGGTATCATATTCACCCACCACGGGCGTAACCGAATGAAACGACATCTTTGAAGAAACCTAGCGGGTGGTCACTTAGTCACCTACATAATAATCACTTTGATAAAAGCTTGGTAGGTAGCCTGTCATACATGAATTTACAGCCGGTGCCTCGTTATTCGTAAGTTTTATTTATTTAACGATTGTAGTCGGATAGTATAAATACCTTGTACATGCTTGCCTTCCTCTACTTTCTTTTGTTTTTTAATGTAAATATCCTTAAAAACTCACAGTTTGTCCTCGTCGCCACATGTAATGTAATATAAGACTCGAGAGTTGATATTAGAAAAGAACAAGTAACTAAATTACACTGATATCGGCTCGCAGCAAGCGTCCACGTCTTCTCTTCCCGGCGGTCGGTAGGCTATTGCCCCCCGCCCCGCGACACCGCGCGTGCGCTGCTCGAGACGACAGAGTCGTACACAACAGACTATAAATGTCTATACACTACATATAATTTGTGGGGTCTGATGTACTACCTGATTTAAACAAAGGTAGGTATTATTTTACTATGTTTCATAAGGTCAGGAAACTCCCCATTGTCAATACAACTATTAAAGATAAGAGCAAGAGTAGGTGCTACAATGTCAATAATAGACTTAGCTACTTCTACAGAATTACCCCACAGATCTGCAGTCGTTTTTACATTTAAAGTGTGAAAGGTTTTAATTATATCTCTACATGTAATACATATATTCAAAATGAAAATCCGAATCGCAACCATTAACATTTTCCTTAAGCAAAGACTCAGCAACAGAAGGTGATGAGTTCAGGGATTTAGTAGTTGAAACGGGAATATCTGAAAAGAAATTTTCAAATGCCTAGGCGACTTGTGAGTCTGATTTTATTATGTTGTCATTAATAGACAGGCTGTAGTCAGTACTTCGGTTACTAGACCTTCCCGCTTCACTATTAATAATATTCCAAGTGGTTTTACATTACTGCTGTTTTTAATCTTTGAACCCAAATAACGTGACTTGGCCATATAACAAACTTTTTTAAATAATTTTGAATAATTTCTAACATACAAATTAAATTCATCAGTGTTAACATAAGTCCTTTCATTGTACAGTTCATAAAGCCGTGTCTAAAAGTAGATTTATGAATACCAATGGTAACCCAATCACTGAACGATGCATTACTATTAACCGAGATAGTCTTGGGAATAAAGGTGGAGTCAAATTGTTTACAGTATATATTAAAAAAAATATCATAAAGATGATTAGGATCAGCATGAGTTGGTTCGTGTTGCAGTGCTACAACGACTACGGCGACATCATCAAGGCGACGCTGAGCAAGGCGCGCGAGATCAACAAGCTGAGCTGCGCGCTCAGCATGCAGCTGGCCATGCAGGCGCTGTTCGCGGACATGCGGCGCCGGCACGGGCCGCGCCTCGTGCGCGCGCTGCCCGACATGCAGGAGCTCAAGGTGCGTACTGCCAACAGCTCGCCACGCGCTGCCCGACATGCAGGAGCTCAAGGTGCGTACTGCCAACAGCTCGCCACGCGCTGCCCGACATGCAGGAGCTCAAGGTGCGTACTGCCAACAGCTCGCCACGCGCTGCCCGACATGCAGGAGCTCAAGGTGCGTACTGCCAACAGCTCGCCACGCGCTGCCCGACATGCAGGAGCTCAAGGTGCGTACTGCCAACAGCTCGCCACGCGCTGCCCGACATGCAGGAGCTCAAGGTGCGTACTGCCAACAGCTCGCCACGCGCTGCCCGACATGCAGGAGCTCAAGGTGCGTACTGCCAACAGCTCGCCACGCGCTGCCCGACATGCAGGAGCTCAAGGTGCGTACTGCCAACAGCTCGCCACGCGCTGCCCGACATGCAGGAGCTCAAGGTGCGTACTGCCAACAGCTCGCCACGCGCTGCCCGACATGCAGGAGCTCAAGGTGCGTACTGCCAACAGCTCGCCACGCGCTGCCCGACATGCAGGAGCTCAAGGTGCGTACTGCCAACAGCTCGCCACGCGCTGCCCGACATGCAGGAGCTCAAGGTGCGTACTGCCAACAGCTCGCCACGCGCTGCCCGACATGCAGGAGCTCAAGGTGCGTACTGCCAACAGCTCGCCACGCGCTGCCCGACATGCAGGAGCTCAAGGTGCGTACTGCCAACAGCTCGCCACGCGCTGCCCGACATGCAGGAGCTCAAGGTGCGTACTGCCAACAGCTCGCCACGCGCTGCCCGACATGCAGGAGCTCAAGGTGCGTACTGCCAACAGCTCGCCACGCGCTGCCCGACATGCAGGAGCTCAAGGTGCGTACTGCCAACAGCTCGCCACGCGCTGCCCGACATGCAGGAGCTCAAGGTGCGTACTGCCAACAGCTCGCCACGCGCTGCCCGACATGCAGGAGCTCAAGGTGCGTACTGCCAACAGCTCGCCACGCGCTGCCCGACATGCAGGAGCTCAAGGTGCGTACTGCCAACAGCTCGCCACGCGCTGCCCGACATGCAGGAGCTCAAGGTGCGTACTGCCAACAGCTCGCCACGCGCTGCCCGACATGCAGGAGCTCAAGGTGCGTACTGCCAACAGCTCGCCACGCGCTGCCCGACATGCAGGAGCTCAAGGTGCGTACTGCCAACAGCTCGCCACGCGCTGCCCGACATGCAGGAGCTCAAGGTGCGTACTGCCAACAGCTCGCCACGCGCTGCCCGACATGCAGGAGCTCAAGGTGCGTACTGCCAACAGCTCGCCACGCGCTGCCCGACATGCAGGAGCTCAAGGTGCGTACTGCCAACAGCTCGCCACGCGCTGCCCGACATGCAGGAGCTCAAGGTGACGCCCGGGACCTGCTCCGGCAAACTATACTCCACAGACACACACCACGACTCCAACCTAGAGAAACGGTGGTGGGGTTATTATTTTTCATTTCCTTTCTTAAATTAAATACGTATAAATTCTATCCATACTATTATTATAAATGCAAAAGTGTGCCTGTTACCTCTTAACGCTTAAACCGCTGAACCGATTTAGATGAAATTTGGTATAGAGATAGTTGGGAACTTATGCGGGTGAAACCGCGGGGCGCTGCTACTTTTTACAATACTAGCAGCGCCCCGCGGTTTTACCCGCATAAGTGTCGATCCCGTGGGAATATCAGGATAAAAAGCAGTTTAAGCGTGAAGAGGTAACAGACACACACTTTCGCATTTATAATAGAAGGATAAAAACATTTAAAAGTATAAAAAATAGTAACCCACCGGTATCGAGAACAGGGTTCAAGTTACCCGGCGGTTCTATTCTATTCAGGGCTCCAGAGAGAGGAACCTCCTGACAATGCGGGCCGTGTTCAGAAGTACCGCTTTCTGAATCAAGCCCTTTATCCAGCTGCCCAATGAGAGCCTCCTCAGGTGTTTGTCGAGGATCTTGGCTATTAACCCATTGGATGTCTTGTCACGACTATCGGCACAATGATCGCTGAGTCCACATCCCACATGTCCACAACTCCCTCGACTTTCACTTTTCTCGGCTTTCATGAGGTTCCCATCACGCGGGACGGTTATGTCAACAGTCATTGCGCGCCACTCTGATCGATCCACCACCACTATATCAGGCTTTTTGGTCAGTGATGATGGATTGACCCAGTACAAT
This sequence comes from Luperina nickerlii, assembly GCA_963855955.1. NCBI lineage: Eukaryota > Metazoa > Arthropoda > Insecta > Lepidoptera > Noctuidae > Luperina > Luperina nickerlii. The sequence continues at coordinate 22,246,344 of OY979675.1, read as the reverse complement.
GTGATATTGCCATTTTCGAGAACTGGGTCGGGACATACTGGCGCACCTCCGATTTCACAAGCAAAACAAGAGAGCAATAGTTTCAGAGCAAGTTGCTGATGGATTATCCTGGCTACAAGGCTGTGTCTATGCAAGTACTCTCCGTTAGCTAGACGAGAACACCCGGAGATAAAATGCTTGATTGATTCCCCCGGCCGGTGGTATACCCGACAGTCAACCGTGCCATCTTCCACAATAAATCTCCGGTAATTTCGTTCGTCATCATAACTTCGTCCATAATTGCACAGATAAAACCTTCGATTTCTCCAAAGAGGTCACCGAAACGCAGCCAGGCTACGGACGCTAGTAGGTTTATATCGGGTCCATCTAGGGCCCGGAAGCGTAAAGCCAATCCCTGTATATGAGCCAACACTGGATGGTGCTGAATAGTACACAGACATTGTCCTGCACAATTTTGAAAACAATCATAGCAATCTGGTTTTTACCGCTCAGAGTTGGCCTTCATATGTTTGCAACAGATTAAAGAACAATAATGTTCGCTCTTAACACTTTTATATAGCTACGCGCGATACTGCAATATGATTGTCCCTTAAAGAAAGTAAGCCGTCTAGGAATAAATCTGTGACGAATATGGAGTGAGTTAGAGTGAGATAGGTGTATTGCATCATAGTTTACATTCTTTTGTTATTATTTCGGTCAGTTGAACTATGACATTGTTATTTAATTACTTCATGATAAATTATCATATCAGCAAAAATACGAGCAACGCATTCGAAAATAAGTAAAGTCCAGCTAACGGCCATTTGAAGTCGGAAGAATCCAGGTATATCCAAGGGTAATCGTATCCAGAGTGGACGCCCTGCTAACGCTGAAATAAATAATGGACATTCTATTAATAAACGAGGCCATTGTTTATCTGCAAGTGTTAAATTAAATAGACCCAATGCAAACAAGGACTAATCAATACTGAGTTCTACTTTATTTCCTTGGTACTTTGTATGTTTTAATAAATGTATTTAACATTCATGAGTTTCGGAAATGGGAAGGGAGGAAATGCGACTAACACGCGCCGAAACTCTTAAATAATATCATCAGTAACCATGAGTTAATTCGTAACAGCTTTGTCCATTAGAAAATTCACAAGATCCTTAATAACGGGGACCCATAATATTGCGACACAACGCCTAGAGCGCTGGTTTATACACAGATATTGGCTGAATAAAACCGACTCGGACAAAAAATAAAACAAATGGCGCGCATTTTGTACCATTGTAAAAGTCTGATACTTCATATTTAGCAAGAAAAGATTTAAAAAATGGAAATAGCGATAGCGATATGAATGCAACTCCAGAAAGTATAAAAACAGCTGCGAATTAAATTGTTAATAAACCTTTGCCGCAAAAGTAGCGGGATAAATATTTAAAAGCTTAGGAAAACTTTGTTTTCATTAACTTGAGTTTTTATTTTGAGTACGTATATTTTATCACGGTAGATAAATTGTGATCCTATTGTCGCCTAAATGGGGTTGAGAGAACACTCAAGAAATTCGGGCATCAGTGGTGCAATAAGTTGTCAACTTTGAAACTTTTAAGACGTTAGAATGGTCGGCACTTGAGTCCGTAACAGGATATTTTTAAAACGTGAAGAAAAGTAGATTACGCACCTTGCTAAAGTGAGTAATTAATGCACTCGTGTTAATTTAGTGCCCTCGCATGCGCTCGGGCACCAACATAACTCTCGTGCATTAATAACTCACTTTGCGTTCGATGCAACAATCTACTACTTTTTTTATTTTTCTTATGTTACCTACCTATTAAACCCTAACTGTTTAGTTGTTCAAAATGATGACCATTGTTTTCAATACATAGCTGGATTCGACGTCTTAAGGATTGTACAGACGGCAGCACATCAAGTTACCCGAAACTGTAAAATTTTCCCAATCAACCTTGAACCTTATGCTGTAGCGATAAAGTTGAAAATCTACTAGTAAACCACAATTTGAGGAATATTTTAAAGTTTATTTTAACATAACTGAAATTCTTTCATGACTTTACATAGCAAAAAAAAATAAAAAAATAGTCTACAAAACATAACGCAAAAGTATTCGTCTACCCTTGTCACTCACGCAAAATAGTTCGTCTACCACTTAGTTGTGTCGCCTTTGCTCTCAATGACAGCTTTAATGCGAAGAGGCATAGTTGCAACTCGGGCTTTCAATACCGGTATTCCGGGATCCCGTAATACCGTGATCACGGATTTTATTTTGGCCTTTTACAATACCGGTATTGACGCCCCAATACCGTGATTACGGTATTACAAACATTAGATCTAAAAATTATGTGATCTTATTCTCACACTTGTTTTCTTCAGCGCAAGCGTCCCGCTGTTATCTTAAGCACACCCTCCCGCACCCCGCCTGAGACAATGCCCGAAATCGAGCTCTATTTATGTGTCGTTTTTGTTATTGTCACTATTGTCAGTCAGTTTCGCAAAGGCGACGGGATAACGCGTCTATAATTACTTTTACATTTTTTTACTGTTTTTCAGAAATCGTTATTAACACTTGATTTATTTTGTTACTTGTTTATTACATAATTATTAATAATGTTACTAAAATGATTGCTAGCTACTTAGCTAGTTAAGCTATACTTAACTTACTTGCATTTCTACAAATAATGATACCTATGTTGATTCTTGATTTATTTTCTTACTTGTTTAGTTTTAGATTTTTTGATTGTTTTTTTTATAACTTATAACTTAATTATTAAGAATGTTTTATTTATTTATTTATTTTATTTTAAAACACATACAACTATCATCACAGGCTTACCTAATACGATAGTGTAGTTATCCTTGCTAACATTGGACTACAATTATATTTATTATTAAGGGGCTTACAGGACCCAAAACAAAAAAAAAACGCAAGTCTTTAGAAACAATAAAAGTACACACAATATAGACTACAGTAACAAAAACAGAAAAATCTATACTAATATTATAAAGCTGAAGAGTTTGTTTGTTTGTTTGTTTGGTTGAACGCGCTAATCTCTGGAACTACCAGTCGGATTTGAAAAATTCTTTTTGCATAAGATAGCCCAATTCTTGAGGAAGGCTATAGGCTATATAACATCACGCTATGACCTTTAGGAGCCGAGCAAAACGAAAAAAAGTCAGAAAGAACGCTAAGCAAAAACGAAGTAATAGCGCGGGCAGGCGATGCGATGCGACGGGGTGGGTCGGGGAACAAGAAATTTCACGCGGACGAAGTCGCGGGCAGAAGCTAGTATATGATATTCTTGAATGATTACCAAATGATTGCTACTAGCTAGTTAAGGTATACCTACTTTACTTACTTATATTTCTACAAATAATGATACCAATATTGATTTTTACATGAGACATGACATTTAGGTAATAATAAGAAATATATATATTTTTTTATATCGTGCAAACAAAGTCTATGTGAAATGCCTTCCTGCGCAAAGAGTAGATTCAGTTTAAGTTTTCATTATGTTCCTAATTCCTTGTCCTACCTAAATAATCTACCAATACCAAATTATTATAAAAGAATTAAGAAAGCTGTTGTATAACGTATTTATTTTAGTATTTTCAATAAAATAATAAGAACAATACTGATTTGAAAATACAAAAAAGGCGTATTTTATTGGTTTTATTAATGTCCTAATTGAACTTGCGTTCAATACCGGACAACCGGTATTGATACCGGGATCACGGTATTGACTTTTCCAATACCGGTATTGATACCGGTATTGATACCGGTATTGAAAAAATCCGGTATTTGAAAGCCCTAGTTGCAACCAACGCTGTACACTCCTCAGGCGTAATTGACTCCCAGACAGCCAAGAGTTTAGCCTTTAAGTCGCTCTTCGATCTTGATGGATTTTTACGGAGAACTTTTTTCATTTTCCACCATAGGGTTTCGATAGGCGACAAGTCCGGGCTGTTAGATGTTAATTCGATTGTAGGGATGCTTTTCGCCAGTAGCCACGTCTTTGTTGTCCTTGCAGTATGGCAGGAAGCATCATCCTGTTGAAAAATGAAGGAATCTTGATGCTTAAGTGACGGAATAGGTGGCAGTAAATTCTCTTCCAAAAGGTTTTGATACCATGCAGCATTGATAGAACCATCCACAAACTGCATACCACCAACACCTTGTGCAAACATGCAGCCCCATATCATAAGAGACGCCGGAAACTTCACTTTGCGTTTGAGACAATCAGTATGAAATGCCTCATTTTTGTTCCGAATCACTTTTTTCCTTTCATCGCCGACTGTCACTTCAAATTTGGACTCGTCACTCCAAATGATACTACGCCACTGATCGGAAGTCCAATTTAAATGATCACGAGCAAACTTCAACCTCTTTTTCTTTTGTACAGCAGGCAACAGTGGTTTCTCCTTAGCGGTGTAAAATCCGTAACCCATTCTTTTTAGGACTCTTTTGCAAGTATCAACTGAGACGTCTTTGTGAATCATGTCCTTCCATTGCACCGTGAGTTCTCCAGCTCGAGCACGACGATTATTTTTGATTATTTTCTTCAGGATTCTGTTTTCTACTTACTACACTTGTGATGCGTGGTCGACCAGTTTTCTTCAAACAAGAAGTCGTTCTATTCTTTTTATAGTGCTAAATGATAGATTAGACTGTAGACCTGGGAAGTATCAAGTCTTTAGATATTTGGTAACTTGATTTGCCAGCATCGACACCACAAACTATTCGCTTTTGAAGCTCTTCACACACGGGTTTGCCACGACCCATTGTTATTTGAAAAATAATGAAAAACACTGAAATTTTCAGAATTTATACTGTTTCACTTGACAAATGACACAGAATTATTTTTACAAATTTAAATTATGCAACATAATTGTACAAAGAAGTAATAATCTTATTTAACTCACCGATAGATGAACTTTTTCATCGATTAACAATTAGACGAACTATTTTGCTTATAACTTCTTCGAATTTAAAACAGGATATCGACGGCGAAGTGCCAATAACTCCTAACTGACAAAGTCAAAAATTTACACATACTGGATAAAAACGTTCAAAAATAGACACGTCGTTTTAGTTGGGAGGTAATATGTATTTTCACATTTTAATTTAATGTTGTTGTAATAAAAATACACTTTGCGATTTCACTAAAACATGCGAATAACGCCTTTAAATTCAAAACGAAAAAAAGTGAATTTCTCAAAAAAAAAATCTGTTAGGAGGTATTGGCACTTCGCCGTCGATATGTATTTTAAAAAGCTAAAATAGTTTATTGCTTCATACTTAAAAAATGGCATAAGTAACGCGACATTTGATAGTAGAACAGCTTAATATTTTATATAGATATACAAAAATAATGAAGTTAGAAAAAATCTCACAGAGAAAATTTCACACTAGAGTTGACTAGGCGAACTATTTTGCATCGGGGCTCGTAGAATACTAGGTATGCAAAGTAATTAACATTACAGGACACAGAACATTAAAATGAATTATTTGCCATATGTCAGCTAGCCACGCTAATATACCAAAAAATACAATAAAAACTAAGTACTCAAGCAAAAAATAGTAAATCAAAATCTGAAATGTAAACAAAAACTTACTACCTACATATTCGTAAAAGCCTCCAGGTATAAATATTATAAGTATTATAGTTCGTTCGCGTTAAGAATGCAGTGAGTTCATTTTTTTTTAATTTAAATCAGTTAACACAAATGACAGGACACAAGCGTTGCGTTCGAAGCAATGCCTTCAACTGTCATTGTGAACTTGACTTTGTAATTCGAAAAGATTTGATTGGTTAGGGGGCGGGGCTAGGGCGACGGACAATGATGACTCACTGCATTTGTAACGCGAATGTACTTTAGTTAGTTTTTTATTAATCATAATTAAACTACTTTGAATAAAGGAGCCATTTTCAATAGGGTTCCTCTTAAGGGAGATAAGAATCTATTTAAAAAAAATTGACTCAATTAATTGATTTTTTCGCACGCTACAATGCTTCCAGGTTTCACACTTGATTGACAGGAATTTTTTTAGAAAAAGTTGATGTTTTTTTAGTTTTTACTGTATTCAATCAATTTTTGAAAAGTACAGAATTAATCTCCATTAAATTATCTATATGTTGCAGGGTTTTCATAAAATTAGGTTTTTGATGAAAAACCGGAACATGACACATTTTAAACTCAATTTCATCATAAACCTCTAACAATCCAGATTTTTGATCAAAAACCTGAACTAGTTTGGGTTTATGATAAAATATAAGCGCTGGTCAAATCAAATCATTTATTTTTTGCCAACATAGTAGGGGTATAGATGTTATATATGTTACGGCTAAAGGTAGGTGTGAACATAAACAGAGAAATTAATGTTAGTTTCTTCTATCTTTAGCCGGCTGCTGCTGCTGTAACTGCAGGCCCTTGGCTAAAAATGTAGAAGGAAATCGGTCGACGTCAGGGGCACCCCGAGGTTCGGTTTGTTTAGGTTCCATTAAACCCTGCAGACAGAAATAGGAGCCCCGCCCAGCGGGGCTCCGTCGACCTGACGTCGTTAGAAATAAAACGAGCGCGTAGTATTATTTCTAACGACGTCAGGTCGACGGAGCCCAGCTGGGCGGGGCTCCTATTTCTGTCTGCAGGGTTTAAAGGAACCTAACCAAACCGAACCTCGGGGTGCCCCTGACGTCGACCGTCTTCTTCTGGTTCAAAAGCACAAAAATAGACAAAATCACGTTTTTAGCCGTTTCGTTTTTCGCCGTTCACACACACATTATTTTTTAAATGTATGTAATTTCATAACAAATAAATCATTGTTTATTGTTTCTTAATTGTTTTATTTATTTAAAGAAATAGCAACCAACATTGTTTTTATCATAAAACTAATACAGTCTAGGTTTTTGATAAAAACACTGGATTTTCTCAGGTTTATGATAACATAAAGTAATAATTTTGTCTTCTTCCGGTTCTTGATCAATAGCCTAGGTTTTTGATCAAAAACCTGATATTGTCATAAACCTGCGACATATACAATGGCGTATAAATTTAGTAGGTTCTGTGTACTAGCAGGAGTACACTAATAGAAACAGTTGCAGAAAGGAGGCATAACAAAGTTTTGATCGTAAAGTACTCTCTAATGCTTCACTTTATGGGTCTTGCAACAAACGAAAATATAAAATACTCGACTGTACAACATCACTAAACAACTATGTCAGTATTTGTAGGCAGTAATGATTGCATTTTAATTTGTGGGCTCGTTATGTGTCAGGAGCTAGCGAAACGTTTCTCGGTGATGTTCGGGCTGGACGCGGTGAAGAACCGCGAGGCGCTGACTGCACTGCACCGCGCCGGCATCGGCTTCGCGGCGCTGGAGCAGACCCCGCACGCGCCGCCGCCGCACCTGCTGTTCCTGGAGCCGCTGGCCGAGTTCAGCAACAAGCTGCTGCGCCAGGACAAGCGCCAGGTGCTCAAGGTGAGCGGTATGCTCTACTGACTTCGACACGGCATCGCATAGCTGGGTCCGGAAAATAGTAACGTGTTGCTTGTCGCAGTTCCTGGACAGCCGCATCCCGCACGGCGTGCAGTGGGGCGACGAGTGGGCCGCGCTGCTGTCGTACCGCGGCTCGCTGCTCACCGACGCGCCCGACGAGCGCCCGCCGCCCGCGCGCAAGCACTACGCCCGGCGACCTAGTACGTATACTTGCTGACACTACTCGCACTGTACGCACTGCGTCGTACTTAAATAAAATAAAATAATTTAACTGTGAATAAGGTTTGTTTACACTTTCACCAGATACTTTTCGAACAGACCATACGTCATTTTTTTTTTCTTGCCACCTAAAAATATTCAGTTAACTTACTTTAAATTTGACTATTTATTCCAGGAGGTCAGAACGAGGACGAGGAGGGCGAGGAGAATGCCGAGTCAGACCAGGAGCCGCCCGGGTGAGCGCCAGCGCACTGTACCGTAGCTAGCCGTAACGTTAGGTAGTCACGCTCAATAACTACGTCAGAGGGCCCGCTCACGCCACTTGACCTCTTTGCACTTATGCTTAATTAAAGGTCAAAAATTTGTTTCTTAATTTTCTCGTTAATTACTCGTCGCATTATATTTTCAGATTATATTTTTATGAGGTACCTTGAAGGTACATTCCTCTGGTAAATAATAGGTAACCATAAGATATCTATTACATTCATTATCAATATTCACCCGTCATTCTGACTGTCAGGACTGCAGCTCACTTTATTATTATATTAGTTTTTGTTTTTTGGAAGAACATTGAATTTCATTAAAGATACATTCAAGTAACAATGTACATTCCTTTCATATACATAACATATTCATTTCTGCAACTATACACCTGTCTTTCTGACCTACACAAATATTTGACCGATTCCTAGCTATCAACCAAACATAATAAACAAAAGAGCATTCGATGGGGTAAAGTTTTCGTCTTTTTGTGTCTAAAAACATTACCTCGCACTGTATGGAGCGGACCCTCTTGACATATTTATTTCGTCCAGTTTGTTAAACATGGACTATTGTGTTATGTACTATGTAGATACATTATTATAATTATAGTTTTTTATTTTGTCAGTCCTATGAGCTCAGTGTTTGATCGTGCTGGAAAGGAGGTGCACGTCAAAAATAACACGAAAATGAATTTTAATGTGGTCAACATCATGATTGTGTATTTTTTATCTGCCAACTACATACCCCTTCATTTATAAAAGTAGCTTAAAGTTTAAGAGACGTTTAAACGTCAAAATGTATGGTTAAACAGTTGCTAATCATTACTTAACTTTATGCAATGTTTATAAATAAAGGGTTTATAAAGATTCATTTTAATACACTATGATGTAAAACCACTCCTGGTATAAGCATATTTTTTAAATTTAAATTCGTAAGCTTGTTTCCCAAATCACTTTTTGCTTATACGAGTACATACTGGAAGTTGTTTCATATCGTCATTATTTTATAAATAAATTGAATCGAAATCTTATTATAATGTTAATTGATGATGTTGAGTAATGAATTTGGGCCTTATAGTGTGTAGTGTGAGATGAGCGAGCTTTGGGAGTGTGAGGGCTGTTGGTTATGTATGTAGTGTAAAACGTACATGTAGCTTGTGTACAGTAAGTAGTTAGATTTGCTGCGCGCAGTCCACAGCAACACTCACTATTTCACATTTTTTTCCTTGAGAGAAAAAATATTCTCGACTGATTTCTTGGTCATTTTTCAACAGAATTATCTTTGCAACATTTTTTACTATAATTCTATTAAAATGAAAAAGTGGGCAGTGTTTGTAAACTGTGCAAAAAGGTATTGTTGGTTTTTATCATCGACATATTATGTTGTAGTTAAGTACCTAATTAAAATATTATATTTTTATAATAAATTATATTTATTATACATTGACGTTTTATTATACTACATACTAGCTGCGCCGCGCGGTTTCACCCGCGTAAATGTCGATCCCGTGGGAATATCGGGATAAAAAGTAGCCTATGTGTTAATCCAGCGTGTCAGCTACCTTCATACAAAATTTTAATGTCCGTGACTACCGCCGGGCCACCATCGCCAATCGCTTCCATTGGTACTAATTAGTACTCGAACAACAAAATTGGTACTTTAGTCGTTTTCGAGAAAATCGACTTTGAAGGTGGTCCTGCGGTAGTCACGCTCCCTTCAGCAGGACCACCATGAGCGCCGAAAAAGGCACCACGCTACAGCTATTCTAAGTATACAAATAATTAGTACCCATATAAGTGATTTATCTCGTAAAAAAAAAACAGAACTATAACATTTGTATTTACCGAGAAATCAACGATGATAACTTTCAAGCAAATGTTCAGCAGGACCACGAATTTGAATGTTGATTCCAAGTTAGAGAAGCTTGTCGCTTTCCTCAAACCTACATAGAAAATTTGTAGGTACCCTGCGAGATAAAATTAGTACCCAAAATTCAAAATTAGTACTCCCGTAGTTTACGAGATATACCATGCCATTGGTGGGGTGGCGGTAGTCACGGTGCCAAATTTTCATTTCAAGATTTCCCTATTAAAAACGCTGTGATTTCTTCCCAAATTTATACAAAAATTAGTACTCCTAAAGAAGTTATAGCGACCAAAAATTCAGATTCCTAAGTGTTGTATTTTAAGAGAAATTAGGTTTCATTACTTTTCCATACTAAATCTCCGCGTATAACCCGACCAAACTAAGTTGTTGTGTTGTACGTTAGGTCATCGGGGGTTGACACAGTTTGTTGTTGTGTAATACTTTATGTGGCGTTATTATATTTATATGTTGAGATCGGGTAGAGGTTAATGTTTCATAGTTTAATATCATTGTTATCATTTATATGCTGATGAAATTATTCGATGTGGTTTGGTGTTTGCATTTTTACGAGTATTACGTAGGATTTAAGGTGGGACGTGAGGTCTTAAAATATATAAGTATTAATTATAATTATAATAATAATAAATCGTTATTTATAAAAAAGGGGATCCATTTACAATGAATAGCTTAACAATTAAAATAGCGCACAGTTACTAATTTGCCTGAACTAGGTTGAACCTGTGCTTCAGGCTAGAAAGTGCATAAGTACTTAATGTAATAAATTAATAATGAGTCTAACGTAACAAACTAAATTAGCAGTTCAATTTGCAGATAATAAGTAGGTCTTCTGTCTGTGCATAGGTAGTCGATGGTTAGTAAATATTTAAGTATAATGATATACATATATCCAGCCTTCTTGTTTACAATACTAACTCCTTGGAAACTTGTGGATTGAAAGGCGTGAAAAACGTCTATGTGACATTCTTTCTAAAACAATAATTGAATGAATATTATGCAAATATATTTACGTAATAAATTGGCGACGAAAGAAATGCCGAACAATGATATAAAAAGACAAAAATAGTTCGTGCTTCATTACGGGGCGTTCTTACACGAACGGGAAACAAATCACAACTCTACAAGAAAACTTCCAAAATTTTCAAGAATCACAATCTGAAATTGAGCTCAAGACGGACGGAGCACCGCCGTGTCCTCGTAGAGGCGATCGGCAGCGGCGGCGACCTCTCGCGTCCGGGCCTGGTTCAGGCCATGGTCCGGGGCGAGAGGGAGTGGGGGGCAGTCGCCTCCTTCTGCGAAGCAGTCATGCTAGCGAAGGAGGCGGCGGGACGGCTGAGGGAGAGAGCCTCCCGTCCCAGCCGCCGCGGGAGACGCTCCGGGCGTCGGGAGCAGCGCGACGACTCCCGGCCACCGTAGGCGCGGGCCTGCGGGCGGAGAGTAATGGGTAGCTCACCGTCCGATCAGGACCAGGCCCGTGCCGGACGGCGCACACTGGTCCCAAATTAAAAAAAAAGTGGACATTGATAGTAGACCGCTGATATTTTTTTTTATTGTTGATATAATGATAACAGATAAGGCAAAAAAATATTATTGTCCTACTTCAAATACTTTTCTCTAAAAAAAATATTTCTTTTTTTTTTGTATGGGAGTGATTACATTTTACTCAATTTCTCAAAAACCTTAAGCGATGTCGAGATGGCATTCACATATGTTAGAAAACTAATAATTCTGAGTATTTGGCTCGAAGAAACTTATTGCTTATCTCTGCGTACTTTCGAGATAATAGTGACAGAAAATAACATTTTTTTTTAATGTTAATTGTTCGCTTTTTTTAATCATAGCCTTACTCATATCGCAATAGGTCCGCTGGCCAGCAAAATGGAGCTTCGACGCGAGTTTGCCGGGATAACAAGATGGCCGCCTCTCATGACGTAACGTAATACGGTCACGAATCGCGCGCGTACACCTCAGTGTACAACTAAATGTGGTTGCGATAAGACGTGTCCTTATTTTTTCTGTGCGCTTGAAGAAATGCTTGTTGTTTGTTTGTTTTGTTATTGTTGTATTTTGAATCTTTGGATTTTAAAATCAAATAATTTTTGTTTGTCTTTCTTTCGTCGAATTTGTTTTCGTAATTTTTTTTTTTGTTAAAATCAAAGTCACTTTGTCTTTGATATCTTTGATTCTAATTTGTTTTCAATTTTCCTTAAAATTATAACATGTCCGCATTTGTCACCAACTTAGACTTATACGTTGTTCTTAAATCAGGAGGTGGTTTTAAAAATGTCGAATTTTTATTTAATGCCCTTATTGAACGTATTGGTGTTGAATTGTCTTCCGAAGATTTGAGTAATATTAAATTATTTTGTCGTAATTTTTCAAGTAATATCTCAAAAAGATGGTCTGCTTCCAGTAGAGCTCAAAAGACCTTTCTTAACAAAAATTCAGACTGGTTACAATCCCAAATAGTTTGGCCAAAATGTCAAAATATCGATTTAAACAGCATTTTTAAAGTTGCCGAGGAAGTAATTCCAAATTTCGAAACGCAAGTGGATACTCATCAATTAAGTTGTGGTACAAGTAAAAAACCATTTGTTGATATATCTGATAAACAGAAGAAAAGGCGTTCTCTAACACTTCTAGATCACACAGAGGAGGAATTAGTTTATGCTTTATGTGCCAAATTAAGAGTCTAAAAAAACAAAATTAGCAGCTATATTAAACGAACTCAGCCAAAACAAGGAAAAATGTGAGATGGTACATGATGTACTATTCGCTAAAAAGACTGACAAACCGTGTTTACCAGATGATAAAACGTTAGCGCTTTACACCTCTACAAATTTGTCAAAATAGCAATATCAAAATTTAAGAACTATTCTTGCTTCAGAGAAAATGTATGGTCTTCCATCCTATCAAAAGCTCCTGGAAGCTAAAAAAACTTGTTATCCTCCAGAGTCAGACATAACTGTAACTGAATCTGATGCTAAGATAAGACTTCAATCGCTTCTAGATTTGACAACCAATAGGATATTAAAAACAATTCAGCACAACTCTGCCGACAAAAAATCGCTAAAACTAATAAGCAAATGGGGTTTTGACGGGTCATCTTCTCAAAGTAATTATAAACAAAAGTCACACCCCGACACTAAAATTGACGATTCTTCAGTTTTCATGATTAGTTTGGTTCCGCTTCGTTTGGAAGAAGAGAGTGGTACTATCTTGTGGCAAAATCCTGCTCCCTCTTCAACAAACTATTGTCGTCCAATTGGCTTTATATTTGCAAAAGAAACAAATGAATTGATAAAGAAGGAAAGTGCATCCTTAGAGGAAGAAATTCGTAATCTTGTTCCCACAATTGTAGATAATTTTGATATTAAACATGTTTTGTACATGACTATGATTAATGGGAAAATTTCTACTGTGATTTCCAATACTTCTTCTGCAGCTGTTTGTAATATTTGCAATACCCTACCTAGCAAAATGAATGACTTGGACTTTGTATCCAAAAGACTCATCAGAGAAGATATGTATAAATATGGTCTGTCTTCGCTTCATATGTGGATAAGATGTATGGAATGTATTTTACACATTTCGTACAACTTAGACTTCAAAAAGTGGGCTGCACGAAAAGAAGATAAATTGTTAAAAGAAATTAAAAAGAATTTGACACAAGAAGAATTCCGGGAAAGAACTGGTTTGTTAATTGACATAGTAAAACAGGGATTTGGTACAACCAATGACGTTAACACGGCAAGAAGGTTTTTTGAAAATTATGAAGTATCTGCTGAAATAACGGGTATCCACCCTGATTTAATCAAGAGATTTGCAGTCATTTTACACACAATTTCATCTGGTCAACTTATTAATACCAACTTGTTTAGGGAATATTGTAAAGAAACAGCAATGCTGTATGTAAACTTATATCCATGGTATTACATGCCTTCAAGTGTCCATAAATTGTTGATACACGGTGCTGATATTTGTGAAAATTTCTCCTTTATTCCGATAGGCATGCTTTCCGAAGAAGCTTCCGAAGCGAGGAATAAAGATTTCCGGAATGTTAGAATGGCACATACAAGAAAAATCGGTAGAGTTCAGACTAATTTAGACATTAATCGACAGCTTTCTAATTAGCTCAGATCCTTACATCAGCCATATCAAACCAAAGTTTGCTCGTTTACATAAACAGTTGTTTCCAGAGGCTAGTGCTTTGATCTTGAACAATGAATTGCTTTCGTTGGAAAACGAGGAAATAGAGATTTCTCAAGAGAATATAGACCCAAATATTAATCTTTCACCATAATATTTTTTCAGAATCGTTTGTGAACATATTCAACTTTATGTTTGCAGCTTTATTTGTCTTCATTTTGATTGTTTTTTAGAACTGATGAAAGTACTCCTTCAGAAAGGTCATAGCTTTTCAGTCATTAGTGAGCCCCCATAACCTCTTTTACAGAGAAGTCTCTTTTTATTTATTTGACATTACACATAAATTATAATTATGTGCTAAAGTAAGGCTATGATTAAAAAAAAGCAAACAATTAACATAAAAAAAAATTGTTATTTTCTGTCACTATTATCTCGAAAGTACGCAGAGATAAGCAATAAGTTTCTTCGAGCCAAATACTCAGAATTATTAGTTTTCTAACATATGTGATTGCCATCTCGACATCGCTTAAAGTTTTTGAGAAATTGAGGAAAATGTAATCGCTCCCATACAAAAAAAAAATAAATATTTTTTTTACAGAAAAGTATTTGAAGTAGGACAATAATATTTTTTTACCTTATCTGTTATCATTGTATCAACAATAAAAAAAAATATCAGCGGTCTACTATCAATGTCCACTTTTTTTTAATTTGGGACCAGTGTGCGGCGCGTACGTGTTCCACGCGCGCCTCAAAGAGATGTCAGCATTAAAAGAAGGGGCCCGTAAGGGCCGAAGCCTGCCGGGTCAGCGGGATTGTCCGAAAGGGTTACCGCTGGCCCGGAACATAAAGGGCGAAGGAAGGAACACGGGTGGGTTTTAGTCAGTAAGAGTCTGACACTCCCTTCCGCTCCACCCAGAGCGGGAGGAGTCATTTGATGATTTCCCATCCTGAAAAAAAAAAAAAAAGCTCAAGACGGACCAGCAAGAATTGGAGGAGGAAACTCAATACAGGTACGAATTTGAAGAACTAAGCACCTCCCTCAAATACAAATGACTAACAATGTGAAAGAATAATGAAATAAGTACGCAGCCTGCCACGACAAGAACATTACCCGAAACTGAATTTTCAACCCTTACATGAAACAGAATCCTTTGGAAACTTCATCAAGAGATTGACATTGTTCTTTATAATTAATAGAATGATGGATCCAAAAGCAAAGGTTCGCACGCTACTGACAACTTTAAGCGCAGAGTTAGATCAAAAGATTTACGATTTATGTCAAAGTGAAATCATTTATTTCAAATAGGCACATTAAAGGCACTTTTGAACGTGTACGTTACCCCAGCAAGAAAGTGTCTCCTAGAGTTATAGGAGTAGAACGTATAATAGGGATGTTGCCTGGGTAAAAATAAATCGATTCGATTTAGTCCCTCAGTAAGATTATTAAAAAATATTGAACACGTATTTTTTGTTTTATCAATTAGATAAAAAATTACAAAGATATATCACATCAAAGTTCAGGAGTGGGGGGCTTTGACGTAATAACGTGCTAAAATTTGTAGCACGGCGTGACGTCATACGAAATTTCCAAGCGCTGTATCTTCGTAATTTTTTGTTTGCCAGACAAAAGAAAAAATACGTATACAATATTTTTTAGTAATCTAACTGATGGACTAAATATATTTTCTTAGTCAACTACCCTATTGGTGCCTTATCTGCTGTAAATGTGCCCCCACATAAAAAATGTGTGCCCCTGTCGTTTTGGAAAAAAACGGAAAAAACGTTTCCTGCTGGGGTAACGTTTTTTAGCAGGAAAATTCTAAACGAATGATCGGAGAGAGAAAATTGTGCATGGCCAGAGAGCTTATATGTGTGCCAAAATGTGCCCCCAAAAATAAAATCTGTGCCCCTTCAGGTTTTCGAGATATTGCATTTCCTGCTGGAGTAACGTTTTGATGAATCGTATATCTCTACAACCATTGCATGTGCCCCTGTAGAATAAACATACACGAGTAGCTCTTAATGTGTGCCCCTTAGTGCCTCAATTAAATTTAAGAAAATATTTATAGTTTTCAAGTTATAGCGGTTTTATGAAAACCCGAAAAAACATCGCAGCGCCTAAATTAGACAAGAAACAAGTTCGCTGAAAACTGTATTTGGTCCTTCTTGACGCTAATAATAACCATATAAAGTTTCAAAACTATTCATGCATGCGTTTTTGCTAAAAGTCAAAACGATGGTGTCATAACTTTGACGGCAAAATACAAGGAACCGGCTCAATCCGAGATGTGTAGGTATAAACCAAAATCATGTGCCTTTAGTCAATGACCTTCTTTATTGGACGTAGTATACCTAAGCTGTTGTCCGTACAGTCGCAATCAAAAGTTTTGGGGGCTAATTAAAAAATATATTAAATGCACCTTGTGACTATAATAAATGAAACAGCTTGTTGATGTGGAAATTATTATTTTTATTCCCTTAATTTTAATTCTTAAAGTAATTATTGCATCAAATCACAGATCAAAGTTCCTACCTATAAATATTAGAAATTATTTGCACGTTGTGTAGTCATTATTATTTAACTTATACGTAGGTTCAGATAAAGTGTGTTAGTATAGTAAACCGCATAAAGATATAACTAAACATCGAATTTGCACAAATTATCTGATGGTATTTGGCTATAAATAAACAAATTTATCCCATATACGTAACAAGATTATCACCTGACTGTGGAATGACACTTATATGTATATCTAAAACGCCATCAAATCAAAATTATGTGACACTACATAATCAGCTTTAATATAATCGTTGGTAGCATAGACAAAATTGTACAGGGTTATGATGAATGCTCCAGGGTAGCCCGCGAAATACAAATTTTCTTACGTTTTTTGCAATTTGCAAGCCAGTGCTAGGTTGTATGATGGTTAGAATATTATTTTGATGAGAATATTATTTGATATTTGATTCTGTGATTTTTGTGATGCGAATTTACTGATTATAATATGTTAGACTTAGATGAAAAACTGATCTGTGATTGAAATAATAATGACTACACAACGCGGCAACGTGCAAATAATTTCTAATATTTATAGGTAGGAACTTTGATCTGTGATTTGATGCAATAATTACATTAAGAATTAAAATTAAGGGAATAAAAATAATAATTTCCACATCAACAAGCTGTTTAATTTATTATAGTCACAAGGTGCATTTAATATATTTTTTAATTAGCCCCCAAAACTTTTGAACGCGACTGTACGGACAGCTTAGGTATAATACGTCCAACAAAGAAGGTCATCGATATGTATTAATCAGTCGCTTTTTAGTAGTCATTGGAATTTGGTCGGATAACCAGCCGTTGTTTACATATTTTGGTTTTTTGTTTACTCGTATATTTACTTAATGCGAAACATTCCAAGCTGAATATTTTCACCATATATGTTTGACTAAAGGCACATGATTTTGGTTTACACCTACACATCTCGGATTGAGCCGGTTCCTTGTATTTTGCCGTCAAAGTTATGACACCATCGTTTTGACTTTTAGCAAAAACGCATGCATGAACAGTTTTGAAACTTTGTATGGTTATTATTAGCGTCAAGAAGGACCGAATACAGTTTTCAGCGAACTTGTTTCTTGTCTAATTTAGGCGCTGCGATGTTTTTTCGGGTTTTCATAAAACCGCTATAACTTGAAAACTATAAATATTTTCTTAAATCTAATTGGGGCACTAAGGGGCACACATTAAGAGCTACTTGTTTATGTTTATTCTACAGGGGCACATGCAATGGTTGTAGAGATATACGATTCATCAAAACGTTACTCCAGCAGGAAATGCAATATCTCGAAAACCTGAAGGGGCACAGATTTTATTTTTGGGGGCACATTTTGGCACACATATAAGCTCTCTGGCCATGCACAATTTTTCTCTCTCCGATCATTCGTTTAGAATTTTACTGCTAGAAAAACGTTACCCCAGCAGGAATCGTTTTTTCCGTTTTTTTCCAAAAAGACAGGGGGCACACATTTTTTATGTGGGCACATTTACAGTTTTTTTTTTTTGTGTGGTGTACATTTACAGCAGATAAGGCACCAATTATACGTTCTACTCCTATAACTCTAGGAGACACTTTCTTGCTGGGGTAACGTACACCTTTTGAACGTCAAAAATTACAATAAAATAGAATTGATTCTAGTCGCCCCTTCCAAAAGGTAGTGTTCGTATGGAGAAGAATGGGCAAGAAACTCCACCACTCCACTCATTTAAAATGTATACATTCATTGTACAATTACCTATATGTAAAGACGATGCACCTAGAATTAAATTAGTCTACCACAAAAAGTAAAAATAATTAAAAATTAAGCAATGACAGGTAAATCAATTATGTGATAGATACATGGTGCTCACATATTTACAAATATTGTAAAAGTGATGATTTTCTTAAAATTTTAACAAGTGTGTGAGTTCTGTAGTCGCGGATTGTAAAAATCAATGTCGTAAAATTTTTAAAAATATAAATTAAATTAGCAACCAGTTTGATTTTGTCTAGATTCTAGATTGACCTATGGAGAAGGACCAGCATGTTTCCAAGCATTCTTATCTTGGATATAATCCTCTAATTTGTAATATCATTGTTTACATAGTGTACTTTTACGCGCCTACTACTATGGGAACTACTCGCTGCCACCTCGGGTCCTGATATGTGGGGGGCGAGGGATGTCCCCGAGTCCGTCGTCCCTGGACCCATTTAAGGGGACTGGATGAGGGCGTTATCCGCCCTCCGCCGACGCCCGGTGCACCTGCTGCGGGCAGGGTGAGTGGACGAGATCTCCCTTTCCGCAGCCTCCTTTTCGAGACGACTGTTTCGCAGATGGAAACCACCGCGTCGCAGGATTCTTCGCTTCCGACTATCGACTCGACCACGGCCGGCAGCGACAGGTCACTGCCTTCTTCTGAGACGAAGGCACGGCGCGGCTCCTCCCAAGCGGCACACTCTGCCAGCGTATGCCACGCCGTGTCCTCCCGAGAGTGAACACAGTGGTGACACCGGGCGTCCGGCTCTCTGTTTGATTACCAACCCTCGCCTATCTACTCTAAGAAAAGCCCACCACTTACAATCCAGGATTTGAAAGGGAAGTGTTTCCGCTGTGGTAAAACCGATCACCAAGCTAATGAGTGTGGTGCCAATAAATCAGTAGGTATGCCGAAAATGTCAAAAAGTTGGACACTTAGCTCGAGTTTGCTTACAACGCAACATTAACATGAACCAAGTCGATAACTACTCTAGTAACATCTCCGATTAAAAGTGACATTCAAGACATTCTATCGAAAATAAAAAAGTACGAATGGAATTCGACACTGCAGGCAGGCCCCTCTTTTCCATTGGGCACTCTGGGCAAGTGCCCAGGGCCCCGCGATATTCGGGGGCCCCGGCCTGCTCTCATAAAAAAAAAACATTATTTGCAGCCACGTTCCATTCTACGCATTATTAGTACCCGATTCAATGAGAAAATATGTGATTTGCAGTGCGATTTACAATAAGTTTGTAGCTTTCCAGGTTTTAAACATTAAAACCGAGTAGGTACCTACATCCCGAGGAAAGCCGAACACATCCGAAGCGGGTTTTTTTTATCGTCTTATAAAAAAAACACGCACGGTGTCGCTTACGGTAACAGTGGCGCGAGTTTTTTCCCATTTCAAAAAACGTCCAACGCGCCTAACGAAGTTTTCGCTTCAATATTAGTATGTTTCTCTTATTGTCTCTTATCTACACAGGGCCCCGTGATTCTTATGTGCCCAGGGCCTCCAATAGGTTAAAGACGGCCCTGACTGCAGGTGCTGCATTACCTTCTATGTCACTAAATCAGTAAGTGCACAAATTTAAATGTAGAGGAGAGAATATTCAAAACTGAAATGAAATTGAGAACATACACTGTGCACTGGTGAAATTATCAAACCTACAGGAATAGCAATCGTTAATTGTAAAAAACCAGATTTTTACTGGAAAATTGTATATTATAAACAACAAGTAGACTCAATATTTGGCCGAAGCTGGATGAAAGAGGTGAAAATTGCACTAGCCGACATGAACAGTTCACAAAACTTAATTATGCAGACACGGAAAAACTACTAGGAATTTTAAAATAAAGTCTTATCTACCTACTCTAATATAAGTCTCTTCATTTAGCTAATTAATAATAGTCTTAACTTTATCTACTTTAATATTATTCGTTAATTTATTTAAACAATATATCTTACATAATCTAGTTTTAAAATAATATATACCCAAATATTAACTATTTAAGACATTATATTACATTTATTGTTTTCTTTTTTAAATGTTTGATGTAAATTGATGGCCTGAAACACAGGTTTGCCATAAACCTAGATCAGGCAGGTCTACATTAGAGTTAGAATTTAATTTTTCCTCGATTGGAATTAATGTAAATCCTATTTTTACTTTACTTTTTTGAATAAAAATTTTATTATTATTATTTATTATTTACGTTCTAAAATAATAGCTCAAAAAACAAAAATGATCCTGAACTAAGTACAGCAATTATTACAACACTTGCAAACTGGCAGAACATTACGAGGACTTGGTTTTAAGGACAATAATTATAGTCCAGGATCCCAGGAACCATTTTTACCATTTATTACTAACAAGCTAATTTTTTGTAATGTATATAGCTTCATTTTGATGAGACGCCCAACTTTGTCTCTTACATCAATTCTCCATTGTGGTAGCTAACAGAGATAGTAGGGATAGAATAGGTCGATTTGACGATTCTTAAAAAAATTTAGGTTTTTTTATTAAATCTTAAAAAAATAATTTACATTATTGAAAAAAATGTACTACAAAATGTATGGTTTGATCAAAGGGTCCCCTCCTTCCAACATGTATCGATAACGAGGTCATCAAAAATGCTTATTTAATATTAACAGCCACATTGTCCTACAAATTGCGTGGTACGTTATCCCGGTCCTACGCTCAGAAATTGTTAATACCACAAGACCATTTTTCTTGTTTCTGTAGGACAAAAATATGACATAATAGGTTAGTGTGTTCTCTGTCCAAATGAAACAATGTCCTACAAGAAAACAGGCGGCCTAAAGAGGCCACTTTGGCAAAATCATAAAAGGATAACATTATGAATCATATTATGGCTAAGACAGTTCGTGTTTTTCTTTTTTTGGCTGCACTACGTAGGTATAATCAAAGAGATTGGATTGATTGGTATTTTAGCACAGATAAAAGAAATAACTGGAAAAACATTCATCAATGGGATTTGAAACGATTAACTTAACCAGTTAACTGTCCATTACGATTCATCATGTTATCCTTTTATGATTCTGTCAATGTGGCCTTTTTAGGCCCCCTGGTATGTATCACTAGTCCGACATGAATTGTTATTTTAAATTTTTAAATGATGTCAATGCAATTCTGTTCAAAATTAAATACCTACTTGTGATGAATAACGTATTTATTTGGTTATGGATTAATATCATGGTTATAAAAACACCTTCGCAAATAATGCATTATTTTAGAACAAATTTGATTACCATAAAAAAGGTTATAGTGAGTCAACCTTAAAAGATAGACAAATGCTGTCGTGGACTTTTTTTTAAAACTTTAAGGGGCAATCAATTCCATCATACATGATTTTTGCGTATCTTTAAAGGTTTACGCAGCGTACGTAACGGAAGCTCTCAAAAGGAATAATTATTCCCGTTTTTGCAACATTTTTCATTGATGCTCCGCTCCTGTTGGTCGTCACGTGATGTTATATAGCCCATAGCCTTCCTCGATAAATGGACTATTCAACACAAAAATAATTTTTCAATTCGAACCAGTAGTTCCTGAGATTATCGTGTTCAACCAAACAAACAAACTCTTTAGCTTTATAATATTAAAATAAAGTATAGATTTTGCCGTCTTTAATATTTAGATTACACAAGTCGTTAATATAAATAAGGAAGGTGGGGCCCAGAATACTCCCCTAAGGAACACCAAACCCAGTATTTTTCTGCTTATCGCTCGTGATATTATATATTTTGACACATTGGTATCGGTGGTCTGAATAGTAAGTAAAAAGTTTTAGCGGCGTTCCCCTTATTCCTATGATCTCTAATTTGTTCAGAAGAACAGAAACAGACACCGTGTCAGAGGCCTTGGCTAAATCGAGAAAGACTCCCAGGGTCTGGTTGCTTTTGCCGATTATGATTATTCATGAAAGTAATAGTATAAAAGTAGTAATTAAATAGTTTAAAATGTAGTTATTTTTAATGTAGAAAATATAGTGAACAGTATAGTTATATATTCTAACACCCTTACTAATAAACACATTACATATGTATATCAAATGAATAGTTACACACCAATTCGCTCTTTCAGTCTTCAGTCATTTGACTTTCGAAAGAAGTAGACAAAGTGTTGTGTAACTATACAGGCGCTATAAAACGTTTATTTGTAAAGGGGTATGCATTTTAATTAATAGTTATTTATGCGACTGTTGTATAATGAGGGGTATGAAAACACGAATGTGGGTTTATCACATGAGTGTTTCAATACCTAATTATGTACAGTTGCATACAAGACTTTATCTACACCCATGATATGGATGGTACTGGAACCATAGGTACAGTGTTGTAAGAACACAAGCCCGGGGGGGCGGCCGGCCGCGGGGGGCAGGAGCCCTAGTGTGACGTCATACAGAGGCTCAGGTGTGCTATGTCCCGGAGTTGCATAGTGAAATTTAGTACAACATTATAACACTCGTTTGGATGATATTATGGTTACTATGACACTGGTTGTTTTAATGTTGGCAATAAGCTGTTTCAGAAACTTTTATAGAGGACTAGCTACGCCCCGCGGTTTCACCCGCATAAGTCTCGATCCCGTAGGAATATCGGGATAAAATCTATCCTATGTCCTTTCCCCAGTGGCGTATTTTAAGATTCAGCGCCCTGGGCCTGTGAGATTTGCCGCCCTATAAATTAACGGAAAAATCAAAAAGCAAAAACTAAAATAGAACTAAATTTTACTAACCTCCTCCGCCGTGGGTTATTGAACCTAGTCGAACTTTACGTTTCGTCATTATTTTTGTTGAAAAAGCTATCAATTTTAGCTATTTGTTTGACAAGCTTTTCATCCTTGTGTTTTTTTTCTAAAGCTTTCCTTCTGTAAGCGTGGCCGCTAAGTTTTTTTTAGTTGGATCCATGTCAGTAACAGTAAACTAAGTCAAAACTACGAGTTTAAACATAAGCGGCAAACTGCTTGATATGATAAAATAGGTAATTTGTAAACACTGACTGATAGGTAGGTAAGTATTTAAAGTATTCACCAAAACAAAACCTAATAATTTGACGTGCCTGATTAGAGACAACTGGAAACAAGTGAAGCACGAATTGGAGTCCGCCGCCTGCACCGCCCCGCGCCTCACCCGCTCTCGCCCGTATATAAACGAAAACGACACGAGCAATGACGAAACATCCCGACTGTTGTAGTCCGCGCGGAACTAGTTGACCGCGCCTTCGGTATGTGAGCGGAGGGACGGAGGGGCGGGGGTGCTTGCTGTTATTATATATATATAAATATAGAATAAGTGAATAAGCGGAATATAGTCCTGAGTTGCGACAGAGTCCGACGGACACGCCGTGCCGCCGCCATCAAACTAACAACCGAGTTCTAATTTTTTTTAAATTTCTTTATGACTAAAAAGTCAAAAAGAAAGACGCACAAAGCTGAGTGTGAGGTGCGGCTCGCACCGCCCCTCGTAG
The DNA here is from genome assembly GCA_963855955.1 of Luperina nickerlii. NCBI lineage: Eukaryota > Metazoa > Arthropoda > Insecta > Lepidoptera > Noctuidae > Luperina > Luperina nickerlii. Next base: position 22,222,549 of record OY979675.1, on the reverse strand, counting down.
GCTACCGCCCCGGGCCGTGGCCCTATTGGCCCTAGTGTAAATACGCCACTGCCTTTCCCGGGACTCAAACTATCTCTATACCAAATTTCATTTAAATCGGTTCAGCGGCATAAGCGTGAAGATGCATACAGGCAGACATACACACTTTCGCATTTATAATATTAGTATGGATTGGATGTAGATAAAGTATATTTATAATTTTAGTGGAATAATAAATCGATACTTATGTGAAATGTTTCTTGCTATTGAATATTGCGTTTGGTAAAATTTCATGTCTTTCTGGGGACGGGTGTTCACCGTCGGGTAAGTGGCGACAGGTCAGTAATGTTTCACCGCGGTCTACTACTGATACTATGTGTTGTAGCGGTGTGCGCGTGCGGCGACGTCCCGCCGCGAGTGCGCGCCGCGCCGCCCCGCGCGCCCCCAGCCGCGCCCCCAGCCGCAGCACCACCGGCACCGAGGATACTACGCCCAGGTACGTATGTATCTACTGTTGTAGTGTGCGGCGCGCCCCCAGCCGCGCCCCCAGCCGCAGCACCACCGGCACCGAGGATACTACGCCCAGGTACGTATGTATCTACTGTTGTAGTGTGCGGCGCGCCCCCAGCCGCGCCCCCAGCCGCAGCACCACCGGCACCGAGGATACTACGCCCAGGTACGTATGTATCTACTGTTGTAGTGTGCGGCGCGCCCCCAGCCGCGCCCCCAGCCGCAGCACCACCGGCACCGAGGATACTACGCCCAGGTACGTATGTATCTACTGTTGTAGTGTGCGGCGCGCCCCCAGCCGCGCCCCCAGCCGCAGCACCACCGGCACCGAGGATACTACGCCCAGGTACGTATGTATCTACTGTTGTAGTGTGCGGCGCGCCCCCAGCCGCGCCCCCAGCCGCAGCACCACCGGCACCGAGGATACTACGCCCAGGTACGTATGTATCTACTGTTGTAGTGTGCGGCGCGCCCCCAGCCGCGCCCCCAGCCGCAGCACCACCGGCACCGAGGATACTACGCCCAGGTACGTATGTATCTACTGTTGTAGTGTGCGGCGCGCCCCCAGCCGCGCCCCCAGCCGCAGCACCACCGGCACCGAGGATACTACGCCCAGGTACGTATGTATCTACTGTTGTAGTGTGCGGCGCGCCCCCAGCCGCGCCCCCAGCCGCAGCACCACCGGCACCGAGGATACTACGCCCAGGTACGTATGTATCTACTGTTGTAGTGTGCGGCGCGCCCCCAGCCGCGCCCCCAGCCGCAGCACCACCGGCACCGAGGATACTACGCCCAGGTACGTATGTATCTACTGTTGTAGTGTGCGGCGCGCCCCCAGCCGCGCCCCCAGCCGCAGCACCACCGGCACCGAGGATACTACGCCCAGGTACGTATGTATCTACTGTTGTAGTGTGCGGCGCGCCCCCAGCCGCGCCCCCAGCCGCAGCACCACCGGCACCGAGGATACTACGCCCAGGTACGTATGTATCTACTGTTGTAGTGTGCGGCGCGCCCCCAGCCGCGCCCCCAGCCGCAGCACCACCGGCACCGAGGATACTACGCCCAGGTACGTATGTATCTACTACTGACTACTAAGTGTTAATATTATACTTAAACATTTACAGAAAACGTTTGACTTTGTAAACCCATCTCTGTCATTCATACCTAAGCGAATGTCTCTGTCTAAACTCTATGTGCCATATTAATACTCGAGTACTAGAGATTGTAATCTCAAAACTGTTTATTCCCCAAAATTTCAGCAGCAGCGGCAATACTTTGCTATGTAGTTGATAGGTACAATGCGTGCCACGTAAGAAGAGACTTGACACACCACGTGGTTTTAAATGCACAATGCGTGCCACGTAAGAAGAGACTTGACACACCACGTGGTTTTAAATGCGCAGTATACGATTTTAGGTACCTTTAGCAGTATGAGGTCTGAGTGCGGGACGGGACCGGACGTCATAGGGGCGGCGGAAAGAGGCGGGGGAGGCGGGTCAAGTCTCTTCTTACGTGGCACGCATTGTACTATGTTGTAGCGGTACTAATATCAAAATATACAGTATCTCTTCTTCATTGATATTGGATTTATGTCGCATTAGAAAACCTGCAGTTTAAGGCGGAAGCGCTAAGGTAGCCCGCGAAATTCAAATTTTCTTACTTTTTTTTTGCAATTTGTTATCAGTATTAAGTTGTACGTTAATTAAAATATGATTCGCGACCGTAACAAATATGTATTTACAGAATTATAATCATTAGAATCAGTAATACAACTTGTTAAGTTAGTATAATCCTAAAATGTCAAGATTTCATAGTAGGATTACCTATTTACTTGGTCTTAGAGAGTTGTGTTGATGACTTTAATGCATATAATTTTGTAAATACATATTTGTTACGGTCGCGAGTCATATTTTAATCAACGTACAACTTAATACTGACCAGCAAATTGCACACAACGTAAAGAAAATTGAATTTCGCGGGCTACTCTGGCGCTTTCGCCTTAAAACAGACTAAAGGTCATAGCACACGTAGGTATCAAATCGGAAAGGGATCGGTACCGTATCGCCTTTAGCCTCGCCGTCAAACAGGCGTCAACCTAACGTATTCGTAAGCACGTAACCAAAGCGGATCAGATACTCCGATACGTCGACTCGGCTACGGCTAGGCTTCGCCGCGCTTACGGCTCGCCGACCGCTGGGGGGTGGTGCATCAGGCAGGCCGGACAGACGTAAGCGCGGGGACGACGAGCCGCACCGCGGTTCGTGAGCTTGTCCCGAGGCGAGGTGAATACGTTACGATTCCGATTAGTGTGCGTTGCAGTACCTAGGGAGTTTTATACAAATAATAGTGAACGGCTCAAGTTGTTACGGTGCCGATCCCTTTACGGTTTGATACGTGTGCTATGACCCTAATACAGCGCATGTATAATCATACATCGAACACGAAGAGATGTTGTATATTATGAGCGTGCCATAATATCGCTTCAAGTGTAGCGCCTTCTGTAAGCAGTTATTAGTGTCTGTGCATACAGTATGTGTTGTTGCGGCAGGTCGGCGCGCGCGCATCGCGTGCTGGTGCGGGCGCTCGTGCACCGCTCGCGCGTGAGGTAACTGTCCGTTATTGTTACACGTAAACACCACGCCTTTTTGCGCATATAAATTGACATGTAATTGGCGACAGTATTTGTCCAAGGCTAATTGTTAGGTACTTACGATACATATCATGTATAATTATGCTGTTGGTAAACTATATAATTTTTAAAAAATAAATAAATCCATCTGGTTATTAAATAATAACATCACGACTGATTTCCCAAAACACATACGCGAAGGTGTACTACTCTTTACTGCACCCGTATCTAACAATAGCCGGCGCCCGGCAGCGCCCCACCATCTCCGCCCACCACAAAAGGGGCTCGGCCAGAAAAATAGCAACGTTTATTGAATGGGACAACAGCGCTTGGAGACGTCTACCAACATGTTTGATGCACTGACTATACCTCGCCACACATGTTTCAACGCTGATGATTCAAATAGTCACACGCATGCGCGTCTCACGACTATGTCGGAGATGAGTAGGCGCTGAGGTCCTACTAACAGTCAGGTCCCTTACGATTCGCAGGAATACAGTATATGACCACAGAAGGTATATGACCAGACACACTTCTCCATTAATAATAATAATAATAAGTTTATTTATTTCTCTCACAATGTTTTAGTAGCACTTTACAGTTTTGAACTATATAAATTCACATTGTGAGAGCTATTGCCATTGCTTCTATCGCGATACAGCCGCGGTTCAGCATCGATACAGTCGCTAATACAGTCGCGATGGAGTATCGATACAGTCGAACGCTGTAGTGAGTAAGTGTGAATGCCCCAACTAGCATTTTGGTAATAAGAATTGGTGATAAAAGAGTTATTTAAAAGTGAATTTGGCAAGCAAGAGTGATACAATGGTTTTAGCAATTGGTGTTAGAGCACGCTCTAACCCCTTACAAACTCTCGATTGGGCCCACGTCTTATAGCGCTATAAGTAATATAATAATTTTAATGCTCACTCTTTTATCACTGAGAGTTACATAATAGTTATAGGGTGGCGTTAGTGGCAAACAATTTCTTGTATCTATAATGGTGGTATAATATAAATCTAGCTACCTCAAGCACTTTAAAGTCTGTATTATGGTTATAATAAAAACTATAGGTGGTACACAAGTTCTGAAGTCTACTGGTATAAATTTTATAGTAACATATTAGTTCTTTTTTAGGTCCATTTTTTTCTTGGATTTGCTTTATGTATCTTGATCAGTGTTGATTAGCAACTCAGGGCTGTAGCGTGTTTTCTTTTTCTATTGTTTTGCATATACATTAGTTCCAAAAGTGTTACTTTATTTCTCAAAAATGATGGCAAACTAAGGAGTTGAAATTAAGTGAATTTCAAGTTACGGATTGTCAATATCTCGATGAGTGAAGTTTGATTTCTTTATCACATGGCTAAAATTTATTGCGAGGGTTACTTTATTGAGAAAATAATATATGTTTTGCGTCTCAATTTTGCAAGGCCTTAAAAATAAGTGATATTTAAAGTAAAAATAAATTGCATTTTATCATGCGGGGCATACACTCAATCTAAATTTAGATAAAAACAGGATATTGGCTCTGTCTTTTACATTCATTGTGTATTGTAGTAAATATTTTGCGTTTTAAAATGAGAAAATTAAACAAAATATGAGTTTTAAACTAGTTTTTTTCTGATTTATTTTTAGGTTATGTTTGATTTAAAATGGTGTCTACTCCTTATTATCCTAGGTTCCTATTATTACTATTAATGAACAAGAAGTACTGGATGGGCTGTAGTTAGAACTATTGTAGCACTTGTTATACCAGAATAGGGTTTTAAATGTTTAAATTCCGTGTTATTATGGCTTAGAATAACATAAAAGTAAATTTGAACCCCACTGTAACGATTAGGGCTCTAAAAATAACTCCATAATACCAATTGCTATCATAAATAGGGGTTTTTGATTACTGAATTAAGTAGCTGTAAATAAGTTGCAATTAATACTTTTATAGCAACGTAGGTGGTAAAAATATTTTGCTAACTATTTTCAAGAGCTCTTGTCGGTAGAAAGAGTTATAACAAACTATAATATTACTTTTAGTAATTTCTGTTACTTGAATTTATAAAAGCAGGTGCTATGATGGTTGCGACTGTACCGTTTATACCTCCTTAAGTAATAATACGTTTCCTAGGCAAGATAGGTGGTATAAAATATTTACTTAGCACTCTTTAAGAACACTTGAAAATAGTGAGACTTATTAGAAATCCAACTATTACCTTAGGTACTTATTGTTACTTGAAGTTACTACACCTAGTGTTACTGTGGTTCAGCTTTTATCTTTTATACCTACCTTAGTCATATTATGTCTTCTTGTTACCGTTACTCATCTTGATGAGTTATTTAGTTATAGTCATGACCATTGAATAAACAAAAGTTTTACTGGGCGCTTTTATACACCCGTTAAACCAATACAAACGATAACAGAGGTGGAAATTAGCGTCAAAATGTTGGTTGGGGCCTGTCTGCACCCTCACAGCCGCGGCACCCTCACTCTTCCTTTGCCTGGAATCGTCCGATACCGTCGCGCGGTAGTGACGATGCTGAAGTTACGCTGATTCGATACTATGCGATTGTAGCGTTACTGAATCGCTGCTGTCACGTGTTGCAAAAGCGATAGACGGCCAAAAGTGGCGATGCAACGCGCTAAGTGCATCGCTGCATCTCTGCAAAAAGTGGCCGTGGGTTACCGCTTGTTCGCGCCTGCTCATTTTGTTTGGGCAAATCATCACCCACATGTTTTGCTTCTACATGCAATTTTTTTTTTATTGATGTGTCGGTAGACGGGAAGAAAATACTTTGTAAGAATTCTTTGTTTCCGCTCCGCTATGAAGGTTCAAAAATTATGTAAATTATAGAAGTTTCAATTTCTCCATGACTTTTTCTAAAAGAATTCCAATCTTGTGCATAAACACCGCCCTAGACAATTTAGTTATACTTATACATATGGGACTAAATTTCAAGAGTGGAATAATTAAGGAATGCTTTCGGCACGCACTTTTTGGACGATTTTTTCGTTAAATCCTAACTTGGGGAACTCTTTTGGGTTGCTTTATTAGGATTTGAAGCCGGCCAGCCGATTTGATAAGAAATAACAAAAATAAAGGAATTTGAAAAAAACAGGAATACTGACTTTCGGAAAACTTGTTATTGTGTGACAAATTATCTGAAACAGTACAGTAGCACTTTGTTGACCACAGTGTGAAGAGACAGTTGAGTACGTGATCCCCCAAGTGGAATGACTGAATTTATTCATCATACTTTGTACAATAGTTTTCACTAAAGTCACAATGGATCACTGCATCCTTTTCAGTCATGTTTTCTTTCAGTGCCTTCAGTGTCTGGTACTGGTGTATCATGTTGGTTTCGTGGTTCATAAACTTTGGTAACTCTTACATGAAGCGATAAATTCAGTATTCCACCAGCCGTCATCAGTATTCCGTAAGCCGTCAGTATTCCGCCAGTCGGAATAATGGAATACTGACGTGAAATACTGATGATCGAGGAGTTTTTGGCTAAAAACGGATCTTTAAAATATATTTTTTAAATGTCAACCTTATAAACCAATAAATTAAGCAAATATTTCATCGTTCTACATTAAAATAAAACAAATTACCTAAAAACTTACGATAGAAATCATTTACCAAAGTTTAAGAATCATTTACAAATCGGCTGGCAACGGCACTCTCCTCGTCGATTGATGCGACCGTACTAAAGGGCCGAGGGACTTTGGTCCTTCAAAGGGTGTGCGGGGTGCGGGGCGGGGTGCATTTGTCTAACTTACTAAGCGGCAACGGTGTGAAGTTTTGATAATGTGTGTTTTTACTAGGAAATACATCTCGCCGGAATTTTATCTCAAAACCGAGTGGCAAAATGCAAAACGATTGTAAGCCTATCTATTATGTGAAATATGTTTACAATATGTCTTAAACAGTCAGAAAACTATTCTAGTTTATAGTTTTAGTGACAATTATCACTTTATTCTACAAGTATGTTATTTTAAAGGGCTTTGAGTAAAAAAAGATAGGCCAGTTACAACCGGAAAACTGACGAGTTTTGGTGTTTAGAGCCAATTTTCACGTATTCATTGTAATTAGATTTTAACAAAATCGGGTGCAGACCTATAACTTAGTCTAAATATTACTCTAGAACCTATAAATATTTATATTTTTTGTAAATACTAGTGCTGCATGCCAGTACGCGCAAAATTCCACTTTTAAAATTTAGTCCCATATAGGTATATAATAATAATAATCATTTTATTATCAGGCAACTAAGGCCCATAGATAAAATACACAAAATAATCTTATACAATGATAAACTAATACATATTTAAAAAAAAACGTTAAAACTATGACTATACACGTAAAAAATAACGACGAACAATCGATCGACGTATAATCGATAGTCTGCGGGAGCCAATAGCATAATTAAATTTAAAAAAAAATAGCATGTGGGCAATTCACACGTGGTAGAAGTGAAACCTTCAAAAACACTGTATAATGCTTCCTATCTCATTTTCTCCCACGTTAAATCTTATATTATGTTTCTTTTTACTGATGCTTTTTCGTTTCATAAAATTTCAAATCACAACGATGTTAAAGAAGTTTTCACTTCAAAAATCGCAGGAGCAGCGACAGTGGCGGCGCGTCGCTCACGTCATCGGAACTGGACACCGGCACCACCTCGCCCAATTTCTGACGAACACATGCCACAATACCTACACACCGTTGGGACAAAGGGCACATGTGTCATGTCGTGTCCTTACTTACACAATATGTATAGATGAAAGTCTTGCGTTACACAATCACATGCAAATAAACTAGGTAAAATAACCCGGTCGTAAACATCGAGCGGTCATCGGTCGTCGCTTCGAGCTTGGTAGACTCCCACGCAGGACGACGATGTACGCAGCCGAATTGTTTCCAAAACTTAGTAGACGAACGCAGGACGATGATGTACGCAGCCGAACTGTTTCCAAAACTTCGTAGACTCCCACGCAGGACGACGATGTATGCAGCCGAACTGTTCCCAAAACTCGATGTGGCATATTAAAGCCCAAATAATGTATAATTTATTATAAGGAAGTGGAAAGTATATAGCATAAAGGAAAGTTTATTATTTTGATTTTTATTTAAGTAGGTACCTACTTTGTTGTATTTTTTTAAGTTCACATTATGGTTTGTATTTTTTGTCGGGACGCTCTCGATAAAACTTTGGTATTCACACATTTCACACTATTTAAGAAGTCCTAATGAGTTTTATTTGCTCTCCACGTAAAACAAAAGTGGCCGGTTTCTCGTCCCAGTAGACCAGAACTTCCCAGAAGTCACAGTAGGTAGATATCAAAGTTTATAATATTTCATAATTTATAAAAAAGCCATTTCGGTTTAATAAATTTATATGGATCCTTTTTGGTGCATTTCATAATTTGAAACAGGAACTATTAATCAAATTCGAGTAAAAGATGAAAATCAGCTGTCAATATTTTCCATATAATAATAATTTATAATTTAATAATAATTTATTTATTTCCACTTCAAGACACAAAAATCAGTGTGGCCCTGGCTCTTGTACTAGGAAGTCCTGTATCACAAGAGCCAGACCTCTCAATTTACAGAGAACATAATATAGAAGCGCGATAGACAAAAATGAGATTCGATATAGTAATGGCATGCATTAGGAGGTAAGTTTATAAATATAAAAACATACAACGCATTGAAGACATTATTAGTGCTACTGTTTCCCTACTACTGATTAAAACCAACGTTATTATGGAGCGGCGACGTCATTTAAGCAGGGAAGAAATGCTCAGAGCCGTGGGAATGATAGAAGCTGGTTCCCGGCAACGTACTGTGGCTTTAGCTCTGAATACAAGTCAGAGTGTTATCAGTCGACTTTGGACACGTTACCGAAGCACTGGTACCGTGGCTGAGCGCCATGGAGGACGGTATCGCTGCACCACACGGAGACAAGACCGATACATTCAAATCTTAACTCGAAGAGCTCCAACAATAACCGCCATGATGTTAGCCGTGAGGCTTCATCACTCTTCAGGGAACTTAATTAGCGACCAAACAGTCAGAAACCGCTTGCATGAAGTGAACCTTCATTCCCGAAGACCGCTACGGGTACCACCTATAGCAATGCACAATCGTAGGATTCGATATCAATGGGCTCTTGAACACAGAAATTGGGCAGAAGAACAATGGCGTTTCGTGTGCTTTTCTGATGAGTCTCGTTTTGGTATGAGACCGGATACAAGACGTATACGACACTGGAGAACCCCTGGACGCCAACAGCGATTAAAATCCTGCCAGGAAGTCCCATCCTTATAGTGGTGGAACCATCATGGTATGGACGGGTATTTGGATCGGCGGAAGAACTGAGTTGATTTGGATCAGAGGCAACCTCAACGCTCAAATTTATGCTGAGACGATTGTATCTGACGTCATCGTTCCTCTACAAGTGCAAATCGGTCCCTTATTTCAGGTTAATGCATGATAATGCACGACCGCACACCGCAAGAGTTGTAAGACAGACTCTCGCCGCAGCTAACATCAATGTCCTGCTCTGGCCTGCTCAGTCGCCAGACTTGAACCCGATTGAGCATGCATGGGATATGCTACAGAGAAGAGCTCTGCCGAATATGGAGGGTATCCAGTCGCAAGAAGACCTTTTTTTGTTGTTGCAACGAACATGGGCGGCCATTCCACAGCGTGATTTGGATGAACTCATTTTGAGTATGCCAAACCGATGTTCTTGTGTTGTTAGTGTTCGCGGTAGAAACACGGATTATTAATTGTTTAAGTTACCCAATAAAATTTTAAAGAAAACTGTTATTTCAGTCTTTTTTTCGAACTTTAATGTTCAAATGTCAAAAATCCCTTTATTAGGAAAATGGCAAATTTCTTTATTAATGCAAAGCTGACTTGGTTTATCGTTACTGTGACAAACGAAAACACTTTATTTGATGAATCCTTAAAGAAAATTTTAATTAATATCAATCAGGAGAAAAGTTATTGCATAAATATATGTTGATCCCTAGACACTTTTGATGTGTGTACATATGGTCTTAGGTCTCTTAGTTATGCTGTACCTTTACAAGTACAATTAGTATGCATGTTCGTTTTTAATTGCTGAATGGGCCCGCTCTTGACCTTGATCACGCCTGATGGAAAGCGATGGATGAGGTCTAAGATGGAACGAGCGTGCCCAGAAGAGGCCTAAGGCACTGGAACTCCCACGCATCGACGAAACAGCAGGCTGCTTGACGCCGGACTCGGTGCTCGCAAGCCAGGCGGGCGTGTGATTGTAAATTATTATATTGTTTATTTCCCGTTTTATCCGTGGCGGCCGCGCCCCCTAGATCACTTGCTTCTGTTGTTATGCTTATGAGTTAAGTGTGTATGATGTAACAACTAATGATAAGTCTGCAGTCCTCGCAAGTGTGCTTGATGATCATAAGTCGCTGTAAACGATTATTTTTGAAGCTTTTTATGTTATTTGTTAACATATGTTTGGTACTTGTAATTTTTATGGTTTTAAACGTAACTTAATTGGAATTTTTATGGTTTTTTTTTGGCAATTGGTTTACCTGTAAAATTATTTAATTTGGTTCGTCTCAACGTGTATACTTGCCCATGACGCAACTTATGACGAGATATGTCTTAATGCGATAATACAAAACACAATTTGCACAGCTTCCTTCCTTTTGTATAAAAAACTAACGCAACAATACCTACGCAGCACCAGCGTGACGTCGGTTTGTCGCTGTGTGGCTGTGGTTGCAGGCTCGCAGTCGCAGGCAATGTTGCGCAAGCGTGCCGAGTGAGATGAGCACATCTCACGCGGCACGCTTGCGCAACATTCAGAATCAGCAGATTTAAGGGGCTTACATGACCTAAAGCGCGGTCACTGTCGGACTGCATAGAAAAGAAAGAGAAGCGCAATGACACAACGCTGGTAATTTATTGCAAAATATGAAGCAACTATTTAATTACAAAAAATCTATTTTTTGGACTAAAAATCAAAACACTAGTTTTTTAGTACCTAGTTGCTTATAGAATAATCTGTCAAAAAATCAGAATGATTGTATGTAGGTACCTATATTAGTATGGCTTTTATTGTAAAAAAAGTTTTTAGAGGTATCTTCATGATTTTTTTCTATCGTATCAAATTTGTTGTATTAGGTATGTTTTCAACACACTATCTACCTAGCATATATCCTGCAGAATATCATATACCTATTATTCTGATTTTGTTTACTGTAGTCGATCATAATATACTTTTATTGTTTCTAAAACTTGCGTTTTTTGTGTTTAGGTAAGCCCCTTACGTCCAATTGATTTATACGTACATATGTAGGTATACTTAATATCATGTGGAATAAAATCATGGTTTAAATCAATATAACCAAGGAAAATATTAAAATTACCATGTTTTCTTCTTTATTTCTTGCTCTTTTCTCCCTATGAAAACGTTAAAATAATAAATACCTACCTATTTAACTACTGAAACATGCCATAATCATTTGTCGAAGAAATATAGATACCTTTGAAGAAAATACAAATAAATTCAGAAAATTTGATTCACATATAGGTAGGTAGATTTATAGGTAAAACAAAATCAGATTTGTTTCAACACTTGTCCCGCGCGAAGTGCCGCGACGTGCTCTGAGGAGAGAGAGTGAGGGCCGGACTTCGAAGACACGTGGCGCGGGCAAGAGGAAAACATCGACAATACGACGAATCATAATGACGCAATGTTTAGCGCTGGTAGCGCAACGACGTCAATAGCAAATCCAAGCGACAATCTTAGCAATGTTTGCGGAAAGGTGAATGTGAATGACGCTCTGGGAACGACGGGGATTATTTTAGAAACGGTTCATTTAAAAAAATAATAGCCATGCTGTGTGCTGTGCGGCGGTCGTTCATAATATTGCAGTTCGTCTTACGACCTACGTGAGAAGATGTACGAGGGTGACACTGAAAGTTCTTAAAAAATCAAAAACTGCACAAACTGGCAAGTTATTAGTTTTATTATATCTTTTCAAAATAGTGTCCATTTACCTACATCAATACATCGTTGCATTCGATGGAACCACTGAGAAAAGCATTTTGCACACTCGTCCTTAGGGGTCTCTTCGACGGCATTTTGAAACGCAGCCACTGCTTCCTCGGCGTCCATAAAACATTTTCCTCCAAGTTTTTCTCTTATTTTCGGAAATAAATGAAAATCGCAAGGTGCGAGGTCGGGGCTATAGGGCGGGTGACCCAGTAATTCCACGTCTGTCGTCTGTCGTGATTGTTTTCTTGGCGGTGTGCGACGAGGCGTTGTCGTGGTGAAAGAGGATCCTACTGTGAGGTGGTTACTCCCGAACTTTTTCCAAGACAAGTGGCAAGAACAATTTTTAGTGTACCTACCTACCACTCTGCAGTAGGTAGGTACCTACTGTTTTTCGATCCTCTAAAACAATTGTTGCGTAATGACCTGTCCTTCCGAAGAACGAGGCCACCATCTTTTTTCCCACGCTTCGGACCATTTCACGACACCAATCAACACGATGGAGTTTTTGGGCCTCTATCAAATTATGAGGTATCCACCGGGCACAAAGCTTCCTGATCGCTAAATGTTCATGGAGGATTTTGTGCTCTTGACTCATACCGATACCTAAGCTTGTCCGAATCTGCTGATAAGTCACTCTTTTCTCTTCTCTTTTCAATCTCTATCATACGCCTCACAATACTGAAATTATCTTCAGTTGTCGCCGTAGAAGGCCGTCCCTCACGCAGATCATCGGTGAGATTAGTGCGACCACGTTTAAACTCATTAAACCAGTTGTAAACAGTGGCACGAGATGGGGCTTCATCGTGAAAGGCTAATCGAAGTCAGTCAGTCTATCATAACTTTATTGTCGATTTAAATGACATCGAAAATCATAAAAAATCATTGTACGAAAATTTTCTGGCGTTAAATTCATGCTGACGTGACACAGACAATTTTCAAAAGGCAGAGTTCCATTTTCAAAATTTGAACTTATAGTACCTATATCGTTTACAAGTGGCCAGTTCTAAAAACTTTCAGTGTCGCCCTCGTATAGTAGAAGATGAATGTATTGTAGAAGATGTACCTACCTACACTTTGTAATAGTAGGTAGGTACAGTGCGTGCCACGTAAGAAAAGACTTGACACCACGTGGTCTGACATGCGCAGAACACGATTTTAGGTATCTTTAGCGGTATGAGGTCTGAGTGCGGGACGAGACCGGACGTCATAGGGGCGGCGGAAAGAGGCGGGGGAGGCGGGGTCAAGTCTCTTCTTACGTGGCACGCACTGTATAATGTATAGTAAAAGGTTTATCGCTTGTCTTGTACTTATACCGCGAAATTCTTGGTGGGCGGAGCTGGGCGGTACTAAAGCCGCGTGCTCACGCGCAGGCTCCGCCCCCCTGTGGCGCGCCCCCTCGCCAGTGGTAACGATTTCGTAGCGACAAGTGCTTAGCAACAATTTCGTAGCAACTAGTGCATAGCAACCAAATAGCAACAATTAAGTCATAATATCAACCGAAATACGTCCACTGCTGGACATAGGTAGGCTTCCCCCAAGCACCTCCAATTCGACTGGTTTTATGCTTCTCGCATCCAACGAGTTCCTGCGATTCAAAAGGTCGTCGGTCCACCTTGTGGGAGGCCTTCCAACGCTACGTCTTCGGTACCTACGCGGTTGACACCTCAGAACTCGTCCACGACTTCGAGATTAATATCTATTGCTATAGAAAGTACAAATTGTGCGCAATCCCTTGTTTATATTATTTAGCGCAGTTAGGTTCACAAGTATCTTTGCAATTTTTCTATGAAAAATATCTTGACAATTTGACATGTCTCGAATTGTTGTCTTAATTTTTTGAACAATCTCTACAGAAGTAGGTAGGTATATCCTACTAGCTTCTGCCCGAGACTTCGTCCGCGTGATATTTCACCCTCCCCCATTCACCCTCTTATAGGTGGAATTTCGAAAAACCCTTTCTTAGTGGATATCTACTCTTCACAAAGAACACACCCTCCAAATTTAATGTCTCTAGGACCAGCGGTTTAGGCTGATGCGTTGATATATCAGTCAGTCAGGACTTTGAATTATATATACCTAGGTATACAATGTGGATCAGGAATTACGACATTAAATTAAAACGAGCACAGTACTAGTCCATCGAAACATTTTAAAACACGAAGATTAGTTGTTAATGGAAAATTTAAAAATTGCAATTTTCAAACAAAATAAATAGCAGAATCAACTGCATAAAAAGTAAACACGCTTTAACTACGAAAAGTCACTGACCTATTGCGCGGCGTGGTGCGGGGTGCAGCGGGCGGCGCGGCGGTGCTGAGCGTAGGTACTTTAGTCGGAGAACATCAAAAGAGCGGCATAAACTCACTAAATTGTGAGTTGTTAATTAATAATAGATCACTGATTGAATAATTAATCACATAATATCACATCACAATCAGAATTTAAATCAACAATAGTCAAATTTTCAGTGTCCCCCGTTGTTTTGGTGATTTTGGTGACATTCTCCGTACGTAAGTACCATGTCGGTGTACTCGGCAGCTGTGTACCTTATTTGAGGCATAATTGAACTAAAAAACTTACAAACCTAACCTAAATCACAAAACTAGCTATGTACCTAATAAATGCCTAAATAACTAAGTAACTAATATTACACTAACACTTAACAAAGTCACACTAACCTACACTATGCACTAATCCAACTAGCACAAATCGTCTTTAATCAGAATAACAACTAAAAGTTTTCATAAAATCACGAAATTGCGCGCGCGGCTTGTGACAAGAAAGTGGGCGTGTGCTCTCGTCAAAGGGCGCCGCTGTCGTGCCGCTGTGCACTAACTGACATAGTTACCAAGTCAAGGACTTTTTGCCGAAAAATTCCGCTCACGCACACACTCGCAATTTCCTATGCACCACTAATGCATTATTTGCGTAAGTAATATTTCTTTTTCTTTCTAATTGTAGTATTTTGCGGGAGGGCGGGGCGCGTCAGATTGGGATCGTATGACACCTTTCTCTGTCTTTCAAGCATATTGAGACGTAGAGAATAGAATCGTACCTACGTTTTTGCACAGGTTCCTGACCTTACAATGTTTACCTATTATTACGGACTCAGATCTACATCATAAAATGAAAAATAATTTCCTGTGGCTAAAGTATTCCGTTCCTTCCTCGTGGTCAAACTTAATGGTCAAACTGATCATTGGCTTTGATTGATTTTTTGTATACGGGTAAAATGCATGCCACCCTTTACGTGGTTTAAAGGAATGTCAATCGTCCTGCCCCACATTGTATATATATAGATTGTAGATAATCTTTTTCTTTGAAACAAATTCAATTTGAAGTTGTCCGATAGGTATCATCCTCCATTCGAATACCTATCTACTTACTGGATAGCATCCTCTTCGTGGGTTATATACATATATCCTGTTCTGCCAATATATTAATGAACTCGACTGTACATGGGCATTTGACATGACCTTTTTCAGACCCACTCTTTCGGAGGCTCTACTGAGGTCCTCGAGCATTGTACTGAGGTCCTGAATATTCTCAGCCATGACTATGATATCGTCGGCAAACCGAAGGTGAGTTATGTACAGTCGAGTTAAATAATATAGGTATTGGCAGTGACAATGTTTCAAAATATTGTACCTAGCGTTAAAATGACCGTATGGTCTATACAAACTAAGGCATAAATAAAATGTTATATAAACTGTTCATAAGCAGGTAGGTATTGTTGTGCGTAGCTATTGAGCTACGCGTGTGTTGCGTTATAATTGAAAAAAACTTTGCCTTGGATTAAAATATATTCACGACTTTACAACAACACGTCACTTCTAGCACTGCTACTACTAAACAAAAAAAACATAATAAAAACGTTCGAACGTTCAAGAAATTGTCAAATAGACAATTTCTTGAACGTTCGAATGGAACACACCGGCAATTATAACCAGCCTGCATTTACTTCTAAAGGTAGAGCTACACAGTCTCTACAGTATGTAACGGTAGTGCAGTCAAAAATATCTGACTACTCTGCGGAACATAAATACCTATCTAAATACTCTAGATGTCAATAGGTATAGGTATTTGGTGCAACCTAGGATTCGTAATAGTACATTATGATATAAGTGCGGTAAGTTGAAAATTATAGCCGAGGCGATATTTCTTGCCCGAGCCGTAGGCGAGGGCTAAAAGAAAGCAGAGGCTGTAATTTTCAAAGCGCACGTATGTCATACGACGTTTTATAACATATTTGCGAGGAAATAAATAAAACTCGGACTGAACTTGCATATTTGCTTGTTTTCCATATGATGAAATTTTGATACGCTTGTAAGTATCTATCGGTCGATTTTTCGGGCGAGGCTTAGAGTAGCCTTTTTCGCTGCCTCTGAGACTTCTGGCGGTGTGGAATTAATAAATTCATCATTACTTGACGACATTTTCAAATAAAATGCGCGATGCGCGCGCGTTCGCGCTTTTTTTTTCAGGCATAGGCACAAAACAGCCAGTATTATTAATAAAGTAAATTAATATTTTTGTTTTTGTTACAGATATTAATGGTTGTAATTTATTGTCAAAATTAATTAAATTAAAGAATTAAATGTTTATTTATTATATTTTATCTCCCAAAGTTAATTTTATTCATAAAATGTTGACATCTTTTCTGAAATAAAAACTCTTTGCTAAGATTTAAAAAAGTACCGTTCGTTTTGACGGAGCATCTTGATAAACCGTGCGATTTACTTTACATTACCGCACAAGTGCGTAATGAGATACATTACGATATTGAAATTGGTGAAATAAGAGACCCTTTACGAGCAAATATGTTATAAATATCTATACAGCTTTGAATATTCAACTAAATGGAGCAGAAGTACGAGTAATAATGCAATGTTGCTGCCGTTGAAGAATGAATTAACTGACAACTTCAAATTTAATTTGTTTCAAGGAAAAAGATTACAATAGGATATACTTCAGTAAAGAGATTGTTCAAAGAACTTAAGACAACAATTTGAGACATGTCAAATTGTCATGATATTTATTTTCATAGAAAAATTGCATAGATACTTGTAAACCTAACTTTGCGCTAAATAATATGAACATGGGATTGCGCACAATATTTAGGGTCTTTGTCTGTAGCAATATTATTGATATAATGTAGATAGGTAGTCACATATTTATGATGTCACAGATAGTTTAAAATTTATTGTAAGTTTTATGAAACGTACCATTACCTAGGTATAGGTACCTATATATTTTTTTTATTCATATATGAACATGCTCAGATATTAAAGAACTCGACTAAATTCTCGTCATTGATGTTTGTGCCATTGACATCCTCCAGTGCAGTGGTGAACAGTTTCGTAGAGATAACGTCTCCCTGTCTCACACCTCGCTGCAGGTTAGGTTTCGAGGTTGGTCTAGGAGTCGGACTGACAGTGGCGTTTTCGTACAGAAACTTCAGCACCTCGATGTGCCGGTAGTAACCGATCTGGCACCGTTGAAGAGACTGCAGTAGGTACAGTGCCCATGTCTCGATCGAATCAAAGGCTTTCTCGTAGTCCACAAACGCTAAGTAGCAGAGGCAGGTTATAGGTAGGTACTCTTCGGTCTTCTGTATAACCTGTCGCAGCGTATGTACCTATGTGGTCTAATACAACAGTGTCTTCAGTTTTTTATACATCTTAGAGCCATGTTTTGATTTTGGTTTATCAATGTTCTCTTTTGATTTGTTTGTGTTGTTGCCGTCTTTGGTTTAGGCTTATCAATATTTTTGCGAGTAGGTACCTAGTACCTACTTGCAGATGCCTCAAGGTTAATTTTTTTAGTAGTACTTTAGCTATAGACCTTTTACTCTCGCCTTTTGCTACCTGTTTACGTGCTTCTTCTGTTATTTCTTAAGAGAAAAGTCATCGCTCAGATGTTTTTTTCTTCTCGATGACATTCTGTAGGTAAATACGCAATAGGTACCGTATTCTTAAACTGAATTTAGTTATAAAATAAGAAGAACAAAGAACAAAATATGTGTATTTAAGTCTGCGCGTTCAGTTTTATACGTTCGTTCAGTTCCAATTGTCCACACTGGTGTCGCTATCTATGCAGAATGGCCTGAACTAATGTCGCTGGCACTGACTTCCGTTTTAGCAAGCTAACAGTCGTGTTGGCTTGCTAAAACTCACAATATAACATTCGATTCACTTCAATCTAGTGATTTTAAGACATCCAAATTGAAGAAAATTAGATCAAACAGTAATAAAAACTTCAAATTCACCTGGCGCATCGTATTTTCTCGGTAAACTAATTCCGGGAGCGGTAATACGTGCCGTGCTAGTATAAAACAACACTATCATTAGCTACGAACTTCTCTCTGCTTCCGAGCTATGGTTACGTCTGCGCAGTCTTACAGAGCGTGTAGTTTTATACCACCCTACCTTAGTACATCCATATACGGCCATGCAGTTATTTTTAAGTCCGATGTAATGGAGGCGAGCCTATCGCTATCATCAACCAGTCACAAATTCTGACTCCGAGCTGCTACTGAAACATTCCAGATGGAAAAACCCAATATCATTGCACGACCCGGAAATCCAACCCAGGACCTCATGCTCAGTAGTAGCACCTGCGACGCCGACCACTAGACCAGCGAGGCAGCAATAACAATAGATAGGTATGTGGTTGTGGTGACAGGTAAGTTCAAGTAAAATAATTAATAAAAACAACAAATATTTCTTTACCTTCATATTTAATTACAAAGTAGGTAACAGTACCGCAAACCGCGCGTTCTGAATGTTTGTGTCATAAAATTATTATCTATCTTTATTTAGATATAAAACAAATCTGTTTATAAAAAAATCTATTTATTTGGGCACGTTTCCTGTTGACAGCGATGCGGACAAATTTTTTGATGCCCTTTGATTATTTCCCCTCCTTTTTATGTACCCTACCTACTTGTACATAATATTAATATTATTTTAAGACTGTCAGCTTTTAAAATTCATAAAAATGCGTTAACGCCTTAAAGATTTTCGTACTGAAAATATTGATATAATCCAAGAACACACGGCACTTCGGCATTTTATAAAATTTGTAAACAATAGGTAAATAAATAACCTTACCTAACTACGCTGGCTAAGTCACAACACAATTTAACCTGAACTGAACACTGAGATCTGTGATCACACTTCATAATAAAAAATAAATTACTAGACGCTACAGTGATAATAAATAGGTACCTACATTATTGCTACGCAAGGAACATCAGTGGTAAGTTAAACTAGCGCACAGTCGAGCGCGGGGTCACTCCTTGGCCTTGTTAGGGTTCTCCTTAATGCAGGAGCAGCCGATGGAAACGAAAAGGGAATATTCTTCGCCGGTGTTGGCGTTCTTCACTTTCACCACGTCCTGCACTTCGGTGCACGAGAACTTGGTAGCGCCGGCCAGCGGCAGCGCGCCGCAGCACGGCATGCTTTTGCCGTTACCCGCTGGGCACATCTCGTACGGGTCGTCTTCACACTTGATCATTTTGATTTTTTTCGGGATTCTGGACTCGTCATTGTCGTACTTTACTCGCGTCCTGCAGACGGTATGGTCTCGGGCTAAATCGAACGCCATGCCGTTAGGTTTGGCCACCACTGCACACGCCGCACACGCGAAGATCGCAATCACGAGGTACTTTGCGCTCGACATGTTCAATGCGGAAAAGGAGAGCGGTTTGGAGAAGTGTGCGCGCTTGCTGAGATAACTCGTGAAATTGTTTAAAGGACCGGCTCGTGCGCTGTTATATAGGTACTCGTAGGACTCGCGTCGAGCGGCTTTGTCACTGGTAGGTATTGGCCGACGTAGCGCGTGTTATGTATGTGTAGGTATCATCTACACAGGACACTCACACACAGAAAAAATACCCATTTAATCATAACAATGATAAATACTGTGCAAAACCTAAAATTACCTATTTTGTTACAAAACTAATTTATTTTTGGAAAACAAATAAGTTTACTTAAGGAATTACTTAGCAGAAAAACCTTCACTTTTTATTATTACAAGCTCTTATTTAGCCTGCACTGTTCGTAGGTATGTAAGTTGTCCGTCAAAATTTGCAAACCATGAGTAGAAAACGATAATGTTAATAACATCACACTAATTTCACATAATTATGGCCGCCGCTTCAAGATGGCGGATTATATATTTTTTTCAACCCCTTTAATATGGGTATCATTTGATAAAGGGAATTGGGTATCATATGGGTATCATTTGATAACATTTGAACGGGCTTGAAGAGTAGAAAACGATACGTGAACAATCAAAACGATTAATTCAATTAAAATATAAAACAAACAGGTGGTAGGTAATATTTAAAGGAACTGAATAATATCAGTGGTATAAATAAAGTAAAGGGTGTAAATAATGTTCTTAGTGTTAATAATGTCAATGATGTAAATAATGTTAATAGGAAGTCAATGGTGTAAATCAATAAAATAATGTAAATAAATTACCTAATAATAAATCGTTAAGACTAAAAAAGTAAAAATTAAAATTAAAAAAGATTTTAAAAACAAGCTTTTATTTAAAAGCTAGAGGCACTGATGTACGGTATCCGTTATACAGGTGTAGGTTCCTACTTACTACCTACACAATAACAGTGCATGTCACTTACATTTATTTTTTCTTTTTAGTTCGCGTTATTCTTTCTTTTCTAGGTTACGTTTTTATTTAAATAAAAGCTTGTTTTTGAAAACTTTTTTTTTTAATCAATAGGTAACGACACTGGATAAGGCTTTAGGTACTTACTAGTGGCACCTGCGCACAGTGCTACACGTGAGAGTCGTGCTTGACGGTCCAGGGGGCCTAAAAAGGCCACTTTGGCAGAATCATAAAAGTATAACATGAATCAAAATGGACAGCCAACCGTTAAGTTAATCGTAACAAAATCCTATTGGTCTGTGCTAAAATATCAATCAATCCAATCCCAATCTCTTTGATTATACCTATGTACCTAGTGATGCGTTATCGTGTTGAAAGAGGACATTGCTTCAAGGATGCTTTTCACGAACTTTTTTTAAGACTCTGGGCAAGCCAGTGTTGACGTACCAATCTGCACTCACTGACCTTTGGTCTTCAAGCGATACCTACTTAAGCGTAATGTCCTGATTTGCCGAAAACAGAAGCAACCATCTTTTTACCAATGCTTCCATGGGCGTACCCAATTCAGGGGAGGGCAGCTGCCCCCCCCCTGGAAATCTTGCAGAACATGATGAACTCGCCTAATTACTAATTAAAGTGAGATAACGGAATTAATCCAACAAGCAGAATGTTTTTATCCGAAAGTGAAAACAGCCCTAGAAATTTTACTAGCAATGCCTTATTCCACGGCTACAATTGAAAGATCATTCAGTACCTACACTCAGACGCGTGAAAATGGCTGAGATCAACAATGATTGAAGACAGGTTAAATAGAATTTGTTTGCTCAGTGTACGGACGCCAGCACATCAACCTACAACAATCTGTCAGATTTCTTTAATATATTTTCAACCTTATCGCTAAAGCTTAAGGTTCAAAGTTGATTGGGAAAATCTGACAGTTAGGTGTAGCTTGATGTGCTGGCGTCTGTACATAAAAAAACTTATAAACAGTATGGGCGATTCTTTCACGGAAGACGTTATAAACCGTTTTGCAGAAGATCCTCGAAAATTACTTTTAAAGTAGAAGCGGTTTAAATTAAATAAAAATGCATGCATAGTCAAATTTACTTTTATTTATTTAACTACCTATAAAGCAGGATCATTTGCGGCTGTTTGCCCTACACACTACACTACATACACCTAATGATTCATGTAGGTGTGTTTGTGTAGTGTGTATGACAAAACAGCCGCGGACGATCCGACTTAAAAATCTGACTTGCCCCCTTCCTACGCCAGAAGCTGGGTACGCCCATGAATGCTTCGACTTTTCTTAACATTCGTCGGCAAATCTTCAAAAGGAAAGACCCACTCTGCCGACTGGCTTTTTCTTTCGGATTCAAAGCAGTACATCCAAGTTTCGCCACCTGTCACGATGTTATAGACAACCAATGACTGTCCTCCGTTAAACTTTTTTTATCATTTTACTGCACCACTGGACACGCAGTCGTTTCTGGTCTTCCGTTAAGTCATGTGGTAATGGTCCATGTCCTGATGGACAATGTTCCAAACATGTCCAGTTCCATGTCGATCGAGTGCAAAGCTTTCGAACCTTCAGATGCACATGTAAAATGTTTTGCACTTGGCTCATTCCAATGCCTAACAAAGCACGAATTTGCTGGCAAGTAAGTAGGGTTCCGCACCAAAATGATAAAAAGGAACCTTTATTCTGCGACTCAGTCTGTCTGTCTGTCCGTCTGTCACAGCTGGATATCTCAAGAACTGCTAATGCTATCAACTTGCAATTTGGAATAGTCTTAGATGACGTTGGCCCAACTATTTTGCAAATAAGAAAGAAATAAAAATAAGTATATATTTTTTTTGCAAGAGGGACTGAATGAAATAGGCCCCGTCTGAAAAATTCGAAGTGGGGCTACTACTAGGGCATGTGGGGTATCATATGAAAGAGCGCAGTTTGCACATTCTCGAACACTTTTTCTTTTATTTTAGGCCGTTTAGTTTTTGACTTTTGATGAAAAATGTAAAAAAAATACTGTGCCCCCCTTATCTCCGAAGTTTGCATAGAGAAAAATCTGATATTACCTATTCTATGTGATAGAAGTGTATGTAAAGATTACAGGAAAAATAAAACGATGTCTCTAAATAGCACATTTTTTAAGAAATCATCAATAAAAGTTAAGTAAATTAGTTCCACTATCGGTCAAGAGATGGCACTGACCTAAAACTGCAATATTCTATACCGCAGCGTGCAGTGTTAAAGTGTCTGTACGAAAAGGCCACTATGTCAGTCCGACTCCAGGATCAGTCCTCTGCAGCGAGGTGTGAGACGGGGAGACGTTATCTCTCCGAAACTGTTCACCGCTGCATTGGAGGACGTCTTCAAGGTTCTGGACTGGAAAGGGGCTGGCATTAACATCAATGGCGAGTACCTACATAACTCACCTTCGGTTTGCCGACGATATCGTAGTCATAGTTGAGACTATGGAGGACCTCGGTACAATGCTCGATGACCTCAGTAGAGCCTTTGAATGAGTGGGTCTTAAAATGAACATCGACAAATAGAAGATCATGTCAAATGTCCATGTAACACCCAATCTCATAAAGATCGGAGACGCTACAGAGCGATAGCCGATTTGTATTTATCTTTCTTTCTATACTCGAAGTCGTGGACGAGTAGGTACATATGTTCACCTAGGACAAACTGTCCAGTTAGGTAGGTCTAACTTCGAGAAAGAGGTCAATCGTCGAATCCGACTCGGCTGGGCAGCATTCGGGAAGCTACGCAATATCTTCTCGTCCCACATAGCGCAGTGTCTCAAAGCGCCAGTGCGTGTTGCCAGTGATGACTTATGGCACTGAAACGTGGTCGCTCATATTGGGCCTTATAAGAAGGCTAAAAGTCACCCAAAGGGTAATGGAGAAGGCTATGCTTGGAGTTTCCCTGCGTGATCGAACCAGAAATGAGGAGATCCGCAGGAGAACCAAGGTAACCGACATAGCCCGAAGAATTGCCAAACTTAAGTGGCAGTGGACAGCGCACATTGCTCGCAGATAAGATGGCCGATAGGGCCGAAAGGTTCTGGAGTGGCGACCGCTTACAGGAAGACGTAGCGTTGGAAGGGCTCCCAGCAGTGGACGTCTTTCGTCTGAAATGATGATGATGAATAGGTAACAGTCAAATTTATTATGTAGGTAGGTAGGTGCTTTCATATGAGTTAATGTAAATGATGATGAGGTAGGTACTTACTATTAAACGGTGGAACAACTGGGAGCGACGCCGGGGAGTGGGGGACTCCTACGCCTAACAACTCGTCCCTAATTGAGTAATCTTTGATAAAAAAATCGGAAAATCATTCCAGAGGTTACTTCGCCAGACTGTTTGTATTTCACAAGATAATGGCACCTAACGAATAAGCGATTAGGACGAAACTACCAATAATTTCCTCAGAGACTACCGAACGTTGTCAGGTACTTATATGTCCTAATTCTTGATTATTTACTATTCTATGAGTAAATTATCATACGTTTATTTATAACATAAAAATAAGAACAAAAACTGCAGCAAATGTTTAATGAAAATACCTATATTTTCATTTCAACAACGTTCACAAGATGTACATACCTAATAAACGTGAGATATACCAAATGTTGATATAATTTCTTTACAAAATATTTATTTAATTATTCTAAAACTTATATTCGTATAACGTTATTGGATATACCTACCTAACGTTTCTTTAATCGAAAATCATTAGGTCTATCGTTTAAAATATAATTATATTGATACCATCGATATGGTTAACACCCTGATTCAGAGTTAATCAGACTCGGATAGGTTAGGTTAGAAGGCTAGCGGGAGCGGAACGGAGTGGAGTTACCGCTTTGTACTTTAGCTTTCGTAGCTTCGTGGATTAAAATAATGTTTTAAAAAGTTAATATGTTGCGCTACAAAAGTTAGTGACAAACAAATCGCTGCAAAACGGACTCCACGTAGTTTTGTCTGCCCTACCCCTTTTTTTTGAGGATGGGTAATCATCAAATGACCCCTCCCGCTCTGGGTGGAGCGGAAGGGAGTGTCAGATTCTTACTGACTAAAACCCACCCGTTTTCCTTTCTTAGCCCTTTATGTTCCGGGCCAGCTGTAACCCTTTCGGACAATCCCGCTGACCCGGCAGGCTTCGGCCCTGACGGTTGATGCTGATATCTATCCTACCCCTAGATTGTAATTTAAGCCCGCGTAGCAGGTGGTTGTCACCCTCGCCGCCGCGGCTGAGGCACAGATTACCGTGGCTGAGGCTGGCCGGCGAAAGCCGAAGCTGCGATGGTGAGCGTTAAAACCATCTGCGACGATAAGCTCGTGTGTGACCACGGGAGCCCTGCAGTGCCGGTGCCGTGACAGAAACCATGCCTGCTGCATGTTGCATGCTCGCTTGCATGCTGCATGCTTGCTTGCATGCATGGTGTATGCTTGTTTGCATGCTGTATGTTTGCTGCGTAAGGGTAGACCTGTTTTTATTATATTAGACTAAATAAGTTTTATGTCTTTTGAGCAATGATATTATAAATGTAAAAATTTTACTTATACACATAATACTTATAATGTGCTTTTGAGTGGTAGATATGTCAAATGATTTTATTCAACCTTTAAGCGGGTGAAAAGGGGTGATTTTGTTTCTATGAAAAATCTTATTCCTTGAGTTAATAAACTTGAAACTTGGCACGAATCTAAGTAAACTATGAAGTTTGCCATTTTTGTTTTTTTTAAACTACCCTTAAAGAAGGATTGGGTTGTGTCAAAATTTGTATGGAAGAATTTTAACGCGCGGTCCGATTAACTCCAAACTCAGTATTTATACTTAAGACTAAAAATAAAGAATAAACAGGTATCAGGGTGGTGTGTATCAGGGTTTTTCGAAAATCTTCCCCTAACGGGGTGAAAAGGGGTAATTATTTTATAGGGGAGGATTTTATTGTGTGGCTTGATTAACTCGAAAATTGGTATAAATAATCTTTGAGTCAAGTAATGAACACATCCCAAACGATTTTTCAAAATTCCACCCCTGTGGGAGTGAAAAGCGGAGATACAGTTTATATGAAAAATCTTATTAATTTGGTTAAAAACGTGAAACTTGGTACTAATACTTTTCTAAGTGAACCAAATTTCAACTTAATCGGTCCATTAAATTCGGAGCGAATTGGCTGTGACAGACGGACGGACAGACAGACACACGAGTGATCCTATAAGGGTTCCATTTTTTCCTTTTGAGGTACCCCTAAAAATGGGTATAAATAATCATTAAGTCATAAAAATGAAAACGTACCAAACGCTTTTCTAAAAACAAGCCCTGTCGTGAAAAAGAACTAGTTTATTTGAAAAATTGTAGTTTAACTTATAAATTGAACCGAATACTTACTTCTCTAAATAAATTATAAAGATCGTAAACATTCATTTTCGAAAACTACCTTTTAAGGGGAGGTGGAGAGGGTGTTCAATTTTTTTGAGGAAAGTACGAAATCCCGCGGACGATGTCGCGGGGAAAGTGCTGTTGTATAATATATCTTTAATTCTGTGTATATTTTTCTAAGTGTATACGAATAAATTTTTTATTTTATTAGGATCAAAGAATACACCTTACATGCTATAAGTATTATAAAGGACAAAAACAAACATCTATGAGCTCCCTCAATTGTAGGACACCACATCATGCAATAGAAACAAGCAAACAGTATGAGATATACATCAAGATCTTAGCCTTAATAAATTTAAATTATTAATTAAACGTAAGTTGTGCAAGAAAGCTTTTTATACTGTTAAAGATTATATTGAGGATAAAAAGGCTTGGGATTGAGCTGCTTCCAATTTATGCATTTTGAGTGTTTTTGTTGTTCTTTTGTTGTTTTTTTTTTTATATAATATACATATTGACATTAATATTTTTTTTTAAAACAATGAATTTGCTTACTTGTAAAGTATTACATTATTTTAATTTTTGTGAATATGAAGACGATGTGGGTCATTTATTTTATTCATTTTATATTTTTTATTATTCTCTCCATGGTCTGGCAGTTTGAGTAATTTTTGTGGCCTACCCAAATGTCCTTTCTTTGGTATTGTTCGTCGGATCGTTGAGCTCCTTAAGTCTTGAGTTGAGCTGCACGATTTCTGACAAATGCGTGCACTGACTGGACAGGTCCTCTCAATCTGTGTGGTTCTTTCCTCAAAAGACCATCTCAGACATCGACCTACATGGTCTTCATATAACCTGACCAAGATTATGTCTGGACTTTAAAAGAGACTATGACCTCTGAGTTTGTTTCGGCCTTTCTTCTCAGAGTAGTCAGATAGGAAACGCCGACCTCATCTAGTTTAAAAAATATGATTGACGTGTAAAAGTGTTTGTACAAACCTACTTACAAAAATAAAATCATTTATCATTTATCATTATCATTTATCATTTATACCTAACTTAGATAGTTTAAATGGAAGTAACACTTAAAGTTAAAATTATATATTATTATTAAAGTTATACTAGTAACGCAAAATACGCGCATTGACGTGGAGTTGCGGACATCAGCCCGTTTTACCTATTTTACCTATACTAGTATATTATTAAATTTGATGATTTGAATTTAAATTGAACAAAAATAAATACTAAAAAGCAAACATAATAAAAAAAAATTATACTTACAGAAATAAAAATAACAAACAATACATTACAGCATTGCAGTTCAACACTCGGATTAGTGACTTATAATTTACCCAGATTATTAGAAAAGATGTCTAAGTATGTCTTCTGGTGCATGATATTGATAAGGCATACCTAATTGTACTGCTGGGGCATCCTGGAAATCGGTGAATGTTTTCTCAGGTTTGTTTGGTATCGTGGGGCTTTGAGTAATGGGCGGGGATAACGCGGGTTTCTGGCAGGGTCATTAAGATTTATTCTGCTAAGAAGATCTGGACCGTCAATACGATTATTTAGCAACTTGAACAGGAATGTTAAGTCAGAGACTGTATGGCGAGACCTGAGAGGAATGATTTTAAAATAATTCAGCTTGTCTGCATATGATCTCAAATTCCTAATTCTAAACCGCAAAGCTATTAGTGGCGAACAAATTTCTTCTGGACTTTTTCTATTCGATTTGTGTGAACCTGGTATGTTGGACTTCAGACCGTGCTGCAGTATTCCAGACCGTGCTGCAATATTTTTCAGACCATGCTGCAGTATCCCAACTGACTTCTGCCATAGCTAGTGTATAACAAAATTGTAGTGGATGGTTTTTTTAATTCTTTAGAATATCGCAGCATAAATCCAAGAGCCCGATAAGCTGAGTTGAGCATCTGTCAATGTGTTCTAGACATCTCAAACTACCACCAAATACACTCCCAAATATTGGATAACCGACCACTTCATTTAATGTGTTTCCCTGAATATCGTAGCTCGATTGAATTTTATTCCGCTTTCTGGCAAATTTGATGGTGACATTTGGTACAGTTTAGATACATTTTATTCTTCGCACACCATTAGAGTTATCTAAGTCCGTTTGTAACAACTGAATATCGGATTCAGTCAGAATTATGCGTGTCAACTTCAGATCATCCGCAAATAGGTATGGCGTAGAATATTACGCTAGTACACAAATATAATGAAGAACAATGGCCCCAAATTGGACCCCTGTGGTACACCTGAGGCTGAATAGAAAGGGTCCGACTCATCACCCTCTGTGACAACTAAAGACATTATTACCTATTATTATTATTCTGTTGTGACATAAACTAAGGAGAATTTGTTGTAATGTTAATCTGAAGAGTATGTTTATTTGTTTGTTTGAACGCGCTAATCTCTACTATGTTTTTGCATTTGGTAGGCTCCCTATTGTTGAGACAGGCCGGTCTTTATGCTATGATCTTTAGGAGAAGAGCACAAAGAAAAAATGTCGGAAATACCGCTAAGCGTAAACAACGTAAAGGCGCGGGTGGAAGATGCGATGCGACGCGTTGGGTCGGGGGAACGAGAAATTTCACGCGGACGAAGTCGCGGGCAGAAGCTAGTATAACATAAACCAGTTAATGAATTTGATTATTACCCAACTAGCAAAAGATATCGTAAAAATGCCAGCAGCACGTTACTATTTCAGCTATTGGTGGTGAGAAAATGTCGAGTAAATGATCTGTGCACGTTCTCTCAACGCGATTTGGGCGCACTTCTTTCTGCTTTAAGTGATGTAAATATCGTAAGATTATCGTCTGAATAGCCAAATAGTCGAAAGAATATAGAGTAATCGCAACTCGAAAGTTACTAGTATTATATTAATCATCAGTATGCCATTTTTCAACACATTAGCTTTTCCCAAGTCGGTAGAAGCTCTTTCATTCGACAAATTTATTGTAATATAGCAGTGCGGTTGCAATCACTCAACTCTTTGATCGTGTTAATGCAACCAAGCAGCATTCATAGACTATATAGTTTGTGAAAAGAAATAAAATAGTTAAATTTAATATAAGTATTAAATTTTGCCATATTATTTGTGCCATACAATTTTACAATCATATTGACAATTCGTGAACTAAAATTAGCTCAAAGGTGTTTACTTTCCTATGCGGGGTTAAATTTTTCGTCTATGTTCCTTAAATTTTAGTTAATATTTTCATGGGCCGTAAGATTTCTTAATAAATAATGAATTACAAATAATATTAATTTAATTGTTTATCTAATTCGCCATTAATAGCAATTCACTTATCATCACAAAGCATTCACTCGGCTTTTAGCTGAGAAATAGAAATGAGGTTTCAAGTTTACGACTTCTAGGACCGCCATTGCAGTTAGTTTGGGGTTCCTTAGCGCAAAATGTTAAATCCTTAATATTAGATCAAAATACTGTTATTAATACTCCAAAGGAATTTAAAAGAAAATTAAACACAAACAAAATATTTTAGTGATTTTTATTATATGAGTGACTTTTTCGAATTATTTTAGTGGCAATTTTTGTTTTAATTCTGAGACCATTTTCAAGATCTTTCATTTCCCTCACAAACTGTTCTAAATATTTATCTAAGTCCGATGGTTTTTCTTGACCTGCATATATTCCGACAACTAGTAGCGACAGTGTCGGAATTTCTAGTATTTTACACAATGTTGGCCAAAATTGAAGTTTTGAGCTATTATATACTGGCAGGTCGTCAATGTTTACAAGCAGAGTCAAAACATCAGAATTGCAATCAATAATTTCTAAACATTTTTGCAAAGGTTCTGTTAATCCGTTGTGCCAGTATAATCCAGAGCCAACAGTTAATACATTAATCTTTGATGTATTCGTATTCAAAATAGACCGAGGATCTTTTGGCAGTAAATTAGGAATTCTTTTATTAAAAATTGTTGTCAATTTTCTTAAGGCATCATGAGAAATATTGAAATGGAGCACTCACTCTTTAAAATTAAAACGAAACTCATCATTTAAATTTTCACTATCCCCGGACTCTGAACTATAATTGTCATTATCACTACTATAAGAATCAGAGTCTTGATCAGCGGAGATATTTTCAAAATTAGAACACACTTCACTAGCTGACGGTTCACAAATTTCATAATCAGTAGAAGTGTAAATATTTCCTACAGAACCCGCACTTGTATTATTTGATCGCTCTTCATCTGTGGTTACTGCTAATGTAGATGTTGATTGTTTCAATCGTGTATAAATCTTGTTTACTTTCCGTCGGAACCCTCCACTTCTTTTAATTTTTTTCCACCGATTATAATCGATTTTCACAAAATAAAAACAATACGGTTGTTATTGTAACAAAATGGCGTTTACAGTGCTGTAAAAGATTTTATTCAACTTTCATACCACAATTATGCTGTAAGACGGCTTTCAAATGATGTTTAGAGCACCTTTGGGGCTGTAATAGATAATTTTAAAGCGTTTTCTCAACTTCAAAAACTAAGCGGAATGAAAGCCTTGTAAAAAGCTATTATATGACATTAAGTGCCGGTATAGTAACTGAGATGCTATTTTGTCGAATAAACAGCGTTTACTCTATAATTATTCTGTAATAAATACATGTCGAAAGATAGTGCTATAAAAGCTAGTTTTACGACAAATTAGCAATTCAGTTGCTTTCAAAGAGCTGTCATAGGACTTACGGTTGCATGAAGGTGATCGAGAGATATCTTTATATAATTATCGAGTAAGTGCAATATGAATTCGTCGAGTACACGTTTATTACACATGTTTATAGAGTCAAAAAGCGTTGAAGGCTAAAATATCTAGACAGCTGCTTTTAAACGGCTTTTTGAAATAATAGGATCTTTTATACGAGTGTTTTTCGATTCATAGTCCTGAGAGTAATTGCTTATACGATCTCTTTGCTAGTTGGGTACTCACGTTTTGAATATTTCAATAATCTGCAAATTGGACCCTTGCCAGCATTATCGACTGTTTCATCGGCATCTCAATTTTTTTTTTAAATATTTGTCCCTCGTTAGATAACTTATTAAACGAAGATGTCTTCCCCGTAATTTGTACACTTAATGCCATAATAAACATTTGAGATAACTGCCGGTACCTATATTCTGTAAAAATCTCACCGTGAAACCTTAGGTGAAGTGAGTTGTTATTCCACTTGATGCTAGGGATTGGCACTACTGACAGCTCAAATTAAGCTCATTTCACCTAAGTTTTCACGGTGAGATTTTAACAGAATAGACCGGCTGGTGTCAAAATTCATATTGTACAAATAGATGATTTTTTGCTTCCTTTGACTTTTAACTGTTTGATATCTAACAGTTAAAAGTCAATCTTTAGATGTTTTCTTTCGAAAGATTTTTAAAGTATCAGGTATTCAATGGAATAGCAATGAAGGCCAAGGCGAGAGTTTAGAGAATAGTAGTCATTTAAAGGTTGTGTCCACATACGTTGTGTCGCTGGTATTAAGTATAACCTCTCTGCTTTTACTGAGAGAGAGAAGTAACTGAATAAAAACATTAGTTTATTTATTTATTTATATATACTTTATCGTACACCAGAAAATACATAACAAAAAAATACAGTTGTATTTTTTGTATATAAAAAATATAAATATGTAGGTATCATATTTGAGACACAGTGCAGGTGAATGCCACATATCGTCAATTAATCAATACCTTTATTGTGGATCATAATAGGTACGTACATAATACAGGTCTAAAATAAATAAATTGTGATCAGCTATGTACCGCCCTTAGGGCATACAATAGTTAGGTAATAGTACATTATGATATAAGTGCGGTAAGTTGAAAATTACAGCCAAGGCGATATTGCTTGCCCGAGCCGTAGGCGAGGGCTAAAAGAAAGCAGAAGCTGTAATTATCAAAGCGCACGTATGTCATACGACGTTTTATAACATATTTGCGAGGAAATAAGTAAAACTCGGACTTTCTTAAACGAATATTAATAAGCGATGCGCGCGCGTTCGCTCTTTTTTTTCAGGCATAGGTACAAAACAGCCATTAAGTATTATTAATAAAGTAAATTAATATTTTTGTTTGTAATTTATTGTCAATATTAATTAAATTAAAGAATTAAATGTTTATTATTATATTTTATCTCCCAAAGTTAATTTTATTTATAAAATGTTGACTACTTTTCTGAAATAAAAACTCTTTGCTAAGATTTAAAAAAGTACCGTTCGTTTTGACGGAGCATCTTGATAAACCGTGCGATTTACATTACATTACCGCACAAGTACGTAATGAGATACATTGCGATATTGAAATTGGTGAAATAAGAGACCCTTTACGAGCAAATGTGTTATAAATTAAATTAACTTACATTATTGTTATAAGATGTCGCATAAAATATATAAGAAAAATATTAAAAAAAAAATTAAGTAGGATATTTTGAATTGTCACTTAAATTTAGTTTTTCGTTTTAGTTCGCGTTATTCTTTCTTTTTTAGGTTACGTTTTTATTTAAATAAAAGCTTGTTTCTAAAAACTTTTTTAATTTTAATTTTATTTTTTGCTTTGTAGTCTTAACGATTTATTATTAATTTATTTACATTATTCTATTGATTTACACCATTGACATTATTTACCCTATTAACATTATTTAGATCATTGACATTATTTACACTAAGAACATTATTTACATTATTGACATTATTTACACCATTTACTTTATTTATACCACTGATGTTATTTAGTTCCCTTAACTGATGACACTAACTGACGACACTGATGTTATTTGGTTCCTAGTTGACTACGGAACCCTAAAAACAGAAAAAGGTAAAAAAAGGTAAGGTAATAATAGTAGATTATTAAACAAGGGGATAAAGCAGTGTCTTCTGTCGCGGGTGACGATTTAAATCGCGAGCGTAACGAAAGACTCGAGGTTTACTCCCGAGCGTAGCGTTCGCTCGTGATTTAAGACGAGTCCTGAGTGTAGCGAGGGATTTAAGTTCACCCAAGACTAAGACAGCTTTATCACCGAGGAAAATACTCTGCTTTACGTACCATTTGCGAAAAAATTAACACAATAATAATATGAGATAAGCATTTATTAAAAATAATGACAATTAAAAGTAAAAGTTAACATCCGAAACATTGGTCCAATTATTGATAAAGAGAGTTACATTTTTGTTCGGTACATTTATTGTTAATGAGTTGATTTGAGTATTCCTCTATTCTTGCGTCTTAGGAACTTGCGTTCCATTGTAGATATATATAGTACTGGCGACCCGCCCCGGCTTCGCACGGGTGCAATGCTGATACTAAATACACTACAGAAAAACTGTGAACGTTGTATATAAAAACAGCGGCCCGCTCCGGCTTTTTTATAGGCACGCTCTTGCCGCACCGGGCGGCCGGCCGGTACCGCCGCAAACGCTACGTCCCGCAATTTTTAAATCTGTAATATCTTCGAAAATTTTCACTTAAATCATACGGTGTAAAGGGCCATATAGATCTATATTAAATGAACAATGTATTCAAGGTATTTAATTGGTTAAGGATTAATGCTGTATTGGTTAAAATCGCTTCGAAAATTAGCCATTATTTGTCGTAAAAAGTAAATGACAAAAAAAGTTATTGTGGGTAATCAATAAGAGATAGACATATACCATCACGGACTTTTCTGTAGACCTTTTCAATGTGTACAATACTTAGTACATTATTTTGATAAAACTCGTAGGGTTCAGCCTGCGTTTGCAATGTAAGCGGAAAAAATGTAATTATTTACGACATCACATTAGAAACCTCAAAAATAACAGTACTTCTCCACTATTTAATGGATGTTATTATACATATAAACCTTCCTCTTGAATCACTCTATCTATTAAAAAAAACCGCATCAAAATCCGTTGCGTAGTTTCAAAGATTTAAGCATACAAAGGGACATAGGGACATAGGGACAGAGAAAGCGACTTTGTTTTATACTATGTAGTGATGATACGTCGGAGAGAGTGGTGGTGGTGCATCGTAAGTTACGGACGAAGATAAGATGCCGGAAATTGATGGTTGTGGCTCAGATGGATTAAGTTTTATATTTTTGTTAATTTGACTGCTTAATATGGTTTTATTCGCCATTGAGCTTTCGATATAACCCTCAGCTACTCTATCAGAGCTCCAACCACCGTGTCTTTTTATTGACTTAATATCCGCCCCTGAATCCGCCAAGAAAGTCGCCGAAGTTCTTCTAAAGCAGTGACCGGTGTAGAGTTCAACATCTTTAAGTTTTAAATACTTAGCAATTTCCTTTGGCATATTGCTAATTTTATTTTTGCCGATGGCTTGTCGAGTACATTTCCCATTCCGCTAGTTTATAAAATGCGTATTCTTTTTTCAAAAAGATGTATAATGCTTTATATACAAACTCAATGGTGTAAACACAGATGTAGTTCAGTATAAATTTCGGTAAGTATTCCAAATTTAAATCACATTCTCCCCCTAGAGGATGAATGAAATTCAGTACAATTTTCTTTCCCTGTTTTTAACAGAGTAAATATGACTATTGTTATGTTCGCTTTTTGTGGCATAGAATGTCACTTTTGTGAGCAAGTGGTACGAAAAATTATTTGATTGATCCAGTTAATACAATGTAGAGCTTGCTGGGTTAGTACGGGACTGAAACAAACAAAAAAATAGATATATTATAAGATACACGCATACCACACCCACACATACAGAATAATTCATAATTTTATGTTATTGTGACGGATGAAGGTAATCAGCGCCACAAGTAGAAGTAGTAAAGACGGGAAATTAGTCGGAAGAGGGATCTTAAATTTTGGCAGGCGCCTATAAAGATCTAAAGGTGGAACGTTGTTGGAGCATTCAAAGAAGATGTGGTCCAGAATGCCCTCTTCCAACCCGCACTCACAGAGAGAGGAGTCTCGAACACGAATCTTTTGCAAAAAAAACCGGAGTACAACAGAAATCTAAGCGAATTCTACAAAGGGTAGAAATAATTGTTTTGGAGGCTTTTTTATAGCCATAGAATCAAGGTATTGATTTTATTATTGGTTGTACTGCATAGTAAATTCTGTCCTTTTTTCTATCAGTGTTATTCCACTGTTCCTGCCATGAGGATTGGAGCTTAGCTTTTGGAAGGCTCAGTAAGTCATACCCCTGATGAGTGTTGTAGGTGAGATCGGCTGTTGCTGAAGAGCAAACATCTTTAGCCAAAGCAACACACTCATTGCCCTTAATGCCACAATGAATAGGTATCCAAACTAACTGAACTTCCCTTTGACTACTAGCACTTGACAACAAAAATAAAGATTTAATTTTTTTTTATAACAAGGGAGCTGTGCCATTTACTTTTGAAAGGGTTTTGTACTAAGGCTTGCAGACAGCTAAGAGAGTCAGTGAAAATAACGGCTTTGTCAATATTGTGATATGACTCTATGAAAAGACAAGCTTCCAATAAAGCCACACAATCAGCGCCAGTGTTACTGAGATCATTAAATTTTGAAGCATCTGTAAAAAAACCTTTGAAACCCGGCCCATCGTTCTCCCACCGCCGCATTGAAGGCTGAATTCGCTGAATGTGACTTGTTAGAAATACCAATGCCAAAGAAAATTTTTGGGGTGAAACATAAGACTTCATAGGGAATGTTAAAAAGAGGTAATCGGGGATTCGTTAAGCGAATATCCGCAACTAAAACGCCAACACTATCCGTAGCTATCCATAGTGCCGAGCCCTTTCCTGAACCCAAATTGATAGTTCGGCAGCAAATCTCTCGATTCGACTATTCATTCAAGTCGATTCTTAATAAGGTGTTCCGATAGTTTGGCCAAGACTGAGGATAAAACAATTTATTGGTCTAAGGCCATTCGGGAATCATAATTTGTAACTTCCACTGATCTGGAACCCAACCATTACTGTAACAAAAATTAATGATGTCAAGGAAGTGTAGTTTAGCCTTGTCTCCAGAATGAACAATAAAAAAATATGGCACACCGTCAATACCGGGGACTGAGTCCCGAACATGGCTGAGTACCACATTCAATTCTTTCAAAGTAAATGGCACATCAAATGACTCCTCTGAATAACTTTGCAGGGACATATTATTGGAACATTCAGAAGAAAGAAGAACATTGATGGAGCAATTTTGTCAAAAAAAGGTCAGCTGTTTCCCTAGAGATCGGTGAAGAGACTGATGGAGAGCACGTCTAAAACGGTTGATGCATATCCAAACTAACGA
The DNA here is from genome assembly GCA_963855955.1 of Luperina nickerlii. Classification (NCBI taxonomy): domain Eukaryota; kingdom Metazoa; phylum Arthropoda; class Insecta; order Lepidoptera; family Noctuidae; genus Luperina; species Luperina nickerlii. The sequence goes on along the minus strand of OY979675.1, from coordinate 22,186,058 downwards.
GACTGGATTAGAGGGAGATTAGGAGGTACAGAACTTAACCCAACCCACACGTTTTTCTTGTGAAGGTGACACTTGGATCTGGTATTTATCCGAAAATATGACAATAGATTTTCGGTGCTCATATCTGCATTGTAACACTGCTCGGCCTCATTTCTATCCCTGACTACGGAAGTGCATTCTGGATCCCACCACGGGAGAGAAGGTTGGTTTTGTTACGGGCACTGTTTTTCAGCGGAAAGCAGGAATCCGCACTGAAGGTAATGGCTGTAACAAATCCCTCATAACAGCTTTTGGCAAGGCAGTGACCAGAAGGATCTAATAAACTTGAATTTAAATTTGGAAGAACATCAATTTTGCCCTTCAATAATGATACAAATTTTGCCCAATCTGGGTTGGACAGGTTATATTTCAAAAGTGGAGGGGAAGTTTTCTCTAAATAAGTCTTATTAACCAAAGATATGATAATAGGGTAATGGTCACTACCATACGACAAGGTCGTACATTCCCAATGGGTTGAAGCTGTCAACTCAACGGAACAAAAAGTTAAATCGACACAACTTTTTTGTTGACCAGGAGGAGAACTGCGAGTTGGGCAACCATTATTAACAATGCAGAGATCCAGATCGTCCAAGATTTCAACCAAAGCTACACCAAAGGCATCACAGCGTTCGGACCCCCATCTGTAATGGTGGCACTTAAAATCACCCATGACCAAAATTGGTCCAAGAATATTAGAAAAAATGTTTTTTAAAATAGCAAAAAAACTGCTTCCACTCTTCCTGCTACAATACTCATATCACCTGTGAGCGAAGGCAAAGGGAAGGGCAAAAGAGAGACCCGATTGTTAACAAGAAGAGCCGATCCTCCATAGCTATCAGATCTGTCACATCAGAGAATGTTAAAGTGTGGCATACGAAAGCAGACTTGGGGTGAACACGGTCTCAGCTATGGAACAAGCCAATGGCTTGTATTTATTTAAAAGAAATATGAGGTCATGCTTTTTATGCCACACGCTCCTCACATTCTACAGTAGGAATACTTTGCGAGACGATATTTTTAATTTGTAGAAGTATTGACATAAGTTGATCGGCAACGTTGGACGGTGATTGGGAACTAGCAGAAGAAGAAGAAATAATAGTGGGCAAGAGAAAGAAAAAAAAAATAAAAAATAAAATAAAGATAAAGAGTTCAATAATAGAACCGGTATTATTAGAAGGATCATTATTGTGATTAACAGCGCAGCGAAGCGAAATGGGCTGTGAAGGTAGGGGAGAACTAACTATCTGCTGATGAGTAACTTTGTCATAAGATGGGGAAAGAGGGGCATGGGTCCTGGGTTTAAGTGTCACAGTTTTGCTGTAGGACTGAGAAACCGGAGTTTTGGCAATGTTGGCATAATTGCAGGAAGTTATTGTAATCTTACTAGCCTCGGCATAGGGAATGGATTTCTCAGCCATGGCAGTCTTATTAGCCTTCTGTCTACCATACTCGGGGCATGACCTGCTGTTGGCGAAGTGATTACCCGAACAAAGCACACTGAAGGTCTCGCCCTCAGAAATGTTGCAACCATCACCAGGATTATCGTGGCCACATTTACTGCAGTGTGATTTAGCATACATTCGCCACATGTCCAAATCTGCAACACTTGTGGCATGTACTCCTCACCAGGGAGGGATGTCTTCAGGTGTCACCAGGGAGACTTGTCCATCAAACTTCAGAACACATGTCTCAGTGGGTTTCCACTCGTTAACCGCGTCTCGTTGAGTTTTCCTGTTAATATGACGGACTTTCAGTATTTGCCCGCAGCCTGAGGGTACAGTCAAATAAATTATCGATTCTTCTCCCGTAATATCTGAGGGAACACCGGTAACAACGGCCCATCCTTGTGACAATAAATGTACGGATTGATGCAGTATAACTATATTTGGACAACAGACTGTTTACCAAGAAAGAGTTAGCGTCCTGGGGGAAGCACTCGACTGAAAGACGGTTTCTACCGACTCTGTTAACACCACCACGAACAATGTTCGCAATGTTGTTATTTATAAGGAAATTACCAAAATTAACAGGATGTAGGGTGGTGCCAGCATTTGGTTGATTCTCAATACGAGAAACGTAGACAATATACGGAGCCTTGTCCATTACGGAGTACTTAGTACGATCAATTTGGCTTTTCGGTTTCGTTTAAAAAAAACTTTATTCCCAATAAAGACATGTCACTTACTTGAGAACAATACTAAAAATATAGATTACAATAATGTTCGTCATCAGTATTACAATTTAATAGTTACCCATCCAATGCATTAATTTCTCCAGATATTATATTTATATAATTTCTCCAGTGATCGATCCACAATTATGTGCTGGCTAAGTTGAGTTTGAATGCATTATAAGAGTGTTCATTTCTTATATAGGACGGTAATTTGTTATAAAGCTGTGTTCCTTCAAAAGTTAGCATTTTTTTGCCATAGTTAGTTCTTGTTTTTGGTAAAACTAACAAGCTTGCTCGCCGTGTACTGCGTTGACTAACTTGTTTATATATTGAGTGAGTGTTATGTTTGAGTGAACGCTGTTGTTGAGAATATTTCTGATGAAAATGCATGTGTTGTAAATATAAAGTTGTTTTATGTTCATTATTTTTGTGTCTTGATAAATTTTGCTGGTGGATGTTAGATAATTGGGTAGTTGAATATTATTTTTTTGATTTTATTTTGGGTAGTTTGAAGTTCTGATAATTTTGTTTTAGCAGCACTGCCCCAAATTTCGATTAAATTAAGTAGATGTGGCTTTACTAGGGAGTAGTAAATAGTGTACCGCAATTTTGGTGGAATACAATGAACAATGTTACGCAGTGACCCGGAGAGTGCCGAGAGTTTTATATGATCAATATGAGCGTTCCACGTTGAGTGTTCCACGTTCCACGTGAGCTGTCCATTCTTAGACCGAGGTATTTTTTGCATGGTTTTGGCTGTAGCGGAATATCATTTATTGTTAGAGGGTCATATGAGGGAATTGAATTATTTATAGCCTTAAATATTACATATATAACATGTTTTAGAGATATTTATTGTTAGAAGATTGAACTGAAACCATGCGAGTAGGGTATTTAAATCTTCTTGTGCTTGTGAGATAATGTGATGGATGGAAGATCCGAAGTAAAATAAACAAGAGTCATCGGCGTATAAGGTAAGGTGACCATGTAGTTTAATTTCGTTAATATTATTTATATATATTAAAAAGAGTAAGGGACCCAGGATAGATCCCTGTGGGACGCCACATGTAATAGGTAATGCATCACTTTGGTGATTACCAAGTTTGACCACTTGCGAACGATTTTTTAGGTAAAACTCGAGCATTTTTAGAGCTTTTCCTGTGATTTTTATTGATTCCAGTTTTTTTAGGAGTAGTTTGTTGCTAACCATATCAAAGGCCTTTTTTAAATCAATAAAAATGCCCAGAGCTATGTTTTTTCTGTCTATGTTTTGTTTAATTTTAGTGATGAGATCAATAGTGGCTGTAGTCGTATTACTTCTGGGTCTAAATCCATATTGTCGATCGGTGATGGAGTTAATAGAATTAAGATACTTTTCTAATCGGTTGTGAATACTTTTTTCTAATATTTTTGACAGTATAGGCAACACTGAGATAGGTCGATAATTTCCTGGATCTGTGGTACGGCCTGATTTATAGATTGGTGTTACTTTTGCTATTTTTAGTGTTTCAGGAAAGTTCCCGTCATCCAGTAGTTTATTCAGAGATTTGCTCAGATCGTTTACGATTAAACTTTGAACGGTTTTAATTACTTTGGTTTTTATTCCGTCTAGGCCAGTGCTGCAGTTTGGATAGAGTTTAGTTATAATGGTTGTTACTTCATTAGCAGAACATGGGCTGAAACTGGAAAGCTTCTCAACGTTTTGGGTTATAGGATTTGGTAAAGCGCGGTCATAATCGTTACGAAATGAACTAGGTATTTCGTTCACTAGGAGTGATCTAATTGTAGCAAAGTATTCGTTAAATATTTGGCAAATATGATTTGGCTCCGTAATGTTATTGTTGTTTACTACTAATTTTGGCGGAACACAGCTCTGTTTTATTTTATTGCCTGTTAAGGTATTTATTAGGCCCCATATTTTCTTAGGTTTATCAATACATTTTTTAAATTCATTATAATAGTAGGAATTTTTTGTTCTTGATATTAATTTAGCTACATAGTCTCTTTTCTTCGTGAATTCTGTTTTTACTGTGTCGTTACTAGGGTTATTTTAAAGTTCTGTTGCCAGTACGTTCCTATGGTTGATTTCAGCGATAATGTCCTTATTGATCCAGTCTCTTTGTGGAGGATTGAGAATCTTGGTTTTTATAGTTTTAGCTTCTTCTGTAAATAGTTTTATTTGATTTTCAAACACTAGGTATTCGTTGTTAGGATTTTTGAACTTAGCTGTTTCAACAGTGTTATATAATTTGCTTTAAATGCTTAAATGCTTTCTGGTTGCTTGCTTGACTTGGTTGGGATAGGTGACAAGATTTCTTCGCTGCCAGGACGTTTGCGTGAATTTTGTTGGGATTGTGTTACATCCATTTCTGTAACACTACAAACAACATCCGCGAATTGGGATAGTGGATTCGGAGAGAAATTAGAAAAAGGAATTGAAGGATCTGGAATATCTGGGGGGTCAGGATCAGGGGATTGATTCTTATCCATCTTGACTAAAACGAGACTTAAAACAAGATAATCACAATACATACCTAGTTACGAACACAAGAACGACACACTTAAAAAACCGGCCAACTCGCACACGAAGGGTTCCGTACCACAAGGCATAAAACGCCGAAAAAGGTAAATTGCGGTTTACGATTTATGAAGTATTAAAAAAAAAAACTACTTACTAGATCTCGTTCAAACCATCATTTTTGAAGACCTATCCATAGATACCCCACACGTATGGGTTTGATGAAAAATTTTTTTTAGTTTCAGTTCTAAGTATGGGGAACCCCCAAAATTTATTGTTTTTTCTATTTTTGTGTAAAAATCTTAATGCGGTTCACAAAATACATCTACTAACCTAGTTTTAACAGTATAGTTCTTATAATTTCGGAAAAAAGTGGCGGTGACATACGGACGGACAGACAGACACGACGAATCCATAAGGGTTACGTTTTTTGCCATTTGGCTACGGAACCCTAAAAATAACAAGTCACAGAAGTATCAACAATAACACAAAAACAGCTAAAAATCCTAGACACGAACACCGAACACCGAACACCGAACACCGAACACCGCCGAACACCGTGGCGAGAATCCCTTTGTCAATGTTAATCATTAAATTATTTATTTTAAGCCAGTCTGTAAATTAATAATATTTTTTGGTTAATGTCAGATTCGTAAATGATAATGCAATTGGCATTATCATTAACGAATAAAACGGTGCTATCATCAGCAAATAGAGTAATGTCGTCGCAAATCGTGCTCGTTTGGAGTTAGTGTGAGTCACCGCGGACTTACTCATCGGCGCCAGCACCCTTGTTCGTATGAAATATATTTTATACTATTTTCGTTTACGAGTATTCAACGTTAATTGCTTTGACATCCAAAGAAACTGCTTATATTATGAATTTTGAGTATATTTGAATATATCGCACCCCCCCCGCCCCCTTATCGCCTATCAATAATAAAAAAGAATAACGGATTTACTTTCTAATTTATTGCTGTTATGTGAAATAATAATATTATGATAGAGAGGCTGGGGATACTCTTGGATAATTATTTTATCAAGTTAATTTTATTTTTGAGTTTCAATATCTCTCAAGTTTACTTATAAAAACTTTTGAAATAAACTATTTTTCATTCTGTCAACGTTATATTTAAGTATAAATCCATCTAAGCGTTTCGGTTCCGACATTCAAATGTTCTGAGGGGTACTGTAGTAATTAAGTTTAAAAATGGTTGGTAGGTAGGTAGGTAACTATATTTACCTTCTACAACTTATTAGGGAGACAATTAAATTCTGTTCAGCTCTTAACACAAAATACATTCGTTAGTAAATAGAAAACTGATATCAAAATACTTAAAATTCTTTATGTTATATGATTAAGAAATGTAATATTCTGAAATAATTCCTTTGTGTAGAAAGTCTCAAAATATTTTCTATTTTCCTTCAATCCTTCATAAAATTGGAATCAGCATTACCGCTCAGATACTTATTATGTTACAATTATTGCTTGTGATTGGCATTATTATCTACTGATAAAATAAATACATTTACAAAGATATCTATGATAAAAAAGTTATTTGATAATTTTGGTATTTTAATTATGTAAGGATGTGTACCTACCTATTTTCGAATATTATTTGCTGATAAGTTTCTAGTACAGATACGTTTTTATTTCAGAATAATAAATAAAAGGTAAATTATTGTACCTATTATAAAATTGCTCTGGAAACATTTGTATTAGGTTTAGGTATGGTTAAAAACTATTAGGTAGGTATGAATGCACTTGTAATGCTGAACAGTTTACTTTGGAGCGAGTTCTCTTTGTGTTGCTGACTGAGCAGGGGCATGGAAGTAAACCACAATTTAGTAAAAAAACTTTTTATTCAACAGTTGTCGAGACCAGCTCAGACACTTAATTTTATACAGTTGCGCCTGCGCATAAGTCGTAAATTTCACAATTAAAACATCTACTTAACACTAGATAATAGTCACAGATTTGTCAACATTAAATACTTATAATCTAAACTAGTAACACTAGCGTCTTCCGGCGGGCCGGGTCACAACCACAAATAAATAATAAATTAACTGCGAGTATTATTGTCTGTGGAACACTCACGAAATAAATGATTGGAATGGAGTGGAATGCATAGGAACTTGTTCAACCGCTCGCGACGCGGATCGGCTTCGGGCGGCACTCACGACACTTCCGTGGCCACTGTGGTCTCCTCGATAAGGCAGGTGCAGCCCACCGGCACCTTGATGGCCTGCGGCTCGTACTTCTCCTTGAAGGTGACTTGCACCCAGTCGTAGATCTCGACGCACTCCGTCACAAACGCGTGGTGGTGCTGCCGGCAGCAGCCGTGCGAGATGTGGTGCTGGCTGCACAGCTTGTTGGGGCGCTCGGCGCACTTCAGGTACTTGATGCGCCGCGGTATTCGGTTCGGGTTGTCGTCGATCATCACTTCTATGGGGCACATGGTCTTGTTGGCGACGTCGGACAGGACGAACTCCTTCTGTGGCCTGGCGAGCACGTATGCGGCCGCCGCGACCAGGACGTACGCAAGTATCACCAGATATCTATCGAGAGACATGTCTGAGTTGTGAGGTTGTTTGGCAGCGAGTGGTAACGTGCGCTCTCGAAAAAGCCGTATTGTGAATAATAGGTGTGGTATAAGACGTCGACTTATATTCAGCAATCTCGTTGTCCAATCTTCTTGAGGTGACGCGGCGCTAGCCTCGCGCCGCCGGTTTCAGTCGCGTTCCGAGCGCCGCCGTGGGCGCGTGGTGCGCTCGCGGTATCTTATCATCATGTGAACAAGTTTCTGCCGGTCGCTCCACTGCAACAAACTTTCATCGACACGCATTTGTTTTGTTTTGAAAGAGTTTCTTGAACTGTGCTGTGAAGTGGAATATTTAACGAACTCTTTTCTTGAACTGCATGTCGTGTGGAGTGACATGAGATTTCTAGGACTGGCGCGGGGTAGGAATACTTCGCAGTGTTGTATTTTATTTGGTCATGAGTTGGTGTGACGAACAAGATCGTTGTATTCGGCTGGCTTTGAACTCATTTGCATTCTTCCAGGGGGTAAAAGTATCATGAGTATAATTTTAATTATATTATTGATAGGGTTTTGTTTCATGAATAAACAACTTTTACTAACATTAGTTTCTTATTGAATAAGTATTTTCATTTTTGTATATTTACTAGATATCTCTTTGGATCTCAGAACAGGTCAATATAGTTGGATTTGGAGATTCATGAAAACTTTCACCACCTGAAATAGGAGCCAGTGACTATGACTGCAATTTTATGCTCGATATTATGTTTATTTATAATGTTAAATACTCTGCTGACCAATCAAGTGATAATGTATGGTGTGCCTGAGTGATATGGTCGTAGTGTCACATTGCAGTCGCTGCGACTACTGACGGCCCGCGTGCTAGCACCCGCGCGTGCGCCGGAGCTGTGGCGCCTGAGTTTTACTGCCTGTGATTGGTCGCCGATCTCATGTAATTATATTATTCCCTGATTGGCCGGCTGTTAACCAATAGTTCGTTATAATATTAATCCATGTGAGAGCTAAACAACGTGATAGCGTCCAGAGGCGGGCTCATACTACTGAATAATGTAATGCTACCTACCTGTGATATATTAGGTCCTTACCTATGAAATTGTCGTTTTACATAGAAAACATAAAACATATATTTTTTAAGAACATTATAGGTACAGGTATGGAAACCACATATTATGCAATAAATTATACCACATACCTACTTGTTATCGCCTTTTCTCACGATAGATATACAAAAAATTAAAGAAATCGGTCGCCAAAAAAAAATCAGCTGTTCCCTAGGTATGTTCGCAATAACTCGTCAAAATGTAGGGAACAGCTGATTTTTTTTCCAGTTAGGTTCCACCGCGGTAAACGAAATACAAGTTTTATTTGTCAAGACGGCTATAGCGCCTAGAGCTGCATGCGGTACCTACCTGTAGTGCCCTTGATGCTGTTGAATAAATGTCCGACCGATAACAGTTAGCTGACCTTGACATTTGGCTCAGTAGCTACTGATTCCCCCCGTTCTTGTTTCCACCCGAAAAATTATATTATACCTACTTACTTTATAATCTCGTTTCATCTGATAAAATCGAGGTGGTAGGTATAGTCAAAGAAAAAGTAGGTACTAACCGATTATTAATAAGTATGTTTATTCCAGATCTAATTATTCTAAATTATTACAAATCAAATCAAAGGTTTTGGAAATAAAATTTCCAAAACCTTTGATTTGATTTTACTTTTTTTTTATTTATTTATTCCCTGACTGCCAATGCCCTGCGCTCCCTGTCAATGTCAGCGTCATCCTGCAAATCGTCTGTTACAATGTGCCCCAGATACCTGAAACTGCTCACCACTGCCCGAGCCGCGCCGATCATTGAGCTGATTTCTTGCAGGGATCATTCATTTATTTCATCTTTTGGGGGAATCCAACTATATTTTTATTATAACTTTTAGGGGGAAACAAGAACGGGGGAATCAGCACTAACCGACATTTGAAGCTCAAACTATATCTGATCAGTAGAATTAATGTTTGTCTAATAACTATGAAATCCATCGCAGCACCAAGAACCAGCAATATAGAACAAATGAAAATAAGGCCGTCAGCTCGCCGCGACCCGCGACCGTCGCACGCGTCGCGAACACGAGTGTGCGAGAGAGACAGCACCACGCACGCCACTCATGCAAATTAAATCATTTCACGATTGCGAGGTCAGTGCATCTCTGTTGATATCTTTTATTCATCTGACCTAGTAACAGTTTAGGTGTTTGTATCTACTTGCATTGTACCTAAGTCAGTAAGTCTGGATGATCAACTTGATAAAATAATTTTTATTAGGTGCAGTCGACATTCCACACAGTCCTCTTCACAAGCTCGTTTGATTCATTCCTGGTCTATTGATGAATGAATGTGACAAGCGAATTATTATGTTTAAGTGATGTTTGTATTACAAGATGATTCGCGTGGTGTCCTCATGCTAGTAACTTGTAGCAACTGTGTGTGCAGTTGAATGATGACCATTTTTACATACCAAGACCCCTCCGTGCCTCGGAAAGAACGTTAAGCCGTTGGTCCCGGCTGTCATTCGTGGATCTTTGACAGTTGTTACGGGTCGTCAGAAGCCCGAAAGTCTGACAACCAGTCATACCAAGGGGTATCGTATTACCCAGTAGTTGGGTTATAGAGGTCAGATAGGCTTGAAAAAATGGAAAATAAAATTTATAAAAATAAATAAATCATAAAATAAATAAAATTAATAAAGTAAATTCACTTCATGTAAACTGCTGGTATTCAGCTGCATCCGGTTAGACTAGAAACCGACTCCAACATAGTTGGGAAAAGGTTAGGCAGATGATGATAACTCGTAACATTACAATTCTTGCAAATAAATAAAAAAATAAACAACTTCATTTTTTTTCAATCCCCTTAATATGGGTAGGTATCAAATGAAAGGATTTGAAGAGTAGGAAACGATACGTGAACAATCAAAACGATTAATTCATTTAAAATATAAAACAAACAGGTGGTAGGTAATATTTAAGGGAACTAAATAACATCAGTGGTTTAAATAAAGTAAACGGTATAAATAATGTCATTAATGTAAATAATTTCTTAGTGTAAATAATGTCAATGATGTAAATAATGTTAATAGGGTAAATAATGTCAATGGTGTAAATCAATAAAATAATATAAATAAATTAATAAAAAATGATAAAAAAGATGTTGTGTGAGAATCGTTTAGACTAAAAAGTAAAAAATAAAATTAAAATAAAAAAGTTTTTAAAAACAAGCTTTTATTTAAATAAAAACGTAACCTAAAAAAGAAAGAATAACGTAAACTAAAACGAAAAAAAAAATTAAGTGACATTTCAAAATATAGGTACTTAAATAAATTTTAAAAGCTTGAGGCACTGATGTACGGTATCCTTTATACAGTTGTACCTACTACACAATAACAGTGCCGCAAGCGTTTAAAATGTATTTAAATATATTTTGAAATGTCACTTCAATTAATTTTTTTCGTTTTAGTTCGCGTTATTCTTTCTTTTTTAGGTTACGTTTTTATTTAAATAAAAGCTTGTTTTTAAAAACTTTCTTTTATTTTAATTATTACTCAGTCGTTATTTGCTCATTGTTCACCTACGTCTTACTATCGGTACCATAAGTTAGTGCGACTTTTTGACCCTGGCTATCTTAAACAGACTTTTGATAACAACTTGTGAATTGGTATTGTGTTGACTGATTTGGTACAGTCCTTGTCAAAATATTGTTAACCATCTAAGGTACTTTACAAAAGTGATAACTTTTGTCAAAAAAGCAGCACATGGGTCCGGCATGAACCTATCAGATATAGATTTATTTTTCACAAAAGAATCATCAAAAAAAAAGTTATAACAATTTTTGTCCTCGACTGTACAAACCTGGTGTTTTCCTAGATAAATGTTTTGTTACTGTAATTGCCGGTTATAAGCAATAAGTTGACATGCATTAGAACTCTGTTGGTCGTCATGCCAGGCTCCATACAAAACATCATTGTTTACATAAAAACAAACGTTGTTTTTGTCCTTAATAATAATTTTGTTCGCTCTATTTCTATCGAGACACGTGCAGTCGTGCACGGATACCGGCTGTCCCATTTCAAAACCTAGTAAGGGACACTTTTTACAAAAATCATTTTATTGCATAATCTTGCTAATCTAGAAGGTCTCTACCAAATACAAAAACACCAGTGTTTTAAACTTAAATAAAAGGAGATATATTTAAGCATCGATACCTAGTAAGTGCACCTTTCACTCCCTAGTGACCCTTTAAAAACTAGTAAGTAACCAATTAAAAAAAAACATTCCATAGGCTGACCAATATTACGTTTATGCGCTCTCCTGTAAAATTTCATTTTAAGTCCTTACTAGGTTTTGAAATGGGGCAGCCGATACGCTTGCAATACAAAATACAATAGTATTATGTTTGTGGAGGTGCATCGTCTCGTAGCACGGCTACGCGACATTGCTACGCCGCCTGCTACGCTGCTACAGGAGGCACAGGGGTGAAGATGACGTGAAAGACATTCACATTATACAAGTGAGGGAGGTTGGACGTTGCTTTGAAAACAATAATTTCATTTCCGGCTGATATTATGACAGGTTTCTACTATAAGACTGTCGTGAAAATATCCAAATAATTAAACTGATCAATGACCACTAACTCATAATGCCTATGGCTTAGATTTCAGTGGAAAAAAAATGTTAGATGTCTTCTATTAGAATGTAGCGCCTTGGTAAGTGCGCATTGAAGAAAATGGAAAGTCAAAATGTACCACGTTGCCGCCATTGTGACTTCCTAAAATATCCTAGGCTGATAACATTTTAGTTTTTTTTAATTATTTTAAATATTAGTGTTTAAGTCGGTTCCCTCCTAAAGGGGAAGAGCCGCACTCCAACTCCGTACGGCTCAGTAGACTCCGCCCCAGTCGTCCGGTCGTCCGGTCGTCCAACCGATAGAGATTCAATGAATTCCAAATAAATATGAAGATGTCCAAAGCCTTGTCTCATCAATAGACCAAGGAAAGGATTGAAAGAAATGCATACTAATATTATACATGCGAAAGTGTGTCTGTTACCTCTTCATGCTTAAACCGCTGAACTGATTTAGATGAAATTTGGTATAGAGATAGTTCGAGTCCCGGGAAAGGACATAGGATAGTTTGATATTCCCACGGGATCACTAATGCATCTTGCATCTGAACTTATGATTGACACTTATGCGGGTGAAACCGCGGGGCGCTGCTAGTAATTAATAAAACTTAGGAATTCATAGTTATGAACATACTCGTACATACATAGTTATGAACATACATTGAATGTAGTTTTAGAGAAGTAAAGTATATTATTAAATTGTGAGTAACCCATACGCATGCGTAGCAAGTACCTAATCAGTCGCTTCACGATACCTCACATCTACACTCGTAGTACTCAGAGCAACACTTCCATAAAGTGACGTCCTCATTCAACGTATCAATTGATTTATTAAGAGCGAACTTTCCAGCCTGTCCGGTTGAATTTTAATTTAAACATATTAACCCCGTAGCAGTAATAAAAGCTTTTAAGCAAATTAAGATCAAATTGACCGAAGATCTTTGGGAAATGTTCATTAAAGTCTGTACTTCTATAATCGAGACTATTGCACCTTACTTAGCCTTAGTATTTAATTCGTGTGTTGATCAAGGAGTCTTCCCCGATTTAATGAAATACAGTAAGGTAATACCACTTTACAAATCCGGGAACAGTAAAGACACCAATAATTATAGACCCGTATCCGTTTTGCCGGTTTTCAGCAAGGTGTTTGAAAAGATAATGCTCACTCAAATGCTCAATCATTTTAACTCGAATAAAATCCTACACGATCAACAGTATGGTTTTACCAAAGGACGTTGTACGACCGACGCTGGTGTAACTTTATTAAAACACATTTTTAACGCGTGGGAAGAGGCCCAAGACGCCATAGGAATCTTTTGTGACCTCTCCAAGGCATTTGATTGCGTCGATCACGAAACCTTGCTTTTGAAACTTGAGCATTACGGACTTTGAAAACTTGCGCTCAGTTTAGTTAGTTCTTATTTATACGATAGACAACAGCAAGTTCAAATAAATGGTGCCAATTCACATGGTTTAACAGTAAAAATGGGTGTGCCACAAGGCTCGATATTGGGTCCTTTCCTCTTTTTAGTGTATGTTAATGATCTACTCCATTTATTAAAAAACAACCACAAATGGTGTTATTTGCTGATGACACTTCCTTAATTTTTAAGGTAATTTTGACGACGTAAATAACGCCCTACTGCAGGTCCAAAATTGGTTCACTGCTAATAATTTAGTATTAAATGGAAAAAACTAAGTGCATAAGATTTTCTTTACCAAATGTCAAGAGTAGTGATTGTGTTGAATCAAGAGAAACTAGAATTCGTCGATGAAACTGTTTTCCTAGGGATCACGCTTGACTCAAGGCTACAATGGGGTCCTCATTTAACATCTCTTGCAGGACGGCTAAGTTCAGCAGCTTATGCTGTCAGAAAAATCCGTCAATTTACTGATGAAGATACCGCGAGACTAGTCTATTTTAGTTCCTTTCATAGTATCATGTCTTACGGTATTTTACTTTGGGGACGGGCTGCAGACATTGATTCTATTTTTATTCTGCAGAAAAGAGCCATCAGAGCCATTTATATTCTCCGCAGGCGCGATTCTGTAAAGGAACTGTTTAAGGAAATTAACATCATGACGGTGCCTTGTCAATATATTTACGAAAACATTAGTATGTAAGAAAAAACTTACATCTTTTTAGTAAAAAAGGTGAGAGACATAATTATAGTACTAGAAATAGGGACCTATTAGTTCAACCAGGTTTCAGACTGGCTAAAGTAGACTCATCTTTTATGGGGTACTGTTTAAAATGTTATAATAAAAAAAAACAGTGGCACTCCGGGAGTGCCGACAGAAGTGAAAACTTGAACAATTACGTGTGTATTTTGTGAATCGTCTTATAAACAAAACACGCGCGGTACCGGCTGCCGCCATCCGTCTTACGAATTTTCGATCAGGTCACGGGTCCTGACGCGAGTTTAACATTTTTTACCCATTACAAAAAAAGTGTATAACGCCGCTAAAGAAGTTTTCACTTCAAAAATACCTCCCCACATTCTTCAACTGAATGAGACAAAATTCAAGTCTTGTATAAAACGCACACTATGCAGTCAGGCATATTATAAGTTAGGGGATTACATCGCTGATAAAAATGCCTGGCTCAATGCTGGTCCTGTTCCACAACCACAACTAATTGATTAACACTTGAAAATTCTGTTGGAGCTGCTGAAGATTGTAAGACTATCTTTGCATTGTATAAATTCAATTTCCTTTATATTGTATAACTGCATAGCACAGATGTGAGTTCTATGTATATTATACCCTATGTACCATTTACCGGATAATGTGTCTTTCATTGACCTGAATGTGCCCTGGCGGCTGATAGTATGTCATGCTCACACAAATGTCTCGCTGACGGTGGCGTGTGTGTTGGATCATTTAGCTCCCTTCAAAATGGTTGAGTTGAATGGTGCCCGGTGGGTTCCCGCATTGTCGAGGCGGGGGGGCTCAGTAGCCGTGGCTTGGACACCCACGGTGAAGCTAAGAGGGACCCGAGGAGGGGCCGCTCGTCAGGGCTTTTGCTGCCAAGCCAACGACGTAGCGGCCAAAAGGGTGGCATCGCAACTGAGGCGGGCCGCGATGTCGTATCGGGGGCGTCGCGGCTGAGGGTTGAAGGCCGCGGCGGGAGAGGAGTGCCGGTATTACGGTGCGCCGCTCTCCCTACCTTCCGCGGCCTTGACGGGGTCGCCACCGTAAGATGGCGGACGCGGTGGGGCTGCAGGGGAGGAGGAGTGTCGGTATTGCGTTGACCGCTCTCCCTAGACTCTGGACGCTTTTAACGAGTACATCTTTTTGACATCGTTCTCACATATAATTATAACAGTTCTCTCGAACTGATAAAGGTGTCGAAGCGGCTTTTCCTGCGGCAACCACGTGACCGTCCTTGTCTGACAACGGGGCGGCTAATTCCACGCATTGCGTCAACATGCTCTTAAGGAGACATGGTATCAGTCCTTGGACTGGACTTGAGATAGATGTGGTCACCCAAACCCCTGGAAGTTCACCCTTTTTTTTTTTTTTTTTTTTTTTTTTTTTTTTTTTTTTTTTTTTTTTGCACAACAAGGTGTTCATGTCAGTCTGACCGAATTATTGGTCTGAGATAAAAATTACAACATTCAGGAATTACTAGATAATAGAGTTGAAACTGAACGCAACCACAAAATAATATTATTTTATTATCTTGTAAACTGTTTAAAAAAAACAGTATGCTCTAATCTGATACTTTTATTACTATGTCAAAATTTTAAATAATCACAGTTATTTATAAAATGAAAAGAAAGTAAAAAAATATAATTAACGTAATATTTTCTTATTTATAGAAAGCTACAAGTTGGTTTAGAGCAGGTGAACGAGTGAGTGTTCCAGAACGCACGCAATAGACTACGTTTATCATGAGCGACTTTTAACTGCGCATGCTCATGTCAGCAGTATGTACTTCTCGCTACGTCGCGCGTCGGGTTGACGTACGACTGTGGTTGGGAGGTGAGTGTGGGCGTGCCCATGACGCCACGCGGCACGTGCTCGACATTTAGTGCTAAATCATTACACACGGTAAAAGTCACAGCACAAAGTCTGACGCGTGACAAGTACTACTGCATGTACCTACTCGCTCTTTACCGCCTCGAATAACACTTTGGAAACTTTATTATAATATGTACATTAAATGAATAAAATTTCTTATTTACAATTTTCCTGTTAAAATCGAAGTCAATTAATTAATTTAATTGGAATTGGTTTACCTTATTTATAATTATTATTTAACGCCGGAATGTCCTGCTCGGGAATACGGGCAGGGCATATTTTATGACCTACGTACCTAATAGCGTAATTCGAGCAGGACATACGCTTTATAAACATCTATGGGTTTTGAAGCGACACTGAGACCATGGCTGGTGTCACGTAACATTTTTAATAATGACCTCTGCATGTGGGATATGCGCGGTTTTAAGATGAACGTCCACTGGTCCCGTGTCCGCACCGGCCGCATCGCACTATTATAAAAGGTTTCGGAAATTAGTTTTTAAAAAAGAAACTATTTATGAACTGAATTAAGGAACTTGTTTTGAAATAAATACGATTTTATGTTACAACGCTTATATTATGGAGCACATTTGGATTGACACACAGAATGACAACAACATTTTTCTATTCAAAATAAGTACCTAGTACATGAAATTACTCTAACAAGTGGCCAGGGTGTTTCTATTAAAAAAGGTAAACCAAATAGTTTCAACACCTCCCCGTAATGGAAACATCCTGTACATACAGATATACAAAAATATATACACCCTAATAAATTAATAACAAACACTATAAATAATAATCACGAACACTTAACAAAACAATGAATACAAAAACAAAAGCAAGCTAGCTTATGGCCTCGGTTATACCTAAACCTTTAAGGCACATAAAATGTCGAAGTTTTGTTAAAGGTTTAGTAAGGACATCGGCTGGCATATTACGTGTGTTAATGTAATTTAAGACAAGGTTTTGTTGATTAAGTGAATCGCGAATAAAATGGTGCCTAATATCGATGTGTTTGGTGCGTGCGTGAAAGGTGTCGTTATGAGATAATTTTAATGAACTTTGATTATCTGTATAAATTTTGATTGGGCGATCCAAAGAAAATATTTCTTTAAAAAAAGCCTTGAGGTATATGGCTTCTTTGCACGCTTCACTAAGAGCCATATACTCAGCTTCTGTAGTTGAGAGTGCGACTGTTTTTTGTTTGCGTGACTCCCAACTAATTGGTGCTCCACTCATAATGAAAAAGAAACCTGTGAATGAACGACGATCGATGATATTACTTCCATGGTCTGCATCTACATAACCGATGGGATAGTCTGGCATGACTTTATGATAGTGAAGTTTCAGGTCCTTGGTACCCTTAAGATACCTCAGTACCCGCTTGGCAGCTCTCCAGTGCACCTCCCCGTAATGTGTGTTGAATTGACTTAAAAATGACACTGCATGTGAGATGTCGGGTCTAGTGCCAATGGAAACATACATTAGTGATCCAATGAGCTGCTGGTAAGGTAAATCTGGCTGATCGTCATTAATGTCTCTGTAAGTGAGTTTTTGACCAGGTTCCATGGGTGTGGAAACTGATATGGCATCACTCATTCCAAATTTAGAAATAAGCTTTTCTATGTATTTGGTTTGGTCAAGAGTAATGCCGTTTTTGGTATACAAAACTCTCATACCAAGACAGTCTTTTAAGGAACCTAAGTCTTTGACACAGAATTCTTTGCTAATAGCACTTTTAAACTTTTGTTTCATTTCCTTATCATTAGAAAATATGAAAAAATCGTCCACAAATATGGCGACGATAAGAAGCTTATTTTGGTTTTTATGATAATACACACAATTATCATTTTGTGATTTCATTAAACCGAACTTTGCCATTGCTTCGCAAACTTTTTTATGCCACTGTCTAGGGGATTGTTTTAATCCATACAAAGCTCTCTTTAAAAGACATACTTTGTTTTTGCTGTCCTCTTTTATAAATCCTTCTGGCTGAGTCATATAAATTTCTTCGTCCAAGGTCCCATAAAGGAAGGCAGTTTCAACATCTAAGTGATCGACTTCTAAGTTATGCTGAACAGCGTAAGCTATTAGCAACCTGACAGTAGATAGTCTAGTTACAGGTGCGAAAGTTTCATGATAGTCCACCCCGTAAATCTGGGTGAACCCTTTGGCTACCAATCTGGCTTTATATTTTATTATATTTCCCGATGTATCCCTTTTTATTTTATATACCCATTTACATTTCACAATTTTACGATCACTTGGTCTGTCCACCAAAATCCAGGTACCGTGCTTAATTAGTGAATCGTATTCGACTTCCATTGACTTAAGCCAGTTGTCTTTATGAACATCTTCCATGGCTTCTTTAAACGTTTCAGGTTCAAAGTTCGTAGAAGTCAAGTTTGCTAGGATGTCATTGTCGGGATATCTTATTGGTGGACGTCGGTCTCTAAGGGAATATCTCCTTTCGCTTTCAACATTAACATGGGGATGTTCCACAATAGTCTCACTTTCGGAGTCAAAAAACACTTCAGGTGTTTCTATTTCTGAGATTTCTTGTATTTCCGTATTTGGAACTTCAGTTGTTTCAGTTTGTGAAACTTTAGGTATTTCCATGTCTAAACCTGTTTCAGTATCTTGTACTTGAATTATGTCACTTGTCTGTGACTGAGACACATCTTGAGTGTCGCTAGTAGAAGGCTTATCCTCAATGAAGACAACATCTCTCGCGGTCAAAACCACTCGAGGATTTTGGGGATCAATTAAACGAAAGCCTTTACTTTGACTGGAATACCCAACAAATATGTACTTTCGAGTTTTTGACTCTAGTTTTGTACGTTTTTCTACGGGTATAAGTGCATGTGCTTCACAGCCAAAGACACGTAAATGTGAAAGATTAATTTTCTTTCCAGTCCAAATCTCTTCTGGAATTTTATTATTTAACGCTTCAGTAGGTGAATGATTTTTGAGATAAATTGCAGTATTTACTGCTTCTGCCCAGTATGCTTTTGATAAGTTAGCATCTTGAAGCATGGACCTAGCTTTTTCAATAATAGTTCTATTGACTCGCTCAGAAATACCGTTTTGTTGTGGATTATAGGGAACAGAAGTTTGATGCAAAATTCCGTTCTCTTTCAAAAAGGTAGTCATATTGCGATTAATATATTCAGAGCCGCAATCAGACCTAAACTTTTTTATTTTGTGACCCGTTTGATTTTCTACCATACTTTTGAATTCTACAAACTTAGAGAACACTTCACTTTTGTGTTTTAGAAAATATCCAAAAGTTTTGCGAGAAAAATCGTCAGTGAATGTGAGTACATAGAGAGCTTTGCCCCAAGATTGAGTACTCATGGGTCCACAAACATCAGAATGCACTATTTCTAGAACATTTTTTGACCTGCTTGAAGAATTATTGAACGGTTTCTTTGCTAGTTTGCCTTGTAGGCAAGGCACACAGATTTTGTTCAGTGTGTCATTATAGTTAATGCCCACAAACTTATTTTTTAAAATACTCATGGCTTTAGTATTAAGGTGACCAAGGCGTCTATGCCATAATAATGCAGACTCTGTAGAAGTAGTTAAAAGAGCTTGCGAATCAGGAACATTAAGTTTATACATGCCATTGAAGTTTGAGGCGGTTGCAATAATAGAACCTGAGACTTTACATCCTTCTTTTTGAAGAATAGTGGCACCTTTTAGGGAAAATAAAACAATAAAGCCTTTTTTAACTAAGTTACTAACTGATAATAAGTTTGCAGCTAGTTGGGGAACATAAAGAACATCTTTAATTGTATTAATATTATTAGTATTATTAATGACGACTGTACCTTTACCTTCACATAGAATTTGGTCATTGTTGGCCACAGTGACAGGCTTAATTACAGGGGTTATTTCTCGAAAGTATTCCTTTCTGTTACACATATGAGAAGTAGCACCGGAGTCTAAGTACCAAGAATCTGAGGAAGAGGAATGAGACACATTAAAACAAGATGAAAGTGTAATGTGTGAAGTGTAATTAGTAGTATTAATACTAGGAGTTTCTTGCTTCTTCTTTAAGATTTTACACTCATTTTTATAGTGTCCAAATCTCTTGCAGTATGTACATTTCTTCGAATGAAAAGACTTTTTCTTAGTCACGGTGCATTGTAATGCTGCATCAGGTACAGTAAGACTTGTAGTCGGCGATGGTCGGCTATCTTCCTTAAGAAGTGCTGAGACTACAGCTTCAGATGTTATCTTTGTGTTAGAGTGCTCCAGGGTCATAACAAGTGGTTTGTAGCTTTCAGGAAGATTTGCTAGTAGAATGATGGCTAAAAACTCATCTTCTATGGCAGCGTTCATGCCGCGCAGTTCCTGCTGAGTAGTCAACATTAAGTTCACGTACTTTTCCATATTTCCTTCATATTTCACAGCTAGTAGCTTTTTTATTAGAGATAGTCTTCTGACAAGACCACAATCTGCATAGGCCTTTTTTAAATTGTTCCAAGTATCGCATGCCGTCTGTACATTTTGAATCACAGGATAAATATTTTCGTGGCATGCTAAACATATTTTAGACCTCGCTCTGGCATCTTTTCTAGCATTTGCTGCTGTTGTAAGATCTGCCGGTTTTGACACTATGTCCCAAAGATCCTGATCTACTAGGTAGCATTCCATTGCGAACGACCAGGTGTGAAAATTTTCTTTTCCACGTAGTTTTGAGAATGTCATTATGGATTGTATTGGGCTTACCAGGGAAGAATCGCCACTTGCCATTTTTTAATAGGAATATATGTAGAGCGTCCACTTTTTTAAAATCGATTAAAGGCCCATAACCTTTTGAAATAAATACGATTTTATGTTACAACGCTTATATTATGGAGCACATTTGGATTGACACACAGAATGACAACAACATTTTTCTATTCAAAATAAGTACCTAGTACATGAAATTACTCTAACAAGTGGCCAGGGTGTTTCTATTAAAAAAGGTAAACCAAATAGTTTCAACAACTTGACATAGAAATAATTAAAAATAGAAATAGTATGATTTTGGGACCTCCGACCCGTACCGAGTTTCAAGCTGAACTGTCTTTACGAATCGAATGAGAATCGCTTTTAAGTTGCAAAACGCTGACTAGGCAAGTCTGGATGGCGGTCAGCCATTCCACTAACATTAGCAAGGTATAACAGCACGCACATCACGCAACGTATTGAACGGACTTGCCGATGGCATGCGTCCACTGTATCCGGATATTATCTCTTCTTAGCAAATTTGAATATTGTCGATGTTTCAGATTATACAATATTTTTTTTTGTTTTTAGTGGTATTCACCAACATTATAAATAAAAAAAAAACTACTTGCGGCAATGAGCGATGCACGCGGTGAACTAATTCATCTGACGTCACCAGCACGTAACGCATTTTTGTTCCTACATCGGCGCTCGGTGCGGACGGTACCGATAGTGGACGCAGTGCTATATAAATTCATACGAAGGTAAACCAAAACCTAATTCCGATCCAGTCTGTCCCTTGCTGCCCTCTTCCACCGACGCCCTAAGCCGAGGTCCGTACCCCACAATGGTGGCCTTAGCGTGAAGTCACTTAGTTTTTTTAAGCCCTAGCTAGAGATCTTAATTTATTGAGGCATCCATAGGCCAGCCTGGTTAAGCAGACAACAACCTCATAGGATGTACTGCGAGAACTCATTAAAAAAAAAACTTTTCGTGCCGTGCGTGTATTGCGGCCGGACCAGTTCAGTGGACGTTCAGCTTTATTGTGACGTATCACTGACCTGTGGGAATCGAAAATAAGCCAACAAGTAGTGAATATGAATGAGAAATACTTGTTTATTATATCCTCAGTCACGTTGCGGTGTTGGCTTGTGGTCTGGACTACGATTGTTTCATTGTATATTTATGACATGAACGGCTCACGTAATCATGAGTCGATAGTCACAACCATGTGAACCAGAAGCCCAGCACCAATCTGTATGATGTGACGGCGATGCTCGCAATCGCAGTCGTATCAGATTGAAATAATTAAAAAGATTTTTGAGAGAAATATGGAGTTTCTTGAATTTTTGATATAGTGAAATTGAAAATGGAAGTAATACACCACAGTTAATGTGCTGCCGCTTAGTACATAACAATGTCGACTTCTATCTAGTTCTCTGTCCGCTGCTAGCGTCGGCGTCGGCGCGGCGTCTCCGCATAGAAAGAACGCGCATTTGTTTTAGAGCCAAAAAAATGACACAATTTAAATTAAAGATTAATTTAATCAGTAACTACATTACCCATACATTAATTTAATTTTAGTTCGCAGTTATGATTAGAACTATAATAAATAGAACAACAACAATGCTAGGAAACACTGGCTGGTTAGAGCCTTATTATATTTAATAATAGAATATAATAGATATACAATTGGTGAAATCCCGCGGTTTAACGCGAGGTGTTTACCGTCGAGCCCGTGCCGTCGCACGCGCCCGTGCCGCCAATTATTACTACTTTAAGTTAGATAATCAACACGTAGTAGTTATCTACTAATTGCTGCGAGTATCAGGGAGATTTTATCATAGTAAGAATTAATTATTTATAGAATCATCTTACAACTGAGTATATCGTTACGATGTCGTTTCTGAGGGATTTACTCGCGGCTATTATTAAAACCTGTCATGTTACGAGTATTATTTTATTCTCTAGACCATGTACTTCGCCCATGAGGATCAATTACTGTAACAATGTATTTATTCAATCACTCATGCTTAATTATTAACGTTTCACAGCAGAGGGAATGCTGCCTCTTCCTGCGTGACACCCGCGGAGGTTATGACACAAAGGGCAGTGACAACGAGAGCTTCAGCACCGTCACCGTACTCTTCAGGGTTCCGTTGGCACCTCATATTACACACAACTCGGTGTCGTCCAGTAGTACTACTACTACTCTCATGAGAGTACTATCATGTCCGACAATCTTGTTATTTTATAAATGAAAGCCTCAAAAGCTTACCATTCAATGACAAGATCCATGTGCACCAACTTGTAATCTACTGATTACCTAATAAAACCAATTACCTAATAAACTGTACGACAGAACAGACAGACGAAGTTATCTGTCTGTTCTGTCGTACAGTTCGTTTGTTCGTTCGTTAGTGCGGTTACACCTGAGTGTATCGATGTCTATTTTTTATTTTATATTATGATAAGCCATTTTCCAATAATCGTTATTTGTTACCAATATTTATGAGAATATATTTCATTCATAGGACACGTTTTCCTTGTTATTAAAGTAAGTCTGTTAGTATAATGTATATATGGAATGTGACATAATTGTACACAAACATGCTGTGAATGATTTTTCTTGTACAGTTCAGTATTCCCCGTCGCAATGTCCCCCGCCGGGAGGTGACGAGACGCAATCACTGAACTTCCCGCAACCTTCTGTAAGTTTGAGTGAAAGCGAAATTTCCCAACGAAATCAAGTTGACGTATTAAATTATGACCTGTTCTAGTAATTTAGTAATTAGGTTTTATAATAATAGGTAATAATAATAAATATTTTATTTATAAATATTTTATTTTTATATTTTTTTTAAATATTTTATTTATTATTATTACCTCGTAGTTGTAAGTTAATATGTTATTCTTATTAGAGGAGCAAGTAGACTAAGCACATACTTAGTGTATTTCTTCAATCATGTTAATAATGGATTGTTGTATCTACTGTGGATTTATTCAATAGATATATTGTGTACCTAAATATGTGACTTTATTATTCTTGCATGTAAAGTTTGTATTTGAAAATAAATAGCATTACTTTTCGTTATTTTTATGTTTTATTGCATCCAGAAGTATTTTGACAGACGCCAATAGTCCCACTAAGTACGACAGAGATCACACACGTCACCAACTCACCACAACACAGCTACATTGCCCCGTCGTATCTCGCGTATGAATCTAATACTATCATGCACACACACAACACACACAACTGACAGAAAGGGCTGATTACTGGCGAGTTTGTTACGCCACTTCTTCCAGCTAAAGCACTAGGAAGTCGTGAAGGACGGGCGTGCCGGGGTACTATAACATGAAAGATGTTTAGAAGATGTATAAGACACTGGAAAACTTGCGCCAACTCTAAATAGGAGATGCAGTAACTGTTACTGTTATCATTATAAATTGTCATTTCCCAAATCTAAATTCCTGAAAAAAATCATGTAATTATAATCTTAGATAGTTTAAACTAAGTTATTGCCTTCAAGTAAACAGAAATTATCGGGTCTAAAGTAAATGGGATTTGATACGGAGGAACGAAGAAAATGTCGTGAGGAAAGTTTTGAGTACGAATGTCGATAGCTACGAGTATAAGAGGAGGGGAAGACCAAAGAAACGATGGATGGACTGTATGAATGATGATATGGTTAGAAAGGGGGTGACTACCGAGATGATAACTAATAGGGAAGTATGGAAGAAAAAGACATGTTGCGGCGAGCACAAATAAATTGAGACAAGGGCAGGAGAATGATGATCAAAACAAATAAGAAGCAGAACATTAAAGTATCAATGTTAGCGCGCGCCCGATCAGCAATGTTAGCGCGCGCCCGATCAGCAATGTTAGCGCGCGCCCGATCAGCAAAGTTAGCGCGCGCTCGATCAGCAATGTTAGCGCGCGCCCGATCAGCAATGTTAGCGCGCGCCCGATCAGCAATGTTAGCGCGCGCCCGATCAGCAAAGTTAGCGCGCGCCCGATCAGCAATGTTAGCGCGCCCGATCAGCAATGTTAGCGCGCGCCCGATCAGCAATGCTAGCGCGCGTCCGATCAGCAAAGATAGTGCGCGCCCGATCAGCAATGTTAGCGCGCGCCCGATCAGTAATGTTAGTGCGCGCCCGATCAGCAATGTTAGCGCGCCCGATGAGCAATGTTAGCGCGCGCCCGATGAGGAAGTCATTTATCGCAGAGTTCACAACATGAAGCAAGTTGGCAACGCGTTGAACATTCACTTAATTTTGACCGTTTCTACGAAAAAAAGGGCGCGTGATGACTTTGTCAAATCGCTTGCCTACGCGCACATAATGGGTGTCCCGTTCATGTATGGGGGAAAAAAAAAATTGAGCTACGGCTACGCAAGAGGTATCAAAAGTTGCGTTTTGACACATATATTACGATTATTATAAAATTCATTTAGATATCCGGCATCTTGCGGCCTCTACCAGTCCTTGAAGTTTTTCAAATTTGCTATTTTTAGGGGTTCCTAATATAAACTGTAAATCATACAAAAATAACATTTAAATGGTTTTTATTAAATTTAAGGGTACAACAATGAGTTAAAGCAAGGTTTAAAATAGTTGAAAGACAAAATAATCAATGGCAACTTTAAAAACAGAACTGGTTTTTGTTATCAAAATTAGGCATTTCTGAGCGAGATTTTAATCTGTTCCTAATAAAACCATCCCGAGCTGTAGCGTCCGTGACGCTTTGAGAAGCCTCCGTCACTAGTTTTACACATCTTTCCACTGACGGTGTGTGGCAGGGAAAGTCAATAAGGATGTGTTCTTTAGCCTTAATTCTAAGTTCATCGTTGGAGACGTGTCGCAAAATTGGTGGAGCTGATATTTCACACTCTTGCCAAAATATTATATCGGTGTAGTCTCGCGCACAGAAGTTAAGCTTTGGTGCTTTAAATACCCTGCGAGAGTTGCTCTTTTCAACTTCTCTGGCCTTTAATATTTTGCGAGATGCAAGCTCTCGAATATGCTCTCTATCGTCGAATAACATGGCAATAAGCAAGTTTTCTGGGTGCGCAAAAAAAGCGTTTCTTTCGATCACCGAATTTACAATAGATCTCCGACTATCAGGCAAAAATCGAGAGTATATAACCATTTGAAAAATATGCTTGACTCCATCTTTAAATGATGAGTTTTGCTTGATTAGGAACCAAACAGGAGCGTAAACTTTGACCACGTAGTTCACAAGCAGCTGCAAATTATTTGACGGCGAAACAGTACTTACGTAAAGTCTGAGTATGCGATTGGCAGTAGTGAGCCATCTCGAATGCGCCATTTTTCCAGGTTGGCGGTTCGCTAGCTCAAGGGAACAGGAACCAGCCATCACAGCATGACACATTTCGTACAGATACTTTTGATCCGTGCTTAGTTCCTTCACAATATTATCAGGTAATACTAGCAAATTGCCAGACACTGCACAAAAAGACGCTAGAGGTTTACTTTCACAAGCAGCTAGCTGTTTTCCAATAGGTCCTGAATATTCTTTTGGCCCAGATGTGCTACCATCCAGAGACATGAACAAATGACGAAGCGGTAATTCATTCGTGTGAAGCATACAAACACACCACTGCAACGGTCTCTTTAAATAGTTTTCCAGGTATTGAATGACACCTCCCTTCCAACCTGTATTCGTAGCAGTACCATCGCACCCCACACAGATCACCTCTTCCAAGTTCAACCCTTGATTTTCTAACAAAGATATGATAGAAGAGACGATTCCTTTGGCAGTGCCACGACTTGGCGTCATATGTCCCAAATAAATAGATCCCGGCTCTGTGAGAACTGAAATGTGTTCTTGCAAGACTTCTCTGCGGTGGTACCGATCGCCTATTTTCTCGTTTATGAGTGTTTTGTCCTTTCGTCCATCAAAGTAGATACTTTTTATTACAATCGTATCAATGTCTTTGCTGGCCTTGGTCCGTGCTTTTGAAACAGCTCTATGAATTTTATTCTTATCAATAACAAGACTTAGATCTTCGGAAGATACCAATCCTACGTCAGCTAAGACCGCCGAAGTGACCGCAGCCACAGATCGCGTTGATAGTCCATACCGATCACATACCTTAGCTACTGTTGGCAGCGCCAGAGTGTTCCGATTCAACGAAGTAGATGGAGTCTCATTTACAGGCACGTCACTATTCGCAGAAAGCTCTGTTACAGGCGACTGTGTGATTTGTCGAAATATGATTTCAGCAATTGGGTAACTCGTACGTTGGAAACGATAGGAATCGAAGCTTTGGTCCAAATCGTATCAAGTTTTCCAGAAACGATTGAAAAAACTTCTGTGTTAGAAGGATCTTTCCCATTCTTCTGTGGTTTTAGTTCATTTTTAGTAAACAAAATGAATTTGATAACGTCACTTATCACTGGTAACTGGCGATCGTCAAGTTCTTTATATGATCCCAAAATAGCACAAGTAGTCTCACTTCGTCTTGAACCCATTATTATATATAACAAAAACACGTAGGTATTTTATCACAAGGTAGTGCAGAGCGACACCTTACAGCAATAAAACCGCAATAGAAATGAGACGAACTGCCTCACAGTAGAAGTAGAGAATTTAAGAAAAACAAGTCAAAACATGAATTTTGCGAGTTTGTTCCAAACAAATTCCTAAAGCATAGTTTACACGGAGCCAACACTGGCTGCCAATAAGACTGGCAGCCAGTGCTGGCTTGGTATTGGCCTTGTGTAAACAGTTTTTCAAGCCAAGCCAGCGCTGGCTGCCAACGCTGGCGAGAATAGAGCGACCGTCTATTTTTCTAGCCAGTGACCTCCGCCAGCATTACTGGCTTCGTGTAAACTCTGCTTAACAGAAAAAATCCTGTCGTTGCCTGCAAATCATAACTTAGGGTTTCACTATCAATGAAATAAAAAATAAAATGGGAATAATGTACATAAAATAGAATAGACGACATTGACTGGAGGGTTATTTAAGTGATAAAAAAATTTAAAAAATGCCTGTAGAACCCTCAAGATATTTTTTTATGTTTTTTTTTATTATTTTTACGGTAATCTAAAACTAATAATGCAACTTTTGAGGGGGCTTGTGTAGCGAAAAGCGAAAAAAAAAATTTTTCGGGACACCCTTGTGCATCCCTTCTATGAATTTTCTTTATGACACGTTGAATTAGATATTTTTAATTTGAAGTACCTATTCAATTTCATTCTGTATAAGACGTTCAAACAGTGCTGAATTTCAACCCTATGACTTTTGATTTTAAAAGGAAGGATTGAAACCATGCAATATTATTCAAGGGCCGCCTTGCATAATATTGTATGCAGTCACAATACGGTCCGTTGTAATCGGCACGGTGTGTTTACGGCACGGCGTGTCAGCGACGTCGTAAAAAATCCTGTGATGCGGATACAACGACGTCGCCGCGCCGTAGTGCTGCCGAGTCATCAACAAACTTCCATAGTGACCCATTCAACAATGACGACTGCGCCTACACGCGGCGAATCAACTACTTCACGGCGAAACCGTAGTGTTTCACGGCAATAGAAATGTAGGTAGGTAAGTGTACAAAAGTCCTTAAGGGGGTGATAGATACACGAGCTAGCACGCGCACTTCTGGCTCGGTGAACTTTTGTCGCTCATGTGTCATCCTAAATTCGCGAACTTTGAGAGTGACAGCTGGGCAAACAAGTTTATTAATTTTTAAGTACTCGTAATACTTGTTCATCATCTTGACACTTTAGAAGCACGACTTATTCTGTTCATTATAAAATGGAGATGCTCGTATCTTATGTACAAAAACCTTAAAGCTGTTTTTATGTTATTTTATTATTTTTCGAAAACTTATAGCTAAGATCTGACACAATAGTTACTAAGTTTTTAACATGATGATGGCCAATTACAAGTTTTTACAAATAGAATATCAATTAACTATGTACTAGGTGAACAGACAGTGTTACTTTAGTACATATACTGTATATACGTATATAATGCAAGGGGTATGTTATTTTGTCGAAGAAGTGATTGCAAAGAACCTTTTTTTTAATTTAGGCACACTATTATTAAAAAGATCTATGTCAACTTCCTGGCAGGTTTCATTATACATACATAGGTACGGCTCGCCCTAATCATGTAGGAGTTTTGTCTGTAAGTTGTTCTTGTTGTTGGTATGTGCAACAACCGAGGTTTACGCAAAAAACGAAGAACACGCGCAGCCCAATTTTGCTCAACAGCTCAAGGGTGTCGATGGATCCGTTTGCAATTTTGAATAAAAATGCTAAATCATATAAATATAAAATGGGTTTTTACATATCAATGATGCCAAAATTAAAATAATAACCATTTGGCAGAACATACAATTTATATTATTAAGTACAGGGTAACTTTACTCCGTTATATTAGTTATCTATCTACCTGTACTCAATATGTATGTTTATTGTCCTGACTCACTGAATCAATTACGTAGCCAATGATTTTTATTAAAATCAATCCGGTAAAACAATCGTTAGAGAAGATAATTTTTGGATCTACAATAATCAATAGACGAGTGATTATGATTCCACATTTTCCACGTTTACTTGTATGAAAAATGAAACAAAGAAAGAATGAATGGAGAGAAGAAAATTATGAGTGGACAAAATAATATGTTATTGTAGGTCGACGCGCGTGGCACGCGTGGCAGGCGTGCACGTGCGTCGGGTGCGCGCGCAGCCTTGACAGCGAGCGTGTACCCGGTACCGTTATCTTGTGATTCAGACTCTTCGCGTGGCAATGCTATTACTAACAACAAACTTTTTACTTTTTGCCTGCGAGCAGACTTAAAGTAAAAACCCACTACCTACCTAATGCACATGATTCCCAAACATTCTTAGAATTTCTTTCTTGCACCTATTTTTTTATTAATGAATTCTCGTAGCTAACATAATGTTTGCCTTATTGCTAATTGAACATTAGCTGTCAGAATATTTAACCTTATACTATGCGCAATCTTATGAGCAGAAGTTTACTTTCCAGACATGTCTGGTGACATCGGAAACAATGAAACTCTGGCGTCGGCTAGCCAAGTAGACATGTCGGCTCTAGAGACTCGCATGTCGGGATAATTGTCGCCTCGTCACTTGACTTGACATTCTTCGTGCTGAGGAAAAACAAAAGTTGTAGCATAAGATTCCCGCGTCGGGTTTGTGACGTAGTTCGCAGCCAGTCATACGTCATACTTGTAATAATTATGATACGCCAACAAACTAGTTCAGACCTCAGATATTCATTAGATATTTATAAATACGGGAGGAACGTGATCGTAGCGGTATCATCGCGTGCCACTGATTCTATAAGCAGGTGATTACACGCGCGCCGATCGTATTACACAACGTACCGCCCGCTGACTCACCTCAGTGTACACGATTGAAACATCGACAGGGTAGCAATGTGTTGCAATACTTATATTCCGTGATTTTTTTGTAGATTAATTGATTCATAATCGTGTGGGTATTTCTAAAGAATAAGACTGTAGGTATTCTTACCTTTTTTTGGCAAAACGTTTTCCAGTGAATAAACATCAACCGACTTAATAAGAATAAGTAACTCAACTAACAATATTATATACGCCTTAGAATGATTTAATTATCAAACTATGACGTAGCGGCGTAGTAACGTAGCTCTAGGCCGCGATAGGTTCTGCGTAGCCAGAGGGATGCTACGCGTGCTACGCGTGCTACGAACTACTTACGAGCAACAAAGTCTGCCCTGTCTTTATTATTATAACTGTTGTTTTACTTGATTCGCATAGTATACAGGCAGGGCCGTCTTTACAGGAGTGCAAGGGGTGCGTGGCACCCGAGCGCGGGGTGTCAGGGGCGCAAGCCAATCGCCTTATAACTTATAACCATAATCTGTTTTAAAAATTACTGAATTCATTACACCTTTAAAAATGTAGGCACCAATATTGTTTATATACGCCTCATGCAGCTTTAGGAATATTCACTTTGCGACTTGCCATGTGCAAGCCTCTTATCTCTTTCTTACAAGAAAAAGAGCTTTTCAACCTTTGCTACTAAAACAAATGTTGCCGGTTGTTATTCAGTTTAGTGAATGAACTAAATAGGTGACAACTTGGGCACCGGACCGATTTCTTTTTGTTGTAAGGAGGGCGCAGGCTGATTCTCGCACCCCGGCGGCACCCAATATGGTTAAGACGGCCCTGATAATATACTTTCATTAACCAAAACGTCAAAAATACAATTATGATGCAAATTGCTGAGAGGAGTACGGCTTTTTGCACTCTCATCAAGATTGTATTTGCATTTGCACTCATTTACAACATAATATCTTCAGAGTAAACTCAGCAGAACGACCTTGCCACGCGTTTTCATCCACGTAACATTCGCCCGCGCCTGCGCTCCCGCATCTGCGCGGCGGCGCCGGGGCTGCCCCGCGCATGCGCCATCATCGCGTGCCCGCACACTCACTTAGCATAAATTAACATAGTTTATGATCTCGTCTTGTGGCTGCTTTACGTCAGTATTTATTTAAATTGAAGTCACCGTTAAGTATTAGCCGCTTATTGAAATAGATCTGAGCGAAACACTTTCATTAGCGACAGTTGATAGTTCCATAACTGTAACAGCGGCTTGTCAGTATCATCATAATGTTATGGTGTTACTGCTCATACGCACTTAATTTATATTATATTGTATCGGCTTGTAGGTCAGTGTTCATGAGCACCTTCAGTCGAGTGTGGGATGTCACTGCTAGAGTTTATTTGACAAATAATAATATTAACACACTTATAAATAGATAAAGCGATGTGAATTCCCGAGCTTTGCAATAATTATGTAACAAGAGTCAATGTGACCACACAAGTTTGTCTAGTTGACTGAAAGCGTTTTGTTAATGAATGAAATAATATTTGAGTAGTTACAAACAATATTGAAAATTAGTTAAATAGTTTAAGATATGATAATGTGTGCAACATAAGCTGCGGTGAACGTCCGACCACACGGTTATTAGCAAACAGTGCCCGGCGCTCGCTCTTGCAGACGCGTTCTGCGGGCGCGTCCTGTAGGCGCGTGCGACGGCGTATTATATTATTGGGAAGTACGCAGTTTTTACGCAAGCGCGTGCGCGCGGCACTCCTCCCGCGATTAACCACTTATCTACGGGGTTTACCATTGCGGTTTTTTATAAGGTTACGCGCAGCTTTCGAGATTAGGTAGAAAGTGTTGTTACTGCAGTTTGGATAACTTATGATTAATGGTGTAGTTTGACGTCACGGCGAGAAATGATCACGCAGACGATGGTCGCGCGTGGTCGGCGATCGCACAGCCTGACACGGGCCAGTGGCGGCCGGAGGAAGTGACTCGTGAGTCAGTATAGGACGTCGGAATCTCCACACTCAAAAACGACAAGTAGGTGTCGACGCCTGGCGATCAAATAACCAGAGCGTGCGTGTGAACTGAACAAGCCGCCACCTTTCACTAACTTTTATTATTGTTTAACTGCTTTTGATTTTTTACCTTTACGGTCAAATCTGTTCAGGACTGGATTTGCCGAAAATCTTTTTCTTAAATTTGTTGTCTGACAACAGCTTAGCTAATACCACGGTACGAAATGATACAGGATATCGTAAATCATTAAGACGGTCAAGCGCTATAGGCAAGCAGTAATCGAGATTTAAATTCAAAAAAAAAAACATCGACCGATTAACATACTCAATACTCAATACTCAATACTCAATACTTTATTGCATTCCATAATGTGTACATAGTAAATGGTTGGTATTTTAAAACATTGAATCAATTATGGACCCTGTCGGGCACAGCAAAGTTAATTTTTAATAGGAGAGAGGATGAAGGCGCTTGTTATAAAAAAAAAAATAATAATATAATAATATGAAATTAAAATAAAATTAAAATAAAAATTTAAAATAGTATAAAAATTTAAAATAGTATTAAAATAGTATTAAAATAGTATCAATAAATAGTATCATTTGCTGTGGTATTTATATTTTATTTAAGTAAGTATTTGGTTTTAAGTTTTATTTATATATTGCACGATTTACATTATTAACATTATAAATTATAATAAACCAAATATTTACAATTTTATTGAGTCTTGTAGAATGTTTTATTATTAATTGCGCGCTGTTTAGCATATATTAATTTTTAAAACTGACATTATTTTAGTGTTTTAAAATAAATTTATATTCAAAGTGAAATTTAAAATTAAATGTAGGTTTTGTGTAAAATATAGTTTTTATTATTGTTGAAATTTATCGCTAAAATATTCGTCAATAGTGTAGTAGCTTTTGATTATCAGAAATTGTTTTAATTTATTGTTAAAGATATTATTTTTATTTATGTTTTTAATGTATTCCGGTAACTTATTGTATATTTTTATGGACATAACAAATGCACTAGAAGAGTGCATTTTCAATCGTGAAGTGGGTATGTTCAATCTGCTTTCATGTCTAAGTGCAATTTGTGTTTGGATATCCCCTCTTTTGGTATAGAATTGAGGATGTTTTCGTACAAACTTACAAATTTCAAGTATGTAGAGACAGGGCAGGGTTAATATTTTTAGGTCTTTAAAGTGGGGTTTACAGGAGTCTGTGTCTTTGATGTTTATTAAAATTCTAACCATTTTTTTCTGTAAAGTAAATAATATAGGCGCATCTGTACTATTTCCCCATAGGATAACTCCATACTTGAGCCATGCAAATGCGTACGCGTAATATGTTACTAGTGCTGTTTTGAGATCTGTTGTTTTCTTGATTTCTCGGAGAGCGTATGAAAACTTGGATAATTTCGTTCTTACTTTTTGAATATGTGCTTTCCAATCTATGTGTGAATCTATGTCTAGGCCTAAAAGGGTGAATTTATTTACTGTTTCTAATTTTGATTCTTTGTATTTGAAATTTATACTTATAGGTATTTTTTGTCGGGGGTGGAAAGTTATTATTTTTGTCTTATTGTAGTTAATTTCAAGGTTGTGTTCGTTCATCCAGTGTGTTGCAGTGTCAAGTATAGAACTCAATTTTTGGTTTAAGTTTGTATTATTATCACATGGTGTTAAAATAGAAATATCATCGGCGAACAATACACATGACTCATTGATGTGGTTAGGGAGATCGTTAATGTAAACAAGGAATAGCAGGCACCCTATCACACTTCCTTGTGGTATAGAAGCGTTTACGGGCATGTTTTGGGATCGAATTAATTCTATTTCTTTTGATTTAAGATTGTAATATTCAATTTCTACAACTTGTTCTCTGTTTTTTAAATAAGATGTGAACCATTCGTAACTTTTACCGCGGATACCGATGTTATATAGTTTATTTAATAGTATATCATATTGCACCTTATCATAAGCTTTTGTCATGTCTAATAACAATCCTACAGCATATTTTTTATTATTAATTATATTGAGGGCTTCTTGTATATATTTATAAACAGCCAAAACGGTAGATCGATTTTTGCGAAAACCATTTTGACTATCATTGAATATATTGTATTTTTCACAAAATGCATAAACACGATCGCACATGGCTTTCTCAAATATTTTTGAGGCTGTTGGTAGGAGAGCAATGGGACGGTAGTTGTTTGGGTCGGTTTTTATATTTTTCTTGTGGATCGGTTTTATAAGAGCTTTTTTTAATAAATCGGGAAAAACGCCTTCTTCAAAAGATTGGTTAAGTAACATGTAAAATGGCAAGGTTAATTCGTCAGCGCATTGTCTTAATAGAGTGGGTGGAAGTTCGTCAATTCCATGGCTTTGTTTGTTTTTTAAATTTTTAATTATTGTATTTACTTCGTAAGGATCTACTGGGCTAAGAAATAATGTATTTTGTGTAGCTGAAAACGCCGGGGGTACTTTTGGTTTTCTGCCGGTAGGTATTGTGCTGTCCCCACCAATGGAAGCAAAGAAACTATTAAATATGTTGGCTACCTCTTGGGGTTTTGAAGTTAAGCTATTATTTATTTGTAGGGTTATGTTGTGTTTCTCACTTTTTAGTTTCTTGTTTGTGCGTTCATTGATTATTCGGGTCGATCTCCAGAGGCCTTTTTTTTCGTGTCGGGCTGGATAAACCCATGTTAAAATCGAAAAACGTTTTCAAAATATTTTTTTATATATAGTTCGGTGACTAATCTACATGGTACAAGGCTAATATTATGAATAAGTTTATTTTAAATATTGAAAAAAAAATCTTAAACCCTAAAATCCTGATCGCTCTGGGTTGACCCAACTCCCGATTGAATGAAAAAAATATTCTTTAAATTTTTAATGAGAAGGTTCATACGAAACAACTTATTTAGATTACATAACAAATAGTTATTCTTCATGGTAATAAAATATTTTTAGTTATATTAACAATACTTTTGCCACAATTTGAATTTAAAATAGTGACCGGGCATTTTATCTCATCGCTCAGCGCTGAGGTAAAACATCGCGCTCATCCCTAGTTACGCGTTATAGACACTCTATTCCCCTCCCACGGGGCAACGCCAGTAGTGGTCTAACCACCGAGGAAGATACCTCTGTGCCACGTTCCCGTGCTCCAACATTACGAAGGTAAGTTTATGATTGCTCTGGATTTGGTTCTCGAATTTTATGATTGCTATGGCACGTTATTTAAATTAAATAGTAAGCTTGTGAATGTGTTTGTTACGTGAATTAAGTGATCGTTATGATGTTTTTTATGAGACGTAATCACAACTTTCTGCTGCTTTTAAATTCGGCTATATTTATGATTTTGTGACTTTTTCTGATCGCTATGGCTGTGATTGCTCTGTCCAAAAAGACCAGAGCGATGATATTTTGCAATTATTGTACGTTATAAACATAATTTTAAGTAGTAGTATCGGACTGTAACAATGAAAAACGATGAATTATGCATATAACCTTTAATTTATAACCTTTCCTGGGTTTCTTTGGGTAACCTAAACCCATAAACAGATTTTGACGTATTTTACCTTGATGATATTATTATATTGGCATTTAGCTAACCACAACTGTAACCCTTTCTTCTCTAAAATTTAATGGCAACTATTGTTGCAGATTGAAATTATGTATTGAAGAAAAACGTCTTAGGAAGAAATTGGCTGAGCGTCGTAGAATGGCCAAGATAAAAAATGATCCAGATCTGCAAGCATTATGATTACAAATAGTTACGTTTATAAATTGTTTATTTTTAAGAATTTTATCTTGTTTTTTATAAAAGTTAGTTTTCTTTAAATACTTTTTAAAAACTAATATTTAATGAGTCTAAGTCATTTTATAACTATATAAGACTGTAGGTATTAATGGTTGATTTCAAAAGGTTCTTAATTTGGTCTCATTTACCTAGAAGTGATTTAATTAAGTCCAAATAAATGAAACTAAGCCAAAAGTTGATTTTTATAATTATGTTAATTTGTTATTTTAGCAATTATGTTATATAAAACTAGCTGCCCAGCGCTACTTCGTTCTCATGGTGTCCTACCCCTTACCCTACCCTACTCCTACACTACTCCTACCCTACTCCTACCCTACTCCTAACCTACTCCTACACTACTCCTATCCTACTCCTACCCTACTCCTACACTACTCCTACCCTACTCCTACCCTACTCCTACACTACTCCTACCCTATTTCTAACCTACTCCTACACTACCTACTCCTACCCTAATCCTACCAAAAAAAAGTATCCCAGTGTTGTTTTTAGACTTATCCAGGCAACTTTTTAAATTTTTCTCGGTCAAATCGGCCAAATCGGTCCAGGCGTTATTGAGTTATGCGCTTACCAACACATTTTGCGATTCATTTTTATATTATAGAAGATATTCCGTATTTTTGATATGTATGACTGATAATATGCCTTGACCTTTTTCTAATATAATACATTTCTTCTCTTACATATAATCTTGTTACACGTATACTGAATATGACTGAAAACGGCTAAATAAATAATATTTTATCAATAGATTTTTTTTTTGTTTCACTGATTTCACCATTTATGATCGCTCTGGCACCAATTATGATTACTCTGGTCGCGAAATTTTTTGATCTTAAATATTTCCATAACTGTTTGTGTAAATTGAAGGCCAATAGTAAAAATGTACTATTTGAATATCATTCTTTTTAATGAGATACATAATTACCATTAAATATCAATATCTGAAAAGCACCAGAGCGATCACACGAATACGCCCGTTTTGGAGATTGACCCATTCCCCACATTGTTTTAACTTTATTGTTAGAATGCATAATTTTATTTTTAAAGTGTAGTTTTTTTTGCAACTGTGACAGTTTTCTTCAATATTTTTTCATAATTTTTATAATATTTTGTTAGTATTGGATTTTTAGTTTTTATTGTTAATATTTTTAATAGCCTTTTATTCAAACAAGATTTTTTTATACCTACAGTTAGCCAGTATTTTTTATATTCTGTTTTTAGTTTAATTTTATGCAACGGTATACATTGATTTAGAATAGAGGTAAGTGAGTCATTAAATGTTTTATAATTTATGTTAATGTTATTATTGGTTTTAAGAATATCATTCCAATTAAGTTTTTGTATTTTCTCTTTGAATTTTGATATATTTGTGTTAGTAAATAGTCTTTTCATTTTGTACCAGTTATATTTTTCTGATTGTTTAGGTATTTTTAAATGTAAAATTGCACTATGGTGGTCGGAAAAACCTAACTCTTCTGTAGTTGTGTACATGTCTTTGTAGTCAAAGTTTGTGAATATTAGATCTATGCACGTTGCAGTGTTTGGTGTAATTCGTGTAGGGCTTTTTATGTGTTGAGTAAAATTATGTTCCCGCATAAGGTTTAAAAACTGATTTGTTTTTAAATTATCCGATATTATATTAACATTAAAATCGCCGCCTATTATTATATTAAGTTTGTAATATTTATTGGTTATATATTTTAGAATTTGTTTTAATTGTTGATAAAATACTTCTTCCTCTCTTCTATTCCAGTACATAGTTACTATCAATAAATTTTCTTTTGGTAATTCCGTGGCGCATAGTTCTATTATATATTCTATAGACATGTCTGAAATATCGTTTCTATTTATGCTGTCAATATGTTCTTGTAGAAGTGTACAAACACCGCCACCTGTTCTAGTGCTGCGACAGAAGGAAGATGCAAATTTATATCCACTAAATTGAATGAGATCAAGTTTTTCTTGAGTTAGCCAAGTTTCTGAAATGCATATTGCTTTATACAGTGGATTTTTATCAATGAATGCTTCGAGTATATCTTGTTTATTATTGAGGCTTTGAAAATTTTGAAACATTATTTTAAATGGTCGGTCGTTGTTTACGAAATGTCTGGTTCTCAGTTTCGTTGGACATATTTGTAGAGCAAAGTTGGTTGGTGTTGTTCAATATTATATCATTTTCTTGGGTGTTGTATTCGTATTGATGTTTGTTGTTTTCTATGTTAATCAGTTTTCCGTCTATATACAGGTGGTTATTTCTTATAATTGCATGAGATCCATTTTTCCTGGCTTTAAATAATTCTTCTCGCATTTGTGCTCTGTACTTTAACATAGGGAAGGTCAGCCTGGCTACATATTGAATGCTGACCGAGTTTATAATCTCTACCAGGCTAAAGCAGCACAAACATTTTAAAGTTAATATTACAAGCAGTATGAGTACTTTAACCAAAACTTACCAACCTTATATTGTGCGGACACACACGACCACACCCACAATCTGCTGGCCATACAATTTTTGATTTGCCTGAGCACAGCGATACAAGTGGACGACAATATAAACGACTGTTCGATGACTAACTCAAACAAGGAGAGGAGTTACTTGTAGGTACCTATTGGGACTGCTGAGCCGCAACACAGCTGGCTGATGAACGAGACAAAGTAATTACGAGCGGGCGTCAACCAAAATTGATATCTGTTGTGACGATCTTTACTAATGTTTGAGTTTTGCAGAGGTCGCCCTGTAGTAATAAATGACATACTTACAATAATTACTTATAAATATTAACCAAGTGTGAAGAGACGTTGCGGTTAACGAAATAAAGTAAGAACCTCTGCTGAGAGCACAAGACAAGGAACTAAAACAGTTGGTTCTAGTCTCCAGTCCGTTTGTGGTCAAAACTATTGAGAAAACAAAATTTCAGGGTGGACACGCTGATATTTTGTTTTCACCACATTGAGCTTTCTGTGATCCAGAGACGTCTTGAACTCCTAAGGCACATGCCTTCAAAACACACGTCATTCATGACAACGATCGCGAACTCGTCGCATAGCCAGGACAGCTACACAGCTGTCCTGGCTGTGCGACGAGTTCGCGATCGTTCGCGGTCGTATCTGTGTGTTTTGCGGTTGTGTGTCAAACGCATCAACCGCAGAGGTGCCACCATTGTCGGGGTAATCTCCATGAACCGAGTGAAATTACTTACACCCAATAATTGATGATGACAATCACACTAAGTACATCCGGGACGTTGCTTATTACCTGTCACTGATAAGTACGCAATAATAATCGGACAAACCAAAACCCGCATAGTTTCCTATACATTCTTAGTGCCTACATAATGTCGACGCTGCTGCTTCGAGTAACAATCTGCGGTAATTGTAGAGCTGCGCGGCTGCGCGGCTGCGCGGCGCTGCTGGCGGCCACGCTTTCGCTCGAGTCGTACGTGGAACATAGAACACCTCAACGATAGGTGACAAATAACAAGAGATAATTGAAGATTGATTTATTTTGATTTACCACAAACCACAGACACAAACTTAGTTTTCTGTTTAAGCAAATAGTAGTTAAATTCATCTCAGCTTACTCTTCCGGTCGTCGCTTCTATTAATGTAAAGGGGACTACATGACTTAAAGCGCGGTCACTGTCGGACTGCATAGAAAAGAAAGAGAAGCTCGATGACACAACGCTGGTAATTTATTGCAAAATATGAAGCAATTATCTAGTTACAAAAAATCTATTGTATGGACTAAAAATTAAAACACTGGTGCTTTTAGTATGTTGCTTGTAGAATAATCTGACAAATAATCAGAATGTATGTATAATTATATGGTTTTTATTGTGAAAATTTAAAGTTTTTAGAGGTATCTTCATGATTTTTTTCTATCGTATCAAATTAGTTGTACCTATTATATTTTCAACACACTATCTAACTATTAACAGATAGGAAATTTTAAAAAATAATAAAATAATTTAAAATTAAATAATGTCCGAGGTGAAGTTTTATATAGTTTCCACTGTATTTAATGTCATTTTTCTGAATTTCAAATTAAATTAGCCATAACTGTGCAGACGGATGAGTGTGGATATCTAAACATGATAAAACAAAAACATATCCTATAACTGACACCTCACATTCAATTTTACTTTTTTATTTATACATTTTTCTGATTTTGTTTACTGTAGTCGATCCTAAGCTTTTAGGCATGTTAAAAAAAATTGCGTTTTTTGCGTTTAGGTCCTGCAGTCCTCTTAGGGAAAACTTTTATATTAATATTATTATTAAGTCATTTACAAAATGTATTATGCCACAGATATCCTTCTGTGATTTTCTTTACGTCATTTCGTCTTATCTGACGATCTTGTGGATTACCTAAGATGTGTCACGGAGGAAAAGTAAGCACAAACCATGGTTATGTTATGACGTCACTTAACGGTGCCTTCTCAGGTGGATAATGATTACTATACCAAAAAAAAATCTGTATACGTAACAGGGGCCTATTTTTTAAATTTTATATTCGTTTCGGGGAAAAACGCCAAAGTAGATTATTGTTATTTTAGTTTCTGCCACGTATTTTACAATTGAATTCAGCTTTTATAGGTAATATTTTAATTCAAGCAACTTTAAGGAGTACAGTGGTACAGACGCACCCAATATTGTTCGGAGCATACTGCTCAATTTTATACTGCTACTTAGTAATTTGGCAGATATCTTGAAAGCATTGTTATATTATTATTAATAATTATTACTCGTTTTTTTACTAATCCTTCTTATATTAAAATTGTAAATCAGTAAACTAACCTCTACTGTAACGGTTATGATTGAGATTCATTGGATACGTCATTAACTAGTATGTCGTTGAGCTCGTCTCTCTGCGGTTGTCTTGTCATCGTCCAGAGAAAGTTTTATTCAATACATCACCGTTTAAGCCTCCACACGTGCAGACGAAGATTAGTGGTCATGACTACGGACGATGTTCATCATTTTATAGAAGTAAAAATTGTAGCTTTAAATCAGTGAAATATTTTTTGTATTTGGATCAGTATTTCCAGATAAACCTTTTATAAACTCACAAAAAGCTTTACCTCTAACTGTATCTTGCGGCCTAAAACGGTCACTTTGGCAGAATCATAAAAGGATAACATTATGAATCATAATATGGCGAAGACTGTCCTTGTTTTTCTTTTTTTCGTTGCTCTACGCAGGTAGGTATAATCAAAGAAATTGGGATTGGATTTGGATTGGATTGGATTGATTGGTATTTTAGCACAGAGAAAAAAAAATAACTGGAAACCCTTCACCAATGGGATTTGATACGATTAACTTAACAGTTAACCGTCCATTAATTCACAATGTTATACTATTATAATTCTGCCAAAGTGGTATTTTTAGGCCCCCTTATAGAAGTACAGATTCGCTATTTTCCCAACTTGGAAATACCAACGAAAGGTCATGCAATATTGATTGCGGATAAAGTGGAACTAGTGTCAGGTTGCGGCGGTATTCCGGGTGCTGGAGGTACGGCGCATGAGGTGAGAGGCAGTTGCCGAGCGACTGTGCGCTCTGCATCCGCGACGCGCGTGCGTCACTCGCGGCACTTTCACTCGCGCGCCTCTTTCACCACGGCCTTGACCTGACGCATCCGTGCGCCGCGACCTAAACAGATTACATCATTTTTTTATACGTTAATTTTGTTAATGTTTAGATTTAGGTAAATATCCATGTTGGAAAAATCTTATTTTACTAAAATCATCATCAAGATTACCACAACAAGCATGACATGTGGTGTCAGTTATAATGTTTTTGTTTTATCATGTTTAGACTGGCTAATTTAATTTGAACTTCAGAAAAATGACATTATAAATACAGTGGAAACTAAAACTTCACCTGGGACATTATTTATTTCTAGGGGTTTTTGAGTTCATACGTATTTTGTTGATTAGATACAAATTGCTTATTAAATATTGCAAAAGTAGACAAAAGCATTCTTCGAAAAAAAAAACGATAAAATTACGAAACGTAAAGTAAACATTTAAGATTCATACATCATTCATTCATCATCATTCATTCATTTGGTTCATAGTGGCTACTACCAACCTCGGAAAAATACTGGACGGACACAACACTGATATAGCTCCACTCCTATAGTCAAACGGATCCTATCGAAATGAAAGCAATTAAATTGGGATAATGTTATGAAACATTGCGCGTGCGGCGGTGTAACAGATACCGTAGTGTCCAGTATGACGCGCACACATTGCGCAACCGCCGCTGCCTCCGCGAGCTCGCAGGTAACGGTACCGCTGACCTTCATAATATCTCCGTACAGGTATCACTGCTCTTTTCTAGAAATAGATGTGTAATCTCTGCACACGGAAATTCCTTAAATTTTGGAAAATGTAGAATCAGAATTTGTCAGACTATGATCCAACTATCCTTATCTTATAATACCTATGTAGTTATAAATAGTCTTCTATGACATAAACAATTTCCGCGGGTTTGTTCCAAACGAAAAAACCAACAAAAGAAATGACGTTAAGTCATTTCTTTTGTTGGTTTATTCATGTTATTTCCTCCGGATCTCTTCAGGTCTCGGAAAATGGCGAAGACGTAGGTAATTATTTCATGAATTTCTAGAATATGTAATATCTTTGTGGAAT
The DNA here is from genome assembly GCA_963855955.1 of Luperina nickerlii. Classification (NCBI taxonomy): domain Eukaryota; kingdom Metazoa; phylum Arthropoda; class Insecta; order Lepidoptera; family Noctuidae; genus Luperina; species Luperina nickerlii. The sequence goes on along the minus strand of OY979675.1, from coordinate 22,143,468 downwards.
TGATTAAATACCTATATATTTGTTTTAAGCGCTGTTAGATGGTTTTTAACCGACTTCAAAAAAGAAAAGGAGGAGTTTCTCAATTTGAATGTTTAAATTTTTTTTTTTATGTATGTTCGTTCTTAACTCCGTCATATATATTGACGTATTTGCAAAATTCTTTTTTAATGGATAAGGTATGCCTCAACCAGTCTTACCAAGGGGTATCGTATTACCCAGTAACTGGTTTATGGAGGTCAGATAGGCAGTCTCTCCATGAAAAATACTGGTATTCAGCTGCATCTGGTAAGACTGGAAGCCGACCCCGACATAGTTGGGAAAAGGCAGGCAGATGATGATGATAATGAAGTATGCCTCAGAAGTGCTCCCATATAAAATATATCAACTTTGCTTGCGTAGTTTTTGAGTTAACTTCAATAATACGATTTTTTTCCACTTAGTTTATAAATTATGTTTTAATAATAACTTCCTGTCACTGATATTTACATAGCAAGTAGTGTTATATGAATTTGTGTGGGGTAGGTACCTATTACTGATCGTAGCTCTATAATTGAAACGCGCTGGTTAAAGTAGCCACAGTTTATTTTTCAACCTAATGACAAAAAGTGAAAAAGACAAGCAAAAAACCAAAAAGCACCCGTCAAACCTGACGGTACTTAAAGCTAGAATTTAGAATACAATGTTCCGAAAAGGTGTTATGATCAACGAGTTCGATTCGTAACATACTCCACATTTTTTTAAAAGTCTAGCCTAGAGCTCCTGGGGCACTAACTTCTTAAGGGGTCTCCTGAGAAGGCCAGCCCCTGTTCGTATGTCCGCCACTCTTGCTACTCCATCTGGGCCTGTGTATATCTTAATCACTCTACCTCTCGGCCAAGATCCCCTGGGTAACTGTCCATCTGCCACAACAACCAAGTCGCCTTCTTTTATATTCGGGGATGATCCACCGCCGCGCCGGGGCACCAAAGTCGGAAGATATTCGCGCACCCATCGAGACCAGAAATGATCTGTGAGCCTTACGGCTCTGCGCCAACCGTCTCGTCCGATGATATCCCGATCCGTCAACGTAGCTGGGATAGGTCTCCCTGAGGACGATCCCAGTATAAAATGCATTGGTGTCAAGGCTTCCTCACAGTCTGGATCAACTGGAACGTGTGTCAGTGGACGCGTATTCACTAAATTCTCTGACTCTAGTAGAAAGGTCTGTAGAACTTCATCTGAGGGGGAGCGTTGTCTTAAGGTGGTCTTGAGTGCTGTTTTGACTGATCTTACCATTCGCTCCCACGCTCCACCCATAAATGGGGCCGAAGGGGGAATAAATCGCCATGAGACCTTCTCGTCTGCTGCAAAACGGTTAATTTCCACTCCGTACAGCTCTCTTAGCATCCGGTTGGCACCCACAAAGGCTGTTCCGTTATCGGACCATATTTCACTCGGCGTTCCACGGCGCGCAATGAAACGGCGCAAACTCATGATGGCCGCGTCGGTTGACAAACTATGTACAACTTCTAGATGGACTGCTCGTATAACAAGGCAGGTATACAATGCTACATAGCGTTTCTCTTTCCTTCGCCCAACTGTGACCTGAACTGGGCCGAAGTAGTCCAAGCCAACGAAAGTGAACGGTCTACGATGATGGGCTAGACGGGCTGGTGGGAGGTCTCCAGTAGACGGTGTGAATGGTTGAGCGCGCTTCAGCCGACACAGTTGACAATCATGGGCGACTTTTCGAACCGCGCTTCGCAAATTGATGATCCAATAGGTTTGTCGCATTTCGTTAACTACTGTCTCGGAATTAGCGTGGGCGGACTTCACGTGATAATGGGCAATCAAAAGCTGGACAGCAGGGTGTTTGGAATCTAAAATTATAGGACTTTTCACCCCGTCACCAATATCTTGCATTCGGTTGATTCTTCCGCCCAATCTCAGTAAATTCTCATTATCTATGTAGGGGGCCAGATTGAATAATCGGCTTTTCCGGTGTAATGACCTTTTCTCAGAGAGGTAGATGATTTCATCTGGGAAGGAGTCGAGTTGACTTTTCTTCAGAATATGTGATTCAGCCACGCGTAGATCTTCGGCGGTTATTTCTTTTGAACTATCTTTGTTCTTCAATAGGTGCAAAAATTTATGGGCTCTTGCTGTAGCTCTCAGTAGCCTTCCCCATGAGCTCAGTCTTTCTGGGTCAACAGTCAATGGTGTCGGAAAATGATGTGAGGAGATGAGATGACAATGATTCTGAGCGGATGGTTTTATTTCCAAACTACTGGCCGTATTTAAGTATGGTGATGATGGCCATTGTTGTTCTGATTCGAGTAGAAATTTAGGACCTATAATCCAGCGAGATTCTTGATTGAATACTTCGCGTTTATGGCGCGTCGCATCGTCTGCCACATTTTCCGCGGTCGGAATCCATCTCCATTCCTTTACATCTGTGGTTTCGAGAATCTCGCCGATTCGATGTGCTACGAATGGTTTGAATGATCGCGCATCACTACGCAACCAACTCAAGACGTTAAGTGAATCACACCAAAATATACGCTTACTTGGTTTATGCTGATGTGAGTCGTGAATGAATGATGCAAACCGAGCAGCCACTAAAGCCGCCTGCAACTCGAGGCGTGGGATGGAGGCGGGTTTCAATGGTGTGACTCTACTTTTGCTACCGATGAGAGCGAGCTTCACTGTTCCGTCTGCATAGATATATCGCCAGTACGCCACTGCAGCGTATGCCAACTCACTGGCATCGCAAAACAGATGAAGTTCGCGGTGAATGATATTGTATGATCTTAGACCGTAATATCGCGGCAGGTACAACTGAGAAGCAAGTTGTACATCGCGGAGCCATTCATTCCAAAGTTTTTGGTCTCCTTGATCGAGTTCATCGTCCCATGATAAACCTTTTCGCCAAATTGATTGGAACATGACGCGTCCTCTAGAAACGAGTGGGCCTAAAATACCCAATGGGTCATAAATTCGCATTAAGTGGGACAACGCGTCACGTTTACTTAGCTGAGCTGGCGGTTTAGAATCTAAGTTGAGACTGAAACCTATGACGTCGTTCCTAGGTTGCTAGTTCAGACCGAGCACCCTAGAAACGTTGTCATCGTTACCTAACATTACTTCGTTAAATTTCTGAGATATCGATTCAGTTACTAATAAAGAGAGAGCTCTTGGGTCGTTCGAGACCCAGTCGCGCATCTCAAAACCCGCCTGGCGGTTGAGAATTACGATGTCTCGGGCCAGTCGCACAGCTTGGTCTACACTCTCTAGCGAGCCAATATAGTCATCCATGTACACATCGTGTATGGTTGCATGCGCAGCATCGAGGTACTGAAGTTCGTATTCCGTCGCGTTAAGGTTCTTTACATATAGAGCGGTACACGGGCTCGAACACGCGCCAAACATCATGGATGACATACGATACAGCTTTATTTTGTCCGCGGGGTCATTGCGCCACAGAAAGCGCTGCGCATCGCGATCTGCTGAACGGATTCGAACCTGTGGGAACATTTCGCGTATGTCCGCTGTAAGTGCTATAGCGTTTTCCCTAAATCTCATCAAGATCGCAAGTAATGGCTGTAATAGGTCAGGACCTGGCAAGAGGAGAGAATTAAGACTTATACCTTTAAACTTCGCGGCTGCGTCGTGTACGACTCTCAACTTACCAGGTTTATGGGCATGAGTAACACCAAAATGTGGGAGATACCATGTGATACCAATTGGAGCGGCCGTGCATTCTTCAGCGTATTTCTTATCTAACATTGCTTTAATATTATTTCTATACATATTGGCATATTGTACATCTGACTGCATTTTCTTTTCGAGAGATAAGAATCTAGAAAGGGCTAATTTAAAATTGTTCGGTACATCTTTAACATCGGGCCGCCAGAGGAGTCCGGCTTCAAAATGACCATCGGATAGTCTATGTACAGTTTCGCGTAAAATTTTTAATGCATGTGTATCGGAATTGCCGCGGTGGTCTTTCTTTATTATGCCAATAGAGTCTAATTTGTAGTAGTCTTTGATTGCGGTTTCAATAGAAAAATGATCGTCTGGAGTTTCTGATATCTTGGCATGATGAAGAAAGTCAACTTTCGATGTTTTACTTGACACGAAGCCATATAAAACCCAACCAAGAGCAGTGTGAACTGCAACTGGTTGGTGATCTTTTCCGGCGCGAATAGAATCTGCTATGGTCAACTTCCAATTATCTACGCCAATGATTATCATAGGTTGTACTTCTTCACAACACAAAACGTCTCCTAAATCGGATAAATACGAATATTTACAAATATCTTCCCTATTTACAGAAGCTCGATAATCTATACCTAAATTCTTGACCGAGCGTGCACTATGTATATGGTAAGAGTCGGTACAGTCACGCCCTTTAATTATAAAATCAACGTACTGAATATCGCAATTGCGTGACAAGCCTCCTACACAATCTATACGTACTCGTTTACTCGGTCCTTCAATACCTACACGCTTTGTAATTTCAGAGTCTATGAATGTGGTTGTACAGCCATCATCTAAAAGTGCGTGAGTGTCCACAGTACCCTGGGGGCCAGTTACTTGAACTGAGACAACTTTGAGAAGTGGTCGAGATTTAGGTCTACTTACGCTTGACGAAGGAGGAATAGCGGTAGCATGAGCCGATACTTCGACATCGCAGTCGTCTGGTTCAGGTTTCTCGACTTTGACATCAATAGATGGCTTCGGCGCTATCTCCAGCTCAGAGTCCGAGGTGTCCTCTAAATCGGCGTGAGCTAGCACGTTCTGATCATTATCTAAGTTATGTAGTAGGCTATGATGTTTGTAGGTACAGGCCCCAACGCTGCATGGAGATTTTACTTTGCAAAGATTAAACCTATGTGACCTATTTTCCAAACATCTATGACAAACTTTATTTTTTTTTATAAATTGCCATCTTTCATTCACTGACAATGCCAAAAATTTGTCACATTTGTTTACATTATGCAACTTCGAGCAAAAAATACATTTATTTACAGTTTTATTTACAGCAGAATTTGGAGATTTCTCGTCGGGTAGGCTTTGATCTGTATGCATGCCCCTCTCGGTAGGTAACTGAACTGAAGCCGTCGAGGAATGGAAATCCTGAATTCCAAACTTTGTTTGGAGCTCAACCTCACGAGATAGGAAATCAGAAAGCATTTCCAATTTACTCATGCGTTCGCCAGTATGACTAGCCGCGAACTCGTACCACATTCCGCGAATGATTGGGGATAATTTGGTCATTAATGAATTGAAAATTTCGGGAGAATGTAGATAGTCGAACTGGTCCAATAGTCTCATTATGCCAATGCAGTTTTTGACACGGCAAGTAAAATTAACTAAATCTTTACCTTCTGCTCCAACTTTAGGTAAAGCTCGCACAGCGTTGATCTCCTGCATCACAATTTTTTCGGGACGACCAAAACGCATCTCGAGGGCGTCTATAACTTCCATAGGGTCATTCGCCGACACCAGTAGGATGTAAACAGCTTCACGAGCGGCGCCACGTAAGGATGAACTAATGCGGACTAAGTTTTCTACTGTAGTGAATGACGACTGTGTATCTATAAAAATGCGCTTGAAGCAAAGCCAATCCGTGGCAGATTTTCCATCAAATACTGGCAGTTTGATGTCCGACTTCTTGGGCTTGTTAGTTATTGCTTCAAAAATGCCGATAAGATCGTTATGTCCGCAGTTGACGGTAGCTCCGTCAGGTGGCTGGAAATTATTAGGTATTTTAGTTGGAGAAACGTCAGTTGTATTCTGATTAGGCGCGTAGGTCTGATCGTGCGTGGCATTCAATATAGCGGGGTGTACGTATCGACCTGGGCCTGAACCAGAAGGAACGTCGAGCGTTTCGTTGTATGCCTTTGTGTAAGATTGATGGCGTGCTGTATTCGTTACGGCGGAAGGTACTTTACCTCCCGTCGTGGTTTTTGGGATGATGTTCGGTTGTACATCGTTGAGCCAACGACTGATGTTGTCTGTTCGTGCACTAGCGTGGTCGTTCCTATGATCGGTGCCTCTTACACTGTCTCTACTTACGCTATCTCTTACGCTTTTTGCGTCGATAGCGGCAAGTTCAGCCTGAAGATGTAGATCAGCCGCTTTACGTTCGAGTTCGGCTTGTTGAGCTGCCATATCGGCTTGTTGGTTGTGTTGTCGGGCTGTGATGTCACAAAACTGACGTGCATGTAGTGCTTCAGCGGCGAGTTTTCTCGCTTTTATGGTATTCGAGGATCGTGTAGACCCTATCGATCGTGTAGTGACCGAGGTGTGTGTGTCATGTGGGTGTTGTGGAGGGGAGTCACGGCTACCTGAGGGCGCACTGCTGTCGTCATGGACATGCGGTGCTTGGTGGGCCTCTAATAGGTATGGGAAATATACAGACTTTGAGTTGGGTTCATCAGTTGTCGGGGGCGCGCTGCTAATAATATTGACGGGCGGCGCTTGGTGGGCCTCCGACGGGTGGGCTGTGCATCCATTGTCATTTCCGCTCGGGCCGGCGACTCCGTTTGAAACTCCTGGTGGTGGTTCACTATTTCGATTTTTAGATCGTGTATTATAAACCATGGCTCCTTTTCACGTGGGAGAAGGACCAAAATATTACTGATCGTAGCTCTATAATTGAAACGCGCTGGTTAAAGTAGCCACAGTTTATTTTTCAACCTAATGACAAAAAGTGAAAAAGACAAGCAAAAAACCAAAAAGCACCCGTCAAACCTGACGGTACTTAAAGCTAGAATTTAGAATACAATGTTCCGAAAAGGTGTTATGATCAACGAGTTCGATTCGTAACAGTACCTAAAAAGTGTGGGAACAAAAATCTGTAGAAAACATACTTTTTTCAATTATCAATTCAGAACGAAAACGAAATGGTCGTGGAACCTAAACATCGCACAAGCGTACAGTACAAACACTGGAGATGTTCTCACGTAGTCACGTGTCACGTTGCCGGGTCGGCGCCCCAGTGGCCCGGCCTGCGTAACAACATCCGCCATCAACAGCCGGCCGCGTCCGAGCACACGCACGTGACGTACTAACATACGCTCAACTCGGCAGGACACCATCATAGCGCTTGGACTACTGTTCAGTGGCGCTAACATTGACGCAAGTGCTTGAACAGGCGGCGCGATCACAGGCGACGACGGGTCAGTGTGGGCTCCTACGGTGCCCAGCGATGTTATGCGTGCGTGACGCAGTGCGCGTCGGCATGACGTCGACGTGACGAGCGCAGCCGCACACAGGCCTCGCCACATGCGCCCGCGACTATGTTCTATAAACAAGTATTTGGTTGGTAAACAAACTGTTCCTGTGGTAAATCCCCATCCTTCTCACACGTGTGATGCACTCAGCAAACTGAAAAATAAAATTAACCCAGATTCAGTTCTTATTTATCTAAAAGCACGTCATTCGGTTCTTTGGAAGTCAGTTGTAAATCCCTTGTCAGTAAGTAGGTATCTATGTCTATGAGCGCGATTCCTTGTAATTCAGTGCACACCTCCACCACATCCGAGACATCGTCGGGTTCCTATCATAAATCATAATCATCTGTTTGGCGGATACAGCTGATTATTACGTGATAATAATAATCCTACATTAATGTAATCTACACAGGTATTATGAAAGAATATTTGTGTGTACAGTCATACATAAAGTGATATCAGGAAGATAAACATAGGAAGTACATTCACGTGAGCTGTATTCGTGTAACGCTTGTGATAAGCACATATTTGTATCGCTTTCATTCGATTAGCAACAGGTACAAGGTCCGGTGCAATCCAGAACTGAAAGGTATTGTTTTTATTGAGCAACAACTGAACTTTTTGAACTAATAATGAATAACAACATTATTTTATCTATTTGTACCTAGATACTATTAGCCATATTTACATTCTTAAAAAAGTTTACATGAATAATTTATTATTAAACGCCTTAAACGGCTACTGATATCAACAAATATACTAAAACTATCTGCAAGTCAGAAGTGCGTTCTTTTAAACAGAGCAGAAACAGGGTATAGCTGTATGCCATTAGACGGTCCATCAAGTAACAGAAACCTGTATATCAGCTAAATTATGCCTGCTGAATTCTTATTCAGCAGGCGTAATTCAGCTGATATACGGGTAAATATCCAATTGGCTCTTGCCTATTAAATATTTACCAACTTGAAATTTATAGAATAAAATAGATTGATGATTTACAAAAAAAGCTAGAAATCTCTTTTTATATGACATGTAATTCGACAATAAGCTGTTTATTAATTAATAATTGGATATCCTTTTCAAATCTAGTTGTTATTTTCGTTGACTAAACAAAAATAATTTGTTAATATTATTTAACATATACTTAGGTTAGAACCAGAAATATGGCGGACAACCATGTGCAGCGGAGGGGCGCGAGGCGAAATAATATCAGCCGCAGGTCGATCGATTAGGTTAAGCTACGCTTGCCGCGGTTGCTCTGTTAACGAGTCACCATCTTTACATACCGAGACCCCTCCGTGCTCTTCATGGATCTTTGACAGTCGTTACGGGTAGTCAGAAGCCCGAAAGTCTGACAATCATTCTTATCAAGGGGTATCGTATTACCCAGTAACTGGGTTGTGGAGAACAGATAGGCAGTCGCTCCATGTAAAATACTGGTATTCAGCTGCATCCGGTTAGACTGGATGCCGATCCCAACGTGGTTGGGAAAAGGCTAGGCAGATGATGAACCAATGTGCACCGCATTCTTCACAAATAAATGCTATGTGCTCTGTATGAACCGACTACATACATAAGTACCTAAATTCGTAATAAGCTGACACGAGTAGTTCTTGTGTCAAACAAGTCAGCCATAGATCTATGTAAAGCTTAATAGTAGGCAACGTGTGCGCAAATATTGTGCCCTGCAATGAACCGCTGAACTGTCTGTAGGAATTGGCTTTTAGGGATTTGAGGAAACAGCCTATAATCTTCACATTTTACAAAATTCAATGTCTGAGTGTTTTTGAAGTTAATCTCTTTTAATGTAAGACCTTTCGATTGGTTACAGGGTATGAAAAACTCGAGTGCCGAACAACCTTGTTTTCACTTCTACAGACATGTTTCGAACCAAGTCGACAGTCGTCTGGAAGAGCACGTGTCAAATGAACCGCCCCGCGGCGTACACGCACAACCTCCAAATGGACCCGGATGTTGTGTCGGAGGAATCTATAATAAATAATATATTATTTGTTAGGTACTTAATGCGTACAGCAATTTAAGAATAGATTACTTTCATAAGAATTAAATTTCTCAAATATTTCTTAATTTAATCTGTGTTTTATTTTATCATATTCACTACACACGCTGTCACTGTCACTGTCTGAGCTCTCAGAAACTTCAGATCTATCTATACATTCAGGTTCAGTGTCATTACTGCACCTGGATACGGAACCACAATCTTCTAATATTTGCTGTATACCTGCAGAGCTTTATCCATCTAAATCTGTACGTCCTTCTACACCAACATTTTCGGATACGAGAACGGGAGGGCCGTTCTAAAATTCCATTCACTCTTGGACCGTTGTTCACAAAACTTGTAGCTTGTTCAGGGTTCCCAGTGTCATCTGTATTGCTGTTTAGAATTCTCAAGTAATCCGCATTAATTTTCGGCGTATTCCGCCAGATCAATTGACGACTTCCCATCCTGAAAAAAAAAAGATTATGATTATAGAGTTGTGTCACTCTATTTTCATCCTTGCTAACGCATCGAGTGCTGTAGAAGTGTATTTCTGTGAAAGTTCGGCCTAATATCGGGTTGTTCAGTCTCCAAGTACATATCGACAAAGTCCCGCTCGTTCAAATGGTCGCTTCTACCGCAGTAAGTACTGGCTATGCTTGGTATGGTAGGGGGTGTGTCCATGCGCTGCGGATCAAGGCAGCGCGCGCGCCGGTCTCGAACCTCCGGTGATGTGCCCTCTCCAAGTCTCGACAATAAAAGAGTAAAACTTTTTTTTACTACAATAATGCACTATAACGACTCGCACAGATCAGACCAGTGAAATGAAGTGATGTAAGAAAACTTACCTTACCTACTGGGAAGATAAGTCTATTTGGTAGAACTAAGCAGAGAGCTCCAGCCGAGAAGCAGCTAATAAATGATGATATCCGACTTGATGGAGAGTTACTACGCTAACGGATTGGCCAATCAATAAGACAAGGCCTGTTATCACGTTGCAACCAGAACATTTCACCGTGTTAGCGTTAGACATATTTACACAACCAACTGAGAATACTTTCGGTACCTTTGATTGACAAACTAACAACAGAGCTCTGAGAATTCTTCTTCTTCTTCTCTTCGTTTAATGGCTTTTGCGGAACTCTGAGAATTCATTCATGAATGGCACGAATATGACTTTAAAAGGATAGCAAAAAACTTTTCTACGATCCGTTTGACGTAGATCTGACAATTATTAGAATCAATGAACGTAGACAGCAAAAAAAGGTTTGTCGTAAAAATCCCGCTAGCGCCGGCGCTTAGTGCGACAGCTCCTCGCTAGTGCCGCCGCGCGCCGCCGCCTGCAACGCTACTACTGAGAAATTGCATTGTTTGATAATAAACACTGAGGAGCAGCATCCGCTTGAGAGAAACTATGTACCTACTGTAAAAAGCTGCACTTTCTGGAAGGGTGTGAAATTTTAAGTGTTTTTATAACACATTTGCTCGTAAAGGGTCTCTTATTTCACCAATTTCAATATAGTAATGTATCTCATTACGTACTTGTGCGGTAATGTAATGTAAACCGCACGGTTTATCAAGATGCTCCGTCAAAACGAACGGTACCTACTTTTTTAAATCTTAGCAAAGTGTTTTTATTTCAGAAAAGTAGTCAACATTTTATGAATAAAATTAACTTTGGGAGATAAAATATAATAAATAAACATTGAATTCTTTAATTTAATTAATTTTGACAATAAATTACAACCACTAATATCTGTAACAAAAACAAAAATATTGATTTACTTTATTAATAATACTGGCTGTTTTGTGCCTATGCCTGAAAAAAAAGTGCGAACGCGCGCGCATCGCTTATTTGTTAAGAAGTTAAAATTATTCCGCGCGCTTTTTCTTTGCGCTGTACTTTTTTTTTATTTGAAAATGTCGTCTATTTATTAATTCCACAGCGCAAGAAGTCTCAGAGGCAGCGAAAAAGACTACTCTAAGCCTCTTGCCCGAAAAATCGACCGATTGATATTTACAAGCGTATCAAAATTTCATCATATGGAAAACAAGCAAATATGCAAATTCATTTACTAATTGCTCAAATTTTCATAACTGCTTTAATTAAAGATTTATTCGTTTAAGAAACTCCGAGTTTTATTTATTTCCTCGCAAATATGTTATAAAACGTCGTATGACATACGTGCGCTTTGATAATTACAGCCTCTGCTTTCTTTTAGCCCTCGCCTACGGCTCGGGCAAGCAATATCGCCTCGGCTGTAATTTTCAACTTACCGCACTTATATCATAATACCGGAATGATCTGGTGAGCGTAAGTGCCAAGTTACTTATTAGTCACCGAACAGAGACGTGTGCGAAACCAATTAAGAGAAGGGGCTAGTGTATGACAGCCGCCGGCCGATCGATCAGGTCAAGCTACGCTTGCCGCGGTTGCCTCGTGGATGGGTGACCATCTTTACATACCAAGACCCCTCCGTGCCTCGGAAAGCACGTTAAGGCGTTGGTCCCGGCTGTCATTCGTGGATCTTTGACAGTTGTTACGGGTCGTCAGAAGCCCGAAAGTCTGACAACCAGTCTTACCAAGATCTTACCTCTACAACCCAGTTACTGGGTAATACGAAACGTCGTATTACCCAGTAACTGGGTTGTGGAGGTCATATAGGCACTCGCTCCATGTAAAATACTGGTATTCAGCTGGATCTGATTAGACTGGAAGCCGACCTCAACATAGTTGGGTGAGGGCTAGGCAGATGATGTAAGATTCACTGAATAACAGTAAAATGTTGCGAAATAATTATGACTACAATTTGAACATGATATGATATCGACATAAATAGATATTAAATATTTATAAATATTGCTATAGAACATAGATTAAGATTATCTAGGCCTATCAGATAAGCATCTTGTGACATCGACAATATGTCGCAACATTTTGCAAAATAAACGAAACAAATTGCGATAAGGATTTACTGAACAATGAGTAAACCAGTAAGTAACGATGTGTTCGTGAAGATTAGTGCTGCTGAGGCGGGCTTACAACAGTCGGACTTAATGAATGAAAGAAGGACACAAACAGATGAAGTGAATCATTTGACAAGCACGTGCAGCCTGTGAGTCGATATCGCATTCGATATAATAATGCCTTCCAGGTGTTGATGGGGCTGTTCCGCTTCTGTAGCGCATCAGGTATGTTTGTTGAAGCTCGTGTCTATTGCTTTAAGCTACGATGCGAAAAAGATGCGTCTGCTTGGTGCGCCGGGTGCGGGCCAGGCCCAACAGTATACTGAGGGGTGACAGTATATCGCGAGCAGACTGGACTGCTTGTGTATGACTCGCTGCTGCTAGCGTTACACATCGGTGTTGAGCTTGTAGCAGAGTTTCTCTTTACTAAATGTCTGTGTTAGGATAAGGTTACTAACATAGTTGTTAAGAAATATTATTACTAACACACTGAAAAAAATAATTTCTAACTACGCATTAAGACTTACTAACTTTATACTGTAAGAAGAAATGTTTGTAAAACAGTAACTTTTAATGATTGCACATACTGTTTACTGCAAAAAACAACAAAAAAAAGGAAAATTCGGTTTTTATTGGATTTTATTTTCTATTCTATTCTAAAACCACTTACTGTAATGTAAGTAAATTTTAATGGTTTGAACGATGTCACCAAATTTTTAGCTACTTAAAACGTTAAAGTTTAAACGTTACTGTTTTCGGATCAGTAAAAAATACTGTTTTGAACGTTAGGCTCATATGGAACTGTTTAAAGCAGTTCAGATCAATGTTTTTCGTTTTTATTTACTATTAGGTATTTTATTACTTCGGTATTAGAGTCTATTGTTACTTGTATATTAAATACTAGCAGCGCCCCGCGGCTTCACCCGCATAAGTGTCGATCCCGGGGCATATCGGGATAAAAAGTATCCTATGTCCTTTCCCGGGACTCAAACTATCTCTACAGCAAATTTCATCTAAATCGGTTCCGCGGTTTAAGCGTGAAGAGGTAACATATAGACACACTTTATTTATTATAATACGTATTTATCATAATACGTATTTATCATAATACGTATGGATGGATATAAATAAAAATAAAACCATTCAGCTTTCGTTCCATTGATCTCGCTTCTCAGCGAGACGAGCGAGCGGGCAAGCGTGTGACTCACACATCTATATTACAGTTTTTGGTGTCGCCACTCTGTGCAGTAGGGTTCAATATCTTGACGCACGGCATAGCTTCACTTGCTCTTTGGGAACTCCACACCTTGCACAATCTCCGAATATATTGACAGTGGAGCAACTGGTTCAGTGTCACGAGCGTTACAGTCTAACACTCATAGCTGATCTATGAATGTAATGTCTTAAATTGTGGCACACTTTGACGTAATGCTATCTCCGAGAACACCAGCACGAGCGCGAATTCTAATTCGTTCCTGAGCGACCTTCTGCGAAACATTAGCATTGACTCACCAGTCGCCGATCTTACGTCTTTTTAATTAGAACTAATCAGTGTTATTTATAGATTACTCACTATTTTTATTGAAGATCTACTTTCGTGCGAGTCGAATGCGTTTATAATGTGCGATAATTGCGGGAGCAGCTTGCGCGGGGCATCGACCGAAGGGCTGGTACGACGTGTAGGTACCTGCTCCAGGGCCCATTGCCGGCTCATTGACTAACGGCTTAAGAATGCTTCCAAGAAACAAAAGGTGCACCAAATAACAGTGCGGTATGTTCACGTCAATGGACACAGAAAGTTATGGTGCACCGATCATTATGTTTTTGTGGAGAAAAAAAACCAAACCTCCCGGAATGTTGTGAAATAATTCTTGAATTGGTTAATGAGTTGACCCTAAATATGAAAGTCCTGAGACAAATCTCAGGACCAAAGGTAGTTTTTTGGTTAGGTGAGTAATCGTACGGTGTCACGCAGTCACCGTGTGGTCTTGATTTTGATATTCGCCACCAGTGGTGGCGCGTGTGCTGCATGGCTGTTTTATTACTTTGGTGCACTAATGCAGACTGCGGGTAGGTTGGGTTCCTCTAAAGCTTTTAAAGCTTCATCACGAAAGCTTTGTACTGACTACGAACCGGCTGTCTCTGAAAGCCAGCGCTGGGGCTCTGTCTCGTATAGGGTTTTACGTCTTAGCATTATGCTGAGCGATGGCCGTTTTGCGTAGATGTGACGCATACTTTCTCCCAAATTGTTATTTTGTTTTTTTTGTTTGTGTTTTTTTATTTTTATGCGTCATGTTTGCCGCAAATAAATGTATTTACTTTCTTTATGGTATACATACATCACAACATATATAAAACCAGTTTCAATTCTAGTTTCAAAACAGGTTCTACCTATCAAAACAATATTCCAAAGTATTTATTGACCGAATCAATAGAAAAGTAATCATAAATGTGTTAATTATAATTTTTCTCGTTACCTATGTAGGAGGTGTCGCTCTGATTCGCACTCTATTTATAAGTTACACTAAAAAACACTGGACTGAAGACTTATAATGTGTCCTTCTAGAAAGTTTGTGTAACAGCTGCCCAATATTTAGATTAGAAGGGACATGTGGCGAAATGAGTCCAACAGGCAGAGGCCTACCGCGTAACTTGCAAGGATAAAAGGGTGAATTTCAACAAGAGATTTTTATGTGTCATTTCGGTGGGATTTTTTATTTCAATGCTATCTACATATTTTTATTGACAAGTAAAACTTTAGCCTATTTTATAACATTGTGCGTGAGTGGACATCAAATTTCATCAAAACTTACATAAATATTTAAGGATGAATTTTTAAGAGTCCACTGAAATGAAAAGCGTCTACCGAAATTATAAAAATTACCACCGAAATGATAGACTGCACCGAAATGAAATAAATGCACCGAAATGATACAGCTAAGAACAACCGTGCCGGGCAGCCAGGGTTCCGTACTTTGTTAGGTTTGATTTCCACAAATTTTAGATAAACACTGAGACAGGACAGTACACAGTTATTTTAATATCATCATTAATATACATAACGGAGAAGGTATAGTGTGTGTCGTTATTATCAGCCATATTTTAACTTCTGTGGGTATGTGTTGGTTATTGCGCAATAGAAAAACCGTTTGCAGTTCAAATCAGATTATAATTTCACGAACAATTTAATCTCACTAGCAAATTACACACTAGGTACACGACACAACCAGACACGGAACGCGGGACAGTTTCTGAGCACATGTTGTCCGTACGATGTCCAATGTCCAAGAGCAAGTGTCCAAAAGACCTCCACATCGTTCTGTCGAGCTGTTTTCTAACCCCCACGAACTCAGGCTAGACTCTGTCAAGCGCCACCAGATGGCGCTAGCATTCCGAATAGTCAAATCAATGACCGGATGCAACATACAGTTATTATTACTATATCATTCTTTGAGGTTACAATAACCTCAAAGAATGAAATTAATGTAATGTTTGTTAATGTATTATATATCTTAAACACAAATATTACATAACAAATACACCCGAATAATCTAATCTACACTCTAGGTAAAAGTATATTACAAAACTATAACTTTGTATTTGACCCAAGGATCTCTAAAACTTTATGGTTTTACGAATCTAGCACGAGTTATAACAGCCACCGAAATGAAACTATTTTTGTCCCCATATCACTGAAATGATAAAGTTAATTTTTTGGCGGGAAACCGCAAGATGTTGGGACCGATACGTTCGCACCGAGAGCTTGAGCCGGACTGATCCGAAGTAAGGAAAGGTGAGAGGGGCGTAACAACGCAATGTTGACATGGCTATTCTACTAAAACTTACTGTCCTCTGAAATTATAACTTTTTTCCAGACAAAAGTTAACTGCCTGTCAAATCCATGAGAAAGAAGATAAACAAACAAAAATAGTTTTATTTGATCGAATATATGATAATTTAATGATAACAAAATCGATTTATGAGCGAAATTGGGTTCTGGACAGGCCACCGTGATGATAAAATAACACTCTGTAATATTTTTTTTTGGTATTTAGAGGGTAAAATCAATGTTTTTTTTTTGCCAAGGTAGAGAAGTACTTACGTTGTTGAAAAATATGTAAACTTAAAAATCAGCACATTGCACTACCGTTCTCAGGTTTGCCGTGTATTTTTTTTTTGCTTGGGCAATTCACCCAAAAAAGGTTTCAATAAAATAGTATTATCGTATTCAGAAACACAGTTTTGTTATAGATTCGTCAATTCACTTCAGGAATGCAATGCAATTCCTTCCTCTGTTGATTGCGTTGTCATTCATCGTCCGCTTTCGCTACACGCCTAACGTTTTCGCAGTACGTTCCGGAGCGTCCCACGTAACAGGAGGCCATTGTAACTGTAGGTATGTATGTGTCAGTGTTCTCGGTCAAGTGCCAATCAGTACACTCTGCGTTTAAACTACTGGTCATTGTTGTGTTACTTTGAGACAGTCTCCGACCTTTCTCTCCCTACTAGCATCTCGTTGGTAGTTAAGAGACGGTCGGAAATCCAGAAGCGAGCACGATGTGGCATCGTGATCCCAGACGAGCAGGGGGTATATGGTGAGTCAACCAACATTGGGCGCGCTCTCAGCTACCAGAACCCCTGGGTCGACATCAAGAGGTGGGTACTTCTTTTTGCCACAAACTGGCCGCGCAAGGGTTCGTGCTGGTCGGCGTCCCTGTGGACCAAATCCCGACCCTGATGGAGGCCGGACGCCGTCTCTCAATTGCATTGGAAGTGATGTACGTAAAGTTCCAGGGTCGGAACGGCAGGTTCACCGACGTCCCTCAGAGATGGGACTCTGCCAAGGGAACCATCGGCGAGGTGCCAAACCAGCCGCAAGCACCAGCGGGGAGTCATCTTCCATCTCAGACAACTCCGAGGCATCCGTGACAGAACCTGCTCTGGCAGAGTTGGCCGCCCCTGCTGCTGCCACCGTGGGCGCCGTCCCTTCATCTGGTGCGGACGACATGATCCTGTCCCCGGCTTCGAGTCAGGGGGGAACGGCTTCGACGACGATGACCTGTTTGCCGGGGTTTGCCTGTTTGTCGAGGAGGGATTGGCCAGCGATGGCGTTCCTTTCGTCAGCCTGTAAAATCCTCCAGGCAAACCTCCACCACAGTGAGTCCGCGACGGCTCAGCTTCGCAAGTGGCTGGAGGTTCAACACACGGCCATTGCCTTGAGCCAGGAGCCGTGGATAAGGGCGGGTCGCATACAAGGACTATCCAATCTTGGTGATAAAGTCATAATCACCACAGATCACGACCATTCCAGATCGTGCATCTATATCACAGGTAACCTCAAAAAACAGCTCTTACCTGATTTCTGCTGCAGAGATGCCTCTGCAGCAAAGCTGCTAATACAGCGTGACAACGCCATGGATATAGAGGTTAGTGTATTGTCAGGTGTCCGGAGGGTAGTGGTCTCAGTTGTATACTGTTGCGCTAATACTTTCTTTACCCTGTTAGCTTGCTGACAAGATTCAATACTACTTACCACAGAATTTGCGCCATCCCGTGGTACCTGAACCTGATGCATTTTTTGTTACTAGATTTGGCTGCGTAATATTTATCCCACTCCTCAAAAATAACCTCATAAATGTCACAGACGGTAGTCCACAACTTGTTAATAAATATCCAGAGAAACGCACCGGATGTTGGCGAAATCAAATCATTTACATTTGCATTACAAAATCTTTTATCACAACTGTAAACACTCATGTTTTTCAATGTCACTCTAAAAATAGAAAACAAATCATAATTACAAGATCCAACTTCACGAGGATAGCCGTTGCGTCTTGCAGAGCTGCGTATCTTCAGGGATGGATCCAAAACAGGTAGTGGGATAGGTGCTGGAATCTTCTCGGAAGACTTCAACATACATAGCCACACCATTGGGGGTCCATAACACAGTGTTCCAGGCTGAATGCATGGGTATTTCTCTAGTCGCTTTAGCCATTATGGTCAGGGAAGTAAAGGACCACTCAGTCCGCATAGGAACTCTCAGACAGTTATACAGTGGACTCTAGGCCAATTAATATACAAGTGCTACCAGCGCCTCAACCAGGTGGGTAACCTCAATAAAATAACCACTCATTGGATGAAAGGACACAGCGGTTCGCTAGACAACGATGCAGCCGACGAGCTTGCCAGAAGTGGGTCGAGCATGGCAACAGTGGGACCTGAGCCTATCGCGCCACTCCCCTTCGGGTATTTATGCACTTTGGTAAAGAAACGCACCAGAGACCAACATGACAAACTTTGGACGGACCAAGGCGAATGCAGGCATCAGGCTAGGGAAGCACATCCCATATTGGATAGCCGCCTCACAAAACAGGTTCTTCGTCTAACTAAACAAAAGCTGCGTATACTTACTGCAGCTTTAACTTGCCACGGGACATTTAATAAACTGTCCATGGAGTTTCTTGCCCCTTCTTCTCCATAGGTACCTACGCTTTGGAATGGGCAACTAGCTTCATATTTTCTGACTGACCGACTTTTTGACAGTTAAAAAATGCCTGTAAATGGTTTAATTGAAATAAATGCTTTGAGTTTGAGTTTGAAAACACCTCGTTATCATAGGAGTAACAGACAGTCCGCTGTGCAGGGCCTGCATGTATGACGACGAGACAGCGGTAGGTTCATGTGCTTCTAAACTGCCCGGTGTTCGTCACGTACAGGGCAAAGTACTGTAGAGACTGTGTAGCTCTACCTTTAGAAGGAAATGCAGGCTGGTTATAATTGCCGGTGTGTTCCATTCGAACGTTCAAGAAATTGTCAAATATTTTTATTATGGTTTTTTGTTTAGTAGTAGAAAAGTGCTAGATGTGACGTGTTGCTGTAAAGTCGTAAATATATATTTATCCAAGTAAAAGTATTTTTTCAATTATAACGCAACACACGCGTAACTCAATAGCTACGCACAACAGTTAGTGGAGGCGCCTAAAAGAAGAAAAGATACCGCTCGCATGCCAAGCAGGGTACAGAGCAAGTGCAGAATCGTCGCCGGAAAATAAAAGCTAAGTGGTTAAGTTATTTATTTTTTATCACACCTGCTCTGAAAATACATACTAATTATACCAATTAGAGGGAAGAAACGCCTTTATCCCGCCCTTCAAATCCTTTCATCCCAAGGTATGGAAGTTTGTATGAAAATCCTTCCGACCCAAGGGTGGGAAATATGTATGAAATTCCATTACATACCCGGTTTTTCTTTTTTTTTTAATTTGTCAGCAGTCATACTGCCAAGAGACTTTAACTGTCTACTAATTAAATTTCAAGTAAATTGTTACTGGCCACATACAGTTTTTTTTTTTTACCAGTTACCAACCTCCTTGGTGCATACAGAAAATTAAAAACGAAATTATTTTTGTATATAAAACGCGCGGAATCACGGAAGAAGTGGCTGCATGACCTTATGATCTTAGCCTACTCCAGAAACGGGCGAATAAAAAATGGAAAAGCCCGCGCATTTTCGCAAAAACACATTTATCTTTGTGTTTTTTGTAAAATATGGATACTTCGAGCGACAGTGATGATGTTATCCCTAACACACCGCCAGAACTATTAGAGACGGCCCAAGAAGTTGTTGATAATCTGTTGCCGTGTCTCAAAATATCAAGATACCCGGACAAAATGTAACATCTTATAATGGCTGCACTTTTAATAATTGTACTTTTAACTAAATATAAACATTTCTATGCATTTATGTCCATAATTTTCCTCGTAGGTGTAATAAAAAGCACTATACATCCCTCAGGATAAAGTACAGTTCCATACCTCAAATGGTTTGCGCCCCTCGCAAGCTCGTGGCGCAAATGCCATAATCTCGGTATGGAACTGACACTTTCTTCCCTCTGAAGTAATGTACTATTTTATCACACCTGCTCTGAAAATACATACTAATTATACCAATTAGAGGGAAGAAACGCCTTTATCCCGCCCTTCAAATCCTTTCATCCCAAGGTATGGAAGTTTGTATGAAAATCCTTCCGACCCAAGGGTGGGAAATATGTATGAAATTCCATTACATACCCGGTTTTTCTTTTTTTTTTAATTTGTCAGCAGTCATACTGCCAAGAGACTTTAACTGTCTACTAATTAAATTTCAAGTAAATTGTTACTGGCCACATACAGTTTTTTTTTACCAGTTACCAACCTCCTTGGTGCATACAGAAAATTAAAAACGAAATTATTTTTGTATATAAAACGCGGACTTCTTAACAATTCAAAAGTGCCTGTAAATGGTTTAATTGAAAAAAAAAACAGTGGCACTCCGGGAGTGCCGACAGAAGTGAAAACTTGAACACTTACGTGTGTATTTTGTGAATCGTCTTATAAACAAAACACGCGCGGTACCGGTTACGGCCATCCGTCTTACGAATTTTCGATCAGTTCACGTGTCCTGACGCGAGTTTAACATTTTTTACCCATTACAAAAAAAGTGTACAACGCCGCTAAAGAAGTTTTCACTTCAATAAATGGTTTGAGTTTGAGAACAGAAAGGAGGCCTGTGTCTCACCAGTGGGAACATTATAGACTGATTATGTATGATTTTGATACACTTCAACGTGTACCTAAGTATTTTTTGTTACTAAGCCGTCGTGTAAAAAATAGCTGCACTTTTAATAATTGTACTTTTAACTAAATATAAACATTTCTATGCATTTATGTCCATAATTTTCCTCGTAGGTGTAATAAAAAGCACTATACATCCCTCAGGATAAAGTACAGTTCCATACCTCAAATGGTTTGCGCCCCTCGCAAGCTCGTGGCGCAAATGCCATTTCTTCCCTCTGAAGTAATGTACTATTATTATAAAGAGAGTGAGATGGCTCAATTTTTTACTAGAACAGTTTATTGATCAGTTTAAAATAGTAGCATTGCTTGAACTGACGTGACTATGTAAAAGTCGTGAATATATATTTTATTCAAGTCCAAGTTTCTTTTCAATTATATCGCGACACACGCGTAGCTCAATAGTTACTACGATGAACCCTGGCCTCTTACGCTTTTCCCTCCCTCTGGCTTATACCGTCCGATGGGGTAAAAGAGTTTGAAGTTAAGATCATTTATTTTTTTAAAACCTCCTCCAGGCTGATGTGAACTTTCACGTCAATTGTTTTTATTAGGAGGCCACGTCGCATCTTTTTCACCAGTTTTGGCGCGACGAAGTTTAAGCATGACGACGTTAGTTTGTGTTAGTGCAGGTGGGCACCTATAAGTGTAAACTTACCTGGCACTTAGCGAAGTGTCGGATACGCGGTTCGGTCGTCCTGACTTAAGCTTTCTCTTGCAAGGGTTGGACCTCACCTTGTAAACTTAAAGTCTGGTGTTAGGTAATGTTTCTGATAGGATAGGCAGGAAGGGCTTGGATGTTCGAATGGTGTGAATAAAAGTCTGGTTTGGAAATGGAGCTTTGCCAATACTTTTATTCAAAGGTGGGCGTAGCTCATGTAGAGACTGTGTAGCTCTACCTTTAGAAGGAAATGCAGGCTGGTTATAATTGCCGGTGTGTTCCATTCGAACGTTCAAGAAATTGTCAAATATTTTTATTATGGTTTTTTGTTTAGTAGTAGAAAAGTGCTAGATGTGACGTGTTGCTGTAAAGTCGTAAATATATATTTATCCAAGTAAAAGTATTTTTTCAATTATAACGCAACACACGCGTAACTCAATAGCTACGCACAACAGTACTTTGGTAACCCAGGTAGCCTACGTGAGACGGTCAGTGACATCAAGGCGTTGCTGGCGTTACTGGCCTTCCTTGAGGAGCTGGGGTGGATCGAATAATCGAATTTCTGATCCGTACGTAAAAAACGCGCATTGCCGCTGAGTTGCGGACACCAGCCCGTATTATCTGTGTATGCACTTACAATTGGGTCAACTGTTATGACTTCCATCATACACTGTATGATCGTAACAGAATAATGTTCAGATGACGCGGGTGCCTCTGGTTTGTGTTTGCGAAACTTACGTTGTCTTACGTAGGTGTATCTATTAAATAATTTGTGGTTTTGCTCTAATCATGACATCTTGCCTCGTTGACGCACGGGATGTACCTAATTACCGACTGTTTCTTAACCTTTCGCAATCCTTTTTTAGTGAACATACTCATTGGTACTATTGATAGTTTCCCATCCTGTTGGCTAATCGTGCAGGCAGTCCTGTTCAACAGGTTATGTAATCCTTAAGATTCCAGTTATCTCTTATAATTTTTTCTGTCTTCTCTTTTCATTTGTTATCATATTGTTTTATTGGCATATAGATTCATTTTGGTTATCTTTGTTTGGTTTAATTTCATCTAGGTACATTCATATTTTTCTTATCTGCTATGGTAAAACTCGTATTCAACAACTTGTCATAAGTCCTTCTTCTGACCGTATTTACTCTATTTATAAAATGCTAATGATGCGGTACCGATAATACCAAAGTCTCAATGGGATTCTTGGAGATTAAATAAAACACTATAGGTAACATACATAAATAGAGTCGTATGCTACCTGACAAGGACAACATGTCATTGACGTTCTTCTGTGTTCATAACTGATCACCCACGGATAAACAAGAGGAGAACGGTAAACCAGTCTCAAGCAGAGACCTACTATGTTTTAGTATCGTAGATGTTTTTACATTAGCATGCAATGTGTGTCGATATAAATAAACATGTATTTAAGACGCGCTTCTCGCGAGATCGAGGTAATATATTCTCGTCTTTACATAAATAAATAAACTGGTTTTGAGTCCGTCAATGGTCCTTAGTGACGTGTGGTCGTTCTGTTTGACGTCACGGTTGGCACCGCGGACGCGGCTGGCTTACGTTGGTTGGCCATGGGTGTGGTCGAGTGCGCCACGCGGGGCCTCCCTGGAGCAATGTCAAAAGGAAAATTAAAAACTCTTCCCACGCTCAGTTTTGTCTTTAGCTTCATTTTAATAAATGGTCATGTGACAAAAACTAAGTAAAAAAAGATCTGATGACATGATAGATTTTTCCGACAGCGATTCTTTCCTGAGGATCCCTTGGTTATATTAGAAAATAAGCAGCACAAACTGCTTCAAAGCAAAAGTTAACGATCGTCGAACGCTATTAGCAGCAGGTTATTGGATCCTGAAAGTAATAGAACTTTATTACGTCAAATATACCTATTACTATTGTACCTAATAATACTCGTCATTTGAACTACTTTTTAATTCGAGCTTTACAAGCAGTTTGTAGTTCTTTATACGACGACAAACAGTCTACACTAATCACCACCACCATCAGAGCACTAATGTATGGGCCATTCGTTCTAAGCTGTCCATTTCGTGTAGGTTATTGCTCTGGCGCTGGCGTGGCCTGGATACAAGTATATTTGGGCAATGTGCCTGCGCCGACCAGCGCACGTACGCACCGTGCGCCGCACGGAGTGACGTGCCACAGAAAGGCTATTAGAAAACAGAATTAAGATTTACAATCGCTACCATACTAGCGAAATGGGACAGCCATAATCTATGAAGAAGAAGAATATAGATTTATTTTCATACCACAAATTACAGTTTAAAGTTAAATTAGTCTACAGATACATTTTTGTACTTAATTTGTGGAAGACTGGCGCCTAAAGTCAGGTCACCAGGCCCCCTTAACAATTTATATATTTCAAGTATTGTACTGAAGACGTTTGTTTGAAATCACAGTAGTAGGTATTAATTCATTTATTAAACATTATTTAATTTATTAAAATGATTTAGTTTACTAATAGAAATATTGAAAATAAGATTTTATTTATTTTTTATCTAGGAAACATGCAAAGGATGTATGAGAGTGTAAGGTGTATGTATGTGTATGTGGGAGTGAGAGTGTGTGTATGAGTATGTGGAAGTGGGGTGTGTGTGTGTGGTTGCGTGCGTTATTTTGGGAACACTAAAACTAGGATATGGTAATGAAAAGATCCTCAGTTTGGGCGAAATCTAAGGAAAGAAGACATTCAGTCAATGCTCTTCTAAACGTTGTTTTGCTTAGGATATGTGTTGAAAGTAAGTTATTTAGTTTATTGTGTAGAAACGGCCCAAGAAAAAGAAAGAAATTCCGAGCAAATTTAGTTTCAACTGGCCTAGATTGGCATACGTTCCTTCTTCTTTTGCGCACATCAATGTTGTTCTGGGAGACAAAAAAAGGGATAAGAGATCGTTGTTTTAAAGCAACACGTAGAATAAAAAGCTGACGAATGGAGAGGACATTTGATGAGTTGTAAACATCTTTTGTGGGATGACGGAAGGAAAGAGACAGTGCCACCTTTAGAATCGCCCTTTGAGCCCTTTCGAGAGGTAAAAGGGTTGTTTTAAATGTACAGACGCCAGCACATCAAGCTACTACAATCTGTCAAATTTCTTTAATAGATTTTCAACTTTATAGCTACAGCATAGGGTTCAAGGTTGATTGGGAAAATTTGACAGTTTCGGGTAGCTTGATGTGCTGGCGTCTGTACCACCCCAAGAAGTAATATAATATGTCGATAGCGATTGACACAACGCACAATAGACGGATATTAGTTGCTTGGAGTTCAGAACCGACCGAAGACTCCTAAAAATAAAGATGAATTTGCGAATTCTATTAGTGAGACAACTAATATGAGCGGCAAAGGTAAGTCTAGAATCCAAGGTAACACCCAGGTACCTAACGTTGTCGACCTTCTGCAGTTCGGAACAGGAGCAATCACCGTTTTAGGGGAAAGGACAGGTGTGAGCAAGTATTCTGAATGATTGGACGGCTGGCTGCTGATTATTTTTCAGTGTAAAGGTGATGAATTTAGTTTTTTCGGAATTAAAAATGAGAATTTCTTTTTTCAGCCAATCATGCCCAACACCAAACCCAGCCTGAACATAGTGATAAACACTTTCCCATGAATCTGCCCCGAAAAGAAGAGCTGTGTCATCTGAGAAAGTAATTAAACGGCCATTTTGAAGATGAAGATTACAGAGGTCATTTATATACACCAAAAATAACGTAGGCTCTAAAATGCTTCCCTGGGGAACCCCAATTGTAACGGGAAGATTGTCGCTAGTTTGATTGTCGCTAGTATGACAGTCGCGGCTTGTATTATTTTTAACTTCATTTTCCATTTGAGTGGCAGCCCTGTGCGCGAGGACTTGTTAACACACGTTGTTCAAAGAGAGCCTTTTGTCATCCATGTAGTATTGTCCATTGACATCATGCGGTTTCTCATCAGGAAGTCCCTCCGAACGCGATCTTCATGACAATGAGCACATGCAACGCGACAAATTTTTAGAACAGGTGACTACATTGATTTATGATAAGCTGTTTAGATCATGTTTTGTATACTACAGACTTATGTACTGGGGGAGGAATCTATCGGACTACCGTATCTAATAAGATACATCACCAGTTACTTGATGCATCACCAGTTTTCCGACTGATTATAATATATAATTTTGCTTTTATTAGAACTTGACACGATGCTCAACATTCCTTCCCCATTATAAGTGAGGGGGTTTTTAATTGCTGTCATGGAATGACATCATAGAACTTTTCTTTAAAACCTCGCTGAAGTTGCTTTATATAATGCATCCTGTCATCTGTCTCATTCGGTCTCTAATGTAAGATATTCGACAAACAGCATTCGGATATTTAAAAGTAATTATATAATTAGTAGGTAGGTATTTACTTATGTGCGGAATTCGTGACCGTGGTGGGCAAGTGATACACTGAAGTAAGTTGTAAATAGGTAACGATTAATTTATTACGATATCAAGTAACTAAAGCTAGCAGTTACACTTGACACGAAAAAGTAAAATTAAATAAGGTTACATGAATGGTAAAACTACTAGAAACACGAAGCTCGCCGTAAACTATTACGGCGAGCTTCGGCGAGTAAAATATGATCGGGGGTCAGAGAGGACCTCGCACGATCATAGTTCAGCACAGACTGAAGCTCCGAACCAAAACTCTCCTAATCTGCCGTTCACTAAACAAAGGACGCGGCAAATCCCACATCTGCCTTTAAAAGTATAATAAAACACGAGAAATACAAATGGGTACAATACAAGACAACTAAAAATAACAGAACAATGAACCTTAACTATAAATAGCAAATGGGTACAATACAAGATAACTAAACATAATAGAACAATGAACCTTAAAAGTAAAGAATCATGAAAGACAATAGTACCTACCTATAACTTAAATTGCTTGCAGATGTTCAACGTGGGAAAAACACAAAAATGAAACTTTCTAAAAATAATTACAATAAGTTCCTCTATAAAAATATTACATTCTTAAAACTATGCAAGGGATGGGTACGTAAGACACAGTCCCTACACTTATATAAAGAGAAGTCCTTACTGAGAACTTACCTACATCCATCGTTCATCAAAACTAGTAACTTTTTACTTTATTTATAGGTTGTCACTGAATCAAAATCTTTTGGTGATTAGCGATGGCGGGTACCCAACCTGTTAATAATTGATCTTTCAACGCTTAGTAAGCATTTCCAATAAATTATAAAATAAATAATGAGCTGCTTTTTCCAAATAAGTAATAAAGCAGGTTTAATATCTTATTTTATATCGATACGTAATTTGCCTTTCATTTATCCTGAAATATTGATTTATTTATTTATTCATATTCATTCATTTATTTATTGATTCGTTTTCTAAGCTTAGTGGTGCTTTTTTGAAATACCAATTGCTTATTGCTTTTTTTACAAAAAAGTATATACTCATATAATTCCAAAGTGATAATTTAGAATAATTTATGCCACTAATTTTATTCTCGAGAATTTGATTTCCAAAAACTTTAAAAGGATTTTTCGGATTAACAAATGCAATTTTCTGTATTTAAAAACTATACCTACAATTTAAGTGTTATTTTACCATCATTTACCTATTGCAGGATGCGCAATGATGGTAAAGTTTTGGTTTCCAAAGAAATACTTGGGTAAGGTAGTTTTATAATAAAATAAATGAAAAACGTAAATCGTTATCTTCTTTGAATGTATGTAGGTATTATATATATTTAATAAATAGCAAAGGAAAACGGCTGAGGAAAAAAAGGTGGGACTGTCATAACGTGAATCAAAATTTCATAATACCTACCTAATAATTTACTATGACGTGTTTAAATGGTGGTTATATTAAAGTTACAAAATATTATTTGTTTCTCTATTTTCCTTCCTTGCGCAGAGGAAATAAACCAGGACGTAACGGTTATTTTTGGTGAAGCTAAATTGAGGCGAAACCTACCGAGGATAAGAAACTTACTTATTTGAGAAAAAATGGAATCCACGACAATAAAAAATTGATTATATTGTGTTTATAACAAATGTGTGTAATTGTCGTTTTTAATTTTCTGATACAATAACCTAAATATCACCCGCAAACAGAATAGATACCCACATGGATGTATCGTCACTCAAACAACATATAATATAAAATTAAAAGTCCTGATAGCCTAAACCGCTGGTCCTATTAGAGACATGAAATTCGGAGGGTGTGTTCTTTGTGAAGATTAGGTATCCACTGAGAAAGGGTTTTCCGAAATTCCACCCATAAGACGGTGAATAGGGGAGGGTGAAATTTCACGCAGACGAAGTCGCGGGCAGACGCTAGTCACTTATGTAAATGCGTAAAAGAGGAACTTCGAACTGATTGTTTTGGGTTAGTACTGATTTCCCCGTTCTTCTTTCCCCGAAAGTTATAATAATAATATCGTTTAATAACATTCTCGAGCGCTTAAACATTAAGTATAGTCAAGCGAAAAAGTACTTCCACCGACATATTATGTTTAGGAACCATGGCTATTATAAACAGATTCATTAGCTAAGAGATAATTTGTACATCTAACTCGTCGCAGCTACTAATATAACTCACCATTCCTGTTATTAAAAACATTATGTTATGTGAATAAATACTTAGTAGGTCTATCGCTTTCAATTTTTGGTAACATTATTTTAATAAGTAGGTAGTATTTTTTTTTCTAAAAATATTTATTAATATTCAAGGAATCTGTGATTTTTGTAATTGTGAAGTAACTAATTGTAAAATTTACGAAAGTTGTGATGATAATGTAGAATAATTTGTTGTGAAATAAACATACTTATTAACAATCGCATGGTACTTTTTCTTTGACTACCAGACTACCACCTCGATTTCGTCTGATAAAACGGTATAGTATTTATATTGTTTTGTTTTACTTTTGTTTTATTTTATTTTACTGAGAAATGTTACTGACGTTGTTTTATAAATGTTACCAACAACAATATCAATTGCATTTGTGTTCGATTTAAATAAATAATAATATAAATTTTCGGGTGTAAGCAAGAACGGAGGGAATCAGTAGGTGCTAACCCATTGTTTTAAAAGTAGACCTGACTTTGGTACACATAAGTCGATCTGTTGGTTCTGGTTGCTGTTTGTTGTTGCTTGTTTGAACTGGTTGCTGTTTTCTATTGCTTAGGTAACTTTTAAGGAATTTATAATTATATTTGAGAACCATGTAAAAAAGACGTGCGCGTTAAAAGCGTCCAGAGTACAGCAAATAGTAAGAAAACAACAATTCAAAATTAAAATAATTAATTTGTTAATATCGGCGAAAAACTTGCCAATGACATTATAAAAGATAGAGGCAATCAAGCATTGGCTCCGCTACAAGATTTACACAATACCTCATCGGCATCTTCTTTTGTTCTAGTTCGTGTAGATCCCGAGGAAATTATTACTGTCATTAAATCGTTACGGTCTAATCGGCCGGCCGGATCGGTCGGCTGCTTCTGGTTGGGATGGCATTTCGCCTTACTTTCTAAAAAAATACGCAAACACCCTGGCACCTTTCCTAAGCCATGTTTTTAATCTATGTTTCGATACTGGTATCTTACCTACATCCCTTAAAAGGGCTATTATTCACCCACTTTTTAAGGGAGGAGACGGGAGTGAGCCCTCAAATTATCGCCCAATGGCTGTTCTGAGTGCCATCTCAAAGGTTCTCGAACGCCTCATCAATAAAAGACTCAATAAAAGACTACCTTGAACATTATCACCTATTATCCTCGCAGCAATTTGGGTTTCGCAAAGGTAAATCCACTACAGACGCAGTACACGATTTGCTTAACAATATAGTACATAACATAGACAAAAATAGGAGGGTGTTAACTATGTTTATAGACCTTGCGAAAGCCTTTGAAACTGTTCCAATTTCTCTGCTCTTACTAAAACTGGAGGGGATTGGTGTCAGGGGCTTGCAATTGGATCTCTTCAGAAACTATCTTTCGGATCGTGCTCAAGTGGTTAGTATAGATACCCACAAAAGTGAAGAGCTTCCCATCTATTACGGAGTTCCCCAAGGAAGCATATTGGGACCGACGCTTTTTCTAGTTTTTATAAACGACCTATGTAACCTTAACATTACTAATGCCAAGATAGTAACTTGCAGATGATACTGCTATAACCTTTGTTGCTGACACCTGGTCAGAACTTGAGCACTTTGCATAGTCTGGTTTTCCTACACATATACAATCACTCACACACACACGCGCATGTATTCAATTAAAACATTGTTGTAGTATCAATAAAAAAAAATGTATATTTAATTGTACTAGTTTATTGTAACTCATTGTAAGGGACAGGGACTGTTATTCCTTAACACAGGTTATTCTATAACCTAGCTACGAAAGGAGAACTTCACCCACCAAATTGTGTTGACACGGTACAAACCTATATGTATAACTTTATTTATGCCTCATGTACTACAATCTCCCTTTTTATGAAATAAATATTATTATTATTATTAAATAATTAAAAATAAGCCTAGGCAGCTAAGTGATGACCAGCCCCAACTGACGGCGCCCGTTCACGAACATGACGCATAGATCAGCACCATTCAGCTCAACTATTTTGAAGGGAGCTAAATGATCCAACACACACACCACCGTCAGCGAGACATTTGTATGAGCATGATATACTATCAGCCGCCAGGGCACATGTAGATACCAAACTCATTAAATAATGTGAATATGAATATCTCTCGGAAGTAGAATATGTACAGACGTCAGCATATCAAAGTACCCGAAACTGTTAAATTTTCCCAATCGACTTTGAACCTCATGCTTTAGTGATAAAGTTGAAAGTCTATTACAGAAATTTGACAGATTGTAGTAGCTTGATGTGCTGGCGTCTGTATGTATAAT
Source organism: Luperina nickerlii (assembly GCA_963855955.1). Lineage (NCBI taxonomy): Eukaryota > Metazoa > Arthropoda > Insecta > Lepidoptera > Noctuidae > Luperina > Luperina nickerlii. Next base: position 22,113,070 of record OY979675.1, on the reverse strand, counting down.
CCAAAACTAATTTCGGCGACAAAGAACCGTTTCAATTCAATTCAATTTAATCTTTAATGCATCCATAATGTACACATACAGGTGGCAAGTAAAAACAATAGAATCAATTATGGACCCATCATGATGATGATGATGATCATTATGGTTTCTAATCCTTTTGTCTACCATTTTGAGTCACTAATACCTACTGCTAAAAATTTCCAGATTATTGCAACCTCGTAACATTCATCTATTCCAAGAATCCAATCTGCATTATGAATTATACTTAATTAATCATTTAATTAAGTATAATTAAGTAATCTCCAAAGATACTCGATATCTCATTTACATAACTTGATGAACGAATATCGCGTAACTATCATGAATGAATTCAAAACTGGATTTTGCGCGGGTCGGTCAGTGGTCAATGGACGGTAAAAGAAAAACAAATGAACTGAGGCCAAGTACCTACTTCATAGTAGAGCTCTTCAATGAGAACAAGTCTTAGTGTAGAAGCAACTAAAGATAAGAACCAGCTGTTTTATACAACATCTATGCAACCAATAACTATTTAACATCTGAGTTTGTTTTCATAAATTCAGAGATGCAGTTCAAACAAGCTCTGTAACCTGAAGCATACAGTAGACGTAAGAAATACAGCAGCTTTCTTTCTTGAGGCGCTCAAAGAAAGAGAAAGGTCATTGATGTAGGTTGGGGTCACAATGTCATCAAACTCAAACTCAAAGCATTTATTTCAATTTAACCTTGTACAGGCACTTTTGATTTGTCAAAATTTAAATAGTCTGTCAGTTAGTCAGAAAGTTGAAGCTAGTTACTCATTTCAAAACGTAGATCTCTATGGAAAAGAACGGGCAAGAAACTCCATGGACACTCTTTTAAATCAAGATATTACAAAATCCTGGGTACATTATTATTGTTGCTTCTATATGTAGAAATAATGTAAAAAAAGACACAAATGAAGAAACATTTCAAAATATAAGATTAAAAATAAGCCTTGGCAGTTAAGAGATGACCAGTCTCAACCGACGGCGCCCGTTCCCGAACATGACGCGTGGATCAGCACCATCTAGCTCAACCGTTTTGTAGGGAACCGAATGATCCAACACACGTGCCACCATAGATGAGACATTTAAGTGAGCATGACACGTTCTCAACTGCCATGCTCTTTCAAGTCAACATCAAGAAAATCATAATAAATGGAAACATGGTTCTTACATTTACAAAAATTTTAAAATTGCTTCTAATTTATACAAAACTATAGTTGAAGTAATTTATTTAAGAGATTAATAGAATTTTACTACATAATAGGAAGAGACATTTAATAATGAAGTATTCAACAATTAAAACTTGATTGAATAAAACAAAAAATAAATTATGTTCGTAATGTCAGAAACACTAAAAAGAAAAAGGGAAGCACCTCTTCCAATTATTGAAATTTTAACTAGTGAGCCCAAGTGCCTGTGGAGCAGGACCAGCATTAAGCCAAGCATTTTTATCAACGATATAATCATCCAACTTATAATATGCTTGTCTACATAGTGTGCGTTTAATGCATGTTTTAAATTTCTTCTCATTTAGTTGAAGAATATCGAGTGGTTTTTTATTATAACATTTTACATAGTAACCCATAAAAGAAGTTTTTACTTTAGACAATCTGAAACGCGGTTGATCTAATTTGTCCCTATTTCTAGTGTTAAAATTATGCCTGTCACTTATCTTACTAAAAAGAAGTAGATTTTTTCGAACGTACATAATGTTTTTATATATATATTGACAAGGAACCGTCATGATGTTAATTTTTTTAAACAGTTCCCGTAGAGATTCGCGTCTGCTGAGCTTGTAGATGGCTCTGACAGCCCGCTTTTGCAGAATGAAGATAGAATCAATATCTGCAGCCCGTCCCCACAGCAAATACCGTAAGACATGATGATATGGAAGTCACTAAAATAGACCAGTCTCGCGGTATCCACGTCTGTTAATTGGCGAACTTTCTAAACAGCGTGAGCGGCTGTACTTAGCTGCCCTGCAAGTAATGTTAAGTGCGGACCCCACTGTAGCTTTGAGTCAAGCGTGATCCCCAGGAAAACCGTATTTTCGACGAATTCAAGTATCTCCTTATTCAATACAACGTGACATTCATTACTTCTAACATTCGGTAAAGCGAATCTAATGCATTTAGTTTTTTTCTCATTTAATACCAAATTATTTACAGTAAACCAATTATGGACCACAAGCTTAGCGTTATTTACGTCGTCAAGCTCTTGTGCACGTCTGCTTACTTTAAAAATCAATGATGTGTCATCAGCAAATAACACCATTTGTGGTCGGTTTTTCAGTAAATGAGGTAAATCATTTATATATACTAAAAATAGGAATGGCCCCAATATTTGCCCTGCGGTACTCCCATTTTGACTTGTAAACCTGATAAATTCACACCGTTAACTTGAACTTGCTGAAATCTATCATTTAAATATGATTTTATTAAGCTAAGAGCAACTTTACCTAGTCCGTAAGGCTCAAGTCTCAAGAGCAGTGTTTCGTAATTCACGCAATCAAACGCCTTGGATAGGTCACAAAAAATGCCTATTGCACCTTATGCCTCTTCCCATGCGTTAAAGATATGTTTTAATAAAGTGACACCGGCGTCGGTTGCAACGTCCTTTGGTAAAACCATACAGCGGTGCTATTCTGTAAAAATCTCACCGTGAAAACTTAGATGAAGTGAGCGTGGAGTGAGCTGTCAATAGTGTCAATTCCTAGCAAACACAAACTCACTTCACCTAAGTTTTCACGGTGAGATTTTTACAGAATCGACCGGCTGTTGACCGTGTAGGATGTTATTACGATTAAAATGATTGGGCATTTGATTTAACATTACTTTTTCAAACACCTTGCTGAAAACTGGCAAAACCGATACGGGTCTGTAAATTATTAGTGACCTTGCTGTCTTCAGATTTGAAAAGAGGAATAACTTTGCTGAACTTCATTAAATCCGAGAAAACCCCTTGATCTACACACAAATTAAATATTAAAGCTAAATAGGATGCAGTTGTCTCAACAATGGCTTGACAAACTTTAGTAGACATGCCCCACAGATTTTCGGTAATTTTGATCTTAAGTTGCTTAAATGCCTTTATAATGACTACAGGGTTTATATGTTTAAATTTAAATTCCACAAGACAGGCTGAGACATTCGATCTGAATAATTCAATATACTAATATTACATCTATACTAATATTACAGTTTGTTTGTATGTATGTAGGAAATAAGCAAGAAGAATGAAAAAAGTCAGAAAGAACGCTAAGCGAAAACGAAGTAACAGCGCGGGCAGGCGATGCGATGCGATGGGTCGGGTCGGGTCGGGGGAAGTCGCGGGCAGAATTTAGACTAATATATTACGGCGCTGTTATCATGTTTTTTTGCAAACAATAAATGAATTTGAATTTGAATTATAATACATCATAAGATTGATCATGATCATTTAAATTCTCCGAACTGTGAATAAGTGGGTATTTCACCATGCTGGATGCCCCCCGCCACACGTATGCCTAGTGCTACGTTGTATTAGATACATCATTGGTATGTACGTCATGTTTTGTTTACTATTCCATTCAGGGTGCAGGCCGGAACATGTCCCGACTAAATTCACGAACACAAAATAAGACTACTTAGAACTGGGTTTTTAACAAGTGACACCTTCATCTTCATAATATTGTCCGCGTTTTCATTGCTATTGTGACGATTTTAACCATAAGGACTAAGTTAAATGTCACATAATGCAGCGTAATCTTTACGGAAGGACAGTTTTCCAGAAACACATCTATCTAATACATAGGGAGAAATTATCACTCTAAGTACCTAACTAGATAATATGAAATCTACGTATTCTGTATTAGTATTCTGTATTTCTGACGATCCTGAGTATTCTGGGCCCCACCCTCTTCCTTATTTATATTACCGACTTGTGTAATCTAAATTATTAAAGACGGCAAAATAATATCATATACCGACGACACGGCGTTAATATTTAACGCTAAAACCAGTAGCGAACTGTTCGAAATCGCTCAACTAGGTTTTGATACTGTGACTAATTGAGTTCAAAGAAATTTACTAACATTAAATGTCGACAAGACAAAATATATTCACTTCTCCATGCGCAAGCCTCAACTTAACATTACTAATCTATTTGCCCATCAATATGGAAACCGTACAATCACCATGTGTATTGTCCTTTTATCCACAAAACGAGCATTATAAAATACCTGGGGGTAATAATGGACGGCACACTCTCTTTAAAAAACATACTGAAAGCCCAGTTAAAAGAATGCGTAAACTAATATGTTTAAAAAAAAATTGCAAACATAAGCAGATTCAAAATTAATCACACAAGTTTATTTGGCCCTATCATCATCATCTGCCTAGCCTTTTCCCAACTATTTTGTGGTCGGCTTCTAGTCTTTATTTGGCCATAGGTCAATCTATAATTCAATACTGTATCACTTCTTGGGGTGGCGCACCAAAAACTAACTTGCTGCCTCTTGAATGAGCTCAGAGAGCAATTTTAAAGGTAGCAAACTTCCATCCCTTCTTTTTTCCCACAGATCTGCTATATAAATCCTGCAATTTACTAACTGTTCGCCAGCTTTTCATTATGCACTTATTATTAAAACGCACACCATGCTTGCCTACAATGCCGACAACACTAACAAGAGACAGAATGATCTAGTATGCATATCTAATGCAACCTCAGAACTTTGTAGATGTAAATTACTTTACCAGTATCTCACGTAAAACTACTGAGACCTTAAATTCCTCGCTCTTGCGTTCTATTGAATTACTACGACCAAACGCTTCATCCTGCTATATTGAATTTAAATTCAAGCATATAAACCCTATAATAGTAATAAAAGCTTTCAAGCAAATCAAGGTCAAATTAACCGAAGGTCTATGGGGAATGACTATCAAAGTTTGTACCTTCATTATTGAGACTATAGTGCCGTATTTAGCCTTAATATTTAATTTGTGTGTGGATCAAGGAGTCTTCCCGGATCTAATGAAATACAGTAAGGTAATACCACTTTTCAAATCGGGGTCCGGTCTTCAGGTGTCACCGGTTTTCAGCAAGGTGTTTGAAAAGGTGATGCTGAACCAAATGCTCAATCATTTTAAATCCAATAAAATATTTTACTTTTAAACCTCAAGAAACCTCAAAACCCAAAGGAACCAAGGAACCTCAAAATCTTATTTAAATGATAGACAGCAGCAAGTTCAAATGAATTGTGTCAATTTACTCGGTTTAAAAGTAAAAATGGATGTACCACAAGGCTCGATATTAGATCCTTTCCTCTTTTTAGTACCTATATATTAATGATCAACTCCATTTCTTAAAAACCCAACGACAAATAGTGTTATATGCTGACGATACTTCCTCGATTTTTTAAATTAATAGACATGCCCCAAATCTCGACGACGTAAATAACGCCCTAGTGCAGATCCAAAAGTGGTTCACTGCTAATAATTTAGTACTAAATGGGGAAAAAACGAAATACCTAAGATTTTCTTTACCAAATGTCAAAAGTTAGTAATTGTGAGATAGTATTAAATCAAGAGAAATTAGAATTCGGCGATAAAAGTGTTATCCTGGGGATCACGCTCGGCTCAAGGCTTCAATGGGGTCCTCATTTATTATCCCTTGCAGGACGGATACGTTCAGCAGCATATGCTGTGAGAAAAATCCGTAAATTTACTGATGTTGATACCGCGAGACTAGTCTATTTTAGTTACTTTCATAGTATTATGTCGTACGGTATTTTACTATGGAGACGGGCTGCAGACATCGAGTCTATTTTTATTCTGCAGAAAATAGGCATCAGAGCCTCCGCAGGCTTGAATCTAAGGGAATTGTTTAAAGATATTAACATCATGACGGTACCTTGTCAATATTATCTATGAAAACATCATGTACGTAAGGAAAAATCTACATCTTTTTATACATCTTTAAATACACAATTATATCACTAGAAATAGGGATCAAGTAGTTCAACCAGGTTTTAGGCTGGCTAAAGTAGACTCATCTTTCATGGGGTACTGTTTAAAATGTTACAATCAAATACCTCCCCACATAATATATGTACTTCAACTGAATGAAACGAAATTTAAATCTTGTATAAAACGCACAATATGCAGCCGCCTCATATGATAATTGATTACATCGCTGATAAAAATTCTTGGCTCAACGCTGGTCCTGCTCCGTAAGGACTAGTGTTGCCCAAAATCGGTCTTGGTCTTGCAGTCTTGGTCTTGTTCTTGCATTTTTGCAAGACCAAGACCAAGACCAAGACCGACTTATTGTAGCAAGACCAAGACCAAGACTGAACCCTGCAAGACTTGAGCAAGAACAAGACTAAGCCTGCAAGACTCTTGCGTCTCGCAGTTAAGTCAAACTGAGATTTGGGCGTTATAGTAGGTATTTGGTTTCAATCCCGATTTTGATAGACGTTCCCCAGTATCAAAACCGTATCGTCATAACACTAAAAGAATATAGGGGGGGATATGAAGCGGGGGGGGGGGGGGTATTGATTATTATATGTTTCGACTATTTATTAAGTAGGTAGGTAGCGTGTTACTTACAAATTTGTTCCCATATGTGATAAAAATGTACCTATCATAACTTTCTAGCAAAGTTCATTTCATACCTTGTAGGTATATCTACTTAGAGTATTATATTATACTTGTATAAGTCTAATGTCCAGATCTAACGTTAGTAGGTTGGTAAAAATTATGTAGGAATTTATGTTTCAAAGTTTATATTATTCTTCTATTCAGTAAAATTTAAAACTAACAGCGAGTCGAGTAGGTCTAGTACTAGTAGCAGTTTTTAAGTCAACCGATGTTATGGTACAGACGCCAGCACATCAAGCTACTAATCTGCCATATTTCTTTACCAGATTTTCAACTTTATCGCTAAAGCATTAAGGTTCATGGTTGATTGGTAAAATATGACGTTCCGCGAATAAACTGTTGGTCGGTCAGTGTATTACGTACCTACTTATTTGATAATTTACCGACAAAGACGCCGCCGCGGCGCCGCCGCTGCCGGTCGAACATGAACGTACCTACGAAATATCGCCTAACGAAAACATTGATAGGTTCGTAACCTACCACATAAAATCATGTTTAATTAGTCTTGATTACCGATGGTAGTTACTTATTAAGTACCCGTTATGGAAATAAAACTAACAATAAGCTTATTCCCATAAAATAGCGATATCGATGAGGATTGATAACAAAAAAGATGCTTGAAGAGAACTTAGCGATCCAGTAACGCAGGGGGGTCCAGAATCATGTACTTGAATCCATGGTAAGCGGTTGCGCGTCGATGTCCCTGCCACCCTGAGCAATAGGCTAATAGGTATTTGAATGTAGTCTAGTCTAAGTAGTAGAGTCTCGCAAGACTTGCGAGACTCTTGCTGCAAGACCAAGACCAAGACCAAGACTGAGAGCGCAATACCAAGACCAAGACCAAGACCAGGTGTATTGACGCAAGACCAAGACCAAGACTGGCTAAGGTCTTGTCTTGGTCTTGCATTTGGGCAACACTAGTAAGGACGCATAAACAAATTGATTAGCATTTGAAAATACCGTTGGAGCTGCTGATAATTTTAAAATACTATTTTTGCATTATATAAATTAAATCTACTAGTATTGTATTCATAACACATATATGACTACTACGTAAATACTATAAAACTACCAAAAAGCCTCGACCTCCACACTTTCGCGGGATATACAGCCTCATTACCCATGACCATGGGTGATGCATTCGATTTGCAGTCAGCAGGGTACTGACCCTCCTATCCAGGGCGTCGAGTTCGGTCTGAGTCCATTTGAGTATGCCGAAAGAATATATAAAACCGGGATGACCCAACCGTTGAAGGCTTACTTTTTTCAGGCGGCCTTCAACGATTGCTTCATGTCAGTAACGTTGATGCCCAACGCTTGCGACATACTCGAATACTTATAGGTTTCGGATGAGGAGAGGGCTCTAAGGTTTGTGGAATCCGAGAGTTGGGTGAGTTTATTATTATTATTTACGTGAAACCATAGGCTTTCTGCTTTTTGGGTTTGTCCGTACCTATTATAATTAGAAAAGTGCTCAAATACAACAAAACGTTGCAGCAGGGCTGCTGATGATGTTACGTATTTACCGTGCATGTAACATATAAATATTACAGCATATTGTTTTATTGAAGTACCTTTAGTCTTTTCCTCAACGATTTTATGAATGAATTGCATTAAGGAAAAAGTTCATTGTTATTAAATCTATGTAGGTAAATAATTAATATTAAATAAATTGCAGGAATGCGCAGTTATTTTGATTTTAACATTTCCCATGTAGACTAATTATTAAATGTTTAGAGCGTAATTAAGAGCGATTCCTTAAACAACATAATATTGCAACCTGTCTTGTCCCGACCGGTCGTACTCAGTGTCGTTCAATAAGATCAATATAAGATGCTCTACAGAACGCGCAAACGTGTTCCTATGACTCAGAAATTAGATCGACTTACTAAAACTAAATTGTATCGCAAACCATCAGTAAGGTGCGGTTCCTAAACGGATTATGGAAGATGCTATTACTTTGCAGCCATGGAAGTATTGCACTACACCATCTTACGATCACGGAAGTGACATTTGGTAACATTTCTTCTCTCGCTTCAGTTGTTGACATTAATCGTGACGTAACAAATGTATTAACGTACTAGTACAAATCGGCTTCGGAGAGCAGTCCCTGTCACTCATTGGAACCACTGTGACAGTCTTTTTCTGAAGCTGATACAAGACTTACTACTGCTGCGAGTGACGTACCGCGGGGCCTCGGCTGCACTCTCCGCGGAGTGTCGCCTGTGGCGCGTGTGTAGGCGGCTTAAAGGCGCGCGCTCGTGGCGAGCGACGCGGGCGCAGACTGCTTGGCGCCAGTCGCGCCGCGCCGCTGTCGTCGCCGCAGCGCATGCGCCACGCACCGCTACGTCTTAGTACAGTCAATGAAGACTGTGATGCGACGCACCGGTAAGAAATTGTGTGGTTGTGTTATCACTTGGCATATTAAGTCACACTCTTGGATACATTTTTTCCGCATGTCACAATTTCTGTACGGATATTATTTCATTTGAATACAGGATTAGGAAATATTACGATCTCAGTATTAATTATTAAACATTAGGTAACGTCGTCCCACATTGCGAAACACAAATTAAAGCAAAAACATTGACTTTGTGTAGCTCATGCTGTAATATTAACACCAGGGACAAATACCAAATAGTTGTAGAGAATAGAATACTCTTTATTATGTGAACCATATCAATTACAGACATAAATATAAAACTTTTACAAAGGGTGACACAATAATACACTCTTAGCGGTCTTTTAAAGACAACCTTAGGATGAATTAAAAAAGGGAAGGAGCTCAGAAAAATATTGTACGTAGTCTGTGTCATACATACAGTTTATTTTACTAATCTAAATAAATATATTTAATAATAAACATGAAACAGGAGCAAGGAAAATATAATGATGATGTTTAAGGAAAGAGGAAGTGCTTTTTTATCATAATTTTCAAAGTGGACAGATTGAGCAAGCTTTACCGACACGGGCATGTCATTTCATAACCTTAGGTACTGCTTGAACAGTAAAAGATTTGTCATAGAAACTAGTGGAATGCATCGGCATCTCTAGTCTCAGGTTTTCCGATGACCTCAGATGTCTATTGTGTGTCATGAAGGAACTCGAAACGTTCTTTAAGATAAGAAGGGGTTGTAGGATTAAACGAAATACTGTAGAGCTAAAACAAGAGATGAGAATTCCGGCGAAGACGTATGGGAAGCCACTTGAGCCTTGTACGAAATTCGGATATGTGATCTTACTGATCTTATACAAAAGTTTTGAAGTCGCTCAAGTTTTTAGTTGTGCCTCAGTAAGATCGGGATAACTGACATCAGCGTAGTCAAGGATGGGAAGTAAAAGGGGTTGTGCAAGCGCAGTTTTAGTGGCAGCTCGAAGAAAGTTCCGCAATCGTCTCAGGGAATTACCAGATGCGAAAATTTTGCGTCTTACGTCCTGTAACTGAGGACCCAAAGGAAGATGTTTGTCGAATCAAACCCGGTTCTTAACCTATTCGCTGACTGGAATAGCAGTTCGTTAAATTAAATCTAGGGCAGCTGCGACCAGTTTATCTTGGGGATCATCCTTGAGCTACCAACAACAATAAGCTGAGTATTCAATGGGTTAACCTGCAACCCTTGCGCTTCACTCCACTCACAGATTGAAACCAAACCCTTGTTGATAACATGAACGGCATCAGTCAAATTCGAGTAGTCAGCTTGCTTATAAATTTTCAAATCGTCTGCATAAAAGTGGTAGGATGAATAAAGTTTTTTGGTACCTAATGGAGTTAATAAATATTGCGAAAAGTAATGGAGATAAAACGCCACCCTGAGGTATACCGGCAGATGTATAACACCACGAAGAGCAAAACTATACGCCGCCGGCGGCCATACAAGTAACTGCGAAACCAGTGAATCGCCGTTGGAGATATGTTAAGCGACCGAAGCATGTCAAGTAGGATATAGAAATCGACAGTATTTAATGCATTACTAAAATCCAGTAAGCAAAGAACTGTCAGATTTCCTGCCTCCATGCCTAACCATATGTCATCAGTGACGTTAACTATAAAGGCTGTAGTGGTACTGTGCAGGACGAAAACCGGTTTGGAAAGGATTCAGCAGACAATCCTTACAAAGAAACGTACTAAGCAGATTGTAGACAAGGCGTTAAGATATGATAAGATTTATTTATTGGCGTCCTAGGACTTTCGAGAGGAAAGGCAAGACGGAGATGGGAAGGTATTCTGAAAAGGAAGTAGTATTGGATTTTTTGAGTAAAATAATGTCTTTGGCCTCTTTCCACATCGAAGGAAGGAAAGTGATACACAATCACTAGTATCACTACCAATTGCGTTAGACGTGATTGTAATTGTAACGGCCCGTTCCCTCTCACCGAGAGGAGGCCTGTGTCCCGGCAGTGGGAACATTATAGGCTGATTATATGTGTGGAACTTTTTGTACCTGCACTTCTTTCGTTAGAACTTTTTATCTGTGATTCTTAAAAATATTGTCATTTGTGTTCTATGCAGTACTTCGTCATTAATATGGTAGTTTTAAAAGTAGAAAATAAAAGGAATATTAAATAAATTCGGCACATCACAACTTTTTACTTCTACTGGTACGTAATATCTACAAACATAAGCAATGATATGTAGCGTTACCAATCGGGCGCGACGCGGAGAATTTTAGGTTTTGGCTAATAATGTAGAATTTAAAACGAACCGTTCCGTTTTAAATTCAAAATTTCAAGAAATGATGATAATTGAAAAAACAACTAATTGCGTATTTCCCCATTTAATTATAATAAGAAGTTGTTAAGGTCATAAGATCGGCCAAAGGGGAGATTGGATGCTTGTATATATACTTGCACTGGTAATAGATAGATAACTCTGTATTGTACACAACTGCTGTCTGAAAGAGATCCACTACTAAAATAAATGCTAATAAAAAAAAGGGATTATTAAAGAGGTGGTACAATCTTGTCGTGAACAGTGATCAGTACAGGACAACTTAGGGTAGCCAGCAGGCCCCTTTTTTCCATTGGGCACTCTGGGCAAGTGCTCAGGGCCCCACGATCTTCGTGGGCCCTGGCCTACTCTCATTAAAAAAACATTTTTTGCAGCCACCGTTCTATTCTACGCATTATTAGTACTCGATTCAATGACAAAATAAGTTATTTGCAGTGCGATTTACAGTAAGTTTCTAGCCCCCCAGTTATGAAATATAAGTATGTTTCTCTTATTCTCTCTTGTCTACACAGGGACCACGTGATCCTTATATGCCCAGGGCCTCCAATAGGTTAAAGACGGCCCTGGTAGCCAGGACAGTGTTGTTCACAGACAAGAGGACGCTATGCTATCGTTCTCTATAGACAGTCTGGAATCCTACAATTGGGGGAGAAGTGAACTATTTCTTGCAAAACACCATGGATACATGGAGAAAATGCTAGCCAGCAGAATATCATTTATATACAATTAAAGAATGTACACGTAAGTGTAGTGATTAAATCAAATTAAGTAATAAACAAGTTCCTCGGAGCGCGTCAGTTATCGTCAGCAAACGATTCACCGATGACGGATCACCAACTCATTAAGAACTCTAATTATTAAACTGCGACGTTTTACGGATGATATCATGCAGGCCATTATCTTAACTGCACTAATAAATGGTCATGTAATCACCGCTTGACCTAAGAGAAAAACGTCGTGAATAATGACACGTGACGTGACGAGTAATATTGTGTCGCCGATTGTGAACTTGTGACAAAACGAGATCGTTATGTTCTCACCAGCAATGCTTGCGGCATTGATGTTGACAACGCTATTAACCAACATTTTTAGATTCGCTCAAAAAAAAAAAACAAAATTGGCAAAGCACGGTTCAAAATTTTAAAAACACAAATTGCGACATGACTTTGGAGAGGTTTGGAGTGAAGTATGAGGAGGGATTTTCAGGAGAGATCAACATTAATATGGGCTTAGAAAGAACTATATTTATTACTAGCTTCTGCCCGCGACTTCGTCCGCGTGAAATTTCACCCTCCCCTCATTCACCCTATTAGAAAATGAAAAATAAAAAAAATAAAAAATTCCATTCAAATTCATCTTAAGATACGAAAATATGAAATATTATTTATTATCTTCGTCGTGTGTGATAGTCCATTGAATTGTATGGCGAGCGATATTGTATCTTAAGGGGGAAGCGCTAAGATAGCCCGCGAAATTCAAATTTTCTTACGTTTTTTGCAATTTGCTGGTCAGTATTAAGTTGTACGTCGATCAAAATATGATTCGCGGCCGTAACAAATATGTATTTACAGAATTATAATCATTAAAGTCATCAACACAACTCTCTAAGACCACGTAAGTCCAAAGAATGATGATTTCATGAAACAGTTATTCTTTGGACTTACGTGGTCTTAGAGAGTTGTGTTGATGACTTTAATGATTAGAATTCTGTAAATACATATTTCTTACGGCCGCGATTCATATATTAATCAACCTACAACTTAATACTGACTTAAGACCAGGAAATTCCAAAAAACCTAAAAAAAATTGAATTTTGCGGGCTACCCTGACGCTTTCGCCTTAAGATAAAATATTATAGTATCTTAGCCGTGTGCAGCGCCCCTTAGTGAACTCCACTGCGGGTGACGTAACCTACGACAAACTTATTATTTGCGGTTGGTACAGTAATCGGGTCTGGGGATCGAACCGCAAAATTAAGTTTGTTTTTTTTTGTATATACTTTTCCGGGATAAAAAGTACCCAGTGTGGTGCCCAGGATATTAAAGAATAATTATACCAAGTTTCATCGTAATCTAACCGGTAGTTTTTGCGTGATGCCTGAACAAACAGACAGACAGACAGACAGACAGACAAAAAATTTTTTAATCACATTTTTGGGTTCGGTGTCGGTATAGTAACACCCCCTGCCATTTATTTTTTTGATATTTTCAATGTACAGAATTTTCACTTCTACAGATTTATTATAAGTATAGATATCTCTACCTTCATCATATTCGCTTTTATGTCTATACGTTTTTTTGTGATTTACAAATGAACGTATCATGTGTTGTATGAGTAATGCAATTATTACGTTTTTAGCGTGAGTCGGACCGCTTGTGTAGCGAACCGGGACAGGTCGGTCGCGTGACCGGCTACCACACTGGTCTGCCGCCGATGGGTGGGGGAGTGGACTGATGCGGCGCTACAGCCTTCACTACCATGAGAAATTTAATTACACCTTGTGTAAATCACTTACCTTCATTAATTACATCAGAAATGGCGTTGTTTCTGAAGCGACGCACTGCCATGGTTTTTTGCTTCATGAAAGTCATGTCAGAACTGTTATGTATGTTGTGTTAATCATTCGATTACAAAGCGGCGCCCAATGCGCGGCTCACCACAGTCTAAAACAGGCGCATGGGACCTAAAGCGTAGTCGTGAGTGTGGTCAGTGGTCAGAGAGTCGTGCTCTGAATGAGTCTTGGTGAATCATTCGTTTATTATACATAGATAATAAAAATAATTTAAAGGCCTAACTTGAATGATTATGTCGTAATCTTATGTGATTGTGAACATTTTAGGAATTCTAGGATACTGGTTTTATACATTTTCGAAAATCGAGACGCAACGAGAAATAGTATTAAAATGTTTGCGATAGGTATGATTTAATCACTCAAATTTTACATCCAAAAGCTATTATCGCGTTTGACCTACACACACTGCGACAGGACAGCTAGGGCAGACAGTTTTTCTCAAGTGTTTGTAAGCTCAGGTGCCATTTTGGATACGGCTTCAATGAACCCTAAAATAAAACCAGCAGGACAAGTGGTAGGAAGTGGCCACGTACGTGAACTTCAGTTATCTCAAAATTGTACTATGGCATCAGATAAGTGTACAAATTGCGGGACAGACATCTTCATTTAATCAGCTACCTAACGGGATACAACGTTTATAAAATGTTTAGAGATGACGATGAAACAGTCGTGTAGGTACACGTGGATAATTTTAGTAAATGGTTAATAAACTTCATCCCTAAACTTTAAACTGTAATACGTAAAGCTATGTTAAATATTCGTACTTAACTATAAATATTTTGGTATTAAAGTGCTGCTGGCACATCGAGCTGGGTCGTAAAGTCACATTATTTGCGCGTGAGTCGATGCTGAAAGCATGTCTATTACTCATCGATGCACCTGTTCCCACCTGACCACATTCATATCAAGTTAAAGAAGGACCGACCGCTGTATAAACTAATGCGCCTAATAAAGTTGCTTTCATTGATGAACAAATGAATTCGAGTCAGAACATCAATAGAACTTTATGAATACTGCAGCCGTCAACACTCGTCGACGGCAGCTGTCGACACTCGTCGACAGTTCAGGAACTCTGTGATATTTCTGTTTTAGTTTTTTTTTGCGTGACTTGATAGGTAGAAAATAGAATGAAGTGAATTGAAATGCGACTCATAGTGGCTGATTTATGTGACATTTTATATTTTAGGAATAAATTTTATTTTTATTTTATTTATTAGGGACAATAAACAGCTACAATATGTGTTCGAACAGAGAAAAGATAATACAAAATATTAAGAATATTGCAGCCCACAACATTATCCGCATATTAACAAAATAAAATACTTACATGAAACAGATGATTATTTCACATTAATAACCACACACCACACCACACCACACTCACCACATTAATAATAATTAATTAATTCGTGATGCAAAATAGAAACTCTAATTGATTGCTTGGCAACAGTGTAATAACTAACACTAAAACCAAATACATTATAATAATAAAATCTAGACTAGCTTACATTCCTAATAACATTATTGGTTAATAATAACTGTCATAACATTACACTTAAATTTGGATTTTGAACATACAAAAATATCAATAAAAAATTCCAATTATAAGATTCAACCATTGGACGGATAGGGCAGTGAAAACGAGAACTGGTTCGACAGGTCAATACCTGTCGAACTAATTCTGGTTGGTTGTCAACACAGCAAATAGGGTACACTGCACGGATACTACGCATATTAACAGTGCGTGGAACCACATAACATAGTTTACTCGTGAGACCGATACAATCAAAAGCACCATGAACAATAGGTGTCAAGATGCCTCTAGATCTAAAATAGATAGTCTATACAATTTTTTCTACATGTTGGTTTAGGGACAACTTATTATCAATTAACACACCAAGATCTTTCACAGTAGATATATTACTGAGTGTTGTGTCCTGCAACGAGTATTTAAAGTTAATAATTATTTCATTCTTTGTGAAATTGATGCAATTACATTTGGAGAGATTAAGATGTAGTTTATTGTTTAGACAATAGTCAGTGAGACTGTCCAGATCTTGATGGAACAGTCGACAATCCTCTACAGTCTGTATAGACCTATAAGCTTTTAGATCATCAGCGTTTACAAGAAACTTAGTATTTTTAAAACATTTGTCTATGTCATTTATATATAAAAAAAAAACAATAGTGGTCCCAAGATCGAACCTTGTGGAGCAACCGAGGTTACATGCACTGCATCAGACTGATGACCATTCACAACAACCTTTTGTGTTCTATTTCTAATATAGGATGAGAACCAGTGAAGCAAATTTCCTCGTATACCATTATAAGCAATCTTATTCAGTAGGATTTCATGGTCATGAATGTATAACATACCATATTTAGGAACACAGAGGCAAATGTTGAAGTACTGAATTTTAAGCTGTGATTGTAATGTGTACTTACATACATTGTGTTGTGCTTATCATTTGATTAATTCACGTTAATGTATATTAGAAATCTTAAATTTTATAATTGGAAATCTTAAATTATATATATAAGTACCCATGTATTGTTTGCCAGGCAAACAGGAATAGTCATTCTTTGTATGTAATGTTTCAGCGTTATACGCTTACCTACTGCAGCTGTGGATGTGCTTCAAATAAAGAATAGCTAGTAATGATGTAGTTGTACTAACTAGACGACGCGGTTCCACGCGAAAGTTTTACCGAATTCGATACTGGAGACCCGGCCATGCATCGCACGTCGCACGGGTGCAATCTACTGATGTGGCGACACATCAAAACATCGAGATGGCTGTGCTATTCTTAAGTTAAATAATAATGTTGTATACACAGGAACTTTCCGGAATTCCCTAAATGATTGTGAAAATCGCATCTAAATCTGTTGCGTAGTTTAGTAGAACAACGCGTTCACACAGACAGACACGAAAAGCGATTTTACATTATAATATCGAGTATATACGGTATAGATTCCTTAGTAACACATTACTTTTCCTACACATCCCGGAAACATTTAACTGTGTATATGTAAAATACATAAATAATCTACCTACAAATTTATTTATTTATTCTTTAACTAAAACGGTTTACAACCAATTACAGACATTAAAGACAGTTTACAGATACACATAAAATATTAAATATAAAATCAAGTAATACAAGTGTGACATTGGAACACCGCAAAGGATTCACGGATTAATCTGAAGTTTATAGGTATGCCTATTTAGACAATCATTAAAAGCCGCGGTAAAATAAAAACCCGGGGCCAGTGCTTTTGCTATTTTTTGGAAAAGGCTTGGATAAAGAATTAAATAATCTCAGTAATTACTTACCTTGTCTTATCTAATAATATCTACAATACTTACTAATTTTGTCAATCAGTGCAGAATGCGATCGTCTACCGAACTTTTATCACCTCTAGGTACTAGAAGAAGTATGGACTTTGTCCCGACTGACACCGGCCCGACCGCGATACAGTGTTATTACACACAATCACACATATTGCACTTTGGACCGACGCGGACGCGCGCGACGCTACGAGGACAAGTTATTGTCCATGCTATTGACCGACTTTCCAAACCAAAACATTCTACATAGCGTTACAAATATACATGTTACACTCACTGACTCACCCATTGATTAGAAATACAGAATAAAGGACAACTTTAGGATAGTGGAAATGTATAATCTATAATATAAAAATGAATCGCAAAATGTGTTGGTAAGCGCATAACTCAACAACGCCTGGACCAATTTGGCCAATTCTTTTTTTTAAATGTTCGTTGAAGTTCATGGATGGTTTGTACGGCGAGAAAAATTTAAAAAATTGCCTGGATAATCTAAAAACAACACTAGGATACTTTTTTTTTTGGTAGGATTAGGGTAGGAGTAGTGTAGGAGTAGGTTAGGAGTAGTGTAGGAGTAGGGTAGGAGTAGGGTTGGAGTAGTGTAGGAGTAGGGTAGGTAGGAGTAGCGTAGGAGTAGGGTAGGAGTAGTGTAGGAGTAGGTTAGGAGTAGTGTAGGAGTAGGGTAGGAGTAGGGTTGGAGTAGTGTAGGAGTAGGGTAGGTAGGAGTAGCGTAGGAGTAGGGTAGGAGCAGTGTAGGAGTAGGGGTCGTAAAAGTAAAACAAGTACATTATATCTATCTCCCGTACGTTATCTCAATGGCTGGATCGGCTAAGATATTTATATCCGAACGACAGCTGGTTGGGACCACATTATTACGAAATTACTTGCAAGTTCACAGTGAACTTCAGGATCATTTTCTCTCAATATCACGTAAGTGCTGTACAAACTCAGTCTGCTAGTGATATAATGATTTATTCTGATGGAATCATTATTCACCTGTCGACATCTGAGGTAACGTAGTGTCATGGCTGGTCCCAAACCTGAGTTTTTTGAAGGTCTATTATTGTTCCATCATGATCACTACAGTGACATAACATGAATCGAGGCGATTAGAGTCCATAGGGCTATTGCGCTTAATTCGGCACGCGTTCGAGAGACCGCGGGTAACGATATTATTTCTGAAGAAGTTGTAATTAAATACATAGGTACTATCAACAATGTGCCCTGAGAGTACCATAGATGATTTTTCGATAAAAAATATACATAGTTGGTTTTGATCAGCAGTTTTTTCAAAAATTGAGTTTCTAACTGATCAATTTCTTGACAATTTTGTACTCCGTAAAGGCTCCTACAAACAGGCGCGACACGCGATATAATCGCGCGCGACACAAAGGCACCGCTCGTTGCGCGACTTGCGGTGCCTTTGTGTCGCGTGTCGTGTCGCACCTGTTTGAAGGAGCCTTAATGTGTGTCTGTTTCCTGTAATTGGTTGTATTGGAAGAAATTGTTGGAATTTGATTGTGTTTTGTTATGTACGTACAGAGTTAGGAAGGTATATCCAGATCTTAGGTTTTGCTCAGTAGGTCTGATATAATCCGTTGTATTGCCTAATAAAGGGCAAAACATTTCCTAAGGATTTTAATAGAGACAGATATTGATAAGTTGAATGTTAAGCACTGTCTCATAAAGCCGTAAGTAATTGATTGAAACGAATATCCGCTGATGCACGACCTTCGAACAGAATTATTGGGTTTAGCTAAAAATAAATCAAACAATCGTCAATCAAAAGCTGGTACAAAAATCGAATAGGTAGGTACACGTTACCGAACCGGTTTCCCATCAAATAGGACCATGCGACCATGCGTGGGAGAACAGCGTATGTACCCGCGAGTTTTTCCAGCAACACGCCATAACAACATTATCTACAATAACAAACGATCACATTTAAATGTTATGACGTATCTGTTATCCAGCACGGCATCATGCATAATTACTATTACATTTAAAACCGTCACAGATTTTTTATAAGTATATATATTTATAGAACTACATGCGAAATGAACACGTTGGGGCAAAAACTGTCATTACACCTCCGTCATGACTGACGGGTAGAAGCCGTGACTGTGACGTCATGATAACTGAACATCATGTTGATTGACGATGTTGAGGGGTTTCGTCACTGACGTGTTGTAGAGGCGTTTGCATTAGTTTATTGTTTTTGTTCAATACCATAATACGCAAAAGCTTTATAAACAGTTTCGTTTGAATTAATTAAATGATCGTCATAAATGTCGGGTCGTAACTTGATGCCAACGGTCAGTGTAGCGTTCGTAAATTGTTATAGAAGACATACGTCCATTCATTCCTATCGACCTGTTACAGAAGCAGTCACAACGAGGAAGTTGAGAAGTACCTGTGGTGGTGGTAGCAGTGGCTGATGGGCCGATATGATTGTGATGCAAATGTTTTGTAGTCGACATCGTTTGTGAATACGGTGATGAACGTTAATTTTTCATTCAGTTACCAGCAACAGTTGCAGGTACCTAGTCCGGCAGTGGACCTGTCCCGGCTGACACTGCGCAGTGCCGGCTGACACTGCGCGGTGCCGGCTGACACTGCGAGGTGCCGGCTGACACTGTGAAGAAACACAGAAAAACAAAAATAAATACATACACAACTATGATAAAGTGGAAAGATAGTGTTCTTTTACTCTTCTCTTAAAAACTGCAACAGTTTGGCAGTCCCTAATTTCAGGCGGTAGTGTATTCCACAGCCGCACCGCGTGCACTGTGAAGGAGTAGGAGTAGAAGTTGGTAGAGTGGGGAGGGGACTTAAGAAGGTTTTTAAGATGTGAATAGTAGACACAATATCCGAGAGTTCCTGCGAAGTCGAATGGGGAGCCACTTGAGTATCTTGCGAAAGTTAAGGTTAAAAACAAAGCGGATACAGATATTTTGCAAACGCTCAAGTTTATTTAAAAGCTCCGCTGTGGCATCCAAATAACAGGCATTGGCGTAATCAATAATGGGCTGAATGAAGGTTTGAGCAAGAAAGATTTTGGTGTTTAAGGGCAAGAAGCCCTGGAGACATTTCAACAAATGGAACGTGTAGTGCACTTTGCGACTGACTTGTGCTACATGAGCAGTCCACGACAAGTAAGAGTCTATGGTTACCCCCAGGTTTTTAACCGTATGAGCGTATTCAATCTGAACTCGATTCAAACAGAGTGGAGACAGAAACGCAACATCGAGCCTATTCCGCATATACCTGCTGCCGATAATAATGGCCTAGGAACTCCTAGGGTTGATTTGCAGTCCAAATGACCGCGACCACTCACTAATCCAATCCAGGTCACTGTTCATGGCAGAAACAGCGGCTTCCGCATCTTCCCTTAAGAAATTATTGTAAAGCTGCAGGTCGTCGGCATAGAGATGGAAGTAGGAAGAGATGACACGGGTGATAGAGTTAATAAAAATAGAAAAGAGAAGAGGAGAGAGAACGCCACCCTGAGGCACACCCGCGGTAAGAGAGCACCAATCAGAAGACGACTCATCGAGACGGACCCGCTGCGAGCGGCCTTTAAGATAGGAGTTAAACCAACCAATAGTGGAAGAGGAGAAATTTAGAGATTATACATCAATTACAATATGTCATTCATCAATTTTATCATTTAGATTTAAATATTATGAGGCGAAGTTTGAAGGTGCGTGAAGAAATATTTAAGTTATTAATTAAAAGTCAATTACACAAGGTTAGTTCACATTGTCACAATGACTTGCTAAAAGTTATAAGTGCATGCCTACGGTGACTCAATAAGTACTCGATAAGTACTTCTGTTATTTTAAGCTCTTAATTATGGAAGTGTGAAGATTTTATTAGTAAACCTGGCCATTTGCACACCACACACCGTTCCCAGAGAAATCAGACCGATCTGTTCGTACTTTCTCATGTGCGATAAACCTTAAAGGCACTACCTTTATAAGAAGTGAATATATCTACCAAGATAAAGTGTGAACCGATGAGCAAAGTTCGTAGCATGACTGATTTCCAGGATGTCATATTTGGGGCTTTTTTAATACACTTTAGTATTTTGTTTAATGTATCTGAAATTTATAATTTGATAACCCGGATTTTTTAAGTACTTATTAATATTTGAATGGCCTATGGGGTTCAAGGTGTTAGTCTGTTTATCCAACGTGTTAAGTAGTCTGTTTAACAATCCTCGATTTAGGAGAAATAGATACCTATCTACATTGGCCAAGACTTAAAAAACACTAGGAAGTATAGGTATAGTAAGTAGCTACAGCTCGCGGTGTAAGTGAAGATGGCTGGAGCGCTAACTACGCAAACTATTCAACACACAAGCACTTCATGAGCTCGTAATTCACACGCCGTTCATCTCTGTTTACTGATCTGTCTATCATAATCATATTTTTAAACTAAGCTCTTGTAACCGGCGCTTGGTCCATACAGACTATGGAATTTACTTAGACGAAACGTACGTATTGTATAATAATATGTATTTATTATGTGTTATGATAATAAACAAACGGGTTGACTGAGATTTTCATATAAGTCAGTATTTAGTATATGGGGGCTGCTAAGAACAAATCGAATTTTGAACAAAAATTAACAACAATAGATCAAACCAAGTAGCTAGGAGAGTAGAAGCGATATTTAAAAACATGGCTACCCACTCGAGACACGACAATAGAAAATGATTGACGAATGAATGAATTGCACCGATCCCAGCGTGGTTAAACCAGACTCGATTAATCGAATGAACCCCGAGATTCGCACTAGCTCCTGTAGCCTCATGTTCATGATGCTACAGCGACCATTACATATCAATGAGTAGACAGTAGACCGGGGGGCGCGGTAATGGTAGGGAGGACGTGCCCGTAGGATAGGTAAGGATTTAAGAGCCTACCGGATATGCATCCTAGAGTAAGCATTGGAATAGTGGAGAGATGGGTAATTATAATCTATGGATGGGCATCTTTTAACGACCTCGCCGCCATGTTTGTTCAGGTCGAGCTTCATCGGTGAGTCTTTCGACGGGGTTCTACTGCTTTCTTGGTTCTTTTGTATGTCATTGCTCTGCTGTGTTATGTTGTGTTTGATGTTGCTGTTTTTAATGTCATCTTCGGAAGTTTCGCTACTATCCGTTTCTGGTTTTTTGTAAGTCTCACTAGCAGCTATCTTGATCTTGCTTCTGTCTTCCACTGTATCCATCCAAAAATTTATTCCCTTATCGAAGTACTTCATGTCCTGTTTTTAAATTGTCGTTCCATGTAAATAGGTCGGCCGACTTTCTTGGGTTTGGCCTTGTACTGCATTGCTGAATGCAGCAGGTGTGGTTCGCGGCGCCTGTAGACATTTGTGCCATTCTTCGTATGCTCGTCTGTTGATCTATTGTTTAAAAAGGCCACTTGGTAGTTGCCCAATTCCGTTATCATTTCATTTCATTTTCATTTAAGGCTCCTTCAAACAGGCGCGACACGACACGCGACACAAAGGCATCGCAAGTCACGCAACGAGCGGTGCTTTTGTATCGCGCGCGATTATATCGCGTGTCGCGCCTGTTTGTAGCAACCTTTATTCAGATAACAGAAATCCATTGGGTTAGTAACAAAACAATAGTCGTAACCTATGTTAGTATTTATAATATTTAATATTTATTTATAAGACAACAAATAAGGTCCACTGTGTTATAATCACATCTAGTTTTTTATTTTATTTATTTGGCTCACCAACAATTGAATACACTGACACAAAGATATGAAATACATCCAATAGACTTATAGACTAATGTACCAATTTCTTACAGGTAAGCACATCATGCATTACTTATTTATCGATTGATATTGAGCGCCTACTTCAACTTAGAAGAGTTCTTATACTCACCGAACATAATTATATATTCAACCAAATTCAAAATTACAATCATTGTTAAAATTTAAAACACAATTAAAATCAAAACTAAAATAAAATCAAAATCAAAATTAAAATCTAATTCTATCACATTTAATGACGTCATCGATACTTTCTTGTTAACCCGAAGCAAGTATTACTCTTATTCGGCTTTCAGCCAGCTCGTGCCGAGTCATCTACCGTCGCTTGATTATTTCTGGGTCGGCTTGTCGCAATTCGGCCCAAGCCGACAGGCTTTTCCCGAACATATAATATATAAAAAATCCCTGTTTGATCCGGAAAGCGTGCTAAGAGTGTAATTTAACCAGGGGTAGAATAAAAAAATACCTGTTTTTTTAAATGGTGAATTTTTCCATCATTAGGGGAAGCACGTCGCGCGTCGTCGACGTGTAGTGAGTGTCTACAAGTCCATACCTACGACCTTTACAAAAAATTTGCATTTTTTTTTATAAAATTGGGATACGTTGGTACAAAAACGTGAATTTCTAATATGTAGTAACAACGTTTAATCTATTAAATAAAAATGCTGTTTGTTGGTAAGCGCATTACTTCAGAAGGGCTGGACCGATTTGGCAATATGGTAAGAAGGATTTGAAAAGTTTCCTGGAAATTTTTCAAATTCGGGAAAACTGATCATCCTTTTTTCTATGGTATTTTTGTATGATGTAGACTATAACTCAGGATTCAAGGACAGGATCTGACTGTCTGTCATTTACTCCTGTTTAATAACAAAATATCATATTTATTTTGAAACCGGCACATGTCTCCGCCACTTAGAAACAAATAAATTCTCTATTTAATGGGAAACAATCAAGGGCCGGACACTCGGACAGTTCGAATGGAATAATTCAACGAATATCCAATTTCTAATTTTAACAAGCAATACTAGTTTCATAGCCGGGACAAAACCCAAAATGGACCCTTGAAACAATTGAGAAATAATTGTATAAAATCGGCAATAAACCAATTCTGCGAAAGTGTGGGAATTGGGGCTGAGCGTGGTGACTGGGGGTTGTAGGATGTAAGGAATTGTAACGCAAGGGTGGTCGATGTGAACCGCTGTAGGTTACGGTTTCCTAGTCCAGGCTAGTTAAGTTAGAAGATTCAGTGAATACCAAGCGGCCATGTCCGAGTGGGCTGTCGCGGATAGAGAGTATTTGTTATGGGTTGAAGGATTACATTAATCTAGTATTTAAAGTAGTGTGTGTGTGTGTTTGTTGGTTGGTGGGTGAGTTTTTCATTATAATAATTATAATCAGACTGAGAAGTGTTGCTGGGGAGTTTGTTGGGCCACTTCTCCTCCCCAGCACAAATATTAGGAAGTGGTAAAGAGTGGGCGTTTAGGGGCCGTCTACAGACCTTCAAGAGAATTGATCCCACGGCTCTATTAATCAAATAATAATAAATAATTGCAAAACACGGTAACCCTAAATTCACGCATTGATGAAATATTGTCAGCTGCAACACGATTCGGGAATGGGAAATAGATCAGGTGCGTTCTGGGACTCGTGGGAGATCCGCGTTGAGGCTGAGTCACTGCTCACCGGCAGACAGTCGGGTGAGCGGCACTATTATCTAGTAAAGTCTGGTACCTACCTACTATAATTCTTGAACTTTGTGTTCTTTGCCTCCGTCCAATAAAGCTTTGTTTGATTTGATTTAAGATTGATTTTTATTACTTTTTGGTAATGTCATTGCATAATTATAATACCTTTCGAAGTGGATAGCGTTTTTTACATATTGTATACCCATCTATATATCTATACATATATTCGATTGTGTCGCCCGGCTGTGCGAAGCATGTGTCTAGTATGCATGACGTAGCAAACAACGATGACTCTTCAGCGATATACTACTATATAGTTCCGTAAAGATAGGAATGTCGGTGTGGTGTCGTACCTAGCGCTCCGTCACTGTGATGGACATCCTCTGGGGGTTCCTGAAGCTGACGACTGTTTACGTTTCGTGGTCGTCGTACAGAAATTCTAGCAATTTTAAGTGAATAATAGTTGTTTCTAGTTGAGATGGCTCTACAAGGCGAATATTAAAAGTGAAATAACACATAATAATATGACGTCTGTGATTCCCGAAGAGTTAGACTGTAGTTATTCCCCGCCCACATTTTACCAGTTATGTGTACCTACGTGGCAGGTAAAAGAAAAAGTATCTATGTGAATATATGCATTTTTCTGCTACTTGCTAGTTATTAATATAGCCATAGCAGAGATCTCATGGTAGAACTGCAAAACTATTTGGACTCATTCTTGACATAGGATATAAAAATAATAAAGATTTTATATTGCATAAGAAGACGCAATACACTTTTGATATCACTATGTGTGAACCCCACGCGACGACCTCACACACACTCAACCCCACATGACTCACTCGCACGGACTTCGGAAGTGCCGGGTCACTCCAGTATGTGCTTGCCTATCTCCGGCCGGTTCCCATGCTTTCACTCGGAGTTACCCGGCTGTCTGCCGGTGAGCAGTGACTCAGCCTCAACGCGGATCTCCCACGAGTCCCAGAACGCACCTGATCTATTTTCCATTCCCGAAGCGTAACGCAGCTGACAATATTTCATCAATGCGTGCCTTTAGGGTTACCGCGTTTTACAATTAGATCTAAGGTAGTATGTTCATCCGTTCATTTTTTTCCATTTTATGTTATTATCTTTTATTGCAATATAACTGTTTGGTTTAGTAAAACGAATATTAACTATAAAGTGTCCAAACCGCAAAAAAAAGTTTACAATATTACGGTAAATCCGTGTTTTCGCTTGACTCTGAGGTAATTACAGTATGATGCATGGCAAATACACAGACGTCTAAATAAGGTAATATTTGTCTAGCCTACACTCTGATCTTTAACCTTATGACATCATAAAAGGCGTCACAAAAAACCGCGAGTCACTACATTGCATCGTCAAAAGTGCTTGATGACCCTAGCGGCGAAGGACCGTAGCCGCACCGCCCACCGCGCTTGACGCATCAGTATTTGCGCGAAATCTCCAGCATGATCTAGGCAAAGTCGCCGCCGAGTGACACAGCCATTGTTCCTTCACATAAACGGCCGATACCACAATTTAAATACATCTTCATAATTTCTGTTATCAAGTTCAAGTTGATCTAATTTGTCATGTGAAAGGAGCTTATTTTATTCGCCGACAAAAGCTTGAATGACGATGTCCCCGTCTTCTTCATTTTATTTCTCATTTTATTTTTTATTCATAAAACAATTTACATTGTGTTTAGTTCTTTAGTTCTTGTCCCTCTGTCCACAGCACCGAAAAGTTGACCGGGAAGATTTTAACCCCCTCACTGGTTGACTCTGAAGTGCCGTGCTTGGCCAACACGGTGAACGCCTGGAAAATGGCTTGCCCGGATACAGATCGAACCCATCTTCTCAGAGACAGTGCGATAAGCCGTTCTGCAGGTTGGTACGGAATAATCTTATTAATACGTCCACCAATACTGCTGAGCGTGCCCTCCTACTGGCTGTGGGTGTGGGTGGGAGTCGGGCCTCTGGCTTCAGGCGCTACCGTCACCCAACACAGGCACTTTGCTCGGCGACACTACCTTCCGGCTCGCTACTTGTCTGCGTCTGGGCGCCCCTTGCGTGGCTCCACATCGCTGCCAATGCGGTGAAGGTGTTGACTGTCTCGGACATCATGGCTTATCGTGCAGTAAAAGCGCAGGCCGGATACCACGGTATGTCAGCATGAATGACATCATCCGTTGTGTTTTAGAAACCAATGGCTTCGCACGCGACTATGGGAAGAGACATGGAGAGAGAGAGAGAGAGACGGTGAGCTGTGCTGGGGCGGCTGCCGTAGGTGCGGCAAATCTCAAACGGCGCAAATACTCCAATCTGTTTGGAACTTATATGTTTGAGCCATTTGGGGTTGTAACACTAGGGCTATGGGGCCCGAGTGCCCACTTAGTATTTTGAGACATCGCCAAGGGGTTGGTCGATTCTTCACATGACCAGAGGGCTGCCCTATTTTTATGCCAAAGAATCAGCATTGCCATACAACGTGGCAATGCCGCCAGCCGTTTGGGCACGTTTCCTGTTGACTGCGATGCGGATGAATATTTTGATGTCCTTTGATTATTTCCCCTCCTTTATATATACTTGTACATATTATTATTTTAAGCCTGTTAGCTTTTATAATTATGTAAACACTTTAAATAAATTAATTAATGTTTAGCATCACCCATAACCAACCAACCCACCATATTTCAGGCAAATAATTGATTTATGAAAATGAAACAACTCGATCGGGAAAATGAAATCAATATCTACCTACTGATGTGTTGCACGTAGGGCGAGTATAAGGAGTACTTCGCACATATTATATTAGACACTTCATAGATAACGCGAATAAAAACTTAGAGGCACGGAAGGAAATAAGTAGTCATCCTCGATGATTTCAACCTAAACAAAATTTAAGATTATGACTGTAAAGTAGTCAAGTAAATAGGATATTGATTTTAAAAGACCTATTCTGTGATACACAAGATAAGTACCGCATATTTTTTGTCTCCACCACCATTTCGTATTCCACGGCCGACATTTTGATTTTACAAAACATCTAAAATCTAGCCTGTAACCCTCGCAACTTCACGAATCGATAGACACCTCATTAGGATGCTTCGAGGGTATAAAGAATCCCACATGTAAACAAACATAATTATTACGCGTGAAAAACATAACTCTGACTTTGCAATCGCGCAGTCGGGAGACAAGCAGAGCTTCCTAACGACCGGCAGTTGTATTGTCAGTCACTCGCTTTAGCGATCTCAGAGTACAAGTGTCGCTCCGGCAGTCGGGCTGCGGCTGGACGGAATGATATTGCTGCTGATGATGTTGATTCATTCCCTTGGACATTTACGTAGGCAGATACCGCACCAACATTTTTGAAATCTCAGATTTTTACGACTGATAATACAGTTTCGGCCATTTCTTCTTACCTCTTATTAGTATGCCACATACGACGTTGTCAACTGTTTCCACAGAATCACCTGAGTGTGTTCGCATTAGAGTCGTGATGTGAGGTTATCAAGTCGCGCCCACTCTCTGCGGTTACATTTACATGAAGTTCTCCACAGATCTGGGTCGCGCCTCTACCACACAGGCACGTAGCAACAAAGCATAAACACTAAACTACATAAAATCCCGTCTACATTACTCTGTCTCTTTAACTTTATTTGTGGTAGCGCTTCAAGAGGCAGCAATGGAACCCCATTTCAGTTCATGAGTTAATACTTTCGGATTATGCAATAGTATCACAATCCTGTTCAAAGTTTGCTTTTAGACACTGGCTGCATTTCCGGCGGACATTCCATGAATGCATTTCTCGATTGTTGCGGCAGTACTGCGGAATATGTATGTGAGATGTGTTAGGTAACAGGGAGGAATGAGTCGATGGATGGCGCAGGAGCCTGGAGGGAGCGCAGGTCGTGGGAGCGCTCGAATGTGACGCACCGGAAGGTCTACGCATTCCGCTGGGGGCGCTGGGCGGTGTCGTCGCGGTGCAAAAGCTCTACAAAAAGAAAATATGGTGTGTGCGGGAGTGTGTGTGCGCTAGGAACAGGTAGTATACGTCCCCTACCTCTGCCTGTCAAAGACACCGCTGTTTGTAAACACTTGTCTTAGTAAATATGCGTATGATTCAGTTTTACATCAAGACTACTCGATGAACCTGGTTCCGAAATTGCAACAAAACTTATTAATTGCAGGTGATGTAAACTCGGTGATGACTCAAGCTATCACAAGATGGCAAGTCAATAAGTTTAAGTAAAACCTAGTATGTATATTTCCAACAAAAAAGACCGAACAGCAATGTGCCGCATGTTCAATACCTATAATCTCTTAATTATCTTTTACACGAATTTAATAATAATAATAATAGCAAACACCACCCAAGATCTTGTATACAAAGGTTAACGTTACCGAGAAAAGAAGGAGGCAGAGGACTCATAGATATCCTAAATTTACACAACAGACAGATCACAGCTCTTAGGCAATATTTCTTTGCCAAAACTGAATCTTCCCCACTCCACAAACTAATAGCACAAAGCGACCAACACTTAACACCTCTTGATTTAAAAGACACTACAGAACAAAAAAATGAGAAAGTGACTGATGACAAAACCAAATGTCAAGAGTGGACCCAGAAGTCTCTACACGGAAGACATCGCCAAGATTTATGCCAATCAAATGTCGACAAAGATGCGTCGAACGCGTGGTTGAATCGAGGCGAATTATTCCCGGAGACGGAAGGGTTCATGCTTGCAATTCAGGACCAAGTAATTGAGACCAAGAACTACAGAAAATATATTATAAAGAATTTAACAACCGATATTTGTAGAAAATGCAATAGTTCTCCAGAAACAATCCAACATATCACCGGCGCTTGCAAATCAATAGCCCAGACAGACTACAAACATCGACACGATCAAGTAGCCAATGTCATACACCAAAAACTAGCCCATAAATACAAACTTTTAGACACTATAGTACCTTATTATAAATACAACCCTGAAACGATATTAGAGAACACCACAACAAAACTATACTTCGACCGAGCCATTCTTACAGACCGCACAATTCACTTTAATAGACCCGACATCACATTAATTAATAAAATCAATAAAACTGGGTTCCTTATAGACATTGCCGTGCCAAATACACATAACGTACAGACTACAATAGCCGAAAAGTATCCAAATATACCGAACTAAAAGATGAAATAATCCGACTGTGGCATCTTCAAAAAGTCACAATAGTCCCCATAGTGCTATCTACAACAGGAGTAATTCCAAAACAGCTACATCAATCTCTTAGTTCCCTCAACCTGCCACCTAACACCTACCACCTGCTGCAGAAGGCAGTGATTCTTAACACATGCAGGATAGTTAGAAAATTTATTCAGTGTGAATCGGACAACTTACACCAATACTCCCACTTAAATATTGTCTCGTCTACCACACAGTCTACTTATAATATTACTCCCACACTTAACCCCACTGTTGGACACTTGGCTTAGGCCCGTGCCATCAGTTCTATCCGGCTAGGCCGAGAGAAAAAAAAAATATAAACAAAATAATAATAATAATATACACGCACCACTCTTACAAAACATAACAACTTACACCCTAAATCTGCAACAGAAAGACTTACTATCAAAAGACAACACGGAGGGAGAGGCCTAATAGACATCCAGCACCTTTGGCGGAAACAAGTCTGTCGACTTAAAACATTCTTTCACTCAAAATCTCGCACTAGTAACATTCATAAAGCCATAGTCCAAAATGATTTCAACTACACCCCACTTAACTTAAAAGAACAGCTAGATACTCCAGAAATTACTAGCGATGACCCGCAAATACAAAAAATTGAGGACTGGAAGAAAAAGGTACTGCATGGCCGACATCCTCATGACCTAGAACAACCCCATGTGAACAAAGTAGCCTCAAATAAGTTTCTTAAAATAGGTAATTTATTCCCAGAAACTGAAGGATTTATAATTGCTATACAGGACCAGATTATTAACACTAAAAACTATAGAAAATTTATTATCAAAGATCCCGCAGTAACAAATGATAAATGTCGCAAGTGTCACAACCAACCAGAAACAATTCAGCACATAACAGGAGCATGCACAACTCTCACGCAGACAGACTACACACACAGGCACAATCAGGTGGCGAGTGTAATTCACCAAAAATTAGCTCTCAAATACACACTCATACAAAACACAAACACTCCTTACTATAATTACACACCACAAACAATATTAGAAAACGACACACACAAACTTTACTACGACCGCGCCATTCTTACCGACAGGACAATTCACTACAATAGACCGGATATAACCCTACAGGATAAAATAAATAAAGTAACTTACCTAATAGATATTGCCGTTCCCAACACACACAACATTCAGAAGACAATATCTGATAAAATAAGTAAATACGCAGAACTCAAAGATGAAATAACTAGAATATGGCGCCAACAAAAAGTTTATGTAGTCCCTATAGTCCTCTCCACAACAGGCGTCATCCCAAATTACCTTCTCCATAGCCTTAAATTACTAAACCTAAAAGAAACCCTGTATATCACCCTACAAAAAGCTGCAATTTTAAATACATGTCGCATTGTCAGAAAGTTCATGCAAATAGATGAAAACGAAATAGGTCCTCATCACAACACATCTTTAACTTAACACACCACAAGCTGCATTTACTTGACTTCGGTCCGTAAATGTTGCAAAAACCAGCCAAAGAGCTGAGAAGAGAAAACACATTCTAAAAAATAATAATATATTTATATATATATCACGTCAACACGAATTATCTTGTCATCTCATTATATTTATCACATTTTTAACTTTTAGAAGCAGTACCACAGTTTTATTTATAATTTTAATATTGTATGTGAAACCAAATTCGAAATAATCAGAAAATAATTTAAAAAATATGTACAATGAAAAAACTAAACATACATCAAAAACTGCCGACTCGGAGGTGACATTTGTCATGTCACCCCGATATATAAAAAATATGACAACAAAGTTTGAAAAATGTTGACGAGACTAGCAGCTCGCCATGCACGCCTTCCACCTCCGGACTCTTCGCTCAGCTCTGCCTCGTCGCCGCCGGTACCCAGCCCCATTGTGAGCGCTGTGACGACACCGGCCGCGGCAGTTGCGTCGAGCTCGAGCGACGAGTATTTCTCTCCGCCCACGACGCCACCACCTGCTCGTCGACGGGGAGGACGCCGGCCGCCGGACGGCTTAGGACCTCGAGGCCCACCGGCCTCTGATAGGGTCCCAGCTCCCGGCGGAAGTGTGCAGCGCATGCGATGGACGCAATCCATCAACGAGAACGTCATGCGCTCATACTATGGGGCTACAGAGGGAGGAAACAACCTGACCGCGTACCGTGTTCGGATGCTCTCTCTGTTTCAGGTGCTTGAGCCGGCTGTCAACGTATCGGCACAACGACTGTCGGATCAGGTACGAGTCATCCAGCGTAATCGTATGTTGGATGACACCGTGCTTGATCGCTTGCGGACTGAAATGCAGAGTAGCCATGTCATTGCTACGCCGTCGCAGGCTGTGGCACCACCACAGTCTACCACACCATTAATTTGCGAAAACGACGTAAGTAATGACATGGCTACTAACGTAAGTATCCAGTGCAGTGAGGAGATGAGGAGTACTTTGGAGGGTGCGATCAGAGAATATCGGTTCATGACACCCGAACTCAGACCACGCTTACCTCGTTTGCCCATGCATAACAGAAATAGGGCGCTGGTGGCTGTTCTGGATTCGCAGTTGTCAAGATATTTTGATAACTGCGAAAACCTCACCGATGCTCATTCAATCCTGTATTGCGCGGCTGTAACGGCATGTCGTGTAGCTCATGTCAAATTTCCGGATGACAGAGCTACACGACCGAAACCAGCCGTACCGGCATGGCAGTATAGGATTGAACGACGCATTGCTGGGGCCAGAGCGTTCATCGGCAAACTAATCTGCTTCCGGGAGGGCGACAATCGCCCTCGAGTGATGCGCTTTGTGAGGCGGGCGTTTGCGGGGACTGATATCAGTCCTCAAGACTACATGTCCCGTGTCACAGAGCGCATCGACTTCTGGAAGCAGAAAGTGTATGCATTGGCAAACCGTATTCGTAGGTATAAGCGTCGGGTGGAACGGTACACTCTGAATCGCACCTTCCAAAGAGATGAAAGGTGGGTCTACAGAGCATGGGAGCGACCGGACCAAGGTGTGACTGACATGTGCCTGCCGGATGATAACGCCATGTGTTCATTTTGGCGTAACATCTGGTCGGTACCTGTCAGTCATACCGAGGGTGAGTGGACTCGGGAAGTCGAGCGAGCATGCGATCCAATAACAGAAATGGGGGCAATAACGATCAGCCCCCAAGATGTAGGTTGTGCAGTTCGTCCGTTGCCAAATTGGAAATCACCAGGGCCGGACGGACTGCACAACTTTTGGATCAAATGGATCACAAGATCGCATGCTTGCTTAGCAGCCCTATTCCAGTCAGCCTTAGAGTCAGGGTCGCTACCAGAGTTCCTGACGACTGGAATAACTCACCTGCTCCATAAATCGGGTAGTACTGCGGAACCCAAAAATTATAGACCGATTACGTGTCTTCCAACGGTCTATAAAGTTCTTACCTCCATTTTGAGAGCTAAAATAAATAAACATATTAACGAGAATTCTGTTATGTCTGCTTCTCAAAATGGATGTAGGAACGGGTCCCGTGGTACTAAAGAGCTACTCCTCATCGATATGGCCATTAGCCAACAGGTTCGCCGTTCCCGAAAGGATCTGTCGACATGTTGGATAGACTATAAGAAGGCCTATGACTCGGTGCCACATACATGGCTCATGAGGGTGCTAGAGTTGTATAAAATTGATGCAACCCTGCGCACCTTCTTGATGTCGTGTATGGGGCAATGGAGGACAGTCCTTCGCTATCCAGGATGTCGGCAAACCCAGAGGAATAGTGAGCCGATAAGGATAGAGCGGGGTATATTTCAGGGCGACAGTTTGAGTCCACTTTGGTTCTGCTTAGCCTTGAATCCTCTTAGCACGCTGCTGGAGGATTCAGGTCTAGGCTATCGGTTGAAGAGAGGTGGTCAAGTTATATCTCACCTCCTTTACATGGATGACCTGAAACTCTTTGCCCCCAACGATTTCCAACTGATGGAGCTATTGAAGGTCACTGAAACTTTCAGTAGCGCCATCAAGATGGAATTCGGTGTGGACAAATGTGCGGTCATGCATGTAAAGCGAGGGGGGATTGTGGAATCTGTGGGAACCCAGCTCACAGATTCTATAAATCTTAGATCCCTCTCAGCAACCGAAACCTATAAGTATTTGGCTATGTCGGAAGCACTGGGCATCAACGTTGCCGACATGAAACAATCGTTGAAGGACCGCTTCTTTGGTCGCCTGAGAAAAGTATTTAATAGTCTTTTATCAGGCGGAAATAAGGTGCGTGCCTTCAACGGTTGGGTCAT
The DNA here is from genome assembly GCA_963855955.1 of Luperina nickerlii. Lineage (NCBI taxonomy): Eukaryota > Metazoa > Arthropoda > Insecta > Lepidoptera > Noctuidae > Luperina > Luperina nickerlii. The sequence continues at coordinate 22,078,737 of OY979675.1, read as the reverse complement.
GCCGGTTTTGATGTACTCTTTCGGCATACTCAAATGGACTCAAACAGAGCTAGACGCCCTGGATAGGCGGGTCCGTACATTGTTGACGGCATATCGAATGCATCACCCACGTTCTTCGGTTATGAGACTGTATATCCCGCGGAAGTGTGGAGGTCGAGGCTTTTTAAATGCTAAGACTCTGCACAATCGTGAGATATGCAGTCTCAGGGAATATTTCCTAGAAGCCGACGTGGGGATGCATCGAGATGTTGTAGCAGTGGACAAGGACCTTACCGCGCTTTCCTTGGCTAAAGAGAACTGGCGCAAACCTGTAGTGCTTGACACTAAAGACCGCATGGAGGTATGGCAGAGTAAGGAGCTTCACGGACGCTTTTTCCGGGCCCTACACGGGCCCGACGTAGACTTCCTAGCGTCCGTAGCCTGGCTACGTTCCGGGGAACTCTTCGGAGAAACCGAAGGGTTTGTCTGTGCAATTATGGACAAAGTTATGATGACGAATAACTACCGGAGATTTATTGTGAAGGACGGTACGGTTGACATATGTCGGGCATGCCACCGTCCGGGCGAATCAATCCGTCACATTATCTCCGGGTGTTCTCGTCTGGCTAACGGATAATATTTGCATAGACACAACCTTGTAGCCAGGATTATCCATCAGCAACTTGCTCTGCAGTACAACCTTGTGGAATCGGAGGTGCCGTACTACAGGTATGCGCCCGACCCAGTTCTCGAAAATGGCCATATCACATTGTACTGGGATCAATCCATCATCACTGACAGGACTATTATAGCTAATAAGCCTGATATAGTGGTGGTGGATCGATCAGAGCGGCGCGCAATGATTGTTGACATAACCGTCCCGCATGACGAGAACCTCGTGAAAGCCGCGAAAGATAAGAAAATCAAGTATCTTGACTTGGCTCGCGAGGTTGTCGACATGTGGGGTGTGGACTCAGCGATCATTGTGCCGATAGTCATTACTGCCAATGGCTTAATTGCCAAGAGCCTCGACCAACACCTGAGGAGGCTCTCGTTAGGCAGCTGGGTCAAGGGCTTGATGCAGAGAGCGGTACTCCTGGACACGGCTCGTCTCACCGGCACAATTAGGGGAACACAAAAAAAAGGTTGATTTTTTCAAACATTGTCGGGTATTTTTATAAGTAGTTTTTGTTTAAGTGTTAATAACTTCATAACAGATTGTTTTAAGTACCCGGGTGAATATCCCAGCAGCAAATTTTACGCGTCCACGTTGAGAATCGAGGTGTTAAATGATAGGATGTTTCTTATTTTTTTTTATAGTAAGCTACGTAACTTGTTTCAATTAGGGCCACATTTTTTTTTATAACTGTGTATTTAAATAAATAGGGAAAAAATAAATCGCCTTAAAATTCAAGTTAGGTGGCTTGTCCCAGCTCCATTTTTTGATATAATTGCATTCACCAAAGCAACAATTTGCTGTACAATAAAAAATAAATAAATTCGTTAGTATATGCTTAAGACACATTATCTAAAAACAATTAAACTATATTAGAAAATCTAATTTAAAAGCACAGGGTAGTCGATCAAAGTTTGTCCAAGTAAAAATCAAAATTTTGGTGGCACTTTTTCAACACACTATAAAATGAAGCTTCGTGTTCGTGCGTGTGCGATCAATTACATTTTATTATTTCACATCTCTCAGTTGTGCACTTGCGCGTAACAGGTGTGTGATTAGTGCTATGATTTTCCGCCAAAAACGTAAGTATCATCTTGGGTGGCACGGGGGACAAAAATTGTTCAATTTTTGGTGGATCGATTTGCTGTTAATTTTAAAGTGTTTTAATAGTAAGCTACACATTATAGATAGTGATTTGGGTTACGCATAAATCAGTGATATTAATTTAATTGTAACTAAAAACCCCTATTTTTAGAGATTTTTTTTATATCTGGTTTCAATTTTGGTGGCTCAATTTTGGTGGTTTTGGTGGCGTTTTCACGCCACCGGTCCTTATTTTTCACGTAAACTGAAGAAAAAATTTCGCCACCAAAATTGAAAAAATATTCAGTTTGTTGATATTGACCCACCCCCAACTTTAATTTTAAGTGTTTTGACAAGAATTTATGGTTGTTTAAGAATTTGCTCACTTAACGTTTTGTACTCATTCTGATAAGAACTTTAGTGGATGCTGCGAATAGGGACTGTGGGTCATTTAACTGTTTACATTTGAATAGTGCACATTGTTCTGATACAAAATGAGTGATTTACCAGCAACTTCTGTGGCTAGGGCTGTAACCATGATAGAGGAAGGGCACACCTATCGCTCAGTCAGTCGCGCACTGGGTGTATCGACATCGGTGATTCATCGCGTCGTCCGACGTTATAGGGAGACTGGATCGTTCGTGCGCAGACGAGGACAGGGCAGAAATCGAGCAACTAGCGCCTTGGATGACCGTTTCTTGGTCATGCAGACTTTACGAAATCGTCAAACAAACAGCTGTCCAGACCCGAAATCGTTTAGCAGAAGTCCGTAACGTCAACGTGAGTGAAAGGACTGTTAGAAGACGGTTGAATGAAGTTGGCTTAAACTCGTACGTGCCAGCAAAGGCCCCAAAACTCGAGGTAGCTCATCGTGTAGCAAGATTAGCATTCGCTCGAGAGCACCAAGATTGGACTAATGAGTGGGGCCGTGTTTTGTTCACTGACGAAAGCCGATTTTGTGTAAATTTCGTGGATGGGAGGGAAAGAATGTGGAGACATCGAGGGGAACGTTATCACCAAGCAAATTTCACTGGAACTGTGTCGTATGGTGGAGGGTCAGTTATGGTATGGGGTGGCATATGTTTGGGAGCCCGCACGGAGCTAGTGATCATCAGTAATGGATCGCTAACCGCACAGCGGTACATTACAGAAGTCTTAGAACCCCATGTCATGCCTTTTGCCCCATTCATAGGCGAAAATTTCATTTTCATGCATGATAATGCACGCCCTCACACTGCGCGTATAGTGAGTGACTACCTTAATGAAGTAGGCATCACTCTGATGAACTGGCCAGCGCGATCACCGGATATGAACCCGATAGAACATGTCTGGGACTACCTGGGAAAAAAGGTTCGACAAAGAAATCCAGCCCCTAATAATGTGGAGGAACTTAAATTAGCGTTAGTGGAAGGGTGGAACAATTTGTCCCAAGAACTCATTGATAACGTTATCCGAAGCATGGGAAATCGTGTACAGGCTTTAATTAGAGCCCGTGGCGGCAATACCCGATACTAAAACTCCTTTTTTTTTGTCATTTTTGAAAATGTTTACAGATTTCACTTTTAAGGAAAAAACGTTAAATTCTCATTTTTTGTCATTTTTGTTTATTTCTTCACGTAGAAGTATTGTGTGAGTCACTTTAGCGTTTATTTCAGTTAGTTTGAGTGCAATTAATTATTGATTAACTAAAAAAAATATGTGCTACATAAATTTGTTGAGAAAAACGACCTTTTTTTTGTGTTCCCCTAATTGTGCCGGTGTGTATATTTTGAAATGTTTTTTTATTTATTTTTTCTAAAGAATATTTAAAAATATAATAAGTTTGTTTAAAAATAAATAAAGGAAATAATAATATATTTCCAGAAAATGTTTACAAAATTACTAACTACAATAATATGGTATTTCTCTAAAACGTTCATAAAATAATCAGATGCGCATTGTGTGACTGTCTGTCACTTACTCCTATTTAATAACAAAATATTATATTCATTTTAAAATCGGCATATGGTTCGGGCCGCTTAGAAACACATAATTTTTCTATTCAATAGGATACAATCTAGAAAAAAACTTCTGGCGGACAGTTCGAATGCAATAATTCAACGAATTCTATAAAAACTTGTAAAATCTCCAATTTCTAATTTTAACAAAATCATGCTAGTTCCACAGCCGGGGCAAAAACCAAACGGGCCCTTGAAACAATTGAGAAATTGTACATTTGTAAAATCGGCAATAAACCGATTCTGCGAAAGTATGGGAATTTGGGCTGAGCGTGGTGATTGTAGGACGTGAGGAATTGATTCAAATACCAGTTACGCTAGCGTATGGGTTACTCACAATTTAATCATAATAGTACACTTTTCACTGCTCATGCTCTAAAAGTTCATCTTTACGTTGTGCGTAGGCGACATAAAGTCGCTTTTTATGCTCTAGTGCATAAAGTATTTTTTTTCTAAGACTAAGTTTATCTTAGTCTTAGAAAAAGGGCCAAACAGCCACACGCACAATATAACGTCGCAGATTAAAGTCATTATTTTATTTAATTTGCTTTAATTTATATCACTTCCGTGTTTTCTACCCTTAATTTAAGAAAACCAGATACAATAGATCTCATTTATTATTTAAAAACGCAAAGAATAGTAGATTGTTGCATCGAGCGCAAAGTGAGTTATGTATTAATGCACGAGAGTTATGTTGGTGCCCGAGTGCACGCGAGGGCACTAAATTAACACGAGTGCATTAATTACTCAATTACTCAATTAATTAATCAATTACTCATTATTGCAAGGTGCGTAATCTACTTTTCTTTTCTTTCCTTTTTTCTTTTATTCTTTTCTTTTTCCTTTTTCTTTTCTTTCTTTTCTTTTCTTTTTCTTTTATTTTCTTTCTTTTATTTTTTCTTTCTTTTTTTTCATCTTCGTTTTTGGTTGTCATTTCTTCAATTGTTCTTTTTAGGCAGGGTCGCTATGAAGTGAGGTAAGGGTAAGGGTAAGGTGTAAGGGTAGGTTGCAGATGGAAACAACTGTTCATTCCAAGATTCCTTTTATTAATGTCTAATTATAACATACAAATCGTATTGCTAACTTAAATTACTTAGTTACTAGAATATCAATGCTTTGTTTGCTAAACGTGACATGTTACTGGACCGACGACTGTCTTAATGGGGATCAGCAAAGGCATGTCCTTACAAATCTACCTACCATTATAAAATATACCTACTCAAAATAAAAACTCAAGTTAATGAAAACATAGTTTCCTAAGCTTTTAAATGTTTATCCCGCGACTTTTGCGGCAAAAGGTTATTAACAATTTCATTTGCAGCTGTTTTTATACTTTCTGGAGTTGCATTGATAACGCTATCGCTATTTCCATTTTTTTATCTTTTCTTACTAAATATGAAGTATCAAAGTTTTACAATAGTACAAAATGCGCGCCATTTGTATTTTTTTTTCACTGAATCGATTTTATTTTTAGCCAGTATATTTTTAATCTAACGCATACATTTTATATTAAACTTAATGGGAGACATTAAACCTCTGTGGTAAATTTATATCTAAATAAAAATAAAAAACAGTGCATTAATGAAAAACTGTGCAACCAAGAGATTTCATACAACATTTCTGCACTGTTTTGGTTCTAAGCAAAAAATACGTCCTTTGTGATCGGTTTTGTAGTGATTAATGATAACAATACTACGTAGTTGAAAGAAACCGTTATTATGACTTGGCAATATGTAGTACCCAAGTCAAATGACACATGTAGAAAAAAAACTTTTAAAGTTTCGTGGCGGGAATTAGCTATTCTCTTCTTCAATTTTGCAACATTTTTGAACAGTGAAAATACTGTGATATACTTTATGCCCGTTTAATTTTCTCGCAATCGAAGTGAAAAGCAAAGTGTAATTATATAACTCGGGCATAAACGAGCCATTTTACCCCTCATTAAGTTGAGGGGTAAAATGGCTTCTTTTTTGTACTAATTGACAATCTACTATTGCAGCCCTCTATTATTACTATATTTCTAAAATCACATTAAATATATTTTCATAACTTCATAGTTAGGAATTCATATTCCTAAGTTTTATAATTATAGCACTAGCTTCCGCTTGCGGCTTCGCCCGCGAGGTATGTCGATAAAAACTATCCTATGTCCTTCCCCGGCATGCAATCTATCTCTCTGCCAAATTTTAACGAAATCCGTTCAGAGGTTTAGGCGTGAAAAGGTAACATACAGACAGACGGGCAGACAAAGTTACTTTCGAATTTACGTATAATATTAGTATGGATTTCTTTCAATCCTTTCCTTGGTCTACTGATGAGATATTAAATAAGGCATTGGACTTCTTCATATTTGGAATTCATCTTATCTCTATCGGTGGGAGAGTGTCCAGTCTGGAGACGACCTCTACAGAGTCGTACGGTGGCGGAGTCCGGCTCTTCCCCCAAAAGGGGGAACCGACCTAAATACTGAACAGAATTAGGAAAAACGGAAAAAATTATCAGCCTGGGGTAATTTAGGAACAGTCACACCAGCGAAGGATTACGTACGTGCAAGCAGCGGGTTCTTCGCTCTACCGACAACATTCTTCTGCTAACTATATACCTACCTGCCCATCGGCAAGAGTTGTGATTACAGCAAAAATCCCTTAAAAAGAAGAAAAATAACACATGGAGATAATAAAAACACATAAAACTTTCAAAAGTTATCAGATCACACAAAACAAAGAACCGTGGTTTAACCACGTTTCCACTACGCCCTCGCACTGCTCTTGTACTCTAATGCAGATGTATGTGGCACATTACAATAATCTCATCTGAATTCACCTTCGCCGCAGGCCCGTGTTGGCCCTCTACGCGTGCCTTCCCAGACCTACGTGACGCGGCGCACACAACAGACTGTCTGATGCGGGTTCAAAGCCCTTAATTATCGGTTTTTGGATAAAAAAAACTAAAGAATACGGTTTACAACGTCAGCTCTGTTTCAATCGCTATGCCTTTATAGAAGGAGATTTACTAGGGATGTGCCTGATAAGTGCGTTGTACCTACTAATTTAGGTAAGATGTGTGTGTGTAAGGTAGTGTAGAGTAGGCAGTGAGACTCGAATCTGCGAAACAATTTAAAACTGATCGTTTTTAAACCATCCAGTAATTGATGACCAACTGTATGAAAACGCATAAGTACCTACTACTGGTAAAATTATTCCGACCAAGCAGTAAGTAGGAAAAGCTAATGATGAAAGGTAGCCTGCTGTAGGTATTGGCAGTAGCAGCGCTCCATGTTTGGGAAAAGTCATTCAATAAAATCATATTATTTTATTAAATAAAATCATATTAAATTGGAACTGTTCAATAACGCTACGCACTTCGATCATGGAACCTTTAAGAAAAGCATTCAAAATCTTTTATTTACTAAGCTTTTATCAGAAGAGTAACGCCACCTTAAATGACAAATATAAACGAGTTCCGGAGACATAGACGGCCATGATTTAGTAAAAGTATTCTACCGCCATTTATTACCTTTAGATGACTCAGCTGGTCCCGGTCGCTTGTGCACGCGCCGATCGGCACGCAGCGATGCATTGTTTTTAAAGCACATTGTTTTGTGGACTTATGATAAAGGTAGAAAGTCTACTGATATGTTTTAATGTTTTTACAAGCTTTTATTTAACTTGCAATGTAACTATGTTTGTTCGGGTGAACTCTTGCAACTCAATTTTGAAGCAGAGATCTTTAACCGGGGTTCCCTCTATCTGGCAGAATTTTTTGGCAGAAATCTATTTGGCATAACCTACTTGGCATAATCTTCTTTAAACGAATATTTTTGTGGCATAAAAATATTTAATATAATTATTGTTTGGCTGAATGTTTATATGTCCGAATTTACAATGGCATACTTTTAAGATGGCAGAATTTTATTTGGCATAATTTCACTTGGCATACTATTAAGTTATCACTAGAATAATTTTTTAACGAATATTGTTTGTTAGGTGTATTTTTCCATGGTATTTGAACAAACTATAAAAATAATGGTTTCTATAAGCGATCTCGGGACTTGGGGCACCCTGACGTGGTTTAGGTTAGGTTCCTTTAAACCCTGTAGACAGAAATAGGGGCCCTGCGAAGCGAGCTCCATCGACTACGTCTTATTTAATAATGCTTGTAGACCAACTTAGACACTAACTAATTATTTTTTTGAAATGGTTAGGTTAGGTTAAAACAGCCCCCCCCCCCCCCGATGGGTTCCCGCCCCCCCGGTGGGTTCCCGCATTGTCGAGGCGGGGGGGCTCAATAGCCGTGGCTTGGACACCCACGGTGAAGCGAAGAGGAACTCGAGGAGGGCCCGCTCGTCAGGGCTTTTGCCGATAAGCCGACGACGTAGCGGCCAACAAGTAGGTTGCGGTGCCGCTTTAGCGACATCACAACTGAAGTGGGTCGCGATGTCGTATGGGAGGCATCGCGGCTGAGGATTGGAGGCCGCGGCGGGAGAGGAGTGCCGGTATTTCGGTGCGCCGCTCTCCCTACCTTCCGCGGCCTTGACGGGGTCGCCACCGTATGATGGCGGACGCGGTGGGGCTGCAGGGGAGGAGGAGTGTTGGTATTACGTTGGCCGCTCTCCCTATCCTCTGCAGCCGAAAATTGGCAGGCGGTGGGGCCAATGACCTGACTCGTCGCAGGGGGACCAAGGGTGCCCAGACACGGGGTCGTCTGCCGCCCATGTGCTGGTTTGGTCCCTGGGGTGGTCACAGCGTGCTATGTGTTCTGGTGCGCCGGTGATGGGGAGTGCTCCCCAGAGGAGGGTCCGGTAACGGACAGCCGCGGTGGGTTCACGGATGAGTGCTAACGCGTGCCCGTGTTCCCGCCGTAAGCGGCAGAGGAGGACACCGTGGAGTTTCGTGGAGAATCGCTATTCAGCAACTTTTTAGTGTTAAATGACTGATTAATTATAATGGCCGTCTAAGGAGCCTTGTTCCTAGCAAGGCCATTTGGAAGAGTTCAATGAAACTTAAGTTCAATCATTATTGATTATATCTGCAATTCAAAAAAGTAGTTTCTATGTTACGTAATAAAACAAAGTATTATTTAAATATTTGTTAGTTTTATTTATCCAGTAAATAAACGAATAATAACTGTTTATTTGTTAAAGTCGCCTTCCATGGTACACCCACCTTAATTTACTTATTTCTTATAGCGTCATCTTCGAAACGAAACGCACCCTGTTACTATTCAACGCAGTTACAGCTAAACTGCAAGAAATTCTACGAAAACCGACCGAGGAAAACCCATCGAGGAATAGCAAATTAATTAATTTATAATTTGGCTGATACGCTCACTTATCACGGTTCTTTCCTTAATTGGTTGGTCAGCTGCTCGGTACTGAAGTGCTAATGAAAAAGTAGATAAATAAGAGCATCAATCAATCAAGTCACAAGTTCGTCGAACCATTTGGCTCGTCGTCTGGTCAGTTGGGTGTCGAGGTACTCGGTGCCGCTATTCTCATTACATAATACTGCTGAATAACGACTAATAGTGAACTAGGGAAGAAAAATTTTTCACCGACTAAATAAATTGAGATAAAGCAAGAGAATGATGATGGCTTATATGTATTACTAGAGCCACCTCGAGACCTCTGGTTCCTCCGTTTCCAATACAAGAGGCAGGGGTTCACAGACCTCGTCTAAAGGCCACGGTCGGACGTTTGAACTTGTCCTTGAAGGCAGTCTTCCAATTGGGTGATGCTATCTTGGTCAAGTCCAATCACGGATACCTATGAGTCCAATGCCGAGGCCGAGTTCTATAATCGTAAATTAGCGCATAATTTAGATAAGCGTTATTCCTGTCAGTCCCGCACAACTGCCATGTAAAACAACAAGTGCAATATAAAGATGGGAACATGTCTAACTTTCTTAGATTTCGCTTTCAGACTAAAGCGAGACTCCCATGCACATCTTTTTAATTTTATTTAGAAATATTTTTGTGTCTGGGAAGCACTGTGTGCGTATATCCAATCTACACGATCCACCCGAATACACACGACGACACGATGACCAATGATGAATATTGATGATGCAACATTTTATTAGTAAAGAGGTCGACCCCAAACGGATAGGTACTGAATCAAAGGATTCATTTGTTCTTCCCATCTCAATGAGTGACACACGGGACAGTCTGTGACATCACATAGATACGCACTAGTCAGTCAGTGACTGCTAAACGAATTACTTGTGTCTTCGCCGAAAAAGTTAAGTGCCGAGTGAGCCGAGTGTTCAATTAGGGATCACCCCATGTATATAGTTAGAATGACTTGTCTCTGACTCACCCGGGAGCGGGGTATTCCGTCTCGAGATCGTATTGCTTATAAAACAACTTAACGATAGGGTGCCCACATCGTGTTGTATTCTGTTTTGATTAAAGATTATTTCTGGTTTCCTTTAGTTTTAAATATACGACTCTTTACGTCGATCGTCTTGTGATAAAATTTTAAAAACTTAAAATGTAAAGAGCGATATTGTACCTATTTACTTAATAAGTATAATATTCTGCCTTCTTGTGAATTAGTTCGACCGAAAAAGTACAAATTACTGCTCAAATTACTATTTTTTTTAGAAAGTATCTGGAATACTTTCTTTGATGATGCTGGTAAGGATCTCGACCGTACTTCCGGGATTGTCCTGATAACCGTGGAATACCTCTCCACTCCTCATAAGCACCTCAGGACATGTTGCCCCCTTTTTGTTACGTCACCGTTTCCAGGGGCTCATTATTGAGTGTGTATGTCACCCCCTGCCATTTTATCCGTTATATAAAACATTGATCAAGCATGGGTCATAGTACTTTCATATTTCTTGGTAACCAGTCCACTTTAGTCACCAAAACCCATAGTCCAACTTTATAACCGACTCCAAAAAAGGAGGAGGTTTTCAATTCGCATGTTTATATAATTATATATATATTTTTTTATGTATGTTCGGGCATAACAATTATTTTTGCAAACAATATTTTTGCTTAAAAAACTCAGTAACGTGGGAATAACGGGATCGGCATACAGATTTATGGAATCATACCTTACAAACAGGTTTCAAATAGTCAAAATAAACAATTATGAGAGTACACCAGCTAGATTAAATTGCGGAATACCACAGGGATCAATTTTAGGACCTTTACTTTTCCTTGTGTACGTAAATAACATAAAAAACGTTAATGTTACTGGCGACATCACTTTGTACGCTGACGATACTTGTCTCTTTTATTTTGGACATGATGTTCAAGAGATTGTCACGAAAGCGCAAGCTGACCTATCATCACTTAATGAATGGTTCAAGTACAATTTGCTGACCATCAACCCGAAAAAAACGTCGTATATGGTCTTTGCAGCAAAAAATAAAAAAATACCTAGCAATATTAAACTATCCATAGATAATGAAACACTACAAAAGTCAACAAACGAAAAGTATTTAGGCTTAACTCTGGACCCTAGACTATCATGGTGTAATCACATTGAAAACATGCGTAACAAAATCTCTTCACTCACTGGGGCATTACGTAGACTTTCTGGTTGTATCCCTCATAGAATTAAACCCATGATATACAATGCACTCGTGAAACCTCACCTGGAGTATTTAGTAGAAATCTGGGGATGTGCTGCTAAAACTTACATAAATGACATTCAAGTTATACAAAACAAACTTATTAAAACTCTGTACATTACCTAACATCAACTAAACAAATATATAATGACACTAAGATATACAACATACAAAAATTATACATATTCAAAACATGCATTCTAATAAGAAAGATTATATCACAGGAAACCCACTCTCAACTTACTTTCAAAAAAGGAAATCACGGATACCACACCCGAAATCGCAACAAGTTAGAACTCAGGCCACCGAGAACCAATTACGGGAGGAAAAACAGTTTATACGAAGGAGCAGTGCTATTTAATAAATTGCCAGATGATATGATTAACGTTAAAAGTACAAATATCTTTAAAAAAATGTTAAAAACTCATGTATCTAAAATTATGTAATTAACCATATGAGTCATGATGTAATATAGTATAAGTGTATGATCAATGTATAATCTCATATTTTAAGTGAACTATTTGTGTTCTTTATGAGAATAAATATCTTTAAACCGATAACTCCCTTATGTATGTATAGACGCATTAGCATTTTTTTTTTTGTTCAAAAGAGGTTTATTCCGAAATGGTCCCATTTAAATTTCGTAAAGATCTGATGATGAGTTTCGGAGACAGACAACGGAACTCTTCAATAAAAGTCAGCAAATCAACCGCGATTGCTGATATAGCTTAAGTAGGTATGCATTGTTTACGCAATCACACAACATAACATCACGCCTGTACCCTTTAAAGGGGAAGGCAGATGTGTTCAATAACTTCCTGTCACTGATATTCACATAGCAAGTAGTGATAAATGAATTTGTTTGGGGTAGGTAGGTACAACTAAAAAGTGAAAAAAAAACAACCAACTTCCAAAAAAAAACACTACAAAGTGAAAAATAACTTTAATTTCGAAAGTCGGTCACAAAAAACGAAAACACAGAACCAACGACACCGACTTTCGAAATTAAAGTTATTTTTCACTTTGTAGTGTTTTTTTTGGAAGTCGGTTGTTTTTTTTTTATAAAAAGTTTGTATTTTTCCATATCCTGAAAAAGTCCTACACCGGGAGTTATCCTTGGGTGCACTTGCATAGTGCATACAGGGATAATCGTCGGCTGGTGCCGCATTTCATTAAAATTTCGTAAGGGGCTCTGCGAGTTTGCTTCGGCCCCTCGTAGGTACGCCTTCTAAAGGACCGGGACCTCATGGTCCCGAGATATGTAAAATCATAAAAATGATAATAATAATATCCCTACATACCACCTGCAATAAAATTATAACTAACTATATAATTTGCGTTTGTCAACATGTTCTACTTACACATAATTATTGTGTTGAGTTTAAAGTGTTATCTATCAGTTAAAACTATCATGAGCTTTGAAGGGCAAATCGCTAGCCTCACAAAGTACCTCAATTATATGTGTTAATGTAACTCAGGTTATGTGAATTATGTTAATTGTTCATAAGGTAAATATAGATATTTGGAAATACAAAACGAATTACTGCCTTCATAAGCAGTTTCAGTTCAAATAATATAGTAACGCCTCTGATATGCCTGTTTTATAGTCGTTCGAGTTCGAGTATAGCGGTCAATCAGGAATATCCAGCAGAAACCAACATTGAAGTCACTTCTCTCCACGTAACCTTCCTAAATCCTGGCGCAACGATACGTGAGTTGCGTGACGTCACGGGATATGATTCACTCTATTTTTCGGCACAAACTGGCGAAATCTTTAAGAATGACTGCCAAAACGGCGATCGCAAATATTAGATTGCATACTCATAACTCATAAAAAGTTGGAAATTCAGACAATGTAAGAAGTGATCGGTTGTCAGAATAACTGTTTTATTAATGCTAACTTCTTATTTGGTCTGAGTGCTAAATATGCTGACAGATGAGGAAATCGAAAGAAAACGAAAACCTATCGACGTGTAGGTAACAATAATAATTATAATTAATTAAGTAACTTATAATCGCCTAACGGTGGCAAATTAGATGACTGAAACCCTATTTCCTATTATTCAAATACACACACACACACCCATTCACATCCACATACTCATACACAATTACCTAATGTTAGAAGTAGTGAATGTGACATCATACTGAATGGAGAAAAACTGGAATTTGTTAATCAAATTGTTTTTCTGGGAATCACGCTAGACGACAAATTCCAATGGGGACCTCACATAACATCTCTTGCGGGGCGGCTTGGCTCGGTCGCTTATGCTATTAGAAAAATAAGACAGTTAACTGATGTAGAAACTGCGCGTTTAGTCTATTTTAGCTACTTTCACAGCATTATATCGTACGGCATTTTACTATGGGTTCAAGTTGCTGACATTGAATCCATCTTTATTTTGCAAAAAAGAGCTGTCAGAACCATTTATAATCTACGTCGCCGCGAATCTCTCAGGGAACTGTTTAAAAGGATTAATATTATGACGGTACCTTGCCAATTCATTCATGAAAATATTATGTATGTTAGAAAAAATCTACATCTTTTTAATAAAATATGCGATAAACATAATTTTAATACTAGAAATAAAGATAAAATACACCAACCATTTGTTAGATTAGCCAAGGTAATAACATCTTTTATGGGGTACTGTATTAAATGTTACAATAAAATACCTTGTGATATATTGCAATTAAATGAAAGAAAATTTAAAACTCACGTTAAACGTACGCTTTGTAAACAAGCATATTATAAATTAGAAGATTATATCCATGATAGGAACGCTTGGAAACATGCCGGTCCTGCTCCATAGGACAATCTAGAGTCTAGACAAAATCAAACTGGTTGCTAATTTAATTGTAAATTTATTATTTTTTTACATTGATTTTAATTCGGTAACTACTTTAACTCGCACCCTGACTTGTTACTTGTATTTTTTTTTATTTAAATGAAAATCGTTTACTTTTGCCATGTTTGTAAATATGTGAACACTGAGCACCATGTATCTATTAGATAATTACCTAATTTATATGTCATGGTTTCATTTTTAATTCTTTTACCTATTGTGGTATAGTAATTTTATTTTAGGTGCATCGTGTTCACATATTATTATTATATAATTAATGTATGCAAAATAGTGTAAAATATTTTAAAAGAGTAACGGTGGAGTTTCGTGCCCATTCTTCTGGGATCCCTTCTTTTCGCATAATATTCTTTGTCCTAATATACTTTGGCATAACGATTTTGGCATAATTTGTTTTGCCATATTTTTTTTGACATACAGTTTATGTTGGCATAATTATCTTGAAGGCTAATTTGTTTTGGCATAAATTTAATTCGCATAACGTTACTAGGCCTAATGATTATTAGCATAATAATATTTAGGCATACAATTAATAGAAATAACGGAAACAAATTTGAGTTATTTTTGCGTATTTATTTTGGATTTCCACGTTAATGATTTATTATACATAACATTATGTAACTTAACTATGTATTTTTTAGGTGTACAACTATTTCAATACTTCGAATAAAGTACTAAAATTAGGATTCTGAATCACTTTTTCCAAGAGTCGGGGCGCCCCAAGGTCTAACACATCTCGATTTAGTAAAAAGGCAATGAGAACTTAGGAGGCGAGCGAACGAGCCCCCGTCATCCCCTTCGTGTTAGGTTCCTTTAAACCCTGCAGACCGAAATACCTCCGGGAGAAAGGCTCCGTCGACTACGACTTATTATTATTGTTATGCTTAATAAAGTTATGCTTTAGAATGTTATGCTTAAAAAATGTATGCTTTAGAATGTTTTGCTTAATCATTATTATGATTAGAGAAATTATAATTATGGTATTTTTGGGAACTGGTACCAGACATAGTACCTGTACTATCGGTACCGGTACTTTCTTATCAGTATCGATATTGTACCGGAAACAAAACCGGTACCAAACAAATATTACCGTATGTTAGAGTGAGAAAACAGATATAGTACCTACCTAAGTAAAAATGATAGTTGATAATAATAATATAATTTATTTCTGAGTATAAGGTAGGTACATTAAGATGTTAAAAAACTGCTTCAGCGACTTCTTTAACAGCAGCAGCAGTAATAAACAGCTTTACAAACTTACTTAGAGAATTTTACTTTTACACGAGTGCCAGTAAAATTGGTAAATATACAATTAATATTCCAATTACTATAATTATAAATTAGTTTGAAATGAAAATGGGTTTTTTAATAGGTACAATGTCAAGTTCTATAAGTACATATACTTAGTACACTAGCAGCGCCCGCGGCTTCACCCGTATAAGTGCCGATCCCGTGAGAATAACGTAATAAAAAGTATTCTATGTGTTAATCCTGGCTAAAAACTATCTGTGTGCCAAATCTCATCCAAATCCGTTTAGTAGTTAGTGCGTGAAGAAGTAACAAACACACAAGAACACTCACAAACTTTCGCCTTTATAATATTATAGTGAGATTTTTTTAAATTGTAATTTATGAATGAAATGTTAAAATTTACTAATTATATGATGTCAAAGGCTTACAAATAAAAAGTGAACACACACAAAAAGTATACAAACACACAAAATATTGATAAAAATGTAACACCAAAAGGAGAATGGACACCATAATATGCGTTGCTGCCCTGACACCCAATAGACATAAGAAATACACCAATAGATAGAGCTTTTCGAGTAGAACCTTTACTTCTAATACGACTTTTGCTAATTGTTAGTCAGTTCGGAGTTATTAGTGACCTAAATAGGTGACAACTTGGGCACCAATGTTAAGGAATTCTTGCTGCCCAGTAGCATTAAGATATACACCAATGGAAAGAGCTTTTTAAGAAGAACCTTTGCTACAAACACTACTTTTACACGTATACATATTCTAAGGTACATAATGATCTATCTCGTTGTAATAAATACGTAAAAAAAAATTAAAGACCGAAACTAGTTTACTAGTGGACAGGGACAGGGGGCACAGGCGTGGATTGCTTAGGGCATCAACTAGTCTTAATCCGAGACTGCTTTTATGGCTAATAAAGATTTTTGTTTTTGCTAAATCTCAATTTTTTATCGATACCATTAAAAAATCCCATAATAAAGTAAAAATCCCTTGGGATTGTTTTAACAATGAAACGGGTACCTAGGTCGGTTAAACAAGAAAAACAACTTGAAATTATGAGGTATTTATTGTGTTTTTTGGAAACATACCTATAACTACGACTTGCTCCTCAGATTCGTCTCCGTATACTAGTGTGTCTCAATGTAGTCGCTTATTTAGATTCAAACATGTAACGCCTCGTGAAGTACCTAGTTATTTCTTACCGTTGTTTTGTCTTACCGTAGTTCAAAAAAAAAGGAGGTTATCAATTCGGGCTTCCAAACAAATATACAAATTTTTTTAGATGTATGTATGTATAGATACGTATCTATGTTTGTCCACACATTTCTCCGCAAGTATTAATCGGATCGTGACAATTTTTTATTGGCTTACATTTACTGCAACTTAGGTAACAGTGCAAGTTTCAACAAAATCGGTTGAGTAATTTTCAAGATATGGACTAATACGTGTAAGTGTGGTGGCCTGGCTTAGTGATACGAGCTACGGGTGTAGTGTCAAAAGGAAAACATCTCAAAAGCTTGGTCAAATTCTAGTTCAGTATTTACAACAAAACTATTAGCTACTTATCACAAACAAATATTCCAGTTTTTACTTAAAACTAAAAAAAAACGAAACAAGAAAGTAATTTAAAAAATTAAATCGACTTCAAAAAGAAATTACTCAAAATTATGAAATAACTTTAATTTCGGAAGTCGGTGGCAAAAAACTAAAACTAATATACAGATCCCAAGACACCGACTTCCGAAATGAAAGTAATTTCATAATTTTTAGTTTTTATTTTTTAAATCGATTTAATTATTTTAAATTGCTTTTTTTAAGATGGTGATTACATCTCCATTAAACTTTTAAGTAATATAATAGACATCGACTCGTAGCTCCCTATCTGTTACTTTTAATAAATGTGTTGATTTAGGAACTTTTTCTGACCTCATGAAGAGTAACATTTATTTAAATCAGGTAAATAAAATAACGTTGACAATTTCAGGCCTATTTCTATCTGACTTGCATTTAATAAAATATTTGAAAGTTATTACTCAAGCAGTTGCTAAGACATTTTGATTTAAATAACCTCCTTGAATGAACAATATGGCTTTAAAAAGGTCGTTCGACTACAGATTGTTGCTCTGCAGAAACACATAGGTATTTAACGCACGGGAGAACATATTATACAAAATTTAAACGTAGGGGGTTCAGAATCAGTACTGAACCCATGGTAGCATGAGGTTGCACGCCATTTCTTTGCCACTCTGTATAGAAACACTAAATCGCATAAATGCAAAATGAAAGAGAATGAAAAAGTTACATATTATACCTACCTATTAAGTTTTTAATTTAATAAAGATATGAAATTAAAAACTTAACTCTATTTCACTCAGAAATAACAAGAGTTTTCTCTGTATCCTACACATGATTGATGCAATAAAAGAAAGGTTGTATACCTACATGGAAAATTTATGTCATAGCGAGTCATAATATGGGAAAGTGATGCGGTAGGCACTCGGTATGATGACTATACATGCCCCTATGGTTCATTTTAATGTTTTCCCTAGAATTTCAACAAAACAATGTTGTGAAATTGCCAGTCATCATTTATGTATTTATTTTGACGTTTACAGTTAGTGCAATCATAAGTACCTAGGTGCATAAGTACTTAGGTAATGAGTGGAGTAAGGAAACTCACAACATGTAAGTGCTGTTTTATGCTCACATTTACCTTTTGCCTGCGGTTTATCAAATTAGGTAAACACTTCAAATTCCTATTATTATCATAAATTTGTGGGTTGTTTGTCAGCAGGCAGTCAAGCAATCAGCCACTGGTGCCATATTCATCATCAGCCTATAGCAGTCCACTGCTGGACATAGGCCTCCCCTAATGAGCGCCATAGCGCCCTGTCTTCAGCTTGGCGCATCCAGCATCTGCCTGCAGTCTTGGTGCCATATGACGTTCTAATGCCATCATGATTCCAGTGCGAAGCTATATATGACTGATAGCACCATCTCTTGTACGGACTGATATCATGGTGGCATTAATACATCATAATAAGACCCCTGAACTGTTTCATAGCTAAATCTATTTATAGCTAACATAGATTCGTATAATGTGTTTGTCACATCGTCAGTTCAAATATTGCTCTTGCTTGCTCAGATCACTCAGCGCAACCGGGACATAACTTCCTTTTTAACACCGTTACAAATATTTGACATGTTACACACGACTCGCACGAGTCACCAATGGTCGGAAACCTGGGATACCCACTGATTCATGACACACGGTGTCTCTCATTCACTCATCCACGTCATGAAAGTCAAACAAGTTACAAAAAACAAAGTCAAACTCTCATCCACGTCATGAAAGAAACACTGTTATTCTACAGTTAGCTCTCGTACACACGTGCAATTTTATACCACGAGGATTTTTATCGCGCACTGGATTATCAACGCACTTTGAAAATCCAACAGTGCGATTTTGTGACAGGCTGGATGCATTCTGCTGGGTTCTCAATGTCCAGCTCAATACCGAGGGTTGAAAATCCTGTGCACGATAAAAATGGTCTTGTTATAAGTCGCCCGAGCGACGAGGGCTTACGCGTGAGTCTCGAGTCTCGAACTCTCGACGGAGAAAGGTCACGCGCTGTCTAATTGAATGAGTGTGTGGGTTTCCTGACAATCTCAAGGCACGTCCACATTAATTAGTCGTATGAGTTAAGAATTTCTTATGAATGTCATGCATAACACTTCGATACCTAAACCTGAAACAACTATCACCTGTGGGGTATTTTTGTTGTCCACTTGGAAAGCTTACTCCAACACGAAACTTAGAACAGACAATTAGTATACCTTTGTCGCTTTCTCGACATAAGCAACAACGATTCCGAGGACCTGTAGACATGGTGAAAGGGCAAGGTTCTCCAAAAACAAAAAATCTCGAGCAATATACTTATATACATAACGTATACAGACACGACACTTGAGATTGCCAATTATAGTACGGTCAGCATTTTTTTTTTAGTATCGGGAATCATCAAACCCGGGGGTTTAGTGATTCTCTGGGTGGAGCGGAAGGAAGAGTCAGACCCTTACTGACTAAAACCCACCCGTGTTCCTTCCTTAGCCCTTTATGTTCCGGGCCAGCGGTAACCCTTTCGGACAATCCCGCTGACCGGCAGGCTTCGGCCCGCACGGGCCCCTTCAATTTGATGCTGACATATCTTAAAGGCGCGCGTGGAACACGTACGCGCCGTCCGGCACGGTGCCTGGTCCTGATCAGACGGTGAGCTACCCGTACGGTCAGCATCATACAAACAGTTAAGATAATCTCAAATCTCACTCTCAATCAGGTAAAAGATTTAATGTTTTGTGAATCTAGAAGCTAAAAATGACCAAACATTTACATTGGCCCTCAACGTAAAACCCGTGACTAACACTGTAACAATGTACCCATGCGTGTTCAGACTCAACGTCATTCGAACTTCAGTATAATATCCGCTGAGCCATCAATCAAAGCCCCACGCGACCAGTTCCAGTGAAACTGATAAATAAATCAACCCTTCAGACTTCACTAGAAAGGCTTTGATTTTGGGGAAAATCATTAAAATCGGACCATTTCCCCGTATCGGATATGAATTCCAAAAAAAATTGAAACGCATTAAAATGGCTGCGTGCGTTAGATATGCGTTCTGGGAAAGGCTGCGCAGGCGCAGACGTGCCGAGCGAGGAAGACAAGGAGTTCAGAGGATGCTAGGATAACGGGGATGCGCTCACGTTATTTGATAACGGGTAAAAAAGAAAAGTACTTACATAGCATTAATGTAAGATTGTTTGCATAATTTGTGCATAATGATAATATCTGTATACCTACTTAGAATATTTCTTTTTTAGAAAAAATGACATTTTTGCCGAGAATTCTCGATCGAAGGTTTCGTTGAAGTCGTATCTTATTAATACGAGTAATAACAAGGTAGGCCTCCAGTTCAGAAGTAAAAGAAAGAGTATTTTTAATCATGTCTCTGCTTCTTTTCGCAACATTATTGTTGCCCGTCAGTCGTTTGCAAGATCAGACAGTGAGAGATAGTACTACAAGATAGGATCTGTGCTTGCCTGTAATAAATCTTAGACCCCGTGAAGATAAAGTTTAGTTAGTGCACCTTTCGATACAGTTTCAATGTGAAAAGAACGAAGACAGAAGCATTGTAAATCATAACTGTACTCAAGGGATGGTGTGGATTAGAAACCAATGCTTTATATATCAAAGAAAAACTTAATTATAATGGAATTGGAAGGTCCATACAAGTCTTTCCGAAAATCTGCAACAATAGGGCGGCTACACCAATAGTCGTCTGACAGACGGCTATTAAATATATTCCTGAAAAACTTCCTCGAAGAGATCCACATATCCCACAGCCGCCGCAAATGCAGGGTGCGTCTGATCAGGCTGATGGGATACCAGGAATCAACGCATAGCAATTTGAGGAAAATGTTAGGTAGGTATATTATCTTTTTGGTGGTGTATAAATCTCTGTCGGCTTCGCTTTCGTTTCTTAATTTAAAGGTTCACAAGCGCAGACGCATTGATAGCAAATATTTGGTTATTTTATTTGAACAATAATTATTTTTTTGTTTTTTTGTGAGAAATAAAATTGGCCTAATATTATATATATATAATGAACCTACTATAGTTGTGTTTTTCATTTAATTTTTAGCGAAGTTGTCTGACAGTTTGAATACTTTATGCGGCCTACCCAAATGTTGTATTGTTCGTCGAGTCGTAGAGCTCCTTAAGATTGAATGTGTTAATAATATATACCTATTAATGAGTCTTTATTATTAAAGCTAAAACTGTTTGCATGCCTTAGTTAAGGTAGTTAGTATAGGATAATTTTAAACTTAACATCTGTAACTTGTACCTACTTTCTGTGCAAATTAAGAACTATAATTCTATTCCTTAATTTCTGCTACACGATTACTGACATAATGCTTGCACTGACTGAACAGATCCACTCAAATCTGTTTTGCGGTTCTTTCCTCAAAATACACTTATCTGCATGGTCTTCATATGGCATGACCAAGATTTTTTCTTCTTTAAAAGAGACTAAGTATGACCTCTGAGTTTGTATCGATCTTCCTTCTCCGGGTTCCCTCACCGACTCATCCAGTTTAAACAAATAATTGTAACGTTGACGTGTAAAAGTCTTATTTCGAACCAATTTACAAAAATAAATAATACTTTACATTTATATATGTAGTATTTATATAATTTCAGCGCTAATAGCTAAAAACACAATACAAAGAAGACTGTAAAGAGACCTCTCAGACATCGGAAGATGTAACAAAGCTGCGACACAACCGAACAGTTCCGACACAATAATAGTATTTAATAAACACCTACTAACAAATAATAATACTTGCTAACTTCCCAGTAATACATACATATACAGGATGGCCCATTTATAACGGTAAAAAAAAATGATTCGGTCTAGTACTAGGACATCTCAATAATTCATCTAAACGCAACATAATTATTTCGCGAAAATAACTAGTTTAGAAGTTGTGCTTCTTCAAATTTATTTTCATATAAGTTACCATTTGGGAATAATCTTAAAAATGTCTCATTAGTGTTAGCTATGTCTTGAGTACTTATTTACCAAATTTCATTCGATTTATGACTTTCAATCTTACCTACATACGACCAAGGTAGATATTTTAAGAAAAACATCTAAACCACTGATTTTCGTACGTTACGTATGTTGCGTTTAGTTGAACCCATGGCATGTCTTGACTACAAATAAAATAGACCACTATAAATGGGTCACTCTGTATCCAACGAGCGCTCGCAAACAGCGCTAAGCTGCCGTGCCGTGTCCATTATTACATTATGACATGTAGATGCGTCTCACACTTCCCACAATGGCACCATTTAGCGGCCTATTTGAACATTTTAGTGTACCTAACTATAGAGTTTGGTACACTAAAATGTTCAAATAGGCCGCTAAATGGTGCCATTACCACAACATTCGTCGACATAAGATTAGGTACTTAGTGCCGAGTGTTTTGCTTGAACGAACAACAACTAGACAGTCCTCAGACAGCGTGCAAGTTCTGCGCACCTCATGCGCACCTACTAGGAATGCCGACGAGTGACGCTTGTCAGTCACCTACGTACCGACATGACACGAAAAGAACTTCTCACAGGCTTTTCTTGAAAACTAATTATTTACCATAACACTGGCTCTCCTGTTGGATTGGCGCATGTCATTGGGGGTAAAAGTACGAATACGGACGGGTGGAAGGGCGAGGAGGATGGTTCCTCGAAAATGAGTGCGCAAGCGCCGCCTTTTTGTGTCATAAGCTATGCTTGTCGCGTTTGCGATACAAGGTGCAAAAAAATTAAATCAACATAAAATTTTTCTCTACTGGGTAAAGTTTGTGGATGTGGAGCATTCGTACTTTTAAAGGTAAATAAGTATTTTCTTCTTTCTCAAACTAAGTACGTATTTCCTAAATGGGTCTATCTACAAACCCCCCTTGTTTGGTTAACCCTCCACCGAACACCCTGTATTTTAATTGTTTCGGCTCAGTGGAGACAAATAAGTAAAAAACTGTTTTACATTTCAAAAAAAAACACTACAAAGTGAAAAATATCTTTTATTTTTCACTTTTTAGTTGTGCCTACCTACTCCAAACAAATTCATTTATCACTACTTACTATGTGAATATCAGTGACAGGAAGCTATTGAACACATCTGCTTCCCCTTTAAAGGGTACAGGCGTGATGTTATGTAGTGTGATTGCGTAAACAATGCATACTTAAGCTATAGCAGCAATCGCGGTTGATTTGCTGGCATTTATTGAAGAGTTCCGTTGTCTGTCTCCGAACATCTCATAAAAAAAATATAAACATCCGAATTGAAAACCTCCTCCTTTTTTGAAGTCGGTTAAAAATGGGTCCCTTTGCCTCGAATGACCCTTTGATAAAATTTGACTGATACATTGCTGGCAAAATTTTTGAGCTCGCTTCACGCGCTCTTCCAGCTTTGACTCTCTAATAATGAATAAATCTTGAAACTTTTTTGTAGTTGATTAAGTACTTGATAAATCTAAATTATGTGAGGCAGAGTGCTAACATTTACGCGCTCGCATCGCTCCCTCGTGCATTCTGGTGTTAAGCGTTTCTGCATAAGTCAAGTCTCGCGATCTTAGTAATCAAATTCCGAACAACAAACAAAATGTCCGACATGTCCATGTAGGTTCTATATAAAAAAGGCTTTATGGGAAAGGTTGACTACCTAAACTATTGGCGGGGCGGGGGTGGCAGACGGTATTTTTGCCCCGCTTCCCCCGCCTCTAAAACATTCTAGATCCGGGGCTGCAAATTAATTACTATGTTCCAAAAAGTATAAAGCACTGTTGACTGCGGAAAAAAACAATAGGTAGTCACGGCTGTCAGCCGTACACTATGGTCGTTAGTAAGTCTTGGTTTAACCGTGGAAACCGCAGAGAAAACGGACCATGACCACGTTAGTCGTGGACAAGGCGGAGGATTCCCCAGAACAACAGCGATTGTCTCCGAATCAATTACCGCGATAGAATAACGGTTAGACAATGACGCTGATCAACCGGAAAATTATCGGAAAGTACGCGTACCTACTCCTTAACATGGTGTGAACGTTTAGTTGCTTAGGAGCTGAAGCTGAAACCATTGAACAATGTATTACCATTCGTGCGTATAGTCAGATTCTACTTATTTTAAACTAGCTGTTATCTGCGGGTTCGCCGGCGTGGAGGTGAGAAATTAGTACACTAAAGGTACAATCTACCATACAATGAGCCAATTTTCATCTAAATCCGTTCAGTCATTTTAGCGTGAAAGTGTAACAAACTCACTTTCGCATTTATGTTAAAAGTTAAACCCCAAAAACCATGTGTGCAACCATATCAACAATCGCTATCATTTTCTTATGATCGAAACATGGTACACAGGATGTTCATACATTACGAATAAGCAGATCTACAATTTTCACCCTTAACTGGTATACAAATATTAGTTACAAGATTTTAAATAGTTTTCGTTTTTTTAATAATAATATTTGATCGATTAAAATTAATTAGAATACATTATAATTATTAAATTGTCACTCATAGTTAAATATAACCCTTATCCTAAATAATATGGAATTTACAAGAATGTAATAGATTATTAATATATTTCAACAATGTCACCTTATATTATCACCTATTCTAATATTTATTTGTTAAGTCAAGTGTGTTTTGTCAAGTTATTCATATCATTTAAAAAATAATTCGTTTATACATTTTCACCGTTCACGTAATTTATTCTTAAAAAACTTATTAGTTCTTATTTAAATTATCTGTTTGGTATTTTATTAAAGACTCGTATTGCCATCATCCATACTAATATTTTATTAACTGAATGAGACAAAATTCAAGTCTTGTATAAAACGCACACTATGCAGTCAGGCATATTATAAGTTAGAGGATTACATCGCTGATAAAAATGCCTGGCTCAATGCTGGTCCTGCTCCACAACCACAACTAATTGATTAACACTTGAAAATACTGTTGGAGCTGCTGATGATTGTAAGACAATCTTTGTATTGTATAAACTCAATTTCCTTTGTAGTGAGTTCTTTGTACCCTATAGCTACCATTTACCGGGTAATAATATGTCTTTCATTGACATGAATGTGCCCTGGCAGCTGATAGTATGTCATGCTCACTCAAATGTCTCGCTGACAGTAGCGTGTGTATTGGATCATTTGGCTCCCTCCAAAATGGTTGAGCTAATTGGTGATAATTTATGCGTCATGTTCGTGAACGGGCGCCGTCAGTTGGGGCTGGTCATCACTTAACTGCCTCGGTTTATTTTTAATAATTATTTTATTTTTGAATTGTTTGTTTTGTTAAGTACTATTTGTTGTACTCTGGACGCTTTTACCGCGTACATCTTTTTTATTTTTTACATTGTTCTCACATTACATAATTTTCAATTCAAAGTAATGATGTAACTAATATTTTTGTAAAATATAATTTAAAAAGAGTGTCCAAGGAGTTTCTTGCCCGTTCTTCCCCATAGGTACCTACGCTTTGGAATGGGCAACTAGCTTCATATTTTCTGACTGACCGACTTCTTGACAATTCAAAAGTGCCTGTAAATAGTTTAATTGAAATAAATGCTGAGTTTGAGTATAAATTCGAAAGTAACTCTGTATGTCTGTATGTTACCTTTTCACGCCTAAGCCTCTAAACGGATTTCGATCAAATTTGGCAGAGAGATAGATTGCATCCCGGGGAAGGACATAGGATAGTTTTCATCCCGATATTCCCACGGGATCTACACTTATGCGGGTGAGCCGCGGGGCGCTGCTAGTGCTACAATATATGGTTTTTCAGAAAAAAATAAGAAAGTATTATCTGATCTCTACTAGAATACAATTTTCTTTTTCCTGTGGATTGTGGATGTTCCTTAAGAAATAGGTACACGAATTTATATTATGTGATTACTAACCTTAGTAATCCGTCTTTTAATAAAAAGTGAACGACACGATTCTAAGGATCCGGCGCCATATTGTATTGCCCTCATTCATTTTGAGTAAGAAACTCTTGATTTATATTAGTAGAGTTTACTAAAACCAAAATAGGTACCATAATCTGAGACCCGAGGCGACATATCCGTGATATGGTTACAATTCACCTTAGCTTCTTCAAAGCAAACACGAATCTTAAATTATTGCAAACGCAAACATGAATTTTATATTATTAATTTTGGGTCTACGAAGCTCTTCCAGTAGTAGATCTGGTCGATCATTAAGCTGAAGAATATATAGTTTTTCGGACTTATAGAACCTAAAAGTCATCTTGGAAACATTTGCACAAAGTTAATTATTGTTTTAAGTCACCAGACTGAATTAGTAGCAAATCAAAATAAATGATGACCAATTACTTAAAATAATGTGTCAATTGGACTTTAAACACTTCTATTGGTGTGAGTAATTTTCGATGTAAAAATAAAACTTATGAATTTGACTATACTATTTATGTAGGTATTAACAATATGATGTTATGTTGTCCAAAGATAAATCTTTGGGCAACATACAAGCAAAGCAAGCTAGAGTAAGCTTGCTTTGCTTGTATGTTGCCCTAAGAGTAAGCATATAAATGCTTGCTTTTTATATTATTATCGTGTGCTTCCATGGACATTGTACACATTGAAGTATGTTTACAGACTCTACATAACGACACACTTTATATTTACTATTTAGGTTTGTTCACTTGTTCAGTTTTATAAACCAGTTCATTTTCAATATCAGAATATCAAAGTGGGTAATTTTGAGTGAGATAACCTGTTCAAACGAGCTAACATAAAATGGAAAATCCTCATAATTTCGACCTACACACGCTGGTTAAAACTTTACCGCCAACATAAGTAGGTACAGTAAGATAATGGGTGGACGATTATTGTAGCAGAACATTTTCCTTAAAGGACTGTAACTATAAATAATGTATTAGATAAATGTAGTTATTAAAATAATACGACACAGATACGTAGCTACAACACACAGAACAACAGTTACATTACGCAATGTAGGCAAGGTGAGCAAGTATGCGCCGGCGCAGCGCAGGCACGCGACTCATACGTGACGTCACGCAGCCTTGTCCTTGTGAAGGCCGCGCGGCGCGTTGCCGCAAACCACGTCTAGTGATACCATTTTGCAATTCGAAGAGTTCTGAATTCCTGAGTTTTTTTTCATAAAACTTTTTCCATGAAAAAATCCCTTTAGATTGAAAAGTCAGAACAAATGAAAAGTTCAGACAAGGCCAGACGGGAGGCTAAAAAGCGTATGTCCGTATCTGGAAAAATTCGGACTGTTAGTAACCCGCCGCGATTTGACCCGGCCCCGCCACTATTGACGTCTACACCCCACAGGGGGCAGGTACATAGATACTGTAGAGATTACACCCTGTAGGTACTATTTGGTGCTCACATGAAACCTCCGCGAGTCCATAATAAATAGGTGGCATAAATACAAGACAAATATTAATAAAATTTATATAAAGAATAAGAGAAAAAACAGCTTGGCTGATAAACGAGAGACAAGATAAAAATGTAAAAAATGAATTACACGTAGAACGGTCTCTAGGAATAATTATTGAAATTATACGACAAACTGTTGTTCAATTGATTCCTCCGGTACCCTGAGAGCTCTTAAAGCTCTCACAGTACCTACAACTGACCGATGGTAATACCGGGCGGGAAAACGATCAACACATTTCTTACATCATGTTTCAAAATATTGTACCCTATAATTAAGTACCTACCTTCAAGCTTGCGCGCGTGCGCGGGAAATCCCTCTCATTTTCTATTTCATACCCATATTACTCGTAGTAGCATTTGTTTACCGCTACTTTTATCAGTCATCATCATCATCATCTTCATTTCAGCCGAAAGACGTCCACTGCTGGACATAGGCCGCCCCCAAGCACCTCCACTTCGACCGGTTCTGTGCTTCGCGCATCCAACGGGTTCCTGCGGCCTTCACAAGGTCGTCGGACCACCTTGTGGGAGCCCTTCCAACGCTACGTCTTCCGGTACGCGGTCGCCACTCCAGAACCTTTCGGCCCCATCGGCCATCTGTTCTGCGAACAATGTGCCCTGCCCACTGCCACTTAAGTTTGGCAATTCTTCGGGCTATGTCGGTTACCTTGGTTCTCCTGCGGATCTCCTCATTTCTGATTCGATAACGCAGGGAAACTCCAAGCCCATTCCATTGACCTTTGACTTTCCCTATTTTGCTTTTACTCCATTGACCTTTAACCTTTGACCTGATGACTTTTAGCCTTCTTATAAGGCTCAATGTGAGTGACCACGTTTCAGTGCCATAAGTCATCACTGGCAACACGCACTGGTCAAAAACTTTCGTCTTGAGACACTGCGGTTATCAATCATAAATGTATTTCAATTCGAAAGCTTAATTTGCACGTATGATACCTGAGGTACAGGTTTATCCTAGTTCAGGTCGATCCCATTATTATATACCTCCCACTTTAGTGTACGATTTAATATTGTAAACATGCAATAACTAATAAATAAATAAATTCCTTATATTGTTTGTGTAAGAAAAAATATATTCTATGTTTTCTCTTTACATGTTTAAATAATAAATGTTACAATAATTTATTATAACTTTTTTGCCAAAATTTCACTACCCAAATAAATTTTAACAACCTTTTTTATACCAATGCAATGTTTGGAATGATTTTAGTACGCACATTTTCATTTGGTCAAATTTTTAATTGGCAGAATATTATCAAGGATAATGTAATTTTGGCATTTGGTTTTTAATCAAATTATTTACTACCGCAAACAATCATTAGACAATAAACATTTAGTCAAATGATTCGTTATGTTAAAAAATATATAGCCAAAAATATTTTTTTTGGGAATGACATGGTTTTACTTACATAATTACTTTTTTAATTATATTGCATGGTTGAGGTCGGTCGATAGGCGACGTAGGATGCAAGAGCGAGCGAAGGACACATCGAGGTTCGGTTTTGTTTTATCGGTTTTGGTTACTTTAAACCCTCTTCACAGAAATATCATTGGATGCAAGAACGAGCAAATGAGAATACAAATACCTTTACCTCATATATAAAATAAAATAAAAATAAATAAAATATCATATTATACAGGGCCAATTGAAATCATACGCAGACAGAAATAGGGGCCCCGACGGCGACGGTACTAAATAATTGGCTTATTTTATTTTGCGTAAAATGTGTTACCTATACCAACTGAAATATTTGACTACATTAAAATTGGTAAAAGTACTAGGTGGTAAACAAGTTATTGTTTAAACGTCCACTTGCCAAACATTAGGTTTGCGTTACAATTTTTTATGAAAAGTTTATTTGCTAAGTAATGATTTGGCAAATGAAATTGTGCGGAAAATTGTTTGGGAAGTGATAATTTGGCAATTTCTTTTCGATGAAACAAGGGAGACCCCTTTCAGTAGTTATCTCATCAATGTTTACGTTAGTTGTATCTCTTAGAAGATTTAATTTCTTTAGTCTTCTCTCCTACTCCTATAACCATCATCATCATTATCAGCCTACAACACACTGCTACCTACACACAACTGGACATGCTCGATTCTCGGGTTGCTGAGAATCGAGTTGAACCGACGATCTTCGAGAGTTGTCTCGAAGATCGTCGGTTCACCTAGCCTGGGGGCGTCCTACCTTACGTTTGCCGATTTGCGGTCACCCCACACAAGAACACGTCTTCCGTCGGCGTCGGTCGGTCGGTCGTCTACGGTCAACGGTTCTCCTACACCCGATTATACTAAATCTCAATTACGCGCACTTTCAAACTTTTATTTCTTATAATAACCTTACATCCGCTTCTGCCTGTGTGTGTTCCAAAAGTTAGGCTAATCTCTGTCCGACCCTCGGCTACCCTTACAGACCACTAACGATTCCACCAAGTATCTGAATCATGTCTTTGTTTTTTAACAGTTTTCTTGAAAATCGACCGCTGCATCACTAAATAGGGAAGTCCGTTTTCAGCAATGACGGAGCTAAAATTAAAATTAGTACGTCATAAATGAATTGTTGGAACTATCTAGAGGTGTGGCGAACAGCCTTATATAGATTTTGTGGTTGTATTGTAGTCGATAACATTTAACAATAGATGTGTAATACATGCGGTGGCGGTAAGTTCGTCACAATAGCGGACCAGGTGATGAACCGTTTACCTCGTGATTAAAGTGTAGTTGAAAGGCCTGTGACGTTATAACGGGTGACGACTGGTTGCACCGGTGTGAGTCAATTATGCAGGTAAGTAGATTGCATATTGCGCGGGTCGCGGATACCGGTCGCGAGAAGGTTCACACACAGAGCTAGTAGCAATGCGATGCGATGATTGGAATTAAAGCATATCTGGGATATGCGGCCATTACGAGAAATAATTCAATTAAGGTATTATTTTAAACATTAAGTATTTGTTTTAACATTAATTATAATGTAGGTAAAGAAAATGAATAAAGAAAATCGCATCATGATAACTGAAAGTTTCAACTGGTGGATACGGAAAAACCACAAGTTAATACTTACTCAGGCCCACTTTCACCACAAATAACTAAATATGTTTAGCGCTAAACGAATTCAAAACATCGTTTTATTTCTGTCAATCGTTCGAAAGTGACAGAGACAATGATGTTGAATGTACATTTATCGTTAAATGCATTTAGTGAGTTGCGTTGCAAGTGGGCCTTAGCAGTTTAGTCGTAATTGGTGGATAATTTACAACCAGACCTTACTCACGTTACACTATCATTACAACATGTATAATATCTTAAGAAACATCATCATATGCAATTAACTATCTATTGATATTTCCCGAACACTTTTCCGCTTTCCTTGTTAGACCAACAAGTCTCTCGCGAACGAGGCCCACTACGCAGATCGCAGCCTCCATGACGCCCGTCCGTTCCCCATATGATGTACCACCTGCAAGTATGCGGAACGGAATATCACTTACTCTAGTTTACCGGAGTATGTTGTAATTACTCAACAATTGGCATGTTATTGTTTGGAATATTTGTGGAATTACCTCCGATGGGTGAATGTAGGGAAAGTAAGATGTGTCAGTGCAAGACACAAGAGAAATATTTGGTGACGTCAAACATATATTTACCTAAAAGAAAAGTGCATGTGAATCGCCTTTCTTTCTACCTAGTGCCCAGTAGGTAGCTAGTTTAGAAAGCATTCAGTTTTCTCATCTTCCTTCGTTCGGAAATTCAAAGGTTGAATTGCTAGCAGCGAAATATGAAAGCATTTCTTTTCAAAAGACTTCAAGAAAAGCAGCGCAGTTCAAAATCGTGACTGAAATTAAGGAAAATCAAATCATCGGCCAGGTCGGCGGGGCCCAGGTGAACAGATATGCAACAGATTTGTAGTGTTTTTTTTTTGTAAGCTTCACAGTTCACAGACGTGATGGTTATCTATCAATATTTTAAACCAATAAAACAAAAATAAATTGATTTTCTCAACTCATGCTCCAAGTAACTAAAGTACCAGAGGTCGATGGCCGCAGAAAAATGAACATCGAATCTTTAATTTCTTTTATCGTGTTATATAGTACGATACCATCACGTGTGAGGAGTATCGTTAGCTAATTTAGTTTGACCTTGCGTATTTTAGATTTTTTTGGCCCAAAATTCAGCAACGGGAATACTTACTGATTGCTGGTGTAGCCATTGGGACCTCAAGGGCGTCAGGGCGTGCGGCGCCAAATGGAAGTTGGGCCATCGTCTGTGGAGAAACGCTGCATTCACACCGGAGATCTAAGACGTCCATGAAACAAGTTGGCCACTGTAACTTGTGCCCGGATGGAAGGCACGACGGAGAATCTAAGAAGTAAGTACCTATAAAAGCATATCTCTATAGCATAGCTGGCACATGCAACAAAGCTTACAATCCGTTATCAGTGGCGCGTGCTAGCGGTGTAGTAGAATTGCCGCAGGAAGGAGGTGTGCGCGGGCGGCGGCATTACAGTCTCGCAGGGAAATCCGCGCACGCGTCGCCGACGGAAAACCCGCGGTTTTTCCGACTTATTGACCCTTATAATGTCGATACAATGACGCTAGCATTTGTTTGTAAACATTGCGCGCTGATTAGACGTTATGGTGTAATATCGACTAGGTGGCGTGCACTCGCAATAAGTAGGTAAGTTTAGATGGTTAGGTAGGATATTAACAGTTTGATTTGCTTTCAGTGTTACAGTAATAGACATTAAGCGGAATTGCATAAGTAGGTATCATTTTTTGTTGCTGTCTGGTAAAAATGAAGTAAGTAATATTAATTTTTACCAGACAGCAACAAAAAATGATACTTATGCAATTCCGCTTAATGTTAGCGTGTCTTTATTTAGATATCTATAACTTAATAGTTATATCTAAATAAGATTTATATGTAAATGAAAAATATGTCCCACTGTAATGTTGTGCAAACTATTCCAGAATACACCCATCATTTATTGTATAAAATACTTAGTTCATTTAAATGAAAATGTACAAGACTAGGTAGAGGAAAGTTCACATCATTTCATTCCCTAAACTAGTTTTCCCAGTTAGCTAGGGGGAACCTCGCTAATAGGGAGAAAGATGTGTGACTATACTCCATTTGAAATAAGATTAGACATATATAAAAACCTTTTTTGCAGTCCGTTCAACCGATTTTGACTTCTATATCGTAGGCATAAGGATGGTAAGAAAAGCAAAAAAGTGGTTACAATGCCAACTGTTTACTGCAGCTGCCACCAACGCAATAGAATTCAAAATCGGTTGAACGGACTGTAAAAAAGGTTTATTTAAATATCTAACCTTATATCAAATGGAGTCTATTTAATTGTGAGTGAATCACTAATAGGAGAGATCGTGAAGATACAGTGGAAACTACACGACTGAATCAGCACTATTACTGAGAGCTCGCGTGACATAACCGTGACATAACCGAGTCACCCCTGTGTGTGATACCTATGTATGTCCTTGTTTTCATCACTAAATCACGAAGCCTTTCTGTTATTCATAACTAAATAAACAAGTTTATTGTATCATTGTCAGTCATAGTAGTCAACCCCACACCAATATAAATCATATCAATAAAATCATAGTGGTCACTTTTATACACTAATACTCATGTAGGATGTAGGTGTACATAATATTTTTTTTTCCTTTGTTTTGCTTTTCATGTTATTTTAGATCTAAATATAAAACATTTCGACACAATGTGAAAATTACAGGCGATTGTCCAGTCTACTAGTAGCTAGGTCGTATTATAAGGTGGAAACAAACATAACTTGACAAATTAATGTTATCTGCTTAAACATTTCCTAACATTAACTGCATCGGAACCTGCCTCCGATATAAATTTTAAGACCATAGAAATGTAAAGAAGGTTAAAACTGAAAATTATGATCAACAATCGACATCGCTATCCCGATTCAAACAATTGCGGCATATAACTACAAATTCATAACACTGAGTTTACACTCAATAAACTGCAACCATAGTAAGTATACAAAAACTTAATTATCCAATCTCGCGCTAAGTCGGGGGCAGGGCGCGGGAGTGGCTCGGTGTGCACAAGCCGGCGCCGGAGTGACTCGGTGTGCACAAGCCGGCGCGGGAGTGGCTCGGTGTGCACAAGCCGGCGCGGGAGTGGCTTGTGCACAAGCCGGCGCGGGAGTGGCTCGGTGTGCACAAGCCGGCGCCGGAGTGACTCGGTGTGCACAAGCCGGCGCGGGAGTGGCTCGGTGTGCACAAGCCGGCGCGGGAGTGGCTCGGTGTGCACAAGCCGGCGCGGGAGTGGCTCGGTGTGCACAAGCCGGCGCGGGAGTGGCTCGGTGTGCACAAGCCGGCGCGGGAGTGGCTTGTGCACAAGCCGGCGCGGGAGTGGCTCGGTGTGCACAAGCCGGCGCGGGAGTGGCTCGGTGTGCACAAGCCGGCGCGGGAGTGGCTCGGTGTGCACAAGCCGGTGCGGGAGTGGCTCGGTGTGCACAAGCCGGCGCGGGAGTGGCTTGTGCACAAGCCGGCGCGGGAGTGGCTCGGTGTGCACAAGCCGGCGCGGGAGTGGCTCGGTGTGCACAAGCCGGCGCGGGAGTGGCTCGGTGTGCACAAGCCGGTGCGGGAGTGGCTCGGTGTGCACAAGCCGGCGCGGGAGTGGCTTGTGCACAAGCCGGCGCGGGAGTGGCTCGGTGTGCACAAGCCGGCGCGGGAGTGGCTCGGTGTGCACAAGCCGGCGCGGGAGTGGCTCGGTGTGCACAAGCCGGTGCGGGAGTGGCTCGGTGTGCACAAGCCGGCGCGGGAGTGGCTTGTGCACAAGCCGGCGCGGGAGTGGCTCGGTGTGCACAAGCCGGCGCGGGAGTGGCTCGGTGTGCACAAGCCGGCGCGGGAGTGGCTCGGTGTGCACAAGCCGGCGCGGGAGTGGCTCGGTGTGCATAAGCCGGCGCGGGCGCGCGTTGACCCCGGGAAAC
Organism: Luperina nickerlii; assembly: GCA_963855955.1. Lineage (NCBI taxonomy): Eukaryota > Metazoa > Arthropoda > Insecta > Lepidoptera > Noctuidae > Luperina > Luperina nickerlii. The sequence continues at coordinate 22,044,241 of OY979675.1, read as the reverse complement.
ACTGGAGTTTACGGTAACATCAACTAGGACTTACTTCGATTAGACGTTTCACACGGTTATAACTTGATACTTTGTTTTATATTTACATGATGCTGGCGCTGAGAGCAGATAGTGCAGATACCAAACTGTGCGATGTAATCATCATTATTTTACTTATAAATAAGTGTTGATTTATGGTATATATTTAAATCTTAGTCGAAGCGCAGGCATGGAAATAGCCCGTTTCGTGGGATAGGAACACTATACGACTGATCACTTGAATGCGTGCCAATGCTTCTTTGTCTATAGGCATAGGTGAACAAACACGGACGATATTTAGCAGAGCTATACAAATAAATAAAATTCAACTGTCCGTTTGTAATGACAAAATTTCAGCTTTTTACTAAATGCTTATGAAAGTAGGTATATACGGTTCTTATCTATATGTCGGAGTTGGTTGTCAATCACAATTGTGGGTAATCAACACAATTTGTTATGATTGTTTTTCTATTAATTTAATTGATCCTACTATCAATTATTATCTAATAAATCTGAACATAATTTATTGAGTACTCGGTGTACGCACTAATTGATTTTGGTAACTTAATTTCGATAATTGTGACCGATGGTTTTGTTCAAAACAATTGACGACATTATTACTTTGTTTTTTAATTAGATTAGTAGATTTAGTCTTATATAGGATTTAGTAGATTTTCTGAAAACCCTGATTAATTTATTATTTATTTTGGTCTTCCATATTGAGTTTCGAGATAATTCGACCGCGCGTTAAAATTCTTCCATACAAAATTTTACACCCCCAATCTCCCTTTAGTTTCAAGTAATAATAAGATTTTTCATATAAACTGTATCCTCGCTTTTCACCCCCACAGAAGTGGAATTTCGAAAAATCGTTTGGAATGTGTTCCTTACTTGACTCGAAGATTTATTTATAGCAATTTTCGCGACGCAGTAAAATCCTACCCTATAAAACTAACTACCCCTTTTCACCCCGTTAGGGGTAGTTTTTCCAAAAACCCTGATACACGTTATTCTTTATTTTTGGTTTGAAGTATAAATACCGAGTTTCGAGTTAATCGGACCGCGCGTTAAAATTCTTCCATACAAAACAAATTTTGACACCCCCAATCCCCCAGTTTAGAATAACAAAAAAATGCCATACTTCATAATTTACTTAGATATAAGTATTCGTGCCAAGTTTCAAGTTTATTAAGGAATAAGACTTTTCATACAAACAAAATCCCACCTTTCCCCCCCTTAAAGGTTGAATTTCCAAAAACCCCTTAGTGCTCCCCTACTTTATAAAAGGAAGCCGTGTGCAAAATATCACATTCCTAGATCCAATAGTTTCGGCTGTGCGTTCATATAAATTGTCATTCAATAGTAATCTATTTATATAAACGGAGAAACTGAGTCGGTCAGTTTCTCCTTTTTCAGATATAGTTTACTATTGAATGACAATTTCATGAAATCGTGACATTTGAGGCCAATTCTAACTTAAGAACTTGTATTGCTGATATAATGATTATAATTCTATAAAGCCATGCTTGTTACAGCCGCGAATCACATTTTAATCAACATACAAACTGACACTGACCTGCAAATTGCAAAAACCTTAAGTTTTGAATGTCGCGGGCTGCCTTAGCGCATGCTCCTTGACGTGACGGTTTAAACAATTTTATTGTTATAATAAGATGGAGTAGTTAACGGCACCATCGACTCAGTAGGTATGTACTAGAACGACACACACAGACACACAATCATCTCTCAACTACTCAGGTAGATAACCAGTTTTAAAGAATTCAGTAATTGATAAAATAATAATCTGAAAAAACCATTCGAAGTTCATGTAATAAGCAAGTATATAGCGGTTCTGCGGTTAAAATTAATTTAAAGCTGTTTATGGCGAAGTATTAGCATCGTTCAAGTTAACCGCACAATGGCCGCATCGCTTGACGGACGCCTGTATCTATTCTATGATAATTTTGGCGGCCTGATTATTGTATTGGCACAGATTTGACGCCAAAACACGTGTAAGGTGTCTTCTCTTTCACTGCTTTTACTTACATAGGTACCTACCTACATCAATGTGTGTTTTTTATGGTATCCATATATTTACCTATTGAGGTTCAGGTTTATATAATCGATCGTTAAAAAAATAGAACTACATTCTGAAGAAAGTAAGAGCGTTAAATAAATTAATCCACTACTATAAAATGTAACAAATCTTCTGACTGATGAGCTGTTGCTAATTATGGTACAAATAATAACGGATGTAAAAGACTCTTAAGCCGAGAGTTACTTGTACTCAAAGACATTCAATTAAATTACTGTGCATAGGTATCTTAAAACTCTTTGCTTGTACTCCCCGTAACTGTACACATTTGTTAGTACTGGACAAGCACCAAAAATTATTATTTTTGTGCAATGTTACTTTTAGTCCGGGAGCCGGTAATACTGAAAGTCCCGTCATAGCGGAATCAAAAATTTTTTATTTAAATAAATAGAACATAAATATAGGAATAAATTAAGCTCGGTTTGCGGGGATTCCTATTGCCGAAACAATGTGAAAAAAAAAATATTAAAAAAATGGAAAAATGTTTTACCGTCATCGCGGATATTAATTTTTTTATGTATTCGACAGTAAATTTTATTGGCTTTTAGACAAAAATCACGCAAACCACTTTTTCTTGCCGGAAGGGTCTGGCATGCCTATTTGAAGTGTGTGATGAGGGCTAAAATTTCTCCATCATGCCGGAAACTTTTTTTTTTTTATTTTATTCATTTTTATGTCATTTTTAAAAATAGCTTGGTATGCGCGCTCAAAAACTGCCGGAAAAATCCCGCATACCATCTTGAAGTGCATAAACTATATTAGCATCTACTCCAAAATGTACGATGTTCAATACATTTATTTTGGAGTAGGTAAATGCTTTTTGTCGAATTACCGTTGTAACATAATTATTATGATCTCGTATATTACATCAATAATAATTATGTTTCTTGTAAAATTATTCTTGTTGATGAATGTTTTTTTACATACATAATATAGTTTCTTCTGATCTGAACTTCTGATGAAACTGGAGCACTATGGAATTAGAAAAACAGCACTTGATTTACTAAGATCATACCTGAAAGATAGAAAGGTTAAAGTTCAAGTAAACGGCATAAACTCATTAGGGTCTGAAAATTAAATGACAATGGGCGTTCCTCAATGTTCGATATTGGGTCCATTCCTCTTTTTAGGGTTCCGTAGTCAACTAGGAACCCTTATAGTTTCGCCATGTCTGTCTGTCCGTCTGTCCGTCCTCGCTTAATCTCTGTGACCGTTAGCACTAGAAAGCTGAAATTTGGTACCAATATGTATATCAATCACGCCGACAAAGTGGTAAAATAAAAATTGGAAAAAAATGTTTTATTAGGGTAGCCCCCCTATATGTAAAGTAGGAAGTGATTTTTTTTTAAATTTCAACCCTAACGTGTGATATATTGTTGGAAAGGTATTTAAAAATGAATAGGGGTTTACTAAAATCATTTTTTGATAATGTCAATAATTTCGGAAATAATCGCTCCAAAAGTAAAAAACAATGTGTCCCCCCCCCTCTAACTTTTTAACCATAAGTTTAAAAAATATGAAAAAAATCTGCAAAGTAGAACTTTATAAGGACTTTCTAGGAAAATTATTTTGAACTTGATAGAAACAACAGTTTTTGTACAAAAAAGACAAAAAGTTGTACAAAATAATTTCTGGACTAAGTTTGTAGTATAATCGTATGTGCAAGCATTTTTTTAACTTCGTTTACATATTTTATTATCCTGAACGTATCCCTTTGTGTTCGCGCTAAAAACCGTCACGAGTTGGAGCGCCTGCCGCGGAACGTGCAATTAGCGATGGGCGACTCGAGTTATCTAACTCGAGTAACTCGGGTCAGACTGTAAGCGAGTCAGCCCGAGTCAAAATATCTGCAAACCGAGTTGACCCGGAGAGCCGAGTTGACCCGGAGAGCGCGCGCGACGGGCAAGCCCGTCGCGCGCGCTCTCCGGGTCAACTCGGTGCGGTGGGTTGGCGGCCCGCGGCTAGCCGCCTAGCCCGCGAGTCGCGAGGCCCGAACGACTCTGAGCGAGCCCGAATCAGCCCGACGCCGACGTCCGAGCCGCGAGTGAAAGAGATAGTTCTCGTTCTTGGTTTCTTATGTTGAATTTAAGACTGAAATTCAGAAACAAGTGCCATTATACATAATAATTTTTATATAATTACTTACCAAGTAAGTATTGTTGAATTTAAAACTGATATTTAGAAATCAGAGCCTTTAGATTTACAGGTATATACGGTCTATTTCAAAGCTTATTAGTTTATATTACAGTTATTTTTATAGAGTTACAAGATATTTTTTAAACTTAATTCATTCAGAAATAAGTGCTATTACTTGATGCTATTACTTGATGTTGATTAGCTTTTTTTTATAGATGTTAGTTGATAGATAGATGACCAAATACCAAAAGGTGCGGTGTTTAATTTAAGGGATAAAGTGCCATTAGATTTATTTTAGTTTCTTATTATTTACTAAGGTAAAAATTTACATTTTTACCTCGTTCTTTTGCGCTACATAAGTAGGTATGTACTTCGTTTTGTGATGTGATGTTTGTAAACACTTTTAATAATAATAAACGTCTGATTTTTGAATGGGCTCAATTTGATTTGACTACCATTGACTCGACGCGACGACACGCAGCCCGCCGGACCCGACCCGGCGAACCGTGAACGTAGCAAACTAGCAACCCGCGGAAAGATGCACCGAGTTGAGCATTTCCTGACTCGGACGGACAACGCGGCAACGCGACGCATCTTAAGGCAGACTGAGTCGAGTCAACTCGAGTTGCAACCCGAGTTGGTAAGCGAGTCAACTCGAGTTACTCGAGTTGCCAAAAAGTCAACTCGGCCCATCGCTACGTGCAATGATGCACGCTCCGTGTTCGCGCACGTACCCATTACCGGGAGCAGTTGCAGGAGCGCGGAGCGCTGCTGGAGCGCGAACATAATGGATACCCACCTTTAAACTTATAAGTGGGAACACTTATTATGACGGACGGGAAACTACGGAACCCTACACTGAGCGTGGCCCGACACGCTCTTGGCCGGTTTTTTAGTTTACATTAATGATTTACCCCAATTACTTTAAAATCAACCGAAGATGGTGTTATTTGCAGATAGCACATCATTGATTTTTAAAATAGACCGATGGTCACAAAATCTTGGCGACGTGAATTCTTCAGATCCAAGATTGGTTTACGGTAAATAATTTAGTACTTAATGAAAAAAAAAACCAAATGCATTAGATTTAAATTACCGAATGTTAAAAGTAGCGAATGTGAACTCATATTGAATGGCAAAAAACTAGAATTTATTAATCAGATAGTTTTCCTAGAAATCACGCTAGACGAGAAATTACAATAGGGACCTCATATAGCAACTATTGCGGGGCGGCTTAGCTCGGCCGCTTATGCTGTTAGAAAGATAAGACAGTTAACAGATGTAGAAACCGCGCGTTTGGTATATTTTAGTTACTTCCACAGTATTATGTCATATGGCATGTTACTATGGGGTCGGGCTGCTGACATTGAATCCATTTTTATTTTACAAAAGAGAGCTGTTAGAGCCATTTTAATCTACGTCGCCGCGAATCTCTTAGGGAACCATTTAAAAAGATTAATATCATCACGGTACCTTGCCAATTCATTTATGAAAATATTAGGTATGTATGTAAGAAAAAATCAACATCTTTTTAATAAAGTAAGTGATAGACATAATTTTAATACTAGAAATAAAGATAAATTAGATCAACCTTTATCAGATTATCAGAAAGTACATACATCTTTTATGGGGTAGGTACTGTGTTAAATGCTACAACAAAATACCTTGTGACATATTGCAATTAAATGAAAGAAAATTTAAAACTCATATTAAAAGTACTCTATGTAAACAAGGATATTACAAATTAGAGGATTATAATTATACAAGATAAGAATGCTTGGAAACATGCTGGTCCTGCTCCATAGGACAATCTAAACAAAATCAAACTGGTTTCTAATTTAATTTATATTTTTAAAATTTTTATGACATTGATTTTTACAATCTGTGAGTCCTACAGTAACTCACACATTGTTAAAATTCTAGAAAAATCATCTACTTTTACAACATTCGTAAATAGTTTATAAATATGTGAGCACCATGTATCTATCACATAATTGATTTACCTGTAATTGCTTCATTCTTAATTCTTTTTACTTTTACCCGACTGTGCCAGAAGGTGGGTTATGTTTTTCGAGAGTATGTATGTATGTATGTATGTATAATTGTTTGGCACGCTCTGCAGCCTGAATGGCTCAATGGATTTTAGCTTGAGAGGTGTCGTTAGATTCGTATTTACTGTGAGAGTGACACTGGGTATATCAAAATATAAAAAAACAAAATGGCGGATTTTTGGCGCCAAATTCAAATGTTTGGCATGCTCTGCGGCCTGAACGGCTCGATGGATTTTAGCTTATTCAAATGTTCGGCACGTTTTGCGGCCAGAACGGCTCAATGAATTTTAGCTTCAAAGGTGTCGTTAGATTCGTATTAATTGTGAAAGTGACGCCGGGTATAAATTTTGAATCATAACACAACATAAGCTGGGAGTACCTCCACGCGGTGAAGGCGGTAACAGTTTAACTGGTTAAAACTCCCACAATTAAATGTAAATACCTTCAGGCTCATGTTGTTGTCATTGTGTATCATTCATTACCTTTTGATATCCACCTCTTATTTGGCACGGTAGCCTAGCCGGTAACGCAGGAGAGCAGCCATAGAGTATACCTATATCTATTTGTATTGACAAATAATTTATGAGTAAGTATTACACTATTGTACTGAAGACCTACCTCAAGTATTGACCATCTTGCACTTGATCGATTAAAAATGGCTTTATCCCGCAAAACCAAAAATAATTAAGTACCGGACTGCTCTAGAAGGAGGGTTATGTTTTTCGAGTGTATGTATGTAGGTATGTATGTATATTTCTTTGGCACGCTCTGTAGCCTAAACGTCTTGATGGATTTTGGCTTGAGAGATGCTGATAGATTCGTCTTAATGAGGGTTTTCTGAAATGACGTTCGCCAGGTGGCAGCACTGACACGTCAGGTCCAGACATCTGTCAAAGAGCCTAAATTTTCTATAGTCATGACTGAATTATGAACGAATGAATGAATCGAATGATGAACGTCATCATATATTTTATATTAGAAGACCTCTTGTCACAGTGGTGCCAACTGGTGTGGTAAATTTTCACGAAAACCCTCATTGTGAGAGTGACACTGGGTATAAGATAATTGAAAAAAAAAATGGTCGATATTTGGCGCCATATAATGTCTTCGATTTTTTTTTTCTCAAAGCCTGTCGATTTGGGTGAACTTTACACGTGTTTTGGCGTCAAATCTGTGCCAATATAATAATCAGGACGCCAATTATCACAGAACAGACACAGCCGTCCATCAAGCGATGCGGTCATTGTGCGGTTAATTAACTTGAACGATGCTAATACTCCGCCATAGACAGCTTTAAATTAATTTTAACCGCAGAACCGCTATATACTTACTTATTACATGAACTTCGAATGCTTTTTTCAGATTATTATTTTATCAATTACTGTTTTCTTTAAAACTGGTTATCTATCTGAGTAGTGGACAGATGATTGTGTGTCTGTGTGTCGTTCTAGTACATACCTACTGAGTCGATGGTGCCGTTAACTACTCCATCTTATTATAGGTATCAATTGTTTATACCGTCACGTCAAGGAGGATGCGCTAAGGTAGTAAGGTTTTAGTGTATATTAATGATCTACTCTAAAAAATCAACTATTTATTAAAAAATCAACCACAAATGATGTCATTTGCCGAAGACACTTCCTTAATTTTTAAGGTAAATAGATATGCTACAAATGTTGACGACGTAAATAATGTCCTAATGCAGGTCCAAAATTGGTTTACTGCTAATAATTTAGTATTAAATGGAAAAAAAAACTAAGTGCATAGGATTTTCTTTACCAAATGTCAAGGGTAGTGATTGTGAGATAATATTGAATCAAGAGAAACTAGAATTCGTCGATGAAACTGTTTTCCTAGGGATCACGCTCGACTCAAGGCTACAATGGGGTCCTCATTTATCATCTCTTGCAGGACGGCTAAGTTCAGCAGCTTATGCTGTCAGAAAAATCCGTCAATTTAATAATTCATTCTATAAATAAATATTTGTTACGGCCGCGAATCATATTTATATCATCAGACAACCTGATTCTGATCGGGAAATTGCAAGAAACCTAAGAAAATTTGCTTTCGCCTTAAGTATACCTAATCGATCAGGGATCTACTGGATCTTGGGCCGTTAAATTAGCAGTTGTTGTTATGGACAGTGAAGACTGTAGAGACCTTAATCGATTTGTTCTGGTAAGGAGATGACGCCGCGCCTGCGAGCCAACTAGGGTCATATTACAGGTACCTACCTAGGTACCAACTAAGTTAATGTCTCATCATCTGCCTTGCCTTTTCCTAACTATGCAGGAGTTGGCGGAATCTGGTTTAACTGGATGCGACCAACGGACTAACTACATACATAGGTATCGATATTTTACGCAAAGCGACTTTTCTAATAACTTTCCGAAAAAAATATATGAGAACTGGGGGCCTAAAAAATTATTTTTAAAAAAAAAACAAAAACCGACTTCAAAAACCAAATAAACACTAAAAACATAAAAATAATATTAAATTGAAACTATAATTAAGAATAATTTAACCTAAATAACCTTACCTAACTTTAATCTACACTATATTTTACAATTTAACAGTTTTTGGAGTCGGTGCCAAGCCAAGTGTATCTATCTAATTGGGCCATAAAATATTCTCCCTTAATTTTTATTACAATAGTTTACGAGAGTAAATTAATATCATATTATTAGGTACTGATATTTTTTCAATGCTGTTAAAAGTTTTAGTTAGCGCTCGATAGATGGCGTTGTACCGTATTCTGAATCGCGACATGATTTCGTTACCGAGAAACCTATGAAGATCAAATTGTATTACTTACGAGTTTCACATTTCGTCCGCAAGAGCGCGCCACTATCCGAACAAAAACAACTCCGTCTTCTGTTGATATTTTGTCTTGTGTTGTATTTTTTTTTTTCAGTTTGTTTTGTTGATTGTTAATATTTTTTGCTGATATAGTACCTTTTTTTGGTTAATATTTTGTGAGTGCGGGCTTGGCACCGACTCCAAAAACTGTTAAATTGTAAAATATAGTGTAGATTAAAAATAGGTAAGGTTATTTAGGTTAAATTATTCTTAATTTTAGTTTCAATTTAATATTATTTTTATGTTTTTAGTGTTTATTTGGTTTTTGAAGTCGGTTTTTGTTTTTTTTTTAAAAATAATTTTATTTTCTAGTTTTTAGTTTAAGTTTGTACATAATTCATAGTTTGAAGTTTCTTTTTTCAATTTTTAATAGAAAGAAAATTAATTTTGTATAATATGGGTAGGCCTACTAAACGCGCTGCTCAAATGAGACAGCGCCGTTTGGAAGAAAGTAACGACGAAAAGGAAGAACGTTTAAAGAAAAGTAGGGAAAGAAATACTAGAAACATTTTAAATGAGAGTGATGAGCAGCGAGCGTATAGACTTTCTCAGAAGAGAGCAAACACGAGATTATCAAGGCTTAATGAGAGTCCAGAAAGTCATGCTCAGCGGCTCAATTTGATTCGTGAACGATTATCAAACGAGACTCAAGAGCAACGTTCTCATCGTCTTAATATCATTCATGAACGTTTGTCTCACGAGACCGAGGAGCAACGTTCTCATCGTCTCGGTTTGATTCAGGAGCGCTTATCAAACGAAACCGAGAATCAAAGTTCCCGTCGTCTACACAATACGAGCAATACGAGCGTCTATCCAATGAATCTGCCGAATCCAGAGCGACTCGATTAGATATTATGCGACAAGCTAGTCGTAATCGCCCTTAAAAGCAAACTGGCGTAATGTTATGTTATGGTATGGCTTAAACTATGCGTTTATACAAACAATCGCAGCAAACGCGAGAATTTGTGTATACAAACAATCACAGCAAACGCGAGACATGTGCTGTCGATTTTTAAAGATTTCTATCGTCTATGGTTAGTCCATCACCTCCTGACCTGATGATCACGAGACCAAAATGGCAAACGCCCTTCCAAACATCAAAAAAAAATAATTTACTTAATCAGTCGATGCCTACTCCTTACTGTTAAGGAGTCGTACCTTCCATCATCAGCTCAGCTACATGAGATGATGATCACCATACGCAAGTACTTAAATTACTTCATAAGATTTGCGACAAACGATGTTTGGGCCCATAAAATTTGAGGGTTGCCCTCGATTTCTCCATGATCCAATCATCAGATCCTGACTTGGTGACTATGGGACCACTTCAGAAGTATCTCCTTTCGAACAAAAAAAGAATTTTGAAAATCGGTCCACATTTGGCGGAGTAATCGCGTAACAAACACACAAAAAAAAACATACCGTCGAATTGAGAACCTCCTCCTTTTTTGAAGTCGGTTAAAAAGGCATCTTTGGCAGAATCATAAAAGGATAACATTATGAATCGTAATGGACAGTTAACTGTTAAGTTAATCGAATAAAATCCCATTGATGAAGAATTTTTCAGTTTTTTTTTTGTCTGTGCTAAAATTCTAATCAATCCAATCCAAATCCAATCCCTATCTCTTTGATTACACCTATGTAGTGCAGCGAAAAAAAGAAAAACACGGACTGTCTTCGCCATATTTTGATTCATAACGTTATCCTTTTACGATTCTGCCAAAGTGGCCATTTTAGGCCCCCTGATTTCACCAGTTCCCATATTATATAAAGGGTGTCTCAGTAAAAGTGCACTTTTTAAATTTAGAATATTTTTTTTATTTCGTGCAAGTGGCAACTCTGAAATTTGACAGCTGTCACCTATGTTTATTCCGATTATTAAAAATGGAGCGCTTTTCGAAAGAACAACGCGTTTAATTTGTGAAAACTCATTACAAAAATGGGGAAAGTTACGCTGAAACCGCTCGCAAATTTCGCCAAATTTTCAGTCGAGAAAGTGCAACTAATGTGTATTAACCATTCGAAGAGTGATCAAAAAATTTGAAGAAACTGGGTCGATTATGGACATTAAGAATCCTTTGCGTCAACGTACCGGTCAGCCACATCTCTGTGTAAAAGTCATGGAAAATTTCATGAAAAGATTAATGGTCTGTCATCAGAGCCGTGGGGGCCCCCACGGCTCTGATGACAGACCATTAATCTTTTGCCGGATATTTTATTCCATACTTAATCGGAACATGTCTTGTTTACAATCCATAAAAACATCACAATTCTCTCACAAAAAACAAGCTTTTATTTTAAAATTAAAAAGTGCACTCTTTCTGAGACCCTTTATAATCTTTTCCATAACCTTTGTACGAGTAGGTACTCTGCTTCCCGATTTCGAATCGCAACGACAATTTCCTAGCGGCGACTGGTCGTGGTCTACTTTTCACCAGGTATATACCAGGTAGTAACTTAAGGTTTTCAAAATACTCTCTTTCAATTTCCTACTTAGGTTTATACCTCCTACATGTTTTCAAGAACAAACAGAAGGAAAAGAAACTTGAGAAGGATCTGCCCATCCACCACACACATGCCAAGACTTATAATTCACGCTTGATAGATGTTTAATTATTTAGCGATCCTCGGGCACCACTCGGCTGCTTTAATCCCAGACTCTTCGCATCAGATCCCGGATCTGGGGGAGTCTGACGTCAATGGACCATCTGTCCGCATCGTCAAAGTTTTCCTTCATAAAAACTATTATTTAATATGATACAACGACTGAACGACAGCCATCTTTGCTAACAGCTGGGCGGATTGCCTTACAATGATAAGTTTGTAGGTTTTTAAAAACATTTATATACCTACGTCATTACAATAAAACATTTTTAAAAACTAGATGAGGTCGGCGTTTTCTATCCGACTACTCTGAAAAGAAAGACCAAAACAATCTCAGAGGTCCAGCTTCTTTTAAAGTCCGGATATAATCCTGGTCAAGCCATACGAAGACCATGCAGATTAGTGTCTAAGATGGTATGGGGAAATAGTACAGATGCGCCTATATTATTCACTTTACAGAAAAAAATGGTTAGAATTTTAATAAACATCAAAGACACAGACTCCTGTAAACCCCACTTTAAAGACCTAAAAATATTAACCCTGCCCTGCCTCTACATAGGTACTTGAAATTTGTAAGTTTGTACGAAAATATCCTCAATTCTATACCAAAAGAGGGGATATCCAAACACAAATTGCACTTAGACATGAAAGCAGATTGAACATACCCACTTTACTTTTGAAAATGCACTCTTCTACTTAGTGCATTTGTTATGTCCATTAAAATATATAATAAGATACCGGAATACATTAAAAACATAAATAAAAATAATATCTTTATCAATAAATTAAAACAATTTCTGATAATCAAAAGCTACTACACTATTGACGAATATTTTAGCGATAAATTTCAACAACAATAAAAACTATATTTTACACAAAACCTACATTTTATTTTAAATTTCACTTTGTATATAAATTTATTTTAAAACACTAAAATACTGACAGTTTTAAAAATTAATATATGCTAAACACACAATTAATAATAATAACATTCTACAAGACTCAATAAAATTGTAAATATTTAGATTATTATAATTTATAATGTTAATAATGTAAATCGTGCAATATATAAATAAAACTTAAAACCAAATACTTACTTAAAAAATAAAATATAAATACCATAACAGCAAACGATACTGTTTATTGATACTATTTTAATTTTTTATTTTAATTTATTTTAATTTATTTTAATTTCATTTTAATTTAATATTATTATTATTTTTTATAACAAGCGCCTTCATCCTCTCTCCTATTAAAAATTAACTTTGCTGTGCCCGACAGGGTCCATAATTGATTCAATGTTTTAAAATACCAACCATTTATTTTATGTACACATTATGGAATGCAATAAAGTATTGAGTATTGAGTATTTTGAGGAAAGAAGCACAGAACACATTTGAGTGGACCTGTCCAGTCAGTTGGTAAATCATGCAACTTCACTCAGAACTTTTGGAGCTCAACGATTCGACGAATAATACCAAAGAAAGGAGATTTGGGTAGGCAATAAAAGATAGTTTATCTAATTATAAAAGTACGATCTTAGATTAGGTACATAACTACGTTACCTACTTAAGTTCCAATGACTTTACTGAGAAAGTCAACGTTCAAAACAAAAACCGGGCAAGAGCGAGTCGGACTCTGTCTGTCACAGCTGGATTCTTGAGATATCCTGCTGTGACAGACAGACAGACAGACTGAGTCTCGCCATAAGGATTCCGTTTTACCATTTTGGTACGGAACCCAAACAATCTTGAAATTATCTGAATTTCCAAAGTTTACAGGAAAACAATAGCGCTCATCTTACCGGTGGTTAGATGCCCACCATCGGTGCTAAGGGTCGGTACCCGGATCTAGTCATGTTTATCTGCCCTATTTAAAGCTTGGTTGGTCGACACGTGAGTGAAACATCACCAACGTCACGGAAGATCCTTGTGGTTACGATGTGAAGCCTTCAGCTGTTTATTTATTTTATTATGTTACAACTCAAGTTAAAAAGCAGTAAAGACTTACTTTGTCTAGTTAGCGTAGCGTTGAAGAATTAACGAGTGAAGAAGAAACAGACTTGGGCGGTTGCGGCAAAGGGTTGCAAGGCACTGGCACAGTTTCGACGGTGTGTTACGGTTTCGTGGGTGTCGTCCTAATTAAATGTTTTCTCTTATTCTTGAGGAAGGAAATGTATTGTATTGTAATCAATCTATAATATTTTTACCGGAGGACTATAATTTATCTACTGCTAATAAAGCTATAGCGATAAAAGACCGAATTGAGCGCGAGATAAATAAGGACTGGAGGCTATATTATAAAATCTGTTGAAGTTTATAAGTTTACCAACTTTACGCATAGTACCGGTAACATGTACGAAGTTACGAACACATTATGTCGTGTTTTTTACCATAAATTATCTTGTTAACGGCTGATTGGGTGACAAGTGATGATAACCGCGAGCCGAGTAACACTATGAAAGATGAGCGAGGTGACATCAGTCTCTACCCACCCACATCAGGGTCGCCTTCCATCTGGCGCAGCTGCTCGCCTCCGCAACTGTCAGTAAGGGGTAATGATAAGACAACTTCTTGGTTGCAACACTTTACGGACAGAGGGCTAATTCTCTATGACAGTGTCTGTATTTGTGTGGCAACCCGGAGGAAATGACGCTCTCTCGAACAGCGACACGAAATAATATTGTTTTCTAAAAATGATGCACAGTAAAAATTCCCCTCATAATACTGCTTTTATAGTACCTACCTATTAATCTACGTTCGCCATTCCAACTGGCAATGAAATGTGTAACGTGACAATAGCCTGGTAAAGATGAATAGGTATAACTAAGCTACTTAGGTACCTACTTAGATAAATGAAATACGCGGACTCCTTCAAACATGCATTTTCCACAAGATGTTTTACAAAAAACGTTGGATTACGTACTAACAAATCGTCAGAAATGCAAGTGGTCAAATAGGTACGTATTTCGTCATCTCTCAGGATACACTCGCAACTTGTCAGAAACGGTACTCGACAGACACGCAGTTCGGCAGGCACGCAACACGACAGATAGGTACCTACGCATTTCGTCAGATATTTGAAACCACCCAGATTGATGTAAACAAAAGTAATAAGGCTGATTTTTCCAACGTCAGATAATTTTATCGGAAAAATAATTTTGAATTTTTGACAGTTCTTCCGTACAAAAACCGTCAAACGTCAATTGTATTCCTCGAATAAAAGTGAAGAAAAAAAGTTGCAGTATGTATGACAACAGTGACAAAGAGTACCTAATTACATACTTTCTTTTTATTTATTAAATATTAACATAGACAATAGCACATAGTATTTACACGACACCCACATTTGCATGGGAAGCCGTCACCTCCTTCTGCGAAGCAGTAATGCTTGCGAAGGAGGAGGCGGAATGTGTAAGGGAGAGGCAATCTTTGCGCCTTCACGCCCCTACTCGCCGCAGGAGACGCCCTGAGTCGAGAGCCGATTCCCGGCCACCGTAGACGCTTGCGGGCTAGCGGACGGCGAGCAACGGGCAGCTCGCCGTCCGGTAAGGAAAAGGCCCAGGTCGACGGCGCGTTGTGTTTCATGCGCGCCTCAAAGAGATGTCAGAACTAACTGATGGGGTCCGCTACGACCGATGCCTGCCAGGGTCGCGGGTTGTCTGAAAGAGTTATCGTGGCCCCTGGTACGTGCAACTGAAGGAACGCGTGTGGGTTTTAGTCAGTAAAAGTCTGATATGCCCGCCCTCCCGCTCCGCCCAAAGCGGAGGAAGTTATTTGATAATTTCCCACGCCAAAAATACAACTATTATTTTACTAGACGTATTGTTTCCTTAATCTTATTAAGCTTTTTAATGATAAAATACTAAATAGATTACTTTGTTTGACTACAAGCGTTTAAATCCTATTTATTAATTGACTGTCGAGTCGCGTAGATATCTCTTGAGACGCGCATCTGTCAAGTTGCGTGTTTGTCGAGCTGCGTTTTTGACGTATAGTGCAAATCTGACGAGATGCGTTTCTGTCAACATGCGTTTTCTGACGAAATGCGTGTTTACCACTTGCGTTTCTGATGACATGCTAGTAATCCAAAACTTATGTTCAAACTTTTATCATCCTTTTTCTATCTTGGGAAGAGAAGAAAAACTGAATGCATCTTGACTTTCACACACGCACACACACACACACACACGCACATGTCAAGGAAATAACAACAAACAAGCCTACATACTTACATAGGTACATACATACATAAGTAACATACTATTCGTAAATAGCAGTTCCTTGTCCGCAAAAAGTGAAGTTAATTGATAAATCTACCGAATACCGATACTTTTTTATAAACAAACAGGTACATTTAAGAATTACCGTTCTAATTATCGGTTTATATCTTTGGTTCGAACGCGACCGTTGGTCCGGATTTTTAATGACAAACACGTGGATAAGTAAGTAAAGGATACCTACTTTTCGAGTTTTCGTTTGGCCGTGGAGTAGGTATTTTATTTGCTGTTAAAACTATTAAAACATAATTACACACATACCTACTACGTACTCAGAAAGCATATCTTCTCGAGCTTTAAGTAAAACTTTGGGTTTTTCCTTATGAAATTTCCAGTAGCCTTGGCTTTCACTGTTTCACTGGAAACTTCGAAGGAAGTTCGTGAAGGTAATATAATAGCTATCTTAGAACAATCAGAGCTGGGGATCTTGACGTAGGTAGAAGACTCACAATTTCCTTCCTTTTATTTTAATAAAACCCAAAATTATTTCAAAGATTGCTGTCTTTTGATAGGTAGGTACCTATTCGTTTAAATAATATCCTCAAAAAGTGGTTTTACCTGCTGTCTTTTAACATCCTCAAAAAGTAATTATAATATTGAAAAACCAAAATTTCAATGAATAAAATGATAGTTAAAATCAATCACATGATTGCTCAAACCACTTGACTGGACAAGAGACATAACAACAGTAGTGGGTCAGCTGGATACCGTTCATCTGGCACGGCACGCGCGACGGCCATGACGTCCAACAACCAGGAGCCGCAAAACAGAGCGGTACCGCACTCCTAGTGACGGAACAAAAAACCGGCCACCTTCTACTTCTACCACACGTCCGTCCGGCCTTCCGACCGGACACGGCGCGGTAAATGAACTATTCCGGATGTGGAGAATGAACCCGGATACAATCGGTAACTGGCAGTTATTTATAATTGCTGGCGCATGTTTCGATTGTCAAGTCTTTCAACAGTGTCCAGTTATTTTATAAACGCCGTCTTGATGTTTCGCGCAATAGTGGACGCCGGACGGAGGCTGCTGCTCTACGATTCTCAGACAGAGATTCGGGTCAGTAGGTATTTATTTATTTGTCTGTATCTATTTTTCTGTATGTACACACAGAAAAATAGATACAGATGCAGCATTATAATTTGTCCAAGTCCAACGAAACTTGTACTTAATAAAAGCAAAAAAAGAGTCGTACTTACCGAGTCTTGTTCGGAAGGTAGGTAATATAAATTAGGTTTGAAGCAAGGGCTGCTCGGCCACCTGTTAACAGTGGTGAAAACACCCTACATGCATTTGTAACATCACCACATAAATTGCAAATTTCATGAGGCACATAATACATTAAACAGCACGCTGCGAAAAAAAAAATGCCTATTTTATTCTCAACCAAGTTGCGTCACAATATCCAGGATACAGAGGGCGGGTACCTACCGGCTTGATTCCACCCCAGCTACTTTCTTAAGGTCGTCGATTTATCTGACAGTCTGTTGACACAAGTGACACTACACTAAAAGAAACTCATCATGCGGTTCTTAATGAGCGAAGTTCCTTAACTTGATGATTTTGTGGTTTTACGCGAGCGACCTGTAGATTGCTTGCTTGACCCTAGTTAGAACCTTGATTACAACGACAAGTAGGTAAAAATGTATCTGCTACATTACTACGATCATCAATCAATGTTTGAAGAGTGGTTCAATAGGTACTCTCTCCTCTTATTGTCTAGTCATCATCATAGTTTAGCTCTGACAGCTTGTCATTTATTTTTAACATAATTTCTATTACTAAATTGTAACTTCGTATGCCTAATTACCTACCTATTTGATATTTGTACGCCGTTAGCGACAAAACTTAGAGATCTCTATACCTGTTCTATTTTAAACGCCTATCTTTACGCCTATGTTTAAGAAATAAAAAATTTTGACTTTTAGGTAGGTACTTTTACTTTGTATATAATACAGTACTAAATAGGTAATACGGGCTGGTGTCCGCAACTCCACGTCAATGCGCGTATTTTGCGTACGGGTGGGAAAATCGATTATTCTATACAACCCAGCCAAGGAAGGCCAGCAACGCCTTGATGCCACTGACCGTCTCACGTAGGGTACCTGATTTACCGAAGTACTTTTCCCTGTACGTGTCGACCACCGGGCAGTTTAGAAGCACATGTGCCGCTATCTCGTCGTCCTCCATGCAGGCCCTGCACAGCGGACTGTATGTTACTCCTATGACAAAGAGGTGTTTATTAAATGACCCGTGGCCAGTTAAAGCTGCAGTAACTATACGCAGCTTTTGTTTAGTTAGATGAAGAACCTGTTTCGTGAGGCGGCCATCCAACATGGGAAGTGCTTTGAGCAATTGCAAACAATCTACTATTTTCACACCTCCTGCTCGACTATGTCAAATTATATGTCATGCAAACCAAACCTAACCTAAAGTATGTCATTCAAGACCTGGGATCTAGCAGAGCAATAATATTGTACTGAATTTCATTATGCACCTCTGGTCATTAATGGGATTTGAATTTGGAACATACATTAGAAATCGCATACGAACATTTACGATAGGTATTAGGTACCTACATACTAATTCCATGCATTCACCATTAAATTCTGCACTAAAAAATAGGTAAATTGTTCGAAAATAGAACTGGCCGAAACAGTAGGAAAAACAGCGTAATACTGAATTTAATTTAGAGACTGCACATGGCCAATTCAGATATAGAAAATTCCCAGGAATTCGAATTTTTTTTTGCTAATATTCCCATTAAAACTACTGAAGCTTAAAATTCCTCACCCGCGTTTTCTGCCGACTTACTTAGAAAGAATGTTGAGGCATGCCCTTCGGAGTTTGGGTTTCAACATACAAGCCCCCAGGCTATTATAAAAGCTTTTAAAGATCTTAAAATTAAATCAACAGAAGATCTCTGGGGAATGTCTGTAAAAGTTTGTAGATCTATCATCGAAACGATTGCGCCCTATTTAGCTTTCATATTTAACATCAGTGTAGACCAAGGAGTCTTTCCGGATTAGGAAACACAGTAAAGTAGTTCCTTTGTTCAAATCCGGTGATAGTAAAGAACCGAACAATTATAGGCCTGTCTCAATTCTGCCGGTTCTCAGTAAGGTGTTTGAAAAGTTGATGCTCAATCAAATGTTACATCACTTTAATAAAAATTCCATCTTTCATGAACAACAGTACGGTTTCACCAAAGGGCGTTGTACCACTGCGGCGGTGTCAACCTCTAATAAAGAACATTTTTAACGCCTGGGAAGAAGCACAAGATGCCATTGGAATCTTTTGCGACCTCTCTTAGGCGTTCGATTGCGTAAACCATGAGACACTTCTGCTGAAACTTGAGCACTATGGGATTAGGAATTTAGCTCTAGATTTACTTAAGTCATACCTAAAAGATAGAAAGCTTAAAGTTCAAGTAAACGGCGTAACTCATTAGGGTCTGAAATAGCAATGGGCGTTCCTCAAGGTTCTATATTGGGTCCATTCCTCTTTTTAGTTTACTTATTACTTCAAAATCAACCGAAGATGGTGTTATTTGCAGATGACACCTCATTGATCTTTAAATATACAGACGGGCACAAAATCTTGACGACGTAAATAATTTAGTACTAAATGAAAAGAAAACCAAATGCATTAGATTTAAATTACCTAATGTTAGAAGTAGTGAATGTGACATCATACTGAATGGAGAAAAACTGGAATTTGTTGATCAAACTGTTTTTCTGGGAATCACGCTAGACGACAAATTACAATGGGGACCTCACATAACATCTCTTGCGGGGCGGCTTAGCTCGGCCGCTTATGCTATTAGAAAGATAAGACAGTTAACTGATTTAGAAACCGCGCGTTTAGTCTATTTTAGCTACTTTCACAGCATTATGTCGTACGGCATTTTACTATGGGGTTGAGCTGCTGACATTGCATCCATCTTTATTTTGCAAAACAGAGCTGTCAGAGCCATTTATAATCTACGTCGTCACGAATCTCTAAGGGAACTTTTTAAAAGGATTAATATTATGACTGTACCTTGCCAATTCATTTATGAAAATATTATGTATGTAAGAAAAAATTTACATCTTTGTAATAAAATAAGCGATAGACATAATTTTAATACTAGAAATAAAGATAAAAATACATCAACCATTTTTCAGATTAGCCAAGGTAGTACCTTGGCTAATCTGAAAAATGGTTGATCTTTCATGGGGTACTGTGTTAAATGTTACAATAAAATACCTTGTGATATATTGCAATTAAATGAAAGAAAATTTAAAACTCACATTAAACGTACACTTTGTATATAGCATACTATAAATTAGAAGATTCTATCCAAGATAAGAACGCTTGCAAACATGCTGGTCCTGCTCCATAGGACAATCTAGAGTAGACAAAATCAAACGGGTTGCTAATTTAATTGTAAATTTATTCTTTTTTTATTTACTCAAACTCAAAGCATTTATTTCAATTAAACCATTTACAGGCACTTTTGAATTGTCAAGAAGTCGGTCAGTCAGAAAATATGAAGCTAGTTGCCCATTCCAAAGCGTAGGTACCTATGGAGAAGAACGGGCAAGAAACTCCATGGACACTCTTTTAAAATTATATTTTACAAAAATATTAGTTACACCATTACTTTTGATATTAAAATTATATAATGTGAGAACGATGTAAAAAAATACATTGATTTGATGGTGATGATGAATTGATTACATTGATTTACATTCTGTAACTACTTCAACTCACCCCCTGACTTATTACTTGTAATTTTTTTAATTTAAATGAAAATCGTTTACTTTTACCATGTTTGTAAATATGTGAGCACCATGTATCTACCAGATAATTAATTTATGTCATGGTTTCATTTTTAATTATTTTACCTATTGTGGTATAGTAATTTTATTTTAGGTGCATCGTCTTCACATATTATTATTATATAATTAATGTATGCAAAATATTGTTAAACCATTTTAAAAGAGTAACGGTGAAGTTTCTTGTCCATTCTTCTCCATACGAAAACTACCCTTTGGAATGGGTGACTAGAATCAATTCTATTTGTTGTAATTTCTGACGTTCAAAAGTGCTTTTTATGTGCCTATTTGAAATAAATGCTTTGACTTTGGTCACCAAGAGTATATTTAAGAAAAAAATAACACAAAAAAACGCGCGAATACTGAAAATTGCTTTGCTTTGCAACAAATTACCTAAACTACAAATTCTCACAAAAATGTCGAGTGACGATAGTGATTTGACTCCGCAGTAAATTAAATCCAAAGCCATTGGCATTGCCAAAAATCCATTCCCAGAAAAGTCCAAGGAATCGTACATGAAAGCCTACGACGATTTTTACAAATGGAAAACTACAAAGGGGGTTACTTAGTCTACTTCAAGACTACTAGGTTCTACTGACATACCTACACTGTATATGAGTGTGTAGCCAAATCTAAGAAAGCTTCTAACTTGTTATACATAAAAATTAATATAGGTATTACGTAACTTACCTTCCTGCTTCAATACTAAGCTACCTGCCTATTTTTATTACAGGTGGCAATTGGCACTCATTTTTGGAGTAAATGGCGCATATCGTGGAAATGAACTCGTAAGCATTCATATCGAAGATATCGAAAAACATTCAGATTTGTTGCTGGTAAAGCCAGATACAAAATCAAAGAAAGAAGGGTTATTCGTAGTCCGTGGAGAATACGTAAAAAATATCGAAAAGTACCAAGCTCTACGCCCTCTAATAAAACAGATTTATATACCTAGGTCTATTATCTGTAATTGTAATAAATACTTTGATTCTAGTACCTGCCTTTTATTGTTTCGTAGATGGTATGAAAAGTAGACTATTCTCCTCGGGGATAAAGGTGTCTTCGTGTTGGGCGAGTTTGAATCCCTCACTGCACTCAGGATCAGGGTCCTAAAAACGCCACTTTGGCAGAATCATAAAAGGATAACATTATGAATATGGAGAAGACAGTCCGTGTTTTTCTTTTTTTCGTTGCACTACGCAGGTATAATCAAAGAGATTGGGATTGGATTTGGATTGGATTGATTGGTATTTTAGCACAGACAAAAAAAATAACTTAAAAATCCTTCACCAATGGGATTTGATACGATTAATTTAACAGTTAACTGTCCATTATGATTCATAATGTTATCCTTTTATGATTCTGCCAAAGTGGCCTTTTTAGGCCCCCTGAGATCCTTCTACGTCTCGGGTCGCTACATTAGCTTTTGCCCGCGGCTTTACCCGCGTGTACTAATGTCGGAAAATAATCCACGGGAACGTACTACCGGGATTAAAGTAGGTAGGTACTCCATGTGTTAATCCAGGTTATGAACTATCTGTGTGCCAAATTTCATCCTTTCAGGCAGTCAGTTTTTGCGTCATTCCGGAACATACATTCAGACAAACAAATAAACGGACAAAAAAATTATTTTCAGCATCAGACTCGTTTCCATGACTTGTGGCAATTACTTTTTTTCCAAAAATATTCAAAGTAGATAGATACAGTTTTGACTTTGTAACTATTTTATTATAATTATGTATAGATAAATAAAACACCAAAATATAAATATAATAATCAAACACTTGTAATATACATACTATTATTCAATATTGACACAGGTAGTTTTTTATATTTAATTCAAATACATAAAATGAAATAGTAAGTATTTAGCAATATAATAATTAATCGATTTGAGAAAAGAACGTCATTCATGATTGATATTTTGAGCACGCCATCTAGCGTCTAGTAGCTGGAACAGTTTTGTATTTGATTATGATTTTTAGCACGCTGTCATTTAATAGAATCCCCAATCAGTTGCTGTAGCATTTAATTATGTTTGTAAGTAAACACCTCGTAATCTCTGACAGTGAAGTTGTACTCCGTAGCGAGCGACGCCGGTGCCATCTGGTCGCCGTACGAGTGAAGGTTGCTGTAGCTCTCACTGTTGCTGTTGCAGTTGCTTGATATCAGAAGGTCTGCGCCCGCGCCGAATATTGGACCGCAACTGATAACAAGATAGAGATAGTCAACTTGATTTCTTATAATGAAAACAGGTATAATGAAAACATGTCCTAGTTCTAGAACCTAAAATATATTGAAAATTAACTATAAATAAAGCCGCTAAGGGTGCATAATTACGATAAATTTTAACATTGGCCCGCATGTCATTTACGGGTACTTACTCCGGATGATAACACAGCGCGAAAGCCTTCTTGAGCAGCGTGTACCGCGCCGGCGCCGGCGGGTCGCTCAGCGTGAACAGGAACGCGCGCTCCGCGGGGATGTAGCCGCCCGCGCCGCCGCCGGCCCACGCCGCCTCGCAGTAACCGCCCACTACCTCGCCCCGCGATAACTGGAACACCGGAGACCAATAAAACCGTTATACCTACTTGGCAGAAAAAAATATTTAGTAAACATATTACGTACAAATCTCACGCCATTTTCCCATCTCTATGGGAAAAAGGCAGAAACTACAGAACGTCACCTACTACAATTTACATACCACTGACCCTGTTCGATACAAGTTGTATGATAGAGGTCAGTGTTACATACTCATTTTGCTTTGTTTACCTTTAGTTAAGGAGGTCTTAAATGTTAAAAGCTAATAATATCATGGAAGTAGTATGTTAGTAGAAGTTCCAACGATTTCTCATAAACAAATATTCGGACCTCACCATTTTTACTTGGGTCAAAGCCTGAAAATGTCTAGAATAGCTAAACAAAGGGTTTGGTCTAGATTTTTTAAACACTTTGTCGAGCGTTCAAAAAGTCAACAGTAATACCTGTACTAGTAATAATACTGGAGCGACGCCGTCACAGTGCGAGTGGAACGCTTGCGCAGAGTAGCCGTGAGTGGACGCGCGGAATATCAGACGCCATGACTGTTTGGGAGTACCGCACCTATGAGAGCAGAATTTAAATAATGTTGTTTAAACATTCTAAAATTAAGCCTTTGACAAATATTTATTGAACGTAGTTATCGTACACTATTGTCTACATATTATCTCCTATGGCAGGTGCCTATGCTGAAAGAAATTATTCAAGAAAAAAGCAGTACTTCTGCTTATTTCTTCAAAAATTTCTTTCCTTTTTACTCAAAAGTTATAACATAATTTTCCTACATTATAACATAATTTTCAAATATTTAAACTGTATTATTAAAAAACTATTAAATGAAGGCTTATTTTTAACCCTATCATTGAATTACCAGTTGTTGATAACAGCTTGGAAGGCGCTCTTATCTTGTTGCAATATTAACGATCCTGTGAACATGTTTACTGCCAAACTGAAACAAAAATTGGAGGTTTTACAGTATACTAGCTGCGCCTCGCGGTTTCACCCGCATAAGTTTAGATCCCGAGGGAATATCGGGATAAAATATATCCTATGTTCTTTCCCGGGACTCAAACTATCTCTATAGCAAATTTCATCTAAATCGGCTCAGCGGTTTAAGCGTGAAGAGGTAACAGCAGACAGAGACACAATTTAGCATTTATAATATTAATTATGGATTATGGTGTTACTAAGAAGCTTTTTTGGAAGTTAAAGGTTACAAAAGATAGCCCCGCCCTTCACCTATTGGTCAGCAGTGCCACTAGACCCACACGCGCCCCTAATCTAACACAAGTCACGAAGGGGATACAAAATTTTTATATGGAGCCTGGCATACCTACTGTCACGCCATTTAGATTTTTTTTTCAAAATCGCGGCCATGCATGAAACCTATAAATCGGTACGCAAATTAAAAAAATTAATGTCACGTGATCAACTTTGAACGTTAATATGTCGGAAACTTGACTCTATACGGGGGTTGCTCTCATATTATTTCTGTTTGCATTGATGTCAACTATCGATTTATATGAGATTCATGCATGGCCGCGATTTAAAATAAAAAACAACATGGTGGACTGATAGGTATGCCACGGATCTTCAAACCCCTTTGTGGAGCAAGCGGGCTTAGCTTAACCTTTAACTAGGGACGTGAGAAATTTATATCACTATAAGGGACATGACGTCTCACAGGCTACTACTTCCAAAGTTAATTTTTGTCATAAAATTTAATTTAGAAGTTTCAAAATTGTGTTAATATTTACCATTGGTATGTAATAAAAAAACATATAAGTAAATTTAATCACCATTTATTACGAATTAAAAAAAAACGGTAATTAACACTTAAAGGTACTTTTCAGTCTTAATTGACATGAGATCTTTATTTTAGCATTTTAATAGACCTTACACAAGTAATATGATAAATTTAACACTTTTTACTCAAAATCTAATCTATCAAAAAACAAAATAACATAAAAAGCACTTATAAAAACAAAAATTAAAACTTTTGACAACTATTCAATTTGGCATTAATTACTGGCAATTTTTGCACAAGGGGTGAGAACATTGTAAGCATATGGGATTGCAACACCCGGCACACATGTAAACTGTCATTCTGTGTAGTGTAGCCGGACAAATACTGCATGCCCTTCGCTTACCCTGACTAGTTTCACGACTTTGGACACCTTCTTCAACCATATCGTCACCCAGAACTCGCTTTATCACTAGCCGTAATTCCCTTGGTAATTGACTGCAGACAAACGTCTTTGCATATGGGGTAGCACTAGCGAACGGGCTAATGACTTTAGAAAATCTACTTTATCTGTAATTTTGGGTTGATGTATATTATATAGTATAAAAGCATTCATGCCACTCAAGTCCACAATGCGGTAGAATATCACCATTGGCCATCTTCTCGATCGGCGGCTGCTGGAATAAATGGAGCATTTTTTATCAGCTTCATCAACACCTCCTTTGGTTGAGTTGTAAAAGGTCTCTTTCAGAAATCAAGAAGTCGTCAAAATCACCTTCGCTATCTGATTGGTCTGAAGCCAGCATTCATCATGCAACAGGCCATCATTTGAAGATGAGTTCAATGTTTTTATTGCACTCATCTCCAAATGATGGCCTGTCTACCCGTAATATTTTTCTCTTTGATGAAATCGGGGTTTGGCGTTGACGTTTTCTAGTGTTTTCTGCCATTTTGCACTAAAAATAGAAAAATAGATCAAAAAAATATTTTTATGAGAACTAGGGACATGTAGCCTGACAGGCTACGTCGGATTTTTTAATGAGTATTACTCACGTGCTAAACAACCGATGACACGTCTATCTTCTTCCGCAGTCGTTTTAGCACTAAAACAAAAGCTACTAAGATGCGGGGTCGCGGCAAGCGGGGGGAAGTGGGCTATTCTAAGAATTTTTAAAACACGCGACGCCTGTGAGACTCCACGTCACTAGTTAAAGGTTAATGATAAAAAGTGTTCTCTGCTGGCATAACTATAATGCTATTATTACAAATAAAGTGAAGTGTCGTTACCGTGGCTGCGTCCTCTTGTCGCTGTCGGGGCGCGGCGCGGGCGGCGGCGCGGCGTGCAGCGCGGCGCGCCGGTAGCGCTCCAGCGACAGCTCCATGGGCACCGCGCCTGTCGGCTCCACTTCCTCCGCGAACACCGCGCTGTCTGCAATGTGACGAGAACCAGACTTACACAGAGCACAAGACTATATACTTACGACACACACAGACTACGATTGGGGCTATCTGTAGAAATCCATCTTGTCTGTATGGGTAAATTATAGCTAATAATTTTTATTTTCTAAGCTAACTTAGCAGTCTATAATAACATGCCGACTAAAATATACTTAGCTAACATACCAATAAGCAGTAGCCGCACATGCTGCATGAGGGGTGACAGGTGATGACAGACCCGCGCCCGCTCCTCCTCGGTCCAGTGTGCTGTGGGCTGCGTCACGCCAGCACGCTGCTTCGCCCACGCCAGTGCACAGCGCCATACTTCCTCCTCTTCCAAGCATAGCTGAAAAGACACAGCAAGAAAAAAAATATTGAAAAAGAACACTGGTTGAATCTTGAGAATATAGTGAAAAGCGAAACATACCGCAAATATGTATAAAATGTACTTTTCTCAAAGTTTTATTACATTAAAATAAAGTCCTTCGTATTACTATTGCAACAATCGCTAGTGGTGTTGATAAAAGCCAAATTATTGTAGTTCTTTGATGTTATTATAAGCTTTATATTAACTTGCATCGTTCGGTGTTTCCGGTTACCCGCTTTTTTATTTATAATAATTAAGACCAACAAAAAGTTAACGTACAGTGCCACCTGTTATGGAACAGGGAAACTATTTAATAATAGATGGGAGAATGATACACTCGGCGACACAGCTATAGGTACATAATTTGATGTGTAGCCGTGCGTACTAACGTAGCGCGTCGCCACTACCACTCAGCTATCGTTAATAACGGCAGAAACTAACAAAGTCAGAAGAGATGAGTTTGATCAGCGCTTCCTTGGGCAGGTTGAGAAAAGCGTTGGTCTTGACACAGTCGGCCGCGTTGTCACCGATGAACGCGATGCAGCGCTCCATGAACGACGACGCACTTTTCCCACCTGTTGAACAATGATTAAGTAGTATTATTTAAACAAAAAACAAATAAAACACTACAATTTGAACAGAGTGTGCTAGTCAATGTCTTCGTCTAGTCTAGAGGTTAGAGAGCAGTATATTCCTTGGTCTAGACAGACTATATCATACGCATTACTGGATGCTGAGCTCGTTTTGATTGTTAAAACTGTGGTTTTGGTTACATAAGTAGATACTCATTCGTTTTTATTTCCAGTACCTACCGTTTTTTGATAACTGATGCCAATGAAATACTTACTATTTGTAGTGCCCCTATCTTACTTACCCCTGGTTTGCAGCATAATTTTTCACACGGCTCCAGCAGAAAATATGTATTTTTCTCAAACATGGACTAAGATAAGATGTGAAGATTCTGTAGTTTCTGCTCACCCAATGGTGTGAGTTAATATATTATTTAATTCCTTTAAATGTGATGAAACTCAAGTCATTTATTCAATAGAAAAATCATTTAATCATAATAAGACGGGCTATAGAACAGCTGCACAGGTTGATCAATCAGGTTAAGCTACGCTTGCCGCGGTTGGTCTGCGGATGGGTGACATCTTTACATACCCAGACGCCTCCGTGCCTCGGAAAGCACGTTAAGCCGTTGGTCCAGGCTAACAGTTGTTACAGGTAGTCAGAATACCGAAAGTCTGACAACTAGTCTTACCAAGGGGTGTTGTATTACCGAGTAACAGGGTTGTTGGTTGGAGATCAGATAGGCAGCCGCTTCATGTAAAATACTGGTATTCAGCTGCATCCGGCGAGACTAAAAGCCAACCTCAACATAGGAAAAGGCTAGGCAAATGATGAATCATTGAATCATAACTATTAGAATGCCACGGCCTAACCCTTTAGGAATACAAGCGATGTAATGTGTTGTGTTCTTGAATAACAGAAGTTTCAAAACCGAGCCCCAATAAGCTTGCCAGTGACTATTACTACTTCCAATGTCCTTGATATTCTTAAACTACTATAGAGTTGACTAAAATGCAGTTCTACAGGTAATTTAATTTGCCCAACAGAACTGTTGCTACAGGCAGGCACCAGTGGTGAAATGACACTGGTATTAACAGAATGATAACCAGTATGTGATGGATAGCGTTGATTAAAAGGGAAGCACAAGGATAGCTTGCGAAATTCAAATACTTGTTCTACTCACGAATCATATTATTTTGTTCAACATACAACATAACACTGACCTGCAAATTGCAAAAAATAAGAAAATTTTAATTTCACGAGCAACCTAGCACATTCCCCTTAACAAGAACCCTGGCATTGAGATTATACTGCGTTTTTGTATTCGAATACATTTTAAAACGCTGTTTTTGTTGTACAAATTTATGGTATACCTACAATGAAATTTTGTTTGATAACAGTAAGCAAATAAAAGTCGTTTGTCAATTAATCTTAACTTTAATTAGGTAGACACTGGTGCATTGCGCTCACAAGCGTGGTAACGCTTTGCAAAAATAAAAACATGAGTTTCTTCATAAACCCGGAGGAATGAACTTAGAACTAAACTTCATAACCTATTACACCGACGCATTAGGATTCACGTTCTGGATTAACGTTATATTGTCCCCTTTCATCATTATTCTTCCAATTTGCTTCCTATTCTTCGTCTTCATGTGAACTTCTTCGGCTTCATCCAACACAATGTTCATGTACTCGTCGAAACCCACGATGTGTCCCTCAATTCGTAGATTCACGTTTTCGTACAACCAAATTTGAACGCGACTTCTGTTTTGTAAATACCTGAAGATAAGGTTGATGGGTTGGACCATCACCTTCTGGACTTTTGGTGGACCTTTGTATGCCATTTTGAATTATATTCTTACGCACAAACTAGGAATAATTATATTGCAAACAACAAACGCTACCAAGCCCGGCTTCGCGCTTTGCGTTGCGTCAGTTATTTGTCAATTGATTGTCAATTATTTTTTGTCTATGGTTGAATATGACGCTCGCGCTGGGTGTTGGGGTGGCTAGTTGTGACTTTACCATAGACGTTATAGTCGATTTTATTTGAGTGTCGTGATTGAGATTTTAGAATAATATTCTGCTATTGTGCATTTCTGTTTGTAACAATATGAATGCTAAAATAGGGAAACTTACCATTGAAGTTTATCCTGATAGAGGGAATGAAAAAGATGGAAAAAAAATCAAATCGATTGTATTCAATGTGGACTGTATCCCATTTAAAACAAAATTGAAGTCCATTATGAAGCCGAAAGCGAATTTGAAGATATTTACAGCCTAGTTTCATAAAAGACAAGTAATTTTATTTATACACTTTTATAAATAAAATTACTTGTTGTCTTAGCGTTGCTATTACAAACTGTTACTTACCTACATAAAGTCATATTATTACAATATTCGATGTGTATGGTATGAGGTACGTACTTACTTTGCGAATTAATAGATCTTAATTTAAACTTCGGAATACCGTTTAAGCATGAAATTGATAATACCGAGATGAATATTCCACCTCCAGAGAATTAGTTAGCACAAATCCTCATAATTTTGGTAAGCTGTAAAACAACTTATTTTTTAATCTGCTTCAGTCACTCTTTAGCATAGATTTTTATAGTAAGTCTTTGGGAAATGCATAATTTTCATTTCACTACCGATCACGTCACAACGCGACACATTTTGTCCCAATATGTTTTTAAAACAATTATTGCTTATTTTTGACATTTTACATGAAACATACTAGCGACACCCGTGGCAAACGTTAAGGCGCATCAAAAGGTCAATCAACCAACTCAGCCTATTGCAGTCCACTGCTGAATATAGGTCTCTCCCAGACTGCTTCACAACACCCTGTCCTCCGCCTTCCGCATCCAGTCCGTCCCAGTGCAGCGTCCCGCTTTAGGTCGTCCGACTATCTAGCTGGGGGCGTCCCACACTACGCATGAAATGCGCAAAACGACTAATTAAGTAAGTTAATTTAGTTGATTACTAATTTGATGCTATATCAATAAAATTATAACCAAGAGATAGTTTTGGTAAAACTTATAACACCCCTCTGTTTATGACGGGGGATAATAAAAATAGAACAAGTACAGCAGGACTTCTAAAACTAAGTACTTAGGTACCAACATTTTAGAACTTCTATACGATATTTTTACTCAAAGACTGAGCTGAGGGCTTTTTATGAATAAGATTTCGTAACGCACAAGAATTCGCGATGAGTATAATAACATCTACATTTTTATCGCTCTTAATGATTTAAACAATCTGCATACATAATAAAATAACACAAAAAAAATTACTAAAACAACAAAAAGTGTGCGATGGCCGGGAATCGAACCCGGATCAACTGCTTGGAAGGCAACTATGCTGACCATTACACCACCATCGCAGCTGTTAGAGTCTTCCAAAGTTTTAGGTATATTATTGCACTTTAATTATTTCATTACATTACCTGGGCGATCTTGAATTTCCATAGCTGCTGCTAACAATGTGCAAGCGCTTTCCACGCTCAATGTAGATGTGACATGATCCTCACATGCTGATCTAAGATCTTCTACTCCTAAATCTGCAGCCAAGGTCATCATTTCGAAAACTCCGGAGTCTTGCAGCAATAGCTGTGAATTAAGATTGTATATTCAGGAAAAACTGTTTCAAACAAAAAATTATAAAACGGTTAAGATTGCGCCATCTAGCGATTTCATTCGTAATTACACACATACGAAGCTTTTTTAATTCGACACTTGAGGCGCTGTCGTCATTTAACAAAATTAAATTTAAAAAAAAATTAATATCCTTTAAAACAATTTATTCATTGATAAATTATTATATCTCACCTTGCCAGTGTAAACATATTGAATAAAAAGTCGGAAAGTTTCAACTTGGACGTGTGGCATTCGAATCGGTGTCGGCTGCGCGCCAATAGATGGCGTTACGGAACACCCCGGAATCCGACAAACTTCGCCACGTTTTGTGTTTTGAAAGCTCTTGCATCTAAAACAAAGAGAGGTAATTTTAATTAAATATTTTTTAAGTTTCATATTACTTACTTCTTAATACCAATTTACGATGTAGAACATAGCTATTTGAGAAATGAAGTTGAGATTTGAGCTTTATTGTAGGACCTACCTACACTATTCGGCTGCCCCATTTCAAAACCTAGTAAGGACTTAAAATTAAATTTTACAGGAGAGCGCATAAACGTAATATTGGTCAGCCTATGGAATATTAATACGTATTAATAAAAAGTGTCCCTTACTAGGTTTTGAAATGGGACAGCCGTATTAAGAAAATACAAAACATGAGTTTCTACCTACTCTAACAAGGTTGCAGCTTTTATTAAAAACTTAGCTAACAACTAGTTGAATATTTCACAAAGGCGAGGAGCATCGTGCAGTCGGTAATTAAAAACCGATAATCCCCTCTGAAGAAATTATAAGCGCAGAGCATAGCTCGGATAGCTCCCTGGGAAAAACTTAAAGTTGTCAAGTTGTGCTCTAACTTAAGTTGCAGAGCTGAGCAGCGCCCTCTGGCGGCGCGGAGTGCACTCGTGGCACGTTTAATAAAATGAAATAACGGTACAAGACAAGTTATTTTCTCGTGGCATAACATTATTGGCTTAGAAGTTATTATTATAATATATAATATAAAATAAAATACTTAAATAAAAATATTTACATGATTCAGGAATTCATTATATTTACCTACTTACTGTTACCTACACTGTTCGTGTTGATTTTCAGCTAGGATTTATGGTTTGAAAAATTCTATATCTGTTTATTTTATAGCCAGCCCTACGCCCGACACATTATAACAACGATAGGTACTCCTTAATACGATGACGATAACGAATCGATAAAGTATCCCACTCAAAATCATCTCTCTCTAGTCTTAGAATTAATCTTATAATGTACAATATTCCTTCATAATAAATTAACTTCTACAAGTTTTTACCTAAATTCAGACCGACAGTACGTACAGGGGCGGATCTTGAATTTGTGGGGCCCTGGGCTAATATTTTATTATGATCCGATTTTTCTTAATTCTAGATAATTTTTATTATTGACAATATCGTCTATTGTTTTCAGTTCGGTTGGGGCCCTCTGTATCCACGGGGCCCTGGGCTGCAGCCCAAAAAGCCTTTAAATAGATCCGCCCCAGAGTACGTAGGTAAGTACTTACATAACTAAATAATAATAAGTCCCAATAGTAATATCAACAACAGGTGTTATCCCGAAACAAATATTCAATAGTTTTAATGCACTAAATCTATCTAAATACACATACATAACACTACAAAAAGCTGCCATATTAAACACTTGCCGCATAGTAAGAAAATTTTTACAACTAGACTTGGACAATAATTTCACTGCAGTACAGAGCAATTTACCTTCCTAAAATAATAACTAGAATCTCACCTTGGTTCACACCCGTGAGATTCTGAAAATACCAGGTACTAACCTGAGAAAATTAAATTTAAAAACCATAATAATAATGTCGGATCAGGTACGAGTCATCCAGCGTAATCGTATGTTGGATGACACCGTGCTTGATCGCTTGCGGACTGAAATGCAGAGTAGCCATGTCATTGCTACGCCGTCGCAGGCTGTGGCACCACCACAGTCTACCACACCATTAATTTGCGAAAACGACGTAAGTAATGACATGGCTACTAATGTAAGTATCCAGTGCAGTGAGGTGATGAGGAGTACTTTGGAGGGTGCGATCAGAGAATATCGGTTCATGACACCCGAACTCAGACCACGCTTACCTCGTTTGCCCATGCATAACAGAAATAGGGCGCTGGTGGCTGTTCTGGATTCGCAGTTGTCAAGCTATTTTGATAACTGCGAAAACCTCACCGATGCTCATTCAATCCTGTATTGCGCGGCTGTAACGGCATGTCGTGTAGCTCATGTCAAATTTCCGGATGACAGAGCTACACGACCGAAACCAGCCGTACCGGCATGGCAGTATAGGATTGAACGACGCATTGCTGGGGCCAGAGCGTTCATCGGCAAACTAATCTGCTTCCGGGAGGGCAACAATCGCCCTCGAGTGATGCGCTTTGTGAGGCGGGCGTTTTCGGGGACTGATATCAGTCCTCAAGACTACATGTCCCGTGTCACAGAGCGCATCGACTTCTGGAAGCAGAAAGTGTATGCATGGGCAAACCGTATTCGTAGGTATAAGCGTCGGGTGGAACGGTACACTCTAAATCGCAACTTCCAAAGCGATGAAAGGTGGGTCTACAGAGCATGGGAGCGACCGGACCAAGGTGTGACTGACATGTGCCTGCCGGATGATAACGCCATGTGTTCATTTTGGCGTAACATCTGGTCAGTACCTGTCAGTCATACCGAGGGTGAGTGGACTCGGGACGTCGAGCGAGCATGCGATGCAATAACAGAAATGGGGGCAATAACGATCAGCCCCCAAGATGTAAGTTGCGCAGTTCGTCCGTTGCCAAATTGGAAATCACCAGGGCCGGACGGACTGCACAACTTCTGGATTAAATGGCTCACAAGATCGCATGCTTGCTTGGCAGCCCTATTCCAGTCAGCCTTAGAGTCAGGGTCGCTACCAGAGTTCCTGACGACTGGAATAACCCACCTGCTCCATAAATCGGGTAGTACTGCGGAACCCAAAAATTATAGACCGATTACGTGTCTTCCAACGGTCTATAAAGTTCTTACCTCCATTTTGAGAGCTAAAATAGATAAACATATTAACGAGAATTCTGTTATGTGTGCTTCTCAAAATGGATGTAGGAACGGGTCCCGTGGTACTAAGGAGCTACTCCTCATTGATATGGCCATTAGCCAACAGGTTCGCCGTTCCCGAAAGGATCTGTCGACATGTTGGATAGACTATAAGAAGGCCTATGACTCGGTGCCACATACATGGCTCATGAGGGTGCTAGAGTTGTATAAAATTGATGCAACCCTGCGCACCTTCTTGATGTCGTGTATGGGGCAATGGAGGACAGTCCTTCGCTATCCAGGATGTCGGCAAATCCAGAGGAATAGTGAGCCGATAAGGATAGAGCGGGGTATATTTCAGGGCGACAGTTTGAGTCCACTTTGGTTCTGCTTAGCCTTGAATCCTCTTAGCACGCTGCTGGAGGATTCAGGTCTAGGCTATCGGTTGAAGAGAGGTGGTCAGGTTATATCTCACCTCCTTTACATGGATGACCTGAAACTCTTTGCCCCCAACGATTTGCAACTGATGGAGCTATTGAAGGTCACTGAAACTTTCAGTAGCGCCATCAGGATGGAATTCGGTGTGGACAAATGTGCGGTCATGCATGTAAAACGAGGGGGGATTGTGGAATCTGTGGGAACCCAGCTCACAGATTCCATAAATCTTAGATCCCTCTCAGCAACCGAAACCTATAAGTATTTGGGTATGTCGGAAGCACTGGGCATCAACGTTACCGACATGAAACAATCGTTGAGGGAGCGCTTCTTTGGCCGCCTGAGAAAAGTATTTAATAGTCTTTTATCAGGCGGAAATAAGGTGCGTGCCTTCAACGGTTGGGTCATGCCGGTTTTGATGTACTCTTTCGGCATACTCAAATGGACTCAAACAGAGCTAGACGCCCTGGATAGGCGGGTCCGTACATTGTTGACGGCATATCGAATGCATCACCCACGTTCTTCGGTTATGAGACTGTATATCCCACGGAAGTGTGGAGGTCGAGGCTTCTTAAATGCTAAGACTCTTCACAATCGTGAGATATGCAGTCTCAGGGAATATTTCCTAGAAGCCGACGTGGGGATGCATCGAGATGTTGTGGCAGTGGACAAGGGCCTTACCGCGCTCTCCTTGGCTAAAGAGAACTGGCGCAAACCTGTAGTGCTTGACACTAACGACCGCATGGAGGTATGGCAGAGTAAGGAGCTTCACGGACGCTTTTTCAGGGCCCTACATGGGCCCGATGTAGATTTCCTAGCGTCCGTAGCCTGGCTACGTTCCGGG
The DNA here is from genome assembly GCA_963855955.1 of Luperina nickerlii. NCBI lineage: Eukaryota > Metazoa > Arthropoda > Insecta > Lepidoptera > Noctuidae > Luperina > Luperina nickerlii. The sequence goes on along the minus strand of OY979675.1, from coordinate 22,008,743 downwards.
GAACTCTTCGGAGAAACCGAAGGGTTTGTCTGTGCAATTATGGACGAAGTTGTGATGACGAATAACTACCGGAGATTTATTGTGAAGGATGGTACGGTTGACATATGTCGGGCATGCCACCGTCCGGGCGAATCAATCCGTCACATTATTTCCGGGTGTTCTCGTCTTGCTAACGGAGAATATTTGCATAGACACAACCTTGTAGCCAGGATTATCCATCAGCAACTTGCTCTGCAGTACAACCTTGTGGAATCGGAGGTGCCGTACTACAAGTATGCGCCCGACCCAGTTCTCGAAAATGGCCATATCACACTATACTGGGATCAATCCATCATCACTGACAGGACTATTATTGCTAATAAGCCTGATATAGTGGTGGTGGATCGATCAGAGCGGCGCGCAATGATTGTTGACATAACCGTCCCGCATGACGAGAACCTCGTGAAAGCCGAGAAAGATAAGCAAATCAAGTATCTTGACTTGGCTCGCGAGGTTGTCGACATGTGGGATGTGGATTCAGCGATCATTGTGCCGATAGTCGTGACAGCCAATGGTTTAATAGCCAAGAGCCTCGACCAACACCTAAGGAGGCTCTCGTTGGGCAGCTGGATCAAGGGCTTGATTCAGAGAGCGGTACTTTTGGACACGGCCCGCATTGTTAGGAGGTTCCTCTCTCTGGAGCCCTGACCGCCGGTAGCTTGGACCCTGTTCCCGATACCGGTGGGCTACAATTTTTTATATTTTAAAATGTTTTTTTTTATTTTTTTTTTTGTAAAGAATATTTTAAAATATAATAAGTTTGTTAAAATATAAATAAAGGAAATAATAATAATAACTTTATTTGCCAAAATGTAGGTGTACAAAATAGTATGATGTTAATTATAAATGTGGCCCAATTACATTCTACCATTACATGTGGTGTGCAAATATTTAATTTCATAATACATTAAATTATTAAAAATGTCATAATATTCCTTCATTATTATTCTATAAGTTACAAAATGTCTAATTAAATAAATTAATTGCAAATATTAAATTTAACAATGCATTACATACTTTAAAAAGTCATCATAACATTACATCAGTCACCAGTATTGATATGATAGATATGAATGTCAGATTTTATGTATTAATTGAAATGTCAATGTCCAAGAATATTGTTATAATGTCAAAATAAAAATAATAATAGTAAGTAAATGTCAAATTAAAAATATCTCAATCATAAATCAAATCATATCAAAAATAAAAATATCTAAAAACCAAAATTGACATTACTTTTTTTTTTCGACATGTGACATAAATTCAGTAACAGTATAAAAACATTTTTCTTTAAGCCACTGAATCAGCTTTTTCTTAAACATAGGCAAAGGTAGTTCTTTAAAGGCGTTTGGTAATTTATTGTATACCTTAATAGCCATTATAAATGAATTTCGTTTATGTAAATCGAGCTTGCATTGTGGCAAGCAGAGCCTATGTTTATCTCTAGAGGCAGCAGTCCTTTTGGTTACATCCCTATGCTTAGTAAAATTTTCAGCATGTTGTCGTACTAATAAGCACAATTCTTTAATATACATGCATGCTAAAAAAAAAAATGTAAAGTATGTTGTCTATTCCTTACTTCCAAACTTAAAATAGGTAGGTACTAGGTAGAACAAAAAGGTCTGATATTTGTAATCTAAATATCCCAATAGTTCACAGATTACGAGTAGATTAATGTCGTGTAAGTATCAGTATCGAGACTCGTTCGTTATTTCGCGTTGATTAGACAAGCCCGCTGTGCCTGGAACTCTGCTGATTGGATTTGCTATTGACTAAATTCAATTTTGAAGTGACTCTGCTCAGTGGCGGTGATTTATCACCTTGCTTGCGTAATGTTATAGGTACCTAGATACATTAATTGGATCGCTTGAGAGATGTTTATCTTGTCAGTTTAGTTGTTAAAACTAAGGCAATTTGGTTTCACTATGATGAGTGGCAGAGAAAGTTTTGTAGGTAATGAGAATATTTTTATTCTAAAGGTACCTACACCTCTGGCTTACCCTTTGGGGATCACTGACAGGCTTGAAGTTATTGCCGCGCCGATTGCTGCTAAGCCAAAAGTCGTGGCCGGGGCGGTAACAGTATCCTACTTACCAACTGTCGATGTTTTCTCTAGGTGTGCAATCGTTGAAAAACGGCAGGCATCTTAGACCGTATTTCAAGGATTTCTATATTTTCTAAACTTCCTTATCAGTCACTCATCTAGAAGGGTCTGTTTCTATAAATAATAAATAATCCAGCACTGCACCATTACACCCTGGTCCCAGGAGTGGCAGCCATTAGTGTAGGAGCGCCACAATGTGAGGTCGCTCCTGTGAATATTTGAACATGTTTTATCCCAGTTAACGACGTTCACTAACATCTCACGGGACTTCCAGGTATTCTAAGATTAGAGATGATTTTGGGTGGGATTTAATATGTAGGAGTGGCGTTGTTATATTATGTGCCGGGCGTAGGGCTGGCTTAGAAACAGACGCTTAGCCGGTAGAATTTTTCAAACTAAGTACCTACCTATAAGTTCTTTTAACCTTACTAAAAATAAACTACAAATAGTTACACAAACAGTGTAACAGTATGGTGAAATCCAAAATCATTTTAGCTAAAAGAACATTTTCTATGTAATAGGTAATACGGGCTGCGCCGCAACTCCACGTCAATGCGCGTAGGTACTTAGCGTACGGATTTTGATTTTCTATGTATACAGGATGAAATTGAATAGGTGAATAGGTAGAAATTTAAATATCTAAATCAACGTGAGTAAATCTAAAGAACTTTAGAGCATGTCATTCATTAAGGAAAGGGATGCACATTTGCACAACGTACCCGTAGGTGAGCGATTTGGCAACGTCGTCGCGCATCCTTTTTTAGGGTTCTGTACCAAAATGGTAAAAAGGAACCCTTATTTCCCATATAAAACACATACAATACAATATTAATATAACTTAAAAATACTATAAATACATACAACATTAAAATTACACTAAAAACGAACAACTAAAAACTAACGCACACGAAGTGTCTGCATCGTGTTTCGCTGACTGGTGTCATGTAGCAGGCCACGAAACCGGCGGTACACAACACCTTTCGGCCAGAACTCTTCCTTGAGAAACTTTTCGAGATGGACTACGAACGACTTAAGTTCGTGTTGTGACGCGATTCCAACTTCTCGACCCTCAAAGTGCAGTTGGTCTTCATACGCATGTACTCCACAATCTCGCCTGCGCCTGTGCGACTCCGTCTGCCTGTCTATCTGTCACAGCGGGATATCTCAAGAACTACTAATGCTATCAACTTAAAATTTGGAATAGTTTTAGATAACGTTTGCCCAACTATTTTGCAAATAAGAAAGAATTTTTTTTTGCAGCAAAAACTGAAAGGGTTCTGAAAAATTTGAAGTGGGGCTACTAGGGCATGTGGGGTATCATATGAAAGAACGCAGTTTGCACATTCTCAAACATTTTTTCTTTTTTTAGGCCGCATTTTTTTAGGGTTTCGTTTTTGATGAAAAATGTAAAAGAATACCAAGTTTATGTAAAGATTACAGGAAAAACAAAACGATGTCTCTAAATAGCACACTTTTTCAGAAATCATCAACAAAAGTTACATTAGTTCCACTGTCAGTTAAGAGATGCCGCTGACCTAAAACTGCAATATTCTACACCGCAGCGAGCAGTGTTAAAATTCTCTGACGAATAAAGGCCTCGCCGCGCGCCGATGATAATTTAAAAACATGATGGTACGGAACCCTCGGTGCGTGAGTCCGACTCGCTCTTGCCCGATTTTTTTTTCGTAGGAATGTTCAATATTAGGTAAATACTCCTCTAGTTCAACGCGTTGCCAACTTGCTTCATATTGTGAACTCGGCGACGAATGGATTGCTTATCGGGGCGTGCTAAAATTGATACCTACTAGTTTTCATCATTTTGAAAAAAAAAAGAAAACAAAACTGGAACGACGATAATTCGTATCTACTTGAAGGCAATAACTTAGTTTGCACTATCTAAGGCGATAATATTTTACACGATTTTTTTCAAGAATTTAGATTTGGGAAATTAATGATTAATAGTGTTGCCCAAAATCGGTCTTGGTCTTGCAGTCTTGGTCTTGTTCTTGCATTTTTGCAAGACCAAGACCAAGACCAAGACCGACTTATTGTAGCAAGACCAAGACCAAGACTGAACCCTGCAAGACTTGAGCAAGAACAAGACTAAGCCTGCAAGACTCTTGCGTCTCGCAGTTAAGTCAAACTGAGATTTGGGCGCTATAGTAGGTATTTGGTTTAAAATCCCGATTGTGATAGACGTTCCCCAGTATCTTTTGATACACGACGATACGGTTTTCCGTATCTTCATAACACTAAAAGGTATTGTATTGATTATTATATGTTTCGACTGTTTATTAAGTAGGTAGGTAACGTGTTACTTACTTTGTTCCCATATGTGATAAAAATGTACCTAGCATAACTTTCTAGCAAAGTTCATTTCATACCTTGTAGGTATATCTACTTAGAGTATTATATTATACTTGTATAAGTCTAATGTGCAGATCTAACGTTAGTAGGTTGGTAAAAATTATGTAGATATTTGTTTCAAAGTTTATATTATTCTTCTATTCAGCAAAATTTAAAACTAACAGCGAGTCGAGTAAGTCTAGTACTAGTAGCAGTTTTTAAGCCAGCCGATGTTATGGTACAGATGCCAGCACATCAAGCTACTACAATCTGCCATATTTCTTTAACAGATTTTCAACTTTATCGCTGAAGCATTAAGGTTCATGGTTGATTGATAATATATGACGTTCCGCGAATAAACTGTTGGTCGGTCAGTGTATTACGTACGTAATAAGTACGTAGTAAGTCCATAGAATAACCGTTTCATGAAATCATCATTCTTTGGACTTACGTGGTCTTAGAGAGTTGTGTTGATGACTTTAATTATTAAAATTCTGTAAATACATATTTGTTACGTCCGCGAATCATATATTAATCGACGTACATCTTAATACTGACCAGCAAATTGCAAAAAACGTAATAAAATTTGAATTTCGTGGGCTACCTTAGCGGTTCCCCCTTAAGGCGAAAGCGGTAAGGTACCTAGCCCGCGAAATTCACTGACCAGCAATTTGCAAAAAACGTAAGAAAATTTTAATTTCGCGGGCTACCTTAGCGCTTCCCCCTTAAATCGATGAAGCTTTAGAAAAATAATTATCCCCTCATAACGAATTTAAAATAAAAGTAGTAAATGGGTCATTCAATTATGTAGATGATTAAAATGCCTCATGTGACGCGTCTGTTAGATTCATTGGGGTTCATGCATGGCCGACTCGACGCCGCGCGGGGATTCCCGCAATCTTCCGCATTTTTTGTCAGGTTCAAGCATTTATGCACTTTATTGTAATAATTTTAAAGTTTATTTTCAAGTGCGTTAATAATACGAGGAGACCGCTTGGCGCTGCGGTCCCTTTGTCTGTCGCGGCATTTGAAAGCGAATAGCGTAGGTACGAAGACAGTGTTGACCACGCAAATGAACTTTAGCAATACAGCTGATCAGGTAGCCCTTTCGAGTTTTGTTTACATTGCTGTTTTAAATGAAACAAGTGAATTTACTATTTTTTAAAGAAAAATCTCATTGGGTCAGATAGAAATAATGATTTTATACAGTTTACAGTAAAAAAATGCAGAAAAAAACGTAAAAATTAAGAAAAAGCCGACGAGAAATTTTAACGCAGGGGGGTCCAGAATCATGTACTGAATCCATGGTAAGCGGTTGCGCGTCGATGTCCCTGCCACCCTGAGCAATAGGCTAATAGGTATTTTAATGTAGTCTAGTCTAAGTAGTAGAGTCTCGCAAGACTTGCGAGACTCTTGCTGCAAGACCAAGACCAAGACCAAGACTGAGAGCGCAATACCAAGACCAAGACCAAGACCAGGTGTATTGACGCAAGACCAAGACCAAGACTGGCTAAGGTCTTGTCTTGGTCTTGCATTTGGGCAACACTAATGATTAAGTATCAGTTACTGCATCTCCTATTTCGATTTGTCGCAAGTTTTCAATTTCTACTGTATATTTGCAAATTTTGCGTTTCAAAAGTTTTCCTTGCAAGCTTCCTTGTAGCCACCCAATCAATTATATTTTCTTTGCCATGTTTAGGAAAAAAACACTCTTTATTTAAGCTGTGTCCACATCCATAATCCGCAGCTGTCACAAGACTAACCAATACTAAGTAGGTACTAGGTACTAGAATAGAATAGAATAGAATATTTATTTGCCAGAAACAACTGAACTAAACTCGCCCATGATAACAAGTAGGTAAGTGTAACAAATCATTCCTGTAATCCTATTAGTAGGTATCGCCAGCAGTAGCTACAGGTGTACCAGGGTGTACCAAATCCACCACCCTGCTGCCGACGACCGCCACTGAGTTGTGCAGCCGATCTCAATTAATTGTAAACCCGCTGTACCGTTCATTGCCTGATTTATTTGCGGTAACTGACTAGCTCTCCGGTGGAACCTGCGGGAGGCGCCACAATAATAGATCTGCTGTAATTCTTCTGTCTCGTATTGATGTCTGTTGGTTTGTTATTGTGATTTGAGTTCATAATCTGCCTAGCCTTTCCCAACTATACCCCTTGTGTCAGACTTTTGGGCTTCTGACTACCCGTAACGATTGTCAAATACTTATCTACAAATGACAGCCGGGACCAACGGCTTAACGTAGGTACCTACGAGCTTTGCGAGAAATGGAGGGGTCTCGATGTGTAATGCGCGGTCACACGTCCACGGACCAACCTAGGCGATCTATAACTTGATTAATATTTGTCTGCTTAAACTTTTTGTTTTATGTTGTTACAGACATTTAAAAGTATGATCCTGCGCTACCTGCGTCCTGTCCTGCTACCCTCATCCTGGACTCTCACAACCAATGCATGGTAAATGGTTGTTAATAAATTGATTGAAATCTAACTTTTCACAAACTTGCATTTTTCAGGGGGCCTAAAAAGGCCACTTTGACAGAATCATAAAAGGATAACATTATGAATAATAATGGACAGTTAACTCTTAAGTTAATGGTATCAAATCCCATTGGTGAAGGATTTTTAATTTTTTTTTTTTTTTTTGTCTGCGCTAATATAACAATCAATCCAATCCAAATCCAATCCTAATCTCTTTGATTATACCTGCGTAGTGCAGCGAAATAAAGAAAAACACGGACTGTCTTCGCCATATTATGATTTATAAGGTTTTCCTTTTATGATTCTTCCAAAGTGGTCTTTTCAGGCCCCCTGGTCTACATATTTCCCGAATCATACAGAGTTAAGACAAGTATGAAGCAACGACATTTATATTAGCTGAACTATTCAAACGTCACTTTACTGGAAACTAGGGAACTTTTGGAACCCATATAAATAAATTGTAGATCAAATGATTAATGTTTTCCCACCCAAATCACCAGCACTACAGCAAGTTCTCATCACATGGCAGTGGCACAGTGCGGTGGTCTGCGATTTGTTTGCAATCAATCACAGTTTGAGCTGTGTCCTTATAATTAATTCAGCGGAGTACATCGCGGCGTGATGGTCCACAATCTCGGCGGATATCATTAATCTTGGTCGGCGGACCAAGTGTAGCTCAAAGAGTTGTAGACAGACGCGACGTTTAAATGTGTCGTAGGTACATATAATACATAATTAACTTGACTCGCGCCCTATGTAATTACTAATCTATGAAAGATATAAATAATTATTTTTATTTTCAAAACTTTGAATTTTCACGTCAGTGATTTTACATATTTCTATCAAAATGGGTTGCTTTTCGTGCGTGATAACCATTGTAAAATTCTCACTATCAACAAAGTTTAGATGTTTGTTTAAAGACTTAAATATCAGCTTCGAATCTATTTCTATACTAATACTAACACTGAAAAGTTTGTTTGTTTGTTTGAACGCGCTAATCTTGAGAACTAGTTACCACTCGGATTTGAAAAAATATTTTTGTATTTGTTAGTTCAATTTTTGTGGAAGACTATTAGGCTACTTAACATCATACTAGGTTCCTTAGGAGCCGAGCAAAAACAAAAAACAATCAGAAAGAACGGTAAGCGAAAACAAAGTAATAGAGCGATGCGATGCGACGCGGTGGGTCGCGGTGGGTCGGGGGAACCAGAAATTTGACGTGGACGAAGTCGCGGGCAGAAGCTAATACTTAATATTTTTATTCCCGTTACATGGTCTTCACCTACTCAACAGTTACTATGGAATGTCTTGTCTATTCTTCCACACGAAACTAACTCTAGACAAATTCCATATTGTTGTAAATGTTGACGTTCAAAAGTTCGTTTTAAAATGGCCTACTTGAAATAAATTATTTGACTTTGACTTTTCCGACTAGGCCGATACCTATAGTTCTCAAAAGAGTGTCGTGTCTCTCCCCGTAGTACCTACCCGAGCCCAGGCGCGGCAGCCCCGCTCCCGTCTCCAACAGATGGTGACTAATGGAGCGAACAGCTCTCACTTACACCATTTTTTGCTGATTTCCATTTAACACGTGGACTAAGGAGCGAGGTTTTAAAGGATTACACGGATTTTCTTGCTGGGAAATCCATGGTATTGGCACCTACCTACTCGAATAAGTACGAAGTATTTACCAACAAAGTAAAGTGGGTATTTAGACCTAGCAATCAATAGATTGCTAATTTGCTAGGTGTAGGTTTGTAGGTGCCCTAAGCAGAGGAATTGCAGTTTAAAAAAGTTTTTGTTTTTTTTTACTTTTTAGTTGTACTTGGCTGTTCACATATTCAATTAATACTAGTGCATTGAAGAATTGAAGACACCTAATAGAAGAATCATTAAAATTCGCATAGAAATGCCGGAGATGCAGTACATTTATGCATATAACTTCGTACATAAGAATAATTATCTAATGTATTATATATATACCTACTAAAACCTTCGTGAATGAATGTAGATCACATTAATGAAAGAATTATCAAAATTTCTTTATTAGTTTTTAAGAAAATCGCGGCCATACTAACATACATACTTACAAACATACAGGTCGAATAAAGAACCTCCTTTTTTGAAAGCGGTTAAAAAAAAGTAATGTCATCTTTCAGAATGAAAATAACTTTGCTAAGTTTAATATTGACGAAAGTTTAACCTCTAGGCTGTGTCTGTATCTACAGCAGTAGTATTAGACAATAGGTACCTTATAGATACCTTCCGAACCTAAACCACCCGGACCTATATTATGCTTACTCGGACCGGAAGACGTAGCGTTGGAAGGCCTCCCACAATATTGGTGGTCCGACGACCTTGTGACGGCCGCAGGAACCCGTTGGATGCGAGAAGCACAGAACCGGTCGAAGGGGAGGTGCTTGGGGGAGGCCTATGTCCAGCAGTGGACGTCTGTCGGTTGAAATGATGATGACGATGATGGTATGCTTCCTCACACGATCTATCCCTTCGCCTATGAATAAACATTTAAGTACTTTAAACATTTTATTCTATGACCTTTGTCTTTTTACTAACAGATCCGCCTCACATTTCACGAAGCAAACTAACCTACAACTGCTTTGCGTCCATGCCTCTATCCTCTATGGCTCTATGGCTATGCCTCTATGGCTATACGGCGGTGTTGTGATTAACTCGATTAACTACAGTTCGCGTGAGCTGTCGCGACGCGAACATGACTGGCCATAACCTACTGTAATTGACGCGTCAGAACGTCAGACCATTCTCTAGGCTGTTCCCATCACACATATTACTTCTTATAAGAATTACTTTTGTTCCAAGCATGCATTAGGTAAATAGCGGTCCTATGCTTAGGCAGATTTTTCTCCGTTTCTCCGTTTCGTTTTTTTCCGTCTCCACTGAATAGTTTTCTGAGATTTCTAAAGATAGGTACTAATAGTAGGGAAATATAAAAGATTTCATATTACCATAATGTTTACACACACGCACCTAGAAACATAAACTCAGGCCCTCTTCCCGTGGAGGCAGGTAGAAACTACAGAACGCCACCTGCTACGATGGTTACACATGACACACGTACAAAGAAATAAAAATAAATATTTACTATGTATATAGAAATCCTTTTGATATTATTATATTATCAGTCTTGATACTGGGGATAGAACTAACGACCTCTCGCTTACTTTACAGCGCCATAAAATCGTTGGACTATTTCCATTTTCTGTGGTACCTATTACCTACATAATTCACCAAGCGGCTATCTACAATATGCCAGGAGTGTGCACTCAGATTTTACGGACATTATGCGTTCACCTAAGCATGGTTTGGAAAGGCTTATGATACTGGGCCGGGTTGACGGAAAACGCGCTCCAGACAGCACCGGCAATGGCAAGATGGTCAGACGCGATCAAGAAGGCTGTTGGAGGCAGGATCTAACGAGCGGTCCATACTGCAGAAGACCGCATAACTTGGAGACGCGTCGTATGTGGTCGCGATCTTCAGCATTGAGGAACGACGAGTCGACGAAGAAAAGAAGAAGTGGCTATACTAAATCAATATTGGTAATACAAAACTTATTCGATCAATAAAACTTTCAGGGAACAGTAATACCAAAACACTATAAACCACACAATTTCAACTCCATTATTAGCTTTAATCTGAACTGGTGAGTGTGGTCTCACTGACATCGTGTGACGGGCTTTGTAGCAACGCACAACTTTTAATAGTGTTCCCTCTTACCAGCCAACCACGCCAACTCGCGAAAACTCGCGAGCAACATCGCGCCTGCGTTTGAACACAGATTAAACATACGCAAAGTATATTGTGGTGTTATGTCATGTTTCGTGTTGAAGACAGATTGTTTATGGGAGAAGGTTTAATTGGAAAGTATAGATACGTGCTGTAAAAGACAGTACGTACGTACCTACTCCCTACGTACCTACTCACTATAGTATAATCTACCTACGCAATAATCGTTGTAGAACACCCGATAGCAGTATTAGCAGTGTTGGCCATTCAGTTAGAGAAGGTTCACCCTCAACGTGTCCTGGATCCCATATCATAAGTAGGTAGGTATTAGTCAATGAAAACGATATAGGCCAACATAAGATATAATGTTCAAACATTTGAAATTAGAATTTTTAATCATAATGTGGCATAAGGGAGTACTCACACTTATGCTTTGTTCAGCTTTTGTCCATAGAAAACAACGATTTTGTATGGAGACCGAGATAGCTTTCCGCGGCTGAACGGATGCGTACGCATCTCATACAAAATCGTTGTTTTCTATGGACAAAAGCTGAACAGAGCTGAATAAGTGTAGTACTCCCTTAGAACTGAAGTGGAAAAATATCAATTAACTTTTGGAGGGCACTGTACCTAAACGATAGAAGTCATGGCATATCATCAGTAACTGTAGTGAGGAACGTACTTGAAGCAGGAGGTAGAGGTCGCCCGAATTCTGATAAAAACTGCCTTTTCAAGAAGAACGAAGTATTAAGTAGATAATTAATTCAATGTTAACGCTACACAGTAATCACAATCTTTCATCTAAAATCTTACTCCTCTGTAGCTGAAAACACAAACAACCTCATAAAACCTTTTAATAACCAACATCACACTTAAGTAAATTACAGTACCGACTACCGACAAGGGGATTGTTCGCACTTAATAAAATTAACTTCGCAATTTGTTGCGCTAAAAAACTAAACACAATCTGTATCGTGGCGGCCATGATTGATGACGTCACGACCGCGCGCAACAACGCGACGCGACATCGCGACAACGTTGACGCGTAATTTGCGTCATAGATAGTGTGGTGACCAAACTTTTTTTAGAATTACGGACAAAGTAATGTCGAACAAGAATTGTTAGGACCTAGATACTGTATGTAGTACATACAGTATCTAGGTCATAAGGTACATACTATGTACCTTATGACCCTATCTTGAACACCATGAATGGAGTTCTTATCGGTAAAAGTCTGTCTCCTTTATCTACCTCGGACAGAGTCTCGAACTCGACAGGCGAAAGGGTTCTTCTAGCATTACCCGAGACCTGAAGTGCGCCACACTATACATCTTACTCTAACGCGGCAAGATAATTTTCTTCGTATTTGAGAGAAGGGTTCGGTTCCCTATCAACTCACGTATTAAAAGTGGAATTTTCCCTCGTGCCCAGGCAGGCGAGTGTTACTACCGATCACGATTAATAGTAGGCTCGCCGCAGCCGGCGGCTGTCTGCTGCTGAAGCCGAGTGGAGCCGCTGCTGATGCGGAGGACATTAATCACACTCAACTTCTTGCGCTGTTTATTTTCACGCCGCTTATTTCGGGAAAATAGATTCAAATTAGTTCAAGTTTAACGTGAGATATTTTGTGGGATTTTTGTAAAATGTTATTTTTTCATGTCAGGCGATCAGACTTCGTTACGGTCAACTTCAGGTACAGACGCCAGCACATCAAGTTACTACAATCTGTCAAATTTCTTTAATAGATTTTCAACTTTATCGCTACACTATAAGGTTCAAAGTTGATTGGGAAAATTTGACAGTTTCGGGTAGCTTGATATGCTGGCGTCTGTACATATATACGGTACAAAGCAGCATGTAGAGTAAAAGTAAATAAATAAATCCTAGACACCTCGGTATTTCAGCAAGCAGGAAAATAGTAAAAACGAAAATCACCCAACATTCAGTCTTATCTCGTTAGTTAATTCAGTTGGTATAGTGTTCAGTGCTGCCAACTTGAACCTAAAGACTGTAATCTGCACGCGATTCTAGCAACATTCTAACTTTGGCGCCATTCACAGCACGCGACCGTTACGTTCAAATTACAGAGCTCAAAGCTAATGAACGCAATATTTGTGTTTTTTCATGTTATTTTCGAACGTATCGCCGCCGGCGAGTATAAATCGACTCGTTAATCCTCCTGATTGGTGTAATTCAATCTTGTAAATTACACTGCACGATCGCTGAATGTGTTTTTTTCTACATACAAATGAAAAGCGAGTGAATGTATGCGTTGAATGGTTGATTTTACGACGGTAAATAAATGATTTGAAATATTTTTCTGTGAATTTTTTTTCATTTTTAGTTTTTGCAATAAAAAGTAAATGATACGTTCCTTTTGTGTTGAATAAAAGTAGCTGAATGTTTTATTCGTAAACATTCGTAAATATTTCGATTGATTTACTATAGAACATTTGATCACGTACACTTACACCGTTATATAAAGTAGATCGCAAGCTGAAATGCCTCTAAACAATCAATGTCCTTTCAGCCTTTTGAAGCTCTCAGAAAAAAAGTATAGCTGCGTGCGTGGCATAATCCGAAGTGGCGCGGCCTTTGTAAACAGTTTTCACACAAAAGCTTACGACGCAACAAGATTCTCACTTAAGGGCGGCGGCAGATTATGGCGACATTTTTCTACAAATATTAAAGCGGTAATGAGCGGTGTAGGACGCCGCGCGACGTCACCGGCAGACGGCCGCGCGTCGCTTGGTGCAACGGCTTGCCTCTAATTTGCGGTTGCGCTCACAATTGCTCCGCTCGCTCGGCTCAGCTGTCATCGCAACACGTGCCGCTGTTGTGTTGGTATTGTGTATAAGTTGCTGGTTTTTGTTATTGAATGTAACAAATTGTGTGGTGTGTTGGAAATTATAAGTTAAATTGCATTACGCGTTACGAAAGGCAGTTCTTCCTTGTGAACTCATGCCACGTTTTATTGGGGTAGAATTAGTGACAAAAAAGCAGTTTTATTAATCGAAAGTTTGGCTTTCTATCTAGTTACTTAGCTTCCAAGTTGAAGAAACAATCTATACTGTATTGACTTGACCAGGATCTCTAAGGTTTATAACTTTGGTTAATTTGCCTGGTGACCAGCGACCTATGTGCGCGAGTAGGGTTGCCACCAACCACTTCTTGATTTAAGTGATACTTGCATCAAAAATACAGGTTATAGTTTTTTTTTACGGGAGACAATTTGAAACAGCATTGTTTAGTGACGATTTCTTCATTTTTAGGGTTCCGTATCTCAAAAGAAAAAAAGGGACCCTTATAGGATCATTTTGTTGTCCGTCTGTCTATCTATCTTTCAAGACTCTTTATCTCGGGAACGCGTAGAGGTATAGAGCTAAAATTAAAACCGTATACTCAGGTCTACAGTCCCTTGAAGCTGTGAAAAAATCAAACTCCTAAGTTAACGTAAAAAAAGATACGGTCGTTTATGCCGCAGAAAACGTATATTTCGACACTTTCAAGGGATCAAAATTTATAGGGTACTTCCTGTTGACCTAGAATTATGAATTTGCAATAAGCAAGGTCATGTAGCACAAATTAAGGAAAAAATCCGAAAACCATAAATTTGTTTAAAAAAAAACACGTGATGAACTATTTATAACCTACCTACAAATTTGTATGGAACTTAAAGTTAGAGCTTTGTTTACCCCGTAGATTATTAAAAAAAATACGGGTTCCTATATTATGTAGTTTAGCCGGAAAAACGAGTGAACCTGTAAAATACGGGGCCTGGCAAGCGTAAGCTCGAGCTAAGTGATGTGGCGCGGCCTTAGATCATCCTTACATCCCTACATAGTATAAAACAAAGTCGCCGAAATGTCTGTACGCGCATAACTTCCGAATGACTTCACCAAATTAATAATTCTTTTTTTATTGTGTTCGGTATTGCCAGGACAAGGTTTGTATCAAAGAAAATTTCGGAAATTCGAAAAAAATACCCGAGCGAAGCTGGGGCTAGCCGCTAGTTTGAACATAAATCATGGTTTTATAATGTCTTCAAGATCGCGACATTCTCCCGTATTTACGAGCGACCTCCATTGGCGCCATTACGACGTGCCACAAACTGAGGTTTGATCCTTACATTGTCAGTATTGTCACACCGATAGCCCGTCAACTGTTTTATGAAGAAAACTTTGACAGTTAAACAAATGTCATCTTGTGAACAAGTGTAGGTATAAAATTACAACTTGGTACATTGACTTATTTAGTACTTTTGAAATCATTGACTTGGTAGGTCAAGAGTCAAGACTCGAGAGAGTGCCAACGTCAAAAACAAGTTTGATGGATTTGTAATAAAAAATGTAACCCACTGTGTTTTGAACTGTAACCGTAAGTACCTAAGTAGTTAAAAGAAGAGCTTAAGTATAAAAACTGAGTTTCGGATTTCAGTTTCGTGTAAGTACATACGTATTGGTGTTTCTGTAGATTTTGCTTGTAAAAGTCGTGAGTTTAGGTAAGTTTATGGTGACTTATCCCGTTTGTTAGTCTGCTTAAAGCTGCTGACATAAATTGTTGCCAAAAGCGCCATGGTCCGCACAGATCACAGCCCAGTCAGCCATTCATGAATTAGTATCGAATGAAGCAATTATCATTAAGCGTCAGCCCCAATTAGTAGATACTTGCCGTATTTTGGAGCCATTTTACCCGTGAAGGCTTATTTTATTGTCAAAACTGTACAAAGCATAGACAGTTCGTCCTCAATTGAAATCTGTAACTTTTTGTAAAAAAAAAATCGAGTCAGACACGCGCACCGAGGGTTCCGTACCATCATGTTTTTAATTTTTCATCGGCGGGGCCTATATTCTTCAGAGAATTTTAACACTGTGCACTGCGGTGTAGAATATTGCAGTTTTATGTCAGCGCCATCTCTTGACCGATGGTGGAACGAATGTAACTTTTTTTGATGATTTCTGAAAAAGTGTGCTATTTAGAGACTTTGTTTTTCATCAAAAGTCGAAAACTATGCAGCCTAAAAAAATAAATAAAAAATGCTTGAGAATGTGCAAACTGCGCTCTTTCATAAGATACCCCGCATGCCCTAGTAGCCCCACTTCGAATTTTTCAGACCCCTTTTGAGACCCTGTTGCAAAAAATATACATATATTTTTATTTCTTTCTTATTTGCAAAATAGTTAGGCAAACGTCATCTAAAACTATTCCAATTTCAAGTTGATAGCATTAGTAGTTCTTGAGATATCCAGCTGTGACAGACAGACAGGTTCCGTTTTACCATTTTGGTACGGAACACTAAAAACTTACAAGTTATTTGTTTTATCGTTCGCGGAACAATTCTCCCAGGGACAAAGTATTCGTAACGTGTTAAATAATTGAAGTCGTATTGTGCGTTTTGTCGCTACTCGGCGTATTGTTCCTTTTAGTATTGTTGAACTGATTTGAATCTCGCGTTTTGTTTGTTGCTGAGGTGACTACGACTGGAGGGAAAGTGTGGATAGAGTAACGGGGCAGACTAGTACTTAGGTACACTGACATGTTTAATGTTTTAGTATTTTTGCAAGAACATAATAATTATGATTAATTATGTTCCTAATACAGCGGGGTGATTGCGTAACACACTATCAGTTTATATATAAGTAAGTATATAGCTTTTGACAGTTGAACAACATTCATTGCGTTATGTACGTTGTTGAGCAGACACATTTTTCGAACATATGAAGCAATGGATTAGGAATATCCTTCAAAATGATTTAGATTGTGATTGATAGTGTTGTAGGCAGGGCCGTCTTCAACCTATTGGAGGCCCCGGGCACATAAGGATAACGGGGCCCCTGAGAATATAAGAGACAATAAGAGAAACATACTAATATTTCATAACTGGGGGGGCTAGAAACTCATTGTAAAACGCACTTCAAATCACTTAGTTTTTCACTAGCAGCGCCCCGCTGTTTCACCAGCATAAGTGTCGATTTCATAAGAATATCAGGATAAAAACTATACTATGTCGTTCCCCGGGACTCAAACTTTCTCAAAATTTCATCTAAGTCGGTTCACCGGTTTAAGCCTGAAGAGGTAATGAAAGACAGACACATCTTCGCATTTATAATATTAGAATGGAAGTATGGATTGAATCGGGTACTAATAATGCGAAGAATGGAACGGCGGCTGCAAAGAATGTTTTTTTATGAGAGCAGGCCGGGGCCCCCGAAGATCTCGGGGCCCTGGGCACTTGCCCAGAGTGCCCAATGGAAAAGAGGGGCCTGGTTGTAGGTATATACGCAATTAGAATGTAGATATGGGAAGTGAATGAGAATAAGTTCCAAATTCCAATCCCTACAATGTAAAACTACATTTACTTATAGGTAATCTATGATTTTTATAAGTAGTGTACCTACATATTGAACAGGACCCATTATATAGGTACTTACATACAACCTCAGACTGAATTTCAGTTTTAAAGTAAGTACCTATTTCAAACGGTTAATAATTTTCAGTGTAACTTGTTATACCTTGTAAGTCATAATTAATGTCATAATTTTTATAATCCGAAGTTGTTTTTCCCATATGGAATCCCTTTTTCAAAGTAATTTAAAAACTATAATTTTCTTTAAAAAATGTCCCATTAATGGCTGGTCACCACAAACGAGCGGTTCGCGTGGAAGCGCGAGTTGTAATTACGATTCGTGTCGGTTTGTTTACCTCGCCGATAGATGGCGTTTGTTTCAACAACACGCATTGTTTTTTCCCGCGCTCCAACGGCCAACTTTTCTCATTTATTCCAACAAATATGTCTAGTGTTTCAGCGGTTTAACTTGAGCGAGTGTTTCATAGAATTTCAACACACGTACGTACATTGTTGTTTTGGAAATTTTATAATTGGTACACACAGGTGGCAGGTTTTCTATATTGTTCGCGAATCGCGTGCGAGAGAATTTTAGAGTTGCTTTGACAAGTTGGAAAATTTGCTACACTGGAATGTCTGAAAGAAACGTAGGAAGGTACCTAAATATGTTTGTACAGGTGTGCTTTCAAGACTTGCGCGACTGGTTTATTGTGTAAATAGGTTTAATCCAGTTTGATCGAGAACAGCTGTAAGTACCTAAGTGAAGACCATGACGTATCCGATCCGATACACACCTGTGTAAGCTTAAGGGGGAAGCGCTAAGGTAGCCCGCGAAATTCAAATTTTCTTACGTTTTTTGCAATTTGCTGGTCAGTATTAAGTTGTACGTCGATTAATATATGATTCGCGGCCGTAACAAATATGTATTTACAGAATTATAATCATTAAAGTCATCAACACAACTCTCTAAGACCACGTAAGTCCAAAGAATGATGATTTCATGAAACAGTTATTCTTTGGACTTACGTGGTCTTAAAAAGTTGTGTTGATGACTTTAATGATTATAATTCTGTAAATACATATTTCTTACGGCCGCGATTCATATATTAATCAACCTACAACTTAATACTGACCAGCAAATTCCAAAAAACCTAAAAAAAATTGAATTTTGCGGGCTACCCTGGCGCTTTCGCCTTAAGAATGCGAATGCAGTTATGTGCGCCATGTTTTTTCATCCAGCGACGAAAGCTCCTGCATCTAATAATGTACCGTAGTAATGGTACGCCTACCTAATTTCAGTGTATTCTTCATCAAAATTCCTGAACGCCGGCGTACCTATCGCAACACATACATTACGGCAAACTGTAAGCTGTACATAATCGTGAACAAGCGGGTGCTTACGCGATAAATTCAGCGCGGGCGAAGCGCCGCCGCGCCGTCCTCATTGAGTCATCAATCAACCCCCGCCCCGACCGCCCGCGCTCAGCCGCCTCACCCCCCCGCACACCCGGTACCGGTGTAATTAAGTCCCAAATTATCCTTGTAAGGGGTGGCAAGGTAATCGCTGGTGGTGGGACAGTCCGGGTACCTATTCGATAAAATTACCAATATCTTCTTACGGAAATTAGTAGTGATGAAATCATTCTGCATGAGGAAACCGGTATGTCCCAAAATTCAAAGACATGTGACAAACCCGCACCTGTCCCGCGTGATAGATGACGGCCCCCTCCCTCCCATAGAGACGAAGCTAGTGGCCCAGAAGTGGGATCATTATAGGCTGATTATGTTTATGCTCATACATTCTGCTCGATACGTTGTAAACTTGTAATATAAGAAAGGTAATTTAAAGAAAGCTACTGAACATACAAACTCTCTATTTGCATTTCCAAATGGAGCAGAAAATCTGTCCACAAAGCCCTTAACAATTTTTTTTACCAAAATCATTCTTATTCGACTTTAGATAGATCCTTAAATTCATCAAAATCTCTGGTGACCCTAATACTATCCCTGTAAAGGCGTTCGAACCAGTAACACCAATTATTTTAACAAAATTCGTCAAGATTTCTATATTGGCTGTCCTTCTTACGTCAATCTGATACGTGAACGTGTGACAAAGACAAAAGACTCGACCGATCCTGCACATGCCGTCGATGTATAAACGTGTGAATAAGTGTTGCTTGATGAACTAAGACAAATTGCTCGATTTAAGGAGCTTTTAAAAGGAATGCTTGGCTTGCTGCACTTTGTTCACGTGGAGTCGAATTGTGAGCACTAATGAAGAATTAATTTGGCTTTCAGTGAGATTTATGTGAAACAGACTGACTCTGAAAGAATGATTTTAGGAATACGAGTATTCTCTTTCTGGGTTTTGGAAGTGTTCAAGTGCCAACGCCCACAACATAGGAAAAACACTTTGGCCCTATGAAATAATGCTAGATGCAAAAAAAAAATTGCCTCTCCTTTTCAGAAAAAAAAAGTCTTCTAATCATAGAAATGTTTAGGTACTTTAATTATTTCAAACCACTGATCTTAGTCTTCGTCGTATCGTTAATTCCAATAATTGAAGTCAGCTTCTACTAGAGCCAGTGCCGAATTAAGACTACTAGACACTAGTGAATTAGTATCGGTCTTTAAAAAAAATTAACGTATTTATTACAACGAGATAGATCATTACGTACCTTAGAATATGTTCGGAAACATACATTTTTTTATTTATTGAAATGCAACTTGCTCATTCTACGGGCATTAAATTCGCGGACAATGATTTTTAAGTTCACAGTTTTTAGCTTATCTGCCTCTATATGTATACAGGGTGACTTGTAATTTGTCGTATATAGATCCTTGCAGGACGTGATAGTAGCGTGTATTGCCCATGGTCCACCGTGTAATTTTTTCCCCGTGAAAAATTTAAATTAAAAATGAAACATTTTTTTTGATACTTTTTATCTCAAATTTT